>JARCFY010000005.1:28054925-30469092 GCA_029233225.1 Lepidodactylus listeri
AATTTCCTGGCATTTAGTTTTGGGAAGGTAGCCTAGAACCATGGACAGATGGGGCATCCTAAGTGTTGTGGTTGGCCTCAGTTCATAATGAAAAATATAGAAACCTTCTGCCATCCAGAAGAGGGAAGAGATTTAAACACCTGCTTCAAATTATCTGGATACTATAAACATTCTTGGTAATTGGAAAATCCTGCATTCTGCAAACCCAAAAAGTGCAGCAGCCAATTCAATGAAATTGGATCGGCAAAAGTCCAGTAAGCCACGCAAAGGAGAAAATTATGTTCTTCACCATTAGCAAATGGCTGACAAGACAGAGAGAGCCTGAAGTTAAAGAAATCCTGTCAGATGTCAAAGTATGTACATAAATTAGAGCTGCACCTTCCTTAAACCATTCGCAATACTTTCATTGGAGATCCTGTCATCTCCTGGTACCATAAAGGTGGGGAAATGGCACTGAAAGGTTATGATTAAAAGAAAGATTAGAAACATTTGGCAAAATGTGTTCCTTTTTGCAGTTATCCCTAAAGATGATGGATCACCAAGTTTATTTTTATAACTGGTTTAAAAGCCAACATGGTGTGGAGCACTGAAAGTTGGACTTTGACTGAGGAGACATGGGTCAGCCACAGAGCTCACAGAAGGCCTTGGGACTAACCCCTGCTGTTCAGCCAAGCCTATCCTACAAGACAGTGCAAAGATAAAATAGGAAGAAACCCATGGATGTCACTCTCAGCTTCTTGGGGGAATCTGCTTATTTATATAAAACATTTCAATAGCGAGTCAAGCGACCCTTCCATGTTTATACTTGATACAGTTTACAGCAGAATAAATACAATTCATACAATAACAGCTAGGAGGAGGGATGCCAAGAATTTCACATCAAACATGTTACTCTGTCAAACTTACTGCTTTGACTGTGACAATCAGATGTGAGCCTATCATCGGGTCTGTTCATTCAGCACTGAACAACTCAAACAGCTGCCAGACAGGTTTCCCCCCCCGAAAAACTGTGCATGCTCAAAAATGCTGACAATCCAAAGAGACTGGCAGCCATAAATGTTGCTAAGGAGTCCTCAGATGAACACTGAACGTTGTAGAGAGCATTTGCCAGCCATTTGAAAATTTAAGGCTTTTAGCCGGGGAGAATAATAGGATTGGTTTGCTACTACTATAATGGATAGTGTTTATGGAGAGTATCAGCCAGCAACATTGAGAAGGCTTTAGGCACCCAGAGAGTATTGGCTAGGGCCCAATATAAACACTCATAATGGAACCAGAAGTTCTATAAATTAAATAATTAAAAGTTAAAATAATTATATTCCATTCAGCTTCATGTTGCCCTTTATTTACCATGGTTTTTTCCAGGATATTCTGAATGAAATAAAGAAGTTTGCTCCTATTATAATATTGAACTGGATTAAGAAGCTGACACCTCCTTACAATATAGGGTTACTCCCGAGGAAGACTGCTGTTGAAATGAGCTTATAACCGGGTGCTCACTGAGAATGCTGGACTTTTTTTGCAATATTGTAAAATTGAGAATGTTGGATAATTTTTGTAATCCTATAAAGTTTTAAAAGTAATATAATTCTTACTAAATGTATTTACATCACAGGGTTTGTCTGTGTGGTTTTCTTGTTGGATACCTGTGATCCCATCTTGGTTTGTCAGAAAGTTCAACAGCAACTAAAACACTATCAAAAATAGGGGGGAAAAGCAGTTAATGCAGCCATTTAAAAGGGCAAATGGGAGCATTTGAAATGGCAGTTAAAATAGCAATTGAAAACAGAGATACAAATTAAAAAATAAATAGCTGACAATTAAAATCTAATTTAACAGGGAACAACACGCCACATTCATAAATAAAATAAAAATGCCTCATCCTAGTGCTAAAAGATACCCAAATTCAGTGGCGGGCCGGGGGGGGGGGTCCCTGTCCCTCATGGCTGCATGCCTGATATTCTAGGGATTGCTGGGACCTGGGAATCTCCTGGAATTACAGCTCACCTCCAGACTACAGAGATCAGTTCCTTTGGATAAAATGGATACTTTGGTAAATTCTATGGCATTATACCTTGTTGAGGTCCCTGTCTTCTCCAGGCTCCACCCCCAAATCTCCAGGAGTTTCCCAACCTGGAGCTGGCAAGCAACTCTACATCCCCCCCCCGCCGGGGGGGACCTGGCAACCCTACTGAGGCACATGACACAAGGCCTGTGAAGAAGAATGCAATGCTTAGGCAGATTCATATGTGGAGGTAGTCCTTAAAATACTCTGGTTCCAGGCAGTTTAGGGTTTTAAGGACCAAAACAAGCATCTTGAAGATGGCAGGAAATAAACAGGCAGTCTGCAAAGCTCCTTAAGCACAGGTAGAATATAACTCACCAAAATCCTTCAACAAACCTGGCCCTCCCCAAAGTATTGCCAACCTACAGGCAGCACCTGGAGATCTCCAGCTATTACAACTGATCTGCAGATGACCAAGTTCAGCTCTCCTGGAGAAAAGGGCAGCTTTGGGCAGTGGACTTTATGGCATTATATCCTGCTGAGGTCCCTCCCCACCCCAAACCCTGCCCTTCCCAGACCCTATCCCTCAAATCAACAGGTATTTCCCAACCCAGAGCTGGCAACCCTGTAACTGGCTATGGACAATGCTCCCTCTAAGCCGTGGAGTCTTGTGAGCAAAAATTCTACTTTGTGAACCACTAGCATTAAAGTTGTGCGTGAGTGGTTTGGCTACTGCATAAATTAGTTAGCTCTAGAGCCATCCTTCCTGAGCTGAGACAAAAATCTGTGAGCTGGAAGCTAAAAAAAAACTGTGAGCTAGCTCACACTAACTCAGCTTAGAGGGAACACTGGCTATGGAACCGCTTTCCAGACCCCTGGAACCCGGAAAACGTGGCATAGGAAGAAGTGCTTTTCTACCTTAGCTGCATACCATACCTCTTACCATGTGACTCTCCTCCCATACTACCGCTTGGGGCAGCAAAATGGCTTGATAAAGCCCTGTCTTATAGCTAAGCAGAAGGAAATAAACATGGCTTGCTGCCCTCTATTTTTCCCTTCCCTTCGCCGCCCCACCAGCCACAGCTGGGACACTCACCTGGAGCTTCTTTCTAGAGCCCATTGTATTTCTTCCCACAACGGGCCTTACTCCTAGTAATTCAATAGCACCATAATCAACACTTCATATTCATTTAGTACCTTTTGCAGATTCAAACATTTCATGTATCTTCCCAGTCCTTAAAACAGCCATTGTTAATGTTCCCATGAGCCACAGCCCAAAAATGAATGGAGGAAAGGTACATTTTAATGACACCAAGCAGTATAGAGGGCTGAAAGCCTATTACTCCGGCATGAGCTATTTATGACATTTCAGAAAAAAGGAATTTTTAAATTAATGACTAAATTGTATGTACATAGGATAGGATTAGTAAAAGATGCCACAGTACAGGTCCTTCCCAAGAAATCATTGAGCCCAGCCACTAGCAAAATGTCTGTCTTTTTAATGGCTGGTACATCTGCGTATATGTTTGTGATCACAGGCCGGAGTGTGTATGTGTGTACAATGTACATGTGTTTAATATTGCAAGGACTATTGGGGCTGTAGCAACCATATTGTTCTTCGTGCTGCTCATCTATTCACTTATATGGGAGACAATAATGAGGTGCTTCTAGGAGCCCAACTATAATAGCAACTAACTCAGTTTCCTGCCATTAGTTTACCCAACCATCTGAAAATGGATGTTCAGACAGACTTTTAATAATTAAGAGCCAACAAAAATATTGCCTGTTTTCTAATAATTATACACTTTCCTAACAAAACAGAATCCTTTCTGATTTTTTGGGAACAGCCAGAAATCTTACAATCTGGAGCCCTGACCTGGATAGGCCAAACCAGTGCAATCTTGTCAGATCTTGGAAGCTAAGTAGGGTCGACTCTGACAAGTACTTGGATGGGAGACCTCCTTGAAATACCAGAGCCAGGAGGCAGGGTCAGGCTTTATTCAGTCACCTCTCTGAATGTCCTCCATGCCCCAGTAGGGGTCAGTCACCAGAGGTTGCCATGACTTCCAGGTGCACACACACACTCACACACATGCGTGTGAACACACACGCCTAAAAATACAAAAATATCCCCCACCCAAGAAACCTTACAGTCTGGCCATTATATAACCCGGGGTGTCAAACATAAGGCCTGGGGTCCAGAACCAGCCTGTTCAGAGCTCTTATATGACCCACAAGCAGCTAGTGCAAGGGAGGGAACAGAAGACTGCTTGGAGGAGTGGGTGGAGCCACTCTGTGGCTTCAGCATGGCCGAAAACCTCACCTGCAGCAGTCAAGCAGAGCGGGAGCATCTGCCCAGTGCTGCACCACTGGCTCTCCAGTCTGCCCATATGGGTTTTCCTTTGCTCACACCCTCTCCCTTGCAGTGAGGACACAAGAGAGGGGCCTTGCAGTGAGGATACAACAACTTGGAGTTTACCAAATGAGTTCAACACCTCTGATTTTTTAATGAGGTGGAGGCAAAATCTGCTTCACATTTCAGATATGCTCGCCAGCCTGTTTTGATTCTTGGTCACAGTAGCATATGAGAGGATGTTGAGAAAGTAGGATGTAATGTTGTATTCTGTTGGGAAGTGGCTTGGATATATCATATAGCTACAAGAACTGCTATGTTGTTTAAGACAGCTGCTTTTTCAGCCTTCATTTATTATCAAACATGAACATCCTGTTCCTTATGAAATCAAGATGATTTGTCCCTATCACAAAATATAGATACTGAAGATGGGAGTGTGAGGCTGAGGTAATAACTGCTTGCCTTAAGCTTCCAAATGAGTTCCTTGCTGAAGAGAAATTTGAACTGGGACCCTCCCAAGTGAGCACTCGCCCTCTTAGCCACTGCATAATGCTCAGGTATTGAAGTGACTGCCGTTTCTTCCAAATCCGGTTTCTGACAGAATCCAAGTTCCTGTCAGCCTACAATGAAGCTATCGATGCTCTCTCCTGATTCCTTCAGGAAAACATCTGCCTCCTTGAAATGAAGTGCTGACAAATTACTGAGAAGGGAGGGAGGCTCTACAGCATCCAGTAATTAACCTGAAAGGATCATTTGCCCATGGCAACCTGCCAGGACAAGCAAAGATGTTGTGCCAGGTACCTATTTGCATACCGCAGGTCTAAGAATCTGTTGAAAAATGCAGCAGGAAGACATTTTGCTCTCACATCTTATTTAGGGATATGCAGATGTTCTCTGTTTCATTTCATTTTACATTTGTTTGTATTTTTGTCAGTAGTGCCTGTCCTTTTTTTCCCCTTCTGTTGCCTCTGTAGATTTTCATATGATTCAAATGCTTTGAGTACCAGCATGGTATATTGGTAAGTGTGTCAGCCTACAATCTGGGAGACCAGCGTTTGAATCCCCACAGCACCATGGAAGCTGGCTGGATAATCTTGGGCCAGTCACACACACTTTCAGCCTAACCTAACTTACAGCATTGTTGTGAAGATAAAATGGAGGAAAGGAGAACAATGTAAGCCACCATGGGCCCCCATTGGTCAGAAAGGTGGGGTATAAATGAAGAAAATAGAATAAGGAATAAATATACAATTTATGTGATAATTATACATACATTGTATATCACTTGTTTGCCTAGTATATGTGAAATGCATAATGCTGACATATTGATGCACAAATTGGCAAAAATTGGCAAAAGGAAAGTGGTCTGAAAATGGCATGAGAGAGAGGTAACATTGCAACAGGAATTTTTAGGCTGAAAAAAGCAAAGATGAGACTTGAAATCATCACCAATCATTTTCAGCAACCGTTACTCTACATCCATCAGGTTTTTAGGGCTGTTTGATGAGACTGAGAGATCAGGCTACTGCAAAAGGAATAGAAGAAAACCAACAGCATTGTCTTTCAGCCAGGAAAACTCACCACAAGGCTGAAGTGGAATTGAGAACAGCTTCTTTAAAGGTACTTGACTGAGAATGTTTTGCTTAATGCATAGCAGTTGTGCTCACATGAATGCCCTTATAAGTCATTACAGCAAAACATATCAGAGAGGAAATAACAAAAGACTTCTTGCAGTCACAAGGGCTGTGCGGGTTGCTGTCTCTCTTTTTTCAGTTTCTAAAAGACAAGGCAGTTTGGAAACTGAAGAAATGAAATATTAGAGACTAGTAGTAAAGCCCTTTGTAAAAGCAATACAATGGGTTTAGAAAGATGTGACGTGCAACAAATGCATTGGCTATCTATCTGTCTGCCTGTACACAGCCCACCACCACCACCACCAATCCGCTTTCTCCCCCTGTCTCCAGACCCCGGGATTGTGGGTCGGCAGAACGCCCCACCACACCACTGCCCCCCCACAACCGCCTCCGCTGCCCTCTGCCCCAGTGGTGCACACAGCCTTATTGAGATGGGCTATTGTGGTAGCGGAGTTTTGGAAGAGGTGCCAGAGCTTCTGCCGGTTGTGCTCAGGCTACAATCGGGAGGCAGCAGCAGCAGTGGTTTGGTCATCGTCCTGCAGATCAGGCAGAAGGGCGCCGTTGTTGTGCTGGGCCTCGGGCAGGCACTGCTGCTCCCACATGCTGAACCAGTGCTCAGACCTGTGCAGCTCCTGGATCTCAGCCTCACCCTCCTCCTTGGCCACCTTCTCCTCCATGGCGCTGGCCCCCATCCACTCGCAGCCTACTCAGCTACCTGCACCCAGCTGCGGCTGACGATGACCGCTGCAGCACCACCATGATCAGCCTTGACCTCATCATCCTCTGCCCGCCAGAGCATCCAGCCCATCCATCACCTCCCAGCACACTGAGGCTGAGATGCTGGGTGCCGCTTCTGTGGGCAGGACTAAGGCAACACAGCTAGTGGATAGGGACACCTTCTGAGTGACAGCTCAGGGAGCCAGCTGATTTGGGAGTGTGTGGAATGTTCTGGAGTGTGCCACCCCAAAACACAATTTTATATAAGGAGATTCAAGAGGGGACTGTATAAACATATGGAGCAGAGGTCCATCAGTGGCTATTAGCCACAAGGTATAGATAGGAACTCTTGGTCTGAGGCAAGTAATGGTCTGTATTCTTGGTGCTTTGGGGGGCAACAGTGGGAGGGACTATATAATTCTATAATCTACCTTGTCTCATTGGAAAAGTGGACTAAAAATGAAGGAAATGAATAAATAATATATAAAAGCTACACGCAACCTGGAACATTGTATTCTCCATTTAACATATGGCACACCCAGCAGTGCTTTCAATACACTGTTGTTCCAAACAATCCCTCCCCAGCATTTGTTATACCACTTCTGTAGCATATCAGTAAACCAATATCTTTGTATGTGTGAATCCCAGGCAGTGGGCAAGAGTCCTGATGGAACCTCCTATTTTATCATATAGATACCTCTTATTAGGAGAAAAATCTGGACGTATTTCCTGTCTGTGATACTGAATGCAAATGACCTGGCAAAACTGCCCTTTTTTTCTTTTTTGCACAACCAAATCAATGGACAGATTACAGGCAGGCTTCATTTGTTGCAGCCTTGCAGGAATGGAGACATACCATTGTATGAGATCATTTGGTAAGCTGCCAAGGGGACTGGCCTTTTTAAAAGCCTCCAGTATTGCCATGACTGATTCACTCCTATGTTGTGTTTAATGACTATTGTACTTCATCACTGTAATGGCCTTTAGTAAAACAATAAATAGTGAACAATGAATAGATTTATGGTTGAGTTAATAAGTCAATAATTATCCATCTGAGGGGAAACCCAAGATTGATTAATTGCCCTCCCAGTCAGCCTCCCACTAGGGGCACTGACATAGAACATGAACAAGCAGGGTTACCAGCCCCCAGGTTGGGGCTGGAGTTCTCCCAGAATTACAGCTGCTCTCCAGCCTCCAGGGATCAGTTCCCCTGGAGGAAACTGCGCCTTTGGAGGGTGAACTGTATGGCATCATGTGCCTGCTGAGCTGTAACCCTCCGCCTCCACCAACTTCACTTTGACAAAAGGGAGCTTTGACTCTTGAAACTTATGCCCTGGAAATCTTGTTTGTCTTTAATGTGCTACTAAACAGGGATGGGCATGAAGCTAAATATTCCAGTTCAGTTCGGGGTCCAGGGCAGTTCCCAAACTGAACCGTGAACCAAACCCCAAACTGAATCAGGCCAAAAATGTCCTGAACGAAAAAGTCCCCCTTTCTCCCAGCTGTGGTTTTAACCTGTCTGTTTCGCTTTCGAAGCCCAGGGGGAGTGAAAGTGACTGGTTTAATGGGTTGCAGCCATTTAAATCAAAAAGCTAACAGGTGGACCTGCCCCGCTGTTAGGCTGAAATGGCTGGCAGCCATTTCAGCCTAACAGTGGGGCAGATGCATCCATCTGTTGTTAGGCTGAAATAGCTGCTAACCATTTCAGCGGTCCGTTCCACTTCCTTCTGCTTCAAAGCAGAATACTGGCTGCTGAAATGGCTCGCAGACATTTAAATCTAACAGCTGCAGACCTGTGCTTCTCAGCTGTTAGGTTTAAATGGCCAGAACAGCCTAACTGACCCGGGCAAAATTTTGGTAAATGTTCAAGGAACGTGCCTTCCTTGAACATTGGTTTGGGGGCTCCAAACCAGGCCAAGTTCATGTCAAATTTTGTCTCATGAATAGATTCATGCCTATCCCTACTACAAAATTCACATCTTGCTCTTCTACTACAGACCAACTTGGCCACCCATATGAAACTATCTTCCTGGAAGGTATATTGGTGAAACCAGTATGAGAACAACCTATATGACCTTGCTTGTACTGATCATGCAGAATATCATCTAGTTAATTGCCTCTTATCTGGAGCCAAGGTTCGACCCCTTTCCTTTTTTTGGTTCAAGACTATGGCATCCCTGTGTTCAAACCATATAATTTGTGTAAAGCAATACAAAAGAAGCCCATGCAAAAATGCAAGGAAAGGGAAAGCTGTCCATGCTTTGTAGTTGCTTGTGTGCCCCTCTCTCCAGCCCCCTGGATTATTGCAAGGTCTCATCAGTGGTTGTTAATCCAGCAAAAAGTACAATGTCATCCTTCACTACCTGTTAGCCTTTAGGCAACAGTTTTGCTTAGTGCCCAAGTGCTTCACGTAGAAGAAGAAGAAGAGATTGGATTTATACCCTGCCCTTCACTACCCAAAGGAGTCTTGGGCGGTTTACAATCTCCTTTCTCTTCCTGTCCCCACAACAGACACCCTGTGAGGTAGGTGGGGCTGAAAGAGCTCTGACTGAAATTACTCTTTTTCAAGAACAGCTGTGCCAGAACTACGGCTTGCCCAAGGGCATCCAGCAGCTGCAAGTAGAGGAGTGGGGAATCGAACCTGGTTCTCCCAGATTAGAGTCCACACATTTAACCACTACACCAAACTGACTCACATTAACTGTATCACATTAATCCCTACAAGGAACCAGAAAGATAGACAAGTATAATTTGCAGCACTGTGTAGTGGTTTGATTGTTGAAATTGGGTCTGGGAAACCCAAGTCCAAATCCCTGTAGTGACACTGAGTATTGTTCGGTGACTTTGGACCACTCACTCTCTCTCTCAGCCTAACTTACCTCACAGGGTTATAGTAAAGGTAAAATAGAGGAGGGGACACCAATGTATGCTGCATCAAACTCCTTGGAAGAACGGCAGAATTAAAAAAATGTACTAAATAAATAATAGTAAAATAGAAGGAGGAAGAGGAGGAGATTGGATTTATACCCCACCCTTCACTCAGAGTAGTTTACAAACTCCTTTCCCTTTTCCTCCCCACATCAGACACCCTGTGAGGTAGGTGGGGCTGGGAGAGCTCTGACAGAAACTGCTCTTTTTCAAGAACAGCTGTGCCAGAACTACGTCTTGCCCAAGGTCATCCAGCAGCTGCAAGTGGAGGAGTGGGGAATCAAACCCAGTTCTCCCAAATTAGAGTCAGCACACCAAACCAGTCCATTACACCAAACTGGCCAAAGCAAAACAAGATGCTACAAACTACATGGAGCTACTGCAGAAAATGGCAGTCACCCATATGGTTCTTCCCTAGGAAGTGTAAGAATGCCCAACGTAACTTTTGTCAGCATGACACCATGGACTTCTCTGTTCCACAAGCTACGGTCAATGAAAAGGGGTGTAGGAGACAACAACACAGATCCATCCCACAAAGCCATGGGAGAGGGAATTGGCAGGAGACGGAGCTATCAGGGTGAAGGTAAAACCTCCCTCCTTGCCCTATTCTGAGGCTCTTCCTGGGTTGAGACCCATAAAAAGGAAACACTGGAGGGTGCTACAGCCTCTGCCCCAACACTGGTGGGCCTGACAGAATCTAAACTCAATCCAGACTTCTCACAGTGAATGCCCTTAACCACTATGCTAATTTAAGCTATTTTATTTCCAAGTGAATGT
Organism: Lepidodactylus listeri; assembly: GCA_029233225.1. Classification (NCBI taxonomy): domain Eukaryota; kingdom Metazoa; phylum Chordata; class Lepidosauria; order Squamata; family Gekkonidae; genus Lepidodactylus; species Lepidodactylus listeri. The sequence goes on from JARCFY010000005.1 coordinate 28,065,340, forward strand.
GGCATTTAAGTCCATGCCTTCGGCACCAGAGCAACAGTTTGGGATTCAATTCCCTGATAACAGAAAATACAACCTCCTGGTGGTAAAATGTCAAGCTAGATGGGAACTGGTACTTCCTTCAGAAATAGCTTTGCCGTGTACTAACTATTCCCCTAAGAAAAGTAGGGCTTTTTAGTTTCTTTCACTCTGACATTCATTCCTCCCCACACCATATTAAGTTGCCATGCTGACAACTACCCCAAGCTCTTCTTGATATCTTCATTATAACTTCACAGCTTAATGCAGCTGAACTGCACAGCTAGCCACCTGGAGGGGATCCTATTTGATTGGGGGCACTGACCATCACCACCCTTAGTTCCCAGGCAAAAGAGAGAGAGGAGGAGGAGGAGGAGGAGGAGGATTTATAACCCACCCTTCACTACCCAAAGGATCCTCAGAGTGGTTTACAAACTCCTTTCCCTTCCCTTCCCCACAACAGACACTCTGAGAGGTAGGTGGGGCTGTGAGAGCTCTCTTGAGAACTGCCCTTGAGAGAACAGCTCTGAAAGAACTTATGACTGAGCCAAGGTCACACCAGCAGCTGCATGTGGAGGCATGGGGAATCAAACCGGGTTCTCCCATATTAGAGTCCATGCTCTTAACTACTACACCAAACTGTTGGTCTTCCCAGATCTGTTCAGTTTTCCTATTTCACTTTGTTTTTATTTATTTAAATATTTTCTATATATTTTCTTTTGCACATTTTTTGGGGAAGGGAGGCAAGAGAGACCTATGTGCATTAGATTCCATACTAAGCACATGAGGTTGGAAAGGACTGCTTTCTTCCAGTGAAAACTTATAGGATGAATGAGTGCAATTAAGATGGAGTAGCCTGGCTTGCTCACTCAGGCTCAAAGAGGTAGTGGGATCTGTTGCCTGCAAGGGTGCAGGTCAAATGGTGGGAAGACCCGTGCTCACCCCCCCTGAGCGAGCGCCGGCTTTTGCCCGCCCCCCCTTTTCTTGAATAAAGACAAAGGGGGGAGTGGCAAAGCCCAGAAGATCCAGCGCAGGAGCGCTGACTGACGGGACTAAGCCAAGGACATAAAAGGGGGGGCCGCCACAAGGCAGCAGCCATTTGGGACAGAGAAGAGCTTCCCACCTGCCCACCTTCTTTGTATGACCATGTGGGCTTCGCTAGTCGCTGTTATGGGGCTATGCAGGAATTTTTTGGGCTCTCTCTGTTTGGCATTGAGGGAGCCTTTTTTCTCCTGCATCTCATGGTCAGGTGGTGGGTGCGGATGAAATAGGCCTGGTAATCTGGTTAGGCCCATGCTGGGTATGCGGGAAAGCATGGGTTAAGGGTGTGGGTTTAGTTCGGCTGGCAAGCACCCCTAGATTTCTCTGATAGGAGAGGCCCTCGGGCTGACTGCCTACTGGCTTATCAGTCTAGAGGCGCCCGACCTTGGGGCCCCTTCGGGGATGGGGGAGCATACCTCATGCCTAATGGGCTTAGCAGTCCTGGGTAGTTGGAGTGTGCTCTCACATTTCCTTTGTGCAGGTAACATAGGCAATGACGGCCAGGATCAGGAAGGACCCTGACCTGGTTTCTGAGCTGGGGGTGGAATTGCCTTAAGGAGGCCAGTCCGCAGGCATGATGTAACCCATGCTTGATCATTAACTGAATGCAGATCAGCTTGAACATAAATAAATACCCAGTTTAACCCAGCAAGATATGTGTGTCTTCATTCAAGGGGTGGGTGGGCAATTGCTGGCACAAGTGGATAACCTCCCATGGAGAATCTGCTGCCAGCAACTACCTACCTGCCCATCTGGCCAGATAAAGGATTGTGTGATATAGTACAGCAGCAGCCAGTTCAGCCACTCTGTTGCAGTGGTGGAAAGTGAAGTCAAATTGCAGCCAACTTATGGCAGCCCTGTAGGGTTTAGAAGTCAGGCAACAAACAGATGTGGGTTGCCATTGCTTGCTTCTGAATAGCAGCCCTGATCTTCCATGGTGGTCTCCCATCCAAGTACCCACCATGGCTGACCCTATTTAGCTTCCAGTATTTTATGAGATCTGGCTAGCCTGCATCATCCAGCTCAGGCCCAATCTGAAAAATCCATTCATTGTGCATTTTAGTCTCTTGGGCATGGGCTCACTGATTGTCCTTGGGATTAGTCTCCTCTGAAGTGCTCCTCTTCTGTAAAATAGGCAAATGTCTTCTTCAGTGCTTCACTCTTTGACCTCATTATTCATGTGTGAGATTTGACCTTTACTGTGTGTCATTATTGGCACAATTTCTTTTCTTTTTTTTTAAATAACCTTTATTATAAGAAAGTTACTTGGCACAATTTCTTGAATGATCATCTCTCATTTCCTACTTTTTGGATGGAACACAGTAGTAAGCTGTGTTGTGATGTGATCTGGGTGGGCCTCATATCATCATGGCGGCAAATGACCATGAGGCAATAATGGTTGTCTTTATAAAAAATGATCAATTTGAAGCCATGTTTGGTATTACTCAGTTCCTACAGGACCTTTCTACACGCGGCCTGTGTGTACATTGAACCACTGTCGGCAGAGAAGGAGCAGGCATCAGCGCATCGGCCCCTTGCCTACAGACAGTTGCCCATATATGACCATGGACCTATGCATGGAGTAAGGATACACATGTACATTCCCTACCTGTGACCAGGCATGTTAAAAAGCAACAAACACACAGGAAACACGGCAAGGTTGAGCAAAAAGTGGAAGATCACTGTGGAACAACGCAAACAAAGCACACAATTCTGATATGCTAGTTATAACTTAATTAATTAATTAAATCATGTACTTATAATATGCCCTAGTGTAACATGATTATTATAGTACACTAGCAACAATGGTATAAAGTATACAGATAAATGTAACAATATTCAATCTTAAAGGAATGTCCAAAGTTGCAGAGACAAATATGCAGAAAAGGTTCAATGCTGTGGCTGTCTTGTCTTCAGAAAAGTGACACAGCAAACCTCAAGCAACACGCCTCCCAGGCAAAAGTTGTACGTTTTGAGGAATTCTTCTTCAGGCAAATTATTTCTCATGGAACTAAGTAACAAATATAATATAACACAATACACTTTGCATAGCATCCGGGGGGGAAGTTATATTCGCATATTAGAATTGTGTGCTTTGTTTGTGTTGTTACACGGTGATTTTCCATGTTAAAAAGCAAACCTGTATATGAAGCCCACTCACCCTCTATGTGCATTGAGTCGGTGCATATGAGTAGTATTGCCATTGGCTTGCTGCCAATGGGTGAATGACTGCCAGTGCTCCTCTGTCCCCTACTGACACTTGGTGGGGTGCTGGAGGAAAAACAGGATGTGAAAAATGGCATCCAATGCCACAATGTCAGTTCCAGCTGCATAAATGCATAATTCTATGGTTTTTACCATAGAGTTTCAAGTGCATCCTAGAATATCCTGACACAGTGCTGTCCCTTCTGGTTGTTCAGTGAAATCACTTCTGGTTCAGGTAGGTCCTATTCCAGCCAGTCTTCTGGGGGTTGCTAGTCAAGGCTGGTAACCCTACAGAAGTTATTTCACTGCACTACCAAGGCTACTAAGGATGCCTCATGCACCTGCATTCACAGGGTTTTTGTTCGTCTGCTTATTTGCCTGTGTCTCTGAAGGTAGACTTCTGTGAAAGCTGAGTTGTTTCTTCCTGAATTTTCAGCTCTAGCTTTAGGGCAGCTTTGCAGCAACTTGTAAGTCTGAGTCAGCAGATACAGATGAGTTTTGGTTTCAGTCAGTTTGCTGAAATCCTCTGCAGTACTCAGAAGTATGCTAGACTGCAAACTAGGCTAGACATGCAGAAATATTTCCCCCCTTTTGTGTATTGTAAGTTTTGTCTGGATCTTATAAACAGTTTCTTCGGTTAATAAATATTTGTTTAATATAATGAAGCACAGGTCTCATAACACAATAACTGAATCTCTGCTGCCTGAATCGCTGCATGTTTCCTCAGAAGTAAGTCCTTCTTTGTTCAACAGAGCTAACTTCCAATTAAGTAGGCATAGGATTAAAGTTAAGAAGCAAACCTCAAGCCCAAAGAAAAGTCAGCAAGATCCTCGACTCTGATTGAAAGGGTGTCAGATGAATACTTGTGAAGGTCAACTAGATGGGTAATATTATCAGACTTGCATAAACAAACTGTGTGATGTAATCTACAGGAACTGAGCAACCTGTATCTCAAACTGTCCAGCAGTGAGTGCAAATGGATGCTTTCAATCAAACCTGTAAGTGTAAATTAGTGATATGATTTGAAGAAGCACAAAGGAAGGCAGGTACTCAACAGCTGTTGAAAGCACTGAAACTCCTAATGCTTTTAAAAACAGCCCAGAGGGAAGCTATGAGATAATAATTCATCAATTAAAATATTGCCTGCATCTTTAATGACTTTTTTAAAAAAAGAGTTTCTAAGATATAATCTTCTAAAATTATTATTTGGAAGAAATATGCATTTCTGTTCTTGTCTTTCACACCTGATATAATGATAGGTTTCATTGTTTAACTGTGATGTATTTTTCAATGTCTTTTTTAAAACTCTGAGGCTGCAACTTCAGGTTTAATTAAATAAGAGGTTGTCACCAAAAATTGCAGTCATCATTATATCTAATTCTGAACATGGCCTCAGAGTATAGACAAAAAAAATCTGAACAGTGGGGCCAGATACAGAAAAGAGAGATGTTTCAACAAATCTGGGGGAACTCCAGGTGTGCAGGGAAAAAATCTTAAATTAAATAAAAATAAAGGAGGATATAAAATGAAAAAGTTTTAAAATGCTGAGAGCACACAATAATGTCTTCCCAGATCTTCTCAACCATTTTGAATCACCTAGGCAATGACAGACAACAATTACTGGTATTGTCTGAAGTTGCATAAGTAATTGAAAATGGGTACTGTATTTCACTGGGAAACCAGAAGTGAGCTGGTGATGGGACAAGGAGTGAGCAACCAAGAAAGACAAGAAGGGAGATGGGTGTGAAGTGAAACTAGAGGGAGGGAGGGAAGAAAAATTGAGTAAAATGTGGAGAAGAGGACTACAGGGAGTGAAGAAGTGGAAATAGAACAAAGTTAGAATCCAGTGGCACCTTTAAGACCAGGAAGTAGCAAACTAGAGTGAACTAAGAAAGGTAGGTGGGAGAGAAAAAGGAAGCCGAGAAAGAGAAGATGCTGTGGGAGTTCCAAGGAGGAAGGAAAGTGGAGATCATATGGGGAGGAGGTAGAGTTGCCAGGTCCCTCCTGGCAACCTCAGGGGATGGGGGGAACTTACCTGGAAAAGATAAAGGCCTAGGCCTGTTGCCAGCATCACACAGGAAGGGACAATATCACACCAACGATACCCTGGCAACCCTCTAGTATTTGGGCAAAAATCTATGGTAAAACTACCTTCTGCCATGGAGTTTTTTTCCCAAATACCAGTGTGTCACCTAGACATCAGTATGATGGTGTCACTACCTGTGTAACACCAGCCAGAGTCCTGGGCCTTTCTGTTTCTCAAGGTAAGTCTCCCCGCTGGCCAGCTGATCAGCAGCTGGAGCAGGACCTGTCATTGGGGGACGGGAGGAGGGTCTGGCAATTCTAGGAGGAGAACCAGTGAGGAAGGAATGAGATGTGAATCATCAAAAGTTCCCTACTTGTGTATTTATAATTCTGTTCTTCCCCTTCATCTAGTGAAAGATAACTTTCTCCCATCCTAATATCCCAACATGGACTAATTTCCCCCACCTTCCATTTATGGAAGCCAAAGCTGTGACACTCAGGGAGGAAACACACAGAATTTATTTATGATTATTTTACCTTTGATTCGTTTTTAGACAACTGTTTCCAAAAGCAGTTTTCATCAGGTGAGAGGAACAAACCGTGTTTCTGGGCTCACAAATAAAAAGACAAGACGTAACCATTCTTTTCAACATACAAGGAAGACAAAATGGAGGTGGAAAGTAGGAGTGGGAGAGTAGTTTTGCAGTGTTGGAACAAAGTTAAATTTTATTTCTAATGTCGATCGAGTTGGAAGTAGATTTTCTTTCTCTGTTGCCCTTTCTTGATGAGAGGCGGTGCTGTTAGCTCCCCCAGTCTGAAATGATTAGGAGTATTCTCCCCATTATTTCTGGGGTTTCAGAAGAACTGGGAGATAAAGGTGTCACCTCTCTAGCAGAGAGGGAGAAGCACTGATGCTTTATCTCTTAAGCAAAGAGGGAGAAGCAATGTGTTAGCGAATTGCTTTAATTTATGTTTAGCAATCAGCAAAATACACGGGTTCTTGCCAACTATGCCAGGGTCCCACCCCTCCCGGGAGATCTCAAGGAAAGAGGCACGTGAGGCGGGTTCCAAGTTCAGTGTTGTTTACTGGATCATGTAATCAAGCATACAAAAATCGTAATCACACACACAATCTTACAGGTCTAATAAAATAAAGAGAGAAAATAGCACTTTTGCATGAGCAGGTTTCGTTGGTGGGGAAAGCACGTTACCTTAGATGAGTTGTCCGATGTCAAGATGAATTGGATTTGGGGAAGAAAGTTATAAAAGCTATGGGGCCACGAGGCTTGAACCGGCAAGACCACGTGGTTCTCCTGGATCGCGAGTCCAGAGAGAGAAAAAGGGGTTTAAAGATGGAGGCAAGGATTGGGGACAGAAAGCTGGACTGAAGGGTCAATAGGTAAGATAGAGGGCGACGGCTCAAGAGGCCGAGTGACTCTCGGTTTGGGCTTTTATTGGGGGTCTTGGGGCGGGCTTTGCAGACCACAACCCACTAACACTCCTACTAGGCGGTCCGTCCCTGTTGGACCTTGCTATAGGTTAAAGGTGAACAAAGGGAGGAGGTCCAGGGGTTTGGTCAGTGTTGCAAAAGTATGACTTCACCAGGAAACAGACACTGAGTCTGGGGTCCGATGACTCACCTGGCCATACCTATTGTCAGTTGATGGTTTTAGCCAAGTATCTGATGGCTGGCACATTAGTTGCTAGGCAGGCTAGTTAGCATAACTATCCAGATGCATAATGGGGGAGTGGGGGTTAGCCAGCGGATGTCTGACATGAGGAAACCTCATGGCAAGAGGAATCCCTTATCTTTGTCTTGGGTGAACTGTTTGGGGTGTCAGCCTCCTGGCTTGGGCTGGAGCTGGCTCCTACTTGAAGAAGAAAGCGCAAGACCCTACCACTGCTGGCAACACAGAGTTCAAACTTATGGATATAAAAATCCATAAGAGCACAGAAAAGTGCCTTGCTGGCTAACAAATGGTGATAAATTTTTCTAGTAATTATCAATGGGAATGGGAAAATTTAACTCAGGTTCCCTTACAGTTTGGAGCCACACATTTAATGCAAACTGTAGCCACAGTACTACTAAGATAGGAGTAACAGCAGACAATATGGAGCTCCTGTATGTAGAATTAGCCAGATTCAAAGGAGGCTTGGGAAGATGCTGAGTTTTGACAGCTGGTCATAAACAGATGAGTTAAAAATGAAAATCCTTTTCCTGCACAATTGGGCACGCTAAGCATGGAGAGGGGATACACTGAATTTTGCAACTGTAAGTTGAAGAAAAGCCATATCATGCATACCATGCTCAGTATCTTATCCTCCTGCTGAGCATCTCCCCCACAAGTACACACTCTGAATCTCTTTGTTTGCATTATTTGGTTGCTGACATTCTCCTAATGTTACCATTCTAACATTTAAAATTGCTTCTTCTTCAGTCTTCGGTCAGAGTGAACAACTGCTATTCTTCCCCTCCTCAAGACTTAAAAAAGGTTGAATATCTTCACTGCATGATCGCTCCATAATCTTTTGCAGGATGGACACAACCAGTTTCGTTAAGAGTTTCATCATATCTTGTTGGATATCTATTTAGTCTGAGGGCCAAAGTAGATGACACAAAGATCTGAGAGTCTGTAAAAAAAAAATTATTTGCAGATGTGGTGCAGCAGGGCGGATCATAAACACTCAAGAAGGAACCTTTAACCCTTCAAGAATCACTTGGTTTTGTGAATCAAAACTGACCTCTCCGTGCTGTGGCTAGGAGGGAAAGCCTGTCTTTTTTCCCTTTGAAAAGTGAAGAACAGCATGTACATCTTGATTAGGAAAAAAGACTTAAATAATTCCTCCCCACGGAACCTCAATCTGAACTGATGCTGTGAATGTGGAATTTACCCTTTACATGCTGGAAGGGATCCATGATCTCTGTTGCATCTGTTTTGGCCCTGAAATGAAAATCTGTATGATTCCTTTTTTCAATCTTTCAAAGTCAAGCTGAGAAACAAGGCTGTCCTATTTAGGTTCCAGTTTCTAAATGCTCTAACAGTAGCAACTGTTTTTATCTAGAGAATTTTCAAGATTTTACTTTTTACCAAATCCTGCTGTTTATGTATCCATTCTCTCTTTGAAAAATAAAATATGAATAGCAAACAGCTTGTCGACTGTATGGTGAGAGAGCAAAGTGAAGGAAAACAAATTAGATGCTAAATTCAGAACTGCATTATATTGCCAAGGTGGCTAAAAGATCTATAGATTCAGATGGGTAGCCATGTTGGTCTGAAGCAGCAGAACAAAGTTTGAGTCCCGTGGCACCTTTAAGATAAAAATATTATTCTGGGTATAAGCTTTTGTGTGCATGTACATTTCTTCAGACACAGTGTGCACGCACACAAAAACTTATTCCCAGAAAAAAAACATTTGTTTGTCTTAAAGGTGTCACTGGACTTTAAAAAATCTATAATTATTATACAGCAAATAACACTTTCTTGTTCAACCCCAAAAAGCCCCCGTCTTGGGAAAGTGCTAATTGTGGAGCATGACTGGACAGAAATCAATATTTGAAAGCATGTAGGTTACACCACTGTCATAATGGACTAAAGTAGTTACAAGAGGGTGATCTTGTTTCACACAAGCATTAATTCTTAAAATGTAGAAGACTACTGACATTTGGTGGCAATCCCCAGTGCCCCAGAAAAAACAAAAGTGGCTCATTTCCATTAGCAACTATTGGTGAAGAATTAGCTTTGCAAGAAAAAATACCATCAACATAAAAAAGGGGGTGGGCAGTTATTATTTGTAGCAGGAGAGCCAACCTAAGGCAAACAGTCTGTAGTATCAAGTTTCTTAAGTCTAGTTCACCAGTTAAATGATGTCACTTCCTTTCTGAAGTCCTTTCATTTATTCATTATATTTTAATGCTACTTTTCAAGCAAAATGGGCCAGGAGGAAACATTGGGGAAGGCCTCCAACTCTGTTCCCTGTTGTAGTCCCTCTAGAGGAACTGGTTGGTCACTGTGTGAGACAGGATGCTGGACTGGAAGGACCACTGGTTTGATCCAGCAGGGCTCGTCTTATGTTCTTATGACATGAGTGAAGAGGACAAATGAACATCTTGGGGGAATATATTCCATAAAGTTAGAGGAAGGACTGAAAAGGTCCTCCTTGCAGATAGTCATCTTGTATCCACCTGAGATGCTATCTTCAGCAGGGCCCCACTGACCAATTCCAAAAGCACAATGGGGAGAGAGATACATGCATACTGCAACAAAATCTTTATACTTGTTGTTAAGCATTTCAGAGAGCAACTGAAACCACTGCAATGTGTCGAAGAACACTGTACATTTTTTCCTTATTTATCTCTTCATGTAGCAATAAATCACATGCATTGAGCATACAATTTAGTTCTCCAGCCTGCTACAATAGTCAGATTTACAGAATGACATCCCAAGGCAGAATGCACTCAAAAGAGCACCCTCTGCACTCATAATTACAAAGACTGCTCAGCTATGGCACAAGGGAAGATAGATGATAGAAGAGCTACTCTTAGGTTAAGATTAATGAGTGGACATATTAAAAAGGAGCCCTGCCAAAGGCATTTGTGAAAACTGAACATTCCCTTCTCCCTGTATATTTCACTGCCAAAAATGCCAAAGGCTTTTCTCAGTTTGACCTTCGACAGTTTTGGAAACTCAAAATGGGTGCACCATTTCCTTGCCATCCACCATCCTTGCTAGAGTTGTAGCTACAGTATGGAATCAAGATGGATGATGGGAGAGAGAGATCAGTTCATTTGAGAAGGGCAGATTTTACTTCTCCGATGATCGATGGAAGCTATTTTTGTTATGTTTGTCATGATCATCCTTTATTATCATGCAAGCACTGCAGAGAGAAAACAGCCATCATATTTCCTAGACCCTTCTTCCCCTTTGAACTCCTTCAGTACAACTATTGTACAGATCCACTCAGGCTCCTTTAAAAATTTTTTAAAAATTGCACATAGTTTTGTCCTTTTGACTAAGTGCATGCATTAATACCACTGACATTAATAATGACAACTACCACGGGTCAAGCAACACAAAACAATCTGCAAGCTATGTTCAAGTTGTTCCAGCTTAAGTTGTTATCATAGCTTGATCAGTACATGATATCATTTTCCCCTTCACACACCGTCATGTCAGGAAGTACTGGTGAACCCATCAAGAGCTATTGACCAAGGACATGACTACATTTTGATTCTGATGCCAGAAGAAGTTGGAAAACTGGGTTTCTGCATGCACTGTGGAGGGGAAAAAACTGATGGGATATGAAGTACTCTTTCATCTCACTCTAAGGCAAAGGCCGAGGACAGACTGGCAGTCTGGCCCGCTCTGCCTCCGCTTTAAAAGCGGAGGCAGAGTGGCCGTTCAGACTGCCGCATCTGCCCGGAGGAGGCGGCCTGGACACAACGCGTCCGGCGCTGCGCTCCTCCCGCAGCAGCCAGTCACCACTTCAAAGTGGTGTCCCAGCTGCTGCGGTGTGCGTTCCACCCACTTCGGGTAGGTGTGAATGTGTGCCGGGCAGGGGAGCCATGCGGCATTTGAACACCGCCACTGGAAGCCGCCCACAGTCTGGACGCTGCGGGCGGCTTCCTTGCGGTGGTGTGCGAACGCTGCGTGGCAGGGGTAATTCACCCCTCCTTGTTCTGCCATGCCGTGGAGGCGCGGCACATTGCTAGTCTGTCCTCAGCCAAAGATAGGCCTACAGTTCCCATTGAGTCATAGGGCAATGGCCAATGGGACCTCCAACAACAATCCAGTTTTGAGTAATTTGCATTATTTACACAGTTAGAGGAATTCCACTGTCACAAAACTATTTTTGGCACATTGTAGGCAGAGCATTGATTTTCCTCCCACTCTGTATGTATGCCGAGATAAGAGATTAAATTTAAATTTAAAATATTTGTTAGAGCACACCCAGGCTCTAATTTCAGGGATCAGGAAGCATGTCATTTAAAGCTTGCAGCCCAAATGTGAAGTTCTGGCTCATATGGGCTTTCCATACTGATGTACTTGGCTGACAGACTAAAGTGCAGACTCTGCATTGTGTGGCTTCACATAAAATCAGCTGTACCAGAGAAAAGGCACCTGTCTTTTCCAGGAGGTATCCTACATCTTTGATGGTTTTTTTACAGTAGGAAAATGAGCATGTGAGAAGCCATCTCTCAGTTTTTATCTGCCCTTTCTCAATGTTCTTCCCTCCCTCATTTTATACTCATAAAATCCCTATGAGGTAGGTTATGCTAAAAGAGAAATAGGAGGAAAGGGAAAGAGGGAGGAAGGGAGAGAGGTAGATTTGTCTAGACGGTGTCCACCTGAAGGAGCCGTGTGGTCAGGTTTCTTTAAAAAAAAATCTGTTTGCACATGCGCATATGTGCCTCACCGTCTACTTTTTTTTTTGCACATGCATGGACTTGAATGTTAAAAGCACCACCAGTGGTACCTTCCTTTAGGTACCATTTCAATTAACAAGGTTTATAAGTTTCACAGGCCCTTCAGAAACATGAAATTGTCTGGGATATTTGAGCGCAGCTCTACGGCCATTGCTAGTTTATGCATTTATGTGCATACCGCTAAGAATTTTTTTTTTAATGGTGGCCATTCAGACCACCTTGACAGGCTTACACGCTGGAACAACCAGATGAGGGAAAGTCCGCTATTGGCCCATCGGCAAGCTTTAGACCAGACTTTCACCACTATCTTTTTAGTATGGCTCCCTGGCAGGGATCAACGACCTGATCATGGCAGCGGCACGTTTCCCAGATGTTGCTGTCTGGACATGCCCTTTAAATCCACCAGGCACTCGTGCCTGGGCCGGATCTAAAGAACCGTCTGATCGCAACCAGAGAGAGCCAGTGGCTGACAATGAGTTTCATGGATAACTGGGGATTTGAACTTTGGTTTCCCAGACCCTAGACTTCATCTGGACATTCTTGCAGGCCTCAGTGACCAGTGTTTAAGCACTAAGAACTGCCAGCCTTAAAGCACTGGTTTCTTTTGGATAAATATGCTAGTTGGTAATATCTTTTGTTTCAGGGTGTGTGTTTTTAAAGAAATATATCAGGTTTTGGGAGGAAAGGTGGCATGGTATAATCCCATTTCTTCAAAGCAGAATTAGTAACTGGAAGGGAGACCACCAAGGAAGACTCTGTGGAGGAAGGCAATGACAAACCATCTCTTCTTCTCACTAGACTTGAAAGTCCCTTGTTGGAGTTGCCATTATTTGGCTGTGATTTGACAGCACTTTGCACACCTGCATGCACAAGTGCACGCGCACACACACACACACATTGGGTTTCAGAAGGCAGAGCAATCTGACAAGCAGGAAATGTTTGTTTCAATAAAGTCAGAAGCACTGCAAAATACAAAGGCCTCTTCTGCCTTTCTTAGTCATGTAAACTGGACACAGCAGGATGCAGACTTGTTTACTCCCCTTTCTCCACAGCCAGCTTTCTCTCCTCTGGGCACCTTGACAATCTGACTCTCTTACCTTAGTGGCTGTTCCTTTGAAAAGAGAGTGAGAAGGCGAGAGGAAAGCCCTTCCCCTCACTCAGCCTATTGGCCCATTAAGGTCAGCATTGTCTACTTGGATTGGCAGCAGTTCTCTGGGGTCTTTCCTATCATCTTCTACTTGATCCTGACAACTGGAGATGCCAGGGACTGAAACTAGGACCTTCTGCATACTAAGCAGATGCTCTTCCACTGAGCTGCAGCCCCTCCCCTAAGTTTCAACAGTGATGCTGAGAAACCCCAGTCCCCTCCTCCTGCTGAGACCCCTCAGATTTGATCCCCAGTTGCCTCTTAGTTGTTTTGAAGAAACCCCCCCCTTGAAAGCCTAAGTGCAGCAGAGATCCCAAGGACTGAGTCTAAAAAGCACACTTGGTCATCCATAACTAAGGTAAATTCTATCATGGAGGTAAGGTGACACTGGAATGCATAAAGCATTTACATTCCCCCAGCTCCAAGGAAAGCCTAATACAATCATATCCCTTGCTCTGAGGGATACTTCATCAAGGCAATATGAACCAATTTCAGCTATAGACAGTTGGGCAACTGTTGGGCTAATCCAACACAGCCATTAATGAAGGTGTAACCCATGGAGTTTTGTAGCTGTTAACAGCATACAGGGATCAGGCATGCCTGCATTTGCCAATAGGTGGTATGGCAATTAACTCCCCTTTCCCCCCTCCTATACTTAGTTAATGGAGCATGCTCAGTATTTGTAGCCTTCCCTAAAGAGGGCTGGTTATTCCCAGCAGCCAGTAGTTCAGCCTGGCCCAGGAAGTCGGGAAAAAGAGATTGAGTTTCTGGACACTCTCAATGACTGTGCTATGGAGCAGATGGTTACGGAACCTACCAGGGGAGAGGTGATCCTGGATTTGGTCCTAAGTAATGCCCGGACCTGGTGAGAAATGTTAAAGTGATTGCACCACTTGGGAACAGCAATCATAATGTAATTGAGTTCAACATTTGTATAAATAGGGGGTTGCCTAAAAAGTCTGACACAACCACTTTTAACTTTAAAAGGGGAAACTTCTCTGATATGAGGGGATATGTGAGGAGAAAGCTGAAAGGAAAGGTAGAAATGGTCAAAACCATTGGGGAAGCTTGGAGACTATTTAAAATTACAATCCTAGAGGCTCAGAGAAAATACATACCGCGGGTTAGGAAAGGCACAGATAGGTATAGAAAAAAGCCTGCATGGTTAACAAACAAAGCAATGAAAGCTGTTAAAGGTAAAAAGGATTCTTTTAAGCAATGGAAAGCTAGTCTCAGTGAGGCTGATAAAAGGGAATACAGGCTGTGGCAAATAAAATGCAAGTCTGTAAACAGGCAGGCAAAAAGGGAATATGAGGAGAATATCGCAAAAAACATAAAGACCAACAATAAAACTTTCTTCAAATACATTAGAAGTAGGAAACCAGCCAGGGAAGCAGTGGGGCCCTTGGATGACCAAGGGGTAAAAGGTGTACTGAAGGATGATAGGGAAATATCTGATAAGCTGAATGGATTTTTTGCCTCTGTCTTCATTGTGGAAGATGAGAAGTGCTTGCCCACTCCAGAACCACTGGTTTTGGGAGGGGTGTTGAAAGACCTGAGTCAGATTGAGGTGATGAGAGAGGAGGTCCTATGACTGATAGACAACTTAAGAACAAATAAATCACTGAGCCCAGATGGCATACATCCAAGAGTTCTGAAAGAACTCAAATGTGAACTTGTGAATCTCCTGACAAAAATATGTAATCTTTCCTTAAAATCTGCCTTCATTCCTGAGGACTGGAAAGTAGCAAATGTCACTCCTATCTTTAAAAAGGGTTCCAGAGGAGATCCGGGAAATTACAGGCCAGTCAGTCTGACATCGATACCAGGTAAATTGGGGGAAACTGTTATTAAGGAAAAAATTAGGAGGCACATTGATGAACAAAATCTATTGAGGAAGACTCTGCATGCGTTCTGCAAGGGAAGACCTTGTCTCACTAACCTGTTAGTGTTCTTTGAGGGTGTAAACACACATGTGGACAAGGGGGACCCAATAGATGTTGTTTACCTTGACTTCCAGAAAGGTTTTGATAAAGTTCCTCATCAAAGGCTCCTAAGTAAGATCAATAGTCATGGGATAAAAGGACAAGTCCTTTTGTGGATCAAAAACTGGCTAATTAAAAGGAAACAGAGAGTGAGTATAAATGGGCAATTTTCTCAGTGGAAGGAGGTAAGCAGTGGGGTACCACAGGGATCAGTACTCAGTCCGATGCTTTTTAACTTGTTTATTAATGATTTGGAGTTGGGAGTAAGCAGTGAAGTGGCTTAATTTGCAGATGACACAAAGTTGTTCAGGGTGGTGAGAACTAGGGAGGATTGTGAGAACTCCAAAGGGATCTGTCGAGGATGGGCAAGTAGGCATCAACGTGGCAAATGGGGTTTATTGTAGCCAAGTCCAAAGTGATGCACAGTGGAGCCAAAAATCCTAGCTATAAATACACGTTGATGGGGTCCGAACTGGCAGAGACTAACCAAGAGAGAGATGACTTGGAGTCATAGTAGATAACTCAATGAAAATGTCAAGACAGTGTGCGACTGCAATGAAAAAGGCCAACACCATGCTGAGGGTTATTAGGAAGGGAGTTGAAAACAAATCAGCCAGTATCATAATGCCCCTGTATAAATCGATGGTGCGACCTCATTTGGAGTACTGTGTACAGTTCTGGTCACCACATCTCAAAAAAGTTATTATAGCATTGGGAAAAGTGCAGAAAAGGGCAACTAGAATGATAAAAGGGTTGGAACACTTTCCCTATGAAGAAAGGTTGAAGCACTTGGGGCTCTTTAGCTTGGAGAAACGACGGCTGAGGGGTGACATGATCAAGGTTTATAAGATTATGCATGGGATAGAGCAGGTAGAGAAAGAAGCCCTTTTTTCCCTTTCTCACAATACAAGAACTCGTGGGCACTCAATGAAATTGCTGAGCAGTCAGGTTAGAACAGATAAAAAGAAGTACTTCTTCACCCAAAGAGTGATTAACACGTGGAATTCACTGCCACAGGAGGAGATGGCGGCTACAAGCATGGACGGCTTCAAGAGGGAATTAGATAAACATATGGAACAGAGGTCCATCAGTGGCTATTAGCCACAAAGTATAGATAGGAACTCTCAGTCTGGGACAAGTGATGCTCTGTATTCTTGGTGCTTGACGAGGGGACAACAGTGCCCGGGCTTCTAGTGTCCTGCCCCCACTGCTGGACCTTCTGAGGGCACCTGGTGTTTTTGGCCACTGTGTGACAGAGTGTTGGACTGGATGGGCCACTGGCCTGATCCAACATTGGCTTCTCTTATGTTCTTATGTTCTTAGGACAGCAACAGCACCAGAAGGGTGGGGAAAGGCCTGCATAGATTTTGCTGTTTTAAGGCCTGCTTTGAATTATTCCAGATAAATGCTGTTAACCAATGTAATCATTAGAGATCCTTTCAAACAAAGGTGAAGTTACTTCTTGGGAAGTTATTAAATGTTGGTTTGGGACTATTAATTTCTTAATAGTAATTTCATATGATTGTGAAAATATGTAATTTTATAGTTATTGATCATTATAAAACTGTTGCAATACATCTTTCTTAGTATTCTGTTTAATGCAACCCAGCAGTTCAGCCTGGCCCAGGAAGAGGCAACAGCACCAGAAGGTGGGGAAAGGCCTGCATAGATTTTGCTGTTTTAAGGCCTGCTTTGAATTACTGCAGGTAAATGCTGGATCCAACTGAGAAGAGCTGCAGCCTCCCAAGTACAGCCTGGAAACCTCATATGCTGTTCCAGTATTTGTGAGATTTAAACTGGACTTACAACATATGCATTATATATATGCTTAGTTTTTTGTTCTGTCCTGCGCATCTTTGTTGATACTGAAGATATCTGTAACTAGTAATACCCTGAAGATCCATTGCTATGAAATAATAGCAAACAAACCAGGAATGAATGAGGATTCCTATGAAAACCTCCATGCTTTGTTTATATAAAGAGTTTATTTTAAACGTTAAAGTGCACTGGTTGTATTGCCTCTCTTATATCTGTGTTTAAGTGTACATGTAGTTGCAGCAGTTACACACTCTTACTAACCACAGGTGGGAGTTTCGCTGTCAAAGCGGACTGAACCTGGGTTACAAAGGCACCTTAATGTCTGATCCACCCAAGATGAGCCATCAGCGAAACATTTAAACCCATCATTCACACCCAGCTCTTCGTCAACATGCTAAAACCGTCTAACGATTGCCCCACCTTGGAATGTCAGGTATTTCCCTACTAACCCTCCCATCAGATTTTGACAGCAGTTACCTTCAGACTGCCCAGTCAAATTCAAACATTGTATCTTGGATCAATTCCGACCCTGGCACAGTGGGGTCCCATGTCTAGCTATGAAACCATTCCACAGAAGAAGACCATCCCAAATTGGTGGAGAGTGTGCCAGGTTTTCCCACTACCTGGATACCCCTGAAACTGCTCTGCAGGCCCCCTTCTCTCCTTGACACTCTGTGCCCAGGACAGGCTCCTTGCAGTCCTCCACTTCTTATCCCCCTTGGATCAGGTAGCATTTCCCATTCAAATGTTCTCCCTTCCCTTCCCTCTCTTTATTTCTTCTCTTCCTTACCTTATCCTCATAGTGTATGTGTGAATGTGTATTGGGAAGGAGAGGGTAGTTCATTTGTGGTCTTAAGGGTTCCTTGCTTTGGTTTGCTCCTAGTGATGTGTGTTTGCTTGTTGGAAAATAAATCATTGTATTGGTTGGTCTCTGTCCCTTATCTCTTGGGAATATTGCTCGGGAATAAAACTTCTGTATACACAGATAAACGATTGCTTACCCTTTTGCAGACCCCTTTAACAGCTAATTCCCTTTCTCTGGGTCCAGTTCAGGTAAACAACATTCACACCTTAACTTCAAGATAAAGGTGTTCGAAAACAAACAAAAGTGAAGCCAGGAAGCCAGAAGGCAGATGGAATAAAATCCAGTGTATTGCAGAGCTTGCTGCATATGGGGCTACCTGTCCATTGAGGGTAGTTGGGGACTGTGTGGGGTACAGTGAGCTCCGGGCTTTCAGGGAAGTAATGTGTACAGTTGAAGTTGCTGACCTGGGATTGCTGAGCAAAGCAGAGACTTATACAGAAAGGACTTTCAGGAACCTACAAGAGGCATCCCACACCTATGGTGGCAGCTCTTCTACTGTTAGTGAAAATGATAGCCTTGAGGTAGGACAGTGCCAGGCAAAGAGCAAGACAATTATCCATTCAATGTGACCGATTCTTCAAATGCAGAAGTAGGCAGCTGGAGATTTCATCCTTATAGTGGGCTAGAAATACAAGCAGGGATTAAGGGTCTCAGTTAGGGTTGCCAAATCAGAGCCCAGAAATTCCTAGATATTTGGGGGTGGAGCCTGGGGAGGGTGGGGTTTGGGGGAAGGGAGGGGCCTCATTAAGATTTAATGCTGTAGAATTTGCCCTTCAAATCAGCCATTTTACCCAAGCAGACTGATCTCTGTCATCTGGAGATCAGTTCTATTTCTGGGAACTGATCTATGTACTCTGGAGATTAGTTTTAATTCCATGAGACCGCCAGGCACCCCCAGGAGGTTGGCAACCCTAGTCTCTGGCTCATGGAGGAGGAGTAGGAGGAGGAGGAGGAAGGGTCCTAGCCTAGATAAAAAAACTAAGTGTCAGAAAGATTTTGACTGTTTCTCTGCGTCCCTGTGCACTGGTACAGCTTGCACACAAGTTTACCACCTCACAGAGAACTAGGCCTAGGTCTCCAATTATGATGTAACAAATATGTGTATGGAACCAGAAATGCTCCCCTTCAAAATACCAATGAATACCTTCAGCTGTTTCCGACATTTTTGTAGCAATGTTGACATTTCTGATGGCCTGATTACATTTTTGTTTGGCTGAAGGAAGACCTGAGAGATTTATTTGACCCGTGGAGTGATACACAAAGAAAAACTTCTGTACTTACCGCAGAGTGGGATGCCAGTGACTTTGGAGTCTGTTGCAGCACTAAGAATGATAAATAGAGCACAGCTATGTGGGAGTAAGGCGGGGGAGATAATGTGCAAATTGTTCTTGGTAATCTTCTGAAAGGATATGTTTTACTGAAAAACAATATGTAGCCATCCAAACAGCCCCATGAGGCCTGGGAGGGGGTGTTGTTAGGGAGCTTCTTACAACCCTCACTGAAAAGGAAGATGGCCAGGCCAATGGGGATACTGGAATGCTGGTGGAAGGGCAGAGCCCATTCTGACTGCCAGTACCATCAAAACACAGCCACATGTACAAAGGGGGGGCAATGGACAGCAGAGGCAGTAGACAAGCCTCAGGAGGAAGGTGAGGGCAGCACTGGCCAGCTGAGAGTGCATGCTGAGTCATCCAAATGCAGTTGGGCCCATGGAGAAGCCATCAGAGGCTTTGGACCAGGCTGAGGTAGCAGAGCTTCTTGGTAGGAGGCTCTGGAAATTACCAAAGTGGCATCTCCAACCCTAGTGAGCTAGCAGACTGGCAGAGGAGCAGCCCAGGTAGAGCTGATGACAGGCAAGAGATGGGGGCAGGGCCTCCAGATCATGCCACAGAGGAGACAGAGCAGAGAAGGGGCCTATGGCCTGGAGGTGGTCCTGGGGCAAAAGGCTGTACTGTCAGGACTGGGTGGCATTGGGATGGAGAAGGCACAGAGGTGTGAGGGGAACAGTCAAGCTGAGCAGCATGGAAAACAAGAATGACACCTGAGTAACATCACTTCACAGGCCAAGGTGGAAGCCCAGGGGACCTGGCTACACTACATGGGTCATGGCCCGGGGCACTTTCCCAATTGTGGGTCTGCAAGGTATTTCCACAGCCTATGAACATCCATTCTCAGAGTAATCGCTTGCAGGGAGGGTGGGGTAAAAATGTGAAATAATAATAAATAAATAAATGTCTGTATAGAGGAAATATATGAAGAAGCCAAAGAACCTGATCCCTGCTTCTGTAAACATTACCCAGTCTCCAGGAAGGCCCCACTGGTGGGCCTCCTGATGACACCTGGTATTTTTGGCCACTGTGTGACAGAGTGTTGGACTGAATGGGCCATTGGCCTGATCCAACATTGGCTTCTCTTATGCTCTTATGTTCTTATCCTAGCATGTGAAAGAACCAGAGGTCCTTTCGTAGAAAAAGAGCTGCAGGAGCTCATTAGCATAACTCATTAGCATATGCCACATCCCTTGACATCACTGGAAATGTGTCAGAAAGGGAATGTCAGTTTCAGCCCCATTATACCCTATGGGCCATTGAAATCAATGGCAAAAACTCATAGGGTATATGAGGGCTGGAGGAAAGGGGATTTGAGGGAGAGGCTCCAAACTTGCAGGGTAGCTGCTGGGGCTACTCCTTGAAATACCCACCAAGTTTCAAGAAGATTGGACCACGGGGTCCAATTCTATGGGTCCCCAAACAGGTTGTCCCATCCCCTCCATTGTTCTCTATGGTGGGGGAAAAGTTACCTTTTTTCTACCATAGAGAACAATGGAGGGAATGGGGGCAACCTGTTTGGGGGCCCGTAGAATTGGACCCCCTGGTCCAATCTTCTTGAACCTTGGTAGATATTTGGGGGAGAGGTCCCAGCAGCTACCCTGCAAGTTTGGAGCCTCTCCCTCAAACCCCCTCCTCTCCAGTCGCTTTTAAAGTTGCCGCCGAATTTCGGCAGCAATTCGGCAGCAGGCTAAATCAGATCAGAGAATCTGATTCAGCCCATGGCTGCCCTAGTGGCCACTCCTGAGCTGGCAGAGCTTTGCTCCGCCTCGCTCCAGCCCCAACGGACCCCTGGAAAGAACCATATTCTTACAGTTCCTGTTTACATAGTTTCTTGGGGTATCTGTAAATTCAGCAGCATGCATACACATTGCAGCAATAAATCATCTTCATGTGGAGTAATTGAACAAAGATGACCATTGGCACTGGCCAAAGAGGTCACCTGAGATTTTTCCAGAACAATCAACTAAACCCATCTACTTTGCAGACCATCTACTTTGCAGACCAACATTCTTATGGGCTGAAGTGAAACTGCACCTTAAGATTTAAGTAGAGGCTGAGGCTCAGCGATAGAGGGTTTGTTTTGTATGCAGAAGGTGCATAGTGTCTTCAGTTTAAAAATCTTAAGAAGAAGATATTAGGAAACATCTTTCTCAGCCTGATGCCCTGGTGAGATGCTCCCAGGCCAAAAAAGAGTCAAATGGACTAATGGTCTGAAGGCAGTTTCATGTATACACATTTAGTTTTCTTTCCTTTTCAGTTTCTACCTGATTATTCCAGCAATAAATAGCCATGTTTTCTCCCTCAGTGAAATTGGATTTCCACTTCCCTCATGTTAGCTACAGTGTCTCTTAGTATTCCATGGCTTATCCTTTCTCTACATAAGTTAGAATTTTTGAGAACATTCTGTCTCAGCCGAAGTCTATGGAGGCTCACAAAGACAATCAGATGACAGATTTTTGCCCTTTACATATATAAGATAAAACTTACATTTTGTTCTTATTGATAGGTTTTTAAGGATGCTGACTTTGTATTCAGCTGTAGGGATGTCTTTCGTTATATGGCAGCCAAATTATACATATGAATAAATTACAAATGCAGTAATTTAGCCTCTTTGGAAAATCCTCTTGTTATCATTGCTGAAATGTTGAGTATCTTCATATAATGTAATCACAAAATGCCCTCAAAAATATAAACAGACCTAATTTCTTTCCAACCAATTAAATATGTTTGGCATGATCTGTTCCTTTGAAAAAGAAGCATATTCATCTTGGCAATTGCCTAGCAAACTAATTATAGCTGGCATAGTCATCCAAAATAGCATCTCTCTAATACTCCCAGGAACAAAATATTCCCTCCCTATCCTTTTGATATAATTTATATACAGGAATCACTGTGTCCCATTGATTATCCTCATCCCACCAAGTTTCTGAAATGCCCACAAGTTCTATGTTCTCCTCTGACACTAAGAATTCCACTTCCGCCATTTTACCTCTGACACTTCTAGCATTTGTATATAAACACCTATAATTTCCCAGACATGTTAGGCCTGCAACCTTCCTCCTGTGGCCTTGAGGCCTTGTCAGGCAATCAATATTGTTTGTCACCCTCTCAGTGGCCAATAGTAATACACTTTCCTCTAGAACAGTAACAACTACCTTTTCATCTCTTAGAGATGAGCCATCCCGAACTAGAGATGTTTCATCTCCTGTTGGATTTTCCATGAGATTTGGTTTGCCCAGGACAATTTATGGAACCATCCCTTTCTGGATATTATCAAGGAGACTGGGTGAAAATCTCTTGAGAATGGTTTAAGTCTTGGAAATCCTGCAGTTTCTTTAATTGGCTTAGGCTATGGATGAACTACCTTCTGACTCTGATCCTCTGAATCTTGGGCACTCTGCAATATTACATATGAAAAAAGGAGGACTTTTCTCCTTGTCATGAAAAATAAAGTTGTGTGATAAAGTCATTCTGGGTGATAAAGTTTTGAACAAAAGGTACCAAGCGCTTTCTCTTTCATGCTGAGTACTGTCAAAGCTGAGCCACTTAGACTGAAGTCACTTCACATCTTTTTTGAATTTCTTGCCCTATTGATTGTGCCACTGGGCTTCATTATCATTATCTATCTTTTAGTCAGATTTAAGCACCCTCCTGTGGTGAATGATCCTTTCTCAACTCAATACATGTCAGGGGAAAAAATCTACTGTAAAACACAAGTTCTGTTGGATCTGGAGCCATCAATTGATCTTGAGATGACCATGTATTTTTTTTACTAGCATTTTGAAAAAGAAGAATTACTTTTCCTAGTTCTGGGATTCCAACTTAAATAAAGGAGCATAGTCAGTGAAGAGAGCAGGTCAAAATACTTGAACCTAATACCACTAATTGTGGCAAAGTATCCTACAGATTGAGGTGTGGTTTTTTTCTCTTTTGTTCATCATTAAGGGATTTATATCCTGACCTTTCTGTGGTTAGAGCAGCTTACAACAGATATGGAATAAAAATCAAAGAGTTCAATAATTAAAATCACATAAATGTCAAATCTATTTTTTTTCATTACATGCTTCATTCCCAGTGAGTACATTGAAATTTTGATGATTCAACATTAAAGAAGTATGTAGTTGTAATTTATGGTAGGCCCAATAAATCCTGAGGTGGAGGACACAGTCCAAGTACCAGCTCTGCCTCTGAGTCATTGTATTACCTGGTACAAAACATGGCCCCACTTTCAAATCCACAGAAGAGGAATGATGATGCCTCTTACCACATATACTGTGGTATATATTTTCAAATAATGTGTTAGAAGTCTGAATCTAAAGACTTTTTGCACTTAAGTGTCTTCCTATTCTCTTTCCCAGTTTCCCTTCCCCTCTCAGCCTTTCTTGGGCCTTCATCTCTTTCCCAGCATCTCCACTGTTCCTTATTTGAAGCCTGTTCCCCTAAACCTCTTTTTCTGCTTCCCTAGCCCCCAAGCCAGGGGGTCTCTACCCTTTCTTCCCAGTGTCCCTAGGGTTGCCAGGTCTCACCATTCCAACAGCAGGGGGCTCCCAACTCCTCTTAAGACTTCAGTAGTGACATCATCATGCTAGGGCCGTTGTATAGCAACACTCTAGCGTTTGGGGCAAAAACTCTATCGTAACCATAGAGTTCCCCCCAAAATGCTAGAGCATTGATGAGTGATGATCCCAGTATCATGACATCACTACCAGTAATGTCATCACATCGGCAGCATCCCCATGGGATTGTGCTGTTTGGTGGTGAGGCTTCCCCCGCCAGCCAGCTGGATTGAGGGGCCCAAAATTGGGGGATCCTCTACTCCAACCAGGGGGATGGCAACCCTAGGCCCTCTGTGGGTCAACCGCTCAACAATAAGAGCTGTACAGCCAATAGCAACCAGACACCTTCTTCCTGGCCTGTCCCTCAGAAATATTAGGACAACTGGGCCAATAATTTCCATGGGCTTTGTCACAACTGACAATTTACACTGCAATCATAAACAGTGATTCACAGTTATTCCACTTTAGATTTGGGGACACATCCCACTTGTCCCCCCCCTTTCCTTGACCCTGAACACAAGGTTAGCATGAGCCATGTTGGTGTAGCTACAAAAACAGACCGCAGCAGAATGAGTCTTTAATATCAGGTTAATTGCATGAGCTCTGGAAAAGTATACTGAACTCCAGGAAGCCATGAAAAAGAGTACCAAAAAAGGAATGCATCACCTATATAAGACAGGTGCCTTTGATTCTACAGCATAATTTTCAAGCATTTGCCATTCTAATGAGGGCTGAAGAGACATCATAATTGGGCTATACATTTTGATCCCACCCTTTTATTCTCACAGCCAACCTGGGAGGTAGATTGAGCTGAGAAGCAGGTTAGGCCCAGGGTTAAGTGAGGATTTGAACCCAGATCTCTCCAGTTCCACCCTGACACTAACTGCTACACCATACCACCTTTGGGGAATGAGCAAAAATGATAAAAAGATTCCCTCCAAATATAATTTCTAGTTCAAAAATCAGCAAATGAGGAAGTGAAAGTGGTTATAGACTGTACCACTGCAGGCTTTGGGTGGGGAAAATCACACAATTGAATTCACCTTATAAAAAGGTCTCTGTGCATAGAACATTAGGTTACTATGAGAAGAATACTACTGTCCTAGCATTCTTCACTACGCTGGTTTTCTTCACTATGTTAGAGAGTCAGTTTGGTGCAGTGGTTAGAAGTGCAGACTCTAATCTGGGAGAACTGGGTTTGATTCCCACTCCTCCACAGGTAACTGCTGGTGTGATCTTGGGTACTTTCAGAACAGTTGTCTCAAGAGCAGTCCTCGAAAGAGCTCTCTCAGCCCCACCTATCTCACAGGGTGTCTGTTGTGGAGAGGGGAAGGGATAGGAGATTGTAAGCCACTCTGAGACTCCTTCAGGTATTGAAATCCAATCTCTTCTTCTTCTTCTATGTACAGGGAATGCTTTTCCCGGGCAAGCATTCTGCCATGAAATCTCCACCCACCTGCAATCTTACATGGTGCACTCCAGGAAAATTGTACTATCTCATTTATTGTTTGGTTGAAGTAGGACAAAACAAGACTTCTGACTGAGGTGGTAGCGAGTGTTTTGGTATTGGCAGTTTGACACATGCAGTTCCTTCAAATGATGAAGTTTCGAGGTTTATGGTGATGGTGCATATTCTCACTTTGCTTATGGTTTGAAAGGAAATACTGTATACATAGTGATGCTGTTGGGTTATGCAAATTAAATATTAAATGCTAGAGAAGTCAATGTTATGTTACTGGCTTGATGGATAGAGATGTGTTTAGGGTTGACAGGCAATCTGAACATTACTATTAAATCTCATTTCCTCCCAGAGAGTTTTTTGCTCTCGGAGAATGAGGTGATCTTTAATATCCTGATCAAACAACAGAAATTGGCTGCCATCTTCTGACACTCCAGCAATAATGTACGGTAATTTTGTTAAAGTAATTGTCCTGATTCTATTGTAGAAAAATCCTTTTGCCATTTTTTCCAATGGAGAAAAAAAATGAGACATTATTTAAGAAATGGAATATGACTAGTAATGGCCTCAGAAAATTACAGTACAGAATCATTTAGCACCTGCTACACTATCTGAAGTTTCCGTACCGCAAAGTCCCACCAAAGGTTCAGTCTGTCATGCAGGACGGACGGTGACATTGAAATTTTGAGACAGCAAGGGTGAATTGATACATTCCACACCATCTTTTCATTTCATTACATTTGTACAGTGAAGATGCTCAATATATTCCACGGTAAATTGGTGTGCTATGCTATTTTGGCTCGTGTTAGAAATATATGAAGACCCTAAAAATAATTGGATTTTGCGCTGAAAAAAAAAATGTTTATGCTCACGAAAGGGCAAGAATCTCATGCCAGGTCCTGGTTTCTGTTCTGTAATTCTGCTTTTTGGTTCACTTCTTAATTAACCTTGGAAACAGGGACAGAGTATTTCCTGTGATTCCTCATCCTTTATGAGTTTCTCTGGGTGACTCTCCAAGGTCAGGGCAGAACAACTCATTACAGATGAGAGAGTGATGCTGCCAATCATGGCACCTCGGTGCTGAATTATTTTCTTTTCCCTGTAACCTGAAGCAGCATTTACCCAGGATGTGTCATCAACATGTCACATCAGCATCAGTGTAGTTTGTGTTTGCCATGCCAGCCAGTGGCAGCCAGTGATGTGGACTAAAATGCACAGTGCTTTCCTTACATACTTCTGAAATCCAATAAAGTCCCATTGATGCCAATGGGCTTGGAAGGGTGTGACACTGTTTAGGATGGCCCTGTAATTTATTAGGCTTACACTGGAGTAATGCTGCACAGGACTGAACTGTGTTGCTACATATGATGGAAAGGGAGTTGGGAAGCTGGTGCCATGTTTGCACGCCAAGGATATACTTGAACAAAAGCAGATTTCTGCTCATTGCCCCCACACACATTTAGGGAATCAGTGACTACTAGAATTTCCACTCTGATATCATCTATGCACCTTCTATGTGAGTCTTCTGGTAGCAAAGGTGATATTCATGGCTTTCTAAGCCCACTTGGAGTCCTTGTATGGTTGCCAAAGTCCAGGTAGGGCCTGGAGATTTCCTGGCATTACAACTGATTACCAAATAACAGAGATCCATTCTCCTGGATAAGATGTCTGGTTTAGAGGGTGGACTGTATGGCAACATACCCCACCAAGGTCCCTCCTCCTCCCCAGGCTCCATCCCTCAAATCTCCAGGAATTTCCCAGCCCAGAGTTGGCAACCCTAAGTCCTTGGCCTGGATCCAGTAATACACAAGCCAAGACATAAATAGACTTACTACAGTTCTAGGTGGGTAGCCATGTCTGAAGCAGTAGAACAAAGTTTAAGTCCAGTGGCACCAACAAAGTGGTCTGAAAGGTGCCACTGGACCCAAACTTAGTTTTAGTACAGTTCTGTTTGTTCAAGTTCTTCTGTAATAGTTAGAACTTTTCCTGAGCATATTATAGTGTCCAGAAATTAATTGCATAGTATCTTGTTGAAGTGTAAAAGCAAGTGGTGATACAATAGGGCTAACTTAAGGCAAAAGTCTACTGCATTCTTTTCTTGCCTTTTGTGCTGGATCTAAGTCCTAGATTTAAAACACTGTGTATAGTTTCAAACATCACAACTCAAGAAAGATATTGATGAGTGAGGAAGGATTCAAACAGGAGCTTCAGAACAAGATAAAAGATCTTGGAGACAAACGATACATAGATAGGCTAAAGGAAGGAACTGTGAACAGTTAGCCTAGAGAAAAGATGCTGAAAGTTTTAAAATATTCAAAAGGATCTCAGAAGAAAGGAAAGGCATGATTATTCATCCTTTATCCTGAGGACAAAGCAAGAAGTGATGGCACTATGCTACAGGGAAATAGTTTACATTAAGCACTTCAAAGAATTTCCTGATTCTAAAGCAGTTCAACAAAGAATGACCTGGAATGGCTTTGGAAGGCCCTGGAAGGTTCTCAGTAAATGTGTGGACAGACACCTCTTGCAGATTCTTTAGGCCAAAATTTCAAGAGAAATGCCTACTGCCATCTGAAACAAAGGGTGTGTGCAGAACCCGCGAGTGTTGCAACAGACTGTCACTGGTGTGTGCATGCACTATTTTCTTCAGTCCCTTATGAATCCCCTCTTTGTATTAGGGCATGTGATGGGTATGAGAAATGTAATCCATGGTTCCAAGTCAAGCAGATTTCTTTATGATATACAGACCAATGGGCTGGATCCAGCCAGCTTTTTCTTTCAGTCCTGCCTAATTCTTTTTCTTACTACAGGCCCTGTCTCCCATGATTTTGTCTATGCAGGTCCCATCATTTAAAGTTGAAAGATATGAGTGGGAGTTTTGAAGCAGAGACATAACAGAGCTCACAGTTTATCTAATCTCTGTCCCATGCCTTGAGATGTTGGCGCACATTGCAATATTGATTGTAAATTGTAGGCATCTTCTTACTTTTACTTCACTGTGTTCTTCCTTTGTAATCCAGTTTCGGCATTTTTTATCTTATATCATGCCTTAGACAATTTTTGGTTTGCATTATTCTCTGAATTGTGTGATCTTAGCCTTATTGCACTGTCTTATGCTGTCTGATAGCATTGCTTTTCATATTTGTAATCAGTATTCCCTCTAACCTGAGTTAAGGTGAACTAGCTCACCATTTTTTAGCCTCCGGCTCACACATTTTTGTCTTAGCTCAGGAAGGATGGCTCCAGAGCAAACTAATGTATGCACTTGCTCACAACTTTAATGCCAGTAGCTCACAAAGTAGAATTTTTGCTCACAAGAGTCCACATCTTAGAGGAAGCATTGTCTGTAATCCACTTTGAGTCTTAGCAATAAAGGCTATAAACAAACAAACAAACAATTCCCAGCATAGCCTTTCTATGGTCCAAGAATCCTCCTTCATTCCTTGCCAGCTGAAAAGCTGGTTCTATCCAACACAGTGCTTTTAGTAAAGTTTAGATCATTGCTTCTTCTTTCCTCAGAATAATGGGTAACATTATATGACAAACTCTCAAAGAAATTCAAGTTCCCTTGATTTTTGGTATCAGTGCTATAGAGAGCTTTGAACTTTGGTTTCAATAAGTGAGAGGCCTCTCAGTCCATCTTCAAAATCATTGTCATTTACATTTTTGGTATCTCTGAATATCTGATGATAATCCCTGAGGATTTCTTCCCTTCCTTCCATTTAAAGTCTTGTTTCTGAATGTTCTGAGTGCATTTTCATTCATTCATATATGATCTCTATTAATGTAAATCCTCTTTCTTAAGTGGACCATGGTCGATGAAGTTGCCACCCTCCCTCTGTCCCACTTGTGTTTTTCTAATGTGATTTATTCTCTTATAGAATTATGAATCACACCATCTTTCAACCAGCTCATTACTCATTCCAAAAGGTGACCCTAGCATACTTGACTATAATAAGGGAAATTAATAGAAAGATCTCAGCAGCCCCCAGTGAAGATAAGAGATACAAAAATATTCCCAGTGATTATTGTCAGAGATGAAAAGGGAAGATGGAGGATATGGTTTCAAGAAGATATGGAAAGGGGGAAGAGACCTAAAGACATAGTGATGAAAAAAGTAATGAAACTGGGGAGATGTTTGCATTATTTCTGTTTGCGCCATGTTACGTTGCTCTAATGAGATAGTTTATCCTGGGAGCACTTTCACACACACTGAATAATGCACTTCTAATCTACTTTCAATGCACTTCAGCAGTTGTTTGCTAGTGGATTTTGCCATTTGACACAGTAAAATCTAGTTGCAAGGTGCATGGATTGAAAGTACATTATTCAGTATGTGTGGAAGTGAATCTAATGGAGCAGCACATTGCCCAAAGGCCTACAAGGACAGAGTAATATTGAAATGAACAAATTATAAATACAATCACTGCAACTGTTGCAGGATCACATGCCCAAAATTTATTACTCTGAATTCCATTCAAGTTCCTGAAAGTTTGACCTCTGATGATGACAGTGACGATGATGAAGAAGAGTTGGTTTTTATACCCCACTTTTCTCTACCTTAAGAAGTCTCAAAGTGGTTCACAATAGCCTTCCCTTCCTCTTCCCCCAACAGGCACCTTGTGAGGTAGGTAGGGCTGAGAGCATTCTGAGAGAATGGTGGCTGGCCCCAGGGCACCCAGCAGGTTTCATGTGGAAGAGTA
Organism: Lepidodactylus listeri; assembly: GCA_029233225.1. NCBI lineage: Eukaryota > Metazoa > Chordata > Lepidosauria > Squamata > Gekkonidae > Lepidodactylus > Lepidodactylus listeri. The sequence continues at coordinate 28,094,914 of JARCFY010000005.1, forward strand.
GGGAACCAAACCCAGTTCTTCAGATTAGAGGCCACCAGTCTTAACCACTACACTAGCACCCCTCATGATCACTAGTGATTATTTTTATACTATTTATTAAACTAAGCTATATAAACAACTTAATTACAACAAACCTATGAAATTCCCTTATACAGAGTCAGACTACTGGTTCATCTGGTGCATTATGGTCTACTGGATTGGCTGCAGCTCTACAGGATCTCAGGCTGAGATACTTTGCCAGTATCTGCTACCTAACATGTTTTAACTAGAGATAGCCAGGGACCTCCTTTCTGCAATGCCCGTGCTCTATCAATGAGACACAGCCCATGTGCTAATGACTTATATTAAGAGCATTAGTCCACATTGAGCATTAGTCCATAAGAGCATTAGTCCTTACTCTTAAAAGCTAATATAATGTTAACAAGAAACAAAGAAAGGGAATAAGGAGGAGGAAGTAAGGTTGTCAAATGCTGGGCATAAGGACAGTAAGGAAGTCCAAAGGAAATTCAGCATAGGAAGCAGGAGAAGACAAGGATGGGGGTGAAACAAACACATGAAGCTGCCTTCTCCTGAATCAGACTTTTGACCCATCAAGGTCAATATTGTCTACTCGGATTGCCAGCAACTCTCCGGGGTCTCAGGCTGAGGTCTTTCACAACACCTACTGTCTGGTGCTTTTAACTGGAGATGCCGGGAATTGAACCTGGACTTTTTGCATGCCAAGCAGATGCTCGTCCACTAAACCAAAGTCCCTCCCCACAGAAATTAAAAATTAAAAATCAAGATGGAAAATCAATAGGAAAGAGTTGAGCTTTTAAGCCAAGAAAATGTCCAAAGAGAAAGAATTCTAAGCTCAAAATACCACAGAGTTATAGTAAAACAGAGACAAACCATACGGTAGAGCCATGTTCTGAGCTACTGAACACACAAGTCTTGGGATGTGGGACAGTGTCTTGGCAAGTGCAATTTCAAGCGATTCCATTCATGTGGAGGCTTCAGTTCATAATTCTTCACTGTTTGCTTCTGGAGAATTCCCAGCCACGATGCAGACTAGATATGAAATAGCAAGGCATCATTTTTTGCAAAATTATTAATGAATATAGTCACTTAGGGCAGAATTTTACTATAAGTATATAAAGAAAAGCTTGTAAAGGAATCTAGGAAGTTTTAAAGTGGTTGGCTGCTGCCTAAGCAAATATTAAAGCCGTCTGTGTTAATAATGATAAGAATCTGCTTATAATTAATGTGCCAGGTTCCAGTACATTATATGCCCATTTCATTTTGTGCTTTGAAATAATGCAAAATAAGAATATATTCTTTGAGCAAAAGAAATAGGAATAGAATCCATTCATGTTATTGTTATACATCAGAAAGGCCTTATTTACAACCACATCCAGTTCTGAAACTCTAAAAACTTTGGCCTTGTGGAAATGCAGCAAGACTGCTTTAGCAGAGGGAAACTGTGGGTTTCTCTTAGATATATAGGAGGGGCTTCCACAAAGACTTATCTTGGGGGATCCTATTTCTCACCCCCACTGATCCTCATGCCATGACCTGCATAGCCCAGGCTAGCCCAGTCTCATCAGACCTCAAAAGCTAAGCAGGGTTGGCCCTGGCTAGTATTTGGATGGGAGACCACCAAGGAAGACCAGGGTCATGACATGGAAGCAGGCAATAGCAAACCATCTCTGAACATCTCTTACCTTGAAAATCCTACGGGGTCACCATAAGTCAGCTGTGACTTGAAGGAACTTCCCACCAGCACCACTATCCTCACACATCCATCTCCCTCTCTGCTTCTTTGCCTGCCATCCCTCCCCCTCACTCTGTCTGAGCCTCATCCAATCCACATGTTCATTCTTTTGTTCCCAGCCCCATCTTTCTTCCTGTTCGTCTCCTTCTTGTTGTCTCCTGGCCTGTTCCCTCTTTCCCTTCCTCAAGCTATTCTCCCTACCAGTGTCCTCTAAATACCCATTAAAATTGTGTGATGCTTAATCACATGGGGACTTCAGCATGTACACGAACTCCCCCTTCACATCAATGAAGGAGGCAGGTGCTAAAGATAAACCTGGAATTGCAGAGATATATTTAAGGCCTGCAAGGAGCTCTAATCAGCTACTGCCTTCGCAGAAGTTCCTTACAGCAACCAGTTCCTATTTTGCATGTTTGTTATACTAAAAATATAGGTTGAGATTACAATATTTAAACAATTAATAGTTTGAATAAAAATGAGACAATGATTGCTATCCAAATAGATCTGCATGGCAAGAAAGCATTTGTGCTTGAGCATGCGAGGTTTCCAGACTTCCTATCTGCTGTAGCCTGTTATGCTACATCACATGAAACGCATGAAGTAGACTTATACTGAATCACATCCTTGGTCTATCAGGAACAATAATGTCTACTCTGGCAGTGCCTCTCCACATCTCAGTTGGAGGTCTTTCTTATCACATCTGATCCTTTTCACTGGAGATACTGTGGAAGTGATCCTGAAATCTTTTGCATACAAAGCAGCTGCTCTACCAGCGAAACCCAGCCCCTCCCTACTGGTCACTCCAGATGGGAGGTCCAGAGGTCCAGTGGAAGGGAAACCTGAAATCCCTGGAATGTTCTGCACACTTTGCATCCTGACTTATGACTAATTAAGGACAGGATCCAGAAAATGTGAAGTTTCAGTTTGGGCTGGATCGTTCCATGGTTGGTAGGTAGGTAAGAGGAAAGATAATATTTTAACTTCGCTTGTTTTTGTGACTTTGCCATGGCCCTCAAGCCTGAGATAATTCTCTATCTCTCCTCTGACCTTCTTCGTATGGGTTGACACCAGAGAAAGATCTCCTTCGGTGTGTAACTTTTATGCTTTGTTTGGCTCCACTCGCCCTCCTCCTCACGGGTTAATCACATAAGTCTCTTCATTTCACTTCACCGGTGTTTTCATTTCACACATCCTTGGAGCGGGGTTAATATCCCATAAATGCCTGTCATATTTTGGTGTGTTTTTGACCTCCTGCTCAAACTTAATGCTTCATAAAAGTTCTCAGGTTTAATTTAATTTATTTTGTGAATGTTTGATCTCACAAGTCTATGTCAGCACCAGAGTGCATTAAATATGTGTTTTAATATATATATATTTTCAATCACGAAGGGTGCTAAACATGCTTAATAATATTATAAATCAAGGTGGAATATACTATACTAATACATACGATGATTAGGGAACATTATACTGCCGTGCCCCTTCTGCTGTCATCTGTAATATTTTTGTCAGGTTTTTTTATAGTTGTTTGCTCTTCAAAATCTGAGTATTAAAAGGAGCAGAGTCATTTGTTATCACTAATAACCATTTCTGTTGACATTGGCAATGTATTCTAAGGCTTTAAATTAGGGCTCTCTAGTGATGAAACAATTCTAGATGATCATATCATCAACCTTTTAACCGATTAAGCAATGGATTCATGGAATAGGTTTTAATACCGCTGTCTATTACTTATTTAGTTAACATCAATAAGCTGAGGCCCTGGCTGTTCATGGCCAATGCTGTGGGTATGTCACAGATCTCCCAAAATGCAGGAAAGTGATGGGCTGCACTACGGGGGTGCAGAATACAGCCTCTGGAGAATCTCAGGGCCAAACAAGATGTCAAGGTGCTAAGAGATCCAAGACCAGCTGTGCCATCCTAAACAGAGTTACACTCTTCTAAATCCATTGAAGCCAATGAGCTTAGAAGGTATAGCTCGGCTTACGATGGACAAAGGATCTCCTAACATAACCCCCACTTTTTGTGGGAAGACTTTAACCCTTTCCTTTGCATTGTTTTCCTGATCTCAAATGCCCCCCCCACCAAAGGTTCTGTTTGCCTCACTGAAAATGCAGAGGTCACCGATACAGTGCCCATCTGATTCCCCAACACAGTTTTTAAAGCACTGAATGTACCTTTGAGGGGAACAAAATAAAGGAGAGAAAAACTCCCTCCCGCTTCATGTCATGGTCATTATCTGAATTTGTGCTGCTGGTTAGCATTAAAAATTCACTTAAGATCCAGTCATAGGGTTGAATGTAACCAATCTCAAGCCCTTCCCTTCCTTGCTACAGCTCCATGTGCAATGTGTAGGGTTATGAACAGCAGCGATGAGCACAGTAATAGTACCAGTGAAAAACACAGAACTGTATATATAACACAGATTACATTAACAACAGAATGACATGAATACAAAATAAATATAACCAAAGTCAGGCAAAAGGCTAAAATTATAGGTAATGAATGCACAAAATAATTAGACACAGAGTCTATATTAACTAATACATGAAAAGTAATCACTAATGCATCAGAATGCTAACAAAGCATAGAGACAATTCATGAGGATGCTTCCAAAAAGTGAAGGTAGAAAACTAATTCATGAGGATGCTGGTAAAGCATAGAGATGCTTCATAAGGCCACTTCCAAAGAGTGAAGGTAGAAGGACGAAGATGCTGGCTTATGCTCTTCGTTTCGTGATATCTTCCTCAAACTACCAAATACAAAATTAAATAAATCACTACAGTGTAATACATACGTCAACAATAAAATCATACCCAAAGGCGACCTAAGTTACCTGTAATCAACAATGCTTATACAGAGAAGTCTCCAAGGTAAGAAATCGGGGGATAACCTCCTGTGAAAATAAACACCCTTTCAATATCATATGTGGAGAATGTACAATCCTTAAAGGCAGTATACTGTTGTAATTGTAAGACAATTGCTGCTTTGAAGGGTGGACTCTATGGCATTGTATCATGCTGAGGCCCCTCCCCTCCCCAAACCCCACCCTCTCCTGGATCCACCCCCGAAGTCTCCAGGTATTTTCCAACCCAGAGCTGGCAACCCTAGCAACATGACTTTTATCCATACAGATCCCATGATCATCAATTGGGGAGGGGGGGTCCAAAATAATCTCTTTCTCCTCCCTTTTTCACTCATGGGACAACTGGTCTCATACAGCTTTCTGCTTTCATTTTTCAAACTCATATCTTTAGCCATTATAATTGAAAGATATGCCCAAAAAGTTCTGAGCAATAACTGCTGGGATCTCAGAAGCCAGAGAACCATGGAACAACCTTTGCAGTTGTTTAAGGGGAAGGCTTTTACTGATCAGCATAGCAACCTGTCCCTCCCCATAATTTTCAAGATTATGCAAAATAGAAAAGGGGGGCAGAAACACTAACAGTAGGATACTAATTCTGTAACATTCTGGACTTTACCAGCTTCTTCAGCACCACCAGCATTCACCAGCTTTCACTGCTGTGTAAAATTCTCATAGTAACCACACAGTACTCAGTCCAGTGGTGAACTATGTACAAGGATTTATTTATAATATTTACAGCAGTCCGACAAAAGCTCCCGCCAGCAACCATATAATACAGAGAAGGTACAATGGAAGCTACACAATTGCATATATACACAGCTCAGCCAATCACCTTCTTGCTGAGTCACTGTGACTGCACTTGCTCCAGTGCCAGTCATAAACCGGTGTGGACTTGTACTGTCCAGTCCCACACAGCTACCAGTTGTCAGCTAGATCTCCATGATCTGAATGCTGAAGCTTAACTGTCAACACTCCCACTAAATAAGTATGTAAGAACTTAAAATTACAGCAGCTACTACTCTTTCTTAAAATGTACAGTGTTCCTCTGTTTTCCCTTACGTCCATTGTACATCAGTAGACAAGAATCCAAATCATACCATAAATTAACTGCATGCCAGTACAGCACGATCCTAAGAAAACTTTCCTAGTAATAAGCCCCACTGAATAGACCTGAGTAGGATTCTGAGAAGACCAGCTTAAGAAGGCTCTCATAGTAAACTAAGAATGGCCCTAGAGGAAGACCAAATCATAGTTTCATGTTCCTGGCAAACTATACAGATAACCCTTCTATGAAATGAACTGCAGCCTATGCTGGGAAAATTCTCCAACTGTGTGCAGCTGCATTATTCCAGGAGGTTGTTTAAAGCATCCCCTTGGGTACTTATTTTGAATTTTTATTTGGACATTCTGACTCGAGCACTCCTCAAATTGAAGGCCTGAAATAATAACGAGGGTGGCACTAATAGAGAGAAGCATAGAAATAGCAGACAGTCTGGTGTGAACAAACCACATTGAAATATTTCATTAACTACTTTAAAAAGCCATATCACAGTAGATTCTGTTTTTGTTGTTTGTTTTTTAAAATCATTCTGCCTCACGGTAGGGAGAAAACTTAGATATTTCAATATAGAAAGTTATTGTGAAACATGAAATATAGAATGACCTGCATTGTTTCATCCCATGATCTCAACAGCCAAGATCAGACAGGAGGTCATTTGAGTTATTGAAGGAGGTTCGTCCATATCATAGATATGGTAACAGTAACCTAGTGCTGATGCATGGATACGATGGGAGGGCACAAATGGAGCTGATCACCTTCATGTACACTTGATAGAACAGTGGGTCCATATTTCACACACACACAAAGAAGCTATGTAAGTAGGCTTGCAAGCTCTGTTGGCCACAGCCACTTGAAGCAGTGGCAGGGGAAATATTTTTTTAAAAAAACAGCCATGTTAGTGATGTCACTATGTCACTTCCAGGTACAACCTAGAAATGATGTAGGGACACTGGTGACATCACTTTAGTTTCCAGGCTCAGTCCGGCAACCCTATATACAATTGGCCACAGATATATAGAATGTTTCTGCATCACTGTAGGAGGTGCAAAGATCATGTGAATCAGGCTTTTAGACGTGCACGTTCACCACATGGTGCTCTCACATCATACATTATTGGAATCCAACTGTCTCAATGATTGTCTGAATCACAGATGCTGAGAGCTTCAAAATACAAATGATCAAAAATAGAACTTATCTTGTTCAGTCTAATTTGGATCCTTTATTAATGAGCTCTGTTATTGTCACAACTGAAAATGAGTAGTGTTTTGTGTGGGTGGGGTGGTACCATTCATCATGGTGGCTCATTTCAGTTCAGCTATATATGTTTATGTGCTGCTTTTACACCTGTAAAGTTGGTGATATTCAGCAGCCTGTGCCATTCACCATGTTGGCATATGCTGAGAACCTGCACCATTAAACTACAACTCCCAGGTGGCAGCACAAGTACCCATCAATATCTGTGATCCTTACTACAACGAAGAAGAAGAGAAGAAGAGATTGGATTTATACCCCACCCTTCACTACCCAAAGGAGTCACAGAGCAGTTTACAATCTCCTTTCCGTTCCCCTCCCCACAACAGACACTCTGTGAGGTAGGTGGGGCTGAGAGAGCTCTATCCAGAACTGTCCTTGAGAGAACAGCTCTGAAAGAACTTGTAACTGACCCAAGGTCACACCAGCAGCTGCATGTGGAGGGGTGGGGAATCAAACCTGGTTCTCCCAGATTAGATTCTGTGCTCCTAACAACTACACCAAACAGGCTCTCAATGAACATGATCCATCAAACAACCCAATTGAGCAAGGCATATTTGACAGACAAGCCACATAGTTGCCTCCCCAACACACCTAGCAGCAAGACAACTTAGGAGGCCCCTTCCTTTGTGACATTTTAATTTCATTGAGGTGGTGCTTTGAACAGATGAACAGAAGAGGAGACTCACACACGGATGCAGTCAGTCATACTAAGAAGACATTCACTTGTCTGGAAAAGGCCTTAATATTTTAAGAATGTTTGACTATCCTGATCTCAATTTGCAAGTAGGTTGTGATCTGAATAGAGGGGTGTTTGATCACCCCAGAGCCCAACTGTAGAGTCCGCTGTTTTAATGAAACGCATGTCTTGAGAGAACAGTTTGGGCAGAATCTTGATGCATAGTGTTAATACGAACCTGAAAGGATCTATTCCAGTCCCTCAGCAAAACAACTGATTAAGTGCTTAATTAGTGGGCTGACAAGAGTGCATTCTCAAACCGGGAAAGATGATGAGATAACGTTTTGTTTCTTCCCTGAAAGGTGGAAGTTCAGGGAAACCTATTTTCAAAAAAAGGCTGGGATGTAGTGGGCAAGCAGGTATGCTTACACCTCTTCATTTCCCATATTGCCTCAGCAATTATTGAAGAGCCTTTGCTCACGGCCACCAATGAACCCAGAATGGTGTCTAAAAGGGTGACTGTTGGGCTATAAAAATGATGCCTGAGGCATAAAAATCCACTAGAATGCCGGAATAACATTTTGTGAACAGTAACACAAAACAGACTTTCTAATCCCCTTCATGTAGAAATCTTTATTTTTAATCAAAATACAAGCATGAAAGTTAATTAATAGAATTCTGTGTTTAAATTAAAATTACGCTGAGACAGACTGGTTAAAGGAAAGGATACCACAAAGAGTAGGAAGGCTCTCCTGACCAGCCCTAAGTAGCTTTTCTGTTTCTATTTACCAGTATCATTCGCATACTTAGTGAATGCACAGAGAAACATACACGCAATCCTTTGTGTAAAAGTCCCTGTTTGTATTCAAATGTCATGCCTAAGCTTGTCTAGACAATGAGGATTTCCGCTTTATCCAGGATGCCTAATCACACTTGTTGTGCAGGTAGAGAGATTGCACACACAACCTAGTAAATGTCCGCATGCATGTTCACTGTGGCATGTTCACTGTGGCAAGATGCCTGAACAGGGCTTTTCAAAAAGAAGTTAGATGATGATAGCAGACCTTGGGGATTGTTCTACGCTTTCTGGAAAAAAAAAAAAAAAAGCAGACAGAACCAAGACTTCAGGATACTGGTTGTGAGCCACATGCTGACCAAAAACATGCCGCCTATTGAAAACCGACACATCAAAGACTTGCCTTCTCCCCAGTGAGTGAATTTTCTACATTCCGAGAACATTTAGCATGCAACATGCACTGCCCCCCACACATTCTGCAGCAGAGCACTACAACTCGAACTTGTTCATGGGCTTGTGTTCATAAATACTGGAAGATGAACATCAATTCCCCTCATTTCTTTGTGGGGGGCTTTTGTGTGCTTGCTACATAAAGTGTGGAGCTATCTCAGGTTGCTCAGGGAGATTCTTTACCACATGTCCTACTGCCTTTTTCACATGCTAGTTTTTAGAGATATTTGAAATCCAGATCTATTTCTTATCTATCAGGACGGGTGGGTGGATATCACAGTTTTTCCTTACTCCTTTCTCCATGGAGCTCAGAGTGGCATATGTGCTTCTCCCTTCCCCAGTTTATATTTATAATAGAGTGACTAGCCCAAGGTCACCCAGAGTGATCTTTGGCTGAATTTGTTTGAACCAGGGTCTACCCAGCCCCAAAAGAAAGTGATGCATCTTCATTTCCTTGTATCAATATCTGCTACCGATAGAACAGGGAACCCTCAGATCAGTTCTTTGCTGTCTCTTGTGTGAACATAGGGAGGGGGAGCAGGTTTGGAGCAGCCCAATGCTGAACTGCTTTTTTTCTGCAAGTTACAGAGAAAACAGTCCCTTCGGCTGTGATGCCCTTCTCCTCTCAAGTCCCAGAGTGGTTCACTCTGGCAGGTCAGTGGTTTCCTCTGCCCTGGTAAGGCTACAGGAGAACAGCCACTTTAAAGGAACTCCCCAAGTTGCCGCTTTCTTTCTGGGCACCATTCAAGTGCACAATGGTTGTGGTCACACTGGCAGCTTGGCATGGTATGGTGGCGCCTCAAATTGTACTGGTTCAAAATGTAGCAGAGTATTCCATCCAGACCACACACCCTGTGTGGTTACCTGCGTGGCTGTCCCATGGGGGGATCCATATTAGTGTTGCACTTCAACCATGGGACGAGCCATAAGGGTGGGTTTCATTTAAATGCAAGCAGATGGGTGTGCATGTGTGCTCATGCACATATGGGCAGCAACTAAAAAAACCCAGTGGTGGGAACAGATCTGCAAGTTCAGATGACCCTTCTGGGTTCATTGCACTGTAGGACAATTCAGACATCAGGAAGTTCCAGAGGGAACCCCAAACAATCCATTAATACTGGACTTTCCCCGGTGTCTGTTTATTCCACTTCCATTGCAGAACAGCATGGGCTGCTGATGACTGCACCATGGGAGACAGATGTTCTCATGTGGAGGGCCCATTTATTTCACTCAGGTAGCACTATTATAGCTCCACAAACTGCATGTGTGACCGCAGCCAATTCAAACCATAGAGTTTTTGCAAATCCTAGGGTGTCCCATGACATCAGTTCCAGTTTTCATGAGAAGCGACATCATTGTGCTGGTGCGATGCCAGTACATGCTCCCATTTCTGCCCTATTTCTTTCCACCAGCCCCAGCAGGCAACAAACACAGTTGCTGGGAGTTATAGCAGGAAACCTGGCAGCCCTTTGCCTGTGTCAGCTTGTTCTATTGCCTGTTGGAGCCGTTTGGGGCCAAGGCCTAGGGATGACTTCATTATGTTGCCTAGAACAACATCTGTACTTTCTACAAATTGCTTTTCAGTCCCCTGCCCCAGATTTATCAGATGCAATTTTAGGAAAAACCTTGCCATTTCTTTCCACTCAGTTCACTGGCCCTGTCGCATTTCTGAGTCCACAGAACACCAATGGTTTAAAACAACTTTACAATGAAGAGCAGTCTCTAAGCCTAGCTCTAGATCCAAATAAGATCATGTCATCTTAGGGCAAGTCAACAAATTATCAATCCCTTAGCACTGTAAAATATAAGAGAATGCCTCTAAATTATCAGTTCTGTCACTCCAGCTCTTATTGCATCCATTTGATCCATGCTGCCCTCAAACATGAAGTTCTTTCTGTTCCATATTAATGGCATTTCCTTCCCAATGCCAGCTCTAAATTCCTCCCCAAAGCCTGCCTGTTGGACGAGCAGTTTTCTCCATTAAATTTCATGTGGCTTGTGGTCTCGCCCCCTCAGAAATAATCCCCATGGTAACCAAGCTCACATCCTTGTCACTGAATATTTGATGTTACACATTTATTTCATTTTGTAAAAAATTTGCCTCCTTCAGTTGTTCTTCCTTTAAAGTCCTTGCCATCCCTTTGTCTAAATTAGATTGCGTGCCCTTCAGGGCAAGGATTCATCTCTTTCATGTTTGTAGAGTTCCAGGGCCAGAGCCATAAATAATAGTAATCTGTTAGAAACACACTGGAGATTTGTGTCACATTACCTAAACTTGGAAAGTGGTGGAAAACAAGCTCCAACTGAAAGCGGGTGGATGGGCCATTCCAAAGAGTGGCTGCAGTCCTTAAGGTGCCACTGGACTTCTGTTTCATCTTGCAGTGATCAAAAAGCTCCCTCAGAGGATTAAGCTGGACGGTTGTTGTGCTGGTAAAATAACAGAAATGGTTTCTCTGCTAAAATTGCTGCGTAGGATTCCTCTCCCATAATTGGCAGTGCCTCTTGGTAATTTAAGCAGCTGCAGACACTCCCCCCCCCCCCCCGATGCAAGCCTCCAGATTAGATCGAGCGATCCCCCAGAATTACAGCTCATCTCCAGTCCAGACTACAGATAGGAGGAGAGTTGGATTTAAACCCCACACTTCACTTAGTGTCTCAGAGTGGCTTACAATCTCCTTCCCTTCCTCTCCCCACAACAGACACCCTGTAAGGTAGGTGGGGCTGAGAGTGCTCTTTCAAGAGTGATGCTGAGATTGCCTTTGACAGAACAGCTCTGAGAGTAGAGAAGAGAAGAGAAGAGATTGGATTTATACCCTGTCCTTCACTTGGAGTCTCAGAGCAGCTTACAATTGCCTTTCCCTTCCCCTCCCCACAACAGACACCCTGTGAGTTAGGAGGGGCTGAGAGAAGTCTTTCGAGAACTTCTCTTTCAAGAACAGCTCTGACAGAACCAGGGGTCATTTCGAGCAGCAGCTCAGGGAAGCTCAGCTCCAGGAGTTGGTGCCAGCCTCCCCTGGCAGGGGAATGCCTGCTTCTGTCATGGCTGCAGCAAAATGACCCTGTCCCCTGGAAAGGTCCTTGTTCCTCCAACCAGCCTTCTGAAGGCTTCAGCCACCACTGAAGCTATCCTCCCAGAATAGTGGTATTTCAGAGGCTTGGATTAGTAACTGTCCCCTCTCTGCCAGCTTTCTTTCTTTCTTTCTTTTCGTTCTTTCTTTCTTTCTCTCTCTCTCTCTCTCTCTCTCCTTCTGACATCCTTCCGGTGATGTCAGGTGGTTTAGCATATGCAAATAAGTTATGTTAATGAGTTATGCTAATGAGCTCCTGTACCTCTTTTTCTACAAAAGGTCATCCAGCAGGTGCAAGTGGAAGAGTAGGGAATCAAACCCAGTTCTCCCAGATTACAGTCTGTGCACTTAACCAACTACCCAAACTGTGACTGACCCAAGGTTACCCAGCTGGCTGAATGTGGAGGACTGGGGGATCAAACCTGGTTCTCCAGATTAGAGTCTGCCGCTCTTAACCACTACACCAAACTGGAGAAAATGGATGCTTCAGAGGGTGGATGGTATGGCATTGTACCCCACTGATGTCCCTCTCCTCCCCAGGCTCCACCCCAAATCTTCAGGAGTTTCCCAACCTGGATCTGGCAACTCAGCTAAAAACAGAAGAAGGAGGAGGAGATTGGATTTATACCGCGCCCTTCACTCAGAGTCTCAGAGTGGCTTACAAACCTTTTTCCCTTCCCCTCCTCTCCCCACAATAGATACCCTGTGAGGTAGGTGGGGCTGAGAGAGCTCTTTCCCAAGCTGTCCTTGAGAGAACAGCTGTGCCAGAACTATGGCTTGGCCAGGGTCTTCCAGCAGCTGCAAGTGGAGGAGTGAGGAATCTCAGATTAGAGTCCGTGCACTTAACCACTACACCAAACTGGCTCTCATTAATTTCAAGGCAAGTCAGTCAAGCACACTCAGCTTTCCCTGGACTGCACCCAGTAAATGTAAATGTCTCTTGAGTTCTCCCCTGCTTTATTAGCATTTTTCTTTTTTCCTGTGAGAGATAAATAAAAAGTTAATTACAATGAGCTTGTAATTGATTAGAGCAAGAGAGAGAAAGGGAGTGATTCACACTTTAGTATTTATGCAAATATGGGCAATTTAAATGTTGTATGAGGATTAAGGAAGTATTTTCTGTTTAATTCCACCAAGTGTGTCCATGTCCCTTTTCTTTAGGTGTATGACCAAAAAAAGAGTTTAGTCCTTTATTCCTTCTCTTCCAGCCATCAAGTTTCTTAAAATAACTTCATTGTTATTCATAGCAGATTCTGTTTTTACCTAAAGTTTTATATCACACTTGGTAAATTTTGGTGATAAGTATACAGTTTTCTCTTCTTTTTTAACCAATGGAAGCATCATATGAAATAACAATAGGAATACAAGTATTGAGAAAGCCAGCCACCCTGGATAATTTGTCAAAACTGATCAATGTAGTGCTTGCGTATAAACTAAGTGGCTCGCAGCGTTGTGCCCCTGAATCAATTAACATTTAATTTGACTTTTTACAACCTCACTTATCACCATTTTTCATGCCTGCAAAGTTAATGCGTGGTAGCTTTTCAGAGTTGTCAGTTTATGATTACTCATAAGCAACCGCAATTTCAGATGAATGTAACGAGAAATTAATGTACCTTGAGCAGAAGCCACAAAAGGTTTGGGGATATTTTTTTTTTGTAAAGGAATCTAATCAAGATGTAGTATAATACTGTCTGAGGATCCCCTAAGAAATTCAGTCACTGAATGGCAAACTGAACTAAAAGGATCAGTGAGAAACATGTTGTTTGCCTGGCCTCTGAATCCAAAAAGCTGTAGATAGCTATGACATTGTACGGAGTCAAGGGCTTGCCTGGAGAGGGTTAGGCTGAAATCACAGCTGCACTGCAAAGCACAAGAATGGTAAAATGCAGTTGTAAAGCCAGGTTCCTGCATGGCCATCAACGGATTTAAAAACCTGATAGGAGTGCATTTGGCTACAATTCCATTTTACACACGTGCAAAGCAAAAGCAAGAGAGCAGCTGAAAACTAGGAATGCGCAAATACCTGCTGCTCCAGTTCACATCCTGGTCGCCAGTCTTGGCCAGGGAGCCAGGGTTTTTAAAAAAACATTTTTTAATTATTTTTGCAAAAAAAAGAAGATAGGATACAGAAGGGAAGAAGGGGTGGGGGGAAATATAGATTAATCAGGTTTGTCAAATGTTGTGAGTTGTTAACGTACAAGTAAAATCAGATGTATTACCAAATGTATTACAATCTGTTGTCAAAGGCTTTCACAGCTGGAGTTCATTAGCTGTTGTAGATTTTCTAGGCTGTATGGCCAAGACCACGGTCATACAGCCCGGAAAATCTACAACAACAAATGTATTACATATTTCAAATACAGAAGCAGACAATAAAACATCAGTATTACAGAATTTTGGGGTAGATTTTCTCTTTAAAGAATATACAAGAACTTTCCCAAAGGGAGCCAGGTTGTTTTTTTTGTTGTTGGATGGATGGATTGTTCATTGACATTTTCATAGCTGTTCAGCAGGTTGCTTCGCTGTATTCCTTCCTGACAATTCCATGCAGCACAATGGGTTTTTCACACATGCCTGTTCTCACATAGCCCCCCAGAGTTCTACTTCCTCCCTTCTGTGCTGCATCTCTGCTCTGCTTAACAGGCAATTCTTAAAATGGTTAAATCAGTCACAAATCATATAAATCTGTCATGGATAGATGTTGCATTTTAACCAAAAAAAAATGAACATTCCCTGTTTGTCTAAGCAATCCTTAATGATGTTAATGGCTGCCAATCTGTTTGGATCAGCAGTATTTTTGTTCATGTGCAGTTCTGGGGAAAAAAATCCAATACAAAGCTGTTCAGCGGGCATCAGAGTCATTTGGTGCTGAACCAATCAAACCTGGTGATCTGTTGGCATCTAATCATCACAGTCAAATACAGTAAGTTTGACTGTCAGACACATTTGCTATGAAATTCATGTAGCATCCCTATTGAAAACAACTTCAAGTGGCATGTTTTTATTCACTCCCTCTGGTTTCTCTGATCTAGACATCATACACAAATTCAGCATAGCAGATAGAGTTTTCAGGGAGGTCAAATTTAAAAAGGGGATGGAGGGTGTTGGGCAAAGCCCCTCATCTGTCAAAATGGACTGTCCTAAAGTCCTGGAGCCAATATGCACCTGTCTTTTTATCTAAGGTCACCAAAAGCATATATGGGAGAGAAATTTGTAACCTCCAGTTATTTACTCCCAGCATACCTACGTAAGAACAATAATTATAATTATTTTATCACCTTTCTCCAGCAAGCTCATACATTATGTTATCCCATCCCCCCCCCCATTACTGCTTAGATATCCTAGGCTGAGAAGTAGAGACTTGACCAAAACTACTCCAAGAACAAAGAACACTTATGACAAAATAAATGCTTCCACTGATACAATCCTGATATCTGTTTGCAGAGGGCAGGACACAGAAACTTTATATGCAAGTGACCAAGTGGGTCAGGACCCCTCCAGTATGGCCTACAGCCTTATTCCAGGAAGGGAAGCAGGGAAACATACTCTCTACCTGTCTTAATGAGGAGGGTCAAGTGGTTTCAGAATTCAGTAGTGTGGAAGAAAAAGGGGTGGGAATAGTGATTTCAGCATTTGGCAGCTAGCCGTAGTACAAAGACTGAGGGCTGGTGAAGCCTCTCATATGCACCCAAATTTACTAAGGTGTCCCTGGGAAAAATTAGTCCAATTTGGTGCAGAACTAGAATCTGCTCTGGAATTGGAGCAAAACATTGGAGCCCCATCGCCCACTGATGAACTTTGGTCTGTACCTTGATAGGTGCAAAATTAGGGTCCTGAACCCCATTGGTGCAAGCCTGGAATTCAGGTTGTGATAGGATGAAGGATGAAAATAGCCAGCCTATAAGAGAGGGTGCACCTGGGTAAGCATAACTTTGATGGAAGGGGATTGATTTGACAAAGGGAGAGACAGGCAAATGGTTTTTCCTGGGGTTAGAATTGCACCATCCAGGAATTGTGTGCTGTAGAAGGAAATCCAAGAATTGCACTGATTATTTTGCAAGCCTGGGTTGGGGGTTTATGGACAAAAAGGTATGAGGAACTGTGAAACTTCCAAATGGCTTTTGAACTATGCATTTCTGGTGTGTTCCAGACGTCAGGTTTTTCCCATGCAGGGAGTGCTTCATGTCAATTCTTTGCTTTAATCTAGAAGCCTTCCTTTTACTTGATAAGAGATGCATTTCCCATCACATCTGATATCCTTGAGACCAAACATTTTCAGGTTATTTTATTCTCATACTTTAATGTTTTAAAGTCAGGAGATTTTTGTAAAGTGCTGCCCCATGCCTCTGGTCTATGTAAGCTAGTGGATCCTTTTGGGGTTATACCTATTAGTAATATTAATGGAGGCCAGAGGGCTACGTAACAAAGGGTACACAACTGTCTTCTGGGGTACATTCCCCAAGCAGGGCCTGATCCAGTCTTTGGAATCTGCAATCCTTAAATATTCTCATGTCTAAAATAAATTACTTCTGTAAAATACACGCTTTGAAAAAAATCTTTCTGACAAGTAATTTAACAAATCAGATTTGTACTTGGAAAGATTTCTTGTATTACTGAAATTTTATAAGCTGAAAATGTAGCTGTTCTTTATTAAAAATTTTCCTTAAGGAAATACAGAAATATAGGGGGGAACTCATTTAGAAGCCTTCAAAGTTCACACATATTCTGGCGGAACTATCAGAGAGCTATGAAACAGTTTTCAGAAGGAACTCATTCCCATGCTTTCTGCTGTTTCCCCCTAACCGTTCATCTAATTAAGCCTTCTAGGCAGGTTACACTTTCCCAGTGGGATCTGAGTGCAGTATAAATTGAGCATAAATATCAAAATCTTTTGAGCCTTTGATTGATGGCCCAGTTATTTTGTGACAGAGCCTCATGTTGGTGTAATCATGATATCAGATGCCATGTTGAGAGGAGCTTGCCTTGTGAATACTGTGCAAAATTCAGAACACATAAGAATGTAGAACAGGGAAATTATGGAGGGCAGGGACACGGAAAAGAGAGCTAAGTGTTGTTAGAAAGCTGACACTGCAATCGAAAATAGAGTTATACCCTTCTAAGTCCATTGAAGTCAATAGACTTAGAAAGATGAACTCTTCATAAGCCACTCAAAAACTTCCAGTTGACTGGTCTTCCCACAGTGCCACAAGATCCAACATGTTGCCAGAGGTGCGGTCTTTACTCTTGGGCAGCCCCAATAGCAAAGGGCACCCCACTTCTAACTTGAACCAGAGACCCACAACACTCAGGCCAAGGAAGACACTCCTGGTTCTGAAACACAGAGCAAGCCATAGCTCTGGAAACAGGGATTTCATATTCAGGTTTCAAAAGGCACCCTCAAAGCAAACCTCCAGTCTTCCCCCTCCACCCAGAAGAGATTATGCTTATGGGATAACAATGGGTTCCACTGGGTGAAATATCTTCATTTCTAAAGGCTATTCAGAGGCCATCTGGCAAATAGTCCTTCTGTCTCCAGAACCTCAGCCAGCCCTTTTTTGTGTCATCTCATGTCTATGTGTGGCACTTGTCCTTCCTTGCTCTTCATCCCTCAGGATACCCAGATAAACCAACCTAACATTCAAATTATTAACAATCCTTCCTGATGCTAATCAGGGGCCCATATCCCTCTTTTGTCTGTATCTGGGAACCTACTCAACTGCATTGGCAGAACCATCAGTGGTCATAAAATCCATTCAGCTAGCTCCAGCACCAGTGGCTCCAGTTGTTAATCCAGACTCTGCCCCCTCTGGAAGCTCATTGGCCACATCTAGGCCTTGCCCATCCTGATGCCATGCACCCCTGGGACTCATCATTGGTCCAGGTGATCTATTGTTCTCACCTGAGACCAGACCCCCCCCCCCAAGACCTTCTATTGGTCTGCATTGTTTTCCAATGCCTATATCCATGACCACATGGGTTTCAAACCATGTGTTTTCTGCCCTGATGCCAACTGGCAGGCCACCCCTTTACCCTCTGGGTTTAGGCCATAATCCTTTCTTCATGGACCTCTGCACATCTGGACAGGTAGTACCACCCCACAACTCCTCTATTAAGCTATCAATCACCTCTGCTTCCTTAGTTCTCTATTGTGTGTGTGAATGCTCGATTTTATGTTTGGATGTTTAAGAATCCTTTAGTAAAGAAATCACTGCTTTAGTAATCTAGCCTCTGTGTCTATTTCTGGGGTCTTGGGAAAAACAACTCTGCTATACACAAATCTGATCCTATAGTTATGCCAACTGCACATTAATATCATAATTCCCCATCTTTATTAAAGAGAAATTTGGCTAACAGACAGATATTTCCATACCATTAGAACTCAAGACCTAATATTCTGTACTTCTTGAGGGCTTTCTAGCTTTATCAAATTCAGATCAGGTCATCTTGAACTGAAGGCAAACATTACAAATTGATAATATTCATATATAATCCAAACTTTGTTGGCATCTATTCAGTGTGACCAATAGGGATGGGCACAAACTGGCTCAAGAGCTGAAATTCAGCATGAACTTGAGCGAGTTTGGAGCCCCAAACCAATGTCAGACTTTGAACTTGTGTGTGTTTGGAGCTCCCCAGTCAAACCAATCTCCACACACACTTTAAAAAGTGTTATGTTTTATTAGAGATATGATGCTGTGATTTGAGGGACAAAGCAGGAAAGTGTAATACATAAGTCAACCCATGGATTCCATGCATACACATGTCATACCTGGCCTCTGGCATTTCTATGGCAACATGATAGAGATATGATGCCCTACCTAACCTAGCCTGGCATGCAGATCACCAAGAACAAATCCCAAAGCATCCTTGGGGCACACTTGAAGAAGAGTTACAAAGCCTCTACTCCCATGCACTCTGATAACATACACTCCCCCCCCCCCCGGAATGCATTCATGGCAAGCGAAAGAACAGTGATAAGAAACAGAACAGGCAAAATTGAAAGCAATAGTGACTGAGCTTGACAGCTGCTTCTAAGCGAGGGGAAGCAAAACTGGCCAGTGTAAAGGCTTGCAGCCATTTCCAACTAACAGCAGGGTAGGTCCACCTGTTAGCTGTTAGGTTTAAATGGCTGTGAGCCATTAAGCCCATTGTTTTCACTCTCCCCCACCAGCCATTTAACCCTTCCCCCTCCTTTCTCCCAGCTGTGGCTTGCCATGGCCAGGAGACAGGGGGATCCAAACTGGCCAGTTCAGTTTGGGGCATTTTGGCTCAGGGTTCGGTTTGGATGCTGCCCTGAACCCAAAAACAACATGGAATGTGTAGGTTGATACCCATCTCTAGTGACCAGTGTTGAGTTTCTAAAAATATTACTTGCCATTCAGCATGTGTTATTCTTTCACCATGCTACCTGCCAAAATCCCTTCTATAGGACTACCACTGCCTTTAATAGGACTACCATTGCCCTCCCTCCAACAAGGGTCTGAGCACTCCCTGTATCTCCCACTCCCACCATTTAATCCCCATCCCCCATTCCTCTACTAGGCCTCCAAACTCCTCTCACATGCTCCAA
This sequence comes from Lepidodactylus listeri, assembly GCA_029233225.1. Lineage (NCBI taxonomy): Eukaryota > Metazoa > Chordata > Lepidosauria > Squamata > Gekkonidae > Lepidodactylus > Lepidodactylus listeri. The sequence goes on from JARCFY010000005.1 coordinate 28,114,410, forward strand.
ACAAGTCCTTCTCCCCCCCCCCCAGCTCAAACACTCTTCTCACCAAAGTGAGAAATGACAGGTCATTTTCATCACGCATTTCATGTCCTTTCCTCTTGGTGGGGAATACTGGTCAGTTAAAAATAGCATGTTGTCCACATTCCTTAGCTTTGCTAATATCACTAGCCTAGGAGAAGGGGTTGTGTTTGACATCCACAGCAGAAGCCATTGGTAGGTTATCCTCTTTTTTTATCTGCTAAGAAAGAGCCCTGAAAATGGTTCAGTAAGTACAGTAAGATGGCCACATATCCAAGGACAATTGGCTTTATTGGCTACTCTGCTGGAAATAATTATTTCTGTTTATTTATTTACTTATTTCTGAGATACATACATCAACTTTCAGCACAGCCTTTTGAGGTAGCTTTCAAATACAATGCACATAAGCACAGTTCAATAAATAATTCAATGATTCTAAAGTAAAAGTAAAATCAAAATGCAACATGACTCAAACCAATTGCAGTAAAGTAATAAAGATACATATGAGTTGATGTGGCCAAGTTAATTTGGTTTTGATTCTCAACATCAACATTGTCATCAGTTTCCATTCACCTTATTTTCATTACTGTGAATTATTCTTTTGGTTCTTTTGGACCATTTTTTATGCCATTTATACACCATTTATGTACATTTGATGCAGAAACAACATAGGAAATTGCATTTATTTTAACTGGAAATCTTTGGTATGAGGTATGAGGGGAAAAAATTAAAACAGCAGTCATTGACTCATACCAGTCTGCTTTTGAAACTGTATTAATTGTCATTTATGTTTATCCTCCCACCAATGGAAATCAAGCTATCAAACAAAGACTAAGTCAGATAATTTCCTTAAGCTGTTTTGGAGGGTAGAAACTAATGATATGAAATTCATCTGAAAAAAATATATGGAACATACATCCCTCCTAAAAATTGAATTGGAGGATTATAATTGGAGTAAAATTATTGAATTTCTAGTAGGAAAGCTATTTGCTCTAAGAAAAGACTTGGAATGCTAAGCATTCTCTAGATCAGCCAAATGTTTCCTTCCAATCTTATTAAATCAAAAGAGTAGTCCAAACTTTCCCCTCAAAGAGAATGTTGAAAATAATTACATTGTTTAAATGTCAGGCAAGCTGTACAATGTGATATTCATAGAAATCCGTATCGTTATCGGGTCTTTCTTTAATCAGAAAACATTTCATTTTTTTTCTGAATATGGAGGAACATTCCCAGTAGAAGCAAGAAAATAACAACCTTTCCTGATTAGGAAGGAAAAACTCACATTATTTTTTGTGTCCCAAAGGGAAAAAATGTTCCCTCCAATAAGGCAGAATTTTAGCAGCGTAAAAGGATAGGATGGCATAAACTAAGCTCCAGGTGCATTTATGCGTGTGTTCATGCACACTTCTGTAACTTCATGTCCTCAGGTAAAAATATATGACATTAAAATGTCTCGGAGTTATTAACCAAGTGGCTGCTCCTTGGATTTTTAAAGGTCTGGGTGAACTTTATTTTTAAATGAACAGTTTCACCTTTCATAACCAGACACTCTTTCAGCTAGTGATCCAGTGAATGTGAATAATCACCTAGTTGCTTCATGTTTTGTTGTTATACAAAAGCTCCGGAGGAAACCTTCCTCCAAAGAAAGGCAATTAAGCCAGCAATACCAAATGGACCTGAAAGATCATTGGGTTTGTAAAAATAATAATTAAAATAACAGAACAATTAAACTGGAGTTCCAGATTTTTGAGTGATGGTATTCTGATGGTTTGCTAAGGATCCTGGACTCTTGGCATGCCTTAACTATGAGCTGTCCAAGGTCCTGACTACTCCGCTACATTTCTATTGCGTGCTTTCTTGGTCCATTCCTGTGAGTCTCATTTGAATCATGTCCCTAGATCCTTAGGGTTAGTTCATATGTTGAGTTAAAGTAATGTTTAATCGTATCATAAAACTGCAATAAGCTAGAAAATGACGCATATATTTTGCTAATATTGCTACATATCCCTGGCTGCTACTGGAATTCTCCCATTTCCCCTAACCTAGTCAAGTGAAAGGTAAAGGAAGTTTGATAATACAGCATTCCATACAAACAATAGCTTGAACTGGAGTGCTGACTTTAGGTATGACGTTTGCCTTATGAAGTAAACTTCATGCCTTAAGCTTGGAGCATTGCATAAAAATATGTCCTATGTTCAGACTCTAATCAGATTGCCTCAGCTTATGTGTGTGTGTCAAATGCTGAAGTACCATAACTATCTGAATACCTGTTTCACCCAGCCATACATTCACAAGACAGCTGCAGTCAACATATAAGAAACAGGATCACATGGACTGGATTCATGGAACACACAATAAAAGTAGTTTCTATCTCATGGGCTATCTCAAATGCTTTTTGCCAAGGTTCCAAACACATATAAGCCCCTTCTCGTACCATGTCAGAAGCACCGTAACCCTGCAAAGCATGTTGCCCAATCAAGTATCACTGCACATCTATCCACCAAAGAGCTCAGGGTTGCATTCATGGTTTTCCCTTTCCATTGTATCCTCCCAACAATTCTGTGAAATAGGTTGGGATGAGAGACAATGACTGACTCAAAGTCACCCAATCAGCTTCATGATAGAATGTATCCTATTCCATCACTTTAAAGACTACCCTACTGTGGTTGTTCCCATATATTACTGTTTATGTTATTTTCATGAAGCTAAGAAGGAATACCTTCTCCAAACTGTCTTCCATTATCCCAGTCTGCCCCCCAAAATAAAATTCTATAATTGCGTAAATTTGCAGGTTTTTCTTTTTCTATGCAATTAATCATCAGTTTTTACAATCGTATTTCTTGGGATCACCATGTATTTAGTTTTCCCCAGAATTCTTGAGTCTTTGAAAAGTAATATTTGGAATCGTGGATGAGATTCTGTGGTCAAGACATGTCATTGTAAATATGTCAGTCTTTAAGATGCCCCCCCCCCCAATTCCTTTTTAGTTTTCCTATAAAACCTCAGAAACCTTGCTTTGAACCAGGATACTTGCACCTCTGTCATTCTTCAGTAGAACAGCTGGATTCAAGTCCAATAGCACCTTAGAGACCAACAAGATGTTTGGGATATCAAGAGTCAATGCTCCCTTCATCAGATACAAGTCAGACTGAAGATCTATGAGTCTTTGTATCCCAGTCAGGAAGTGGGAGGGGTGCTGCAAAGAAGGAACTCAGGATGACGAAGTACAATGCACACTGTAAACACCTTTGCTGAGGACAGACTGGCAGTATAAAGCGCAAGAGAGGCAGGACAAAAAGACATGGGCCAAGTTGTGGCAGGGATTCCCAGTCACACTGCACCAACTGAGGCAGCAGCATACTGGCAAGGAGGCAGAATGGAGCAGTTGCACTGTGGGGCGGCCGCTGGCGGCAGTTGCGCATGGCTTTGGTTTAGTCCGCCAACCTGCCCGTAGGCACATGGGCACATAGGTGCATAGGTGCAGCAGCAATTGGGGCAGGTTCCCATGACGCCCACCCCCACCCCACACGCATGGGCAGTTATGAACATTCATGCCAGATCAGCAGGTTCACATTACCAACACCACTTGATTGCAGCTTTCTTATGTCCACACTTCCAGGAAGTGTGATCAACACGCCCTCCACGGCTTGCCCCAACTTTCACATGATATTTTTTCAAAGCGGGATCGAATCGTTAAAGGATGGGGTGAGTACGACAGGGGAATGCCAGACAGCTGTGGATGTGTGAATGGGCCCACTTAATCTGCTTGAGAAAGGTGCCTATATCGGGCCAAACTGCCAGTCTGAACTCGGCCCTTGACTAGAGCAGAAAAGAAATACTTAGGAGCTGAAAATGACCATGTGTAGTGAGATCAAATCCTGAGTTCCTGTTCAGCCCTGGGGGTTCATTGTTCAGAACAATGGATGGTGGGATCACCCGTGGCAATTGCATAGAATAGATGATGGATATCATCTTCATAGACCAAGTGGAGTAAATAAGTTCCATTTATTACTGGAATGTTCATTGTGGTCGGCTTTCTGCTCATAGATTTTAAGATTTTTCAGCCCAAAATAATCACTGTCTTGCTATTTGCCATCTGTGTTATCAACACTGCAATCCTGAGTACTGTTGCCCCCTCCTAAGCCTATAGATGTCAAAGGACTTACAAGGGTACAGCTCTACTTAGGACTGCACCGTTAATCACCCATTAGAAGTTTATGGCTTGTAGATCCATTGAAACTCATGGATGACCCCCCCATGAGTTTATGTTCATACTCTGTGTAATGTTTTGCTCAAAGCAATATGCAGTTAACCAGTGCTAAGCAAACCAAAGCAATGCATGGATACGTAATTTGCTTACTACTTTGAAGGATCTTTCCCCCCCAAAAAAAGTGTTCTGTTTGCCAATGCATAACATTTGGAGGCATTATTTTCTATTTGTCAAAGATAATTTGCAACTGTGCACACACAAAGGCCAAATACACAGGAGAATGTCAGGCTTTCCCCCACCCGGTTTCTTTTAACTAAAAATCACACTGAGTAAAACAGCTGAGAGGCACTGCCTTTTTAAAGATGCAATTTTCAGTTCCGTCCCAGTAATTCTTCTTGTAAGCGATACATTACTGTCAAGTGCAACACGGAGTCCTCGCAGCATCTTTAGTTAAATTGTAAAACCAAACATTAAACCCACGTGTTGGATTTTTTACCCCCTTCCCCTTTCCTTTTTTTCCCCAAAGGTGCACATTACTTCACTGCATTGGCCGGTACAAACAATTGATCTAGTGATGAAAAAAAAAACCTCATTAGGGAGTCACTTTCTCACACACAAAAGTGGCAGCAGAAATTATACCCTCCAGTGCAAAACTAAAAGAAGCTCTGTTCTGTGTCAAAGCAGACAGTGTTACAAGAGGAGGAAAAAGCCATATATCCATGGCTGGCTGTCATATAAATAATGAATATACCATTCTTCAGAGCTCCCCGTATATTGTAAAATATTATCTTAGCCAGAGGTCTATTCAGAATAACTGTTCCTGACACTGGGGTTCCATTATATATGAATTCATCATTTTTACCAGAGGCTAACAGAGAAGATAGGAAATTTTCTTTGACACCATGATGCTTCTGGGATCGCTAATATGGTAAAGTGCAAGAGGGAAGAGAGAGACACCAGGAACCTCTGTTCTAGGAATTTGTACATAGTCTGTCGATTCCAAGCTAGTGGTCAACCACAGAAACTGACATCCACAGAGAGCCAGCTTGGTGTAGTGGTTAAGTGCGCGGACTCTAATCTGGGAGAACCGGGTTTGATTCCCCACTCCTCCACTTGCACCTGGCTGGATGACCTTGGGCAAGCCATAGCTCTGTACCAGCTGTTCTCTCAAGGACAGCTTGGGAAAGAGTTCTCTCAGCCCCACCTACCTCACAGGGTGTCTGTTGTGGGGAGGGGAAGGGAAAGGAGTTTGTAAGCTGCTCTGAGACTCTTAAGTGAGTGAAGGGCGGGGTATAAATCCAATCTCTTCTTCTTCTTCTTCACAGAGTCAGGGAGGAGAATGTGGACATGTCTCCTAGACATGGTTTCCAGGGAGGTCTCCTAGACATGGTTTCCCACTGGATCGTAATTCCAGAAGGGTTATAGTCTGTAACAGGAAAAATAAACAATAGTTTTGTGGCTCTTTAAAATATTAATACATTTTTATTCTAGCATAAGGTTTCATGGACTACAGCCCAGTTCTTCAGGCACAATCAGTAGATCCTCACTAGGCATGTGTAGTAGGTACGAAAAAATAAAAGAGTTTGAATCAAAGGAACTGTCCAACAGGATCATAGATCCAGAGGAGTTAGCCATGTTAGTCTGTTGCTGCAAAATAGTAAAAAGTCCACTAGCACCTTTAAGACTAACAAACATTACTGTAGCATAAGCATCTGACGAAGAGTGCTGTGTTTCTCAAAAGCTTATGCTACAATAAAGTTTGTTAGTCTTAAAGGTGCTACTGGGCTTTCTACTGTCGTCCAACAGGATGTCAATTTTTTTCTTGAGTGAAGAACACCAGTCTATCTTTTTTCCCCATGGATTGTTTGAGATAGCAGCCAGTTTCTTTTCTGTTGGATCCCCTACTCTGTAGAATGAGCTCCCCGAGGAGGAGGGGAAAGTGCCATCTTTAGAAATCTTCAAGAGGTACTACAAAGCCACTTTCTTTGCCATGGCTTTTAATGGAGTATAAAATGCAGGTATTGGAGGGGGAGGCATTTATGGTTTTGTTTTATTCTGAATGTTTTTAAATTGTGATCTGTAAGCTGCCAGATTAATAAGGCCACTTGTCTCCCCCCTGAGCCCTTACCATCTGACCCATCAGGGGAACAGCTTCAGGTAGAGAATTTCCTCATCACCGATGAATCTACAGATGCATTAGCTAAATCCTGTTGTAACGGATATCCTGTTGAAACTAATATCTTGTTGAAACGAGTATCCAAATCCCCACTGGAGACAAACGCTAGTTCCTGTATTTGGATTGTGTTGCTGAGACAAGATTTCTGCTTGAGTGAATGAACACGCAATTGTATTCCATTGTCAACAGCTGTCAAATGATTAAAGAATTTTTGTTGATGATTGATCTGCCTTTGAGCTGATTATCCATGGAATAAATGTTCATATCACCAAAGCCTCACTGTAGATGCTTCTTTGACATATGTAAGGAAGTGTCAGGAGGAAAGGTATGCTTTTGTATTTTCTTTTTCATTCCCTTTTACAATAAAACACAGAAACTTTGAAAGTGACTTTGAAATAATCAACAAGCCTTCCACACCCAGCCCTGTCTCTCCTTCTGTTAGTCCTAGGGAAGTTTTCAAGAACTTTACAGGAGCAACATCTCGATCTCACACACAAACACACACATACACACCGACATGACTTTCAATCATTGGCTTAGATCCAGCAGTGCTCCAACAAGAACAAAACTGATTTAGTGAAGTTATGCTTGGACAAGATGGTATGCAACACCTAGCTCTTTCCTCCATTTAGTGTGAACTGAGCTTTTTCAGGAGTACCATATTCCATGGTGAGGTCATGGCCCTTGACAAAGGAGGTCTGACTCAAATTTGAGGGACATTTGACCAGCCTTCAGAACATAGTTATAAATGGTAATTTCTTTGGATAACAATTTCTATGTAGAACTTTTCTTCTTTCCCTTGTGAGATTCTGTTTTTCTTTCCACATTGTCTTCAGTGCATTCAAACTGAAGTGATTGGAGCTGAATTCCTGTATAAATAAGGCTGCAGATAATAGCGTCACAGACACTCCGAGGCAAATATCAATCACTACTTTGAAAGACTACACGGGATTGTGGCTATCATACCCATCCAGAGACTAGAGCCTGAGCCAAAACATTTCACTGGCAAAAAGGGAAAGATAGCAAGAAAAGAGACGCCTGCCTGTCAGGCCTGTGAGTGACTTGCTTGCAGATTGCCTGGGAAATTTGTATCTTTGCAAAAGAGTAGCTATTTTAAAACATAGTTTGTGATGGGAACAGCATATAGGAAGGACAGAGAGGGAAGATTCTGCAGTTCAGATCACACAATTTCCTTAAGAAAAATAGCTTTCCCCTGGTTCAGACTGCAACCCACACTACATGGGCTCCACATTTCCTTTTTTTCAATGTCCATCTTTATCCTGCCCTGTCCTGGATAGCCCAGGCTAGCCCCAATCTCGTCAGACCTCAGAAGCTCAGCAGGATCAGCCCTGGTTAGTATTTGGATGGGAGACCACAAAGGAAGGCCAAGGTCACTATGCAAAGACAGGTAATGGCAAAATTCTCAGTCTGGGGCAAGTGATGCTCCGTATTCTTGGCGCTTGGGAGGGGCAACAGTAGGAGGGCTTCTAGTGTCCTGACCCCACTGGTGGACCTCCTGATAGCACCTGGTATTTTTGGCCAATGTGTGACAGAGTGTTGGACTGGATGGGCCACTGGTCTTATTTATTTTATTATTTATTTATTCGGATTTATACCCCACCTAGCCAGTCTGATCCAACACTGGCTTCTCTTGTGTTCTTAACAACCTCTGAAGTTTCTTGCCTTGAAAACTCTACAGGGGTGCCATAACTTGGCTGCAAGTTGACAGCCCTTTCCACCTCCACCACCGTTTTCTCCTCTTCACCCTTTCCTTCCTTTTTTTGCCTTTCCCCCACCTTGTTGCTTTACCCTCTCTTTCATCTTCTATTTCTTTTTAAAAAAAAAAAGTTTGGAAAACATGGCATCATTATGACTTGTTACCCCTTCAGCCCACTCAACAGTACCAGTAATTTTGAGAATCAACAATATTAAATCCCTTATTCCCCTGAGAAAGGAAACAGCATGTGTGATGGTCTTGTTTTCTTTGAACCACAGACTTCAATTGCCCTGCTTATCTCTTGATCGCATGTGTAATTTTTTGAGTTGCTGTGACCTGGGTAGCTCAGGGTTGCCTGATCTCATCAGCTCTTAGAAGCTAAGCAGGATTGGCCCAGGTTAGTATTTGGATGGGAGACTACCAAGGAATACCACGGTCATTATACAGAGCCAGGCAATGGCAAACCAACTTGAATGTCTCTGGCCTTGAGAACTCTATAGGGCTGCCATCAGTCAGCTTCAGCTTGATGGCCAAAAAATAAACTTTTGAGATGAAAAATGGAACATAGGTTCATACCACAAAGGGAAGTGATCCCTTACCATTACGACTACTGTCATTTGTTACGATGTCAGGGGGAACTGGAGGTCTGTGTCTCTTCATTAGACTAGCACCCTGTCCACATGGATGGTGATGCTTATCATGTGAGCACTTTTTATACATTATGCTCGGCAGTATCCAGCTGCACATACTGGGACTGTCTGCTACTTCCAATCCTCTCAGTAGGCACAGTTGGATAACCCTCAGACGTAACAGCTCTGTTCAGAAGTTATAATGACCACAGGTACATCATGCATGTACGTCTGAAACAGGAGACCACTACCTGGATAAATATGAGTTTTAAATCATACATTCAGTTACAAATTTGTTGAATGTTACATGAGGATTACCGGTGCATGTATAAAGAAAAATCAAGTGTTTGAGGTGCACAAATTATACATACAGGGCTAATGTCTGATTAGTGCTAAAGTGAAGGACTAAAATCTGAATAGGGCTACTGAGAGACCTCTATGCCTGTGTACACGTAACTTTGTTCTGAGTTTTTCTGTATACCCATAGAGTTGGACCCCAGATAATCCTCCCTACACACACACACACACACACACACACACACACACACACCTTCAGCTGTACCCCATTCATTGTTTGAACAGTGCTTTCCCATTCAACCCTGTTTTCTATTCTAGAGTTCACTCCTGTGAATAAAAATTATTTGTCTTTATTGATATTTATTTATTTATTCTGAAATATTGTTATTTTCAATCATTTCAAAATCTGACATCCCCTCCCACACTAAATACCCAGATGTCATCCTCTTCTAACATTTAAAGCTCAGCATATGCAATCCACCATAAATCCCAGTGCCACTAGGTAGTATTATTTGCACTTTTCTCTGATACAAAGTTCTTGAATGAAAGCCTATCCTTTTATTTTGGATTCAGTTCACACATGCTATAGACTTCAGAGGAGGAGCTGGACCTCAGTGCTACTGTGCCGTGTTCTTGAAGCATTACAAAAGCACAAGGGGGGGGGAGATCATAATTTGCTGGAGATATAATTTTTGTCCTGCCCTGCCAAACTTTTTAATGTTTTCAGTAGTGTTGATTTATTGGGATTGCTTTGGGAGACAGTGCTCCAAAGTGTCTTCTCCCATAAAATCACAGTGACAGAGAATAATTTTTACATCTTTCAAACTGTCCATTGTGAAAGATTTTTTCCATTACGGTGAAGGTGTTCAGAGACTTCCAGTGTAATATGAAGAAATAACTCCCATGAGACCCTGTGAAGAAAGTGTGTGCCTACATTCCTGACTGGATTGGGGAAAGTCTGTCAAATGCATATTTATTTCTGTACAAACTGTAGATTTTAAATAGGCAGTGAATAGTATAGTTCAATACTGGGCCTTTCAGCTTTTCCTGTTACTAAGAATTACCCTCATAATAGGCTTATGATGCATCACGCAGTGTGAATTTGTTATCTCTAAATAACAGATTTTAGAGTGGGTGGAGGGCTGTGGTTCAATGGGTAAGGCATGCAGAAGGTCCCAGATTCAATCCCTAGCATCTCCAGTTAAAAGTATCAGGTGATAGGTGATATAAAAGACCTAGGGATCCACTCCCAAAGTAGACAATACATACTGTGATAGAACGTAGGTATAAGACAGCTTTATGTGTTCATATATATGCTGCAACTAACTTGCTGGGGCCATGACCCAGATATCCCAGGCGAGCCTGATCTTGTTAGATCTTGGAAGCTAAGCAGGGTTGGCCCTGGCTAGTAGTTGGATGGGAGACCTCCAGAGAAGACCAGGGTTGCTATGCAGAGGGAGGCAATGGCAAACCACCTCTGAATGTTTCTTGCCTAGAAAACCCTATGGGGTTGCCATAAATCAGCTGTGACTAGATGGCACTTTCTATCAGCACCATCCTGCCAGAGCCACAATAAGGTGGGTTAAAGGGTAGACTTTTTCTCCAAGTGCACACCCCACATGTGTAAAGGATTAATAGGATCTGTAACCCATATTAGTAACAGTAAATCAGAGTAAGGATGTCAATTAACACCAAGTAGAGGAGTGCAATCTTGTTATGGAATATAAATTCCTATAATTATTTGATTATAGTTAAGAGAACTAAGGCCCTGTAGCCTGAAGGACCATCTCTTCCAATATGAGCCTGGGTTGAAGTTTTGCACACAAAGGTGTCCTCTGTCGCTGCCCACTTGTGGGATTTTTCAGTGGCCATTCCCATGATGTGCAATAGCCTCACAGAGGAAAGTCACTCTTGCAGTTTCAGAGGGCTAGTAAAACCAAAATCTTTGCAACAACCTTGAACTCCTCAGGTCTTTGTTAGACTTTATTTTAAAGGTGGGGTTGCTGGTTGTTTTAATTCTGTCTTTTTTAAAGGTATGTTTTTGTTAGTTGATTTTGTTTTTATTACTCTCTTTAGGTTCCAGTTGCCAGGGAGAAAGACAGGTTTCTAAACGTTTTTAAGAAGTAAAGAAACTAGGACACCAACTTTCCAAGGTTTTTCAGATTCTAAATTAACAGCCCATAGCTAGCAGTTAGCTTGGACTAGACAGCATTCAAGAAATATATCAGAAAGAAGTGACGGATATCACTGTGGTTAAATTAAATGGTGGGGTAAAAGTGTCATGGATACAACTTGGTTATAACACGTAAGCTGGCAATCACTGCAAAGATTTTAACCATTTGTGATATAGAATACTATGATGATCTGCCTGAAATCAACACACCAAAGGATGTCATCAATTTCAAGATCTAAATCAATTCATTTATGTATGGCCCTTTATGATTTCTAGGCTGCAATCATATGCACAATTAGACCCAACATAGGCGTGAATGCCAGGCAGATTTAATGGGAGTGATCAGACAACAACATCCGGGAAGTGCCCCACAGCCATCGGCAACCCGTTTTGCTCCACCACAGAAGCAGAGTTAAAAGACACCAGGGAAAATCTGGTAGTAAACGGGTTGTGACAGGCCACAGACTGACTTTCCCCTGTCTGATCACTCCAGCACACTCTCATGGCATCAGGATGGTCTCATCAGGCCATCCCCACTCCGTGTCATCCCCCCCCCCCCTTTGCAGTATGCACATCATCACAAACTCTATAGGGAGCCTTCAGTGCAGAGGTGTGATTCATCGATCCCTCGTTTAAGAGGATGGGGGAAATGAGACAAAAAAAACCTGACTCACCCACAGTTGCAGGAACCACAAAAATAAGAAATAAGTCTAATATAGGGCCAATATTAAAAACCTAGTAAAACTTATACAAAAATATATTAGAAAGGTAGTTAAAAACAAATAAGGGCCCAATGAAAGCTTCATAGAAAAGTTCAAGTGGCCTGAACACAAGGGCCAATACAAAAGACCTGATGTGTTTCAGCCCTATTGGGGCCTTCTTCAGAGGTCAAACAGTCTGAGGTACACATGTTACAATATAATATATTACAGTAAGATAACCAATAAATTAATACAGGACCAAGAAAAGGAAAGCTGTAGAAAAAAGAAAATATGAATATGAATAATCAAACATTTTAACTTACACTGTATAAAATATGGCTATATTACTTAAGCAGCAAGAGCACACACTGATGGACTGCGCCCGCAGCTTCAAAGGAAGGTGTAATCATGCAACTGCAGGTCACATTCGACCTCTCTTCCCCCCCACCGCTTTATTTCAAATGTGTGACCGCAACCCTAGAGTGACCAAAATGGAATAGCTATGAGGTCAAAGAAGCTCAGTGACTTAGAGATGAAAAGTCATTCATGACTAACTGATGCCTTGTGTTGTCTGTGCTGATGTTTCAGTTGTAGGCCACTGGCATCAAAAGCAATGAATTACCTTATCCCCTTTCTGGGTCAACTGCTACAAGTGGAGATGTGCTTCAGCGTTTGTTTATTTAAATATTTATATCCACCTTTCCTTGTGGCTCCTAAATATTTCTAATGACATCACAGCCCTCACCTCTTCTTGGAGCCCTTTCACAAAGTGGGAGCTACAGTGGGAAAAGGCACGGGCTCTGGTCAATGCCAGTTGGGTCACCTTAAGTGGAGGTGCAGTCACTAGATGGCAGCCTGAAGACTATACTGGCACCCATGGACATATGGGAAAAAATGGTCCTTTAGATATGTGAGACCTAAACTGTGAAGGGCTTTATATGTCCTGACCAGTTCATTGAATTCAACTTGGAAACAAACCAGCAGCCAACGTAGCTGTTTAATATGGGTGAAATATGTTGCCATCAACTAGCCCCTGTCAATAATTGGGCTTTCGCATGAGTCAAGAGCCCAAGTGGCAGCTTTCATACCCAAGGACCCTGTCAGCTTCCATGGATTTACCCATCCTTGGAGGCAGTGAAGAACATAGTATTGGCTTTTTAATTTTTGTTTCAATTTTATAACAGAACATTTTATAAGGTCACCCCCCATTACATAGGACAGGCCCGGGTGTAGTTGATGTAGAGAGTAGAGGCTTAGCCTCTTCACAAAAGAAATGGTGCTTTTAAATCATAAAGGCCATACTGGAGTGTTTCTCTTAGAACAGATCACCAGGTCATTGCCATAGCGTGCCTCCTTTGCTGTTCACCAGAGTTAAAACACTTTTTCACTTGCTGGTGTGTGTGTGTAGCAATATCCTTAATGGAGTAATGAAGTGCATTTCCTGTGTATGATAGCTGAAATTCTTTACATCTGTGTAAGCACAATGGATCTTCTCAAGCACTGGTTGAAAACCGTGTGGCAAAAATTCATTTTTAAAGAGAACTGAGACTGTGCATACTGTTTAAGGAGCTAATGGTGGGAGACACTGTGACGGGGAAAGCCAGATGCATGGAAAAATAAGTGAAAATAGAAATCTCAAGGTTTTCCTGTAAAACAATGGCTAAAATTTCAGTTTCTTCTTATTAGTTTTAGCCTCTTCAATTGACTTATTTGGTAAGGGGAAATGATTCCATTTTTATATAATTGATTTTAAATATTATTTGGACTTTGAAAAGTTTATTTGTAAATGTATTTTATATAAATAATTATACACTTTGTTTATATAATTGACTCCTGTCAGTGAGGCAACTAATTAAAACCTTGTAAAGTTCCATGGCAAGCTCAAGCTGAATCTATCCATAACGAAAGGATAAGAAGGTGCTTCTGACACACAAAGTACCACATCTATTCTCAGCTTGGCCTCTAAGATGGAAGAGATGAGAAGTTTCATGGAATGCTAGCAATTCCAGTAGAAAGTCACATGTTTTGCATTGTTTTGTAAGATAATGTTGCGACAAAGAAACTGCACATTGTTTCAGCATATTGAGAAAATATTTCTGTATTAGTCAGACATTCTGCGAATACAAAGATGACATACTAATATGAAATATGTTTTCATTTGGAGCAGGGGTGCTTCGGGTGTCCTCTTAAGTATTCATCTGACTTGAAAATGGTTCTGATGGAAAATATTTTAATATTAATCCAGATTTGCAATCATACCCTTCCTTTTCCATAAGCTTATATCCACGGGAGAGCAATGCATTCAGAATGTAATAAAGAAATAATGGCAGAGGTTTGATCATCACCCACAGGATAATATAAGCCTTCAAAACAGATTAAAGACAAGTTTTCATTTCAGTACTGTTCTGGGAGGGGGGTTAACGTATTTTTTTTAATAAATAGCTATTAGTTCATCACGTAAAATTAAATGAACTAAGAATCCATTCTATCACCCTGGTGGATTGAGAGCAAACCTGTATATTGATCTCACCAAACACTGAATCAAAACCAACCATATTTCTCCTCAAACAAATCCTCTAATTTTGAAAAGCTTCCCTTAGCTTCTAGGGGGGGGAAACCTAAGGAACTGAAGAAACTGCTGTTATAGACACACATTCAACAGACTCAATAATTACCCACCTTGGTGGCCCTTCTAAGGGCAGAAAGGCAGGAAAATGAAAATGTGATCTTCAGACACTTCTGCTGGCTTTAACTTATAAAGCATCACATAGTTTGGGCCCTAAGCAATGGGTTTGTCTCCTATGAAGGAAGGATTTTTAATTTGGCTTTTTCTTTAATTTGAAAATCCTGGTTTTGTTTTTAGTGGAGGAGGAGGAGGAGATTGGATTTATACCCTGCATTTCACTACCAAAAGGAGTCTCAGAGCAGTTTACAATCTCTTTTCCCTTCCCCTCCCCACAACAGATACCCTGTGAGGTAGGTGGGGCTGAGAGAGCTCTTTCAAGAACTGCTCATGAGGGAAGAGTTCTGAAAGAACTTGTGACTGACCCAAGGTCACACCAGCAGCTGCATGTGGAGGAGTGGGGAATCAAACCTGGTCTCCCAGATTAGAGTCCACGCTCCTAACCACTACACCAAACTGGCTCTCAATGTAGCTTGAAAGCTTGTAGAAAGTTTGTGCCAGTTGACCTGCCACAAACTTCACTTCATGAACCATGAATAGGCCAAAATTCTTCATGAACTTTAGTTTATGAGCTGGTTTATATCCATGCCTTATTACAGATATACTACCTATATGACTGCAATCCTAAGGAAATGTACACAATTGATTGTAGTGGGCTCAGACTGGAATAACTTTGTATAAGATTGCACTGTATAGATATTATATACGTTGTGTATACAAATTGTACAGAATGCACACACAGTACAACAGAATCTACAGTGCCAACAGAGAAATGCAGAGAACCAATACTGTTGATAAAAAATATAAAGAAATATAAAAAAAAGAAATGAAACTAGGAACATTGCCTTTTACTTCTATGTCCCATTGTGATTCTAAGTTTTATAAAGAATGTGGCCTTTTAGATAATGATGCTTAAGAGAGTTTTTTCTTAGTGGCTATTCCACAGCCTAGATTATTATTAGTTACATTTTTATCCCTCCCTTCCTCCAAGGAACTCAGGGTGGTATATGTGGTTCTGCCTTTTTACCCTCATAATAACACTGTTAGGTGAGTTCGGCTGAAAGAGAATGACTTGTACAAGGTCACCCAATGCACTTCATGACAAGTGATGGTTTGCCAAAGCCCTGAGACTCAATCTACAGATGTGAAAAGAGATGTGGGGTAGCCCAGGAGAGCCTGTTGCACTTCTGAGTTCATGGGGATGCAAGGAGGACACTGCATGTTTCATTGCTTCCACACACAAAACCTCTGTGCACATATGACACTGTCATGTCTGTAGAAGACTGGTCTCCAGCCCTTCTTCCTGACACATGTGCTTCCTATGTGGAGTTTCTGATATGGGGAATATTCAGTCAGGCTAGTCCCCATGTGCCCAGGCCACCCAATCTCATCAAATCTCAGGCACTGAGGATGGCCAGCCCTGCCTAGTATTTGGATGGGGGACCACCAGGGTTGCTCTGCAGAGACAGGCAACAGCAAACTGTCTCTGAACATCTCTTGCCTCGAAAACCCTGTGGGGTCACCATAAGTTGGCTGTGACTCGACAGCAAAAGGGGGGGGGGAGTCCCCAGGTGATACCGTTGTAGAATGAATCTTCTGTGCACTTGTCATGGATATTTTGAGTGGGAAATAATACTGACCATTTTGCCTCCTGCTAAGCTCTAGATTTGCTCCTGCCCATAAAGTAAAAATAGATTATGGAAATGTTGTCTGATTCAAAGTACGCCACTTTTGAAAAGAATAAACATGCTAATTTATTCTGACCCTTTTAAAATCTTCTTGAGCAGTCTCAGCTTTAGCTACATTCCTACCCCATAATTGTTGTAACTTTTCTGTGTGAAGAATTTCTTTTGTCTCCCCCCCCCGCCCTTTCCTTCATTCCTTTTGTCCCAGACATGGTATCTCATTAGCCAATATTTCTACTTTTACAGCACTTAGTTTAAGTCAACCAAGACTTCTGTCCTAACTAGACATGCTTCTTTTGAAGTAATTTGATGTTTTTCAAGGACACCTTCGTTAAGGGGGAAAGCTTACACCACCTGAGTTTTCTTCCAGTTTCAGAAGTAAAATGATTCAACCATTGCCCAGGGATATGAGAAAAATATAAAACTATTACAGTATTTCCCCAGAATGTAACATCACTATCCTGAAAAATTTGCTCATATCATAATGTCTAGCACACTGGTCCTCCCAACTTGATGAAAGGTTGGATTGTTCCAGAGGTGCCATCATTTTCTTTCTTCCTTTAGTTGACCACCTTTTTAAAAGGGGGAGGGGAGAATGTTCAACTGCAGAGGAGGACAAAGACCTGTTCAGATTATGCACTCCAATACATGTGGTGTGGAGCATGAAAAGGTAACACCTTCCATACTTCCATGCTCATCTGATGTGCCTTTCCAGGTTTGATGCTACTGGTGGTTCATGAGGTGCCTTTACATACTAATACAGCCAAATCTTTTTCTTTCTTTCTTTTTTTACATTCAGAATATGAAATGAGTTCTTGGGCTTTATCTGGGAAATTGACTGTATCTTCTCACTCCATTCACATACAATTCAGCCTCATTTTGATATTAACCCACCATGTGAGCAGCTCACTGCACAGAGGTGGATTGTGCCTAATTTGGTGTAGTGGTTAAGTGCATAGACTCTAATCTGGGAGAACTGGGTTTGATTCCCCACTCCTCCACTTGCACCTGCTTGATGACCTTGGGCAAGCCATAGTTCTGTACCAGCTGTTCTCTCAAAGACAGTTGCCTCAGAGCTCTCCCAGCCCTACCTACCTCACAGGGTGTCTGTTGCGGGGAGGGGGAAGGGAAAGGAGTTTGTAAGCTGCTCTCAGTGAGTGAAGGGCGGGATGTAAATCCAATCTTCTCTTCTTCTTCTCTTCTAAAACCTTGAATTTCCCACATCAAAATATGCTATCAACCAGGAGAACCCTATGAGAGCCTTTCTAAGAAATGTTGCAATACATATTTAGAGCAGTTGCAAACCTCTTTAACAGCTTTATCTTGTAATCCAGGAACACTGGATAGTTCTGTGGACATACTGAGACTCTCTAACAGAAGAATCTCAACAAACTCACAAAGCCACACTGGGGCAAATGTGACACTAAATGAGAGTAAAATCAGCTTGGTAGTGTAGGTGTGTCTCCAAAGTGTGCGAATAAGCAGGGGTCATTTCGTAAAAAAAGAGGTGCAGGAGCTCATTAGCATAACTTATTTGCATATGCCACACCCCCTGACGTCACCGGAAGTGATGACGTCATCGGGAGTGTGTCAGAAGGCAAGAAGGGAGGGAGGGGGAAGGAAGGAATAGAACAGGAAGGAAAGGAACAGGAAGGAAGGTAGGTAGGTGGGGGAGAGAGAGAGAAGAAAGAAAGGAAGGAGGGAGGAAGGGGGGAAGGAAGAAAGAAAGGAACAGTAAGGTAGGTAGGTAGGTGGGGGGAGAGAGAGAAGGAAGGAAGGAAGGGGGGAGAGAGGGAGGAAGGAAGGAAGGGAGAGGGGAAGGACGGGGAAAGGAAGGAACAGGAAGGTAGGTAGGTAGGTGGGGGAGAGAGAGAGAAGAAAGGAAGGGAGAGGGGAAGGAACAGGTAGGTAGGTAGGTAGGTGGGGAGAGAGAGAGAAGAAAGGAAGGGAGAGGGGAAGGAACAGGTAGGTAGGTAGGTGGGGGAGAGAGAGAGAAGGAAGGAAGGAAGGAAGGAAGGAAGGAAGGAAGGAAGGAAGGAAGGAAGGAAGGAAGGAAGGAAGGAAGGAAGGGGAAGGTAAGTTGGTAGGTGGGGGGAGAGAGAGAAGGAAGGAAGGGAGGAAGTATTGAGGGGGGGAGGAAAAGGGCTTCTCAGGGCCAGCGGCGCTCTGCCGCGGCCCCAAGGGGAGGGGGGAGGAAGGGGCTTCTTTTGCCCGGGCCGGCGGAGCGCCGCCGGCCCGGGAACACCGACGGGGGGGGCAAGGGAAGGGGCTTCTCGGGGCCAGCGGCGCTCTGCCGCGGCCCCAAGGGGAGGGGGGAGGAAGGGGCTTCTTTTGCCCGGGCCGGTGGAGTGCCGCCGGCCCAGGAACACTGACGGGGGGGCGAGGGAAAGGGCTTCTCGGGGCCAGCGGCGCTCTGCCGCGGCCCCGGGAGCAGGGGGAGGGGGGAGGAAAGGGGCCTTTCCTGCCTGGGGCCGGCGGAGTGCCGCCGGCCCCAGGAACACTGACTGGGGGGGGCGAGGGAAGGGGCCGGCGGCGGCAGAGCGGCCTGCTGCAGCCTGGGAAGAGCAAGCGGGGGGGGGCTTTCTTAAGTGCCCGCCCCCCCGCCTCCTCTCTCCCGGAGCGGCGCTCCGGCGCGCCCCGGCCCCAACGGAGCCCTGCTAATAAGTTATGTTCAATCACTTGCAGTTCGGCTCATTGACCAGTTACAGTCAGACGGTCAATTTATCAACAGGTTGTTTTGTTCTTTGTGATCTCTTTGTGCCTGTTTGTTCACTCCAGACTTGGGGAGGAAAATCAGAAGATGACTTTGAACTAATTGGGGTAATCAGACGAAGACCAGCTTCTGATCCCTTCTGGGAAACTTTGCAAAGTTGACAACAACAGGGAAGTTGTTTGTGTTGTTCAGCAACACACAAGGTGAACAGATCCTGGGTTTGGCTTGCATCTGACAGACTGTAAAGGTTGAAAATGTTATGTTCAGCTGCTGAACACATTTACCACAAAATTTGTGGCATCCCTATGACTAACTGTCCCCAAACTCCTGTCCTCAGTCTTTCTTGGCTGCTTGTCCCCAGGTTCCTCTCTCTCTTGGATTTAATCTGACTTTGTCTAAAATAGCCAGTGTGATACAGGGGTTAAGAGCTTTAGACTAGTATCTGGAAGACCCAGGTTCGAATCCTCACTTGTGCCATGGAAGCTCGCTGGGTGACCTTGGGCCACTCACATTCTCTCAGCCTAGCCTACCTCACAGGGTTGTTGTGAGGATAAAACAGAAATGACGGTAATGATGAAAGCTGCTTCAGGTCCCCTTTGGGGAGAAAGAAGGGGTATAAATGAATTAAATAACTAAATATTTTTCCCTGGACGAAATCCAGCAAAGGCTTAACTCCCAGATCCTGGAAATGCTATTCATCATGCCAGGTCCCCAATATATTTATTGCATGGGTGAATGGTTAAGAAAATGTAGCCTGACATCCATAACCACAGCATCAGAATGGACTATAAATGCAAATAATTTTCTTTAATTATCTACCCGTATTTAAACAGCAACATCATTTTAAACTAACACCTTCTCTGAGGATTTAAGCACCACAGAAACAATACAGTGTTGTATAACTAGCCCAGACTAGCCAATCTTGTTAGATCTCAGGAGCTAAGTGGGGTTGGCCCTGGCTAGTATTTGGATGGGAGACCACCAGGGAATACCAGGGTTGTGATGCGGAGGCAGAAAATGGCAAACCTCCTCAGAACGTTTCTTGCCTTGAAAACCCCATGATGAAAACATCATAAATCAGCTGTGATTTGACGGCACTTTCTACCACCAAACACTTTGCCCATTCTTTACATTTATAGGGTGGCTAAGTACATAACCATCCCAAACTCGCTAAGTTCTTCTGCAATTTAAAAAAAGATTTAAAAGTTAAATTTACACAGGATGACATAATTCCCAAGCTCTCAACTCAAAGGCTCTCAGTGAGTCTTCAGACCACTCCTGACAAATGGTTGAAAGCATTTTAAAATTTTGCAGCCGCACATTTCTGGAGAAACGTCCCTTTTCTGATGACAAATTCAATTCCGTCTGGAGTAGTCTGGTCATGGGATTCCCTTATAGTGCTTTGAAAGAACGCTGTTTTGTTTTTCAAATCAGCAGGGTTTTCAAGCAGGATTTCTTTTACACAACAAGTGTCAGAGCATTTAACAATTCCACCTCCCTCCCGGTACAACATGAAAACAAATGCCTAGGAACAAATGCCATTAAAGGGAAAGGGGAGTAGGTGACTGCATCTCTCAGAAGCATTTATTACATGGCAGTTGGGTAGTGAGTTGGGGAGGGAAAAGGTACTGCTGACAGTTAACGGCAATGATTTTTAAAGCGTTCTAAATAGTGGGAATCCTTTCTGTATGGATTTCTCTTCCAAGAACACATGGCTAAAGGGAGCTACCTTGTATTGAGTCAGGCCACTGATGTGTCAAGGTCGGTACTGTCTATTTTGACTGGCAGCAGCTCTCCAGAGTCTCAGTCTGAGATCTTTCACATCACTGCCTGCTTGATCCATTTAACTGGAGGTGCTGGGGATTGAACTTGGGAGCTTCTGCCTGCAAAACAGTTGCTCGACCACTGAGCCAGACCCCTTCTCCAGAGAAGCCCCTGCATATCCACTTTTGACCTTTGCTGGAGGATTATGGGGCATATTCATGGCACATGCTCAGTTCACACATGGCACTGACTAGACCTGTTGGTCCTCGAAGCCAGGGGTAATTACATTTATTTATTAAAATATTTTTACTTCACTTCTTCTCATTGCTCAAGGTAGCTTACAGGTAATAATCAAAACATTGCTGATTAAAATCATTTTTTAAAAAAAGAAAGAAAGAAAGAAAACCTATCCCCAAAATAGATGCCCGCTGCCCATTCTGTACCAAAAACCCAGGAGGAGGAGGAGGAGATTGGATTATACCTTGCCCTTCACTAACTGAAGGCGTCTCAGAGCAGCTTACAATCCCTTTCCCCTCCCCACAACAGACACCCTGTGGGGTAGGTGGGGCTGAGAGAGCTCTCTCAAGAACTATCCTTGAGAGAACAGCTCTGAAAGAACTTATGACTGACCCAAGGTCACACCAGCAGCTGCATGTAGAGGCATGGGGAATCAAACCCAGTTCTCCCAGATTAGAGTCCGCGCTCCTAACCACTACACTAAACGGGCTCTCAACAAGTCTTGCAGTATGTTCTGAAGATTTCCAACAAAGGCGCTCCCCTCACATCTTCAGGGATCCCATTCTACAGTGTGAGAGTCATGATAGAAAAGGCCCAGGCTTTGCATGTTGCACATAACTGTATGTAACAAAACCTCCAATATTTGAAATGAAAAACAGTCTTGGACCTGCAATGCTGATCGGAGCAGCTGGTAGGCAGAAGCCCATAGCATGTCACTTAAGCCTTTTTTCAACTGAAGTTCTTCCAGTCATACTTAGTTCCACTAGATGCTTCTCTCTAAAAGATTCCCAGGCATGTGTTAACTATGATAAATACACAACAAAGGGGGAAACGGATTAGTAACTAGTGTGAGTGGAACAGTGGCAAGCATAGAAAGGGTTAAGCCCTGCCCTCCCCACAGCAGCTTTCTTTGGCAACACACATTATATGAAAAACTTATTTCAGGGACATTTGTCCACCATTAACTTCCTTGAGGAACCCTTTGAGAACTCTCTGAGGAATACCAGGATGCCCCAGAATACAGTATGGAAACTACCCAAGACCAAACTGTACAAGATACAGGAAGCATTCCAATAGTCCCCTGAAATGTTTCTGCAAGATCGGGAGGGGGCTGTAAATTTTATCAAAGCAGCAGCAGGAGAGGAATATTTCACCTTTCCTCACAAACAATTTTTTCAAGTCAAAATCATTTTTCCAGTTTCTTGTTCTCCCCAGAGAAGCAAAAAAATAGGGACCGATTCCACAAATGTAGTTGTTCCTCCCTCGGTTGCTCATTTCCCCCAGCTGTACTGATCAATTTCCCACTATTTGCGGCACTGCAGCATTTTGACCCACATCTCCTCCTGATTTCCCCCGCATCTTCTTGATCCTAAAAAATAAGGATCAAGAAGATGCAGGGGAAATCGGGGGGGAGATGCGGGTCAATAAGCCACCACGCAGCAAATAGTGGGGAATTGAGCAGTACAACCAGGGAAAATGGGCGACCGAGGGCAGAAGAACTATTTTAGCAGAATCAGTCAGGGAGTCAGTGGGTTGGACCCAAACTATGCTTAGCATGCTAATTGGCCTGTAATTGTTTGGATCTTCTTTATTACCTTTTTTATAAAATGGGCTAATAACTGCTACTTTCCAGTCCTCAGAGATTCTCCCTGTTTGGTCAATTAGTGTAAACAGGGATGCCAAAACTGGCACCCACCATTCTGCATTCTTTTTAATCAACTCGGGGGGAATTAAATCGAGACCTGGTGCTTTACCAGACTTCAGGGTGTTGATAAACTGTTTCACCTCTGACGATTAACTGAAGGCCAATTCGGAAGATTATCAATTTCTCTAGGATTGGAAGATCTTGTGATTATCTCTTTATACAAGTTCCCAAAGTGGGTCTCCCAGATTCCAGGAGAGATAATATTACCCGAAATATTTGCTGGCTTGTCCGAAAGGCCAGAGACCAGTCTCCAAAACCATGCTGAGTTCTTTTCCTTAACTGCCTTATTAAGTTCCTCCCAGGACCGTCTAATGTCTTCCTCTTTCTTCTTTTTGATAAGAGCCTTGTACTGGGCTTTTAAGTGTTTTAAGGTTGATAGAGATACAGCCTCTGGATTGTGTCTGTATCTTGCATAGTTTGCACTAAGAAGTTTCTTTGAATTTCTACATTCTTTGTCAAACCATGGTTTATTAAAATCTGGCCTGGACCTTGGGTGCTCTGAGTTGGAGCCCTTCAGACCTTTTTGTAACTCCCTCAAAATTTGTTCATAGTTCTCCAGGCAGGACTCTATCTTGTCTGATTTTACTAGACTTTGGGAGATAGTGTTAAGCAGCTCAGAGTGGAGCGTCTCAGACAGGGCTCTTTCCACAGAATCTTTCCATTTGGGACGGTTGTGTATAATGCTTTCAGAGGACCCTGGACTGAGACAGTGGGATTTCACTGAGTACAAGTCTACCTTTCGCAAATCTATTTTTACTACAAGGGGCAGGTGATCACTTTCACAGAAAGGGGCAACTTCAAAATCCTTTATATATTGGACTACCTCTTCTGAAACCATGATATAATCTATAACGCTCATTCTGTCCCCAGACCAGAATGTAAACTCTGCAGGGTAAAAAATAAGGATCAAGAAGATGCAGGGGAAATCGGGGGGGAGATGCGGGTCAATAAGCCACCACGCAGCAAATAGTGGGGAATTGAGCAGTACAACCAGGGAAAATGGGCGACCGAGGGCAGAAGAACTATTTTAGCAGAATCGGTCAGGGAGTCAGTGGGTTGGACCCAAACTATGTTAGCAATTTCCACTGATTCTCCCTTCCCACTGCATACTCTGCCCTCCCATGTAGTGGTGTAGTGGTTAAGTGCGCGGACTCTAATCTGGGAGAACCAGGTTTGATTCCCCACTCCTCCACCTGCACCTGCTGGATGACTTTGGGCAAGCCATAGTTCTGACACGAGCTGTCCTTGAAGGGGCAGTCCTTGAAAGAGCTCTCTCAGCCCCACCTACCCCACAGGGTGTCTGTTGTGGGGAGGGGAAATGAAAGGAGTTTGTAAGCCACTCTGAGACTCCAAGTGAAGGGTGGGGTATAAATCGAATCTCTTCTTCTTCTTCTTCTTCTGGGTTCCCTGTCCCCCAAGAGCAGCATTTAGAGAAAAATCAGAGGGCTGCAGTGAGAGGCAGATTTTAGGAAAGTTCTGCGTCACTGCTGGAAAATTTAGTCTGAACTGAGCCCGTTAAGATATACTCAGAAAATTGAGCTTTCGTTTAAGGTAGTCAGATGGGCTAAATGTTGAAAGTCCTTAGAAAATGAATGTTCCAGCTTCCAAGTATTCCATTTCATATATAGTTTCCAATTATTCTTCCTATTTGAGTTGGTTGACATTTGAAATCCAGTGATTAAGTACTTTAAAACCACAACCTAAGGGGTGAAAATCATTCTCATCTGGTAGAATGAAGTCATCTTCAGCTAAAGGTCAAGCTAAACAGTGCCATTAGTATTTTTAAGTGTTGCTCATTCAAGGTGATCTTGTGATATGAGTGCATGGGCACAAGGGAGCAATAGCCCACCCACCGCCAGTTTCCACATGAAGATGCATATGTGCACAAAGGGTGCATGCACACAATCTTCATGTGATCACACACTCACTGATTCCATAACGTGTGTGGCCAGTCATATGGGAATGAGCCAAATGCATGAATTGTTTCAAAGAGTTTTGGTGATGGAACACTTTGTCAAAGGGGTGTGTGTGTGAGAGAGAGAGAGAGAGAGAGAAAATGAGCAGAAACCCAGAACAAAAGGATCTTTAATGTCATTGAAGGAGCAAGAGAAGGTATTGATAAGGCCCACAGGGCTTTTTCTGGGGGGATGCACTGGAACAGAGTTCCGGAAGCTCTTCAACAAAATTCTTTTTACAGTGTTTAAAAGTTCACGCATTTTCAGTATGCAGACTGAAATTTTCATTTTCCTCTTGAGAGTTCCAGCACCTCTCCCCTCCCCGCAAAAAAAGCCCAGGATAAGAGTCTAATCTTGTTTAGGGTTGCACTGAAAGGCTCCCCCATCCCAGTTTAAAAGCTGTTGACATAATCATTTCCCTCCCCAAATTGCTGGAAAGTGTCTTTCTCATTGGCTCTTCTCTGGGAGAGTCCTCTAGCCATATACTAGCACCAGGATTTTTCTCCTTCTTCCAGTAAATGAATAATTCCCAATATAAACTGTGTGCTAATAGATATGTTTTGTCTGTCTTTTCAAACTGTCTCTAATTATGTGCCAGCAATTTGACATCAGAAGAATCAATCACAGCAGGAGGTTACAGCATTTGTATGCCTGATTAACAAGGCAATTAAAGCACTTGACCAAATTCTATTATTTGCAAGTCATTGTTAAAAGGACTTCCAAGTTTACACATTTGGATAAACTTTGTAATTGTGTACCTTTGTATTTTCCTTTGTCGTTGTTTAAAACCCATAAACAGATTTGCAAGAACCCAGCATGCTGCGGTAGACAGAGTGTGCCATTTGGACACTGATGATCTATGTTCAAATCCACACTCAAAGTCTTTTCTCTGCCTGAATCCATGGACAGCCACAGACAGTCAGAATAGAAGATACAGGACCATGTAGGTCTTACGATAGCATGGTATTTTCATTTGCTGAAGACGGGTGGTGGGTTCCACCAATTCTTTCCTCCCAGTGCAGACCCATGCTTTAAACCCTTTTGCTGTTCTGGAGGGTCCACTCTCTAATGGAGGGGTTGCTGGGGTGGAGCATAAAGGGGAAGTAAGGAAATCTTGCTCTGTGAAGTCTGTTAATGGTTGGAAACATCCCACTAGGCTAGTTGAACTAGCAGTTAGACTTGGTAGAAGGCAGCTTCCTATGTCTATTGGAGAGCCCTGCACATGTCACTGACAAATCTATGGATATGAAATATGAGCTGTGAAGTTTATGTACTGAAGAATGCTCTAGAAATTACCAAAGATCTTGTTCCTTATTTGTCACTTAGCAGAGTAGTGTATACAGTTATATAAAGGTATTGGTCTGAAACATGGCGTCTTCTCATTCAAAGGAATTAAATGGCACCTTTCCCCCTTTGGACTGGCATGAATTGTCACTGGAGTGGGTGGGGGTAGACTTTACAAGGAACTATGTTTTTCACCTGAAGAACCTAGAATGCAAATTACAAACATTTTCCAGGAGGAATCTGAACTAGGATCTGCCCCCCCCCCCCCCGAGTCATAAGAGAATATTTTAGAACAGCTGTTAAGATTTTCTGGGACTTGGTGGGGCCTTTAGGATTAAAAGCCTCCTCCTCTATGCTTGTTTCAGGGCCCTTTTACTGCAGGCTTGATAAGTTATCCTTTCAAATGACCAATGCATCATGGCCTGCAAGAGGCAGCTGATGTGCTAGCTTTAACAATGCTGATCTCCTTTTGGGACCTGAGCGGAACTGAATCAAGGCTACCTTCTCTCCTTTTCATCCATGGAAAGCTGAAAGAAGGGGGTGGGGCTTAGATTCAGTCCTCTCTACCTTCTGGAGGGGTGATTCCTGCTGTCAGAACTGACAGAACTTTTATATCCTGAGAAGAGAACATGAGGGATGGCATCAGGGATCTCCACCCTCTTCAGTCTCTAATAGGGCCATATTTTGTTCTTCTCTCCCTGTCCTTGTATAAAGCTCAGAGTCAAGGTAAAGGATGCTCAGATGTTAGGAATTCCCCCCCCCCTTTTTTTCCCAGATGATTTCTTGTGCCTGAGATAATTCCATTTCATTATTTTTATGCATTGTGGCGGAGCAATATTGCCCTCTGCTGTTGCTTTCTCGCCACTCACCATCACGGAAGAACAACTGTGGGCAAAAAAAAAAGGATGCAGTTTGAGCATTCTGCAAGATCTTTTTGCGTATTGTAATATTCCCACTGTGTTTTGTCTAAAAATGGCAAATGGATCTTGAGGTCTTGGACACGGTAATAGGAAATGCAGCCCTTTAATACACTCACTTTTGCTCACACCACATTGTCCCATGGAAGAGAATTATGTTTGAATTTCGCTCCTTTAAGTCAGTGCTCTGTGCATGAGCTGGGGCAAGGTAACAGTTCAAATAGAATAAAACGTATATTGGTGCACATACAAATGTCAATCATTATAAGGGGTTTTTTTTACACATGCTAACTGTTAGGTAACATCAGTGGAACCTTGGTTTGGAGAGTTTTAATCTTAGATCACAGAATAACTTCAGACATAACCTAAATTAGACAAGAATAGACTCGCATTAGTAATGTATGGCTGCAAGAGTGGGACTATAAGGAAGGCCGAGTGCTGAAGAATAGATGCTTTTGAATTATGGTGCTGGAGAAGACTCTTGAGAGTCCCTAGGACTGCAAGGAGATCAAATCAGTCAATCCTAGAAGAAATCAAGCCTGACTGTTCCCTGGAAGGCTAGATATTGAAGCTGAAGCTCAAATACTTTGGCCACCAAGTGAGAAGGGAGCCCTCACTGGAGAAGACCCTGAGAAAGATTGAAGGTCAAAGAAGAAAGGGATGTCAAAGGATGAGATAGTTAGACAGTGTTATCAATGCAACAAACATGAAATCAAGCAAACTTCAGAGAACGACGGAAGACAGGAGGGCCTGGTGTGATGTGGTCCACGGGGCCCCAAAGAGTCAGACTCGACTGTGTGATTGAACAACAACAACAACAACCTCACATTGGCTACTCTTACCATCTTTATTTTTTTCTTTTTTGTGGTCTACCAGCCACTTGCATGCTTCTCAGCCTCAGCCACCTCCCTTTCTTAGACATGGTGCTTCATTTCCTTAATCAATCTCCAACATCTCCGTGCCAAAACAAAAGATTGGTTTAAGTACCCTTCTCCTGTTCTGTTCTTCTTGGTTCCCACCTGAGAAAGCTCTGTTCCCCCTCACTCACATTTTTCCATCAACCCCTTTCCCAAAATGACTGGGGCAGTCTTTTTTACTGTGCATTAACTCTACAGAGCCCTATATTTCTGTTACCCTTTTTATCCCACCTTTCCTCCAAGGAACTTCTATGCATTTCTCCCCTCCTCCATTTTATCCTCAGAACAACTTTATGAGGTTGGGTAGGTGGAGAGAAGTTGATTGGCTCAAGACCTCTAGTGACCTTCATGGCTGAAGAGGGACTTGGACCCGAGACTCCCAATCCTAGCCACTACCTCTTTTCCTTCCCTTGAAGCACACGCCTTACAGTATTTTGAGCCACTGTTGGGGTTGAGAGCAGTGTTCCCTCTAAGCTGAGTTACTGTGAGCTAGCTCGCAGTTTTTTAGCCTCCGACTCACACATTTTTGTCTTAGCTCAGGAAGGATGGCTCCAGAGCAAACTGATTTATGCAGGAGCCAAATCACTTGCTCACAACTTGAATGCCAGTAGCTCACAAAGTTGAATTTTTGCTCACAAGACTCCACCGCTTAGAGGGAGCATTGGTTGAGAGCTTCAAGTACTGTTCCCCCATTCCCCTTCAGCCATCTATATTGGCTTGGTGCAAATTACTTGAACTTGCAGCATGAAAGGGAGATGAGGAAACAAGAGGCGTGTACACAGACTTCCTAATCCTTGTAGCTGTGCATGTGTATGCTCCAGTGAAGGTGGACATGGTGCTCTGAGCCTCATGGGGATCTTTCCTGCATAGGCATGATGTCCACATTAGGATGGATCATGCCCTTGGGTTTTGCCACAGTGGGAAGAGGTTTAAGTAAGTTTAGAAAGGGCTATATTCAAAACATTTGTGAAACACCAGTTTAATCTCAAGTGTTGTGTCAATCATTGCATTTGTCAATAACTGACTGGCCACTTAACTCCGGCACATAGTTGTAACAGAGAAAGCAGCTGGAAGTTTCAGGGAGAAATATCTAATTGTCTACATTTAAAATGTCAATTTATGCAAATTTAAAATGAACCATTGACCAGCACTGACTCCTGTTGAGCTATAGCAAAGTGTTCAGGCTGGAACCACAGTAAATGGACAGGGCTAATCAGAAACAACTACTGAGATAACGTCTGGTTCTTCAGACCTTGATGAAATGTGTACTCCCATATTAACCACATTTATTCAGAAAAAGTCCTATTGGTTTCAATGTGGCTTACTTTTGAGTAAGTAAAGTAGAAATGTATCATTAATTGCCCACCCTTGGATTAAGATGACCCATACATTATTTATTTGTTTGTTTATCACATTTATGCCCCATCTTTCTCCTCAATGGGGACCCATAGCAGCTTGCACCATACTCTTCAATGTTTATCCACACGACAACTCTGTTGTGCCAGCGTGGTGTAGTGGTTAAGAGCAGCATACTCTAATCTGAAGAACTGGGTTTGGTTCCCCACTCCTCCACGTGAAGCCTGCTTGATGACCTTGGGTCAGTCACCATTCTCTCAGAACTCTCTCAGCCCCACCTGCCTCACAAGGTGCCTGTTGTGGAGAAAGGAAGGGAAGGAGATTGTAAGCTGCTAAAAGACTCCTTAGGGTAGAGAAAAACAGGGTTTAAAAACCAACTCTTCTTCTTCTGTGAGGGAGGTAAAAAAATAACTGGCCCAAGGTCACCCAGCAAGCTCCAATGGCTGAATGGGGATTTCAATTTGGGTCTCCCAAATCCTAGTCCGACACTCCAGCCATTAAACTACATTGGGTCTCTTTAGTTACCAAATTACTTCTGGACACGACTTAAGGGGCTGGTATGGTACCCCCTGATCCATATAATTTAAAAATACCTCATATCAACCTCCTCCTGTGTTCAGTCCACAACAGAAACCCTGTTCTGTACAATATCAGAATTCGGAGAAATAAAAGATTAAATGTAATTTATTTTAGTGCATTTTAATCTGCCCTTTCCTCCTCTTGTTCTGTGCTCCTGCATTTCATCCTCACAACAACAATGTAGGGGAGGGGAGGCTGAGAGTGTGTGACTGGCCCAAGGACACCCACCAAGCTTCCAGGGAAGTGCTAGGATTTGAAACTGGGTCTTCCTGGCACGCTATCCACTATGCAATGCTGGCTCTCAAAAACTGAAACAGATCTCATACTTTCAAGAACTTCTTCCCTCACTGCCCTGGCTGTGAACTTAACTTGGATTGGAAGCTTGTAGCCGAGCTGTCAAGCTATGTTCAGTGCTCATTCCTTCGCTAAGAATGCATAGATAGTTCATGAAATCAGTAGGAAAGCACTACTTCAGCTGCCAGAAAAGAGAACACCCATGAGGAAGCCTTCTCTCAGGCTAATAATTTTGTCAGAAGTGTCTTCACACATCAAGAAGCCATCTGAAACAACCTTGAACAGCCAATTAAACTGCAGCATCTCATTCTGTTGCAATGTGAGGATGAGTTAAAGCACTGGTTCGCTCTGCCTCTTCCCAAGTTGCAAGAAGTTCATAGGGTCAGTTTCCTCTAGAGACAGCGGAGGCTATCTGCAGAAATCTCATTCTTGACTAATTTACTTGATGAACTGGTATCCTGGGATTGCAGCAGCAAACACCAGCAAAGCTGAGTCTGTGGAAATGGTTGTCCTAAAATCCACTTTGATCCTAGCATGGGTGTGTAAAGTGCCATCAAGTCGCAGCCGACTTATGATGACCCCACCAAGTGCTTTCAAGGCAAGTGAGAAGCAGAGGTGGTCTGTCATTGCTTTCCTCCACTGAGTCTTCTTTGGTGGTCTCCCTTCTGAGCACTGGCCCTGCTTAGCTTCCAAAATCTGACTAGATCTGGCTATACCATGCCACCTTCCCTCCCTCAGTCCTATAATACTATCACAAATATATGATTTTGGCTCTCCAAATCCTGTTAACAGCTTCCACATCAGACTCAGAACCAAAGTAGACAGAACAAAGTGGTTTGCGTATATATTCTTATGTCTACCATATTAGTCAGGTTTTGATGGGGAAGTGGGGTTTCACAGAAAAATTGAGAATGGCCATGATGGACCCTAAACCCTCCTTCCTCATTTTGTTCCATTGCTTTAATGGGGGGTTAATACCAGCTTAGATGACTTTGGAGACAGTCTGGGAGGAAAACACTTTTCAAAAAGAGTTATTTGAAGGAGGTTCAAAACTTGCTTTGATCCAGCGTAAGAGGGAGACGGAACCTCCTCAAAGTACACAGTTTAGTTCCCAACTGATGATCTGGGGAGTCAGGATTTCTAGAGGGAAGACTCAAGTCTACAACTCAGTAGGAGATTCCATCTGGAAATCTACTGGTAGAGGAGGAGGAAGAAGAAGTTTCTATACCACACTTTTCTCTGTCTAAAGGAGTCTCAGGCTGGCTTACAATATCCTTCTCTTCCCCTTCCCACAACACACACCTTGTGAGGTAGGTAGGGCTGAGAGAATTCTGAGAGAACTGTGACTGGCCTCAGGTCACCCAGCAGGCTTCATGTGGAGGAGTGGGGACTCAAACCCTGTTCTTGAGGTTAGAGTCTGCTGCTGCACCACTGAAGCCCTCCAATTAGACTCATCATGTTCCCTGGAGCAGTACTCATCAGTGGCTCTCACTAAAGAAAACACTGATTTAGGGTCTGGATGCATTTGGAATAGTGTGTACAGTTCCAGGTACTCTATCTCAAAAATAATATTGTAGAGTTAGAAAATATGTAACCTAGCAAGGCATACCATATGCTCTTATGAACTTTTATAATCATAAGTTTGAACTTTGGGTTGCTATGCTTCAAAGGATGAAATGCACTCTTTATTGCGGTAAGACGCTCCAGTCCACGGCAGGAAGCACACCCACAATAGTTCACACTAAGTCAGAGACAAGAACTCCATTTCAAAAGGGTTCTTCTGTCTCCTTGTGCTAGGCAATTCACACCTTCCCCCAAAGTTCCTGCAGAGATTATGCTATGTGAAGTTACCTGGCAACTAATCGTTTGCACATTGAGTGACCAAGCCAAAGCCATCAAGAGAAAATGGAATGGTGCCATGACTTCTAGCAAGCTTGCCCAGGTGTCAGTTCCTGATTAGCATTTAGTATTATAATATTGACCTCTCCTTCTCATCTCCTCCCGTTTTTCCTTGACCAATGGTAGGGTCAGTGGGGATGGACTACCTGGTAGGTGTGTTAGTGGGATGTGGTCAGTGCAGCCCGCCCCAGTACCACCTGATAAAAGATCTTGCACAACAGACAATCACTCTCTAGCTTCTACGACCCCTATCTGCTTTACCCCCCCCTTACGTCTAGCTTGCTATCCCACTACCCTGCCTCCATCTTTAATCCCTGGTTTGCGCAGCCAGGAAGAAGCGTGTATCTACTGATTTAGATCACGCTCCCCATTTTTCCTTTCTACCCCTCAATATTCTTTTGGAAACAGACCACCCATCTCCAGGACAGTTAAAGTATCTCCCAACCAACGAATCTCGTGCTCATGCAACAGTGCTATTTTCTGTCTAAGTTTCTTAGGTCTTGTGTGTATGCGTGCATGATTCTGTTTTTGTATTCTTGAGAACATCTTTTAAGTAAACATCATTCAAACGAACAACTCCGCCTCAGTGCCTATTTTCTGGGAACTCCTGGAGGGGGAGGGGCCTTGGTATAGCTGGCAAAGAACCCGGTATTTTGCCAATTGCTAATCTTAAATTAAAGCAATTAGGCTAACAAAGATGCAGAAAAAGGCAACCAAAATGTTCAGTGGGTTGGAGAAACTTCCTTAAAAGGGAAGTCGAGTCTATGGAGTTTGGACTGGTTCCATTTACAGAAAACACAGCTAAGGCTAATGGGCATGATACAGTTTTATAAAATTATGCATGTTGTTATAAAAGTAGATAGAGCAAACTTTTTCTTCCTCTTCCAAAATACCAAGGGACACCCGATGGAATTTATGAGCAGCAGACTCTGGACAGACAAAATAAAGTACTTCTTAACACAATGAATTTGGACCACATTACCACCAGGTCTGGTGATACCCCTAGTTTAGATGGATTTAAATGGGATTAAACATGGCCCCATCTGTGGATACTTAAATCTGCTGATTGATACCATGGCTAGACAAGACATATTTCTGCAAAACTAAGAAGAGAGCCAGGTTTGAAGAAAAATCTGAAACCTTAAAAAACATATTTGGGAAGGGAGTGTTAAAGTCCTCCTAAATGACAGAAGCAACGCCTATAGCTTTAAGAACTGAATGCGCTCCGTGCCTGTTGATAGGTAACCACAACAGTATTGTCAGCATTCATGCCTTGGTTTCTGTCAAAAAAAGGCAGAAAAGGGGCAGGGCCATTTTGGCCTTTGAGGGATAACTCATCAGGGCCCGGGCCAGGGCCAGCAGCAATCACTGAGCAAATTGCTACCACCTGACTTGCAGCACTCGCCCAGGCCCAGCTGCATGCCAGTATTCCACAGCAGTCACCCCACAAAAGCCAGTGGAGTGTGGTGTTTAGTGTTTCAGACTAGAATCTAGGAGATTCAGGTGTGAATGCCCACTCTGCCATGGAAAGTCTCCTGTGACCTTGGGCCAGTTAACACATTGTCAGCCTAACCTACTTCCCAAAATTGTGAAGATAAGATGGAGGAGAGGAGAATAATGTAAGCTGCTTTGGTTTCCCATTGTGGAGAAAAGTGAGATATAAATGAAATAAATATTTATTTATTTATTATTTTTATTTATATCCTGCCCTTCCTGTATAGACAGGCTCAGGGCAGTGTACAACAGGTTAAAATACAATAAAACATGGATGCATAAATGCAATATTATAAAATTCACATAAATAAACAGTGTACATACAAAATGCAGTTAAGTGCAGATGGCAATTGCTGTATGGTGGTCCAATGTAGCTAAGCCAGTATTCTTAGTCATTCATAATGCCATTAACTTGAGGGCCGTACAATTTGGTTTTTAATAGTTCATTCATTCGTGGCAGCTCCTAATCGAAAGCCTGGTAGAAGAGCTCCATTTTACAGGCCCTGCGGAACTGTAAGAGGTCCCATAGGGCCCTGGTGTCTTCCGGAGGCTCATTCTACCAGTATAGAGCCACCATTGAAAAGGCCCTAGCTCTGGTAGAGGCCAATCTTTTGGACCAAGGAGACCAGGTGGTTTTGCAACCCTGACCTCAGTGCTCTCTGGGGGACAACTGACAATAAAGTGGAAGAGTGGGGGCAGCAGATAAAAGAAAGGTTGGTTCATGAGTGGGAAGAGAAAAGGAAGTGGGGAAAGGGCAGAGGCTGCCAGGAGACAAAAAAGAAAAATAGTGTACAGAAGTAGATACAGGGGGGAAGTTAAGTGACTTTTGCAAGTCTTCATTGTGGGCTCCCCATCACACAACTAGGCCCAGCAGCCAGCAATGTGTATCTGGGCCTGACCTCATGGCTTACACAACTCAGTCATAGTTTTCCCAGGTAGAGACTGCTAGGAGGAAAGAAGGAGGGAAAACTGAAGACCAAGGGGCAGATAAAGGTAGGCTGACTGATGGGTAGAAAGGAAAGCAGAAAAGGGGGAGAGGATATGAGCAATTTCAGGGAAAGGAAAGAAGATCTAGTTGGGGGAGGAGAAATGAGATCATCCCCACAAGTCCTTCCAGGTTAGGGCTGCCAAGTCAGCCCGGGGGGCGGGGGATCCCCCGCTATAGGGGTTCCCGATCCGCCGGCTGGCATTCGGCCGGTGGGGGGAGCTCCGCCCCAGAAGTCGTCCAGTGAGGACGACTTCCCCCGTGTAATGATGTCACCCGGAGGTGACATCATCACGTTAGGGGTGTTGCCAGGGCGTTCCCAGGGCGTTCCCAGGGCGTCGCCCATTACGTCGCCGTGGCGCGCGTGCAAAGCACTTGGCAGCCCTATTCCAGGTTCTCATTTATCAATATCTATTAGCTGCCATGGCTGAGTGGAACCTTCATATTCAAAGGCAGCATGCCTCTAAATACCTGTTGCTTGGGGGTAAAAATCTTGTACAACACAAGTCTTGAATCTTGTACAACACAAGTGGATCTGCCTTACACCAATGGCAACTTTGCAACCTTCCCTCTCCTCACTCTAATCTTCTACTAACCCCCAAGCTGTGCACTTTTTGATCAGTGGACACCCAGAAACATCATGGAGTCAAAGAGTAGGTTGTGACGAGTGGAGTGGAATTAGCAAATTCTGGCAAGGAGAAGTGCCTTCTATGAGCAGAAAGGGAAACTATATCTAGAACAAGGTAAGTGCTAGCCTCTGTTACCCTACCTTGGATATTTCAAAGCAGCTGCTGGCATTGCAACCAGAGAGTGCTGTCTAGAGATCTTTTCCAGATGTATCAGTTATAATGCAACCATGGTGCTCCCTTGTGTCATTTCAACAGAAAGAGTATATCTATATATACTTCCCTTTCAAATGTCCATACTAGGGTTCCCAGTCCCCTGGTGGGGTCAGGGGAACCCCTGCTTTTGTTGGGCTCTTGCCCAACTGACCTTCCTGGGTGACTTCTGGTAAAACCAGGAGTGCAGGCCCCAATGTGATAATGTCACCTGGAAGTTA
This sequence comes from Lepidodactylus listeri, assembly GCA_029233225.1. Taxonomy (NCBI): domain Eukaryota; kingdom Metazoa; phylum Chordata; class Lepidosauria; order Squamata; family Gekkonidae; genus Lepidodactylus; species Lepidodactylus listeri. The sequence continues at coordinate 28,149,855 of JARCFY010000005.1, forward strand.
CATCATCATGTTGGAGATGCCAGGAGGCAATGCCAGGAGGCAATGCTTGGGTTGTAAGCAAAACCCAAAAACCAGTGTTGCCCCTGATGTGATGCCATCACCTCTGGGTGATGTCATCATGCCGGGGCCTGCACTTCCAGTTTTGCCGGAAGTCACCCAACATCACTTCCAGTCTCCTGGAAGGACATCGGGAGCCCTCCACTGGCCAGGTAAATGGACCTGGCAACCCTAGCCCATACACATGCTCCCATGTGCAATGGCACATCATTATACAAATATAATTCTGCGCTGGAGTCTCTAACACAACCTCTCTGACGATATCACTATGAAGAACCCAAGAAACATATGCCTAGAAAGAAAATGTGTCATTTGTCATCCAAGAGAAGCTGAACTAATCAGTCCCCAACAGCTATGAAAGCTGCATTCTTCTAGGGAGCATCAGAAACATTCATTGAGATACCATAATCCTGCAGACATTTGCTCCACCAATTTACATTTTAATGGGAGACCACAGGACCTATTATTGTGAAGTGCCAGGAACCAACAGACCCACAGAGTCTATGGCGTCTTAACTAATAAATGAACTGACCCAGTTTCACTACCACCACCACATTTTATGGGACTGCAGGGGAATTTGTGAGGAAGAGCTAATTTGTGGTTGCATTTGTTATTAGTTTTATGGGGGAAACACATCCTCACATGCCACCAGGCAGCTGGTCTTCAAGGACAGTTTAGTCTTGTGTTTAGAGCAGATAATTGGGCACCAGAAGGGTCCTAAGATACTATGGTGATGGCAGAGTCACTGACTGTGTGTGTTGTGTCTGGGACTTTGACTTGCATGTACCTTAGATGACCCAGACACAAAAACTGTAAAAACAGCAGGACTTCATTGAAAGACAGATGCTACATCTGGATAGAAGTTTTCTAGGTAATTAGATTTCCCCAGGTCACTATCACTGGGTGGGGAAATAGAGGAGTTAATGAAAAGTTCTTGAACACAACATTTACTTTCCCTGAACTAGGACAGCAATCTATTGAGGCTATGGGGGAAGCATTTCTCATTCTCTTATCATGATGAGTTGGGAACAAAAGCTCTAGACTTCAGGATAGATGTTCCCCTTTTCATAAAGCAGAGAGGGGACTCTTAATACAGGCACCCAGGTTTTGTCACATATCTCAGGGCTGCCTTTGACAAATATTGGGGCTGGCTGTAGATCATGGCTGTAGCTAAGCTTTCTTACTAGGTGGGACTGCCATTTTTCTATGAGGGAGTTCAAAGACATAAATAGAAAAATCAACAATTTCTTCAGAACCAACAGAAATGTTTATAGCCCCTTGCTGAAATCAAGCACCCATATGTATTAAGTTAACACAGACTCCTGATCCTTTCCTCAGATTCCTCAGACATTCAAAATATTATACTGTGACAGGGTGGGACAGACAGATTTCTTCAGCAAAAAAGAAAACACACTACTGGGGTGGCTCAGTCAGTAAAGGGAAAGAAAAATGGAGGGAAAATCTTGCTTCTGAGGGAGGGAAGTGGGCGGGGCCATCATACATGTATCTTCAGCTCTTTGAAGGAAAAGGTACTAGCTAGATAGATGACCCCCTTGATCTCGTGCTTGCATACCTTGCCCAGTTTGCAGAGCCTAATCCACTTTCCAAGAGGCCACATCTATCTTGATCTTGTTATTCTCACCGCAAGCTATGCTGCAGCATCTCTGCTGTACTTCACTAAGGCCTGAAGAGGATAAAGCACTGAATACTTGGAAACATGTCCCATGGAAACGTGTGTGTTTGGGATGAAGATGTAAAACTGTTATGGAACTATTAATAATAGCAATCCAATCCCCATGTTTCAGTTTCCTGCTATACATTTTTAATCTGAAAACATAAACCACAGACACTTTATGTGCCAAGGATTGCTCTCTAAGGTCATAAATAAATAACTGTAGTATCTGAGTTTCTGAAACAGTCTTCTATAGCCTACAAAAACGTGTTGTCTTTGGTTCTCTCCAAACAAAGTCACTTATTGATAACACAAGCTGATAGGCTAAAGTCCCAAAATGAACAACCCAAACAATTTCAGGCATAAAAGTACAATGACCCTACTATTCTAACATTTTATTAACTCATTTAAATGAGGTAAAATAAACTTAGAGAATATGAGCATTACAGGCAGACATTTTTATTGACTAAATTGGTGCTCTTTCGATACCAAATTGATGAACAATCATAGATGATAATATTAAAGCTATTTTGCATATTTATGAAGACCCTGTAGCTTAATATACTGTTATAAGGCCATGAAAGTTTATGTAGACCTCTAGAAATGTCAGATGAGTACTCCAAGGGTCCTATAAAATGGAGTATTACTTTCTTAAATCACATCCCAACTAAAATAAAAACCAGTAGTTGTTTTATTAGTTTGTCCTCATTGAAACAAAATCCAATTTTCCTACATAGCGTTTCTAATAACTCGGAGGCCAGAATGGAGACCCATTAAGGCTTACAATGCCAGCATAAATCCAAGACTTAGATTTCACTTAGCAGAAAATGATTTCTCAGTGGAGAGCTATTGGTTGTAGCATAAAGAGGTGAAATGCTTAAAGAAAGAGAAACAAAATGACAGACGTGGGTGCAATAGATGGTGGGTGGCAGCTTGGATCCTGTAGATACTTCAGTATTTGCCATATTAACTGCAATCAGACTCTGAGTACATTCAAACATTTTGTTCCCTATTCAGTCTGTCAACAGGCTGGTGGGTTAGGGAAAAGCCTACTCTAGATGGGTTTGTTCACCCTGAAGGAGGTGGTTCAAAGTCTGGTGGACCTCTTGTACCTGGCTCTGTCTTAAGATTCTCAGGCAGTGCCCATAGGGACAAGTGCCTTTTTCAGCTTTGGCTGATAAACCACCAACTCCACTTGCTACTAAAGCAGAGGGATCTGTCACTCATGCTTTGGTCACTTCCAGATTAGAAGAGTGTTGGAATGTGTTTTATGTAGGGGTACCCCTGAAGATAGTTCAGAACCTTCAATGAGGTTGCCCATCTTTCAGTAGGTTTGAGCATGAGGGAGCCCATAAAACTTTTGCTCCAACAATTACATTGCCCCCCAGTTTTGTTTCTGGTTGGGAGGAGCTGTGGGTCAGTGGTAGAGCATCTGTTTGGCATGCGGAATGTCCCAGGTTAAATCCTCAGCATCTCCAGTTAAAACAGCCAGGCAGGAGGTGATGTGAAAGACCGCTACCCGAGACCCCAGAGAGCCACTGCCAGCCTGAGTAGACAATACCAAGGTTCTGATTCGGTTGAAGGCAGATTCATGAGTTCATGTGGTCTCAGTCTGAAGTGAGATTTCTAACCTTCAAAGCACTAAATGGTTTGGGTCCTGTGTGCCCAAGGGGTCTACTTCTTTCATACCATACATTCCCTCTTGATTTTTGAGATCAACCGAAGAAAACATCCTGAATTTATTCAGAGAGATGCCACATTCACATCTGCTATAAGCAGGGTTTCTTTGGTTAATGCAAGTTAATGCAACTCTTATTCCTTGTGTGGGAACGACTAACAATTGCTCCTTTAGCAGTTCTACCAGGATACTTGTCAGCTGCCTCTCAGGGTAAGGTTTCTCAGATTAAGTTCACCATTGGTCATGTCTTGCTCCTCCTCTGCCTGTCTTCACCATTCCTTGGGGCTTTGTAGTACATGGGAATCTTCTTCCTCCCAATCCTCCTCCTCCTTCAGTCTATTTCCCCTGTCTGTAATTCTTCCACTCTGGTGCTTTTTCCCACCATGTCCCTCTCCACTCATCATCCTTCTCATTCACACCCAACTTGCTTCTTTTTGAAAGGGACTGGATGTCCACACCAAGTTCTTAAGAGCACTCCACTTGCTTCCCTTCTTCAGTCCACTCCTTATTACTAATCTGCACTTGGGGCTCACAGACATGGGGGAAGCCAGGAAAAAACACACCACTGACCTTGTAGGCTTGAGATACTCTGTTATCTAACTATAGAGGATGCTGTTATTAGTACCCCCATGCCCAGCATCCAGAAAAGGGGGGCAAATCTTTCACTCATCTTCAAGTCCATGAAGCTCTTTGGGCCAGTCATTTTCTTTCAGCCTAAGATACTTCACATAATTTTAAAGAGTACAAAATGGGAAGAGGGGAGCCATGTACAGTGCCTTCAGCTCGTTGAAGGAAGAGCAGGATAAAATGTGGTAGATAATTCCAGAGAACTAGCCATATTAGCCTCTTGCAGCAAAAATAAGCAGGAATTCTGTGGCAGCTTAAAGATGAATAATTTTATTTCAGCATAAGCTTTCTTGTCCTAGGGCACACTTTTTCAGGCACTGTGAATGAATCTTCATTTTGCATTCATTTTATCTGGGAAGTCTGGAGGGGAGGATAATGTGGAGTCAAGTGACCATGAAAGATCATGCCTGTGTGAAATGTACTTAAGCAAGAAATATATCAGTAATACTCAGTGGCTTGGAAGCCACATGTGGTTCTTTGACATGCTGCCTATGGCTCTTCCTCAGTGTGACACTCTTTCCGTGTTCCAGAAAAGCTGACAAAGTCATTACCCAGTTGAGACTGTGGTTGGAAGGTGGTTCCTAACCTTAAAACAGCCACTGCTGGATGTATTGCAGGGGAGCTGTGAGTAGGGACAGGCATGAACTGGGAAAATGTGGTGCAGTTCAGCTGATGGTTCGTGGCATGCCTGGTTCATGAACCACGAACCATCACAAGTTTTTTGCTGCCATGAGGGGTTAGAATGGCCCCACAGCATGCTAGAGACACCAAACTTGCAAGTGATCTCTAGCTGACTCTCTTCTATCTGCCCTCCAAGTTTGATGAGTATTAGGTTTACAGAGTCTGAGGTATGGCCACCCAAAGAATGTGCCCCCAGGAAAGTACTTTCTGGGGAAATGACAGGCAGTCATTTTGACATGCGCAGGTTCAGGAGGTTCAGGAGTGTATAGACCAGATCCTGTGTAAGCTAGAGACATCAAAGTCACAGGAGACCTGCCCCAGATGCCTCTCAACATGCCCTCCAAGTTGTTGCTTTGAAATTTTGTAATCATTTTGATTAAGGAGAGACAGTCTGTCTAGAAATGAAACTGCTCACACACTGGCAGAAACCTCCCCAAACAGCTTGAAAGTTCATGGAAAATGTGTGCCACTTGACCCACCATGAACTTGACTTTGCTCATCACAAACTGGCCAAAATTCATTATGAACTTTAGTTTGTGAGCCAATTCATGCCCATCCCTAGCTCTGAGTCTCCATGATTTGCAGCCCTCATTCCAGGGTGGAAGTAAAGGCCCCCTCCCTTCCTTCCCTATCCTTCTCCACAGCCTCTGTGCCCCCATCCTCATACTTAGTCAGCTACTGAGAGGAGAGTAAACAGGCCATAGAGAGTACAACCACCACCAGTACCGTATCAGCCACTCAGGAAAAGAACCAGCTTACCCTAGTGAGGTGGTGGTTGTTTTCCTTCCCTTTCTCCACAGCTAGCTGGCTCTCCTCCAGGCAATCCCATTCTCATACGACCTGCTATGACTCATGCTCAGCAGAGAGAAAGAAGGCATAGAGAAAAGGTTCTTCCCCTCTCTCCAGATACATAAGGCCCCACCAAAGCTTAACAGTGATGGAGAGAGACATACATTCACTCAGGTATTCCAGTAATAGCCACATGCAATATTAATAGTTATGTTTTATATTACTGAATGTATGTGCTTGGTGGGTCAGGAAACAGGGCATACAGTTATAAATGCAAAATTTCTAGAAATTTTGATGCCACGGGGGGGGGGGGAATACCCCCACTTTCTTGGGGGGGAGCCCAGAAATGGTGGGAAAAACTGGAATATATCCATATTTACTTTGCTATCAAGCCTAACCCTTTTTTTAAATTTGACAGCATGAAATGTATGATTTATAACTTAGTCCACATTTGAAATCATACTGCTTGGTATATATAATGATTTTTAAAATATAAATATCATACTTTTCTTGAGGTAGTGTTGCAAACTGCTGCACCCTATGCTACCATAACACATGTAACTTTAATGCTGGCCATCTGAAGAGCAGGAAATAGAGGTGTGCATTGAGAAAAATGTTACTACCATTTCAGACCAGGGCTTGGGGGTGGGCGGGAGTGGGATTTTACTGTGATTGCGTCATTTCAGGTAGGTCATTACCAGTTCAAGTTAAAAAATCCACACCATATTTTCATGTTCTGGATTTTTGGGACCCTTTTCAGTACATGAACACTGCAGATACCATTCTATTTAATGCATATCCAATTCGAGGGTCTCCCATGCGACAGTCCTGAAATATAATGCCACCAAAATCACATGGAATACACTCCTCCCTCTTCTCTCCAGACCCCACCCATAAATCTCAGCCACATGCAGCAAAGCAGCTCTGTTTTACTGGGCCTGAAAATAGTAGCTCATTTCTGTGCATGCACACTGCATTCCATCTCTGCAACTTGTCTGCAAATGTGATTGGCTGGGAGCACTAGACCCTGGCCAGGATCCAGTTGCAGGGAAGGACGCTGTTGTCTGGGAAAGCAAGCAGACTAAAAAACAATACAGCGAGTGCATGCTTCTTCTGGACTGGTAAGCACCTGAACTTGAATCCACATACATTTTCAAAGAGGATAGTTTCATTTCACTAAGAATCCTGGATTCCTAATGCTGTTCTGGAAACTAAAGTAATAACCCAAAATAGTGATTTTCATGTATATTGTCAGCTTAGGAAAGTTATTATGCACACCCCTAGTAGGAAAAAATGAAACCTGATGGTAAAAAACAACCAAATTATGTGATAAACAGAAGAAAGTGTATTATTTGGACAGAAGCTCACTCATAGAGTCACAAAAGGTAGAACTACCAGTCTGTTTGGATATTAAGCTAAACTTAAAATTGACTTTTTAATTATGTATTATCATTAAATAGCTTATTAATTGTAGTTAAAATTATTTATGATCTGGAAAATATTTTGTGTCTACAGTATTAGTGCTCTCCCAAACTTCCCATTTTTTTCCACTGGAAAATTCAGGAAGTCCTCAGAGTTTTTCAGGCTGTATATTTGTAACACTTTGTAAGGCATGCTTTGTAAGATATGCTTCGTGACTCTTGTGAGCAGAAATTCTACTTTGTGAGCTACTGGCATTAAAGTTGTGAGCAAGCGAGTTGGCTGCTGCATAAATTAGTTTGCTCTGGCGCCATCCTTCCTGAGCTAAGACAAAAATGTGTGAGCCAGAGGCTAAGAAACTATGAGCTAGCTCACACTAACTCAGCTTAGAGGGAACACTGGACTCTACCCTCCAAACCAGCCATTCCCTCTTGGGGAACCACTGTTGCCAATCTCCAGATGAGGTTTGGAGACCACTCAGAATTACAACTACTCTCCAGGTGGCATTGATCAGTTCCTCTGGATAAAATGGTGGACTCTGTGTCCTTATACCCTGTTGAGATGCTTCCCCCTTATGATAGCCAATGTGCTGTGGCAGTCAGGGCTACAGAGCATGGTAGAGGCTGCAGGGGGGGATATGGAATGCTGAACAGTGAGGGGGAAATAAAGCTAGGTTGATGCTTGGCTGGGAAGAAGATAGGATTGCCAATTCCAGGTTGGAAAATTCCTGGAGATTTGAGGGGTGGAGCCTGGAGAGGGTGAGGTTTGAGGAGGGGTGGGACCTCAGACAGGTACAATGCCATAGACTTCACCCTCCAAACCAGCCATTTCTTCCCAGGGAACCATTGTTGCCAATCTCCAGGTGGGGGCTGGAGATGACTCAGAATTACAATGGCTCTTCAGGTAGCAGAGATCAGTTCCTCTGGAGAAAATGGTGGACTCTGTGTCATTATACTCTGCTGAGGTCACCACAGCAAATTGACGCTGAGTGCCCAAGGCCTTGGCACTCTCCCAGAGCCTCTTTGTACAGCCTGTTGTATGTATTTCCACAACAAGTGTTATTCCTAGTGGGGTATAATGGAGAATTGATCTGTGAGTATCTGGGGCTTGGGAGGGCATTTTTTGAGTTAAAGACACTAAATTTTCAGCATAGCTGAATTTTCACCTTCTTAAACTGAAGTTGGATCACCCCCTCCCATCCAGTGGAGTTCCATGAGATCTGATTGACTGACAATAACGTGGATTTGCACAGGGTTGCCAGGGGTAAAGTTGCCAGGTTGGGAAACTCCTGAAAATTTAGGGAAGTAACCTGGGGAGAACAGGGACCTCAGTGGGGTACAATGCCATAGAGTGGGGTACAATGCCATACAATGCCCTCCAAATTACCTATTTTCTCCACAGGAACTGCTTTTCTGTAGTCTAGAGATAAACTGTAATTCCAGGGGATCCCCAGGTCCCACCTAGAGGCTGGCATCCCTAAGGATTGGTTCAGAGTCCAGCTGGAGAGGACTTTTAAGGATGATTGCCACAGCAACCCTAATTAGAAGAAGTGATATTCGCTTCCTTTGCCTGTTTAGTGACAATAATAAGCCAAGGCAGTATACTCTGCCACCTATCAGCAAGGAAATTATAAAGAATTGGTATAATATAATGAAGTTGTTATAGTGTTGAACTTGGCCTTGGGAGGTCCAGGTTCCGATCTTCCACTCAGCCATGAAGCCCTATGGGTAGGCTTGTGCCAATTATTTTGTCTGTCTAACCCAACTCCTGGGGTTGTTGTGAGGATACAATAAAGGAAGGAGAACTTTATCCACTGCCCTGAGTTCCTTGGAGGAAGGCACAATTCAGAGAGAAAATCTAATAAACAACAGATTAAAAATAGATCATTTTCAAATAAGCAAAAATCTGACATTATATCTCTTGACATCCTGTAATTCCCAGCAGCGATATGCAAATAATGTCAAAAGCCGTGAATTGCTACAATTTATTCTAAAACTACTGTACTTAAAAGGAAAGTTTACAAGCCTGGATAAATACAATTCAAGTGTATTCTTTGAAGCCTGAGGCATCTTGGACGAGCCTCTGCATCTTAGACGGGTTACCCATCAAAGAGCTAAAAACATTACCTTAATCTTTAGGGTTATGTTTTATAGCTCTCCTTGCTCAGTTTAACAGCCTTATCTCCAGAAGTGACTGCTTCAGGCTAAGATTCTTTAGTCATTTCTGCTTCTCCAGTACCCAGGACGCATTTTTCAGAATAATAATTTTAAAAGTTAGCATTCAGCTAATTTACCCATGTTACCCCTATTTTCAAAAGTAAGCTCAAATCAGGAGAATTTAATCTTCTGAGATTCTGCTACAAGACATGTTTCAAAGATGGGTTATCCAGCACATAAACCTGACGTAGGTTTGCATTTCAGAACAAAACAAAAAGTGATGATCGCGGCTGTGGAAAAATTTATCACAATTTTGCATCCCAGTATGTACCTCAGCCACTTGCTGCAGGGATTCTGAGGCACACATAAACCATCATACCTGAAGGACCGCCTCTCCTGTTCTGACCCCTTGAGGTGCTTGCACTCCACTTCAAGAGGACTTCTGGTAGTGCTGGGCTCTCAGGTAGCTCGTTTGACTTCGAACAGAACAAAGGCTTTTTGATTGTGGCCCCAACCTGGTGGAATGCTCTGTCTGAGGAAACTCATGTCCTGTTAGGGTTGCCAGCCTCCAGGTGGGGCCTGGGGATCTCCCACTTTTACAACTGATCTCTGGCTGACAGAGATCAGCCCCCCCACCCCCCGGGAGAAAATGACTGCTTTGAAGGGTGGATTCTGTGGCATTGTACCATGCTGAGGCTCTTCCCCTCCCCAAACTTCGCCCTTTCCTGGATCCACCCCCAAAGTCTCCAGGTATTTTCCAACCCAGACCTGGCAACCCTATGCCCTGTCAGACCTGTCTAGGTCCCATGGGGCCTGTAAAATGGAATTATTTCTCCAGGCATTCCATTGAGACAATCTTACTGGACCCACTATCAGCTTTTCTGATCATCACACCAGAGTACCAGTGTGTTAAATGGTTTTATAGAATATTTGTATTTTTATTTATGTTTTGTTTTTATGCTGTTAACCATCCTGAGCCCCAATTGCCAGGGAAGGAACAGGATAAAAATCAGATGAAATAAAAAGAAACTCATATGCATTCACAAAGACCTCTTAGTTCATCTCTGTGTCCATTTGTATCTGAGTGGATTTAGATACATGCAATTTGCATGATAATGGTGCTTTCTCACATGTTTACACTGCTTTCTTACAACCATCACCTCACTTTCCCACTGCACTGCTGCTTATATTGCTATCTTCAGTTTCTACATCCATTTAAAAAAAATTAGTTTAGACTTACTACACAGGTGCCTCTGTGTGCCTTTGCAGTCTACCCATGAAACTAGCCAATCTTGCAATTGATCATTTCTTGAACAGATGTCACTTAATTGTGCAGGCACAAAAAGCAGGCAATGCAGGTTGATGTTGGTTATTTAAAGGATGTGTATGAATGGGCAAGTGCAAAGAAAGTACAAACATAAAGCAATTTTTTGCTTTACAATACAAGCCAAATCATTTTAATTACCTGAACATGACCCTGAGGGCTGAGGAATATATGCCTCTCCTAAATTATCTCAATTACTAGAGTTCTCAGACTGAGCAAAAACAGCCACAAGCTACAATGATATGTTTCTGCAGTTCAAATGGCTTCCAAGCAAATGCAAATTCAACCAACCAGTTGCCACCCCAGCCCCTCCAGAAGCCACACAGATAACACCAAGAATTGTGGGTGGCCTCCAGGGAGCTGCCACATTTCAGTGGCAAGGAAGAAGGGCAGGTGGCAAGGTCTTTGGCAAGGTCAGTCATATGGGCTTGCTGCAGCAGAGGTGGTAGGCCATGAGCTAACACTGGAAGTTACTTTGTCCAAGCTGAGAGAGTCCAGAGGCTCTGTGGAAGGCATGGCTGCAAAGGAGGCCAAAGACTCTAATTGGACAGGACAAAGGGGCATGGGATGGGACATGGCAAAGGGGAAAGCCAGAAAAGAGGTCTGCATGGGGTAGCAAGGAAGAATGGTAGGGTTGCCAGGTCCCCTCTGGTCACCAGCAGGGGATAGGGTTTTAGATCTGCCAGTTCCAGGTTGGGAAACTCTTGGAAATCTGGGGGTGGGACCTGGGGAGGACAAGGACCTCAGTGGGGTACACTGCCATAGAGTCCACCCTCCAAAGCATCATTTTCTCCAGTGGAACTGATCTCTGTAGTCTGGAGATGAGCTGTAATTCCAGGGGATCCCAGGACCTTCCTAGAGACTGGCAATGCTAGCCAAGAAGGAATGTTGGGACCAAGAGAAGCAGGGGGTAGAGCAGAAGTCAAGGTCAGAAGAAAGAGAGAAGGAGTTGGAGAGGGACTGAGAGGTGGTACTTGGGAAGGAGAAAGAGGAAGCAAGGGAGGAACAGTGGGGGAAAGAGACTGTCCAAGTTCAGAGGCTTGGGTGCAAGGGCATAGACTTTCCAATTTCCGGGAGTGGGGCCAGGGCTGGGCCAGAGACATCACAGGCCATTGTCTCCAGGGGAGGCTCAGCACTTCCTGGAAAAGTTCAGGGGGCTCCAGCTCCCCAGCCCCCCTGAAGTTGACACCTGTGCTTGGGTGCTATGAACCGCAGGTTGTGCAAATGTTTGAACACTGGTTGAAATTGAACTGCTGTCCTTTCTTGCACCTGAAATGTTCCCTCTAAGCTGTGGAGTCTTGTGAGTAAAAATTCTACTTTTGGAGCTACTGGTATTAAAGTTGTGAGCGAGCGATTTGGCTACTGCATAAATTAAGTTGCTCTGAAGCTAAGTTAAGCTAAGCTAAGTTGCTCTGAGCGAAGACAAAAATGTGTGAGCTGGATGCTAAAAAACTGAGCTAGCTCATACTAACTCAACTTAGATGGAACACTGCACAACTGATATATCTGAATTTCTGTAGGTGAGAGGGGGAATCAACCTACCACTGCTCACCCCCACAGTGCTCACAGCACAGCTGCTTGGTATGATGCTATGCTAGAGATGAATTTTGCCAAGGAACACTGAGATGGTCCAAGATGACCTCTTGTGTCATCAAGGGAATCCAAATGAAGTAATTTCTCCTGATGATTGCGTTCATGTTGAAGTTTATACCATCACTAATCTCATGCTCCTGAAAAAGTAAGCAAGGATGGTGAGGATGGTGATCCATGATTGGTTCCTTAGCAGTAAAAAGCAGCCACAGGTGACACAAATATGGATCAGTATCATGGTGGTGGAAAAAAGGTGGCTACCCTCTGCCCCCCCCACATTCCATTTCCTCAGTCATAAATGCCCCCTGGGTTATTTTGAGCTCCTAATGCAAAAAAAAGAAAGAAAGAAGAACAATACAAATACCTGTTATCTGATCATCTGGGGCTAATAGCAACTCAGGAAATTATTTTCTGAACAGGAAACAGTGTTGGGTGAAGATAACATCAGTACAACAGGGCATTGTGAATTGTGAAAAGGTGACCACTTTTAAGGGGCTGAGGTCACATGCACCATTTGGAGCAGAGGGGAAGCACCGCTGTTTCCTCCGGAGGAGTTTAACTCGCAGTTGCAAGACCACAAATCTCTTTGTGCTGTGGGCTCAGCCCGTCATTGTGTGATCAGATGCCACTGTGTGTAAGTGATGGGGGTGTGTTTGTTTCTCATGTGAATAAATGAGGAATTTCACCTCTGCACTGAGGGTTCCCATGGAGTATACGATTATGCGCATACTTCTAAGCAGGGAAAAATAAAACAGCACGGAGTCGGGATGGAATGATCAGACCATCCCAATGGCTTGAGAGTGTACTTGAGCAATCAGACAGGGGAAAGTCCATCCGTGGCCCATTGGCAAGTGTTAAGATTGGACTTTCCCCAGTGACTTTTAACTCAGTTTCAGTGGTGGAGCAGCATGGTGTGCTGATGACTGTGGGACCTTTCCCAGATGTTGCTGTCTGATCATGCCCTTTAGATCATCAGGTATTCGCAGCTATGTCGAATCTAAAGGTGAGTGTGACCACAACCTAAAAGGGGGGGGGGGGTTGTAAAGGAGGACAGCAAATCTGCTGAAAAGTTCTTCCCCTCCCTCAAATATTATTGTGGGCCTACAACTGACCACCATAAAACTTAAGTGCATCACAAAAAAATATGTTTACCTGTTGTTCCAGCAAACATTGCGGCTTTTACTACTTTTACTAATATGATGCCCTATTCAGAGGAAAGCTCTAAAGTGAAGTTGTGATATCCTGAATTTTTCATGAAGTCACTGTGTTTTCATTGAAGTACTTCTGTTTTCCTCTCAGACAGGCCTGAGTACCAGAAGCTGCTGGTTACATGGCAGCTTAGCTTTACTGGTAAACATTCCTTTTGTGTTGCACCCATGAGAGGAGATGAAAGAAAGCTCTACTGAGCTGGGATATCTTACTGAGCTGTATGTTAATGGCAGTGACAAATGGTACAGCCCTTTGAAAAAGCACACTGCTGAGGGTGGACTGTTGCATCAGGCAACTTATTACGGCAACTGCAGCTGTCAAAGTCTCTGTCTGTGCAGGCAGCCCTGGTCCTGGTGTAGTGTTAGCAGATCAGGCTAGCAGGAGAACTTTGCTGAAAGGAAACGATATTACTTGATATTACCCATGAACACAACACTCCTGAAGAGAGGCTAAACGAGCAGCTAGAAACAAGGGCAGAACCACTTGTTGCATCAACCCCACTCTGAGCACAGACAAAGAGTTGCTCATGGATGATGCTTCCTGTGGTCTTTTAAAACACATCCTGCTCTGGTGTGGAGACAAAATATTGGATTGGCTTTGGTTTGGGGAGAGCTGTTTGGGAAAAGATGGAAGTGGACACCAGGACATATACATTTCTTCTGGAGTTCTGGCCCCTCTGGTGGACCTCCTGATGACACCTGGGTTTGGCCACTGTGTGACACAAAGTGTTGGACTGGATGGGCCACTGGCCTGATTCAACATGGCTTCTCTTATATTCTTATATTAGCTGGAGCTTGTCAGAACTTGAGATCGAAGCAGGATCAGCCATGGGCAGTACTTGGATGGGAGGCCACCAAGAAAGAAAGTAACAGCAACCCACCTCTACTTATCTCTTGCCTTGAACACCCTGTGGTTTGGGTCACCATGAGTCAGTGGGCCTCCTGATGGCACCTGGCATTTTTGGCCACTGTTTGACAGAGTGTTGGACTGGATGGGCCATTGGCCTGATCCAGCATTGGCTTCTCTTATGTTCTTATGTTCTTAGTTGTGACTAAGCGGCACAGTCTACTTCATCAAGGTGTCCATGAGTGTCACATTGGGGACCACTGCACTAAGCGTGATATGGTGAAGATGAGAAGGGAGGAGAGGCTAAGTAAGTCCTTTCACCTCTCCATCCAACCATAGTCTCCACCCAGATTTGAATGCACACACAGAACTGGTGAAAAAGATATGGATCAGGAAGTGGGCAACCTTCCTTTGCTGTCATTCTCAATCTTCCTGCTCCTCCTCCTCCTCATCTTACCAGTAGCTGGAGCCACAGTGAAAAAGGTAAAGAGGAGGGTGACATTGAAAAAAGCCCATTTATCATTGGTTGATGAGGTTATGAATCTCAAGCAAGTCAGAAGAAGAATTCAAAAGGAAGATCTTGACAAAGATTGGTAGTCCAATAAGAGAGGGTCTAAGCCTGGAAGGAAAGGGGCAAAACTTGAACTGGGGAGGGCTAAATAAAAAATGGGACTTAATGCTATAGATCAGGCATTGGCCAATTTTTTTATAATGTATCTTCTGTCAAGAATTACAATTGCTCATGCCATCCAGGTCATAAATAAGGGCTCATTCTCATATTCCTCATTTGTTTTTGCATTACTTGATCATTCAATTTGTTAACAAGTTGTTTTATTTCTGCATGTCACATAAAGGGAATAAAACACTTTCAGTCAAGCGGTCATCTTTATTATATAGAGTTCCAAATGAATATGTTTTATTTAAGCACAACAGCAGTTTCATATACGGTTGAGGGGTTTTTTTATACATTGATTATGTGTTCAGTCTCTATATCAAATGTTATATTGTCATTTGATGCTGGATCGAGCAGCAAACATTCTTAAAATCTATTCACGTGATTGGAAGAACTGATCAAAGGATATTTTTAGATATTCAGTGTATTTGATTCTGGGTAAATTCTACAAACCTTTTTCAGATTCTAGAATATTGACATTAATTCCAAAGCAGGGAAAACATATGTGATACTGGACTATGCCTGCATTGATCAAAAACTAAAGTGATATCATGAAGTCATTTCCATAACCTAATTAGCTATCACAGAACTAAAATGCAAAAAAAAAATCTCTTTCAAGAGAATGTCATTTTTATAGTTTCCTAAGTGATGAATATTATTACCTTAAGGTATGTGCCCCATATTTAGGGTGCTTCTGTCAATGAATGTATTTCATTATACATATAAATATATGAACTAGGATATGGATTATGAAATACATTTATCTAAAATAACAACAGAGGAAGGAATTTTTTCCTGGTAATTCTCTTGAGATCACACTTATAATAAGGTTTCATATACATCATCCGGATACAAAAGGAAGCCAGAGAATATGCTGTCATCTTCCGCACTAACATAAACCCCATTCCAGTCCCGCGTAACCTCCAGCCAAACCTGATCCCCCACATTTAATTTCAAAATTGTAAGGAATGAAGCCTGGTCTATCTCCTGACCATACAGAGTCTCCCGAGTTTTGACCATCTTCTTGTTTTGGGCCACAATACTAATCCGAGCAGGCCGCCCTCTGATAGTCATATGGTAAGAGAAGACGTATGCCCCAGCAGTGCTGCAGTTGAATTTCCCAGTCAAAGGATTGTAATTCTCCTGGTCATTATACAGAATCTTGTCAAATTTAATAGGAGTGTTCGGGGGCGGAAAAGGTTTGGATAAACCCACACTGAAAGCTGATCTTGGGGTGCTTGAGGCCTCCCCCTTTGTACCTTTGGGCCCTCTCGCACCTTTCTTTCCAGGAGGTCCTCGGGTTCCTTTGAAACCTGGAAATCCTTTCATCCCAGGAGGTCCCATCATCCCAGTTGGGCCAGGGTCACCTTTTTCACCCCTGACACCTGGGTCCCCCTTTTCTCCTCTTGGCCCATCCGCACCATGCATGCCTTCTATTCCCATGTCTCCCTTGATGCCCTTTTCCCCCTTAAGCCCAACTTCCCCTCTTTCTCCCTTATCCCCCTTTTCACCAGGATCTCCACAGTAACCCTTCTCGCCAACATCCCCCTTTTCTCCTTTTTCTCCATTTTCTCCATCAATCCCTGACAATCCCAGCTCCCCCTTGTCTCCTTTCTCTCCTTTGGTGCCATTCTCACATGTGTCCCCCTTGGAACCCTTTTGACCCTTTGCTCCAGGCAGTCCATAGTTTCCTTTGTCACCTTTAAGTCCAGTTTCACCTAAAAAAAATGTCAAAGAAAGAAATGCACAAGGTCACAAAGAAAAATAAACTTCAAGCAACTCTGTGGTCTGTTTCATACAGTGATCTCAGCTACAATCTCCTTTCCTGAAGTGGAGGACCTGATAGACTTGTCTTTCCTGTATCATGGATTAGAGCAGCAACTTGTCTTCTCTCCTCCATTCTATGCTCACAACAACCCTGCAAGATAAGTTAGGCTGTGTGTGACTGGCCAAAGTTTACTCAGCAAGCTTTCATGGCAGAATGGGGGTTTGAACCTGGGTTTTCCAGATCCTAGTCTGACACTTTTAACTACTACATCACACTGGCAGGCATAACTCAACAGAGTGTAAAGCTAGGACACTCAAAGCTGACCACCAGCTGCAGGATGATTGTGGGAGTCTCAGGGCCAAAACTGAAAGGCAAGGGAAAATCTTGGCCCAGGCTAGACAAACCACCACCACCACCCCGTGCTATTTGCAATGGAAGCTAAGGGTCTCTGTTTGTGGCAGGCATAACTCAGCAAATAATGCTACATGGCTGAAAACTTGCCACCAACCCCGGAATGATGATGGAAGTTGCAGTGCCCAAAATGCAGGGAACTGGAATATCTCGAATCAGGTTATCTTCACAATAGGCAACCTGTAATAAGAGAGCTTCTAAGCAACCTGGCATGTGTCTCTGATATTTAGATCTCTAATCTGCCATGGAAGGTTACAGAGTGACACATGCTCAGCCAGACCTACCTCACAGGGTTGTTGTGAGGATAAATGAAGGACAGGAGAACAATGTAGCTTTGGGTCCCCACTGGAAACCCAATGTTATAAATCTAATTTTAATGACACTACAAAGGGCTATTAGATCTTTCAGCAACACAATATTAATGATGCCAACCCAGTGCCTGAACTGGGAATTCTAACTTCTGTTCCACATGAATAACCACTGAAACAAATTAATGTTTCATTACTATGCATGTAAAGAGCGGAGGGGGGATCTTTTTAGTACTTTGTTGGATCATGGGAAAATATTAATTTTCCTCCCCTTCTGTTCATAATATTAGCAAAGGTTTGCTACTATACTACTATCAAGTACATTCTGTTACCAAGCAGGATAGGGATGGGAAAGTCTTGAGACCTAACTTGGAAATAAAGGGAGGGGACGGAAAAATTAGATGGAGGGAGAGAAAAATAAATGAGAAAAGTGGGGGGGAAAGGGAGACAAATTAAGGAAAATAGAGGGACATGTTGTTATATTTTGCTGCAACACCCTAACTAATGCTTTGCAAGATCTGGTTGAGCTGGATGCAAGGAAAGGAAGAGAGAAAGGCTACACTATTGGAGAAAATGACCTGCAGACTGGCAATTACTGTAGCAGCCATCAACCCTGCTGTCTTGTCTTGCTGCTGTGCTGGCTTGGTTGATGATCATGTTAGCATGGCCTGTTAGGCAAGTTTGGTGCAGTCTTGGAGAAAACCAAGTCTAGCAGATAGCAATGTCTTTTGCTATACTCAAAGTTCCCTGCACCCCAAGTGGCTGCAGCCAGAACTGCATTAAAAAATAAATGGAAAGACATTTGGCTGGCTGGTTTCAAGGGCCTTCCAGCTGGCTTGGACCTCCCTGAATTACATCCCCCTCTGTTGGTGGCCCTGGAACTCCCCATCATAGAATCAGCTGCTGTCCTTGAGGTCTCTCCTCAACATCTCTCAAGTCCCATGAGGGGCTCATCTCTGGGGAGAGTGTTTATGCAAGGCATTAACAAAACTTGGGTTTAAACAAAGTGTGGCTGATTCATGTTTGTACAGTATCACTATTGACGGGCAGGAATGTTTTGTTTTAGTGTTTGTGGACGATATTTGTTTTCTTTACCACAGTGCAGCGCAACTGAGTTGGTTCACAGAGACTATGCAGTCGCAATTTAAAATAAAGGATTTGGGTGCCATTCAGAACTATTTGGGAGTCTAGATCTCCAGAAATGTTGATGGTATATTTGAACTGAGTCAAGAAAATAAAATTGTTCAGCTGTTAGAGAAATTTAATATATCTGAGGCACACAGTGTGGACACCCCTATGACTACAGGTTATTGTAAGGAAACTGATGTGAATGTTTTTTCTGACAAGGAGTTATATCAGTCATTAATTGGATCTTTGTTGTATCTCAGTTATTGTAGTCATCCAGATATATGCACAGCTGTTCATTGGCTAACACAAAAATGTTCAAATCCCTCACAAAGTGACTGGCTTGCAGCAAAAAGAGTTTTGAAGTATCTTAAAGGAACATTACATCATAAACTTTTGCTTAATGTGTCTAACGATCGACCACTTTCTGCTTACTGTGATGCTAGCTGGGGAGAGAGAAGTGATGGCAAATCTACTTCTGGTTTTGCTGTTTATATGTTTGGGGCTTTGGTTGCCTGGAAATCTATAAAGCAAACTCATGTGGCTACAAGTTCCTGTGAAGCAGAGTTCTCATCAATGAGTGATTGTATAGTTCAAATTGAATGGTTTTACCAATTACTTCTTGATTTAAATGTAGATTGTAAATTGCCAGTATCTGTCTACAGTGATAGTTCATCAGCTAGACAACTTGCAAATAATCAAGGTGTGCATACAAGAAGTAAACATATAATTGTAAGGTACCAAGATGTAAGAACAGCTATATGTAAAGGATTTGTTTCTTTGATGCAATGTACATCTACTGACAATGTAGCAGATTTGTTTACGAAGAATTTACCCAGAGAAAGATTTGTAAAACTGTGCAAAATGTTACCCATGACTAACTGAATCTTGGGAGGCGTGACAGCATTTAGGTAAATTGCTGACAAGATATCAGTAAGTCATGGACCAATGTATTAGATCCTGCTGATCTAGTTTGACAGCTGGGGAAGTCATATGACCAGAATGGTATCAGATTTTTGCACACACTCATCATGACTCAGCTATTATAGGTGCAACCTGATTGGTTGGTACTAGTATATATTGCAGCCAGTTCATTGCTCTTCGCTCACTTGTGGGGTACAGCTGTCAGCGTAGCACTCTGTCTGTTTGAATCCAGAAATTGCTACTAAAAGTACTGTATATAGTTCCGGTTGTTCAGTTGTAAATAAATGTAAATACTCTGTATATAAGAAACAGAGTCACTCTGCTATTTTTGCGGCGTCATCAAACCGTCATCGAGAACTATTCCAGCCCTGTCAGAGCACTCACCACCATAACTAATGGTGGCACCTTTCAGTGCCAGTAGTCTGTTCCTGGGAGGCATGTCTTGTATTTCCACTTCACTGCTGGAGTTCTTAAGACCTCAGTCCACCCCAGTCTTTACTGGAACAACATCTAAGCTCCTTGGCCTGGTCAACCCACCCTCACTGATTTCCACTCCCCCTTGGCCCAGCAGTTGGCTGAGATGCTGCCTTGACTCCACAGACCTCAGCTCAACCAGGACACCCTGCTAGGGTTGCCAAGTCTTACCTTTAAAAAAGCAGGGGAGTCCCAGTCCCTCTCCAGGAGTTCCTTGCATGCTCTTTCCACATGTGCGCCACGATGATGTCACCCAGAAGTGACATCATCACAGTGGGCATGTTGCTGGGGTGACACTCTGGTAATCTCCCTAAAACTCTATGGTACCATAGAGTTTTCAGGGTGATTGCTAGAGCATCACCCAGCGATGTGCCCAGCGTGGTGACATCCCTTCCGGGTGATGTCATCATGCCAGGCACGTTGGCCTGATCAGGCCACTTCGGGGGCGGGGGTGGACTTGGCAGCCCTACACCCTGCCAACATATTCCTGAAAAAATGTGAGACCGATGTATGTACTGCTATACACATGAAGCCCTCATGTCCCATATGACAAGGGGCACATGGTGAGGAACTCCTGTATATAAAGATGTTCCAGTGTTGCCATGAGCAGGATTTAAATGTTGGTTAGGCCAGTGCAAGGCAAAGAGCAGATAAATGCAGAGGTGGCAGTTTCATGCTTCTCATTCCCCCTGGCAAAATGGCATCAAGACATCTCACAATGCTCCATTTACAGTGCTATCCTAGGCAGAGTTACAGCCTTCTAAGCCCAATGACTTCTATGGATTTAGAATGATGTAACTGTGTTTAGGATTGCACTGTTAAATGCCCAGGTTGCACACAAAGACTAGTAAAATGGTGGCAATTTGTCACCAGTGAAGGAGTATTACTAATCAATAAATTATGTCATATTTTTACTTTTCCAGTACATTGTTTTAGCATATAGTTATCTATGTGTAATAGAAATGTTTCCTTGCTTTTCTCTTCTAGTTTGGTTGAACCCAAGGCTATTTTTGGGTAGGAACACACAGGAACAGAGTTTTGGCTGGCTTCCACGTTGGCCATGCCTACAGCCTCCCCCCCCCCCCCCGTGGGGCATCTGGGGAAGCCAAGCCGATCCAGGGAGGGAAGGCAGTTTAAACTACCTCCCCCACCCCAGGTTCCCCAGGTGCCTTGAAAGCCGTGGGACACCTGTAGAAGCCGATCCTGGGAAGGAGCTGTGCTGCCAAGGGTGTGGCCTAATATGATAATGAGTTTCTGATGTTGGGTGTGGCATATTATGCTAATGAGTTCTTGCTGGGCTTTTTCTACAAAAAAAGCCCTGATTGAACCCATTGTATTCTGTTTCCTAGCTGTGGTTTTTTTTCATCTCCTGGATACTGTCGGTGTCTCCTTTTCTCTGTGCCCAGGTTTCCACCACCTATGGTTCTGCACTTACACATTATAAGTATTTAAAAAGGCATTTTAAAAATGTGTGCAAAAATATAGCAATACGTGTAATAATCACAAAGGATTCACAAGCATAAACGCAGATGCTGAAACATACCACTACAAACTATATCTCTAAATCAGATTTATAAACAATTGTATATGAATAATATAAAATACATGTTTCTCCCAGTCCATTCAGTGCTAAGCAGCTTGACCAGGCCTAGCGGGGGCTACTTGCTACTGTGCAACTTGCATTACTCTTCCAAGCCTGGAGGTGGCCATTACACAACTTTTACAACTTTACCAGCCTTTTTCTGAGAAAGGATGCCAGGGGTAGGGAAGAAGGGAAAGCTGACAGATGGGGTAGACAGATAAAGGTAGGTGGTAGGGTTGCCAGGTTTGGGTTGCAAAATACCTGGAGACTTTGGGGGTGGGTCCAGGAGAGGGTGGGGTTTGGGGAGGGGAGGAGCCTCTACATGGTACAAGGCCATGGAGTCCACCCTTCAAAGCAGCCATTTTCTCCAGGGGAACTGATCTCTGTCAGCTGGAGATCAGTTGTAAAAGCGGGAGATCCCCAGGCCCCACCTGGAGGCTGGCAACCTAGTAGGTGGGTGGGTGGGTAGGTGGGTGGGAAAGAGACAACGAAGCAGGAAAAGGAGAAGTTATGGGGTCTGCAGGGGGAGAGGAAACAGTTGGGGGGACACATGGGGAATGAGATACTCCCCATGAGTCCTTAAATTTGTTTTGGATATATTCTTGAAGTGGTTATTTTTAGTATCTATGATTTAAAATTATTTGGGGTATCTGACAATTTATTGGACAAGATGATGGTGAGGCAAAAGAAGTGCATTAAATTGCGATATATTTTGTGGATCGTCCCATCTCATCAACTTCCCTCAGATTATAGGTGGCATACCTTGTTCTCCTGGTTTGCCTGGAAATCCTGGGGTTCCATTTGCTCCTTGGTCACCATGTTCTCCTTTATCTCCTAAGACATTTTCACCATAATATCTTTTGTTAGTAATGTTTTTTGTGTCTCTTCTGCCACCTCTTATGTGACTTATAGCACACTTTTTCTTGGGTTAAATCAGTTAAGGAAATTTTAGATGTCTCTTCCATGAATGCAACAATTGCTGTAGGGCCTCTGAATAACAGAGCTAGTTAACTGGAGGTTTCTTCAAGGCGCTACAAAGAACACTTTTTTTTTTCTTTCTTGGCTACCACCAAGTTGGTTCACAATGACAGCAGAAGCTATAAACTCTTTAACTTGTGAATTTTGTAATTACAATAGGAAATGATATAGAATGTGTGTGCCTGTGCATGTATAAACAATTCTTTCAAATAGGAACTCCAAGCTGATTTTCTGATTCCAGCATCCTGACATCTTTTAATTTAAATTAGCTTCTTGGAGCCATGCTAACTACATATATACAATCATGAGCTTCCAGTGACTAGGAAGAAAGAACACTGAATGCTTGCTTAGTTTTTTAAACCTCATTGTACAGACAAAACTAACATCTAGACTAGCAATTTCTTGACTAGCAACAAATATAGCGCATAGCATATTAATGTACATTTTCACTCCTGTGAGCCAGTTTGGTGTGGTGGTTAAGTGCCCGATTTAGTGCGTGGACTCTAATCTGGGAGAACCGGGTTTGATTCCCCACTCCTCCACTTGCACCTGCTGGATGACCTTGAGCAAGCCTTAGTTCCATCACAGCTGTTCTTGAAAAAGAGCAGTTCCTGTCAGAACTCTCTCAGCCCCATCTACCTCACAGAGTGTCTGTTGTGGGGAGGGGAAGGGAAAGAAGTTTGTAAGCTGCTCTGAGTCTTCTTTGGGTAGTGAAGGGTGGGGTATAAATCCAATCTCCTCTTCTTCTTCTTCTTCTTGATGCTATTACAGCCATAGAATTGTTGCCCAGATTTTCTCCATACCACTTAAAATTCTTCATACGGGTACTCATGATCCACCTTGATCCACGTACTGCATACACTTTACAGTTCACAATTTCAAAGCAGGATCCTTCTGGTGAAAACACGTAAACTGGCCACAGTTATGGCTAGCCTCTGACAGAGCATATGCCAAATCCTACGGCCTAGCAGTGGAGGGGTTACCACAGGCTAGAAACACTGGGCTCATCTGCTCCAAGTAGGAGAGAGAGAGATTGCCATGTAATCCACAGCAATGTATGGGACACATGGAGGAACCATAGAAGGACTCTTTTTATGCTCCTTTAGACCTTGCCAGTGCTTACAGAAGAAGAAGAATTGGTTTTATACCCTGCCCTAAACTTCCTAAAGGAGTTTCATTTTCCTTTCCTCTCTCCACCAGAGACAACCTGTGAGGTAGGTGGTGAACAGAAGAACAGAAGAACAGAAGAGAAGCTAATGTTGGATCAGGCCAATGGCCCATCCAGTCTAACACTCTGTGTCACACAGTGGCCAAAAACACCAGGTCCCCTCAGGAGGTCCAGCAGTGGGGCCAGGACACTAGAAGCCCTCCCACTGTTGCCCCCCTGCCAAGCACCAAGAATACAGAGCATCACTTGCCCCAGACTGAGAGTTCCTATCTGTACTTCGTGACTAATAGCCACTGATGGACCTCTGCTCCATATGTTTATCTAATTCCCTCTTAAAGCCATCCACGCTTCTAGCCGCCGCCACCTTCTGTGGCAGTGAATTCCATGTGTTAATCACTCTTTAGGTGAAGAAGTACTTCCTTTTATCCGTTCTAACCCAACTGCTCAGCAATTTCATGGAGTGCCCACGAGTTCTTGTATTGTGAGAAAGGGAGAAAAGTACTTCTTTCTCTACCTGCTCTATCCCATGCATAATCTTATAAACCTCGATCATGTCACCCCTCAGCCGTCGTTTCTCCAAGCTAAAGAGCCCCAAGCGCTTCAACCTTTCTTCATAGGGAAAGTGTTCCAACCCTTTTATCATTCTAGTTGCCCTTTTCTGCACTTTTTCCAATGCTATAATATCTTTTTGGAGGTGTGGCGACCAGAACTCTACACAGCACTCTAAATGAGGTTGCACCATCGATTTATACAGGGGCATTATGATACTGGCTGATTTGTTTTCAGTTCCCTTCCTAATAACCCCCAGCATAGCATTGGCCTTGTTCATTGCAGTCGCACACTGTCTCGACATTTTCATTGAGTTATCTACTATGACTCCAAGATCTCTCTCTTGGTCAGTCTCCGCCAGTTCGGACCCCATCAATGTGTATTTATAGTTAGGATTTTTTGCTCCAATGTGCATCACTTTGCACTTGGCCACATTAAACCCCATTTGCCACGCTGATGCCCACTCACCCATCCTTGACAGATCCCTTTGGTGAGCCTCACAATTCTCCCTGGTTCTCACCACCCTGAACAACTTTGTGTCATCTGCAAATTTAGCCACTTCACTGCTTACTCCCAACTCCAAATCATTACTAAACAAGTTAAAAGGCATCAGACCGAGTACTGATCCCTGCAGTACCCCACTGCTTACCTCCCTCCACTGAGAAAATTGCCCATTTATATTCACTCTCTCTTTCCTTTTAATTAGCCAGTTTTTGATCCACAAAAGGACTTGTCCTTTTATCCCATGACTATTGAGCTTACTTAGGAGCCTTTGATGAGGAACTTTATAAAAAGCTTTCTGGAAGTCAAGGTAAACAACATCTATTGGGTCCCCCTTGTCCACATGTTTGTTTATTCCCTCAAAGAACACTAACAAGTTAGTGAGACAAGATCTTCCCTTACAGAACCCATGCTGAGTCTCTCTCAATAGATTTTGTTCATCAATGTGCCTACTGATTTTTTCCTTAATAACAGTTTCCCCCAACTTACCCGATATCGACATCAGACTGACTGCCCTGTAATTTCCCGGATCTCTGCTAGAACCCTTTTTAAGGATGGGAGTGACATTCGCTACCTTCCAGTCCTCAGGAATGGAGGCATATTTTAATGAAAGATAACCTATTTTTGTCAGGAGATCCACAAGTTCACATTTGAGTTCTTTCAGAACTCTCAGATGTATGTCATCTGGGCCCGATGATTTATTTGTTTTTAAGTTGTCTATCAGTTGTAGGACCTCCTCTCTAGTCACCTCAATCTGACTCAGGTGCTGAATGAGAGATCTGCTCTTGAGAGAACAGCTCTGAGAGAACTGTAACTGACCCAAGGTCACCCAACTGGCTGCATGTGGAGGAGTAAAGAATCGAAGCCAGTTTTCCAGATTAGAGTCCACCACTCTTTAACCACTACACCACAACTGGCTCTGTGAAACAGGGTTTATAGGATTGAGAAAGCATCGCTGTGTTATCCAGTAAGAAATAATTACTTTGATCTCTTGTTCATAAGGGGGGGGGGGTACACGTGTGCGGGAAGGCAGGCTCACATATGTGCTCTAGGGTATAGAGTGCTTAATAGGGAGGTTACTAAAGGGCTATCTCAAATCTGCAACCTGTCTTTCTTTAAGTGATGAAGACAAAAGGAACTAATAGGACATTCCCATCAACATCCATCTAATGGAGATCTGTAGCTCCATTAAGGCAGCCCTGAATTCAGCCCTAGGATTCCATGCCTAGGATTTCCTCTAGCTATTTCATGGCTTATTAGTGGATGACAGCAACCCTCCATCCTCAGCACAGGATGTGTCTTCATCTGCAGTGTTGCAAACTTCCAGTTGCACCACAACAGCTGGTAAGGCTACCATAACATGAGGGACCGTGATAGTGGGATTATTATATTTCTGAATTGAAACATGTCAAATGTTTAAGGAAAAGTAAGGGGTTTTTTTTAATTAAAAGGCATATGGCTTAAGAATTGGCAACCAAAGATGTAAAACCTCTGGAAGCACCCAGTTCCCGGTCTGTGCTATAACTGGGTATAGACCTGAATAGTATCAATAGAAATATGATATCTGTCTTTTTGTGGGAAATGCTGCTAGGGAAAACAAATCCATATCCGTTTTTGAAGTGCCCACTTTATCACTACGTACATAAGTGCTGTCTGGTCACAACCAAATTATGGCAACCCTAGCAAGGGCCTTTCAAGGCAAGGGAGAAGGAGAGATGGTTTGCCATTGCCTTCCTCTGCAGAGTCTTCCTTGGTAATCTCCCATCCAAGTACCAACCCTACTTAGCTCCCAAGCAATGTCATAATGCCATCCCTCCCCACCATATCACTGCCCTCCTCACTTTATCACTCTCCATACCTTTTTCTCCTTTGAATCCTTTGGGGCCTTGTAGTCCAGGAATTCCTGGTAGACCGGAAAGGCCTTTTTCTCCTGTCTCTCCTTTCAGCCCTGTTTTAAAGCGTCAAGAGACAGAATTCTTACATCACAAGATAGAAAAGAACCACTAAGTCAAAGGAACGATATCAACTGAAACAATATATTCCATTAAAAATAAAGCCACAGCTGGTTACAAATTCAGATTTTCACTTAGCCATGAGGTTCACTGGGTGTATGATCTTGTGCTGGTCACCATCTCGGAGCCTAACCTACCTCACAGGAGTTGTTATCAGGATGAAAAGGGGTGGTTTTAAAATGTAACAGATAAATAGGAATACCTGTGAATACTAGTTGCAGGCAGACAACAAGGAAACACTGACTTTACATCTTGTTTGTACACACACATTCTCATTTTATGACACCAACATGGTTCTCAGGAGACTCTACATGAATTCCAGTTACGAATAGATTGTTGGGGCAGATAGATTTTTGCTACAGTCTCCAAATACTGTTTTCCCATTCTTTGGGGCTGTACTTTTGGCCTCCTCACCTTTTATACTTAACTCATAATGAAAGTGAAACTTTTATATTCATGGTGAGGTCTTTGATTTTTCCCCTCCTCAGGGTTACAAACCCTGGGTTGAGAAATTCCTGGAGATTTGGGGGTGGAGCCTTGGGAGGGTGGAGTTTGGGGAGGGGAGGGACCTTGATATGGTATAATGTCATAGAGTCCACTCTCCGAAGCAGCCATTTTCTTCAGGGGAACTGATCTCTGTATTTGGGAGACCAGTTGTAATTCTGGAACATCTCCAGGCTCCACCTGGAGGTTGGCAACTCCACCCTTATTAAAAACTGTTCAATGATTGATTGTTCTTTGATATATGAATAATAAAATGCCATCATCATCCTTCTTTGATGAGACTAAGACATCAGCAAGCTTTTGCTTTGCTTTTCCTTACCTGGCAGCCCAGGTTCTCCAGGTTCCCCTTTCTGTCCTGCCGTTGGAGTACAGCAATCGCAACAGTTAAAGAAGAAGTCAGCCGAATCAAGGGTAAAGTTCTCAAATGGGAAGAGTGTGGTAGCAGTTCTGAAGGCATAGTTTGGCGTGGACAGCTCCGTTGTTGTGTCGCTGGTTTCAGCCATTTCTGTGAAAAGGCCATCTTCAGTCGGTGGGGCAACAGATGTGTCATGACTTTCGGTGGCTTCTATCTCGATGGCTTTGATCTTAGTGTGCTTGGGGGATGGAGTACTTTTACCCTGTATGTTCAGCACAGCAGCAAGGTTCATTGCGATGAAGATGGCCCAACGCCAATTAATGCCCCACATTACTGCTGCTGTTGGGAAAAGATAAACACAACAGCGAGTAAATCCTCTCCACAGGATGCTCACAAGTTGTTAGCAGTACATGATGTCCCCTCATAACTAGACTCAGAAGGGACCAGAAGAGGCACCATGAGCAAGTTTCCTGCCTGTACTCCTTGAGATTTGATATGTTTGCTAAACTCCACCCCCCCCCACCCCCCACCCCAATTTCCATATATTTCTCAACCCAGAGCTCACAGTCCTATGTATCTTCAGCTTTATGGGTACAAGACTGCTCCAGAAAAAGGACATGCAGCTAGATCTGAATTATGTAATGACTGTCGAACCTTACTTCACTGGAGTCCCAACATTTTTCAAGTAATAGCAAACTAGCATACGCTTACATTGCCTCTAGTTTTACTTGCTTGTGCCAAAAGACAGCAGGCTCCATCTCTGCACTGTTAAAATACTTTGGACCTCTCTCAACTAATTAAACTTCCCTTGTTCCTATATGTTTCCATATGCACATTCTTCCCTTATCTCTAATAAAACCGGCCCACACCTAAGCAGCTGCCTGGGGACAGTTAAAATATATTCATACACTCCACTCTGCCACCCAAGACTTGCTCTTTCCTAAGCAAGATAAGGAAAAATCCTCCATGAGCTAATTCATCGCATGACTACAAACTATCAAATGTATGTGAGTGCTGGCTTCTGGGAGGATGCCACTTTGCACATTATCTTCACCAACAGACCCCCCCCCCCCATTTCTTTCCCAGCAATACCCTCATTGTTTTCTTAACCTAGCCCAGTTGACATGTTCAACATCTGGCAGGAAAGGGCTCAGCAGGCTGTTGAGGATTTTAATGTTGGTGTTTAAGCAAAAATAGAGCAAGAGTTTCATGCAACAAAATTAGTACAGACGGACACCACACAAACAGTCTTCCTTTTCCCATTAAGAAATTCCCAGCTGTTTATTCATTCCATCAAGGCTCCTTGCCCTTCTTGAGCTTGTGGCAGTCTTTAAGCAGTGCCTGGACAAACACTTGTCAGCTAGGAAGGACTCTGGTGGACCTTGCATTCCTTTCTTTGTTTATTCTGAGCAAAGTTATATTTAAGAAGACACTGATCTCATTGGAGTCAGAGTGTGTCTTCCCAACAAAGGTAGCCATTGCCAGCTGCCTAGCACAGCCCACTCATTTAAATATGTTAGCATAGTTCTGATATGACATAGATCTGCATAATATTTTTTTTAATCAACTAGTTAAACCCAATGCTGTTGTTTTATTTCTTTGTTGGCAGAGGGGCCTGGGGCAAGTCTTAAAAAGCTGAATGGATTGGATCCAATGATAATTCCCTTCCACTACTGAATCCAATTACTCCCTTCTGCTAAAACTTAGGTACTCTTCTGATGTTACAAAGTTCTTGGGTTTATTGGACACCAGCACAAGGGCTTTGAATCAGACTTTTTCTGTCTCCCAGACACATGAGAGCCCTTTTCGGTTTGCAACTAGGATATGCAACCAGAAGTGGCTGCTACCTTCCCCTCTGCGCTGCTTTCTTATCAAAGCACTTCTTGAGCTGCAATCACCTCCATTTGCAAAATCATATTACTTATGTGGCTGCAGGCAAGTCTCATAACAGAGCAAATAGTGGCTTCATGGGGTGATTTAAGGAGGAGAAAAACGCATGGGAAGGGAGACAGCCACTGTTTTTGGCTACACACCCCAGTCTCAAGCAGAAAAAAGCTTGTGTGGATCTGGGAGTCACAAAACTCCCACTGAATGTCTGTTTCGAAGTCCTTGCACCACGAACATGAGGACTTTGTAATCGGTAATAACAGAAGGGAGTCACTGGAGGACAGAAGTCTTTCTCTATGGGAAAACATCTTTGACCAATTTCCCACAAGCAGCGGTGCCAGTGTCGCTCTTTTGTTTGCCCTGGTTGCATTGGTCAATTTTTTTTAAATTCTTTTTATTGGTTTTTTGGTAATACAGATACATAGAACTGATTAAATAACAAGTTTCACAAAGTTATTAACATTGCGGTGTTAGGGAAATGTCACAAAAAATATGAGCTATACTTATCAATAACTAATAGTTAACAATGCTGATAGTACTGATGTAAGTCAGAGCTAGAAGGTAGTAATTATTGTTTTTTAGAGTGAGCTTGTGATTTCCAGAGGGTTTTGGTTTTGTTTAGGTATAAATATTTTTGTTTGTTTGTTTGGGTGTTTGTGTATTTGCATTGGTCAATTTCCACTATTCGCTACATGGCTGCATTTTGACCCGCAGCCACCACCACCACCCCGATTTCCCCCGATCTTCTCGATCTCAAAAAACAAGGATCGAGAAGACGTGGGGAAAATTGGGGGGAGCTATTAGTCAAAATGTGGCGTGCAGCGAATTGTGTGAAATTGACCAATGCAGCCAAGGCAAACAGAAGAGTGATGCTGGCACAACTACTTTTGGGAAATCGGTCTTTATCTGTCAGGAGAAGACTGAACAGAAGGGAGTTATTCAATCCAACCCTGAGTGAAGAGGCCTTAAAGTTATGGGCTTATTATTATCTACTGTGTGTCATACAGCTGTTGTATCTATATAGATGCTAGTGAATTGTTTACTGAAGACATAAAGCCCTCAGACAGTAATTCCACCTCCTCATCTCAACCTAGCTCTTGTGTCTGCAATTGTCCTTTCATGAAAACCATCAAAATCAGAGGGGGGTAGCACTCACAGGTGCAATAGTTTAGCTATGAGATTTCAAAGAAAGGGGTCCAGTCATGAACCAAAGAAGCCCTTTACCAAGGAATCCTAATGTTCTCTTGTGGGTGTAAAATGATTTAGCCATAATTAATCCATATTTGATGAGAACTGATGTCTTCGTTCAAAGTCTGCCAACTCAGAATTCTAGAAGCCTTTTTTTCAAGCACACAGAACTAACAAGCTTTATAGAATTTTATCCCCTGCAACATTTCTAATAACAACTTTAATAAAACTTGGGGAAACATCTGGTGCATAAGCTTGAGTGAGCTAGAACATTCAGAGCAGCTGAAGAACATTTGCAGTGGTTCATTCAGTCCAGTGCAAAGTTGAATTCCAGTCAGAGATAATTCCATAATGACTATGAAGTCAAGCACAATTACACACATTGAAAGGTTTTAATAGGAAGGAATAAATGAAAGCAAAATTAAGTGTGTTACTTAAGAAGAACATGAAATAAATGCATTAGGAAGGTGCAGTTGTTTTGTGATATACTATTTTGTTCTCTGTTTCATAAAATTTCCCATTAATTAACTAATTTAATTCAGAAGAGGTGAGAAGATTGCAGCTTTTTTCATAATTTAATCTTTTGAATGAAATGGTGTCAGGGACTGACCTTCCTCACAGTCCACAACCACATTAATTATGTCCACACATCAACAATCATTCACACAACCAGCTGACAGCCCATTCAGATGGAGACAGAAGTATCTTTTCATTTGCAACTATGACTGTAGCCATTTAAAATACTAATTTACAGGAATGAAAGCTCTAAATGTTCCAGCAATCATCACTATATCTAATTTTCAATGTTGTGAAATCTGTGGATACTTAACTCTGGAGTCTGGAGTCATGAACAGAAAAGGAAGATCTTTCTACAGCCCTGAAAAAGCTCCAGGTGTATAGAAAAATCTAAAACAAAAGCATGAGGGATTAAATCTGTTGGAATATGCAAGATCTATCATGCATAGATAAAGAAAAAGACAAGAACATCCTGCAGGGGGCAGCAGAGGGGAAAACTAGTTAGCATAGTGAGATTAGGGACTTCCTACTAGTGTCAAATAGTCTCCTCCTTATGTCCTGATTGGGTCAGTTAGGGTTTTTTCCCTGCTCCTGCTGTTTGCTGCTGGCCTCCTCCTAGCTAGTTAGACAATTTGACTTCTCTTTTTCTCTCCTGTTTCTTACAAAGTTTGTTCCCTTCTTAATAAACCTACTTTATTCTTTAAACAGCTTGTGCTCCACTTTACTGCATATCTACAGTCTGCCAACAAAAACACTCCAAAATGATAGAAATAGCTCCCATAGCTTTTAGAAATGAATGAACCTCAGTGGCTATTACTAGGGAACTGCAACAGTATAGCAGGCCTCCAAGCCTTGGTTTCTGTTTGTGAAAGGTGGGGGAGGATGCTATCCAAGGCTATTTTGGCCATTAACAGAGAATGTATCAGGGCCAGGGCCAGCAGCAATAATCAGACAAGTTGTTCCCTCCTGACTTGCATGATTCACCCAGGTCCAACAGCTTCCTACTGGTCAACCACATCCACCCCATGAAAATCAGCGTGGTATAGTGGTTCAAGTTTCAGACTAGGAGCTGGGAGACTCAAGTTTTAACGTGCATGTGCCATGGAAGTTCATTGGGTGATCTTTGGCCAGTTACAAGCTTTCAGCTTAACTCACTTCACAGAATTCCCTGTCCCTCATCTTTAGCATTCCCACCTTCCCTCCCCTTGGCAGCCTCTACCTGGGAAAACTAGTGCCTAGTTGTACAGTGCTGGCCACTGGGATGGGCCCATTGCAGTGAGGAACCTGCATGGACTTGCAAGGGGCGCTTCCCTTTCTCCTGTATCCCCTTCCCACACAATTTCCCTCCTCCTGGCAACCACTATATCCTCACCTTTCCCTTCTTCCTTCTCTCCTTCCCACCCTCCAACCTACCTTCTGCTCCCTCAGCTTCGACCATACTATTTAATTTAATATTTAATTCATTTGTACTCCACCTTTCTTCCCAACGGGGATCCAGAGCAGCTTACACCATTGCCTTTTCCTGCTTTTTATCCTTACAACAGTTCAGTGAGGCGAGTTAGGCTGCTGGGTGGGAAGGAGAGAAAGAAGCAGGAAAAGAGGAGAAGCTATGGGGGCTGCCCAGGAAAGGGAAGAGGAAGGGAAAGGGAGAAATGAGATGCCCCCATGAGTCCTTGTGGATTCTCCACCTGTTATATATAATTCTAAACATAGCCTCAGCTATAGCTTCTTAAATCCAGAGACTGAGCCCATATACAAAGAATGAAGAGCTTTTATACAAACCTGGGGGAACCTCCAGGTTTGCACAAAAATATAAAAACTCAAAAAGAAAAAAAAACTTGAATCAGAGAAGCAATGTCTGTGCTTGTACAAACATCAGAACTCAAACACAGAAGATCCTGTTGGTCAGCCATGTTGGTCTGAAGCAGTACAACAAATTTAGAGTCCAGTGGCACCTTTAAGACCAGCAAAGGTTTATTCAAGGTATAAGCTTTCGTGTGCACACACGCTTTATCAAATACATTAGAAAAGACACCTTTAGAAATTTCTCTGCTAGTTTGACATATTTATTGCTTTACAACTGTTGACCTTATAATCTTAACTTGTTATTTAGTGTCACTTTGCATATCTTGATCATCATCATGTTGCATATTAATTTGCTGTTCATTCTCTGGCTATAAGTTTGAGCCTTGACTGCCATACTAATACATTTGATGAAGTGTGCTGCACACGAAAGCTCATACCTTGAATAAACCTTTGCTGGTCTTAAAGGTGCCATTGGACTCTAAGATCCAATCTGCACTAGTATTTCGCACCATTGTGCCAATGATCTCACATCGTCTCAAAAATTTCTGTCTACATTTCATGCCGCATCCTCTCTTCTATTGTTTCATCTTAGCATCGGCTGTCTGCATCATTTTACTGCCATTTAGTGGTGACTCCAAGGTCCCTATGGTGTCTCATCGCCTTATCTGGATTTGGTTTTAAGGTGCTACAATTGCTCCTCCCCACCCTCAAGTCGCTGTGAGCAAAAAGCAGACAACTGGAGTAGAATTCTTTTCCCCTCCCCTTTTCTAAGGAGATACGCATAGGGTTGCCAAGTCTTGCTTGGAAAATACCTGGGGACTTTGGGGGTGGAGCCAAGAGAGGGTGGGGTTTGGGGAGGGGAGGGGCCTCAGCATGGTACAATGCCATAGAGTCCACCTCCTAAGCAGCCATTTTCTCCAGGGGAGCTGATCTCTGTCAGCTGGAGATCAGTTGTAAAAGCAGGAGATCCCCAGGCCCCACCTGGAGGCTGGCAATCCTAGATACGCAGATTGTCACAAAGGAAACAAGTTAGCTGAAAATCCAGTTGTCTGTGTTTAAAAGCAGATGGGGAACATTTTTCTGTGACCGTATTTTTTTTTGGGGGGGGGGGTTGCAAGCATGCCCACCCTTGAACCATTTGTTATTTCCTGGGGCAGTTCCTCCCCCCCCCCCCCCCCCGCGCTCTCCCTGAACAACTTCAGAGGAGAGCTTTATACTGAGCCAAATGGGAAGCTGGTGCCACAGCAACACGGAACAGCTTTCCATAGCAAATGCAGATTGGGCCTATATTTCTTGTACAGCAGATCCTGAATGCCATTTTAAGCGTTGCCTAGCAACCCCTATAAACAACTTTAAAAGGCATACCAGTTGGTGGGGAAGGGAGAAGAGCCTGCTACAGCCCTGTTGGGGCAGCCAGCCCAGCTGCAGGCGCCTGCTCTCCTTTTTCTGCTGCAATGGGAAGAGGAAATGGGGAAGAGGGTGAGATCAAGCTGGGCCACCAGTGCAGCCGTGTGATTTAAAATGTGCGTTTGGCACCGGGGAATGGTTGCTGCCTCTACCATTTGAGCCAGGCAGGTGGAAGTTGGAGTGTCACAGACAAGTGGGGGAGGGGGAGCAGATATGAGCCAGGCAGGCAGAGGTGGTAGCCCTGTAAGTGGGTAAGCTGGTTGGTGGAGGAGGAGATTGGATTTATACCCCGCCTTTCACTTGAGGTCTCAGAGCAGCTTACAAACTCCTTTCCCTTCCCCTCCCCACAACAGACACCCTGTGGAGACCTGGAGAAGCTACGTAGAGAATCTCTTGACTTGTGCATTGTAGCATTTGTGAGCTTTGGTTCCCGGAAAAATAATTTGCCTGAAGAAGAATTCCTCGAAACACGTAATTTTTGCCACCAAGGCGTGTTGCATGATGTTTGCTGCATCTCTATGCAAGACAGCCACAACACTGAACCTTGTCTGCACATTCGTCTCTGTAACTTTGGACATTCCTTTAAGATTGAATATTGTTATACACTAGTATGTAGTAGTATGTCAGAATTGAGTGATTTGTTTTTGTTGTTACATGGTGATTTTCCACGTTTTGCTCAACCTTGCCATGTTTCCTGTGTGTTTTTTGCCCACCTGGAGACTGGCAACCCTACTTCAAGCTCAGTCAGAGCTAATGCCAGCATTGCTTATCCTCCCTTCACATTAGTTGTATTGAGAGATGCCAAGCGTCATCCACATTCCCTAACATGCTGCTCAGGGATGCTAGCATCCTCCTTCCACAGTTCCAAATGTGAAATCATCTATATGTTTAGAACTTGCAGAGGATACCTCAATATAGATAAGCAAGACAGGAAAGCCAGAGAAAATGTGTTCTTAGCACCTGGGAGGCAATGAACGGGCCTTTTTTGGACTGGAGCTTTGGAGAAACACGAACAGCAAAGGATTGGCTTGTGTACATACATGCATCAGTCTGTGTACTTGAATCTGTTTTAGCACTTTGTAAAAGGACATGGCCCTGACCTAGCTAGCCTGATCTTATTAGATCTTGGAAACTAAAGGGTCAGCCCTGGCTAGTATTTGGATGGGTGACCACCAAGGAATACCAGGGGTCATGGCATGGAGGCAGGCAATGGCAAACCACTTCTGAACCTCTCTTGCCTTGAAAACCCCACAGGGTCACCATAAGTCAGCTGTGACTTGACAGCACTTTCCACCACCAGAAGGACATGAGTCCTATGAGATCAAAGTAAAGTAGTCAGTTACACCCTGAATAAGTGTCCAGAGGCAAAAGTGCCAAAAATTCTAACATACCATGGTTGAAACTCCTGGTGGCTTCTCACAATCACTCCTTTCTCTTTTTGAACTAAGGCTGCAGCAGAATTGTACATACAGTACATACGTATGGAGAGATTGATTGATTGATACTACAAGCTAACAGGAATTCAGCCTATATATGTTCTGTACTCACTGTCAAACCAGGGCTGAGGACAGACTGGCAATGTAAAGCGGGACAGCCCCGCGTTGGAAGTGGAAGAAGGGAGCGCGTTCAGACATGCGCATCTGTCCGTCGGCTCCGTTTCGCACTTACCCCGTCTCCCACTCGCTTTCCATCCGCTTTAACAGGACACCGGGGGAAACCAGTGTCCAGGGGCTGTCTTGCGCTTGCCTCCCACTTCCAGGCAGTGTGAACCGGAAGAAGGCGGGAGGCAAGCGGAGGCAGCAGTGTGAACGTGGCGTTTTGCCAGTTTGCACGCATGCGCACGTGCGCACATGCGCAAATTGCCAAAACAGCCCTATCACGAGCTGCGGAGGCCGGCCCACGTGGGGCCACTCCGCAGCAGTCTGAACGCTCCGTATCGGCACCATTGTGCAATACACCGGCCGGTGTGAACGGCCAGCCCCGGGAGTTTTTCCCCCGCAGCAGTTTCCTCCGCATTCATCTCGCTCCAGATTGCCAGTCTGTCCTCAGCCCAGGTATTTCATCTCACAGGCCTAGAGGACCTTGCCAGAACAGGAGTTCAGCCAAAATTTAGTGTCCCTTAGTCCCATGCCAGATCCCATATGATTCTTCCCCAAGCCTTCAATTACGAAGCCACGTATTCATATGAAGCTATATAAAACAACTAATATATTGTTTTCCATAGCTTCATATGGTTGCAAGAATAGGGCAAACTCAGGCTATCGAAACATGAGAAGAAAATCCTGACCAGTCTTCCTAAAGATGCCTCTCTCCCTGTGTTCGACCGCAACAACTTTCCTCAGGTCAAAAAGGGCTTCTGCAGGTACCAGCCTGCAAATGGGCAAAATCGACAACTGCCCATACACATTTATTTATATTTAAATTTATATCCCACCCTCCCCGCCATTTGGCGGGCTCAGGGCAATTAACAACATATAAATATACATTAAAACTCCAGAATTAAAACAATTGAGTTAAATATAAAACCATAACTTTACTATACATAACTTTATATTAAAAGACGGCGATCTTCTGTTATCACCTGAATGGTGCCGCCAGGCTACTGCCTAGCTGTTAAACCTCTGGTTGGTGGTGCTGCTGGTACTGTTGGTACTGTTGGTAATAGGGCCAGGGCCATAATATCGAGGCAGCACCCTACCTGAAAGCCTGGCAGAAGAGCTCCATTTTACAGGCCCTGCAGAACTGTAAAAGGTCCCGCAGGGCCCTGATGTCCTCCAGGAGCTTACTCCACCAGTGAGGGGCCGCCACAGAAAAGGCCCTGGCCCTCGTCGTGGCCAGCCTGGCCTCTTTAGGGCTTGGAAGGGCCAGGCAGATTTGGGAACCCTATCTTAGTGCTCTTTGGGGTATGTATGGGGAAAGGCAGTCCCTTAGGTAACTAGGGAAGATAACATGCCTTCTCTGTTGTGGCCCCCACCTTGCGGAATGGCCTGCCAGAGGAGCTCAGGAAAACTCCCACTCTCCTGGCTTTCATAAATGATGCAAAACTGAACTGGTCCAGAGGGCTTTTCTGGGCAGGCAATAGGGTTTGTACAACATGGTTTTACAAACTTGCTTAGGTAGATTATTAGGGACTGTGTTCTATTACTGCTGTGCATAGCTTATTATAAGTCGGATCCTATTTGTGTAATTTCTGTAGCGCTTAATGGCTGTGGTCACACGCACGAAATAATCCACTTCCAATCCATGTTCAATGCACTTTCCAACTGGATTTTTACTGTGTGAACTGGCACAATCCAATTCGAAAGTGGATTGAAAGTGGATTGTTTCATTTGTGTGACTGCAGCCACGTGTCATGTGAATACATTACACTATGCTTCAGTTCTTTCTGGTGGTTCCAAACTTCTAAAATCTGAATGCATTGGTTATTGAATGTCCCATTTTGTCAATTGTACTGACTCACTGTGTGTAACCCACCTTGACTCCCTGTGAGAAAGGCAGACTATAAATAATAGAAACCAGACAAACAGACAAATAAATTATTCAGAAGGGTTTTTCCCCTAACACTGGCTTCTTCTGTCCACAGGAAATAGAAAGGTTTCTTACCCCGAAGTTGATCTTGATCATTGCATGAATATGATTGGCTGTCACCATACGTGCACAGAGTTCTGCGTGCATACTTCACACAGCATTCCATCTTCAATATGGTGAGAGGCATTGTGCCAATAAGCTGATAATACGATGCACATCTCAAGAACCCCGGCTTCAGAGCCAGCCAAGAGCCAAACAATAAAGAGGTTGTTTTGGTTGGGTTTTTTTTTTTTTAAGTTCTGGCAAGAGGTTAAGGCAAGATGGGAAAGGTTATGTGGCCACTTCCCTTTTCAGGCGAGCCCTGGTATATTCCACTCCAAGACTGAGGACAATCCGTAGCATTGTATGAGTCCTGTAGCTCAAACAATTAGCAAGGTAATGGCCTGCGAGGTTTATTGGAGCAGAACACTAACTTAAACACTCAGAAGGAATCTTTGGAAAGACCCATTACTATCAAATGCTACACACCAGCAAACAGAACAGTAGAGTGGTAACAGCGGCACTGCCAGGACTGACAAAGGCAAGAGGGAAACCTAGAAGCGCTTGAATACTCGCTTCATTCACCGAAATCACAGTTGAGGAACATATAAAATATCTGCAGAGTCAGGTATCATCCAAGAAGTGCCAAGGATGGAGTACCACTGCCACACACACACACACACACAACCTTGGGATCAGTATTCCCTCTAAGCTGAGTTAGTGTGAGCTAGCTCACAGTTTTTTAGCTACCGGCTCACACAGTTTTGTCTTAGCTCAGGAAGGATGGCTCCAGAGCAAACCAATTTATGCAGTCACCAAATTGCTCGCTCACCAACTTTAATGTCAGTAGCTCACAAAGTAGAATTTTTGCTCACAAGATGCCACAGCTTAGAGGGAGCATCGCTTGGGAATATAAATGGCTCTGCTAAGAAGCCTTTCAAAACAGATCCATCTGTTTTAGTATCTTCACCTTTTTCTTTTTCCGGAATGCTTTTCAAATATTGTTATTCTACCAGAAGTATTCTGGAAGGGCGGTTTGGGGCGGGGGGGGGGGGGGGAGGATGGGATATACAGCAGCAGTCCAAGATACTGCTATTGAAATCCTGATAATTTGCAACCTTTAAATGTCTCCTAAAATCTGTCACCTGAGATCTGCCTTACGGTACTCTGGCTGGCTTTTCATCCATCATCCCTCCAAATATAAGCTGGTAATTCAACTGAAAATAGACATTTTTATATCATGAAGAAGCTTAGAAATGTTAGAGTTCCCTGTGTGTTCATTTTCTATGCAGGACAAATGATCCATTCATTTGAAGAACTAATGTATCACATTCCTGTGAAATCAGGTATCTTGCTGGTGTTATTTGACCAATTATCTAAATGTAGTTCTTGCTCTTCCTCAGGATTTATCTAAAATAATTTTATATTTTGGAACAAAATGACAAAAGCAAAATGCCTTTGCCAAAATTGTCTTTCACTTCTATCAAGGAAGAGAGGAAGAGGCCAATAAAACTTCCAAGTAGGATCATCCATGTAATTTTTTTTTAAGTGTTTCACTTTTTAAAAGATTCCCGTCATTTCTTGATGATAGATTAGATTAAAAGCTCTTCAGCATCAAGGGCTGAGATTCCTGTCTGCCTTATCGGCCTTCTTTCCTTCCATTCATAAACTTTTTCATTCATTTCCTCAGGCTTTTTGGATAGGTCTCTCAATAAATCTGAATAATTAAACCTGCGAACACATCACCTTCTGCTTCAAGGTCACTTTCAGAGAACATCAGGGAGCACAGCCTCAGTAGGCTACCAAGCAGACTACTGGGATCACTAAGGAGGCTCCGCCTATGCTGTTTTTGTAGAGTATTTTTTTCCCTTTCTTTTTCCAGACTGTGGAGCAAGGTACTCCTCCCATTCCAAACTAGGGCTGCCAGCCTTCAGGTGGGGTCTGAGGATCTCCCGTTTTTACAACTGATCTCCAACTGACAAAGATCAGCTCCCCTGAAGAAAATGGCTGCTTTGAAGGGTGGACTCTGGCATTGTACCATGCTGAGGCACCTCCCCTCCCCAGACCCCGCCCTCTCCCGGATCCACCCCCAAAGTCTCCAGGTGTTCTCCAACCCAGACCTGGCAACCCATTCCAAACAAATTAGCATCTAAATGTTTCACGTTTAGCTCAGTCCATTTCCTTTCCCTCTTCCCCCTGCCACACAGCAAAACCCAGCACAGTGACAGCTTTAAGTTCGCAAGGAACTTAAAGCTGTCGCTCTGAGCAGCTGGGGGAAGAGGGGATCACTTTGGTCCCTAGAGTCCAGATGATAGTGCCCATGTGGGTTTAAGAACATAAAAGAAGCCAATGTTGGATCAGGCCAGTGGACCATCCAGTCCAACACTCTTGTCACACAGTGGCCAAAAACACCAGGTGCCCTCAGAAGGTCCAGCAGTGGGGCCAGGACACTAGAAGCCCTCCCACTATTGCCCCCCCAAGCACCAAGAATACAGAGCATCACTTGGCCCAGACTGAGAGTTCCTATCTATACTTTGTGGCTAATTGCCATTGATGGACTTCTGCTCCATATATTTATCTAATTCCCCCTTGAAGCCGTCCATGCTTGTAGCTGCCACCACCTCCTGTGGCAGTGAATTCTACCTTGTAGAAGCCCCACAATATAGGTAGGGAAGGAAGAAGACCAATGACAGAGTGGGAAGGGGATCCAGTTTGGGCATGGCAGCACCGCGGTGGAGTTCCTCCAGGTGAATGGTTCCTTTGAGCTCAAGGGAGGTCTTGTTATAAGTAATGGCCTGCTTGTGAGTAAAGGCATTGTGAGTAAGGACCTCCTCACAAGCAAGATAAGAGAGGCAGGAAGAGTGCTTGAAAGTGGTATATAAGCAGCAAAGAAAGGGAAAGACTGAGGAGGCAGATAATGTATGGGTCTCTTGTTCAGAAAGAATTATAAGCCTGTGCAGAGAAAAGAGAAGAAGAAATTGGATTTATACCCTGCCCTTCACTACCTGAAGGAGTCTCAGAGCAGTTTACAACCCCTTTCCCTTCCCCCCCACAACAGACACCCTGTGAGATAGGTGGGGCTGAGAGAGCTCTTTTGAGAACAGCTCTGAAATAACTTGTAATTGACCCCAAGGTCACACCAGCAGCTGCATGTGGAGGAGTGGGAAATTAAACCTGGTTCTCCCATATTACAATCTGCACTCCTAACTACTACACGAAACTGGCTCTCCCACCAAACTGAACTTCCTATCCTTGTTTCATGGGCCATCCATGCATAATGATGTAAAAGAAAATGGTCTGACATGTACAAAGAACCATGGCTCAGTGGTAGAGCCCATGATGTGCATACAGATGCTTTTAGGCTCAGTTTCTGGCATTGCTAGTTAAAGGACCTTGGGTAGTAAGACTTCTTCTCTGTTTGAAACCCTACAGAGAAGCATTGCTCATTAGAGCAAATGGTCTTAGGTTGGTGGACCAGTAGACGGCAGCTTCTAACGTTCAGCCATGAGACCACATTGGCTGAAGACAGACTGCCAGTCTGCCGCGCCTCTGCGGCGCAGCAGACTGGGGCGGGGGGAATTTCTCCCGCGGCGCAGCATTCACACGCCGCCGGAAGGAAGCCGCCCGCAGCGTTCAGACTGCGGGCGGCTTCCTGCAGCGGCGGGTGGATGCCGCGTGGCTGCTCCTGCACGCACGCATTCACACCCGCTCTGGCGGGTGGAACGCGCGCACGTGGCTCGCCGCAGCAGCCGAGCACCACTTTGAAGTGGTGCTCGGCTGCTGCGGGAGGAGCATGGCGCCGGACGCGATGCGTCCGGGCCGCCTCCTGGGGGCAGATGTGGCCGTCTGAACGGCCGCTATGCCTCCGCTTCTGAAGCAGAGGCAGAGTGGCCGAGACTGCCAATCTGTCCTCGGCCATCATCAATGCAGCATCACCTTGTGGACTTTCCTTCCTACTTTAGTGTCTAGTTCATGCTTTGGATAGCCTGTCTCCACACACACATACACACACTTTAAGACATCACCCTCTCTGCA
This sequence comes from Lepidodactylus listeri, assembly GCA_029233225.1. Lineage (NCBI taxonomy): Eukaryota > Metazoa > Chordata > Lepidosauria > Squamata > Gekkonidae > Lepidodactylus > Lepidodactylus listeri. The sequence continues at coordinate 28,191,641 of JARCFY010000005.1, forward strand.
ACAGACTTCTCCTCAAAATGTCATTTCTGCAAGTGCTTTCCCAGGTGACACCACCTGGAATGGCACCTTCTGTGTTGTCCGCTTCCAATGAATGTACCTAACATCTTCAGGAAAATTGTTATGAGGCTATGATGCTGTCTTATGCTGAATCCTACCACTGGCTACCTGTCCTAAAGTTGACTGCTCTACCCACAGCATTTACCAAGATCTCAAGCAGAATTTTTTCCCAGCCCTGTTACCTGATATCCTTTTTCAAGCGATGCCAAGGAACTTATGTATGCAGAGCACGTGTTTTGCCATTCAGCTACAAGCCCTTTTGTTTTCATTGTTGTTGTTATTCTGGTATCAGATGCATCCCCTCCTCCCACTGCCGACGCAGTGTAAAAAGAACGGATTACCACTGGATACTGTACATAGGTTTGTGCATGGAAACACTCATGTCTACACCAGTGCACTTCTGAATCCAGTCTGCAGCCTTATTTCCCAGTCCAGCAAAGAGTTGTATGTAAATAAATGTGTAAAGTTAAATACCAAACAGCATACTGTCACATTTTTGTTCATCAGAAATGTATAAAGTGGTACAGTCTAATCTTCTGCTTGTTTTATTTGGCATTAAATCCAGTTGTGTTCAGTACTTCAAAGTGCGCTTAGAACTTCAGCCTTAGTCATGCTTCAATCCAATTAAAATTAGAAAAGAACAAGAGCCCAGTTGTACTTTAAAGACTAACAAAATTTGTGGCGGGGCATGAGGTTTTGTGAGTCACTGTTCGCTTCTTCAGATATAGCTGTATCAGAAGAAGTGAGCAGTGACTCACGAAAGCTCATCCCCCGCCACGAATTGTGTTAGTCTTTAAGGTGCTCCTGGACTCTTGTTCTATCCTACTGCTACAGACAGACTAACACAACTACCCATCTTGATCTATTGCCAATTAAAATTAGTGGCAGATTAGTCACAACTAACTTGTCCCCTGGATTCCAATGGGACTTACAACCAACTTATGTTTTTTCTGGTCTGGAGTTCACTTTATTTTTCACAATGCCATTAAATGTAAAAAAAAAAAAAAGATTTTCATATGCTGATGTGGAGATTCCTTTTTCCATAGAGGATCATCTGAGAACATTGATGTATTAGTTTTATCCCACTCTTCCTCTGAGGAGATCAGGGTGGTGTATGCCTTGCTTCCCTGCTCTATTTTATCTTCATAACAACCCTGTGAAGTAGGTCAGATTAAGATGTATTGACCGGCCCACACTGACCCAGTGAGCTTCATCATGGCCAGATGGAGGCTGGAACTCAGGTTTCCCTGATCTCTGTCAGAATAACTGCTGTACCACTCTGCCTCAAAGCTGAATTTTGTCAAAATGTCTACTTACATGTGACTAGCCTTTATTTAACTAGTTGTTGTTAGTCTCTTTCTTCTGCTTTTACAAGCCAATTATCTTTAATTTTGCCTGCTAATAAAAGAAGTTAGAAATTCAACTTTCCAAAAGTTTCTACAGTAGGAAGTATCAAGAAAAGTAACACCTGGTGGTGATGTTTTCTCTATGTCTCTGTCTGTCTCACCCCTCACCCCTCCCTCTATCGGTCTGTCTGTCTGTCTGTCTGTCTACATCACTTGGAGTTTTTCTCCAGGAAAAGATCTAGTGAAAGGCTTCAACTACACATTTGTTTTAAATACAATTGCTTTCATCAACAATAGCATGCCAACATTTGAAATCTAACATTTCTTGCAAAAAGCCCCCTCCTTGAGATAAAGACCCATTTGTTAGCATTTCCTACCTTATAATCTCTTCTTTATCAAGTGTCCCCACTCTGCATAGTACACTGGAGAAGCCAGTCTTGCACTCCGGTGGGCAGCAATCTATTTTATTTCTTTGATTTCTGTAACTATAGCCAATCAGAGGGTACAGTGAGTGGAGGGGGGAAAGGGATTGGTGGTGACTCCTCCAGAAAGTCAACAGAATGATGCTGAAATTGGAGTAAATGCAAATCCAGTGCCATCCACAGGTCAGGAGCCTGCTGCCTCTTTGATGCCTGTTCTTCAGGTACTCCCCACCATCTGTCTTCCAGGACAAACAAGGTTTTTCCTTCAATGGCTGTGTTTTAAGTTGCAGCTATTACTGAGTAGCATTTTTAATTTTCAAAGAATTTACAATCGTTACTGAACTTCCCTTCTCAATGAACATATATGGTAGACCTTGATTACTGTCAGCAGGGCTGGATCACGCATAATATTTTCTTGAGCCCAGAGTCAAGCTCAGTGAGTAAGCCACCACATCACACTGGTTCACCGGAGGAGCTACGGAGAATTATCCAGCTATATTCTATGGAGGACACAGTCTTCTTGCTGATACTTTGTCTCTCTTATTTTACCAGAAATTACCCTGTCACTTTTATATATATGAAAAGCATCTGGGAAACAGGAAAGATGTGTGGATGTGTGAATCTAACCTAGTTTAATGACTAGCCAACCTCCAGGTTGCACCTGGAGATGTCCCACTATTATAATTAATCTCCAGATGACCAAGATCAGTTCCCCTGGAGAAAATGGCTGCTTTGGAGGATGGACTCTATGGTATTATACCTGCTGAGGTATCTTTCCTCCCCAAACCCCACCCTATTCAGGTTCTACTCCCAAAACCTCAAGGTATTTCCCAACCCAGAGCTGGCAACCCTATTAATAACAAAAGAAGGCTATGATGGATCAGACCAGTGGTCCATCTAGTTTAGCATCCTGTTACATGCAACAGCCAACCAGGTATCCTGGGGGGCCAACAAGCAGGGCATAGAAGCCAAAACCCTCCCTTGGTACCACCTCCCAGCCCTGGTATTCAGGGGTCTGCTGACTCGGTAGATGGAAGCTCCCTTTAGTCGCCATGGCTATACTAGTAGTTGATGGGCTTTCTCCTCCATGAATTTAATGCCCCTTTAAAGCTATTTTTATGTAGAGATGAATTATTATCATAAATATGCAATAGAATAGAGGACTTATTCAATCAGGAGTGGGATGAGGACATGTCCACTGGATTTATCTGAGGATGCCTCTGTATGAGGAGAGGACATGTTCTGTAATACATTTTACAAGTTGTTCCTTTGAATGGGTTGGATCCAACACAGTGTTTCTGCAGGAGCAAGGACTTCTGTGAGCCATGCATGAGTTGAGGTATCAACTTGCCCTGGAAGACTTTGATCATGTACAGAATATGTGAGCCCTCTTTTGAAAAAAATAGTCTCAAGGTAGCTGATACCACTCTTTGGGCATTCTCAGTGTTATGGGCTATCTGAGCTCTTGATGATCTGGGTGATTGAAAAACTACACCTAAATATTTTAAAACTTTCATCTGGTGGTCAGTATCATGGCTGTGGATCTGCCATCTGTGCTTAAAAGTCTTGGGGGGGGATGGTGTTTGGAGGTTTATTGTTAGCTGCATTAAGAAACCAAAAGGTTAATTGCCACAAATATAAGGGCCAAATAATATACATATAACATAAATATTATCAAATGTCTCAAGATATATGTATTTATTACAAATTAGATAAAAACAGATATAGGCCCAATAGTAGCCTCAAAACAGGATAAAGTCATACATAGGTATCAAACAGAAAACGTGTGAAAACAAGACCATATGCGTTTCAGCCAATTCAGCCTTCCTCAGTGGTCAAACATATATTGCACATTAGCTCCAGGTGATGCAAAAGAGAGAGGAGCTGAAAAACAGCTCCTTAAGTTAAGGCAAACCTCTTAGAAATTGATTGAGGGTGACAATATAACCTTGAGAGAGTGTGGGAGGAGGTGGAGGAAGAGGACCATTGGTAAGGGTCTAGAGAAAGAAGACCCCAGGTTGGATGAGGTGTATGAGGCAGTGCCATGTGTTCTTGTTAGCAGCAGGAGCTTTGACTCAGTGGTATAGCATCTGCTTTGCATAGGTTTGCCAGGTCATACCTGGCTGCTGGCAGGGGGGGGTCCAGTCTCACTCTGGGAGTCTTCTGGAGTGCATGTGAAGTGCACGTGCTACAATAACATCACCCAGATGGTCATCATAGAATTTTGCCCAAATGCTAGAGCATCCCCCCACAGACGTGACATCATCCCGCCAGACATGTCAGGCAGAACACGGCTCTTTGGGGGCAGGGCTCCCCCCCTCTGGCAAGCTGACCAGTGGCAGATTGGGGGGCCCAAAATTGGGGAAACCCACTCCCCATTGGGGGGATGGCAACCCTAGCTTTGCATGCAGAAAGTTCCAGGTTCAGTCCTTGGCATCTCCAGTTAAAAGGGATCAGTTAGTAGGTGATGTGAAGGACCTCTGCCATAGACCTTGCTCCCAGTCACAGCAGGAAATGCTGACCTTGATAGACAAATGGTCTGACTCTGTATGACTTATTCAAGCCCACGGACAATGTGGATTTTTAAATCATTTTGCCTCCTTATAAATGGTACTGCACATTTGCTGTTGGGGATACCAGAGTCTGGGCACCTCCTGCACATGTCTAAATATTCTCTACCCAGGGAGAATATTATAAGTAAAACCACAACTTTAGGATAAAGTCTGAACTTCTGCCACAATGAACTGTTAGTGATGCATGACCCCCCCAAAAAATGCCTTTTAATGTTGATAAGAGTTAATTTTTTTGTAATTACACTCCATTGCAATCAGCAATAAACAGTATGAAACCAATAAAATGCATATTGCCTTTTCATATTGCCTTTCATTTATTGTTCACAGTGATATATCGGCTGCATTACGAGAGGGGTGAGTCTGCTTCTGTTAACGGTCTCCAACCAAAAAATTGGAAAACGAAATGAAATATAATAACCGGCGCAAAGTCTGCAGTGTCATTACAAATGGGCAATTTGCATTTGCAATTTGTAAGTAAATTGCTTACTTCTGTTCAATCAATTGCATCCTAATTATAATGTACACTTTGAATCAAAAAGTTTAAGTGTTACTTATGTTATCAGCAAAGTTATCCACCAGTTTAAGCTTGTTGCCATATCTAGATTTTGTTCCTCATTCATTCCTTGGTGGTTTTCAAACAATATGCTTCTCTTGAATTACATGACAGTGTGACTCTCTAGAAGAGAAGGTAGGATTATCTTTCTATAGACCAAGGGTCCCCAACATGATACCTATGGGTGCCATGGCACCATCCAACATCTTTCCTGGTGCCCATCAAGTCTTTTTAGAAAGTGGGTGGGGCCAGGTAGGGCTTTTGCCCAGCAAGGGTTCTGATTGGCCGCTGGAGATTTGACTGGCTGTGCAGAATTTTTAAAACATTGTTTTGACAACAGCTGCCAGTGCAGCACAAGAATCTTCACTGTGTGACTGAAGGTAAGACGTAGCTGCTATCTTATGACTGGATCCACTGAGAGCCAAGATGGTGTAGTGGTTAGGAGTGCAGACTCTAATCTGGGAAAACCGGGTTTGATTCCCCACTCCTCTGCATGCAGCTGCTGGCGTAAACTTGGGTCAGTCACAAGTTATTTCAAAGCTGTTCTCTCAAGAGAAGTTCTCGAAAGAGATCACTCAGCCCCACCTACCTCACAGGGTGTCTGTTATGGGGAGGGGAAGGGAAAGGAGATTGTAAGCCCCTCTAAGACTCCTTTGGGTAGGGAAGAGTGCGGTATAAATCCAGTCTCCTTCTCCTCCTCTCTTTCTCTTTCTCCTTCTTCCTGCAGCAGCCAGTTTGTGACAGTCATTTTGTGGCCACATACCATACTATGTCACAATTCCAAAGGTGCTTAGCTACAAGCCAGGGCCATAACCAGTGGTGGGCAAGCATCACAAGCATTACTCGGTGGATCCCTCTCCAAGTCTCCTCCTGGCACACCCTGTTTGCTTCCTGCCAGAGAGCAAGCATGGGCTGCACCACTGGCAGGGGCTCCTCTGCATATTAGGCCACACACCCCTGATGTAGCTAATCCTCCAAGAGCTTACAGTAGCCCCTGTAAGAAGAGCTCTTGGCTACATTAGGGGGGTGGCCTAATATGCAAAGGAGCTCCTGCTACGAATGAGCCCTGACCGCTGGAGAGTCCCACTGAGAATGTTCCTGGCTCCGCACAGCCAGAAAAGCAGCAGGGCAGAGAGAAAGCTGCCAGTGGCTTTTATTTCAATAAAATAAAAGTTAAGGCATTTTTAAAAGATTATTTTTTAATCTAATTAGCACCCCCTGTATCCCCCCCAAAAGCAAATTTCCTGGCTACGAGCCTGCCACCAGCTCAAAAAGATTGGGGACCTCTGCTATAAATCTACACAAACATGATGTTCACTCACAATGAGAACCTGGCAGCCACACTTATCAGGAGTGCATAGTCCTCATGATGTACTCGATATGCGTGATGCTCTCTGTATTGTGTGAACTGGGCAATGCATGGATTTTCCTATGACTGAGATTAGTCCTCCCTCTGTCTAATGAATGGCCCAGGTGTCTGCACTCTGCAAGCAAGGGGGCCAATGTATGCATCCATGAATCTCCTCCCTATGAAGAAGGGCACCATCAGAGAGTTCAGAACACAGGGATCATGATAGGTTGTGCCTGGGGAATTGGCAACATTTCACCTAGGAGAGAGTCCCTTCTTCCAAGAGTCTGCCTTCTCTATTAACTCCAGTGGAGAAAATCACCCGTATGACAATGAACATGTTCTATAGGAAAATCCTTAATTGAGTGATAGGCTTGCCATTCCCCCCCCCCCCCGAGGGGTTGCCTGCTTTTAGGGCCCCCAATCTGCTGGCCCAGATTTGGCCAGTGTGGGGAACCCCACCTCCCAAGTCCCAGGATTGCCCCAACATGCCCAGCATGATGACATCACTCAGAGGTGACATCATCGCACCGGGCACATTCCCGGGGGGATGCTCTAGCGCTCAACCAAAAAAAACTATGGTACCATAGAGTTTCTGGCCAAATGCTAGAGTGTCCCCCTGGTGACATGTCTAGCATGATGATGTCCCTTCCAGGTGACATAATTACGGTGTGCATGCTATGAGCACATGCCAGAAAATTTCGAGGAGCCAGGAGTCCCCCACCAGCAGAAGGTAGGGACCTGGCAACCCTGTTGAGTGAGGAAATCTAAGCAGGTCTACTTGGGACTAAGTCTCATTTTATTCAAGTGGGCTTATGCCCAGGAAAGTGTTCTTAGGATTGCTGCTTGAATTTCCCATTGTATTTTTGAATGTCAAAAACCAGCTGTGGAGTCCTGATTTGAACCAAATACTTACAAAGGAAAACAAGTTCTGCTTCAAAGGTTACAGTCTCCAAAGTTTTAATTTATCAGCTACATGCCAACTTGTCCACAAGCTATTAACATATTCACTGGAAGTAAAACATTGCACAAACAAGTACAGAAAAGACCAGTTTGAAATCATTCTTCTGTAAAGTAACAAGGTCACAACACATCGATTCAAATTAAAGAACAGAATCAATTATCTAAAGGAAAAAATGTTAGAGGTCACTTGCTGTCCACCTTTTATGCCTCAATAACTATCGCAAACATCCGTAGGAAGATTTATTTTGTCCAAAGATCAATAATCTGGTTCCAGTCCAGAAGTTCTTCTTCTAGTGTAACTTCAGTACCTACATTTCCAATAAGTACATTGCCAATCAAGTAACTGTGATAAATCATATCTTAGCTTAAGCAGAAGCTTCTGCCAAACTACATTCTTTGTGACAATTATTTTAAAGACAAAGCTCCCTTTCAGCTGTGATCTTCAGCATTTTAACTAGAAGCACTTTCTACAGAAATCAGTGGGACTTAGGTTCTAAGTAACTGTGGCCGATTTCACACTAGCGTTTGCCCCAGGTTTGCCCTCATGCTTGCACCAGAGCTTCTGGTCGATTTCACACCAGTTGCTCCAGGCTCACGTTTTGTTCTGGAGTATCACCCTGCTGCACCGGAGTTTCCCTGGAGCAAACAAATCCTGTTTTTAGAGGATTTTCCTGTTTGCTCCAGGGGAGAATCCAAAATGAAAACGCGCCCACTCGCCCGCCTTTCATCAGGGCTGCCCCATTGTGGGAGTTTCTAATTTTGGGGGGAGAAAACCCTTCATCACGCTATATCAAAAGGGCTGAGGTTCCAAGTGGGAAAATGAAGAAAATACTTCAGAGGAAACTGGGAGGGGAAATTCCGGAGAGAACGAGAGGCAACTGGCCAGTGCGAAATCGGCCTGTGTCTTATGACCAGGATTACATGGGAGTAAATAAATTCATGAATGAGCACAAAGCCTTGATCCAGGAATGCTCAAGGACAGCAGAAAGCAGTATATCTAACAGAGAGTATTTTTGCTTTCACTGGCAAAACTTTGCTTTGAAACCACAGTGATGGTGTCCAGGACAAAGGCCAAGTTGGAACGGGCATTGTCAAGACAGGAGTGAAGAAACTTAGCAGTATTGAGGACTAGAGGACTAAAAATCTAGAGTAAAATCTCATGGTTATATTACAGACATTCCTGTTAGGAACCTCTGGATTTACTAGGCTAATGGTATGACTGTAAAACTGGCGATTGCTGAGTTACAGCTCAGGACTTTAACAATAAATTTGAAATGAGAGACAAAAAAAGACAAAATGTGAGATGAAAAAAGATGTATGGAAATACAGGCTTGAATCCTGTATAGATTTCTGCATGAGCAAGGGGGCGTGATTCTCTCCGGTCCCCTCAAGCTATTCTCCAGGAGTAGCATTGTAGAGGGTGGGGGCTTGGACTACCACGGTAGGAGGGATTCAGCAAGACTACCCCCACCTTGTGCCTGTAGAAATCTGTGGGATCTAACCCATCAGGTGTGGCATAAACCAAAGTAAATTTCATTATGATTTAAAACAGAAAGTGGAAAATCTGTTGACTTGTATCAGACTCTGACAAATATTGGGTAACGTCAGAATTTCCATTCGTTATTTCAATTAATTAATTAATTTTATTCAGGGTACAACAGAAACCCAGAAAATATAGAATCAGTAGTTTCATCAGCCATTAGGCCATTCTGAGAGCCATTCAAAATCTGAAGCCAAATTTCATCGTCTTCAGCAAGTTGAACCAACGTTGATCCAGAAACCTGAGAAACACCCTGTGGAGATTCCCTTACACTGGACACCTGAAGAATTCTTTGGCCGTTATGGAAAAGTGCAGCCCTCAGTGATCTGCTGGAAACACTCAGGTGGTAACTGAAAGAATAGATACCCCCTGCACTTGCGGTAAATATTCCTGTTTCAGGATGATAGGCTTCATTTTCATTCAGGAAAATCTTCTCAAATATCACTGGGGATCCCGGCAAGGGAAAGCTTCTCCTTTTCTGAAGACCAGCTGAGAATGCTATGGATTCAACTGGGTTGCAGTCTCCCTTCTGTCCTTTTTCTCCTTTTCGGCCAGGAAGTCCAATCAGTCCTTGTTCTCCAGGAACACCGTCCATTCCCTGTACCCCTGGATCTCCTTTCATGCCTGGAGGCCCTTGAATCCCTGCTGGTCCATCCAAACCTTGTGCTCCATTCTCACCTGCTTGGCCTGGTTCTCCTTTCTCTCCAAGATCTCCTTTTATTCCAGGCTCACCTTTTGCACCTGGTTCTCCATAATCCCCTTTGTCTCCCTTCGCTCCCTGAAGACCAATAGGGCCAGGGCTCCCAACCTCACCTTGATCACCTTTGTCACCCTTTGTGTAAGAAGAATTTGGCCCACCATGTTCTTGTACCCAAGTACGGAACATTGGTTCGCCTACATCAGCCACGGCTCTGAACTCCCCCCTTTGTCCAGTTAACTCTCGCCTAGCATCGACCAAAGACCGCAGTTCTCCTGTATTTTTAGAAAGCCTTGTTTGATCTAGAAGAGAAAAGAAAAACATTGTCATACATTACAACAGAAATGAGATTAAATATCCATATCAAACAAAACAGTAAAATAAAATTAAGCCCAAATATTAACAATGCTGTTAATTCTCCTTTCATCTCTGGTGCAGGAATAAGGTATCATGCCCAATGAAGGATACAGCAGCTAGCTTTGATATGAGCTGTTAGCATGTAAGAGATCCTGGATGGGATCTACACATTATAGGATCTTGCACTATTACAGCCATTCACCTCTTGGAATTTTTGATGGGAAAAGCTGGATGCTGAATTCTTTTAATAGTATAGTATTCAACAATGTGTAGATCCAACTCTGAATCCGGAAACATCTTCTGAGCTGGCACATGAGTACTAAACAATAGGATCAGAAATCCACGCAAAAGAAAGGATATGGCACAAAGCTCTTAATCCTGGCATCATTCCTTTCCCAATGTGAGCTATCTCACCAGTAGCAACTTTGTACAGATGGGTGAGGACAGGCACTGTGAGGTTTTAAAGGACTGCTTTAAATCCTTCAGATTGCTAGTAATGAGATACAAGGGGCAAGGGCTCAGTGGCAGAACATCTTCTATACATGTGAAAGGTCTCAGATCAGTTGCTGGCATCTACAGTTTAAAAGGTTCAAGTAGCAGGTGATGTGAAGGACCTCTACCTGAGACCCTGGAGAGCAGCTGCCAGTCAGAGTAAGCCAGGGGTCCCGAATCTTTTTGAGCTTTTGGGCACCATTTGAATCTTAAGAGTGGGTGGTGAGCAGCACCCACAAACAAAGGGTGCCACAGGAGGTGGAGCGAAACCCAAAATGGCTGCCTCAGGAGGTAGAGCCCAACTGAATACCTCCCTCTTCATTTTGCCAAAGAATCACCGAAGGGTTGCAAAAAGAAATGAAGAAAGTCCTGAGTGGGGGGAGGGAAAAAGAAAAGGATAAATAAAAAGAAATAAAGCCTGAGGGAAAATGGAACCAAGCACTGACTATTGAAAGTGCAAGTGCTTACCAGCACACCTGATCCTATAACGGCTGTGGCTGCTGTTGCAATGGAAAACCCTTTCATTTGAATGAGGGTAGCCAGTAGCAAGCCCTGCCTTACAATGGCCCTGTACAATTCCTAAAAAGCTTGGCTGGCGCCAGTTCATGCAGAAGGGACCATCCTTTCCTTTCCCACCTGCAGTCTCTTGCATGCTTGATGGACTACACTTTTAAAAGCTTAGGAGTGCTGTACAAACTGGTAAAGGACTATGAAGGGTTAGTTCTTCACAGACCCAGGGAGCCTTGACAGGCTGTTCCAAGAGATCTGATGGGTTAGCATCAGCTGTGTAGAGAGAGACTTTAGAGCTGAATGCTAAGGAGGAGAATTCATTTGGAAGTCAGCCCTGACTAATAGCAGTTTAACATAGGAGAACTGGGAAAAGTTGGCAAGGGTGAGTGGATAGTTAGACAGAGACTCCCATTCGGGCCAAAGAAAGAGGATAGATCTTCTAGTGAAGGAGAATTTCCCTACCCCATCAAACAGAGAGTTAGCTCTAAAGAGTGCAGAGATCCCTGGTCTGGTATGGTTAGAAACTGCCTTTAGAGACCTTACAAGTCAGTTAGAAAAAGACAAGTACTGGTGTTTCAAGAGAAGGGGTCTAGATACTGGAAAAGAGTACCAGCCATCTGGAAACCAAAATATTCAGAGAATACTCAAAGCAAGTGTACTGGAGTGTTTGGGGAAACACTGGAACAAAAGCCTCTCAACATAAAGATTTTAAGTCACTGTGAATAGCTTAAGAAACTCTCATTAGCCTGAAACATAAGAACTAAAGTCTGGGCATGTACTGATTTTACCTCAGAAATTTTCAACCCCTGAATTCACCTGACCTTTCCCCTCTATGTTAAATAAAATATTTTGTTATTTTTGACTTTCAAAATGCCTCGAGTGCCATTTAAGTTGTTTAAGTTAAAGAGGGCTTCTGATCCTTCCCTCAGGTTCCTGGACTAAGCCAACAGCCAAAATATCATACTACGACACGATGGGACAGCCAGAGTTCTTCAGCAAAGAAGAAAACACATTACTAGGGCAGCTCAATCAGTAAAGGGAAAGAGAAACAGAGGGAAGATCATGCCTCTGAGGGAGGGAAGTAGACAAGACCACCATACATGCCAAACTGGTGGAACTCTCTGCTGAATAACATCTGGGCCCTGTGAGAGCTAATTCAATTCTTCAGGGCCTGCAAGACAGAGATGTTCCACCAGGCATTTGGTTGAGGGCAGTGACAGTTTCCATCAGTCTGGCACTCCTGTCTTCCTGCCTCCCCCTCCCGTGGGGCAGTGGCTTCACTGGTCATCTTGGTAGGTCTTATTGTGCTTAGTGGATTTACTGTTTTTAGTGCTAATGTATATTTGTATTACTGTACACTGCCCTGAGCCCTGTTTTTCAGGGGAGGATAGTCTAAAAATTGAGCCTAATAAACAAACAAGCAAACAAACAAATCCCTTTTCTACAACTTGGCTTCAGATGGTCATGGAAGCCACCAAAACAGCTTTCACAAGGGTCTCAAAGGGTGAAGAAAGGGAGAATAATCAACCAGACTCACAGACATGTGAGTGGCGGAGCAGGATTCATGCAGCAGGATTTTTGGATCCAGACCCTTGACTGCAAGCTCCTCAGGGGAGGCATTTGAATTTGTTTGTTTTGCTTTCTGATTACCAGTAAAGCACTGTGGACAGTGATGGAAACTACGTGTGTGTGGGGGGGGGGGGATTAAGATAATAAGAAATAACTACAGTACTGCTAGATTCCCCAATAGTCCCCATCGTGCCAAAAAAAATCACCTAACATTTTCTGATGTCAGCCTACTGAGAATCATTACATTGGTTTTATTACAATAGGTGTGTGACACTAACACCTAAAAGGAGCAAAACATATAATTTCAGATCTTATTATTAAAAGTATGCATGAAAAGGCAATAAAGGCACCATGAGAGCCATCATCGTACTTTGGGTCAATGACAGCAGCTATAGGAGTCCCAGAGCTCATATTTAAAGTATCATTAAAATGTACTTATTTACACGATGCTCTGGTGTGATTCCAAATGAACCATTCTAGTTCGTCATGGTGAATTATATACCTCTCAAGAAAGCATTGAACTTTTTAAAAAAAAAAGCTACCCTGGAGGTGTTTAACACATTCATGTTCAAACTGAATACTGCTGAAGCCTGTGAAGCCGATCTGTAAAAATCAGGATATGAGATGTGATTCTAGGTGATTTTTTTCCTTCTTGCCTTCATTTCAACTTTTCTCATACTACTTCATGTGTCTGTGTGGAAAAGAAAGCAGGTGGTTGAAATTTGTGATGCAAATGAGCATTCTGGCTAAGGTAGGTCTTACATTTGCATCAAGATTCAATTATAGTTGGTTCTGGGAGTTCTGTGAAGGGAACTCCCAACATTTGTTTTCCCCTGTAAAAGTCAGGTGTGTGGGGGTCCAGTTTGGTCAGGACTTTGACATTAAGGGAGGGGAAATTAAACCTCCCCACAGTAATATATTCCCAACCCAAAATGGTTCTGCAGAATGACTGTTTGCCCCTTTGAGATTAATACGCAGGTAACCCAGTTGACGTTTAAGCCCCACATGTACAAAAGACTTCTACAACCCAGTCCTGTGAGCAACCGCAACTGCTAATAAGTATGTATAAACTGGCATGATGATTGTTTCACCACTTGCCATTTATGGCGTCAGGGTATGGCTTTGCACCGACATAGCTGCTTCAGGTTACATTACTATGGCAGCAATGGTACAATGTTTGATCCAAAATGGCAGCTGCACAAAACTGGGCAGAAAGGAAGTAGGGCTGGAGTGAGACAAAAAGTGATTGCACAGTTGTTCTGACCATTGTGGACCTGGCTACATTAGAACACTCTATATCTAAATCAGCAAACATTTATAAGTGGAGTACATTTGACAAGTACCAGAGATATGACATTGAGGAGCATGAGCAAACACACAAATTTCCTCTGGAAAGGCTGTGGTTGACTTTTGACCACACCTGAGGTCTGGCCCACTGACTTCACTGCCATATTGGGAGGATCAGAATGGAATTTCTCCAGGATCAAATATTTCCAGCTATCATTTCTAGGCAGCCTCAAACTGTCTGTCTTCCCAGCTGGAGACCCAAGCAGCTTTACTAGCTCTTTGCTTTGTTCCACCCCTTCCTATTGTGTTTTTTGCATTTTTCTGTCCCTATATAAACATCCCCTTCTTTTAACAGCCTTTTAGGACAGACTAGATATTATGCCAAATGCCACCCAAAATGGTGTCCATGCATGAAGTTCACTTCTCCTCCTCTGTAACCCCTAGTAAGTTTTATCCACTTTCTAGATTCAGGAATTTCCACATTTTGCTATCTGCCCATTAGTAGTAACAATCAACTGGAGTGAGGATGCTGAAATGGAGAGGCTTATGTGTCTAGACCAAAAATTCCAAAAGGGGCTGACATTGAGAACATTTTCTTTTCCTTTAAAATAAAGGAAGCAGCCAGGTTTTAAACCATGGGCAGAGTTAGGGTTAAACTCCCTGTCCCTTCTCTCTACAACTCTTCCCACCGTGCTGAGTTTTATCTATCAAAATTGTCTTCCTTCAGTTGCCCATCTTTTTTCCTTCCATGGCAGGCAGGAGTGAGGGGGTGGCTTTGATAGAAATCATGCAGAGGTAGAGGGACCTCCTGATGGCACCTGGTATTTTTGGCCACTGTGTGACAGAGTGTTGGACTGGATGGGCCACTGGCCTGATCAACATTGGCTTCTCTTATGTTCTTAAAGCATAGCCCCAGGAACCTGAAATATCATTTTAAAGATGCTAGTAATAGCAGGTCACTGGTTTCCCAGCATATTGTCTGTTTTTGGCCCTTAGGAAGCAATCAATAGTGGTAGAGGAATTGTCTTTCAGCAAAACGTATTTGCCATTATTAGTCTTCTCACTGAGGAACACCTGCTAAGCTTCTGTAGAACTACCAGGTTTCCCAGAAGATGGTTCCAAAAGCAGTGATCCCCCCCTTCCCCCCAATGTAAGCTGCTTAAGGCCAGGTCATGCTGCATCGTTGCAGGTACACAACAGTTCAAAAGACCTGGCTGATCAAAAAGTCCTAAATACTGTACTAGCAAACACTAACAGATTATGAGAGTTAGCACACCTCAGTGTGGGTCAGACATGTGATACAACAGCTGGGTGCAACAAGGTGAGGGACCTTGTGTGTTTTGTTTACAGCACACGGCTTCAGTTGCCTTCAGAGTTCTGTGTACCGGGGGTTTGTTCAGCCAGAAGAGACACAGTTTGTTCATTTACCGCCATGGAGTATCTTTTTACTTCATTGCCCACAGAATTTGGATTTGGGGGATTTTCAGTATGATACTGATCCGGTTGTTTTTAATTAGGAAGTAAATGAATGGTGTTCATTAAAAAAAGATTTCAGCAAGCCAAAGGCATTAAGTGATAAAATTACCCGTACTCCCTTTTTCACCTTGGGCTCTCTTTTGTTCTTCAGCCCCTGGAATTTTACAGAAACGGTGTCTTTCTGTGTCAGTGCTATTTCCCTTTGGTGTATTTGAGAAGGCAGAAGCTAAGTGATTGGCGAATGTAGTGCCTTTGTTAGCACCAGAAAACGGCATAGAACGGCTACTGCTGTTTCCAATACCATCTATTCCTGGGTAACTATGTGCTGTGTTTGCAGCAGTGGACAATTCTAAAGACATTTGTTGCTCGGATCCTTGGAGGTACCTGTTGGTTCCAAAAGGTTCTTATTTTCCACTCCATCTGCTCCATTAGGGAAAGAGGTTTCTGGAGAAGTTACGACAATCTGGGAACTTGCTCGACTCCCACCATCTGTGCCTGGATCGGTTTCATTTCTCGCTGGGCCCTGATCAGGGGGAACAGTGGAGGCCTGTTTAGGGTCTTCAGTTTCAATGGCACTGCTGAGTGCCTCCATTGTGAAAAGCGGATGGGGAGTGAAGCTAAACATGGCTGTCGTTCTCACAGGACTCCAAACGACAATGGAGAGCAGAGCGTGGAACAGGAGTATGGAAAACATGTTGGAAATCTGCAGAAATTTTAAGAACACACACATTACTTTTTTTTTTTTTACTGAAATCAGTTCAAAAGAACCAAGAGTGTTGTTTGCCTAAGTTTATACTGATAGAGGGGTTACATTGATTTAGTTAACAGGACAGTCTGTTGTGTTCAGCATATTACCTCAGAAGAACAAGAGGCAGTTGTGTAGTAGACAGAATGTAAGTTTTGGACTAGGGAACCTAGATTTCAAATCCCCACTTAGCTAGGAAGTAAGATGGCTTATCCCCACCTAGCCTGCCCTGCTGGATTGCTGTGAGGATAAAATGGAATAACTACCTTGAACTCTTGATTACATAACATGTGAAACGTGGATTGGGGGAACCCATGTGTCCTGGAACTGGCAATGCAGCCCACTTCCACACTACACCCCTCCCCCCTCCACCCCCGGAGAAAATATGCTGGGTGGAAAGAAGGGAATGAGGCAGAAAGGGAGGGCAGGATAAAACTCCAATAAATAAAATAAAATAAATCATGAAGCCCCCCCCCCTTGCTGCCACACCATGCTGTAGTGCTGATTTAGCCCCCTACACACAGAGTCCCCGTTCATACGTGAAATGCAGGTATGATTCCCCAACCCAGCTTGCAGTTCGTGTACTGTGTATTCAGACCCTTAGAGAAAGAACAAGCTAGTGATAGCTAAGTCTTTGGGGAAACTAAGGAAAATATCTGCACATGTATGTGTCTTTGTTCACTATTAAGCATACTTTTCCAGGAGTGGGGGAGAATGTGTGATTTTCTGGTTTGTTCCTGCTCCACACTGAGGGCCAAGCTACATGATATACCCAACATAGGTCCAAGTCAGATGTACATTGGAGGAATTCAACTTAAAAAGTGCTCACATAGAGCCAGAGAAAAGGTACAAAAAGTGCACCACCACCATCCTTTCTGCTGGCAAGAGCAGGGTGGGAGGCAAACCAGAAGCTCCTTCTCTTCTGAGCACTGAGCGCTGTGCAAGCAGGCACTTTTTAAGGTGAGTTCTCCTGATGTACTGTGAGTCCAGTTGCACACCCACGACCCTGCATGTGTCGGGTATACAGTTATATTCTTATTTAGAGACAGTAATGTGCTAGGCACTGAATAAAACATGCACGCAACTGCATTTGTATCCAATGGGATTATGTAGTCCGCAAACAAAGTTGGAAGGACAGGTGAAGGGAAACTTGGTGCAAGAACAGAAGAAACCATAATCCATAATCAGGAAAGTTAATCAGTAGTAGAAAGTACAACAAAAAAAAGAGCCGGTGGATTTTGATGGCGAAGAGCCGGCTTTGAGCTGGCAGTCTTGGTTCAACTGTCAACTTGGCCAACTATTAGTTTATGAGGCAGCCTGAAGCAAGCTATTGTCTCAAAGCCTCAGTTTACATCTCTGCTATAGAAATGATGGTAGTCCTAGCCAACTTGAAAGGTTATTGTTGTACAGGTAGAAATAATACATGTATTTGAATCATTTGGCATTTGTATAGCGCTCAGTGGTTAAGACGCTGAACTGCAGATCGGAAGGTCAGTAGCTTGGCAGTTCAAGACCCAAGTGCCACCTGACGGAGTGAGCTCCTATCTCTGGCCCCAGCTCCTGCCAACCTAGCAGTTCGAAAGCAAGAAATTGCAAATAGATAAATAGGTACTGCTTTGGTGGGAAGGTAACAGCGTTCCATGTGCCTTGGCGTCTAGTCATGCCGGCCACATGACCACAGAGAAGTCTTCGGACAGTGCTGGCTCTTCGGCTTTGAAACAGAGATGAGCACTGCCCCCTAGAGTCAGATTCAACTGGCTTTCGAGCAAGGGAAACTTTTATCTTTACTTTACTTTAGAAAGAAAGATGCTGCCCACCAAGTGGACTTTGAAGAGGAATTTGAAGGGTGAGGGGAAGATTATTAAGAGAGACTGTGGCTGTACCCCAGAACATGAAGGCAGTAGAGAGAACTGAAAGAGCAAGAGAAGGAAACACAAAAGGGGATGAGCTTACATCACAGTAGAAAATGCTCCAAGGAGAAAAGGAACAAATACAGGAAGAAAGTGAGGACCAGTTCAACACTGTTGACCTTCTCGGTTGATATCAGCCACGTGACACTTATTTTGTGATTATTTCTGCCTTTTGAGAAGGGAACTGAATATGTTGCAGCTGAAGACCTCCCCTCAAAAGTGTACTACAATACCAATTAAGTTGCAGGCCAAGCACATGTCAGATCACTCACAAGATTGATTCAATGCACATAACCTCTCTGGATTTAAAAAAAAATGTTGACCACATGGCCATTTCTTTCAAACGCTGAGTCATATGCAGCCGTTATCAAGGGGTTACAGCCATATTGCCACAAGAAATCAATCCATTAGATGCCTGCACCATTGAGGACAATGAGGTTCTGCAGAAGAGAGTCAAAAAGAAGAGAAGCAAGCAAAGCTGGTGCCCTTGGCCTGGATGGATCATGGAAATAAGGGATCATCATCATCTGGGTAAGTTGGGGCCAGTAACCCAAAGAATGGACAAAGGCACAGACAGCTTTAAAAGGGTATTAGATTCATGAAGAATAGGTCCATCAGTGGCTACTAGCCATGTTGACTAAAGGGAACCTCCACATTCAGAGGTAGTAAATCTCTGGATACCAGTGCCAGGAGGCAACATCAGGTGAAGGTCTTAGCCTCTGTGCCCTCTTACTGAACCTCCAGAGGAACTGATTGGCCACTGCTTGAGACAGGATGCTGGACTAGATGGATCCTGTGATCCAGCAGGGCTCTTCTTATGCTTGTATGTTCTTATGAATCTTTCTACATATGTGGATGGGGAAGATGCAGGATGTGGGCACCACTGGAAGTGGTGGAGTGGTGGAGAGTGGAAGTAGCAAGGACAGGTCTGAGGTTTGGACCAAGAATGAGTTGTAATGGAGAACGGGCCAAGTAACCTGTTGTTCATGAAAGAGATCACAGGCTGCTCTTGAAGCATTTCTATCCAGCAAGGGTGCCCATTGCTAGCTTCTGAAACAGAGCTACACAACATGACCATTGGTAGCTTCTGAAACAGAGCTACACAACATGGCAATATCACTACTTCAGAGTACTCTTACTGAACCAAATCTATAGCTGAGTAAAGCAATGGAATCTACAGTAACCTGTCAACAGTGAGTCTTTTAGTTCAAGCCTTCCTCTCCTAGATAGTTGGTCCTGCTGCTAGCTCATAAATTGCCAAGTGATATGTTTTTAGTGTATACTAATGCATATCCTCATGTAAATTGGAACCTTGCCGTTTCTGAGTGTGCATCCCAGAATGTTAATTGGAGTATGCTTGGGCTTCTGTGGCAGATACACATCCCTGAAGAGATAAGCTGACACAGAAAGCTGGGATGTTATTGAATTTCACGGACATACTATTTTGATTTCAAAAATCAGTTTCTTGACACAGATTCCCTCCAACTGGGATAAAATTGCAGACTTTTTCCCCCGGACCATGCTCACAATGTTTGATACAATGATTGCCATTAAAATTGTCTATCAATAGTGTAAAAATGAATCCTGGAACTGAAGCAGCGACAATAAGGGAAATGAGAAGGCTCATAACACTATGCAAAAAATAACAAAATAAATGAAATTCCTCAGATGGGAAGGCTTCCCTGAGGATACAAAGTCTGAAAACTGCAGCTAAGAGATTAGGATGCAGGAACTGACAGAAAGAGCATTCAGGACCTTGGAGTGAAGGACTACACAGGCTGTTTCCAGGTGAAGGCCATGAAAATATAGAACCAGAGGTATAAGATTAGTCCAAATTTACCTGCTGGTGACAATGGGGATTTTTCTCTTCTGACACAAAGGAAAATATATCAAAAAGAGGAGGAGGAGATTGGATTTATACCCACCCTTCACTACCTGAAGGAGTCTCAGAGCAGCTTACAATCTCCTTTCCCTTCCCCTCCCCACAACAGACACCCTGTGAGGCAGGTGGGGCTGAGAGAGTTCTCATGAGAACTGTCCTTGAGAGAACAGCTCTGAAATAACATGCAACTGACCCAAGGTCATCCAGTGGCTGCAAGTGGAGGAGTGGGGAATCAAACCCGGTTCTCCAAGATTAGAGCCTGCACTCATAAACACTACACCAAACAAGTCTCACTGGCTACTACAGTGGTTCTCAGGGGATCTCTTTCCCTATCAGAGGAGATAACATGATAATTTTGAGGAGGTCATAATTCTGACTATGACACTACTTTCCTATCCATCAGCTACCAACCACACGGAACGGTTCTCACAAAAACTGGCATATTTTGACAACAGTTAACAGAACATCTGTTTTAAACAGTAGTATTGCCCTGACCAGGCTGGCCCAGGCTAGCTTTATCTCATCAGGTTTTGGAAGCTAAGCAGGGCAGCTCTGGTTAGTACTTGTATGGGAGACCATCAAGGAAGTCCAGGGTTGCTATGCAGAGACAGGCAATGGCAAACCACCTCTGAATGTCTTTTGTCTTGAGAACCCAATGGGGTCACCGTAATTTGGCTGCAACTTGACAGGACTTTCCACCATCATTATTCCCATTGATAAATATACCATGAGGTGCCTGACTCTTCTAAAATATATAATAGCCCCAGAGACCTTGCATTTTCCAAGGCTCCCTGGTAGAATGGGTGTGCCAGGATCCATAGAGCCAAATAAAGCCTTTGGTGGTAGATGCTGCAATTCACAAGCAACCTGGTTTCAGTCTGGCAGTGACAATGGATTATGTTCGATTCACTTTCCTGCTGGTAAAACAGGTAAAGGGAAGCCCCTTTTGATAACAGAATTGGCTATGCCAAGAATCATGGAGCCCACATTGGCAAAAAGCCACATGGGACAGAGGCTTCATAAAGAGGAGAATCAGGCAAGAAAGGCGGGTAGGATCCAACCCAATAGATTAAAGAGTATTTCATCTCTTCCACAGTAGATTCACAGAAAAAATGGAAATACATAGTAGATGGAAAATACCAGTAGGAGGACTGTGGGCAGGGATGCTGTTTGCAGCATCATGTCACTTCCAGTAAAAAAACAGAAGTGACTTGAGTAGCTTCAGGAATCACTGGAAACATTATGGTTTTAAAAACTCATAGAGTTTCCAGCAGTTCCTAGAGCTGCTCTTATCACTTCCAGTTTTTTACCAGAAGTGACATGATGCTGCAGTAAGCGTCATGTTTTTAGGGTTTTTTAATGTTTCTCCCACCACTACTCAGAGCAGCAGTTTCTTTACTTCAGTTATAGCCTGCTTTTCTCACTGAGACCCATGGTGGATTGTAGTTCTCTAGGGTTCACAGCAAGACAGCATACAAACAGAAAGAGGGCTGTATCTCAAAAAGCCTTTCTGCAGGTATACATATAAATACATACATAGAGGGGGGCACACACACACATGCTCAGTGCTGTATCGGTGCACTGATCCTATTTGGAAAAAAAATATGGTTATGGCATTAACACAATCCATGATGGTGGTGGTGGTGATGAAGAAGAGGAGGAGGGAAAGGAGATTAGATTTATATCCCACCCTTCACTTGAAGTCTCAGAGTGGCTTACAACTTCCTTTCCCTTCCCCTCCCCACAACAGACACCCTGTGAGGTAGATGAGGCTGAGAGAGCTCTTTCCCAAGCTGTCCTTGAGATAACAGCTCTGAGAGAACTATGGCTTGCCTAAGGCCATCCAGCAGCTGCAAGTGGAGGAGTGGGGAATCAAACCTGGTTCTCCCAGATTAGAGTCCGCACACTTAACCACTACACCAAACTGGCTCTCCAGTTAACTCTCAATTAACTTACAAGATCCATGATTATAGGGTGTAGGAATAGCTACTAGGCATCAATGATATCAAAATGCATGGAAAATAAGTTATCATGATAACTAAATGAAAGTTCCATGTTTATTTATTTTATTATATTTAAAATATGGGTGTCCCACCTTGTCTCCTTTGAAGTCAAGGTAGCTGGCAAAGCAACAATATGCTGCAAGAACATAGAAACATTGCAACCACCCATTAGCAAAATTTGACAACAATGTGCAGCTAAAAGCTCAGCCAAATGGGCCACAACAGTTTACCCTCTGGAATAAAATTGTCTTGGAAGCTTTCCTGAAGGCAGAAAGAGAAGCGGCCCTCTGCATTCATTCAGGTAGGCCATTCCAGAAGAAGACTGTTGTCTTCATGAGCTTCAGGCTGCTGTTGGGAAATGGATGCTGGACTAGGTGGACCTTTAGTCCAATGCAACAACACTCTTGGGCAGAAACAAGTACATTTGAATTACCGGGAATTATCAGTCTACACATGCAAGTAAATTCATAACAAGTATTTTACCTGAAAGGAGTCCTCAGATAATGCAACAGCTTTCTGCACACCTGTGACACTGAAAAGGCACGGCGAACTGGCTTAAATACTAAAACCAGGAACAAAGACCATGTATTTTGGGCAATAAACAAAAGCATGTGGGAGGAGTCGAACCACTTCCTGGTATAAAATAAATGTCTTTGGAAGACACTGGTCCATTCTTCACTACACGCCTGAGAAATAAAATTTGAGCTAGCTGATTTCTTTTGTTATATATGAAATTATAGGTTAGGACTCCAGACCAGTGATTACTTCCCAATATCTGTAATTCAGAGTAATAATGGGCAACTATCTTCTCTAAAGCACTATTTTTTAGGCAGAACCTGGGTTTTTTTTAGAGTTGATATAAGAATTCAACAAATCTCCCCCCCCCCCCCCAAAGCAAGGGATTTGCTGGCCCATCAAGATACAATCCAGGTATACCTTTTCTATATTTATGTATTTATTTTATTTATTTCCAATATTTCTATGCCACCTTTCCACCCAGTTTAGGGTCCCCAAGGTGGTGAACAGTCAAAGCATTAAAACTGCTTTCAAAATACATCGTATAAAAACAATTTAAAACAACCAGTTAAGCAAAACACATACACAATTAAAAACACATACAGGAAGAAGGGCCAGTGAGGGAATGCCAGATGAGACAGGTAAGTCTTCACCTATCCCTCTAGAAGAAATTCCATAATTTTGATGCCATGACCAAGAAGGCTGTTTTCCAGGTTGTTACCCATCAGACAATGAGAGCATCCAAAAAAGGTCTCTTGGAGATAACCACAGTGGTCAGGTAGTAGGGTTGCCAGCTCCAAGTGGAGAAACTCCTGGTGATTTGGAGACTGAGCCTAGAGATGACAGGGACCTCAGTAGACCTCAGATGGGTACAATTCCACAGACTTAACCCTCTAAAGCATCCATTTTCTCCAGAGGAACTGATCTCTGTTAGTCCAAAAATAAGCTGTAATTCTGGGAAGTTCCCAGGTCCCACCTGGAGGCTAGCATCCCTACCACCAGGTAGCTTCATTTGGGAATTGGCAGTCCTTCAAATAATATAAAAGGAATGCCCAAGGCTTCCAAAGCGAGGCTAGTAAAAATTCATGATGCCTTTTCCTCTCCGAGTTTTCTTCAACTTCCCCTTTCTTCTTAATCTTCTTCCATTAGTCCACCCAAATGTATCTACAATGGCTCCCCAAGAGTTGCCAACTTCAGGTTGTAAAATTCATGGGCATTTGGGAGGTGGGGCCTAGGGAGGGTAGTGTTTGAGGAGCTGAAAGACCTCAGTGAGGATTAATGCCACAGAGTCCACCCTCCCAAAGCAGCCATTTTCTATAGGGGAACTGACCTCTGGGAATTGAGTTGTAATTCTAGAAGATCTCCAGGCCCCACCTGGAGGCTGGCAATTCTAGGTCCTACTCAGTTGCTGCAGATGCCACTGTATTTGGAGAGGACCTAGAGACACAACAAGCTGGATCAAAATGTCCTGCCATACACATTAATGCTGGCGTGGCATCGTTCAAACCCCTTAGATTAGAGCTGGGATGATCAACTGGAAACAGTACTTTTCAGTCATTATGCTTTACTGCACACAAGGGAAGAACATACTAAACACATTCCTCCCCAATATGGGAAACTGATTTTTTTTCCTGAAAGAAACAATATGAATATATTCAGCTTCAGTACATAAACCAGAAGGATACATATGTGTAGGGATGGGCATGAACCGGCCCACAAACTTTATGAATTTTGGCCAGTTTATGCTTCACGAAGTCAAGTTCATGGCAAGTCACCCAGCATGAATTTTCCATGAACTTTCAAGCTGTTTGTGGAGGTTCGTACAGGTTCATGAGCTGAGTCATTCCCAAACATACTATCTTTGCTCAATCAAAATGTTTACAGAACTTCAACTTATTGTAAACCTTATGGTGTTTTGATGTCTGTTAACCGCCTTGAGCCGGTTCGCTGGCAAGGCGGGATATAAATATAATAAATAAATAAATTCAAAGCAACAACTTGGAGGGCATGGAGAGGAGCATCCGAGGGAAGTCCCCTGCAACTTTGATGTCTCAAACTTGCACAGTATCTGTTCTATATGCTCCTGAATCTGTCATTTTGACTGAGGAAGGTTCAAGAGTGCATAGAATGGATCCCGTGCAAGCTAGAGACACCAAACTCTCAGCAGACCTCCCCCTGATGCTCCTCTCCATGCCCTATACATCTGGTGTCTCTAACTTGCACAAGATCCATTCTATATACTCCTGAATCTCCTGAACCTGCACATGTCAAATTGATGACCTGTCAGCTGTCATTTTGACAGGTGCAGGCTCAGGAAGTTCAGGAGTGTATAGGATGGTTCCTGTACAGGCTAGAGACACCAAACTCACAAAAGATTTCTAGCTGACTCTCCTCCACCTGTCTTACAAGTTTGGTGATGATTGGATTATGGGCTCTGAGTTATCCACCCCCAAAAAAGGTGCCCCCAGGAAAGTGCTTTCTGTGAAAATGACAGGCAGACATTTCCCCAGAAAGCACTTTTCTGGGGCGCCTTCTTCAGAAGGCTGTAAACCCAATCCTCACCAAACTCGGAGAGCAGGTAGAGGAGGGTCAGCCAGGCATCCCTTGGGAGTTTGGTCTCTGTAGCACACCTGGGGAATGCTCGTGATTGTCTATGGTTTGTGAACACGGCACATCAGAAATCATGAACTGAACCACATTTTCCCAGTTTGTGCCCATCCCTACTTATATGCCATCAAGTCACAACTGGCTTACGGTGACCCTTGGAAGAATTTTTCAAGGAAAGTGAGAAGCAGATATGGTTTGCCATTGCCTTCTTCTACAGAATCTTCTCTAAGGGTCTCCCATCCAAGTACTGACCCTATTTAATTTCCAAGCTGTGATGAGATTGGGCTATACCATGCCACCTTACCTCCCATTATGTGTGTACTGAGGATGAACATAATACCTCTTTCAGAGAAAATACTGATTATGTGTAGTACATTCTCCTCATACATAATGACTGGAAAGGGCTAAAGCAGAGGTGTTGAACTCATTTGGTATTAGGGCTGAATCTGACAAATGTCACTTTGTTGGGAAAGACAGAGTGGTGCCATGTGCTATTGTTAAATCTTTCACTGGGTTGTCTATAACTGGCACTTTTTGATATATAATTGGGTTGTAATTATGACAAGGCAAACCTTGAGAGGAAAGTGATGGCAAACCGAGACAGCAAAATAAAAAGTAGAGACATCACCCTGCCAACAAAAGTCCATATGGTCAAAGCAGTGGTATTCCCAGTAGTAATGTATGGCTGCAAGAGTTGGACTATAAGGAAAGCCGAGTGCCAAAGAATAGATTCTTTTGAATTATGGTGCTGGAGAAGACCCTTGAGAGTCCCTTGGACTGCAAGGAGATCAAATCAGTCAATCCTAAAGGAAATCAACACTACTGTTCCCTGGAAGGCCGGATACTGAAGCTCAAATACTTTGGCCACCAAATGAGAAGGGTGCACTCACTGGAGAAAACTCTGATGCTGGGAAAGATTGAAAGTCAAAGAAGAAGGGGACAGCAAAGGATGAGATGGTTAGACAGCGTTATCAATGCAACAAACGTGAAGTTAAGCAAACTCCGGAACATGACGGAAAACAGGAGGGCCTGGCGTGATTCGGTCCATGGGGTCGCAAAGAGTCGGACTCAACTGTGCAACTGAACAAAAACAACAGCAACAAAAACCACAGCACATTCTTTCCTCAGGCTCTTCCAAATTGGTAACTTGCTATAATTTAAGTACAATCCTTTCTCAGCCTTAGGTGGTGGAGCATTTATTGTCAAGCCTGAACACACTTGAGGAAGCAACAAAGTAAACTTCTGGTACCCCTGGACAAAGGTCGGGAGCTTCCAATCTTCTGTCCCACTAGACCTCAACTCTTTCCATCTCCAGGAAGAATGTGGAGAAACCAGTGATATCCCTTGCATTTATACAGGTTTTAGAATTATTTGAGAAGGTTTTTCTGCCCCAAGACTGCAGTAGTAACATCAGTTGTTCCCCCTGATTTAGCATATTGCAGTTGTCTTCTAGTCCACTAGAGAGCAATAGTGGATCATCTATATATTTTTTTCTCATTGGCTTCACATTATTGCAAAGCATCTCTTCTTTGACAGACAAGAGAATGTGAATTTTCTTTTCCATCTGCTCTTCTGAAACTGTAAGTATTGTATGTGGTGCAAGTAGGAAGTGGTTATGGAGACAATCATTATAGACTGTAGAGACACCAGCCCTGGGGTTGGGAGAGAGATTTCAGGGAGCACAAGAAGCTGTAGCAGAAAGAGGGAAGCACTGCTTCATTAGTGTCACTGCATTTGCTGTGCTTAGGATCCAGTACTTTGACTCTCAAATATGGCTGAACCCAAAGTCACTGCAGAAATATAGGAAACAGGGGGGCATATTTATGGCTTTATTGAGAAGCAGCCTAAAATCCCCTGAGTCAGCTCTCATGTTATAAGAAATTGTCTCGCTGATTGTGATTGATGAGAGGAACAAGAAGCTTCTGCCTTTCAGGATGAACGATCCGGGACTGAATAGGGTATTTTAGAGGTAATGTGGTCTAATGGTTACAGACATCCTGACTGCTTTTCTCCCTTCTGGTCCTCTGCTCTTTCCCATTGTTCTCACCAAAAAGAGTCACAAGAATATAGAGAACAGATGACTTTCCATCCTCACATCCCAAAATGGTTACAGTGTAATCCTAAACAGATTTGCACCCTTCTAAAATTCAATGGATTTAGAAGTCTGTAACTCTGTTTAGAATCACCCCATTAATTTCCCAGTTTGGTTTAGTTATAACTAGATTAAACTGCAAAGTGTATTCGGTTCAGACTTTGATGAGGTAATATGACATGCCCACTGTTGCTAGATTTTTAAAAGTTTTTTCAGCTAACAAGCATGTTAAGAAGAACTTTCTAATGCATATGTTCTGGAGGACATTCAAATTATAATGTACAGTTCAGAGGAACAAGAGTTGTCTTTAAATATGACTCCCCTGTGAGTGATCTCACTGCAGACCCAGTAGATTCAGTAACAAGGGGTTTCAGTTAATTTCCTGAGAGAAACTCTTTTCTCTCTTTCTGCATTTATTGCTTCCTTGGAGCAGAAGCAATGATAGCAATACTCTTTTCATAATAACACAGACTACTGTTACAGACCCCATGGTTATCACAATTAGAATGGAAAGAAATGAAACGTTTCAGTTTGGAAATCAAGCTCCTTTCTTTTTTATACTTACTTGTGTTTCTACACTACAAATACTTGAATGGAAAGGCTTGTTGAAAATGTAGAAATGAGCAAAGTGGGATTAAAATATTACCAATTTTTTTGTTCGTCAGGTATACCTAGAAGGGCCCTTTGAGAAGGATACAGCACCATCTATTCATAAGTTGTTTTGGAAATATTGCTTTTCATATATTCACCAAGGGAGGACCTATGAAGAACTCCTTCTGCTTCCCGCACACACACTAGTCTTTATGCACCATTGTGGATCGTAACCCAAAATGCTGCTGGAACTTGGGGGAGGGGGTCGATCCAATATACATGTGTTGCTATTAACTTTCAGGACATGAGCCCCAATTTAGAGAGGTTTCAATCCAGGTTTGGTTTGGTTTTTCTGCAAAATGTTCACCAACCCAAGGACCCCCACTGTGACACACACATCCAGTCCCTGGCCCCTCCGTTGCCTCCTCTGTCATGCCAAACAGTTCCTTTTCGATGCATGTGCAGGAAGCCACATATTTTCCATGAAAACTTCTGTCCTCTTGTGTCCTCCAGACAACATGGGAGCCTAATCAGCTACACTTTAAGCCAGTTTAAGAAAAATGTTTGTAGTGTCTGCACACAGCCTGCAAGGTAAAGTCCAGAAGGTAGTTGATTCTAGAAGGCCTTGACCCATGTTCTAATCAATACCATCCTTTGACTAGAAAGGACTTTGTGTTGAGGACAGCAAGAAACCTCTTTATTGGTTAATAGCTTTGAACACAAGGTCTGTTAAGCATGTGCAGGTAGGGTTGCCATCCTCTAGGCGGGGCCTGGAGATCTCCTGGAATTATGTCCAGTCTCCATACTACAAAGATCAGCTGCCCTGGAAAAAATGGCTGCTTTGGAAGGTGGACTCTGTGGTTTTATACCTGGCTGAGGTCCCTGCTGTCCCCAAACCCTGCTCTCTCCAGGCTGCACCCCCAAATCTCCAGAAATGACCTAAACCAGAGCTGACAACCCTACAAAGTAGGGAGAGGCCTGTACAGATTTTTGGAGCTGCTCATGCAGAAATAGAAGAAAACCAGTGTCACAAAAAAACCTGAGCTTTGGGCCTTTTTTAAAAAAAATTACATTATTTATAGTCCACATTTCTTACTGAGACTTGGGGTGGATTACTCACTGTACTACAATCAAAAGGCTGGGACATCCAATAAACAGTGCGATGGGATTTGGATTGCAGGATTCTGGAATGAAGATGAACTCTGAACAGACCTGAAACAAAGCATGAGCATAAACATGACGCATGAAACAATGCAGAAATTACATAGTAGGATAATCAGTATGAACTATATACCATAGTCCATAGTCCCTGACCCTTTATCAAAGCCCTTTATCTCTGAACCAGATGGTTACGGTATAGCCCGATTACCTGTGTAAAAAAAACCCCTGCTGAATACTTCAGTTATTATTATGTAATAGTATTCAGTTAGTATTAGGCAGCCACCATTGGTTATTATTGGCTACAGAATTGCATTTATCTCTACTCTGAAATTCTCTGCAGTGGGAAATGGACTGAAAACCAAAAAATGTTTTTGAGGCCAGATATAACTATGATGACTGTGTTCGGACTGTGCCTCAACCAATGAGAGTTCCTAGAGCAGAGCTACTGGTTCTGACAGGTCTCTCAGCTGCTTTGGTGGCCCTTACAAGGGCAAAAAGGAGGGGTTATTTTTATTGATTGATTGCATTGCATTGCACTGTATTTATATCCCCACCCTATCCCATGATGGCCTCAGGGTGGCTCACAACAAGGATAAAACAATAAATATGCAATTAAAACCAATTAAATAAAAACAAAATGGCACTAGCCAGGGTTGCTGGTTAGTGCTGTGAGGTGATCTGGAAGCTAGGAGACTGCAAGCAGTGGCCGTTCTACGAGTGTCTGTCTTTCAAAAGAGGAGAGTGCTGAATCCATTCCATGCCCCACAAGGCAGAGAGTCCTTCTCTCCACTCCTAGAAAGTATAAAGAGGTTTCCATTTTCACACAAGTTGAAGGACACAAGAAATGTTTCACCCTCTGTTATTACAAGGGACCTGCAGACCTCCTGCAGAAACCTTGTGGACCTCCAGGGGTCCCCAGACTCCAGTTTGAGAAAATCAAGTATAGCCATTCACAAAGAATCCCTTGTTTTCTTTTTCATTGCTTTTAATCTCAGCAAAATCTCAAAGCATGCCCATCCCACAAGAGCACAGAGGTCAGGGGTACACGAGCACACATCATGATATAAAGGGAATGGGGAGATAAGTGGTTATTAAAGAAGAATTATTGGGGGAGAATAATGCTATGAAAAGGTGGCAGACAAGAGCCTACCAGAGGCATTGGAGGGCTGAAAGAGAACATTGGAATTGGCATTGTCTCCTTGCCAAGAACAGGGATTATATCCTCTGTGAGGAGTCAAGTGTTTTCTGTCACTGCTCCTCTGCTCTGGAATAATCTGCCAGATGTGCAATGGTATTCTATCTAGGGTTGCCAAGTCTTACTGGCATGAAAGTGGGGGAGTCCTGTCCCTTCTCCAGGAATTCTGAAAGTGATGTCATCACACTGGGCACGTTGCCGAGGCGACACTCTGGCAATCGCCCTGAAACTCTATGGTGCCATAGAGTTTTCAGGGTGATTGCTAGAGCGTTGCCCGGCAATGTGCCCAGCGTGATGACGTCACTCTCAGGTGATGTCATCACCCTGGGCAGTTGACCGGATTGGGCCTCTTCGGGGGCAGCGTTCCCCCCGCCAGCCAAATCCGGACCGGCGGATTGGGGACCCCTTTAGCAGGGGAATCCCCCCCAGGGGGATTTGGCAGCCCTAATTATATCCCATGGAAGTCCCTCCCATCCCCAAACCCCACCCCCCTTAGTCCTGTCCCCAAAAATCTCCAGATATTTCCCAACCCAGAGTGTCATGCCTGCCCCTGACTTGGCCCCAGACCCAGTGCCTGATAGCCAAGGACAGGAGGACTTGGCTCCTTTAACTGAAGAAACTGTAAGTCCTGAAGAGGATCCACAGCCAAGTATGCAGCAAGACCCACCTGAGGCTGATCAGGCAGTGCCTGGCATCAAGATCTAAACAGATGACGCAAGGCAGCACGTATGCAGGGCCAGCGGTCAATAAACCCTGAGTTCCAGCAGCAGCCAGGACTTCGCACAGAGGTGCTAAGTGGCTAATAAGCCAGAGCACTACTTAACAGGGCTTCTGGCCACGAGCATTTTGTGCTGGTAACTTGGTTGGCAGGACCATAAACTCTGTGCGTACCTTGGATCAGATCCTGTGTGACTTTCTGACATTCGACCTGGTTTGCTTCTTGGACTTCGACCTCTGTTTCTTGATTCTGGACCCCGGCTTTTGACCCTCGGCGTTTCCTTGACAACGGCTTCAGATCTGCGTTTCACTGACTTTGGCTTGATTTATGGTCTATGACCTCTGGTACGTTTTGACCACAGCTGTGCTTGGGGATTGGGACTTGTTTTGACGCTCCTCTGATTGCTCTATCAGCCATACCCTGGGCTTGCTTTACAACCTGTCTTTTCAGCCTGACTCCCGGGCTCTGCCATGACACAGAGCAGGCAACCCTATGATGATGTCAATATTGATATCTGATAAGGATTGCCACCTACAAATTGGGAAATTCCTGGAAATTTGGGTGTGGACCCTGGAAGAAGTTGGGCTTGGGGAGAAGAGAGACCTCAGAGGGGTATAATGCCATACAGTCCATCCTCCAAAGCAGCCTTTTTCTCTGGGGAAACTGATCTCTGTAGTCTAAAGATCAGTTGTAGCTCCAGACAATCTCTAGGCCCTAAAGAGCCAGTTTGGTGTAGTGGTTAAGTGCGCGGACTCTAATCTGGGAGAACTGGGTTTGATTCCCCACTCCTCCACTTGCAGCTACTGGATGACCTTGGGCAAGCCATAGTTCTGACAGAGCTGTTCTTGAAAGAGCAGTTCTTGAAAGAGCTCTCTCAGCCCCGCTTACCTCCCAGGGTGTCTGTTGTGAGGAGGGGAAGGGAAAGGAGTTTGTAAGACACTCTGAGACACTGAGTGAAAGGGCAGGGTATAAATCCAATCGCCTTCTTCTTTTTCTTCTTCTTCTTCAGGCTGGTTGGCAACTAGTGTTGCCAGCTCTGGGTTGGGAAATACCGGGCGATTTTGGTTGTGGTGCCTGGGGTCGGGTATAACACCATAAAGGCCACCCTCTAAAGCAGCCATTTTCTCCAAGGGAACTGATCTCTGTTGCCTGGAGATCAGCTGTAATAGTGGGAGATCTCCAGGTGCTGTGACTTTACTCATTCTGGCCTCTTAGGCTCATTTGTTTGCCTGAAGCTGCCTGTCCAAGTTGCTTAGCCTTGGGCTGTTCCTCGTTGCACCCCAAGGCCTCTTCCTCCTGGGATGCCTTATCAACCAACGCCAGCAAAACAACCATCCAATCTAGCTGACCACTTATAACATGGGTGTTCCAGTTTGGTGTAGTAGTTAAGTGTGCAGACTCTAATCTGGGAGAACGAGGTTTGATTCCCCACTCCTCCACTTGCAGCTACTGGATGACCTTGGGCAAGCCATAGACAGAGCTGTTCCCTCAAGAACAGTTCTGTCAGAGCTCTCTCAGCCCCACCTACCTCATAGGGTGTCTGTTGTGGGGAGGGGAAGGGAAAGGAGTTTGTAAGCCGCTCTGAGACTCCGAGTAAAGGGCGGGGTATAAATCCAATCTCCTCCTCCTCTTCCTCTTCCTCTTCTTGGTACCAATGCCATATGTATTTTTATTATAATGTGTATTACTTAGGGACAGGGCTATTTTTGGGCAGGAACGCACAGGAATGGAGTTCCGGCTGGCTCCTGAGTTGGCCACACCCGGCAGGAACTCATTAGCATAATAGGCCACACCCAACAGCTGAGGGACTTCAGCCATGCATTTACCAAACAAAGGCATCTGTGATGCCATAATTTACTAAATTTCAGTACAAAGTCACCCATATGAATAAGGCAGAAACAAGACTCCTGTAAATGAATGTCCAGGATTTTGTTTTTTAAATGTTCCCCTACAGGCTTTTCTGTGTTGCCCTCCTTACTTTCAACTATGTGACCATTTGTTTGCCTTATGCACATGGTATGTATATTTGCAGATCTTAAAGTGACTATTCTAAAAATGATTTTAAATAAAGGACACAGCAGGAGATCGCTGAGATACCACTATAACAACTGGCCAACTTTTCCTATGTTTAGCCCAGCCCATGGCCATGGCTAGGGGGGTTCCCAAGGGCTCCCAGGCCCCCCTAAATTTCTGGAAAGCTTCTTCCTAAATCTCACATGGCTCTGCCTCCATAGATAGTGACAATGGTATGTGATATCACTGGCTGCTCCCTATGATGTCACTGGGCCTCAGTTCTTTTAAGGACCTAGCATAGCAGTGCCTCTGGCCCAGCCCCAGCCCCCTTGTGAAATTGGAAAGTCTACGCCCTTGCCCCAGAGGGATAGTGGTATATTAAGTATCAGGAGGCATCCCAGTGAGTTTCAATACACTGCAAAGCAGCAACCAGCAGGCTTTGTGTGGAAGAGTGGGGACTCAAACCCGGTTCTCCAGATTAGAATCCCCCACTCTTAACTACTACACCACCATGCCTGTGGTGGTTTCTGGGGGGACTGTACAAAATTATACTGGTTAGCTTTTAATGTACCAATGGACAACCAGTGAAATTTATCCAGCAGGTGGCAGTGCTACACTTCAAAATACATTGCTTGCTACCAAGAAGGCAACACAGACTAATGAAAGTTAGCCTCTGCTTATGATTCCATAGGCAAAATGCTGATGTATTTTAATACCAGCTAATCTATTCAGTTTGACAGTATAAACACACATTTGTTTTATGCGTCACAAGCTCCACTGCTCAGTACACTGGGTATTGTTCTGCTCGATTACAGCAGAAGGCTGATCAGTGCAGACCTGGGATGTTACTGCACAGCACGTTTTCCATTAACATTTAAAATGCTTGTACAGTAATGTCACAGGTTTGCCTTTTTCTTTTCTTTCTCACACACTAGAGTAAACTGCCAAGAGCTAGCAAAATGACCTTTTAAGCACATGGGAATATGGCTGAATTAAGCTAAGGGCCCAACCTGACATCATGGGAAAAGCATGGACCTGCCCTGATCATACAGAAAGTATGGGGTAGAGGTCTCAATTAAAGAGAAATGGGAGCACAGCTGAGTAGTAACAGAACCCTATATTTATTTATATCTTTTATACCTCACATTTCTCCCCGTTTTGGACCCATAGCAGCTTACAATATCACGCTTCCTGTCTCCTTTTTATGCTCACAACAACATCCCTCTGAGGTTGGATGAGAGAGAACATCTGGCCCAAGGTCACCCAGCAGGCTTCCATGGAAGAGTAGAGACTCAAACATGGGTCTTCCAGATCTTAGTCTGCCACTCCAACCGCTACAGCATGCTGGATCTCACTTTGGTTGGATTAGGACCCACTCTGCCACTGAAGCTTGTTAGGTGACCACTAGTGTTGCATAGAGTTGCCAACCTCCAGGTGGGGCCTGGAGATCTTCTGCTTTTACCACTGATCTCCAGCTGACAGAAATCAGCTCCCCTGGAGAAAATGGCTGCTTTGAATGGTGAACTCTATGGCATTGTACCATGCTGAGGCCCCTCCCCTCCACAAACCCCACCCTCTCCTGGCTCCACCCCCAAAGTCTCCAGGTATTTTCCAACCCAGACCTGGCAACCCCAGTGGTGCATGACGCTTAAAGAACTGGAACTTCCAAGCTGCCAGACAATCTTAGGACGTCCTGGCTATTCTATACTCAATGCTGTATGATAACTAATTAATCCTCTTAATTATAGGTCTTTTAAAAATCAGATAAGGGCTGAGCTTTGAAAACATTTTAACAGGGAGAGCATTTGCATGCGTTTCTCATAAGAAGCAGCTCAAAGAAATGAAAGAAATAACTTTGGAAGATATATTGAAATACCTTTCAAGCCAGTGTGCTATGTCTTCCACTCCAGATCTTTATCAGGAAGTGCTATGGGTTAAATATGAATGAAATAATATGCTATCAGTGAAAACAGAATATGCTTTCATTTGTTTTTGACAGTCATGTTGGGAAAGTGGTGAGAGACCCGGTAAAATGTTAGTATATCATTTAAGACAGCAGAAGAATAAAAGATCAAAGATGAGAAGAATACATGTACTGCATGAAGTGAAATAAATTTACAGTTCTGTAAGTGTTATTCTGAACTGTACAATAAAGGCAAAGAAGTTACAGAAAAAGATTTGGAAACATGTTTCTCTCACCTTAATCTTCCATGTTTAGCTATTGTTGTGTTTGTGTTTAGAATATTAAGCAGTAATAGCTTGGAAAGGGCTCTGGTATCCTAAAGCTCCAATTCCTATTGGCTGATTAATAAAGAATCCCATTGGTCCTGAAGCCATTCTAGATACCCAATCACTGAGCCCTGCTTGGGTCCAATAGTATTGCTTGTATATAGTTCCATTGTTGAAAGTTATGTGTTGGAACAGTATAAATGAAAGTGCCGCTCTCATAGAGCTGTTTTTTGAGCTGAACAATGTCACTGAATAAAAGCCTGTTTGTTTGAATTCATCACCTCATGCTCAATACTTAAAAGGTATTATTCAGCAACAGATTCTTGCTGAACCTTTATGCATGGACAAAATAAAGGCAGTGATAATGAAGATGAATAATAACAAATCTCCAGGACCAGACTGGCTGCCTATTTAATGGTATAAAACCTTTGCAGATTTCTTAATTCAAAAGCTTTTCCCATTGTAAAATGAGGTGTTTTTTTTAATCTGGCCCGTTACCATTGTTGTTATATGATGCTTATATCACCATGATCCCTAAACCCGGCAAAGACCTTAGTGTCCAAATTTTCGGCATATTCCTTTGATTAATGCAGATGCAAAGATATTAACAAGATGCCATTTCCTCATTTGATGCAAATAAAACTTTTGACAAAATATTTCAGGAATTTATCTTTGCTGCATTGACTAAATTTGGTGTTCCTTCAAAATCTTTGAAGTGGATCAAACAGAAGAACATAAGAAGAGCCCTGCTGGATCAAACCAATAGTCCATTGAGTCTAGCATCCTGCCTCACACAGGGGTCCTCCAGTACCTCTGGATGGCCAACAACAGGGCATAGAGGCTGAGACCTTTCCCTGATGTTGCCTTCTGGCTCTGGGATTCAGAGGTTTAATGCCTCTGAACATGGAGGTTCCCCTCTGTCACCATGGCTAGTAGCCATTGATAGACTTTATCCTCCATGAATCTATCTAATCCCCCTTTAAAGCTGTTTATTCCTGTGGCCATCACTACATCCTCTGGCAGTGAATTCCACATTTTAATTTTTAAAGTAGTATTTCCTTTGGTCCATCCCGAACCAACTGCACATCAGCCATATTGGATGCCCTCAAGTTCTAATATTTTGGGAGAGGGAAAAAAATTCTCCTTATCTACTTTCTCCATCCCATGCATAATTTTATAAACCAATATCATGTGTCTCCCATTAGTTGTCTCTTTTCTAAACTGAAAAGTCCCAGACTCTACAGCCTTTCATCATTGGGAAGGTGCTCCAAACCCCCAATCATCTTGGTTGCCCTCTTCTGTACTTTTTCCAGCTCTGCAATGTCCGTTTGGAGATATGGTGACCAAAACTGTACACAGTACTCCAAATGAGGCCACACCATAGATCTATACAATACTGGCAGTTTTATTCTCAGTCCCTTTCCTAATAATCCCCAGCAGAGTTTGCCTTTTTCACTGGGTTGATACTTTCATTGAGTTATCCACTACAACCCCAAGATGTTTTTCCCTCTCAGTCTCAGCAAGTTCAGACCCCACTAGCCTATACTTGACGTTATTAGTCATATCAATTTTGTATTAGAATGTTCATAGATTTTTGAGGATCTCAGTGCTATCTTAACCTATTTGCCCATCTCTTGGAGGCTAAATGATGGTCTATGAAAATGGACCCTCCATGCCCTTACTACAGCTAAAAGACTTGTACTACAGCATTGAAAAGAAAAGCCCACCTCTGGTAAATCAATGGATTGAGGACCTGAGAACTTGATCAGTACTTGAATGCATGGGATATAGATGGCAATTGGATATGGACGGTTTTATATTTGTGAACTGTTCATAGAAACTTATATATAGATCTGCTACCACAGTTATATTTTTGTCTTTATTTTATGTATATTTTTCTTTTTTTAAAAAAAATCTTTAGATAGCTTTTAAGTCCCCCCCCCATTTTTAACTTTTGTTTGGGGGGGGTTGGGGGGAGAGAAAGAAATTTTAAAAATTGAGAAGGGGGGGGGGGAGTCTAAAAAAAATCTACTTGCAGCCCTCCTTAGATTTACATGCAAGCTGACTATTCTTATTTCATTCAGCTTTGCTTATTGATAGGCTTTGTGTTGTTAAAGGCTATCTGTGTCTTTATTGTAGTGCTCTGATATTTTGTTCATGTTTATTTTAAGCAATCTACTTTGACTGTTGGTAATACATTGTAATACATGTTTTGGTAAATTGCCAAAAATCATTTATATTTCCATCAAAATCTGACCAAAATCTCTTTCTTACTGTACACATCACAAATGCAATGAGCTCTGACCAACCCTTTCAGCACCCACTGTCATTGTTAAAAGAAAATGTCTGGGCTCACAAGAGGAGTGCTCATCTAAAGCTAAGAAGAAGCAATGGATAAACATTTTTTCCCCTTTTGCATCAGTGTGTTAAATGCCTGCAAAATGAAGATACAGCCAGATGAGGATTTCTTAGCTAGCTCATCAAGACTTCTTTTGTGTGCATGCAAGAAAATGTTTTTAAGCAATATGTTATTTTTAAAAGGCATCTTGATGAATATAACATCTGTCTGAAATGCTGAAGAGCTGTTTTCAGAGTTATGCATAACCTCACTCCCTGACATTGTATAATTGCCTCCACATCCCATGGCAACCATTTTGTGGCTGTCTCCAACTCCTGTGGAAGCCATTTTATGGTAGCACCCAGGGCTCTTCTTGTAGAAAAAGCCCAGCAGGAACTCATTAGCATATTAGGCCACACCCCTGACAGCACAGCTCATTAACATATTAGGCCACACCCAATGTTCCCAGAAGTGTGGCCATCCACCCACATCCACCTTTTGCTTTTTATTCTGTTTACCTTGTTGTCAAAACAGTTTTGACAAAACCAATAAAAACATTATTTTCTGTCCTATCTATACAAAATCTTGCCTGAACCAATATCTTATGTCCAACAATTATTCCCACACTGGATTGGAATCCATTCCTAAAGGTTAGGTTCCCAGGGAAATCAGGTTGCCTTCCTGCAGAACTAGTATGCTGAATATGATTTTTTTAAGGTTGCCAACCTACAGGTGGGGTCTGGAGATCTCCTGGAATTACAACTGAGCTCCAAACTACAGAGATCAGGTCAATGGCTGCTTTGGAAAGTAGAGTCCATGGCATTATGCCTTGCTTAGGTCCCTCCTTCCCCTAAACTGCACCCTCCACTCCCAAATCTCCAGGGATTTCCTCAACCTGGAGTTGGCAACCCTAGTTCACTGGCAGAACAACGCTAGGAGTAAGTTTGGTGTAGTGGTTAAGTGTGTGGACTCTATTCTGGGAGAACCGGGTTTGATTCCCCACTCCCCCCTTGCACCTGCTAAATGACCTTGGGCAAGCCATAGCTCTGTACTAGCTGTTGTCTCAGAGCTCTCTCAGCCCCACCTACCTCACAGGGTGTCTGTTGTGGGGAGGGGAGGGGAAGGGAAAGGAGTTTGAAAGACACTCTGAGACTCCCTTGGGTAGTGAAGGGTGGGGTATAAATCCAACACGGCTACCCACCTGAATTATTATACTATAATACTTTTTACAAGCAATTATGAACCAGTGGAGTGGTTACCATGCAGAGTCTGTCCCACAGGTAAAATTATCCTGTGAACAGGTGGTCTTTACCCAGGGGTCCTTTCGTAAAAAAAGAGGTGCAGGAGCTCATTAGCATAACTAATTTGCATATGCCACACCCCTGATGTCACCGGAAGCGATGACGTCATCGGCAGTGTGTCAGAAGGCAGGGAGGGAGGCAGGGAGGGAGGGAGGAGGAAGGAAAGGAAAGGAACAGGAAGGAAGGTAGGTAGGTGGGAGAGAGAGAAGGAAGGAAGGAAGGAAGGACGGAAGGACAGGGGAAGGGGGGAAGGAAGGAAGAAAGGAACAGGAAGGTAGGTAGGTAGGTGGGGGGGGAGAGAAGGAAGGAAGGAAGGGGGAAAGGAAGGAACAGGAAGGTAGGTAGGCAGGTGGGGGGAGAGAGAGAGAAGGAAGGAAGGACCAGGAAGGTAGGTAGGTAGGTGGGGGGGAGAAAGAGAAGGAAGAAAGGAAGGGGGAAAGGAAGGAACAGGAAGGTAGGTAGGTGGGGGGAGAGAGAGAAGATAGGAAGGAAGGGAGAGGGGAAGGAAGGGGGAAAGGAAGGAACAGGAAGGTAGGTAGGTAGGTGGGGGGAGAGAGAGAAGGAAGGAAGGAAGGGGGGAGAGAGGGGAAGGACAGGAAAGGAAGAAGCAGTGAGAGGGGGGAGGGAGCAGTGGGAGGGGGGAGGGAGCAGTGGGAGGGGGGAGGCTTCTCCTTCCCGGGGCCGGCGGAGCGCCGCCGGCCCCGGGACAATTGAAGGGGGGGAAGGGAAGCAGCTTCCCGGGGCCTGCGGCGCTCTGCCGCAGCCCCGGGAAGCATTGATGGGGGACGACAGCGGGGGGGTGGGGCATTGTTAAGTGCCCGCCCCCCCGCCGCATCTCTCCCGGAGCGGCGCTCCGGCGCGCCCCGGCCCCAACGGAGCCCTGTCTTTACCACATAAAAGTATCACTACCATCACAAGATCACCAATCGTTGGAACTCCTCAGAAGCAGAAATCTCTCTTATTAGGAGGTTTAAGAACATCAACTTTGCTGGCCCATTAAAGGCAGATGTCAGTCCAGTGGCAGGAGAAGAGGGACAATCATCTTCTTCAGAAACTCTGCCCCCTTTTTTAAATTTCACAAAACAGGCAATCTCCAAAGTGCAGCTGACCATGCTCATTTTTAGTTACAACTCTGTTTCTCTGCAGATGTCCCCCAAAGTGCCCCATGCAATAGTCAAGTGTTCTGCCAACACACACAACAATGAAGCTACTTTTTCAAATTTTTCTCTTATATGGCAGTAACCACCAAACCAGTTTAATACAGACTTTAGACACACATATATTTGCAAGCCATTCCCAACAAGACACAACAATGAACTCAGGCTTCAAACTTACTTATCTTAAGCAGAAGATGCCATGAGAAAACTAAAGAGATTCTCAAAAATTAAAGATATTTTCAAAACCAGCATTTCCTGGGCTCTCTGCTTTTTTACATCCCCTTCTTTTCAATAATTTTTTTTATAAAAACAGAAAGAACGGAAGGAAGGAAGGAAGGAAGGAAGGAAGGAAGAGGTAGGTGGGAGAGAGAGAGAGAGAAAGGAAGGAAAAAGAAGGAAGGAAGAAGGAAGGTAGGTTGGTAGGTATGTAGGTGGAGGAGAGAGAGAAAGGAAGAAAGAAGGGTGGGGACAGAGAGAGAGAGAGAAAGACAGAAAGAAAGAAAGACAGAAAGAAAGGTGGGGGGAGAGAGAGAGAGAGAAAGAAAAGAGATGGGGAGACACTTACTGGAGCAGGGAAAGCCACGTGATGTCGCCAAGCCAAATGCAGAAAGCCTAGCCCCTCTGCTTAATCTCTGGGCAGGGCTTTCTCCTGCTGGCTGTTTGCTCTTAAAGGGAAAGCACCCGGTGGAGCTTTTTCCTGCTGGCTCTCTGCAGGAACTTTCCCTTTAAGTGTAAACAGCTCAGGCCGGGCAGGGAGGGGGTGGGGCAGGCTCAGACGCCAGCTGGAACGGCGTTCCTGTGCGTTCCTGCTGAAATCGAGCCCTGGTTGCACCCAACACCCTCTGGCTGTGTTCACACGAGCAGTTCGAGCCAATGTCATTGCAGTATCTTTGTGGATGTAAAGAGCATGATCAGACAACAACATCTGCCTTCCATGCCCCTGTTGTTGGCACCCAGGTCCAGCCTGTCCTGGAAGCAAAGTTTCAGTCTTTACATATGCCAGTACTTTTACCTCGCATTTCCTGACATCTGAAATCCCCTGTTGTCAAATCAAGCAGTTTGGGAAGTCTGAACCTTCCCTTCCATTTCTGCCTCCTTTGGTTTTGTTTTGTTTTTGTTTTGTTTTTTGAAAATCAGGTAGCTATGTACGCATAAGCACATAATCGCCCTGGGGCCAAGAAGTCATTCTGGATTGGGAGTCCCCGAGGGAGTTGTTTTTGAACAACAAATCCCCCCAAACTCCTTTCTCCTGTTTCTGAATCAGAGTTGCTGTTTGAGAGCATCCCATGGTTGACACCAGGGTAAATGCACTGAAGTCAATGGGACTACTCTTATGCACCTCCCCCCCAATGTATTTCAAGGAAGAGAGGTGAAGGGAAGAGGCTGAGAGGGGCTGGAGTACTTGGAAGAGGGATTGTGGAACTGTCAAAAAGGAGCCAGAGCTTCATATACATGCTTATATTCATGGGTGAAAGACAAAAAAAGAGGATGCTGCAACAATCTAAACAATTGACCATGGATGATTCAGGGTGGGCTGTCTGATTAAAACTTCCCACAGCTATTTAAATCGCCACAAACAGAGGTGTGGCCAGACTGTGCCAAGCCTCTGGTGTGACTGCAGCCTTAGTCAGCATTCCAAATGTGCAGGCTGAAAACAGTTGGTAATTCCTGACCCAAATGAATAAATGAGTACCCTAACCATCACAGCACACATGTGGCCTACTTCCCTGAAGCCTCTGTCTCTTAGTACTTTTCATCCTAGCAGGGCCACTGGGGTGTAAGCCTTAAGGGAGAAGGGTTCAGATTCTCTTGCCTACACTCTTCTTTGTCCTTTAAAGTGTACCCCCAACCCACTTTCTATATGACTGCAGAGGCTGGCAAACATGTCCAAGGAGGAAGGCTTGGACAAACTGGGTATGTGTAGCCTAAGAGAAAGACAGCCCATAACTGCGTGGTTCAAATACCTGAAGGGCTGTTACATGGAAGATGGCAAAGAGTTGTTCTCTGCTGTACCAGAGAGCAAGACGGTTTCTAATGGCTCTTCCTGATATGTGCAGTC
The DNA here is from genome assembly GCA_029233225.1 of Lepidodactylus listeri. Lineage (NCBI taxonomy): Eukaryota > Metazoa > Chordata > Lepidosauria > Squamata > Gekkonidae > Lepidodactylus > Lepidodactylus listeri. The sequence goes on from JARCFY010000005.1 coordinate 28,233,348, forward strand.
GCCATGTATTTTCCATGTGTGCACAGTTTTAGCGAGCATGAACAGACCACTGGAATTTTCAGGGTTCTGTTTCACATGTACTGAATCTCTGCAGGCATGCCAAATAACTTGTTCCCCTGATCAGACAAACTGACAGATCTGGAGCACTGCGGGTCGTGTGCAGTTGCTGAATTCTCAGTATGTATAGTTGCTGGACTCCCTATACGTAACATCTGAAAAGGGGCTTTTACGATTTGAGATTGTAAATACTGATATACTACAGAATACCACTCCAACCAAATCTGTCCTGTTGACAAGTAAACATCTGCGGGTGGGTTTAACTCTTGCTCACACTCTTTGCCCAACCAATAATAGGCATCTTGGCAAAACAACGCTCAGCTTTTGAACTTGTTCTGTGCATTTAAGCATTAAGGTTATTGCACTTCTTATTATTTGACTTTTTGAACTGTGACATGTTTTTAGACTGTATATACTGGCTTTGTTATTGGAATGGCTTTGGATTATATGCTGTTTGACCTCAGTGATTTTGTCACATTTTGCGTGCTGATGTTCTGTGTGTTATCTTTGACTGTAATCAAAACTTTTTGATTTTTTAAAAAATACTATTCTTTGGATCAGAGGTTTGCTCAGAATTTACAATATATCAGCTGATTCTTACCTCATAAATGCAACAGAACTATCTGATGACCCAGGCTGTGAATAATTGGATGTATTAGGAATGCATTATTACTCTATGGGCCAACAACATGTGATGCTGAAGAAGGCCTGACATCACATGGGGCCATGGTACTCCCCACACTGTTTCCTTAATGGGATATTTATTTATTTACACTATTTATAGTCCGCCTTTCTCACTGGGACCCAAGGTGGACTACAGAGAGTGAATAATTACAATCAACAAGATGGGAAATTCAATAAACAATGCAATAAGACATGGGTTGTAGATCCAACTAGAAGCCTAAAAGAACAGAACTGAAAATTGCACAATGGGAGAGGCACTCCACAATTTAGCAGATGCCTTCTGGATAGCTGTTCCTCAGCTACCACCCTTTGACCCCAACCCTGAAGGAACAAGGAGAGCCAATGCAAGGCAAACCCCTGAATTCCAGTATCAGCGAGGCAGTGGATCAGTAATTGATGGTCGACCATGCTGAATGCTGCTGACAGGTCCAACAACATCAACACTGCCGTACCACCTCAATCCAGATGCCTCCAGAGATCATCTGTGAGGGCAACCAGGACCATCTCTGTCCCGTGGCCTGGTCGGAAGCTGGACTGGGATCTAATATGGATGACTGTAAGGCTGATGTTTTTATCTCCTGCTTTTAGACCTGTGGATGTCTCCATCAATCCTCTTTTACTCCTGTTCAGGCATAACCACTACACCAACCACAGAGTACTAATTTTCCTTCCCACAGTGCATAATTATGCTGTGGAATTCCTGCCACAAGATGTGGTGGCAGCCATCGGCTAAGATGGCCATTGGCTTTTCAGACAAAAGTATAGAGGATATGTCTAGCAGTGCCTATTAGTCATGATAGGTGATGTCTTCATTCCTTGTTTATAACCATTGTAGAATCATGTAGGTGGCCTCTGCTAAAATTCCATGACTTGCCACAACAAGGCAATTAGTTTCTTGCATTGCCAGAAGCAAGAGGAAGTGCAGTGTAGCAACTTTTGACTTGCCAGCATGAGTAAAGTAAAAATGCATTCAGATCCTCCAGATGAATTATATCAGAACTGAGGCTATAAGCATCTTTGCTTACAAGCTTATTAATATGAGCTGTCCTATAACTAGAAACACCATGCTAAGTACTACTAGCAGTAAAAATAGATGATATACCATAATACTTATTCACTTTCACTTGATAAGAAACTAAACCTGGCACCAACATTATGGATTAGAGCCAAACTCCTGGAACTGGAAAGTCCATGAAAACTTACCTTCACAGCTTGCCCTAGCAAACCCTGAAAAGTCACTACTGAATGTCATGGAATGAGAACATAAGAACATAAGAGAAACCATGCTGGATCAGGCCAATGGCCCATCCAGTCTAAAACTCCGTCACACAGTGACCAAAAACCAGGTGCCCTCAGGAGGTCCACCAGACTTCAGAAGCCCTCCCACAGTTTTCCCCCCAAGCACCAAGAATACAGTGCATCACTGCCCCAGACATAGTGTTCCATCTATATCTTGTGGCTAATAGCCACTGATGGACCTCTGCTCCATATGTTTGCCCAATCCCCTCTTGAAGCTGTCTATGCTTGTAGCTGCCACCACTTCTTGTGGTAGTGAATTCCACGTATTAATTACCCTTTTATCTGTTCTAAACCTACTGCAGTGACCAGAACTGTGCACAGTATTTCAAATGAGGCCACACCATCGATTTATACAGGGGCATTATGATACCGGCTGATTTATTTTCAATTCCCTAATAAGCCCCAGCAGGGGTCATTTTGTAGAAAAAGAGGTGCAGGAGCTCATTAACATAACTCATTTGCATGACTCATTTGCATATGCCACACCCCCTGGCATCACCGGAAGTGTGTCAGAAGGCAGCATCCACTGCTCAGGCCCCACCCCAAAAATCTCCAGGTCTTTCCCAACTCAGAGCTGGCGAGCCAGCTTTACACTTTGACTAAAGACACTTTAGATTTCCTTTGCTCTTGCAGGGATGCTACCCTACAAAAAGCATGAAAATACAGATCAAGTTAGTATACTTTTGCTTTTTTCCGCAGCACATCACCATATGTGCCCACTCCTGGGCTTGTTACTCCTGGATGGCGTTCCTGCACATTCATGCTCGAAATGACCCCTGGTGGTATGAGTACAGTTCTCACCTACCTAGCATTATAATATAACAAAAAGGGGGACCCATGATACTCGCGGGGGGGGGGAGTATCCCAATCCTTCTCCCACCCCCCTCCCCAGCGATAGTAGCAGTGGCAAGGCCCACTGATCCTCCTCCCACCTCCACCAGCGGCTGTGGCAAGGCTCACCGATCTTTCTCATCAGAGGTATATTGAGGAAGACTCAGCATGGGTTCTGTAAGGGAAGATCTTGTCTCACTAACCTTTTAGTGTTCTTTGAGGGAGTAAACAAACATGTGGACAAGGGAGACCCAACAGATGTTTACCTTGACTTCCAGAAAGCTTTTGATAAAGTTCCTCATCAAAGGCTCCTAAGTAAGCTCAATAGTCATGGGATAAAAGAGCAAGTCCTTTTGTGGATCAAAAACTGGCTAATTAAAAGGAAACAGAGAGTGAGTATAAATGGGCAATTTTCTCAATGGAGGGATGTAAGCAGTGGGGTACCTCAGGGATCAGTATTCGGTCCAATGCTTTTTAACTTATTTATTAATTATTTGGAGTTGGGAGTAAGCAGTGAAGTGGCTAAATTTGCAGATGACACAAAATTGTTCAGGGTGGTGAGAACCAGGGAGGATTGTGAGGCACTCCAAAGGGATCTGTTGAGGATGGGCGAGTGGGCATCAACGTGGCAAATGGGGTTTAATGTGTCTAAGTGCAAAGTGATGCACATTAGAGCCTACCTATAAATACATGTTGATGGGGTCCGAACTGGCGGAGACTAACCGAGAAAGAGACCTTGGAGTCGTAATAGATAACTCAATGAAAATGTCGAGACAGTGTGCGACTGCAGTGAAAAAGGCCAACACTATGCTAGGGGTTATTAGGAAGGGAATTGAAAACAAATCAGCCAGTATCATAATGCCCCTGTATAAATCGATGGTGCAACCTCATTTGGAGTACTGTGTACAGTTCTGGTCACCACACCTCAAAAAAGATATTATAGCATTGGAAAAAGTGCAGAAAAGGGCAACTAGAATGATAAAAGGGTTGGAACACTTCCCTATGAAGAAAGGTTGAAGTGCTTGGGGCTCTTTAGCTTGGAGAAACGATGGCTGAGGGGTGACATGATCGCGGTTTATAAGATTATGCACGGGATAGAGCAGGTAGAGAAAGATGTACTTTTCTCCCTTTCTCACAATACAAGAACTCATGGGCACTCCATGAAATTGCTGAGCAGTCAGGTTAGAACAGATAAAAGGAAGTACTTCTTCACCCAGAGTGATTGGCATGTGGAATTCACTGCCACAGGAGGCTGTGGCGGCTACAAGCATGGATGGCTTCAAGAGGGAATTAGATTAACATATGGAGCAGAGGTCCATCAGTGGCTATTAGCCACAAAGTATAGATAGGAACTCTCAGTCTGGGGCAAGTGATGCTCTTTATTCTTGGTGCTTGACAGTGGGGCAACAGTGGGAGGGCTTCTAGTGTCCTGCCCCCACTGCTGGACCTCCTGAGGGCACCTGGTGTTTTTGGCCACTGTGTGACAGAGTGTTGGACTGGATGGGCCACTGGCCTAATCCAACATTGGCTTCTCTTATGTTCTATGTTCTCCCCCCCGGCAGTGGTGAGGCCCACTGATCCTCCTCCCACCCCCCTCCCCAGTGGTTGCAAGGCCCACTGATCCTCCTCTCACCCACCCCTCCCCAGTGGTGGCAGCGGTGAGGCCCGCTGATCCTTCTCCCTCCTCCTCCCCCCACCAGGTTTCAAGTAGACTTGAGATACCCAGGACATGTGCACCATCCATCCATTTCCCTTCCTCTCCCCACAACAAGACACCCTGTGAGGTAGGTGGGGCTGAGAGAGGTCTTTTGAGAACTGCTCATGAGAGAACAGCTCTGAGAGAACTTGTGACTGGCCCAAGGTCACACCAGCAGCTGCATGTGGAGGAGTGGGGAATCAAACCCAGTTCTCCCAGATTAGAGTCCAACTCCTGACCACTACACCAAACTGATAAGCTGCAAGCTGCTGAAGGGTTGGTGAAATTTCTCCTGTACTTATGTGCCATGTGCCCAGATAAAAAATGGTATACTTAGAAAATTTATGTCACCTTGAGCAAGTCTCTGGAAAAGCAGCGCACAGTCATAAAAGGAACAATGATAAAATTATCAATATTAAAACAAAACATTAAAAACAATAAAGACCCTAGCAGGGCTTTCCCCGGGGTGCTACGCCTCTGCACTGCTCGGGGAAGCCAAGGAGGGGGTGGGGCTTGGTCATGTGCCCACCCCCTGGACTCCTCACTCCTGGAGCTGCGCTCCTGTGTGCTCCTGCTCCAACGGACCCCTGAGCCCCAGCATTACATTGCATGAGTTATCTACCATGACTCCAAGATCTCTCTCCCACCAGTTCAATTCAGACCCCATCAATGTATATTATATTGCACTTGCCTACACTGAACCTCATTTGCCATGATGACGCCCACTCACCCAGCCCCGACAGATCCCTCTGGAATGCCCCACAATCCTCCCAGGTTCTCACCACCCTAAACAACTTAGTGTCATGCACAAACAACAATTTGTCCTGTGGCTGTAGCAAGAAGGTAGAACTGGGAATTCTTGTGGAGAAACTATGATCCCCAGCAGTGGCTCGACAGGAGGGACACAGAGGACTGCCGGAAGAAAGGGAAAGCCAGAAAGATCCATTTGTATTCATGGAAGTTTGGATCTAACCCATCATGTTTAGTTCTGAGCGATTCTATTTATTTTTCCCCAAGAATGAATAGTTGAATACAGCCTATTTCCATTTGTGCATCACTATGCCTTCTATTCACAATTATCTTTTTTTTTTCAGATCTGTAACTTCTCACAGCTTCTGCTTTGAAATTCGATTTGTATTTGTAGAACATTCCTATGGGATCAATATTCCCAGCAAATTTATTTTAAAATACATCGTTTGCTTGAGAACTTAGCAACTGGTAGAGAGAGAAAACATAGGATATCTTCAGAAATCAATGAAGCTCCAGTTTGCCAAGACATCCAAGCAGGGCTATTTTTGTAGAAAAAGCCCAGCAGGAACTCATTAGCATAATAGGCCACAACCAACAGCAGAAACTCATTAGCATATTAGGCCACACCCCTTATTAGCGTATTAGGCCATACCCCCATGTTACCAAAGGAGTGGTCATCCAGCCCCACCCACCTTTTGCTTCTTATTCTGTTTACCTTGTTTGTTGTCAAAACCCAGGGCTTTTTTTGTTGAGGAATTAATTTGCATGTTAGGCCACATACCCCTAACGTAGCCAATCCTAATGAGTTTCTGCTGTTGGGTGTGGCCTATTATGCTAATGAGTTCCTGCTGGGTGTGGCCAACTCAGGAGCCAGCCGGAACTCCGTTCCTGTGCGTTCCTGCCCCAAAATAGCCCTGCATCCAAGTACAAGCAGCTGTATGAACCTGAGTTCATTTCCTGAAAACTGCAGGTCTATTGGGCCTTCCCAAACCAAGAAGTTTTCAGTCAGACTTTGGGCAAAGCAAGAGGAGTTGGGGGAAGAATGATAAGCCACTGTGAAAAATAATGAACACTGGTTGTAAAAAAAAAATCTATTATGTAAAACCAGAGGAAGATGTAAAACTAGAAGTAGATGAATGAAATATCAGCATCTCAGGCATGCCAAAAAACTTGTTTCCCTGATCAGAAAAATTGATTTCAGTGTTTAAAAAAAAATCATAAATCACTCCACAGGCTTTCTAGAGGACTGACAATTAACATGGAATAAAAAAGGTTAATTTGTGAAAAGAGAACACACATCCATTCAGCATTTCATTCTGTTGATGCTGAGAAAGCATTTGTTAGGATAGACTGAGACTTCATGAAGGAGATACTGACAGTTTTGGTACAAATCTTTGTAGATGGATAGACTAAGTTATTGTGTTACTTTATCCAGTACGTCTTTCATTGTGGTCCCTCCCATTGGAAAAGGTTAATTAAAGTTGTCTACCATGGTATCATTAACTCACTACCAGACAGAGAAGTCCATGGAAGGACCTTTATTTGGTATACACTAAGTACAACTACCTGTAGTTTCCTTCACTCAGGCTCTACTTCAACACTTCTGGGTTCCCTTCTTCAGTACTGTATTCCTGCTTTTTTCCTCCACTGGCGGGGTGCTGGACAGAACTTTCCGGGAGCAAGGCAAAGTGATACGATGTGCGGACGTTACACAGAAATGACATCATTGAGTCAGGGATGTTGCATGATGACGCTCTCATTTTGGGGCAAAATTCTGTGGTAAAACTGGCATCAAACCATAGAGTTTTGCCCAAAAACCAGAGTGTGGCCATGCAACATCCCCAATGTGATGATGTCACTTCTGTGTGACATACGTGTCTTGGGGATGTTGCACAGCAATGTTGTTGTTTGGGGGTGGAGTCTTCCCCACCGGCCAGCTGGCTAGCAGCGGGCAGAGGCCCCCAAAACCAGGGGATCCCCTGTTCAGAACTAGGGAATGGCAATCCTAGCTGCTGACCTGAAGGTTGCCAGGCCAGGTGATGGCTAAAAGCTTCCCTTGGCCTCTTCTGTGCCACCCAGGTAAAGCTACTTACTTGATGCTACCTCTGTAGGGCTGCCACACTATTAGTGGAATGAGACAAGGCTGTCATTATTACCATTATTATTTAACTAATATTATTAGCATATTAGCATTAAAGGTAGAACAAAATTTTGTCACTATCTACATAAATCTGGAATACTGGGTGGCCCCAGCATGGTCCCCAGCATGGTCCCGTGGGTGCAGTGGCACCTGCTGGCATCTTTCCTGGTGCCCACCAAGCATTTTTAGACAGTGGGTGGGGCCAGGTGGGGCTTTAGACAACAGGGCTTTTAATTGGCTGTGCAGATTTTTTTTTCAAGTTGTTTTGACAGCAGCTGCCACAAGGATTGATTGACAAGCTAACTGGATCAAGGGAATGCGGTTGATGTTGTTTACCTGGATTTCAGTAAAGCTTTTGACAGGGTTCCCCATGATGTTCTGATGGGTAAATTAAAGGACTGTGGCCTAGGCTGTAGAATAGTTAGGTGGATAGAGAACTGGTTGCAGAACTGCACTCAGAGAGTAGTTGTCAGTATGGATATAAAATACACCTGTGAAATCATTCCTGATAAGGCTGAATGGAACACAGGAAGAAAAAAAAAGCAATCACTATGATTATGGGCTTCTTTTGGAAGAATGAAAATATTAATTTATTACTACATTAGGTTTTTACAAACATATTGAAACACTTCTCCATGGTTCAAGGGAGCTTATAATACGATAGATAATCAGTAACATCAAGGAACAGCACAACGAGCATATACGCATGCTGCTGTTTACTTGGTATGTACCTGAACTCAAAAACAACCTGGAACTTTAGGGGGAGGGTAGTTTTGTTTCACTAAGAATTCCAGATTGTTAATACTGTTCTGGGAAACAACTGTAATGACATGAAACAGTGATTTTCATGTATATATCTGCGGCTCAGGAATTCCATTATACAAACCCCTATATTTAAGGTGAAAGTACAACCTAAATCTAAAGGAACACTTCCTCCTATATTGTTCAGGCTACCTCTTGAGATTCTCTTCTCAAGCCCTGTTCTTTATGTCCCTGCCTGCAGAGGTAAGGCGAATGTCAATCAGGGACAGGGCTTTTTTTGTGGTGGCACCTCACCTTTGGAATGCCTTACTTTTTGAGGCTCATCTCTTCCTTAGGCTGCGGTCACACACACTAAATAATCCACTTTCAATCCACTTTCAATGCACTTTCAAATTTAATTTTGCTAGTTCATACAGTGAAAATCCAGTTGGAAAGTGCATTGAAAGTGGATTGAAAGTGGATTATTTAGTGTGTGTGACCGCAGCCTTAGTGTCTCCTTTAGGCACCAAGCCAAAACACTTTCCAAAAAAATACAGTATTCAGATTAGAAACTTAATTATTGCAGCAAGAATGATGTTTGCATACCACAAAAGAAAGGCAGAAGTTGCATAAAGTTATTGTAAAGTTCTTGACTCCACACATGCAAGATGCTTAAAGCAGTTTAAAGCAATTCAGCACCATCATTATTTGCAACACATAATTATATCTAAATGTCTAAAGATATCTGTGGAATGAAATCACAGAAGGCTGAGACTGGAAACATACAGTGGTAGGCAACCCTTCAGGGCAAGTATCAAGTGCTGGCATAGCTGAACTGGTAAGACCCAGTTGTGGACAATGAACAGACCAGAGATGAACCAATGAACCCACAATATTCAGCACACCACCAGGCCTAAACGGGTAAGATTTTTGTTGAAGTTACTCATGGCAATAAGCATTCTAGACCTATGGGGAAAGCCCGCCAGAAGGAATATTTGTACAGTTTGGTCATATATTAAATTGTTTGGGCTCTTTCCACATACTTCTTTTCCCTTGTTCCTCTGTTAGCTGAAACCACTCCCTTTGTTTCCTCGTTATTTCAAAAACTTTCATACCATGATTTGGAGACTTCCTTCTTTGTGATGGCACCTTGGGGAGAATTCAGTTAGCACACTATCTTTCAGAGGAGAGGCTTAAGCCAGTCAACAATGGCATTTGTACAATATATTTTATAGTTTAATATCATTATTTTATTCTGTTACATCTTGAGACTCAAGGTGGCTAATGATGCAACAAAAACATAAGATTCCATTAACAAAATCAAAACAGTGCATTTAAAAATGCAATTAAACCTGCCAAAACAGTTCACCCTCCTCCAGTTGCCCTCTTCCAAGCCTTCCTGAATGCAACCAGAAGAAGGCACCTTCAACATTCACTCTGGTTCACCATTCCAAAGGACTGGGTGAACCACAGAAAAAGCACATGACCTGGCATCTGATGAAAGGTGCTTTGACTCTCAAAAGCTTATACCCTGAAAGTATTCCTGGTCTCTGAGGTGGAAAGCCAGTTTGGTCTAGTAGTTAAGAGTGTGGACTCTAATCTGGGAGAACCGGGTTTCATTTCCTACTCATCCACATGCAGCTGCTGAATGACCTTTGGTCAGTCACAAGTTCTTACAGAGCTGGTCTCTCAAGGACAGTTTTTGAGAGAGTTCTCTCAACCCCACCTACCTCACAGGGTGTCTGTTATGGTGAGAGGAAGGGAAAGGAGACTGTAAGCAGCTCTGAGACTCCTTCAGGTAGTGAAGGGTGGGGCATAAATCCAATTTCTTCTACTACTACTACTACCGGACTTGAATCTAGCTGTTCTACTGCAGATCAACACAATTACCCTCTGAAACATACAACCAACAGTGAATTAAACTGTCTTGCAAGATCAGAAAACAGGGCCCTAAAAACTGCAATGCACATGATATACCAGCATAATAAATACACACAATGCAACAGAGTTGGATTGCAAAATTGGAAAACAAGACAATAAAGTCTAGTGAGGATGCAGTCCCTGAAAAATCAGACATAAACTTTTCGGGATCCTAAAACCACCTCCATCCATCTCCAGACACCTGGTGACTTATGATCTCAACATCTTTCTCTTCTGATCCAAATAATACCATTAGGTTGACCCTTTTGAATCTATTCACACAGGCTTTCTTTGGAGAAAGCGCAGTTAACACATCTAACAGACAGTCTCAAGACATTTTGGCACCTGAGACTAAAACATTAATCATAGTCCTCAATGCAATTAACTAATAATTTGCCACCTTTTCATAGTCTCCAAACACTTCTGTCAGGCAACAGAGGTGCACAAACTGAGAGAAAGCTTTATTCAGGAATTTTAATATACATATTATTTTTTAACTACAAACACTACAAAAAGGAAGGGAAGTGTGGGATAACCACTAAGACTAGAAAAAAGTGAAATACACAAAAAAGCAAGGATTGTATTACAAACAGTTAACTTTGTTCGTCCTTCCTACATCTATAAATTGAAAAGAAGAAGCTCTTGCAAGAAATTTTAAGAGGCATCCCTAACACTAACGTAATTCATACTCTATGCTTATACCTATTGTTGGGTTTCATGGGGCCCGTAATGACTGTATGTCAATAAACAAAGGCAAAGGGAACATAAATCTGGATCGAGGCAGTACAGCGGTGTTGATGTTGTTAGACCTGTCAGCAGCGTTCGACACAGTTGACCATCAACTACTGGCCCACCGCCTCGCCAACATTGGGATTCAGGGGTTGGTCTTACAGTGGCTTTCCTCGTTTCTCCAAGTGGCTGTTGGGGAACAACTGTCCTGAAGACACCCGCTGTTGTTTGGTGTGTCGCAGGGTGCAGTACTTTCCCCAATGCTGTTTAATAACTATATGCGCCCCCTCGCCCAGATTGCCCGGAGGAATGGGCTGGGTTGTCATCAATATGCTGACGATACTCAGCTCTATCTGTTGTTGGGTGGCCAGTAAGACTCTAGTCCGGGAGATCTGGACCCGGCATTGAAAGCCGTGGCTGGTTGGCTTGGGCAGAGTCGACTGAAATTGAATCCGATGAAGACGGAGGTCCTATACCTGAGTTGGAGCAGTTCAAGGTTAGGGATCCCTCTCCCGACCTTCAATGGGGCACCATTGGTGCCAGTGCCAGAGGTTAGGAGCTTGGGAGTGCTCCTGGACACCTCGTTAATGATGGAGGCCCAGGTAGCAGCCACTGCAAAGTCGGCCTTTTACCACCTATGGCTGATTAAGCAGTTGGTTTCCTTTCTTGAACACAATGACCTACGGTGATCCATGCATTGGTCACCTCAAGATCAGATTACTATAATGCTCTCTACATGGGGCTGCCCTTGTCCCAGATCCGGAAGCTGCAGCTGGTGCAGAATGCAGCGGCATGGCTGATGCTGTCCCTTCCCATCCAGGAACACATCCAGCTCACCCTAAAAGCACTGCACTGGCTGCCCATAGCATACCGAATATGGTTCAAGGTGCTGGTGCTTACCTACAAAGCCCTATATGGCCAAGGACCTAGCTACCTAAGGAACCACCTTTCCCATATGTACCCCAGCAAGCACTATGATCGGGCTCCCAGAACCACCTGGTTCTTCCAGGGCCTAAGGAGGCCCAGTTGACGGCAATGAGGGCCAGGGCCTTTTCAGTGGTGGCCCTGCACTGGTGGAACAAGCTCCCAGATAACATCAGGGCCCTGTGGGACCTCACACAGTTCTGCAGGGCCTGCAAAACAGAGCTCTTCCACCAGGCTTTCAAGTAGAGGCCACCTTGGCATCACGGCCCTGGCCTGATCATTGAAGACTGCCAATTAGGGCCATCAGTGCCAGTTAGAATGCCAGTGGCATTAAGAAGCCTGCTGACACCGGTCGGAGACGAGCGTCGAAGTTTTGCCATCTTGGACTGTAATTTTAAAGTTTGTAATGTATCTTTTTATTCAGGGGTTGTTTTTATTGAATTTTATTGTACTGTAATTGTGTTGTTAGCCGCCCTGCGCCTGCTGAGAAGCAGGGAGGCTGGAGTAGAAATTTAAATAATACATAAACTAATAGATAAATAAATAAGAGATGAGAAGGTTTCATTTCAAAAGTGGGTGGGTTGCAAAATGAGTCTTACTTAAGTCTTTCCCAAACGATTTCTAGAAAAACAAACCTAACCTGACAGTGAGGCAAGCAAAACAAGACATTCCAACGCACACAGGTAAAACATTAGGACAAGCAATGAGAATTTCTTTCAGAGGCAGGAAATTGGCCCACTGGACGACAAAGGAGTGAAAAGATTTCTAACGGAAGATAACAGAGACTGTGGAGACACTGAATTAATTTGTGTTGTGTTGTGAAAGACTTGGAGTGGCTACACCCAACACCCCCTCAAAAAAAGTGTCTGAAGCATTTAACAAAACAGAGGTAACAAGAGATGAGCTTCGATGGCTAACTGACAAATTCAAAACTAACAAGTCACTGGGTCCAAATGCCATCCATCAGAGAGTGCTTAAGGATCTCTAGATAGATCAAGATGGGTAGCCATCTGTAGCAGTAGAAACAAGTAAGAGTCCAGTAGCACCTTTTTAAAAAATAATTTTTTATTTCTTATTAAAAAGAAAAACCAAAATTAACCTGAAACATATCATACTCAGAGAAATACAAGGACCATGAAAAGTGGAAGTCAAGCTGAGACTATGCACTGAAACAACCTTAACATTATCAATAGAAGGAACAGAAATTTTAACTATTGGATGCAGTAAGAATTACCTAAAGCGAGGTACCCAGATATGAACACATTTTGTTCCCCAGGGAATGGTAGAAGGTATACCAGCTTCACAGGGGGAAAAAACAGTCAAAGAGAGAACCAAAGTCTATAATCTTTTTTCCATGCTAGGATGCCTCTGACTTCTAAATAATCAAAGACAGAATTCCAGGTGTCTTCATAGCTATTTCGTTGCGCACTATGTTGCAAACTACAAAAAAAGGGGTTATGTACAATTTTCTCCAAAAAAAAACAAATCTACCAAAGTTTCTCATACCATCTGTCTAGGGATGGTCCAACTGAATTTGACCAGGAAGCAGCGATCATCAAAAGGCCCACTGCCAATAATTTGGAAACAAGTTTCCTTGTATCTTTGGGGATTTGGATATCATTTCAAATATTAAATATAAACTTCGGAGAGAAAGGGAGCTTCATCCTAGTAATTTGAAAGATTGCCTTTGAGACAGCCAACCAAAAATGATGGATAATGGGGCATTTCCATCACAAGTGAATTGGAGAGCGTTTTTGCCCACAGAGCTTCCAGGGCCGAAGCCCAGATTTATTTTATGTAATCTATTGGGACAGAGATATCAGTTTGCAATTAATCTATAAAACTGTATCCTAATTGAATGAATTTGTGTTGGGAGTTCCAAGGTGAACTCCAAATAGCATCTCAATCATCTGTTGTAAGTTCTCCAGGCAGTTCTTTCTCCCACATGTCAACATATATTGGTATTTTAGGGTATAGTACCTCAGTGAGAATTTCATATATTTTAGATTAGAGAGCTTTCGTAACCCTCAAAGATCCAGTTAGAAGGGTCTCAAACTTAGTTAGTGGTCTAAGGAAGCCAATTTTGGCAGCATAGGAAAGCATTATTGTTCTCATTTAAAAATATTAGAACCATGGTGCTTGCCCTTGTGGCTTTAAATCTACTTTTTGTTTGGTAAGAATTTTCCCTTGTCTATACCAGTTCCTAATATGGTCAAGGCCCGATTCAAACCACAACCAAAACTTACTTATGTCCAAATTTGCAGGGAATCACCCCAAGTTTAGAACACAGGGCACTGGAGTGGGCTCTGGTGCTAATTTCCATTTTAATCTGTCCCAAATTGATAAAAGTATTGTAGCTTGAAGCTCCAGTGTGAGAACGTAATTTGAGAGGTGACTAGACTGTACTTCAAAGAAGTATCAAGTCTAGGGTTGCCAGGTATGGGTTGGAAAATACCTGGAGACTTTGGGGGTGGATCCAGGAGGGGGCAGGGTTTGGGGAAGAAAGGGGCCTCAGCATGGTACAGTGCTATAGGGTTCACCCTTCAAAGCAGCCATTTTCTCCAGGGGAGCTGATCTCTGTCAGCTGGAGATCAGTTGTAAAAGTGTGAGATTCCCCAGGGCCCACCTGGAGGCTGGCAACCCTAATCAGGTCACAATAAGCTGCCCCAATACTCAGGAAATAGTTCTTGCAAGAAATGTTAAGAGGCATCCCTAACAATAACCTAATTCATGCTCTATGCTTATACCTATTGTTGGGTTTAATGGGGCCTGTAATGACTGCATGCCAATAAAGGCAAAGGGAACATAGAAGATGAGAAGGCTTCATTTTAAAAGTGGGTGGGTTGCAAAATAAGTATTACTTAAATCTTTCCCAAACAATTTCTAGAAAAACAAATCTAGTCTGACAGTGAGGCAAGACAAGACAAGACATTCCAGAGCATACCGGTAAAGCATTAGGACAAACAACAAGATTTTTTTTCAGAAGTAGGAAATTGTGCCATTGGACAACAAAGGAGTGAAAAGATTTCTAAAGGAAGATATGGAGACTGGAGAGACACTGAATTAATTTGTGTTGTGTTGTGAAAGACTTGGGGTGGCTACACCCAACACCTCAAAAAAAGTGTCTGAAGCATTTAACAAAACAGAGGTAACAAGAGATGAGCTTCGATGGATAATGGACAAATTTAAAACTAACAAGTCACTGGGTCCAAATGCCATCCATCAGCGAGAGCTTAAGGATCTCTAGATAGATCAAGATGGGTAGCCGTGTTAGTATGTCTGTAGAAGTAGAAATGAGTAAGAGTCCAGTAGCACCTTGAAGACTAGTACAATTTGTGGTAGGGTATGAGCTTTACTCACTTCTTCAGATATTCCTACTGCTAAGGAACTCTAGTATAAAATTGTTGATCCCCTAACAAATTGTCATTAAAACCAGCTTTCCCGCAAACAAATCAGAAGATAGCAAATCTATCATGGGTTTCTTTTTCTAAAAGAAAAGAGTCAGGGAGGATCCGTGAAATTACAAGTAAGTTATCATGACTCTGTTCTGGATAAATTGAGGGAAACAGTTACTAAAGACAGAAGAAGGCAGGGGTCATTTCGAGCAGGAACTCCGTTCCAGCAGTAACAAGCCCAGGAGCGGGCACCAGGGCTCTTTTTCAGCAGGAACGCACCGCAACGCCATTCTGGTTGGCATCCGAGCCTGCCCTGCCCCCTCCCTGCCTGCCCTGAGCTGTTTACACTTAAAGGGAAAATTCCTGCAGAAAGCCAGAGGGAAAAAGCCCCACCCAGCGCTTTCCCTTTAAGTGCAGAGAGCCAGCAGGAGAAAGCCCTGCCCAGAGATTAAGCATGGGGCTAGGCTCTTTGCTCTGAAAGGCCTGGCTCTGCATTTGGCTTGCCGACGTCACATCGCTCTCCCTGCTCTGGTAAGTGCCTCCCCCATCCCTTTTCCTTCTCTCTCTCTCTCTCCCCCCGACCTTTCTTTCTTTCTTTTTCTTTCTTTCTCTCTCTCTCTCTCTGTCCCCACCTTTCTTTCTCTTTCTCTCTCCCTCCCCCTTCCTTTCTCTCTTTCTCCTCCACCTTCCTTCCTTTCTCTCTCCCTATCTATCTGTCTGTCTGTCTGTCTTTCTTTCTTTTTCTTTCTCTTTCTCTCTCTCTCCCCCTTCTTTGCTCTCTCTCCACCACCTTCCTTCCTTTCTCTCACTCCTCTATCTATCTATCTATCTATCTATCATCTATCTATCTTTTTCTTTCTTTCTTTTTCTTTCTCTCTCTCTCTCTCTCTCCCTCTCCCCCACCTACCTTTCTTTCTTTCTCTCTCCCCTACATTTCTTTCTTTCTTCCTCTCTCTCTCTTTTCCCCTCCCTCCCTCTCTCTCCCCCCACCTTTCTTTCTTTCTTTCTTTCTTTCTTTCTTTTTCTTTCTTTCTTTCTTTCTTTTTCCTTTCTTCCTTCTTTCTCTCTCTCTCCCCCCACCTTTCTTTCTTTCTTTCTTTCTTTCTTTCTTTCTTTCTTTCTTTCTTTCTTTCTTTCTTTCTTTCTTTCTTTCTTTCTTTCTTTCTTTCTTTCTTTCTTTCTGTTTCTCCCAGTATTTCAGCTTGGCTTGAGCCAATAGATGAGAAATTGACCATGCTGAGTCTTTCCCCTCCCTTTTTTAAGGTTCCTGGGGCTAAGTAGAGCTTAAATCTTATTGGCAGGATTTGACTAAAGAATTACTGTTCCTGTAGCTAAGTTTTGGTTCTCTGCAATGAAACTATGGGCCAAGATAACATCCTGTGTATAATTTACTCAGATTCTAACCCTTAAACTGTTAGAGATAACAGGTGGAATCAACTTTGTAGAGAGTTTGTGTAGATTATTAATTGTTTTTTTCTGCTTCTGTATGGCTTGCAGACCAGACTGACTCATGACTTTCTCTTACCTGAGGCCAGGCTGCTCGCCTTCTGGCAGCTCCCAATGTGCTGAGTGAGACTGCGGAGGCTTCAAAGAAGGGTGGGAATCACTGGAAGGGAATGAATACTTCCGTCCCACACATCAAGAAGGTTTACAGCTTTATCCAGTTCAGTTTTAATATCCAGAAAACCAGTTCTTTTATCTTGTTCATATCTGGATTGTATTTGAATCCTTTCCCACCATGATAAATTTAGATCAACTTCTTCTTTTAGTTTCTCTTGACTCTTTAATTTATTGAATTTATCTAGTAGAGTTTCATATCTAGCTCTACTACCCTCATGAATTAATGTTGGCTTTATAAATGCTTCGAGGGGTGATATCCATTTAGGTATTTTTTTGTAGTAAATTGTTTTAATATTTTGCCAAACCTTTATAAGCGCCCCTCTCAATATGTGGTGGTGGAAATTAGAGTGAATTTTATCTTTTTGGTACCAAATATACGCGTGCCATCCCATGTAAAGATCATGGCCTTCCAGAGCTAAAGCTCTTGTATTTTCTAGTTTAATCCATTCTTTAATCCAAACCATGGAGGCCGCTTGATAATAAAGTTTCCAATTTGGTAAACCAAAGCCTCCTCTCTCTTTAGTATCTTGCATTAGCTTCCATTTTATTCTTGACTTTTTGGGAAACCAGACAAAATATCTAATTATCTTATCTAATTCTTTAAAAAAGTTGTAGTTCCTAAGGATAGGGATGTTTTGGGCTAGGAACAAAAATCTGGGTAGGATATTCATTTTAACTACCGCTATTCTGCCCATCAGCGAAAGTTGTATTCCTTGCCATCTTTCAAGATCATTTTTAATTTCTTTTAAGAGTTTATAATAATTATTTTCTATAAGTGCACTGTTTTTGTTTGTTACCCATATTCCTAAATATCGCACTTTTTTGGCTACTTCTATCTTGGTCTTGTCTTGAATCATATTATTTACTTCAGGAGAACAATTTTTCGTCACGATTTTAGTTTTTTTAAAGTTAATTCGAAGGCCTGCCATCTGTCCATACTCTTTAATTTGTAGCAATAATTGTGGAAGCGATTTAACAGGGTTCTCTATAATATATAAAAGATCATCAGCAAATGCTCGCAATTTAAACTCGTAGCCTTTCACTTTCAGTCCAGTTATATGTTCATCTTCTCTTACCTGGTCATTTAGGGTTTCTAGAGCAAATATGAATAACAAAGGTGATAAGGGACATCCCTGCCTGGTTCCTTTTTGAATCTCTATACTTTCTGATAAATCTCCATTAACAATAATTTTCGCCTGTTGTTTAGTATATATGGCTTTTATCATTGTTTGAAAAAGTGTACCGGCGTTACTTACAGCAAGCTTATTAAGCAGAAATTTCCAAGAGATATTGTCGAACGCTTTCTCAGCGTCCAAAAACATCATAGCTGCTTGTTTTTCTGTATGGATTTCATAAAATTCTAACGCATCTATAAGAGTTCTTATATTATCTTTCAAATATCTTTTGGGGAGAAAGCCTGCTTGGTCTTGATATATTGACTCTATTAATATCTTTTTCAACCTTTCAGCCAATATACTCGCATAGATCTTATAATCAACATTTAACAACGAGATAGGTCTATAGCATGGTTAGAATCGAATTCAGAAACAATTAAAAAGGTCTATAGAATATTATTAGCAGATGAGATGCATGAAGAAACTGTAAAAACAACAATGATATCCTGGATGAAAGATTTGGGCCATACTATTGATTTGGAGGATTGGTCCAAAGTGTGGAAAACGCTTAAATGTATGAGTGCCACCTCATATAAGGAAAACGTGTATAAGATGTTTTATAGATGGCACTGGTCTCCGGACAGGATAGCCAAATGTTTTGTTAGTGCATCTAATATATGTTGGAAATGTGGAAGAAATATAGGAACTTACTATCATATGTGGTGGAAGTGTAGGAAGGCCCAAAAGTATTGGAAGAAAATTCTGAAAATGTGTTCTGATATACTTAAGTTAGAACTACAGTTATCACCAAAACTAGTCTTACTAAACATGCTCCCTGACTCGATAAACAAACCGGATACTATCTTTATAGTCTGTACCGTTACAGCTGCACAAATCATGTGGGCAAAATATTGGAAACTACCCCAGGGCCCAACAATTAATGAGGTAATATATAAAGTGATGGAGTTGGTAGAAGCTGAAAAACTAAGCCAAATATTACATGGAAAAAAGAACGAATTATTACAGGATAGATGGTTGAAATTTTATGAATGGTGTAAAAGTAAATGAATGGCTCAAAACGTGGATATTAAATGTATGAACTAAGGGTTTGCAGATCCTAGAAAAAGCAATAAGAAACTACAAAAAAACCTTTACAAAGATAAGAAATATATGTGATATAAGAACTAGGGAAGATCTTTAAAGAAAAAGAAACAAATAGACCAAGTAAATTGCAATATAACATGTGGAGGTTCCGTGCGGTCCCCACTGCTTGATACATATGATAAAATTTAAGGTCTATTGGAAAATACTACAAGAATATACGATGTTGTAAAAACGGAAACTGTCCTAGTGGATGTATAAATAATGCCTTGTAGTTTGGAAGTCTCGAAGAATATATGTCTGTGAAAATGAAATAAAAAACTTTATCAAAAAAAAAAAAGAAGGTTTACAGCTTATCCGTCCTCCAATCCCTCTAACGGTGGCTGTTTCAAGATGTGCACTACAAGCCCGACCTGGCAATGGCCTTGCCCTTCCCCTCAAGGGTTTATTTCCTCAGTTTGCCCACCCACCTTCAGGTCAGTCCTTCTCTTCTTTTTCCTAAATCAGTGGTGTTGAATTCATTTTGTTACAAGGGCTGGATCTGACATAAATGTCACTTTGTCAGCTGGGCCATGTGTGCCATATAATGTAATCCCAGGCACCAGAGATATGAACTTTATAAAAGATAAAGGCAAACTCAATCAACAATATAATTTTTTATTCAAAACATAAACATACTTAAACCATGAACACTCATACAGTATTTCCTTACAGAATCTCCCTGATGTCCACCTTCCCACTTCCACCATCCATTATGTATTAGTTCTGGGCAGGGCTTTTTTTGTAGAAAAAGCCCAGCAGGAACTCATTAGCATAACAGGCCACACCCAATAGCAGGAACTCATTAACATGTTAGGCCACACCCCTGACAGCCCAGTTCCCTCCCAGGATTGGCTTCCCCACTTGCCCTGCGGCTTGTGGGACGCATGGGGAACCCGAGGGAAGGAAGGCAGTTTCTGGATCGGCTTCCTGATTGGTTTAAACCGCCTTCCCTCCCTGGAACAGCTTGGCTTCCCTAGGCACCCCGTGGCTTGTGAAACGCCTGGGGAACCTGAGGAGGGGAGGAGGCTGTAGGTGTGGCCAACTCAGAAGCCAGCCAGAACTCCGTTCCTGTGCATTCCTGCCCAAAAATAGCCCTGGTTCTGGGACAGTACACAGGGACATAATGTACAGCCTCTGTCATCTGGCAGTAAAGGTAATCAGTTGCTTGTGGGCCAGGTAAAAGCCCTAAATGGGCCAGTTCCAGCCCATGGGTCATATGTGTGACACCCCGTCGCAGATGGCCCTTCAATTATTCTCTTCTGGCTGGAAACATTTGCATAACCAAACCTTAAGTAGATTCAGGTGGGTAGCCATGTTGGTCTGAAGCAACAGAACAAAGTCTGAGTCCAGTGGCACCTTTAAACCCAACAACAATTCTGGGTATAAGCTTTTGTGTATATCTGAAGAAGTGTGCATGCTGTGAGAGTCTCAGAGATTTCAAACTGTAAACAAAGTTCTTAACCAGAAAAGGTCTTTATTCTAGTGGATCAACTAGTCGTCTACACATTCTTGAGTCAGTAATGAAAGAGAAGGGTTGAGGGGTTACAGTTATAGTGCATTCAAACTGGGTATTAAAAGGGAGCTCCAATCCTGGAGCATGAAATACAGTTAGATGTTTTGTTCTCAGGCTAAAAGTGGGAAAAGCTACAATAAACACCTGCAAAAGCAAAAACAGCGAAGTCATTGAGAAAGTTCTCCGTCCCCAAGGTTAGGGAGGCATGAGAGATAACATTCAGACTGTGAGAAGAGAGATATATTCCAAGGGTGGGGGTGAGGGGCCATGGCGTGAACACTGGTGGGAATCCACCTCCTGCCCGGGAATAGCAGCATTTAGCTGACACATGCACACAAAAGTTTATACCCAGAATTAACCTTTGTTGGTCTTAAAGGTGCCACTGGACTCAAACTTTGTTCCGAACCTTAACTAGTGGGTGCGGGTGAAAGCCATCAATAAGATGGGGGAAGCTTGAAAGCAATTAACCTCTATCCACTTTCCTATCTTTTAACTGACAGATAAACATCTTGGAATAAATGTGCAAGTGTTGCTGCCCCGAAACTCCCAATACTGTGATGTAGCCCAAAGTGGCTGGCATTTCTTTGATGTAATAGTAATAATTACAACCAGCAAAAACACCAGACCTCACAAAAAAGGAAACCGTTTTTCAGGTCACCAAGATTCTCCTTCAACCTTGATATGAAGCTATTAAAAGGGCGTGGGGAAGATAATGATGTTGTTGGGCATAAGGGAAAGGCTAAGCCAGCAGATTTCAACAGTTTTACGATGGAGCAGTTGTGTCAGAATACAGACTTAATTGGGCTAGGCTGGATTGGTTGCAAAAGAAATTGTAACTTCATCCAAGGCTATTGGGCTGCTCTCCCTCTGAAAATATGAGAGACTGCTGTATTTCAGATTTTCAAAGGAGATCATCCATCGTGCCTTTGATTCACTAACCTTGGGTACAGCCCGATATCTGTTTTGCATCCAGCTCAGCACAAACAAATGGAGGAACACCTCCTCTATTGAAACTTAAAACTGTTCAGAACCTGCCAGTGTGGGCTTTCCTACCATGCTCAACAATGTCTTCAGACTGAGACCATGGCCCTGGGTTATTAATTCCCCCTAAACCATTTTTCCAACACAAATCACCCCCAAGATGCTATTCACTACAGGAGGGAACCTACCGTATTTTTCGCTCCATAAGACGCAAAAGTGGGGAGAAAAGTGCATGCGTCTTATGGAGCGAAGCCCCCTTCCCCCCCCCCAGTCAGGCTCCCGGGGCCGCGGCACTTGCCGCGGCCCCGGGAGCAAGCCCCCTTTTCTCCCTCCCTCCCTCCCCTGCAAGTTCCCGGGGCCGCAGCAAGCGCCGCGGACCCGGGAGGAAGACCCCCTCCCACCCCCAACCCGCTGAAGCTCCTGGGGCCGCGGCAAGCACCGCGGAACCGGGAGGGACACCCCCTCCCACCCCACACCCAGCGAAGCTCCCGGGGCCGCAGCAAGCGCCGCGGACCCGGGAGGAACACCCCCTCCCACCCGCCCCCAGCACAAGCCTCCCTCTCACCCACCCACCCCCTGCACAAGCCCCCCTCCCACCCACCCCTGCACAAGCCCCCCTCCCATCCACCCACCCCCTGCACAGGCCCCCCTCCCACCCACCCACCCCTGCACAAGCCCCCTCCCACCCACCCACCCCCTGCACAGGCCCCCCTCCCACCCACCCACCCTGCACAAGCCCCCCACCCACCCCCTGCACAGGCCCCCCTGCCACCCACCCACCCCCTGCACAGGCCCGCCCCCTCCCACCCACCCCCTGCACAGGCCCCCCACCCACCCACCCACCCCCTGCACAAGCCCCCCTGCCACCCACCCACCCCCTGCACAGGCCCCCCTCCCACCCACTCCCTGCACAGGTCCCGCTCCCACCCCACCCTGCACAAGCTCCCCTGCCACCCACCCACCTCCTGCACAGGCCCCCCTCCCACCCACTCCCTGCACAGGTCCCCCTCCCACCCCCCCTGCACAAGCCCCCTCCCACCCACCCACCCCCTGCACAGGCCCCCCTCCCACCCCCCCCTGCACAAGCCCCCCTCCCACCCATCCCCTGCACAAGCTCTCCTCCCACCCACCCCCTGCACAAGCTCCCGGGGCCGCGGCAAGCGCCGCCTGCCCTGGGAGGAAGCCCCCTCCCTCCCCCCTGTTCACCCCTCCCGGGGCTATGGCAAGCCCGGGAAGTAGCCCCCTCCCTCCCCTGCTCACCTTTCCCGCCCCATTCCTCCCCCCCCTCACCATTCTTGGGCTGTGGGGGGGGAGGTAGGGAGGGAAGAGCTGGGCCTGAGTGGCGTTAAGCCACTTGGGCCCAAGCAAGGGGGGGGAGGGAAACACCTTGTCTTTCTCTCTCTCTTTCTCTTTCTGTCTTCCTTCCTTCCTTCCTTCTCTCTCCTCCCTACCTTCCTGTTTCTTCCTTCCTTTCTGTCTGTCTGTCTTTCTTTCTGTCTTCCTTCCTTCTCTCTCCCCCCTTCCTTCCTCCCTCCCTTCCTTCTGTCTCTCTCTCTCCCCCCACCTACCTACCTACCTTCCTTTCTTCCTTCTCTCTCTCTCTCTCCCCCCTACCTACCTACCTTCCTGTTCCTTTCTTTCTGTCTGTCTTTCTGTCTTCCTTCCTTCTCTCTCTCTCTCCCTCCCTCCCTTCCTGTTTCTTCCTTCCTTCCTTTCTGTCTTCCTTCTTTCCTTCCTTCTCTCTCTCTCACCCCTACCTACCCCCTCCCTCCCCCGCTCACCTTTCCCAGGCTGCAGGGGGGGAGGTAGGGAGGGAAGAGCTGGGCCTGAGTGGCGTTAAGCCACTGGGGCCCAAGCAAGGGGGGGGGGAGGGAAACACCCTTTCTTTCTTTCTTTCTTTCTTCCTTCCTTCCTTCCTTCCTTCCTTTTCTCTCTCTCCTCCCTCCCTCCCTGTTCCTTCCTTCCTTTCTTTCTCTTCCTTCCTTCTTTCCTTCCTTCTCTCTCTCTCCCCCCTACCTACCTACCTTCTTTCTTTCTTTCTTTCTTCTCTCTCTCCCCCCCCCCCCCCAACTACCTATTATTTGGTCCAGAATATTTTTTCCCCTGTTTTCCTCCTCTAAAACTAGGTGCGTCTTATGGTCAGGTGCGTCTTATGGTCCGAAAAATACGGTATATGATACTTTTATGTTGTTGATTCCCTTCCCCCCTCCTCTAGCTGCTACTTGCCTCACTGGAGAAACCAGAAAAATGGCCTAGAAATCAGAAAAATGGTCCAGGAAAAAAAATGGCTAATCCCCCACTCTTCCAACACTATGGCCCCTATAACAAATCAGGCATCTCTGCAGCTCCAAAATCAAGTCTATCAGGTCACATCTACATTAGCCTTTAGCTGATCCAAATAAACATATTGCCTGTACAGTGCCATCCTAAACAGAGTTACACCCTTCCACATCCATTACACTCAATGGTCTTAGAAAGGTATGGCTCTGCTTAGGATGGCGCTGTTAGGTTCTTCTAATGGAACAACACAGCTAACTGCTTTTTCCCTAAATGTCAACTGTACAGTACTGTAAGGAATCACACCTACGCACACTGTGCCTGGAGATTTTTAAAAAGTCAAGTACCTTTTAAAGGTATCCCCCCCCCCCCCCCGATGCTCTGAGTTTGCTTTCCCCTGCCCAGGAAAAAGGAGCTGGTAGTCCAAAATTGAGATAATAATATTATGAGAAATTGCCATCTTGGATTTTTATCTATACTGAAATTTCTATCGAGCTATATATGAATTGTAATGTTCTGTATTGTAATGTTTTATATTTTATGACTTTGCGTCTTGTACATCGCCCAGAGCCCGGCATGAGCTGGGATAGGGAATGATGATGATGATGATGATACTAATACTACTACTACTAATAATAATAATAAGTGAGGAGGGAAAGTGAGGAAGACATCTAGAAGGAACAAACACTTCCCAGGTTTGACCTCTGAACAAAAAGAAATCTTCAAAATCATGCATACTGAGGGAACATGCCCGTTGACCTAAACAGCTGCTGATACAGCCGAATGTCTGCACAAGACCCGTGTACATAGTAGCATAGATTGGGACTCTACTAAGACCACTGCAGATCGAGTATGCAAAGCTTGTGAGCCTACACTTGTACAAGTACAGGACTTACTGCAGACATTTGGCAGGTTTCCAAGGGCAGGACCTAAGGGCGCAATACCTATTTTCTCAACACAAATACAGCATAAGCAAGTTTGGATGCCTGAAGACGGTTACTGGTTTCAATGTGCAAATTTGTTCTTTATTTACCCTTATTTTTTACGCATATCCCACTTTTCTAGGGTTGTCAGCCTCCAAGTAGGGCCTGAAGTTCTTCCAGAATTATAATCGATATCCAGGCCACAGAGATCAATTCCCCTGGAGAATATGACAGCTTCATAGGGTGGACTCCATGGAATCAAATCCTTGCCAAGTTCCCTCGTCTCCCCAAATTCCACCCTCCCCAGACTCCACCCCCAAATTTCTATGAATCTCCTGTCCAAAGTTGGCAGTCCTAAGATTTTCTCCCTAATTGTACTCATAGTTGTCCCCTGTTCCACTTAACCCCCCACAACAATATCCCCATAATGTAAGTTGGGTTGAGGCAGTGTAATGGGTCCAAAGTCATCTGCCAAGCTCCCGTGCCAGAGTGGGGGTTCAGAGCCAGTTGTTCCAAGTCTTAGGCCAACACTCTAACCATTACAGCACACCAGATCTCATTTGGCCCAGACCTACACCCACCCCTCAATACACCTCAAAACCAGGGCAATGTCAATCAGTGCAAGCAGATAACTGGGGGGAGGGAGGTTTCTCACTGAATAATCTGATTGGTTAGGCATGAACTGCAAAGCTCTCAGATGCCAGCAGACCACTGATTGGTTTCTTTTTTCAGGAAAACAAAGGGATTACTATGCAATTATGAGTCAGGCCACATTAAAGCAGAAAGTGACTAGAAAATAATTAATTACAAGTATATGTGCGAGTAGAAGAGCACACTGTGGCTGCAGACCGACTGGCAGCTTGGAGTGATATAGTGCCACCTCTAACTGTGGCCAATTTCAAATGGCCTATGTATTCCGTTTCAGGAACTAACGGGGGTTTTATGTCATTTCAGACAGACCCATTTTAGTAACCGGCTCCTAACGGAATATACTAACCTGTTCAGACAAACCTGCTTCTGTCCTCTTTAGGAAGGGTGCCTGAAGTGCTGTTGACTCAAACTGCTTTCTTCTAGTCTTTAATCCTTCCGACCGCTTCAGAAGCACTATGGGGTGCTGTGTAAAATGCCTCCGTAGCACTTCCTGCAATGGCTTTTTTCCGCACTCTTTTTCTCCCCGCACATGTTTTTTTTTTTTTTAAAGTTCTGTTGGGTGTGCTATGGCACTGAGGTGGGACCGGAAATCAGCACCACAGCGACCCCATTGAGATGCTTGGACTCCGTTTAAATACACTGACATTTGCTGCTGCTGTCACCTGGAAACAAGGAGCTCATTGGATACAGAGTTCAAGTAGGAGATCAGGGGGCATAAGGGAATTGTGAGACAGATGTTAGGTCGATTTTTTAAAAAAAGTTTGCTTTAGAGGAAGTTTAGACGGGCACACACACACACAAGCATACACACTCCATGGTTTGTGGGAGTTAAGGAAGAAAGGAAAGCTTCCTGAGTTTCAAAACTGTCCGGTCCCCCCCGCCCAGCCCTTGCTTGAACTCTGTCCAATGAGCTCCTTGTTTCCAGGTGACAGCAGGAGCGAATCTCAGTGTATCTAAACTGAGTCCAGCTATCTCAGTGGGGTTTATTTATTTATTTATTTATTTATTTTAGTTTTTATATCCCGCCCTCCCCGCAAGCGGGCTCAGGGTTGCCATGGTGCTGATTTGTGGTCCTGCTTCAGTGCCATAGCTCTCCCAATAGAACGTTAAAAAAAACCCTCACAGAAAGATTGTGCACGCGGGGGGAAATGGCGGGAAAAGAAAGCGACACAGTTTGAAATGACACACCGCTTTAAAGATTGCTCCTTACTGGAAGGGAAATGCTGTATGAAACAGCTGTCCCTGTACTGGTTTACTCCATGACAGGACAATAATGGAAACCATTCGGTTTAGAAAGGTAGTGTGAAAGGGCTTTGTACTGCTTTAAAGTGCTGCAGGGCATACCATCCTGACAGCACACCCTGCTGCAGGTCACCTGCACAGCCATCACATGGTCAGGCATCCACATTAGTGTTCCACCTCAGCCATGGAGTGTGCTGCCCAGTTGTTGTTGTTTTTTTTTAAAAAATGCAGGCAGGCGGATGCACATATGCGCTTAAGCACATATAGGCAGAAACTTTTAAAAAAATGGTGGAGGAAATGGATCAGCAGATTCAGACTGCCAATCCGTTTTGTTTGTGCTCCCCTGCATTCAGACATCTGGCCACGTGTGATGAATGCGCAGGGAACCAAAAGCACCATGTTATGCAGTGGCTGTTTACTCCATTTCCAACTTACCGTATGACGGGGTGAGTACGATTGGGAAACGGCTGACAGATGTGGCTGTGTGACTAAACTCACTTAATCCATTTGGGAAGAGCAACTATATTGGGTCAAACTGCCTGTCTGACTGCAGCCTTTCTGAGTTTTCCAACATTGACTTCAGCTTGTTTTATGTTTAAAGATTCTTCCTCGAACACCTCAAAACATACAGGAGAGAAATATGTGTTGCTAATTTTAATCTGAGTACTTGATTTGATACCCAGGGGTTAAAAAGCGTAACTTCTTCATATTTTCTACAAAAATCACAGACTTCTGTCAGAATCATTTCCAGATTTTTTTTTTCTGATAGCCAGTTTGGTGTAGTTCTTAAGCGCACAGACGCTAATCTGGGAGAACTGAGTTTGATTCCCTGCCCCTCCACATGCAGCTGCTGGTGTGACCTTGGGCAAGCCACAGTTCTCTCAGAGTTGTTCTCTCAAGAGCAGTCCTCAAAAGAGCTCTCTCAGCCCCACCTACCTCACAGAGTGTCTGCTGTGGGGAGAGGAAGGGAAGGAGATTGTAAGCGGCTCTGAGTGAAGGGTGTGGTATAAATCCAATCTCTTCTCTTCTTCTAAATGAAATATAGGGCAACATTGGAATGGGCATATATAGCTGATTGCCTCAGAAGTCCCAGCAACTCCAATGGGACTTTGACATGCATAATGCTTGGCTCTACAGATTCAAGCTTTAAAAGGATTTAATTCCATGTAATTTATAACATACATAGGGCGTTATACTTTCACATGAAACTAGAGAAGCACTTTGAACTGCCTAATAACCATGTATTAAAGATTATGGAGAGCAAGAGAATCTCCAAGGTATATTTTTTCATTAGTGTGCTATCTGAGTTATCACTGAAGAAAGTTAATGTGGCAGGTTTTTCGTATGTCCAGCTAAAGGATGTCCTGTATTTAAAATCCTTGGGGTAGTTCTATTGTTTCTGCATAAGCCATTCTCTGATAAACCCATGAAAATCTGATATAAAATAGAGGTGATTGGGATAAAATTCAATATGGAGAAACTCTTGAGTGAGGAGAACAAGTTGTCCAAAATGTCAAGAGAAATCTGATTAACAACTGTACTGCAGTTCAAAAACTGGAGGCAGGGCCCTGATCTGGATAGCCCGGGCAAGCCCAATTTTGTCAGATCTCCAAAGCTAAGCAGGATTGACTCTGGCAAGTACTTGGATGGGAGACCTCCTTGGAATACCAGCAGTCAGGAGGTGAGGGCAGGCATTATTCAGCCACCTCTCTGAATATCCTCCAGGCCCCCAGTAGGGGGTCAGTCACCAGAGGTTGTTAGCCGAATTGCTTTAATTTATGTTTAGCAATCAGCAAAATACACGGGTTCTTGCCAACTATACCAGGGTCCCACCCCTCCCGGGAGATCTCAAGGAAAGAGGCACGTGAGGCAAGTTCCAAGTTCAATGTTGTTTACTGGATCATGTAATCAAGCATACAAAATCGTAATCACACACACAATCTTACAGGTCTAATAAAATAAAAAGAGAAAATAGCACTTTTGCATGAGCAGGTTTCGTTCGTGGGGAAAGCACGTTACCTTAGATGCGTTGTCCGATGTCAAGATGAATTGGATTTGGGGAAGAAAGGTATAAAAGCTATGGGGCCACGAGGCTTGAACCGGCAAGACCACGTGGTTCTCCTGGATCGCGAGTCCAGAGAGAGAAAAAGGGGTTTAAAGATGGAGGCAAGGATTGGGGACAGAAAGCTGGACTGAAGGGTCAATAGGTAAGATAGAGGGCGACGGCTCAAGAGGCCGAGTGACTCTCGGTTTGGACTTTTATTGGGGGGTCTTGGGGCGGGCTTTGCAGACCACAACCCACTAACACTCCTACTAGGCGGTCCGTCCCTGTTGGACCTTGCTATAGGTTAAAGGTGAACAAAGGGAGGAGGTCCAGGGGTTTGGTCAGTGTTGCAAGAGTATGACTTCACCAGGAAACAGACACTGAGTCTGGGGTCCGATGACTCACCTGGCCATACCTATTGTCAGTTGATGGTTTTAGCCAAGTATCTGATGGCTGGCACATTAGTTGCTAGGCAGTCTAGTTAGCATAACTATCCAGATGTATAGTGGGGGAGTGGGGGTTAGCCAGCGGATGTCTGACATAAGGAAACCTCATGGCAAGAGGAATCCCTTATCTTTGTCTTGGGTGAACTGTTCAGGGTGTCAGCCTCCTGGCTTGGGCTGGAGCTGGCTCCTATGTGAAGAAGAAAGCGCAAGGCCCTACCACTGCTGGCGACACAGAGTTCAAACTTATGGATATAAAAATCCATAAGAGCACAGAAAAGTGCCTTGCTGGCTAACAAGGTCACCATGACTTTCAGGTGCACACAGTCAGTCACCAGAGGTCACCATGACTTCTGGTTGCACACTCTCTCTGTCTCTCTCTCACACACACATACACAGAGGCACATACAGAGTAGCCAGGTCTGGGTTGGAAAATACCTGGAGACTTTGGGGGTGGATCCAGGGGAGGGTGGTGTTTGGGGAGGGGAGGGGCCTCAGCATGGTACAATGCCATACAGTCCACCCTTCAAAGCAGACATTTTCTCCAGGGGAGATAATCTCGGTCAGCTGGAGATGAGTTGTAAAAGCAGGAGATCTCCAGGCCCCACCTGGAGGCTGGCAACCCTAGACACATGTGAAATTTTTTTTTAAAACTGGAGGCAGAAGGGCTACTTTCAGTTTGCCTCCCACCTTTGAAAGGGAAATGTATTTTAAATGTTTCTGCCTGGAATTTATAAACATTTACAAAAGTTCCACCAAACCACCATTTGGTTCTTCAACACTGGTCATCTGATTTTGATGTTTTCCATTTCTCATGTTATTCCATGGACAGAGATGGAACTTATTAGGGACAATTCACACATTACAGAGTTCACATGCTCCCTCACATTTTCATCAGCCAAGTTCCCAGATGTAACAGTTCCCAAGGCCTCCAGACCCGTGGGACCATCGGCTCACCCCATGGGAATTCCCCAATGGAGAACAGATGTGGACACCTTTCCTGCATTCTTTTTTTCCTGACCTTAAACTACCTCACAGAGCCACAATTTATCTGTAGGGCTGCTCATATGTTTCCCGCTGGAAAATGGTGCCCAGGGGAAGCTGAAGACTGTTCTCTCTACACACCAATCTGAATTAGGCCACCACACACCTGGGAACAGACTTCCCAGCATTGAACTCCAGGTGCTTGTCTGATTAAAATTCCTTATGGTGGTCATGCATCCACCATCTGGACTTCGTAATGTATGACTCTACTGTGAGGGTCAGTAACAACTGTCATGGGTGGTCACAGGGAGGAATCAAAACCCAGTTCTCTGGATTAGAGTCAGCCACTCTTAACCACTACACCAAACTACCAAATTGGTAATTTTGACATGGAGGAAATAGATTTGGGTGGCATTTGGGGTTGCCATAGCAAGCAAAAATATCTAATATTGTGGCAACAACCATGACTGTCACCAGAAAAAGTTTAGAAGGAAAACAGGAGTGGAGGGAGGAGGAGACAGGAGAAAGCCCAGGGAGGGGCTGTGAAGTGGAAAGGACAGTCAGGTCCATTCTGCATCTGGCATGCGCTCCACATTTTCTCAGCACTCGACCTCGTTTCCCATTGCCTCAGAATATCTGTTTTCATTGCAGTGCCTCGGATCCTGGTTTCTGCATTGGCTAGTGTCAGTTAGCCATCTATTTTGTTTTAAACGCTCATTTTAGCATTGGTATGCAAATTTTCCTGTGTCAGTTCTTGCCTCAGTGGTCATTAGCTGCCTGAGCCAAGTAATTCATGGTGAGGTAATAAATACAGAGGAGGAAACAGGGGCAGGGGAACTGATGGAGATCAATGAAGCCAAGTCAAATTGTCCACTTATTGTCCCTTTCGAATCAAAAGCAAAGGAAGGAAAAGGTGCTGCTCAAAACCATACCCTGAGGCAATGCTGTACTGACTGCAAAGTCACCCCTGAATGGCCATAAATCTATGCAGAAGGTACCATAAAACATGATGAACAAAGAAAGTGAAAGCGGCATGCAGTGTAAAGGGAGATTAACTTCCCAATGTTGCTGTGGAAAAACTGCGAGGAAACCGATGGGTGCAGAATAACACCCTTGAGTGGTCGCTTAGGCTCAGAGTGTGTGACAGGCCCAAAGTCACCAAGTGAGCTTCCACAACAGAGTGGGGGATGTTCACCTGGGTCTCTCAGACAATCACTCCCACACTGGTAGAGTTGTCAGCATCTAGGTGGTTGGAGATTTCCCGCTATTACAATTGATCTCCAGGTGACAAAGATTGGTGCACCTGGAGAAAATGGCCTCTTTAAAAGGTAGACTCTATGGTGCTTTCTCCACTGAAGTCCCCTCCCCAAACCCCATCCTCAGACTCCACCTCCAAAACCTCCAAGTATTTCCCAAGGTACACAGAAGGGGAGGCAGCATGAGGAAGGGAGGGGAAAAATGTGATTTTCCTGCCCCACAAGAACTCCAGTGGTCATAAGAACACCAGAAGAGCCCTGCTGGATCAGACCAACAGTCCATCTAGTCCAGCATCCTGTCTCACACAGTGGCCAACCAGTTCCTCTGGACAGCCAACAACAGGGCCTAGAGGCCGAGGCCTTCCCCTGATGTTGCCTCCTGGCTCTGGGATTCAGAGGCGAAGTGCTTCTGAATGTGCAGATTCCCCTCAGTCACCATGGCTAGTACAAGATGGGTAGCCATGTTCGTCTGTAGCAGTAGAAAATGCCAAAGCCCTTTGCAAGATGGTCATCTTCTTTGCCCGAGAGCACGGCTACCGGTCCATGGTGCTCAACACGTTAATGGTGCAGCACGAAGCCTGCATCTTGTACAACAGTGTCGGTTTCCACGTGTACCACCACTACGTCTTGCCCACTTTCTACAGCAATTTGGTCAACTGTGCTGTTTCTAAGCATCGATACGACATCCCCTCCGTGGGCTGAGGAGGGAGCTGAAACCTGGACTGTGGCTGTTGATTGGACCAGGCATTTCAACCTGTTTATCCCTCAGGCAGCGGATTCCATGGAATGGACAATGGGAACGAGTCACTTTTTGGTGTTGGGTGAAGGAATTTTTGGTGTTGGGTGACTCAGTTTTTGTACACTTGGGAGTGTTAATTTTCAGGTTGTTTAAAGAAGGCGTTCAATGGGAATCATGCCCTGAGGGAGTCTAGTAAAGAAGGATGCTGAAACAGTATCTATATTTGGTGTCATCTGCAAACTTGGCCACTAGACTATTCAGCCCTAGTTCCAGATCACTAATGAATAAATTAAATAGTACCGGCCCCAATACCAATCCGTGTGGGACCCCACTGCTTATTTCCCTCCATTGTGAGAACTGTTCATTGATTCCTACTCTGCTTCCTGTCATTTAAGCAGTTTTTAATCCATAAAACAACCCATCCTCTTAGCCCATGACTGCTCAGGAGTCTCTAGCAAGGTACCTTGTCAAAAATTTTGAAATTGAAAATTCAGGTATATGATGTCTACAGCATACCTGAGGGTCTGGCATACCTGAGGGACCGCCTTTCCCCATATATGCCCTGGAGAGCACTGAGTTCAGGGACCCAGAGCCGACTGGTCCTCCAAAGTATCAAGGAGGCCAGATTGGCAATGACTAGGGCCAGGGCGTTTTCGGTGGCAGCTCCACTCTGGTGGAATGAGCTCCCAGAGGAGATCAGGGCCCTGTGGGACCTTTTACAGTTCCGCAGGGCCTGCAAAATGGAGCTCTTCCACCAGGCCTTTGGAGCCGCCACCATCACCAACACCAACACCACTACAGCTATAACTAGCGGTAGCGCTATTAGTTAGATATGACAGCTGGGGTGGTAGCCCTAGACCGCAGGTTCCTGTGATTATTGCCTGGCCTAGCCCCCCCCCCCCCCCCCGAAGCAAACTGAAGTGGACCAACAGAATTACTGTAAACACTGGAATTACTAGCATTTTAGTATTGTCAATTTTAATATTGTTTTAAATATGATGTATATGTTTTATGTATTTGAAAGTTTTACCTTGCTGTGAGCCGCCCTGAGCCAGCCTAGGCCGGAATGGGTGGGGTAGAAATCAATAAAATAAAAATGTAAACAAACAAACAAATAAATAAATACAGAGTCACTGCTGTCTACATGCGTTCACTTTCTCAAAGAACTTGTAAAGGTTGGTGAGGCAGGATTTCACTTTGCAGAAGCCATGCTGATTTTCCCTCAGCAGGATTTGTCCCTCTATGTGCCTAACAATTCTATCTTTGATGATAGATTCAGGGTAGCCATGCTGGTCTGAAGCAGCAGAACAAAGTTTGAATCCAGCAGTACCTTTAAGACCAACAAAGCTTTATTCAAGGTATAAACTTTTGTGTGCACGCACACTTCTTCAGATACTATCTCTGTAGAAACTGTAATCACCTACTAATTTGCCTGGGGAAAGGATTAGGCTCACACGTGGCTCCTCCTTGTTCTAGGAACACATGTTCTTCCCATTCCCGCTCATCTCTGTAGAAACTGTAATCACCTACTAATTTGCCTGGGAGAAGGATTAGGCTCACACGTGGCTCCTCCTTGTTCTAGGAACACATGTTCTTCCCATTCCCGCTCATTCCTACAGCAAGAATGGACTGATTAGACTCCTTTACATTAGTACTGCAATAAGCACTCCCTTCCAGTCTCCCAAGGATAACTTTTTCAGTCAGCCTAAGTTTGACCAAAGGAGCAAAAGCTATTAACTTAACCTGTGCCAATCAGCACACACATCAGTGCCTTAACCATCACTTATGCCCTGACAAACTAGCTTCTATTCCCTTTCACACACAATTGTGATGGGGGGGGGGGGGGGGGCAAAGGCCAGAGCATCCTTCTGAAGTCCCTGAGAAGCTAGATGGGGCTGTCCTTCTCTAGAGGAGAACCTTGATCACAACCCACCCTCTACTCCATTCAGCTTCACAGAAACCATGGGCACTGGGCTGGGGCCTTAGCCCCCAAGGCAAAGGTCCAAGACTCCCTAATAGGGCTTTTTTCCTGGGGGAACATGCCGGAAAGGAGTTCTGGAACCTCTTTGACAAAATTCTTTTTAAAATGTCTAAAGGTTCATGAGTTTTCAGTATACAGACTGAAAACTTCATTTCCCTC
The DNA here is from genome assembly GCA_029233225.1 of Lepidodactylus listeri. Classification (NCBI taxonomy): domain Eukaryota; kingdom Metazoa; phylum Chordata; class Lepidosauria; order Squamata; family Gekkonidae; genus Lepidodactylus; species Lepidodactylus listeri. The sequence goes on from JARCFY010000005.1 coordinate 28,267,585, forward strand.
CTGAGAGTTCCAGCACCTCTTTTTCAAAAAGAAAAAAAAAAGCCCTGCTCCTTAGGGCTGCCAACTCTGGGTCAGGAAACTCCTGGAGATTTGGGAGTGGAGCCTTGGGAAGGTAGGGTTTGGGGAGGGAACGGATTCCAGACAGAGACATATAATGCCATGGAGTCCACCCTCCAAAGCAACTATTTTCTCCAGGGGGACAGACCCCTGTCGTCTAGGGTTTTCCAGATCTTCCCTAGCCACCAGCAGGGGATGGGCGTGGGGCAGGGTTGCCAGTTTCAGGTTGGAAAACTCCTGGAGATTTTGGGGTGGAGCCTGGGGAGGACAGGGACCCCAGTGGGGTACAGTGCCATAGAGTCCACCCTCCAGTCCAAAGCATCCATTTTCCCAAAGGGAACTGATCTCTATCGTCTGGAGATGAGCTATAATTCCGTGGCTCTCCAGGCTCCACCTGAAGGCTGGCAACCCTATGCACCGGGAGCCCCTCCGCCGCGTGCTCGCCGCCTGGTGCTGCCCCGCCAGGTTCTCTGGGCGACGGGGTGCGTGCAAAGCATCTCGAAACAGTTCCCGCAGGTTTGCATCTTCCTAACCTGACCACGGCGTCTGCAAAAGCGACATGCGCCTCTCAGGACCGAGCTCTGATAACAAAAGGCTCGGAAGGAAAGTCTGGCCGAGGGCCGGTTTGCTGGTCGCTACCTCTGAGCCGAGCCCGCTGCAGTCTTTCGCCGCCTGAGTCAGCACAGAAGGCGCCGCTGGCCGCACGTGCGGCGCGCGGCGCGCACCCGCACCCGCCCTTCGGCTCACGCTGGTTTAAATTAAACGGCGGCGGTGCTTGCCTAGGAAAGGAGACGGCGCTGCGGCTTTCCGGGGCGCGAAAGCAGACGTCGGAGGCGACTGCACTCCCCAGGGAGCAGCCGGTCCCGTTCTTGCGGCATGGAGCGAGCATTGTAGAGGTGGGCGAAGGGCCGGCTAGTCCCCGTGGGCGAGGGGCTTCCCGGGGGGGAGGGAGACGGTCTTATTCCTCTCCCCACCCCATGCCGCACACGGCAGCATCACTGCAGTGCCAGCCCAGCACTCTCCTCAGGTCTCAGTGCCTTGATTTTCTTTCCCTTCAGCGCCCTTCTGGGAGGAGATTTTCAGGCGCTTTCCGTAGCTGCTCAAAAGGGCCTCTTGAGAACGGGTCCGGCCCAAATCCGGCTGTTCGGTGAGGGGCCGGGGGGGGGGGGGGTGTTGCTTTTTCTTCTGCCTGCAAAAGCGCTGCAGTGGTATGGTCCCGTCCCTCCCTCCCTCCCTCTCCCCCCCCCCCCCTTGCAGGCGCGCAAGGAGCCTCCGTGCTGTTGGGGGGCGAGATGCGCGGTTCTGGAGTTGGATCTCTTACAGTGCTGTCCTAAGCAGGGTCACACCTTTCTGGCCCCCTTGAAAGGAGCAACTGTTTAGGATTGCACTTTACCTCAAAGGCCTGTGCTTTACCGTGCATGCTCCTTGCGGGCTTTTTAAGACATGGGGATTTTTGAAGCTCACTGTTTTAAACCTAACTTCCTTGTACAGGTCACCTTTTCCGTGTTCCTCTGGCTTAGAAGTGATAGACACAAGGCATTAACCTAACCTGATGCTCTTCTTTGGTGGCCAGGAGCAGAGGAAGGACTAATTCCTTCTCTCCATTTGTCTTGATTCTTCCCACCCCCCATCGCAGCACCACACCACAGTGGTTCTGTGTGCTCAGGCAAGCACTCCTAACATGCTGGGTAGCTCAGAGGACTCAGAGGCGGCTCTGTTCTTAACTGATCTCCTAGTAAAGGTAAAGGTTTCCTTGCCCGAATGCCAGTCGAATCCGACTCTAGGAGTGGTGCTCATCTCCGTTTCCAAGCTAAAGAGCCAGCACTGTCCGAAGACTTTCCTATGGTCATGACTAGACGCCGAGGCGCACAGAACGCTGTTACCTTCCCACCAAAGTGGTACCTATTTATCCACTTGCAAATTCTTGCTTTCGAGCTGCTAGGTTGGCAGGAGCTGGCACCAGAGACGGGAGCTCACTCCGTCATGTGGCGTTAGGGTCTTGAACTGCCGAACTACTAACCTTCCGGTCTGAAGCTCAGCATCTTAACCTCTGAGCCACCTCGGCCCTGACCTCCTAGTACAGAAAAACAGAAGAAGAAGAATTCTGTTTCTGAAAACAGTGGTCCAAGACTGGAGTGCAGTTGATGTTAATCTCCATGCTACTCAGCTCTGAAAGGAGACAAAAAGCATATGTGCCGTCTACCTGACAGTGACTGGAATCAGGTTGGCTGCGACAGGTTATAGGAACAGGAGGGGTAGGAGGGGCCTGTAGAAGATGAGTGGAGAAACTCCACTCAGTTCTCACACTTCTCTGTGCAGCGAGGAGCTGAGCTAGTGAAGAAAGCTAAAGCATCATTCTCCAACTGTTGTGTAATACTCTCAGGATCTTCGAGGTGAGAGTCCATCTCCTTTGTTCAGCAACTTGTCTGCTTTACTAAAAACTAACAGATTGAGGCAGCTTCCAGTGTACAGGATGTAAAGCTAGATGTTCACTGCATTTTGTAAGTTGCGTGGCTTTTTTGTGCAAAAGCTCAAGGCGATGCTTTGCCTCTTAAACAAGGATTGATCTGGCATGCATCTCTGAAATTAGGGCAAGGCAAAGTGGTGTGATAGGCCTGTGAATTGTCTTGTAAAAGACACAGGGAAGAACTGGAAGTCTTAAAAGTAAAGAGCAAAGGATTGTTCCATCTCTTGAGATCATTGGCGGAGTGCATTAAGACAGTGAAAATTATTTCCTTGGGGGTTTGAGATGAGATGTGCATGATCTCACGTGGAAAATAATTATAAGGAGCTCTGTGGTTTTTGCTTGTAATGTGGTTTTTACAAAGAATTCTGAACGTGCTTACTTGTCTTCAAACCTGTAGGAATTTTGCCCCTTGGGTTCTTTTTGTCTGACAAATTAGAATGTATATTTTATTTTTGTCCTCAGGGTGCACAAAACTGAGCTCTTTTGGTTGTAGAAAGCAATGATCCAAAACTTTGTTTAAAAAAAATGTTCTGAAAGAGAGGAGCATCATCTATCTGAAGCTTTGGAAACACATACTCCTCCAAGAGATATTTACACACAGATAGTGGATACTGCAGTATTGGGAAGGCAGACTTATTTGGGATGTTCGTTCTGTGGCCTTAGGGCTCTTCATGGCCCTCTGTGGTTCAGTATCCGGCCTTGTTTGCATTGTACAACCCAAACTGAAATCAAGACTGATCACAGTGGGTGAACTGCCTTTTTTCCTATGAAAAGTACAGCGTGATTCAGATGTTGTAGTAGAATGTCCTGAACAAATGATGGCAGGGCAGAATGTTACAGGACAGGTTCGACAGCATAATGTATAAGATAGTAAAGCCCTAGCTCCATTCAGAAATGCATTGCATTGGTATAAAAAGTCCTGGGTTCAATCTAAAATTTCTTTTTTAAAAAATCTTGTTTTGGCTGCATGAAAACTTTGACAGCAATGATCAGTCAGAGTGTTGTAGTTCAGTCACACAGTCGAGTCCAACTCCTTGCGACCCCATGGACCACATCACACCAGGCCCTCCTGTCTTCAGTCAGAGTTGGCAGCACTAAATTAAAGAGAGCAATGATTTTACTTTATAAAGCGACCTTATGTATTAAAAACACTCTTCCCTTGACATTGCCTAGTTTTTTAGGAAAGTGCTCCGTTTTAGATCACCCTCCACTTCGGCACTGTTCCCTGAATAGAAATTCTTTTCTTTTGAGTTATCTGTATGCTGACTCCCAAATACCTTTCAGATTTGTGTGTGCATGTGCACTTTGAAAACATACTTTCCTCTCAGGGCTAGAGCTGTGGACAAATATTGTAGTTAGAAATGGTGGCTTGGTTTCAGTGGAAGAATCATCATGATGGTGTTCACTGTTTATGGTTCAGTAAGTGCTATAGTCCTCATCAGGGCCTCTCAGTGACAAATTTTAGACTCTTGCCTAGGGTGCTGGCCTGCGATCCGCCTGTGAGCACGCTTCCTCCTTCCCCCGCCCTGGCCAGCCTCTGGCCCCCTCCGGCCCCGCCCCTCCGTGCCCCGGCCAAGCTGCATGGCCGGCGGGCGCCCCCCTCTGTGCATGCTCAGAGGCTGGCCTGGGGGTGGGGCCTGGTGGAGGAGGCTCCTCCCCTGTATGGCAGCAGTGGTGGCAGCCGAGGTGAGCGCGGCCGGGCTTCGGGGGTCTGCCAGGCAGCTGGTGAGGCATTGTGGCCAGCTGGTGCAGGTGGCTGCCGACGGGGCTGGAGAGCTTGTGAGACTGGGCAAGTGGATGGTGCTGGGGCCAGGGGGGCACCCCTTGCGGGCGGGTCTCCGGCAGTGGAGAGGTTTCTGTGGTGGGGGGGCGCCACAAGGCAGCCTCGCCTAGTACACAAAAAACCCTGGGGCTGGCCCTGGTCCTCATGAAACATAGGTGGAATTGCCAACATCTCATGGATCTTAGTCTCTCTATTAGGAGATTCATCTGTACCAGAACTGGTTGATAATCAGGAAGCAAGATGAAAGCAGCTTAACATGGAAGAGCTGTTCCTCTCAAAGAAAAGGATGAAGTGAAGTCCAATGCCATTACAGTCAATGGAAAGACTTCAGTTCATCTGTGCAGACCGCACCCTTCGTCTAACAAAGAAATGTGCCTTCTGTTGTTCTAAGAGCTCTGTAGCAAGACAGCATTTTATTAATTTTTCCCCTTGACATATATATATATATATACTCCCCAGCTCTGTTTGATGTGGCTTTAAACAATACAGTAACTATACAGTAAGACCAGTAAAACATCGGAGGTATAATAATTACAGATAAGCAGCAGCAATAAAATACATCAGGTTGAAACAAAATGCGATTTTATGGGCACAGACCTAAAACTGATCTGGAAGCTGCTTAGAATGACAACTAAGCCTCCATTGCATAACTCAGAGACATGGCAGAGGTACAAGACTTTATTGGTACCCAAAGACCTCTCAGCCCAATCCCATACCCAATGCTGGTGTAACTTTACCAGTGAGTTTCAAAGGGAGGGAAAGGACAACTGCAGCTCCACTGCCTTCCCAATACAGCGGTTTAGAATACTGACTAGCAGCGCAATCCTATGCTGAGTTACTCTACTCTAAGCCCACTGAAAGCAATTGGTTTAGACTGAAGTAACTCGGCATAGGATTGCATTGTAAGACTGCAGCCTATCACAGCTCCGCAGTCCCTATAAGCCCCAGATGAGTCATCCATATCTCAGATGGTAGGCGCACCACATGGGCTACATCTCTCTGACTTCAAGTTGTTCACACTTAAGGACACACATGGAGGGATTTTGTGATGGGCACTTTGGAGAAAGGCTGTTTTGCAGAAGGCAGCACATTGCATGAGCATCCAAAGAGGATGGGGGAAAGCGAACACTAATCCTCTGAGAACCCTTATAGGTACTTTCCCTGGGGACATAAAAACAGACCTCCATCTCTGGATGCCAGGACAATGCACCCCATGCAGGTAAGCAAGACCTCATGAGCTCAAACTGTTGCCAGTTTCCCACACACAGAGAGACACACACACAACATATACCTACGGCTTATTCACTCATCAGTGTTCCTCCCTACACAGTTGCTAACAGTGTCTCCCATACCGGGTGTGAGGGGGTGGCGCAGAGGTCGTATGCACAATGCAAGGGGGTGTTAATTGGCTGGTATAAAATTGTAGTACCCGTACAGGGTCATGCTGCTCCAAGCCCCCATGCATTTTTGAGAAACAAGCACAACAGCCTTTCTGGGTCTACACGAAATGGGTGAATGTTGACAAGGGCAACACTATGCTCCCAACAGGTGAATCCCAATATATGGAAATCCCCAAAGGAACAGGAAGAACATCATAATGGGGCCACAGCTTCAGACCCCGTGCAGAGTGTTTGCGCTCCCTTGCTCTTTGTCACTGCCACCAGATTCATGTCTGAACTTGTGTCTCCTTTGGCCTTTTCCAAACAGTCTTACACCGTTGCCAAGATAACAAACCTCATTCCCAGTTCATTGCCAAGCATGCTCTGAGCCTGCAAGATGCCCTACAGCTACAGTTACCGGCATGCATCTAGGTGCTCTGCTGGGCAGTTGCCATCACACTAGTTTTCGGAAGGCTCCTACGCCTTTGCTAACTGCACTGACAGACATCAAGATCACAGGTCGAGCTGTCCCTGGGTGGAGCCACACTAGTCCAATATAGCACCATTGTATACGAAGTTATAAAAAGCTTTCAAAAGTTCTCATCAGTCTGCTGTTCTCCCTTTCTTTCCATGCTATGGTCCCATTTTTTCTAGAAGCTTATTGATTGCAATTGTTTGCTAAAGGAGAAAATAGAACTGCAGTTTATGTGGTGTGCTGACAGGTTTGGCACTGCTATTTTGCCACATTCATAAGAGGATCTGTTTTCTGGCGCATGTCATTGGTAACCACCAACCAGGGAACAAGGGCTACAAACAAAGGCATCATTCATACTTGCCTCCTTGAGGTTTCCTTGCCATCCCTGGTGTAGGGACTTTTTGAGTCTGTGTATTCACAGGCATGTCTTGGGCTGGTATTTAGGTGACAGGAGAGACATTTCTAAGTAGTGGGTGACTTCAACTATACAAGTGACAGCAGAGGCAAGAAAAGGGAGGAAGATTCTAAATGAATCCTGTCCAAGGCGAGGACTGGGGAAATCCACCCCTGAATGTCTCCCCCAAAGAAGCAAGGATTATGGAGGCAAGGAAGGAGATGGACAGAGAGTGAAGGAAGGGAACCAGCAGACAGTGGGCTTGGCAGAGACTGTGGGAGTGAGGAAGAATTAGGAAGGGGAATAAGAAATCATATGTTGCCCGTCCTGAAGAACGAGAGAAGCCTTGCTGTTGATATTACAGAGGGCAACTTAAAGAGACGGTGAAACTAAGCTTAACCTGTTGCCCAAAAGCTGAGAGTTTTTGTCCTGTTTTTTGGGGGGAGGGGTCTTGCAATATTTGTGGAGCTCAAAAACTACCTTACCAGAAAATGTACTAATCTTTATGGGAGATGGGCCTAGCTTTGGAAATTCGATCAGAAGTGCCCCTTGAGTGTCTGATGAATGGACATTATTTTGGAGATGTGTTAGGTATTCTCGGAATGTTCACTGATGTTTCGAACTTCCCATGATACCGGAAATGGAGGATGATCGTATAATATCATGAGACCAGCCCCTAAGCTGAGTTGCATAGCTTCTCATGGGACCTGCATTACTCCATTGTGGGACTGGCATTTTATTTCCTTGTGGATTGCAGTGGATAAACTCTCCTGGGGTTATAGGGGTTCTGAGGTAAAAGTGGCGTGACAGAAAAGCAAAGCCTCAAGGTGGTGGTTGGAGATCTCACACTATTACAATCGAACTCCAGGTGACAAAGATCGAGAAAATGTAGCCCAGGTGACAAAGATCGACAAAGATGGAGAAAATGGCCTCTTTGAGATGTGGTCTCTATGGCGCTTTCCCCTCTGAAGTCCCTCCCCTCCCCAAACCCCAGAATTCACCCCCAAAACCTCCAGGCACTTCCCAATCCGGAGCTGTCAACTGTACACACTGGCTATCACTGGTTGGTTGCTGTTGAGCAGTAACAAACCTGGGTGATCTATCCAAGTAACTCAGTGTTTGCTGTTGGTTCTTGCCCCATTGAGTTCTCAAAGCCCAAATCAGACTAGAAAGAGTCCTGCCCCCAACATCTTCCTTTTACTGACAGAAACAAAAGAATGAAGCCTGGCAACATTGTTGTGGTTGCCTAGCAATGGCTACTGAGGATATACATTTCTTAAAGCTGCAGGTGCTGTGTCTATCATTTTGGAGTGTTTTAACCCTGTGATTTTGTTTGTTTTTTTAGATTTCAGATTTTTCTGCAAACCTTGGGTTTTCAGAATGATCAGTCTTGTCTATCCATGTCCCCACTCTCTGGATTTAAATATCCATGGATGGAACCATGTTCCAAATTAAATATATTGATTCCTGATGTCATGACATAATAGCACTAATCAGCTCAGCATGAAAAAAAATGGAGGTATACACCTACTGTTGGTAAACAACAAGACAACCCATTCTCTTATCCCATGACCGCTAACTTTACTTAGGAGTCTCTGGTGAGGTACTTTGTCAAAAGCCTTTTGAAAATCCAGGTATATAATGTCTACAGCATACCTGAGGGTCCAGCATACCTAACATAAGAACATAAGAGAAGCCAATGTTGGATCCGGCCAATAGCCCATCCAATCCAACACTCTGCCACACAGTGGCCAAAAACGCCAGATGCCCTCAGGAGGTCCAGCAGTGGGGCCAGGACACTAGAAGCCCTCCCACTGTTGACCCCCCAAGCACCAAGAATACAGAGCATCACTTGCCCCAGACTGAGAGTTCCTATCTATACCTTGTGGCTAATAGCCACTGATGGACCTCTGCTCCTTATGTTTATCCAATTCCCTCTTGAAGCCATCCATGCTTGTAGCTGCCACCACCTCCTGTGGCAGTGAATTCCACGTGTTAATCATGTTGATTGGCTGCCCCCACAGTCTAACCATCTTGCTTAGTGCCATCCCATGCAGTCATCCTTTTGCCACATTCAGGAGGTTCATTACCACAGCCTGCTGCCATTCGAGCCACAAACCCTTGGTTCCCCACCTCCTTTGCCTATCATGTCACCAGACAAGTTCCTGTGGAAAGAGGCCCCTAAATGTGAAAAGAGTTTGAAAACAGCTGTGTTACACAAAATTTGGAAAAAACAAAGTTGAACCTGTGCATGAAAACACACAACTTTAACCTTGCTAACTGTGGTTTTAACAAGTTTCCTTTTCCATAAGGTACAGTGGAGAATATCCATTGTTTTTTTATGATATTGAAACTTGTTTAATGATTTTCAGTATGATTCACCTGCAGGTGGCTTGGCTGATGAAATATTTTCTTGTAAAAGACCATATTGCATCACGTCAGAGCTGCAGTACGGTATCTACAGTGTGGGATTTTATAGAAGGATATCTGTTTGTGTGGCTTCTGTGAAGCTGAATCACGAACAGCGCTCACAAGACCAGTTAATTTTAAACAAAATGTATTTAACTCAAAACCATAGAGACGTTTACATACCTACCTATATGGGGACAGAAACTTTCAACAGGTAGTGTCTCGAAGTTCAGTCATTTGACTGGTCTTTACTTGAAAATGTTCTGTGGTGATCTAGCTCCCTGGTACTGCCATGACTCCATGACCAAGCACCGCCCCCTCCTCAGCTTCCCCGAGCAGTGCAGAGGCGCAGCGCCCTGGGGAAAGCCCTGCTAGGGTCTTTATTGTTTTTAATGTTTTGTTTTAATATTGATAATTTTATCATTGTTCCTTTTATGACTGTGTGCTGCTTTTCCAGAGACTTGCTCAAGGTGGCATATAAATTTTCTAAGTATACCATTTTTTATCTGGGCACATGGCACGTAAGTACTGGAGAAATTTCACCAACCCTTCAGCAGCTTCCACCCCATCAGTTTGGTGTAGTGGTCAGGAGTTGTACTCTAATCTGGGAGAATCTGGTTTAATTCCCCACTCCTCCACATGCAGCTGCTGGTGTGACCTTGGGCCAGTCACAAGTTCTCTCAGAGCTGTTCTCTCATGAGCAGTTCTCAAAAGACCTCTCTCAGCCCTACCTACCTCACAGGGTGTCTTGTTGTGGGGAGGGGAAGGGAAAGGGATGGGTGGTGCACATGTCCTGGGTATCTCAAGTCTACTTGAAACCTGGTGGTTTCAAGGGAGCAGGAAGAGAATGAGGGTGTGTTCTTTATGCTTATTTTTATTGCACAAAGTATTGGATGGGGAAGGGAAAGGAGGAAGAGCAGGTCAGTTTCACTCACCTGTGGAGTAGAGCCTGAGGGGTGGGTGTTGCCTTCTGACACACTTTCGGTATGTTAGGGGGTGTGGCATATGCAAATGAGTTATGCTAATGAGCTCCTGCACTTCTTTTTCTACGAAATGACCCCTGGGGACATCTGTCCTGGACCCTTTTTATTTGGGCTTCAGGCCTAGCTTTGGAACCAAGACAGCACCGATAGCTTTGACTGATGATCTCTATTTACATCTGGATAAAGACATCCTGGCTCTGTTGATCCTTCTGAATCTATCAGCAGCCTTTGATACAGTTGACCATTTGGTCCTGATCAACCGCCTTGCCTCCCAGGGAGTAAGGGGCACTGTCCTTAGCTGCCTCTCCTTGTTTCTCCAGGGATGCTCTCAGAGGGTTGCTGTCAGGGAGGAGAGGTCTTCCTGTCGAGACCTGAATTGTGGGGCCTCACAGGGTTCGATACTCTCTCCGATGTAATTTAACATATATATGCACCCTTTTGCCAAGATCATCAGTTTGGTATAGTGGTTAAGTGCGTGAACTCTAATTTGGGAGAACCGGGTTTAATTCCCCACTCCTCCACTTGCAGCTGCTGGATGACCTTGGGCAAGCCATAGTTCTGCCAGAGCTGTTCTCTCAAGGACAGTTCTGAAAAGAGCTCTCTCAGCCCCACCTATCTCACAGGGTGTCTGTTGTGGGGAGGGGAAGGGAAAAGAGTTTGTAAGCCGCTCTGGGACTCCAAGTGAAGGGCGAGGTATAAATCCAATCTCCTCCTCTTCTTCTTCTGACAGCTGTAGACTCAGTAAAGAGCCTTGGGGTGGATTCTGTGCTATCTTTGGATAAACAAGTGTTCATGGTAGCACAGTAAGCATTTTTTCACCTACACCAGGCCTGCCAGCTGACTCCTTATTAGTCTGGGTCAGAATTTGCCACATCAGTCCATGCAACAGTCATCTCCAGATTGGACTACTGCAATGTGCTCTACTTAGAGCTGCCCTTGAAAATGTTTCGGAAACTGCCGGTGGTCCAGAATGTAGCTGCCAGATTGCTGACTGGAACATCATGGTCAGCTTTTATATTGGCTGCCAATTAGTCTCCAGATCCAATTCAAGGTGTTGGTGTTAACCTTTAAAGCCCTTAATGGTCTGGGACCCTCATAACTACGGGACCACCTCTCCTGTTACAACCCCCATGTTCCCTTTGGCCATCGTCTAGGGGTGTCTTGCAAGTGCCTGGCCTCAGGATGGCTCAGGTAGCTGTCACCAGGGGAAGAGACTTCTCAGTTGTGGCCCCTACCCTGTGGAATGCGCTGCTGGAGAACACCAGTGCCCTGCTGGATTTGTTTAGTTCCCTAGAGCATGCAAGGCTGAATTGCTTAGATTGGCTTTTGGAGGGTAGCCACATGCTTGGGCTGTTTTATTAGTTGTATGGTGATAGCCGTGTGTTAATATTTTAAGGTTAATATTTTATATTTGTTGCTTGGCTTTAAGTTGTTTCTGCCTTATTGGTTTTAATGTTGTAAGTCGCCACGAAACTCTTTGCATGAACAGCAGCTACCAAAAAAATCTAATAAATTAAATAAAGCAGTATCCTCACTTCTCCATTTTATCCTTATGAACAAACCTATGAGGAAACTTTGGTTGAGATAGAGTAATTGTCCCAAAAAGAGCCCAACAGGGATATTTGTGACTGAGCAGGCATTTGAAGCTCAGCTTCTTTAATCGAAGTCCAGTCCTTTGACCTCTACGCCACACTGCATAATAGCATTACAATGTTTTAAAATTTTGCTTTACAATAACAGATGCCTAACGGGTGGTGTAATTATCATAAGGGTCAAATCTGTTGATGATTAACTTTTGCTGTTGCCTGAATAATAACAGAAGATTATTGGATAGGCAGAATCATTTTTGGATTAGTTATAAGCCCAACCATTGTTGACAATCTCAGTGGAATCCAATAAAGCTCTGCTACCTAAGTGCAATGTCACAACAGTATGACTATAATGTTATTTAGCATCTGCATAACACTTTCAGTTTTCAAACTGTTTCCTATACAGCAACTTGCTGTAATTCTCATAGTAACCCTAGGCCAGTATGAGTATTCTGTTTTTCGTTGTTGTAGTTCAGTCGCACAGTCGACTTCGACTCTTTGCGACCCTATGGACCACATCACGCTAGGCCCTCCTATCTTCCGTCATGCTCCGGAGTTTGCATAATTTCATGTTCATTGCATGGATAACACTGTCTAACCATCTCATCCTTTGCCATCCCCTTCTTCTTTGACCTTCAACCTTGCCCAGCATCAAGGTCTTCTCCAGTGAGTGCTCCCTTCTCATCTGGTGGCCAAAGTATTTGAGCTCCAGCTTCAGTATCTGGCCTTCCAGCGAACAGTCAGGGTTGATTTCCTTTAGGATTGACTGATTTGATCTCCTTGCAGTCCATGGGACTCTCAAGAGTCTTCTCCTGTTAGCAAGGACTATTATAGGGCTGAGACTGAAAGTCTGAAATGGTGGTCTCCCAGATCTTTCTGTTATCTGCACCAGCTCACAAATCTATAGCAATCACTAAGTAAGACACACCACACCTTCTTCTGTGACTGCCGCACTGCTGCTGTAATTACTCGTGAACACATGAAACTGCCATTTACTGAATCAGACCTGTGGTCCATCAAAGTCAATATTGTCTGCTCAGACTGGCAGTGGCTCTCCAAGGTCTTTCACATCACCTGTAGCTAGAGATGCTGGAGATTGAACCTGGAACCTTCTGCATGCTAAGCAACAGAATCAATAAGCAGCTGATAACCAGTTTGGAGCAGGATCATAATACCTTTGCCGGGATGAACTAAAAATAACAAAGGAATAAGGCAGCTTTGAAGCTTCAAAGGAATTTCGATTGGCCTCCATGTGTGTTTTTTAAAGAAATTGGGTGGAGGTTTATTGGTAAGTGGCAAGATGGAAGGTTTGTGTGTGTTCAGGGTTAAGTCAAAGAGAGCTACACTTGAAAGCATTTATACTCCAGAGGCTTAAATCTGTTGTTACACTTTCCTCCTGCTGCTCCATGCAAACCTATGTATGCTAGAATTGACATTTGATTTTAAAATGGCTTTTTCCCACCTTCTGTCATATCAGCTTTAGATATATGCAGAAATTCTGTATGAGGACTTGCTGATGTCTTAAGTGTTGCACACAATGCTCTATATTTAGGGGTGCTTCTTAACTGCTGGTAGCAGGGGGCTTCCCACTGATTGCAACCTGCCCTCTGCTCTTGCTCCTCTTCATGTGGAAGGAAGCCCAGAGCTGAAAATGACATTCAGCAATGTGTGATGCCACATCTTCCCAAAAACCTGAATGTGACATTAGCACATTGGGGTACACTCTGGCCCTTCCAGAAGACTCCAAAGCATTTCCTGACACACTAACGTAACATCCAGGTTTTCATCACCAGCTGTCATTTCTGCCCATCGCTCCACCCCTGAGAGCTCCCAAAGATGCTAGTCAGTGGTGTGATATCTCTTAACTACATTGTGAGAAGCTACAACAAAAAGTGTCCGGGCAATGAATCCTGGCTCTAGTTTGAAGTATGTGAACTCAATAGAACATTTTCATTAATCCTGCAGAACAGAGGTACTGAATAATAACCTGCCGAGGCACTGGCAGATCCATAATTAGCTCTTCCCAGAATTTTTTCCCCATAAATATCCATCTTGGGACTGCTGTCCTGTGTGGCAGCTGTTGGCTCCAGTTTGGACAAAATACAGGAGGTCCCTGTGTGTTTTTCCCAGCAAGGCAGATAGCAGCTCCATGCAGCCACTTCAGGTCAGGACAGTGGGGTAGGATGAAAGGCTACTGGCCCCAATCTGAAACTGGATTAGGATCTAACACAGCAGCCACTATTTACAGAAGGGGGGGGGAGTGCATTTTCCTTGGAGCAAGTTCCACTGCATGGACCTGGATAGGATTCTGAATAGACTTTCACCTACCAGGAATTCTCTCTCTCTCTCTCTCTCTCTCTCTCTCTCTCTCTCTCTCTCTCCCCCCCCCTCTCATCCTCTCCCCCCAAATTGAATTGCATGTGTCCTTCCTCTTTGGAACCCAAGCCTATGTGAGCATATTTCAGGAAGAACAGTGAAATGCCGAATCCTTCCCCCCCCCCCCCAAAAAAACAACCTACCACCAATACTCCCTCTATGCTGTGGAGCCTTGTGAGCAAAAGTTCTACTTTTTGAGTCACTGGCATTAAAGTTGTGAGCGAGCAATTTGGCCACTGAGAAGAAGAAGAGAAGAGATTGGATTTATACCCCGCCCTTCACTACCCAAAGGAGCCCCAGAGCGGCTTACAATCTCCTTTCCCTCCCCCTCCCCACAACAGACACCCTCTGAGGTAGGTGGGGCTGAGAGAGCTCTCACAGAAACTGTTTTTTCAAGAATAGCTCTGGCAGAGCTATGGCTTGCCCAAGGTCATCCAGCAGGTGCAAGTGGAGGAGTGGGGAATCAAACCTGGTTCTCCCAGATTAGGGTCCGTGCACTTAACCACTAAACCAAACTAGCTCAGTGCATAAATTTGTTTGCCCTGGAGCCATCCTTCCTGAGCTAAGAGAAAAATGTGTGATCTGGAGGCTAAAAAACTGAGCTAGTCACATTAACTCAGCTTAGAGGGAACACTGCCCAGCACCCCCAGATTGCAAAGAATTGCTTGCACATGATGAAATCAGTTTGATTTCATATGGTAATGCTAACTGTACATACGTACATACAGGGCTATTTTGGGGCAGGAACGCACAGAAACGGAGTTCCGGATGGCTCCCGAGTTGGCCACGTCTACAGTCCCCCCCCCACCCGGGTTCCCAAAGCACCTCGCAAGCCATGGGGTGCCTGGGGAAGCCAAGCCAATCCAGGGAGGGAAGACAGTTTATACTGCCTCCCCCTCCCCCCCAGGTTCCCCAGGCGCCTTTCAGCTGCAGGGTGCCTGGGGAAGCCGATCCAGAAACTGCCTTCCTTCCCTCAGGTTCCCAATATGCCCCACAAGCTGTGGGACACCTGGGAAAGCCATTTCTGGGAAGGAGCTGCACTGCTGGGAATGTGGCCTAATGTGCTAATGAGTTTCTGCTGTTGGGTGTGGCCTATTATGCTAATGAGTTCCTGCTGGGCTTTTTCTACAAAAAAATGCCCTGCATACATACATACATTTTATTGCGTTAGTTCATAGCCTGAGCAGTAATACCAAAAGTACCCAAAGCAATGTCAAAACTATAATACAGCAATCATCTATTGCAGTTTGTTGTGTAGTTTTGTGATATCTGTTACTGCATATGACATTAATCCTCCAGGCAAACAAGGTGTCAGTATGGAATGTCTCGCTAATTTAGGATTGGCAGTTGTTATGTTGTTCATTTTTACCATGACTGCAGATTAGAGAACACAAAACGCCTTGCTTACTCAAGGAATTGTACACAAAGGCTATAAAGAGCAAGAAGCCAAAACTAAGAAGAACTGCAACCCCTCAGTAGTAGAGGTGAAGTGAACCCAGCAGGAAATTATCGGAGTATAAAGTACTGGGTCCAGAGATGTGTTGCAGTGAAATCAGTTCATAAGTTTATTGATGGTACAAAACATGACTGGTGAACGGTCCTAGGGGGTCTGCTTAAATGTCTGTCTAATTCGCACCCCTGACAGGGTTAATTATGAGTGACCTTACACGATAGGCCCCCTGGCGGATCCTGGGTGGTCGATTGGTCTAATTTACAATCCAGCCGGGCTACTGTCTCCCAAAGCAAAGCTCCGGTAGCCAGCCCAGCCACGTGCGTTTTCCTGACCGTGTGCGCGGTCGCCATTAGGACACAACATGGAGAGACAGGAACAAGTTACGACCCAGTTAAATGGCAGGAACCAAGTGAAGTTGACAGGAAAGAATGCACAGCATAATTTGTGAAAGAACATTTGAGTCCAGTGGCACCTTTTAGACCAACAAAGTTTAATTCTTGGTATAAACTTTTGTGTGCACGCACACTTCTTCAAATATACACAAAAGCTTATACCCAGAATTAAACGTTGTTGGTCTTAAAGGTGCCACTGGATTCAAACTTTGTTCTGCTGCTTCAGACCAACATGGCTATCCACCAGATTCCATCATCCATGGAGAAAGCTTATCTCAGCAAACACATATAAATCACAACCACATCAAAATTCCTTGATGAGCATATTGCAGGTGAACGTGTGCTGTGCTCTGGTGAATGCAGAGATGCTCCCCAGTTACTTTTCACTTGATCATTTCCTCACAGACAAATACTGAGTTTCTTTGTCTTGCTCCTTCCGTTCCAAAGAGCGGTTTGAAGTGCCATAAACCTGGGAGAACTGAATGGTGGGTGGGAAGTACACTTACTATGATAGGACTTCAGGTCTTGTATCTGTGTTTAAAAACAAAAACAACCGCAAAGCAGTCATGGGGAGCGGGGCTGAAAGGGAGGCTAATCCTTTTCTCTAGACCAGGGATCCCTAACCTTTTTGAGCCTGCAGGCACCTTTGGAATTCTGATACAGCGTGATGGGTGCAGTTACAAAATGGCTGCCACAAAATGGCTGCTGTGGGAGGTGAAGCCAACCACAGAATGGCTGCAGCTGCTTAACTTCAGCCATCCAGTGAAGATCCTTGTACTGTGGAAATTGCTGCTGCCAAAACCACATTTTTAAAAATGTGCACAGCCAATCAGAAGGCTTGCTGGGGAAAAGGCCCATATGGGCCCATATGTTTCTAAAAACACTTTGTGAGCACCAGAAAAGGTGTCAGCAGGGTGGTGCTCACAGACACTACTGTGAAGACCCCTGCTCTAGGCTGTCTTCTTTAACCTCCCTCCCCTCCCCGCTGGTATTTGACCTACAGGGGATAAGATTATTCCTCCTCCCCCCCCCCCCCAGCCATTTTCTTAGCAAGCTGTGCTGGGGGATTCTTCCACTGGTAAAATGTGGGTAATTGTAAATACCCAATGGGTCAGAGGTTAAGATGCTGAGCTGTAGACTGGAAGGCCGGTAGCTCAGCAGCTCGAGACCCGAGTGCTGCATGACAGAGTGCGCTGCAGTCTCTGGTCCCAGCTACCGCCATCCTAGTAGTTCAAAAGCAAGAAATTGCAAGTAGATAAATAGGTACTGCTTCGGTGGGAAGGTAACATTGTTCTGTGTGCCTGGGCGTCAAGCCATGCTGGCCACATGACCATGGAGGAGTCTTTGGACCGTGCTGGCTCTTTGACTTGGAAACGGAGATGAGCACTGCCCCCTAGAGTCAGATTCGGCTGGCTTTTGAGCAAGGGAAACCTTTACCTTGTTATAAGTGGATGAAAAGTAACAGTACTCCCTTTTTTCCCTCAGTGGGACTACAAGCAGCAGCCAGATAGGACGGTTCTTAAAAGAGAAACTGGTTCCAGGTGGAAAGTTTAGGAAACACCTCTCTGTGCAGAATTCTCCCCCTGCAAATTACAGCTTTGATGGCTCCACTGTGGGAAAACAAAAACTCTCTAAAGATTCATGGTCTCGATTGTGTGGGCTGTTGTGCAGAGGTTTTGGCAGCAGCAATCTCCTTTGCCCATGGCCTGAAGGGGGAAAAAATCCTGTCTTTTTAATTAAAGGCTTAAAGGTAGGGGATAGTCTTCCAGTAGTGGGTAGAAGGATGTGCCTTTGGTTAAGGAATCAGCCAGTCAATCTTTGTTCCCATTGAAAATGTGTGCAAGAAGCTGAATGGCTTAGTTTTAGGTATTACTTTTCCTTATTCTCTCTCTCCCTGCCCCCAATTCTCAAAGCCTGGCTCTGGTTACCTGGTAAGGTGTCCTTCATGAGCTTAAAACTGAAGGGAAGCGTGGGATCCAAGCCAATATGTTTAGTGCCACTGACAGTGTCTGGCAAGAAGGATCTGTGGTCCGTTTTCAAACAAAACTCTGGAGCCTAACGGCATTGCAAACACCTATTTTAGTAATTTTCTTTTTACTTCAGTCAGCAGAGATGGAAACAGGAGGACTCCCAGCTGGTGACTCAGGGAATTCCTTCTGTGCCTCCATTAGCTGTGTGGCTGCAAGCCAGAAGAAAGGGCACAGAGGTGTCTTCTGCTTGGACTGAGCTCTGGGATATGCAGTCCCTGTTGCAGTTTATCATCTGACAGCCATGGGGTGGGGGGTGGGGGGCAGATAGAGCCAATAGTTAAGGGGAAACTTGGGTCTCAGAATAAGACCCACAGCTTTTATGGACTATATGGCTGAGTTCACATGATGATGATGATGATTCTTCTGTGTTCCTTCCAATGCCGCTGTAAATGCAAAGGCAGTTGCAGCAGCAATGGAGCATGTACACAGTAGTTTTCCTTGCACTTTGCTTGCCCCCCCCCACACACCTGCCAGCCTCCCCACACCATTTGAGGGCTATTGGATGCTTTTTTAAAAAAAATCAGCACTGGACATATCACTAGAGCTTTAAAGTACAGTTATACATCAGGGTTCAATTTTAATGCTTTGAGAAGTATGTATACTATATCATATAATGCCTTAATGTGTACAACAACAAAAATGGGTATTTATTGTCCATGAGGCGGGGCAGACATTGAATCACTAGCTCATTTCTTCTTTCATTGTGGTTTATATTCCACTCAAAGGGCTTGCTTTGTAATACCTCTTGCTGTCTGCTCACATGAATTTTTACCTGTTATTTCTCTTGGCTGGTAGCGATGAGGGAGTTAAACCCTCTATCATTTTTTATTCTCTCTGCTCTTAAAATTAGGAGCCTATATGTATTATCTAAACCTGGGGTTTAATATTTGTACATTTTATTTTTATTTATTTAAAATTTTTAATAATTTGAGACTTAAAAATTCTTTCATATGCTTTGGCACACAGGCTCTCACATTTCTGAACAAGAACAGGATATTTATGATAGTTTATAAAAAGCACAAGGGTATGTTTTGTCTCTTTATTCTTTTTCATTCCAGTACATAACAAAGATAGCCCAGTGTTCATAAAAGGTATATGTACTTTGCAAATTACTTCTTTGCATCCTTTCATAGTATGTTAATGTAGTTAATTTAGCTACAGTGTATGTCAGGTACCAATTTTAAGGTCCAACAATACCTCAATTATATTTAGTAACTTTGCTGATTTTATTTTTTAAAAGTTCAAAAAATCCTCCAGTTGTGAGGAGGCTGGTGATTTTGGGGGGGGGGAAGCCTGACGCAACCAAAATGGTACTAATATGGGCAAGACCTTCAAAAATGCATGTATTCCCTTCCACATGGCATGCAAAGCTGCTTTGCCTGTGATCTTTCCTAAAAGATCATACCAAATCAGGTTTTGAAAAGATTGCACTAAAACTGGGTGGCTTGCCTGCCTTAGTGGGCAAGCTAGGAAAGGCAGGGGGGCTCTGCCGGGCTTCTCCGGCTTGCCCGCTTCAGCGGGTGAACCAGAGATGCCATGGGAAAGCATTTAAATGCCTCCCTGCACCCTCCCTGGTCCTTCCAGGCTTGTAGGTCCTCAATCCCCCCTTACCCTGTTCCCACCGCCATTGAAGGCGGCTGGCTGAAGTCCCACAGCCTTGGGACACACCAGGGAAGACTTACCATCCTGGGTCATTGGGGTCTGAGAGGGGCCTGCAGAGGCACTGATGTTGAATGGCAGCAGGCCCCGCTTCAGTGGAGGCCAAGGCCAGGAGCAGCAGCAGTGCAGAGTCACCATCCTGTCTCCTGAGGTGAGGCTGTCTTCTGACATCAATTTTGGCAGTTGCTGCTTCTCTGGCGGGACTCAGAAAATGCAGCCAGTGGGCAGGGACCCCTTTCTGAGTGGCAGTTCACAGAGCCAACTGATTTGGGAGCGCATGGAACATTGCCACCCAGAAACACAATGATATAATAGGACAGATAATATATATTTCTAGACAGATTTGCAGCAAGAGATAAGGAGACATGTATGTGGGGAAAATCAATTATTGGGTTATTAGATGGAATGTTCCTTGCCTACCAGTTGTGTTTTGGAAAAATGCTGCAAGGAGGCACATAGCAATTGAGGTAAATTCTGAATGCCCTCAAAATGATCCAAACTCAAGCTAAGGGAACGAGAGCTAGGGCATAGAGAGAACATTCTTGCAATTAAAAAGCCTAAATTGCATTCCCAATCCTAGGAAAAACTAAGTAGGTATTGTCAATAATGGGTTTTTCCCCCCTTAGTGACCCAAGAAGTCAACAAGAGTCAATGTTTCTGTGTGGGCAAAAGCCATCTGTTCTTATCACTGCCAGATGAATGAACTAATCTAAGCAATGATATGGATCAAACAAACTGGAAAATCGGGTTTTGGTTCAGGTGGAGCTGCTTTTCAGGTTTCACTTCTATCCTGCTCAAAGAAATAATAACAACAACCCATAGGAGGAATGTTAAAAACAGGAGCAACTTGGGCAAGGAAATTCCATGCATTTTCTCCCATACTAGTTTGGCACAGTCATGGTCTTCCACTAGATGCCTGATAAAGGGATTTCCCCCCTCCTTCTGGCATGAAGTGGAACTGCTGACACATGCCCCATAAACCCTGAATTCTCCCTCCCTCCTCCCTATCAGATAACTTTGCTAGCTGGAAGAATCTGGTGTTTTGTGGGCAGGGGGGAATGTTCAGTATGATAGTTGGGATATGTAGCAAGAGCAGCAGAAGGAAGACTATGAAAGTCCCCCTTCCTTACTACTTCCTGTGCATTACCTACCTGTGTATAAAGCTTGTTCCCAACATAGCCGTGCTGGTAGCGTTGCCATGAAGCCGACCCCAGTAGGAAACCGTGAAGCAGAATTTATTCTTAGTGATTGGAATCACAGGGTGGACAGGAGATTTAGAGCCAAACCTAATACTTTTCTCCAAATATTCTGTCTCACAAGTGAAAGGCATAGAAACTAGAAGAGTGCCCATTCAGGAGCACCATTAGAGTGTGGATTAAATCTACCCAGTGTGTGATGTATGCCCTGAGCCCGTTCGCGGGGAGGGCGGGATATAAATTTGAATAAAAATAAAAATAAATAAATAAAATGTATATATGTGGGTATAGCTTTCAGTGAACCCTCGAGAAATAGATTATGTTCCCTTTTCAAAGCCTGTTTAGGAATAACTTCACTTTGTTCTTTGGGTTGGTCTAGAAATTGTAATCTCTCTGTGTGTTCATGCCCAGTTAGAACCAGTGAAGCAGGACTGAAAGGCAAACTGGAAGCCAGATAGGTAAGCTCATCATGCCTCAGAGAATACTACAGTATGGTTGTGATCAGACGGCTCTTTAGATCCGACTCAGGCACAAGTGCCTGGTGGATTTAAAGGGAACGTCCAGACAGCGACTTCTGGGAAAGGTGCTGCTTCCATGATCAACCCATCGCTCTCCGCCAGGGAGCAGTACTTTAAAGATACCAGTGAAAGTCCAGTCTAAAGCTTGCCGATGGGCCAATGGTGGACCTTCCCCTGTCTGATCGTTTCAGCAAGCAATCAGCCCCTTGGGATGGTCTGACTCCAAGGGTTTATTCAGCCACCTGTCTGAATATCCTCCAGGCCCCCAGTAGGGGTCAGTCACCAGAGGTTGCCATGACTTCCAGGTGCATGCACACACACACACACACACACACACACAAACACATGCACATATGAAAAATACAAAAAAATGAATAGATTCTGAGTAGATCTGCTCTCCGAAAGTCCCAAGACTGCATTTGGGTTAAGGTGCGTTTTAGTATGAATAAACTGGAAGATTGCCATTAGAATTTTTTTTTTAATTTTAACATCTGTTGGGCTTCTGGGAGGAAACTGTGTTGACGTATCTTCCCTCTGTTCTTGAGGAAAGAAATGCAGATAATAAAATAATTGTAAGGCCTCGTTGAAACCTGAACACATGAAGCTGCCTTATACTGAATCAAACCATTGGCCCATCAAGGTCAGTGTCATCTACCCAGACTGGCAGTGGCTCTCCAAGGTCTCAAGCAGGAAACCTACTGCCTGGTCCTTTTAACAGGAAATGCCATGGATTGAACCTGGGACCTTCTGCGTGCCAAGCATGTGCTTTGTCACTGAGCCACGGCCTCTCCCCAAGTCTCGCAGCATTGCACTCTCCTTTTCCTTACGCTAGGGCTGTGTTAACACACAAACTGCTTACATGAGAATGCTTTAGCAGGGCTGCAGCTTCTTACCTTTTGTTCAGGTGTTGGTCTGCTTTTGAAGATGGTACTAGAAGCCCAACAGATGTAAAAAAAAACCAAACAATTCTTGTTCCTAAATAATGTATGCTGAATTCCATTATACCAACATGCTTTCACAACCTGGTACGTTTCCAGATTAAGAAGTCTCTAGGCAGAACAAGCTGCCTGTCAGGTCATTAAATTCAGTGAAATGTGTTGAGAGCTGCCAGAGGAAATACGTAAGTCGGTGGTTGATTCAGCACGTACAGGGTTCAAAACCGAGGAATGCTGTGCCCAAATCCTCCAAGACGGCTCCTCTGCAGCATTCAGTTCCTGTATAGAAGTCCCGTTGAAATGTATGGCCCCACTGAAAACCAGCTATTCCACTGGTGAAAACAAGGAGGGCCACAAAAAATGCTTTCTAGGAACATAGGACCTGTATGGACAAAAGCCCTAGAAAAGTAAAGTTTGGCTCACTGCATACATTTTCCAACCTTTTTTTTAATGGTGAAAGAGGACCCCTTCCATCCCCACCAAAACAGATCCAACCCAGAATTTTAGCACACATGAAGATGCCTTATACTGAATCAGACCTTTGGTCCAGCAAGGTCAGTATTGTCTACTCAGACTGGCAGCAGCTCTCCAGGATCTCAGGCAGCCGTCCTTGACATCACCTACTAGCCAATCCTTTTGCAATTGAATCTGGGGGCTTCTGCATGCCAAACAGATGCTCTACCACTGAGCCACAGCCCCTCACGGCTAGTGGACCTGACCCAGAAAACACTGCCTGCTCCATCTACAGAGATCCTTTCTCTAAACAATTTTCATTTGAAATAGCAGGTACTTTCAGGCAACTTTGTTCCAATTGGAAGTCTCTCTTTCAATCTTGGGTGGGGATAGAAATCGCCATCGCTCATTTTATCTTCCCCTTGATTAACCTGACTTTCCCCGTTTAATATAATATCCAGATAAAGTTCAGCCTGCACAACCCACCTTAGCAAATAAAATATTAAGTCACTGAGATTGCCGTCCTGCTAAAATAATGGAACCTAGGCTTCCGTGTGCAGTAGAGCGTGACACAGACACTCGAGGGTTTGTCTGCCTTCTGTGAACTTCTGACGATATTAAGTGTAACTTTTCCTGTCTTCAGATTTGGCTACCTGCCCCCAGACAGCCTGGAGCCTGATAACTTTGGCTGAGATTGCCTTGATATTATGTTACTTGGTACAATACATTTATTTATTTGAAAGATCTCCCCCCCCCCTCACACACACACTCTTCTTTTCATGGAGACTCAAAGCAGCTTGCAATAAATAAGGAATTTCTGATGTAAACTGATATCTCAAGGACTCATCATATCCTTAGGCTGCTTTGTCTTCGTAATATTCCTTCTCTTTGTGCAGGCTCAACTAGATGTGACCATGCCCTTGAGTCCAGGATGGGGACAACCTGCCATTTTAAGGCTGGGAGGGGTTTCTTTTTTTAAAAAATGCAATGGGGGCCTGACGGGTGGAGACCCAGGTGGGCTTCCCCAAGCTGTGGAGGATTGAAAATGGCACTGGGGAAAGACAGTAGCCCCAGCAGCAACAGCAGAGGTGAGGGACAGTGCTCACGAGGCAACAAAGAGGCCTCCATCTCCACCCTCCATCTCATCACCTGGCCAGTGTGGTGTAGTGGTTAAGAGCAGCAAACCTGAATCTGGAGAACTGGGTTTGATTCCTCAGTCCTCCACAGGAAGCCTGCTAGGTGACCTTGGGCCAGGCACAGCTCTCTCAGAACTCTCTCAGCCCCACCTGCCTTACAAGGTGCCTGCTGTGGGGAGGGGGAAGGAAGGTGATGGTAAGTTGTGTTGGGACTTCTTAGGGTAGAGAAAAACAAGGTTTAAAAACCAACTCTTCCACCACAGATCACCTCCACTGTTAGCAGGGCTCCCTTGTCCCCACTCCTTGCTGGGGTCTCCACCCAGCCAGGGTGCTTGTCAAGTTGGCTTTCAAGATCAGGTCCCTGCAAGGTTTTGGGAAAGAAGAAAATCTCAGTCTTAAAATGGCAAGTAGTTTCCATGACGGACACAGGGACACTGTCACATGTAGTGGAGCCACACTGGACTCCAGTTTACAAGATTGTGCATGGTATAGAGCAGGTAGAGAAAGAAGTACTTTTCTCCCTTTCTCACAATACAGGAACTTGTGGGCACTCAATGAAATTGCTCAGCAGTCAGGTTAGAACTGATAAAAGGAGGTACTTCTTCACCCAGAGAGTGATTAACACATGGAATTCACTGCCACAGGAGGTGGTGGCAGCTACAAGCACAGACGGCTTCAAGAGGGAATTGGATAAACATATGGCACTGAGTCCATCAGTGGCTATTAGCCACAAGGTTTAGATCTCGGTCTGGAACAAGTGATGCACTGTATTCCTGGTGCTTTGGGGGACAACAGTGGGAGAGCTTCTAATGTCTTGGCCCCACTGGTGGACCTCCTGAGGGCACCTGGTTTTTTGGCCACTCTATGACAGAGTGTTGGACTGGATGGGCCATTGGCCTGATCCAACACTGGCTTCTCTTACGTTCTTATGTTTCACTACTAGCTTCATTTGACTTGAGTTGACATGGCTTCTCTTAGTAAGTCTGTTGCAATTTTTTTATCCCATCTAGGGCTGGCAGTCAGCATACCCTGAGCTGGGGAACTGCCAGGACCCAGGGCTTCTGGCAGGGCCTACTACTATAACCACCACCACCCCTCACTTGCTAGCACTTCACCCCCCATGCTCCCAGATGCTTTCCTTGCTAGTGCCATGGGGGAAGGGACCACAAACAGGCAGCTGTGAGCACTGATGGTGAGGAGGGCTCCTAGGCATGCATGGGAGGGACACACAGGCAAGTGAGGTTAGAAGGGAAGGAAGAAAGGTATGAAAGGAGGGCCTGGGGTGAGCAGAGAAGGGGAGGTGGGCCCAGGTGGCTTACTGTCCAGGGCCCTTCAAAACCTGAAACCGGCCCTGATCTCATCCTTCCAAAAAGAAGCTCGAGCTTTCTCCATTTTATCCTCACAACATTCCTTAAGGTAGTTCAGTTTTGTACAGGGTTCCCAGATACAAGAACAAAGCAACTGTTCTGTTTCAACCCAACTGCTTTGTTACCTGTCAGAGCACTCTTTTATTAGTTAAATTTGAATGGCTGCACATACAAAGGAATAGGATGTATATCATATTCAGATCAAGTTTTTAAAAATCTGCCGTAGTCATCTGCTCTGTAACAGCTATGTTTAAAGCAAAAGGGGAAAAAAGAGAAAGGGAAAAGGAAACAAAGAAGAAGAATACCTGCTGTTTGTTATCTGACAGTCTTTTGTTCAAATGTCTCTCAGAATGTTCTCTGTGATATAGAAACTGAAAGGAATGAGTTCAGAGATGAAGTCTATCTCCAGCCCAGACCAGGAGGTTTTAAATTAACTCTTTAATACTCACGTTACTACAATCCTCTCTTCTTAAGTTACCATCTAAATGTAGTCTGTCTCACTGGATATGACCTTTGTGGATAGGTGATTCTCTGGTATCTCAGTAATAGTACAGGGATTCTCAGCATCCATTCATCTCCCCCACTAGCTAAGACACCTCCACCCAGACACTGAATGTCATCCTGATGTCACCTAGGCACCCAGGCACTGTTTAATCAAAAAGATAATGGACTTTTTTTTCTTTTGGGTCCCACCCAGATTGCAGGTAGAGGGACTGGTACTAAAACTTGTGCCCCCGAGACTCTCTCCTTGGCAGGTGATAATCATGGTTGTGTTGTTGAAGGCATGTCTGTAGGACTTCCGCCTCCATAACTGGACCCATTAAGTCCTGATGGGTCCTTAACTCCTTATCAATAAGTGGTCCGGGCTACTCCCTATGGTGCACGGGAGAAATCATGCCTTCTTTCTCTAGCCTGTCCATTTCAGTTTCACACTTGTCACTGAGGGCACATGGAACACATCTCGCGTTATAGTACTTTGGCTGGCTGGCCTCTTTGACATATGACTTTGCTTTAATCCCCTTCAAGGTACCCAACTCTTCTTGGGACACTGCAGGATAAATACTCGGGACTTCTCTGTGGGTATTCCCTTCAGGTCCAGTTTACGTATTTCCTCTCAGTCTAGTCTGAATTCTTTCGGCCGATTCTGACTCAATAACTTGGCATATTCCCTTTTATTATCACAGCCTCTAAATGTCTACTCCCTGATATTTCACAGGGACATTCACTGATCCTATCTCTTTAATAGCTTCCGCAGCATAAAGATTTTGCCTTTGCCAGAGATCTCAGTTCTGTTTTACTCTGTTGATGCCTCTTCATTAATCACTGACACTGAAGGCCCTGCACCTATCCCCATGCATCCAAAATGATTACTTAGCTCTACTGTTACCATCTAAGGCTCCACTCTTTTCTCTTTTGCCTTTGTACAGAATACTCAGCTTGGAGTGCACAGTGACCTATATCAGCCATTCTTGCAGCATAACAGGCCTGGGGGGGAGGGGGCAAGCTCTTCCCTAGCCTCAACAGCAGGCTGTAATAGTCCAAAATGGATTTCAGCTCCTTGGGAGCTCTGCTTTTGCCTCCTCCCAATGGTGTCCTGGCCCTGAGCTGGATATCCCAGGCTAGCCCGATTTCATGAGATCTCAGAAGCTCAGCAGGGTCAGCCTTGGTTAGTACTTGGATGGGAGACCACCAAGGAAGTCCAGGGTGGCTATGCAGACGCAGGCAGTGGCCATCCACCTCTGAATGTCTCTTGCCTCGAAAACCCGACAAGGCTGCCAGAAGTCGGCAGTGTCCTGAGAATGTTTTATTTCCTCCCGCCTCTCTCTCAGTATGCCCCAAGAAGAGCATTACACTTGGGAAGTAAGAACCTCCTGGTGGTCCCTGGCCCAAGAGAGATGTGGCTGTCCTCAATCAGGGCCAGAGCTTTTTAGGCTCTGGCCCCTACCTGGTGGAAGTCTCTGCTGGAGAACATCCATGCCTCGCAGGATTTGTAACCATTCCGCCGGGCACGCAACGCGGAGATGTTCCGCCAGGCATTCGGTTGAGGACAGCGACGGTACAGCATGTAGTCTGGCACTCTCATCCCCTCCGTTCTCTGCAAGCACCCCCTAGGAGGCTTGTGAAATCTGAAATTTCCTCGCCATCTTCTGCAGATATATGTACTGTATATTTTACTGTAGTTTTTTTTTTTAAAACTTGTTATTTATTGCATTTTCCTTTCTGTTGTAAGCTGCCCTGAGTCCTGCTCACAGGCATAAAAGTACAGGTAAAGGTTTCCCTTGATTGAAAGCCAGTTGAATTTGACTCTAGGGTGCGGTGCTCATCTCCATTTCCATGCCGAAGAGCCAGCGCTGTCGGAAGACTTTTCCATGGTCCTGTGGCCGGCATGACTAAACACCAAAGTGTGCAGAACGCTGTCACCTTCCCACCAAAGCGGAACCTATTTATCTACTTGCAATTTCTTGCTTTCAAACTGCTAGGTTGGCAGGAGCCGGGGCCAGAGACGGGAGCTCACTCCATCACATGGCACTCAGGTCTCAAACTGCTGAACTACAGACCTTCCGGTCTGCAACTCAGCATCTCAACCTCTGAGCCACAGTGGCCCCTTTTGCTCACAGGGAAGGGCAGCCTAAAAATTTAATCCAACAAATAAAGGTAGAGACCTTCACTGCCCTTGAAGCAGCATGTTAGTTTTTTGCAACAGGAG
Organism: Lepidodactylus listeri; assembly: GCA_029233225.1. Lineage (NCBI taxonomy): Eukaryota > Metazoa > Chordata > Lepidosauria > Squamata > Gekkonidae > Lepidodactylus > Lepidodactylus listeri. Next base: position 28,295,343 of record JARCFY010000005.1, read on the forward strand.
AGCACTTCCGCGGAAGAAGGTTACGGACTATGCTTGGGCTGTCAGCCCCTATCCCAGTAGCCTGACCTTTGCCACCATGTTGAGCAGGGAAGTTGCTTGCTGTTTCTCCTCATGGTCATACCCTTCCACCTTGGCAGAAGCTGTTTAGCACTGCAACTGCTGAGAAGAGGGAGGGTCGGAACAAGCTGCTCACACACATGAACACAGGAAGCTGCCTGATACCTCAAACCTCTGGTTTATCAAGGCCACTGTTCTCTACTCTGGCTGGCAGCAGCTCTCTGGAATCTCTAACACAGAACCTTCACATCACCTTGCTACCCAATTCTTTTAACTGCAAGAGCTGAGGACTGAACCTAGGACCTTTTGCATGCAGAACAAATATCCTATTGTTGAGCTATAGCTCCTCCCTGTTGCTTCTGTCTCTCTGGCCACCTGCTGCTGAGGAGGGAAGACAGGCAGTAGCTCCCACATTATGGAATAGCCTTCCTGATTCTGTCAGGAAGTATCCATTCTCTTCCAAATTTTCAAGAAAACTTGTGAGAAAGAATTGTTCAGGAGGGCTTTTTGGATGGCTCTTGAAATTTAAAGGGGTTTTCAGCAGTTGTTAACAGATTGTTGCCTTTAAATACTGCTCTTTTTATTGTTTTGTAACAATGGTTTTCCAACATTGCTGGTGTCAGTCCTTTGCTGGAGAAAGGTGAGTTTAAATATTATAATTTAAAAAAAAAAAACACATGTTACAGGATTTACAGGCTCTTAACAATTCCATGTGACAGGCCGGGCAAAAAGAGAGAGATGTGGAGAGGTCAAAGATCTGTTGCATTCTGTGAATCACCTCTCACTGGCCTTTCTCTATTATGTTGTTTCTGGGGATTTCTTTGCATAAGAATGGCAACACATTTGCACCGTGAAGAGTGGTAATGTTCTTTTCTAGAGATGTAGACCTGTGATCTGTTGCAGTACATATAAAGCAGGAGTCTTGTAGCATAAAAACTTGTTAGTCTATAAGGAGTGACTCCTCTTTATTTCTTTTTAAGGTTTCTCTTTGTCCTGCACTGATTATCTTTCTTCTGTTTCAATTAAGATTTTCCAAAGCTGCTCTGACCCAGCAATGGACCTCAAGCAAGTGAAGGATTACATCTATTGGCTGTATTACCAGTATCTCCTGATCTCCTGCAGTTATGTCCTTGAGCCCTGGGAACAATCTATGTTCCTCACAGTCTTGATCACGGTGGTCGGCATGGTGGTATACACTGCTTACGTCTTCATTCCCATCCATGTCCGCCTGGCTTTTGAGTTCTTCTCACAGATGTTTGGAAGCCAACCCGAAAGTACTGCTTCGCTCATGAACTGAACTTGCCAGCACCAAAAATCAACTTTTGCATCCCATAAAAAAAAAGTAGTCTTCCTCTTCTTTGTCTCTCTGTGTGGGAAGCCATTCTGAAAGACGCACGTGTGTTTGTATGTCCACATTTGCCACTTCCACTTAACCACTATCCTGAAAAAGTATCACAACCCTTCTGGACTGGGTTGCTTTGCTAAATCCATAGGGATTGCATTCCACATATGGCAGGTCTCCAATCTAATGCCTTGAAAATCTGTTTCCCTTATCTTGTTTCTTTATCCTTAGGCTTGCATGCGTTGTGCTCCGTTATTTTGCACCCTTCTTTTGCAGGGCAACCCTACGTAATGTTGCACCATTGAAGTCAATGGGTTATGAAGGATGAAATTCTGCTTGGCCCTGTTAATGAGCACACTCATTTTTAGCAGCGTCCAGATCTTTGGACATATTTGTGAAGGCATAAATAGAGCCCAGTCACCGTTTCTACATTTTAAACTTTCCTTATAAAAATGCTTTGTTCTTTTTTTTTTTTAATTATTTTACACCTGACAGAAAAAAATAAAAAAATATAAATAACATGGTGACAAGCCTATAGATAAGCATCTCTAAAAGATTTCCAAATATCTGAAAATATGTCCATGTACAATTATTGTTTATGTGCCATACATTCAAATGCCGATAAGGTTCTAAGGTCCTCAATTCACTGGATTACTGGAGGTAGACATTATCTCTCCAGTGTTTTTTAAGAGAAGACTTCTAACAACATGGAGGACATTTCGGTCAGCCACCAGCTAGTCTCCAGGAGCCAGGCAAATAGTTTTAAACATCTGCAGAAATCAAGGAATATTATAATACAAAATTGATCAGAGCAATTACTTCCTTCCCAAAAGATCAAACTGGGCAGGCCCAGAGCATCTTTTACGAGACACATCTTGTAAGTTACAGCACAAGCCATTAGACACTTTGCCTAGTTCTCTACTAAAAAGGCACTGTGGTGTCCAGTATATCCTAAGTATATGCATTTTTGCTGAATAAGTCAAATTTTAAAGTCCATAGAAACCAACAGGTATAAAATGTAGGGCCATATTCTATTTCTTTGGCAAAATAAGGTAACATGGCTCCTTATTCTGTTCATTTCTGAGACTTTGCTTCGAGAGCCAGTTGGTGTAGTGGTTAAGTGCAGGGACTCTAATCTGGGAGAACCGGGTTTGATTCCCCACTCCTCCACATGCAGCTACTGGTGTGACCTTGGGTCAGCCATAAGTTCTTTCAGAGCTGTTCTCGAGAGAGCTCTCTCAACCCCACCTACCTCACAGGGTGTCTGTTGTAAGGAGGGAAAGGGAAAGGAGATTGTAAACTGCTCCTTTGGATAGTGAAGGGCGGGGTATAAATCCAATCTCTTCTTTGTTCTTGTGATTTTTTTTCTCACTTCTTATTGTAAAATTACTATCCTGGAAATATCTTCTTGAATACTCTGGATTTAAAAGGATGAGCTTAAGTATACGTTTGGGGGTAGGAATGGAAAATATATGACGTTAGGCATGTTCATTTTTAAATGTTTTTTTTATGGAGGAGGTGGAAATGTGGATTGGTTGGGGAGGGTGGGAAGCAATTGCAATAATAAGAGGTCCCCCCACCCCCCAAAAAATCTGTTTCGTTTTTAAAGGAATGGTCAGAGCTGTACTTGATGTTTACAGTGGGTTTTGCAGAGTGGTGTTAACCTTGCTTAATGCCAAAAATACGATTACTCTGCACCAGGTGGGGGCAAATAAAGCTATGCGCATGGTTCTGTTATAAGACTGTAGAAGTAATATCCTAATAACTGCAGAGGCTCTAAATGCATTTATATGGAGGATTCACTACTAGGACTTCGTTTGATAAAAAATCAAAAGCAACGTCTTGCTAAACTGATGTACATGATTGCTTTTAAAAAAGCAACAAGGAAGTGCCAATGCAAACCTTTTATCTAAATGAAATGTGAATGCCAAAGAGCACAACTGCTTGTACACACAGTTGATATACTTCTCACAGTTCACGCGACTGCTAGTAAAAGCAGTTGTAAAGTGTCAAATGTAAATAGCTCTCAAAAACAGTGTTTGCACAATTATATGCAATATGGAGTCTTTCTCGGTTTCTATGCAGGTTACACAAGATTCTCTCTGTTTTTGTTATTATTTTAAAGCCAAGTGCTGCAGTTTCTGTCATGAGCTAAAACATGTCTTGAAGGTTTAGAAGATCTGAACATGTATGCTATTCTGCAGAAACCAAAATAAATTCTAATTATTTAAAACAGGTCTGTGTATTATCTTCCAGGGTCTGCAGTTCCTTGGTCCACATGCAGAGAGAAAAGGGGGTGAAACAATTCCCATGGGGGAGGGGGGGGTCTGTTGTAAATTTCCCATGTCTAATGATATCACCAACATACTGATTATGCTCAGACCTTATTGCTGTTCTGAGAATAGTACAGTTTCTAATATGGACAAGGGAGACCCAATAGATGTTTACCTTGACTTCCAGAAAGCTTTTGATAAAGTTCCTCATCAAAGGCTCCTAAGTAAGCTCAATAGTCATGGAATAAAAGGACAAGTCCTTTTTTGGATCAAAAACTGGCTAATTAAAAGGAAACAGAGAATGAGTATAAATGGGCAATTTTCTCAGTGGAGAGAGGTAAGCAGTGGGGTACCGCAGAGATCAGTACTTGGCCCGATGCTTTTTAACTTGTTTATTAATGATTTAAAGTTGGCAGTAAGCAGTGAAGTGGCTAAATTTGCAGATGACATGAAGTTGTTCAGGGTGGTGAGAACCAGGGAGGATTGTGAGAACTCCAAAGGGATCTGTCAAGGATGGGCAAGTGGATGTCAACGTGGCAAATGGGGTTTGATGTGGCCAAGTGCAAAGTGATGCACATTGGAGCCAAAAATCCTACCTATAAATACACGTTAATGGGGTCCGAACTGGCAGAGACTGACCAAGAGAGAGATCTTGGAGTTGTAGTAGATAACTCAATGAAAATGTTGAGACAGTGTGCGACTGCAATGAAAAAAGCCAACGCTATGCTGGGGGTTATTAGGAAGGGAACTGAAAACAAATCAGCCAGTATCATAATGCTCCTATATAAATCAATGGTGCAACCTCATTTGGAGTACTGTGTACAGTTCTGGTCGCCACACCTCCAAAAAGATATTATAGCATTGGGAAAAGTGCAGAAAAGGGCAACTAGAATGATAAAAGGGTTGGAACACTTTCCCTATGAAGAAAGGTTGAAGTGCTTGGGGCTCCTTAGCTTGGAGAAACGACGGCTGAGGGGTGACATGATCGAGGTTTATAAGATTATGCATGGGATAGAGCAGGTAGAGAAAGAAGTACTTTTCTCCCTTTTTCACAACACAAGAACTGAGCAGTCGGGTTAGAACAGATAAAAGGAAGTACTTCTTCACCCAAAGACTGATTAACACACGGAATTTACTGCCACAGGAGGTGGCGGCGGCTACAAGTGTGAATGGCTTCAAGAGGGAATTAGATTCATATGGAGCTGAGGTCCATCAGTGGCTATTAGCCACAAGCCATAGATAGGAACCCTCAGTCTGGGGCAAGTGATGCACTTTATTCTTGGTGCTTGGGGGGGCAACAGTGGGAGGGCTTCTAGTGTCCTGGCCGCACTGTTGGACCTCCTGATGGCACCTGGTGTTTTTGGCCACTGTGTGACAGGATGTTGGACTGGATGGGCCATTGGTCCTGTTGGCCAGCAAGGCACTTTGAGTGCTCTTATGAATTATGAGATTCATAAGCCTGAACTTTGGGCTGCCTTTAATGGAAGGGCCATGTGCTTTCTTCATGATGGGAGCCAGCTCCAGCCCATGCCAGGAGGCTGACACCCTAGACAGTTCACCTGGGACAGAGACAAAGAGGTTTTTCTCTCTCTGTCTCAGCACGCTGGTCAAACCCCTGCCCCCTCTCCTACACATCTGGATAGTTATGCTAACTAAGCTGCCTAGCAACTAATGTGCCAGACATTAACCAACAGGCCAAAGTCATTGATTAACAATAGATATGGCCAGGTGAGTCATCGGACCCCAGACTCAGTGTCTGTTTCCTGATGAGATCATAGTCTTGCAACATTGACCATCCCCTGGCCCTCCTCCCTTTGTCCACCTTTCACCTATCCGAGGGTCCAGAAGGGACAGACCGCCTAGTAGGTGTGTTAGTGGGATGTGGTCTGCATAGCCCGCCCCAAGACCCCCAATAAAAGTCCAAACCCAGAGGCACTCGGCCTCTTGAGCCGTCGCCCCCTGTCAGCTTTACTACCCCTTCAATCCAGCTTGCTATACCCAACCCTTGCCTCCATCTTTAATCCTCTCTCTCTGGAATTGCGATCCAGGAGAACCACATGGTCTTGCAGGTTCAAGCCTCGTGTCCCCATAGCCTTTCTATTTTTCTCCCCATCCAATTCTTCCTGACATCGGACAACGCATCTAAGGTACTGTGCTGCTCCCCACCAACGATAACCTGCTCATGCGAATGTGCTATTTTCTCCCTTTATTTCATTAGGCCTGTGTGATTGTGTGTGAGATTACATTTTTGGTGTGCTTGACCAACATTATTCAGTAAACAACATTGAACTTGATATCTGCCTCACGTGCCTCTTTCCTTGAGAACTCCCAGGAGGGGTGGGACCCTGGTATAGTTGACAAGAACCTGTGTATTTTGCTGATTGCTAAACTGTAAATTAAAGCAATTCGGCTAACAGCCCGATCCAACATTGGTTTCTCTTATTGATAAGTATTGGTGTCGGTAGTCCATGGAATAGTGAAACAGCTAGATCTTTATTGTTGGTCCAGATGAAGCATGCAACCCAGGGCTCGAAGCCCTCCTTTTATGCTGGTCAGGGACAATCCCCTGACCTCACCCAACTGGCCTGATATGCTATTATAAGTCTATTTACATCTCACAGGTTCCCTGGGAGAAACCTAGGTATATGATTGGTGGCCAGTTTGAATCCACCTGGCCTTTGTTCTACCTGGCTGAAGCTCAGGTAGTTTCTTGGCCATGTGCTTTGGCCACATGGCGGTCGCCATTACGGGAGCACATGGCGACCGCATGGTCAATACATAAAACTTATGTTCTTAATTGAAGATCTGGAGCGCAACTTGGAATGTGCATGGTAATAATGTAACACACATATTTCCAGTTTTTGGGCCTAGCTCACTCCTGTGTCCATGAGCTAAAACTGCTACATTAGGGTTGCCAGCCTCCAGGCGGGGCCTGGGGATCTCCCGCTTTTTTAACTGATCCCCAGCTGAAAGAGATCAGTTCCCCTGGAGAAAATGGCTGCTTTGAATGGTGGACTCTATGGTATTGTACCCTGCTGAGGCCCCTCCCCTCCTCAAATCCCACCCTCTCCTGGATCCACCCCCAAAGTCTCCAGGTATTTTCCAATCTAGACCTGGCAACCCTACTGCTACTGGATACTGCCTGAAAGCAAGCAGTGCTTTCTTTTTGTTGGATCACAGTGCTGCAAAGTTTGTGTAAAGAAGCCATAAAGCATACTGCTGGAGAATGTGGTGAGACACTGCAGGCAGTGAAGTAATATAGAACAGACTGAGGATCTTCCATGTTTCACTAGGAGCATCCAGCAGCTTTTCCTTTGCTTTCACATGTGGTTCTGTTCATGCTTTTCCTGAGAGCAGCCTGTATGCCAGAAGTCCAGGGAAGAATGGGCTCCTGGGTGCTCCTAGGCAAGTGCAAGAGAACTTCCTGTTGTTTATATGAATTGTCTGGTGTATTGGGCATGCCCAGCACATGTGACAAATATGCAATGCTGATTCTGTGAATTTAGCCAGATCATGAGAGGGAGGGCAGGAAGGGATGAGCCAGTGCTTGGCTCTTGTGGTCCTTTCTTATATGCTCAGGGTAATGCCAATTACCGCTTTAAGGTCAGGAAGGATTTTTTCTCCAGACCAGATTGGTCCAGAGATCCTCCAGCTTTTTTGCCTTCCTCTGGGTCACTGGAAAAGTGGAGGGGTAATTATGAATTTCCTGCATTGTGCAGTGGGTTGGACTAGATGACCCTTGAGGTCCCTTCCAGTTCTGTGTTTCTATGGTACATGACTAGGATGCCAGTCTTCAGGTAGATCTCCCAGAGTTACAACGAATCTCCAGATGTCACAGATAATTTCCCTTGACGAAAATGGCTGCTTTGGAGAGTGTTCTATATGGCATTATACCCAGTGAGCTCCCTCTTCTTTCCAAACCCCACCCTCCCCAGGCTCCACCCCAAAATCTCCAGGGACTGCCCAGCCCAGAGCTGGCAATCCTGTACAGGGCTAGGGCCTATGTGGAGAGGGGCTGTAGCTCAGTGCTGGAGCATCTGCTTGGCACATAGAAAGCCCCAGGTTCAGTCCCCAGCATCTCCAGTTAAAAGGATTTCACAGTAGGTAATGTGAAGGACCTCTATCCTGAAGAGCTGCTGTGAGTCTGAATATACAGTACTGACCTTGATGAACCAATGGTCTGATTCAGTAGAACACAGCTTTTGTCAGAATCTGCTGATTCAGACAAAGGATTTCTATTGCTTACAGCTATGTTTCTGTGTTATGCCATATTATATCCTATTGCCATGTATGTATTGTAGATGCTGCCATAACCCCTGCCATGTAATTGCCCCCCCTTAGGTGAACCCTCACTTTGGCCAGTATGTATGTAGAATATGTGACCCCAGGTTTAAGTGCCTGACCAGGCCTGGTTTGTGTAACTGTCAGAGCGGGAGGATGACAACTGCAATGTATGGGAACAATGGGCCTCTCACACTCCTGCCTCCGCATTCCATTCGTCCCGGCTGGGACTTCAAGGGAGGATGAGTCTCATCTCTTATCAACATGCGAAAGCCTTGAGGCCATTGATTGTTATGTGAAATGGTAACATCTGAAGGGTCTGGTTGGGAAAGGGAATTTACAGCTTGACACCTCACTTTCTTTCCTGTGGGAAGCAAACGGCCAGAGCCTCTTTTGCCCGCCGTTTTTCCCTTGTAGTGATTGGCTACCTATGGGTAATTCAAACTGCTTGGAAAGGTATAATAGACCTGCATCTGTCATATGTATTATCTCTGACAATAATCCGAGAAGCTGTACCAATGTAGAGATTGGAAATAAAGAACTGTGTTTCATCAAACAAGATCTGATCCTTGACTACTTTGAGCAGAAATCTCACAGATTGTCAGAGATAATACATACCCTGGCACCCTCACCCTGGCACCCTCGGCTGTCCCCCGGGAGTATAGAGACTTAATGGGAGTGTTCAGTGAGACCGAGGCGGACGAGCTACCCCCCCCACAGGCTTTCGGATTGCGCCATAGAACTGATCCCGGGCGAGAAACTTCCAAAGGGAAAGCTTTACTCCATGAGCCCCCCGGAACGGGAGGAGCTGAGGAAGTTCCTAGACAAGAACTTGGAGCGCGGGTTCATCCGCCCTGCTAAATCCCCCTTTGCGGCCCCCGTTCTGTTTCGGAAAAAGAAAGACGGGGGGTTGCGGCTGTGCACGGACTACAGAGGATTAAATGCGGTGTCTGCTTCCAATGCTTACCCCCTCCCTCTTATAAAAGACTTGCTAACGGAGGCGGCCAAGGGAAAAGTGTTCACTAAGTTGGATCTCCTAGACGCTTATTTCCGGGTGCGCATCAGGGAAGGGGATGAATTCAAGACTGCCTTTAATACACCGTTGGGGCAGTTCGAATACCTGGTGATGCCGTTCGGTTTGAGTGGCGCGCCGGGGGTCTTTATGAGCTTGATAAATGAAGTGTTGCACAAGCATTTATTCAAGGGGGTGTTATGTTACTTAGATGATATCTTGATCTATTCCGCTGATAAGAAAGAACACGTGAAATTGGTCCGGGAGGTCCTTTCCACCCTGTTGAAAAACCAGTTGTATGCAAAACTGTCTAAATGTGAGTTCCATCGAGAGTCCGTAGACTTCCTGGGGTATCGCATTTCTCAGAAGGGGCTGGAGATGGACCCTGCCAAGGTAGAGGCAGTGGTCCAGTGGGAAGCCCCCCGGACGCGAAAGCAACTCCAAAGCCTATTAGGGTTTTGCAACTTTTATCGCACCTTCATAAAAGACTTTGCCACAGTCACCCTCCCATTGACTGAATTGCTAAAAACCAAAGGGAGGGGTCCGGAAGCGGGGAAGCCCGGGGAGAAAATTGCCTGGAATGGAGAGTGCCAAAGGGCGTTCGAGACTCTTAAAACTCTCTTTACCTCAGAGCCCATTTTGGCCCACCCCGATGAAACTAAGGAGTTTGTGATCCATGTAGATGCGTCCGATGTGGCCATGGGGGGGCCATCTTACAGCAGGGGTCAGACGGGAAACTACACCCCCTCGCTTACATTTCAAAAAAATTTAATGAAACCAAACGGAACTGGTCAGTCTGGGATAAAGAAGCCGCGGCTATCCGGCTAGCCCTCACTACGTGGCGGCACTGGCTGGAGGGAGCGCAGACCCCTTTTGAAATATGGACAGACCACAAAAATCTAGAAGCGCTGCGCACCCAGAGGTCCCTGAATGCGAAGCAGCTCCGCTGGGCCGATTTTTTCTCAAAATTTAACTTTGTGCTGAAACATCTCCCTGGGAAAGCCAACTCGTTAGCAGACGCGCTCTCCCGATTGCCCCAGCACGAGAGCGTGAAGGAGGAGGTGTTTGACTCCATGTTCTCCCCCCAGCAACTGGGAGGTGCAGTGACCACCAGGAGTCAAAGTAAGCGAACGACAGTTGAATCAGAGACGTGCGACTGGGGGGGGGGGGTATTCACCCGAAGAAGTCGAGGAATTAGAAGCGGTGGCAGACTGCTCCCTCAGAGAGAATAAATGCTGGTATCATGGGGATAAACTGGTGGTGCCCCGAAGCAGAAGGAAAGACATATTACTGGCTTGTCACTCCTCTAAACTGGCTGGGCATTTTGGATTTCTAAAAATGCTCAACTTAATTCAGAGGCAGTTCTGGTGGCCACACATGCGCAGGGATGTCTCGGACTTCGTTTCTGCTTGTCAGACCTGCTTGATGTGCAAAAGGAGGGGGGGGAAGTCCCGGGACTCCTGCACCCCCTACCCACTCCCTCTCGCCCTTGGGAGGCGATAGCTATGGACTTCATTACAAACCTACCACCCTCAAAGGGAAAGACTAATCTGGGTGGTGGTAGACATGTTTTCTAAGCAAGCCCATTTCACTCCTTTTAAACAGCTGCCTACGGCAAAGGGGATGGCCAAGGCTTTCTTCAACCACGTGATCAAATTACATGCTTTTCCCAAACGTGTGGTATCCGACAGAGGCAGTCAGTTCGTTGCCAGCTTCTGGCGGGAGCTTCTGAAATTTATGGATATAGAGCCTGCTCTAAGCTCTGGTTACCACCCAGAAACCGATGGACAGTCCGAACGAACTAATCAGATTCTGGAGCAATTTTTAAGGTGTTATACTAATTACCACCAAGACAATTGGGTGGAGTTACTGCCATTCGCTGAATATAGCTACAATAATGCAGTGCATTCTTCTACTGGCGTTTCTCCCTTTATGGCAGTGGGAGGCTTTGAGGGAAAGCCTCTGCCCACAATTGAAAGTGCCTCAGATGCTCCCCCCACAGACTTTAAAAGATGGTGGACGACACTACAAGACTCGTGGCCTCTAATAGTAAAGACATTAGACCAAGCCAAAGAGGATTACAAAAAATATGCAGATCGTGGTCGAGCTGAGGGTTGGGACCTTCAGCCCGGGGACTCTGTTTACCTTTCCACAAAGAACATACACGGCTTACAACCCAGCAGGAAATTGGGGTGGAAATATGTGGGCCCTTACAGGGTGTTGCGCAAAATTTCTGATGTGTCCTTTGAATTAGAGTTGCCCAAGTCACTGAGTTCTGTGCATCCTGTTTTTCATTTCAGCTTGCTGAAGAAGAATCCTGGGCCGAATGCATGGCATCCAGTTCCTCCGACACCTCCTCCACTGATGAAGGGGGAGGCACCCCATTTTGAAATATTTGATATTCTTGATTCTAAGCTGCGTAGGGGCCACTTATATTATTTAGTCAGATGGCTTGACTTTGGCCCAGAGCAAAACGAGTGGGTTCATTCTGAACACGTGCATGCTCCTAAATTGGTTAAAGCTTTTCATAAAAGGTTCCCGGACAAGCCCGGGTAGATTTATTTTCAGGGTGCCAGTGTGTCAGAATCTGCTGATTCAGACAAAGGATTTCTATTGCTTACAGCTATGTTTCTGTGTTATGCCATATTATATCCTATTGCCATGTATGTATTGTAGATGCTGCCATAACCCCTGCCATGTAATTGCCCCCCCTTAGGTGAACCCTCACTTTGGCCAGTATGTATGTAGAATATGTGACCCCAGGTTTAAGTGCCTGACCAGGCCTGGTTTGTGTAACTGTCAGAGCGGGAGGATGACAACTGCAATGTATGGGAACAATGGGCCTCTCACACTCCTGCCTCCGCATTCCATTCGTCCCGGCTGGGACTTCAAGGGAGGATGAGTCTCATCTCTTATCAACATGCGAAAGCCTTGAGGCCATTGATTGTTATGTGAAATGGTAACATCTGAAGGGTCTGGTTGGGAAAGGGAATTTACAGCTTGACACCTCACTTTCTTTCCTGTGGGAAGCAAACGGCCAGAGCCTCTTTTGCCCGCCGTTTTTCCCTTGTAGTGATTGGCTACCTATGGGTAATTCAAACTGCTTGGAAAGGTATAATAGACCTGCATCTGTCATATGTATTATCTCTGACAATAATCCGAGAAGCTGTACCAATGTAGAGATTGGAAATAAAGAACTGTGTTTCATCAAACAAGATCTGATCCTTGACTACTTTGAGCAGAAATCTCACAGCTTTGTACGTGTGTTCATAGGTGTGTGGACAAGAACACATGGCACAGATAGGTTTGGAATGTGATTTCTTGTCACAAGATTACTCAGTGCTTGTTGAGTAGCAGTTGGCTGTCTCAACCAGTTTGACTGGGAAACTTTGCACCTGCAGTGATAGGAGAGCTCTGTGTGGTGATTTGAACTGCAGAGGCTCATTTATGTATACAAGTGACAACTTGATGCCCAAGTAAGGAAATGGTGAACAAACAGATGTCAAACAGACTGCTGAAAGGCAGTACAGTAATACAGCATTGTTTGCTTGTACAGTAATATGACATTGTTCAGCTTTGCTTCCGCAGAGTGTACAGCAGATTTAAATCAGGAAAGGTGAAGTGCAATTCCAGTGTTATTGTTTTTTTAAAAAAAATATTATTATTCTCAATTGGGTGCTCACCATGGCTGGTATCACTTGGCATCACTCAGCCCTGGGGCTGCTGAAGATCATCTTTCTCTTGGTCCACCCAGGTCATATCTAGAAAGTCAAAACCCTGATTTCAGCTCTTTATAGGTTGGGAGCTGACTCGCACAGTGACCCAAGGCAAGCGGATGGCCATCTTTTCTGCCAGACAGATTAGCATCCCATAAGTCTTTGGCATGATGTTCCAGGGAGAAGTCTCCCAAACAGCAGGCTCAACTGTCTACTATTTATTTAAAACATTTGTTTGCCCCCTTACAACCCAATTTAGGTCCTCAAGGTGGCAAACAATCCAAACATGGTTTACAACCCAGAACATATACAAACAATATTTAAAATAATTAAACATACAAATGCACAAATGAGGAGGGCCAATGACAATGATGAAGACAGATTAATCTTTCTGAGGAAGGAATTCCAGACTTTTGGGACCACGAGTCAACCAAGAAGGCGCTTTTTAGGTTGTTACCTGTCTAGCCTCAGATGGTGGGGGCACCAAAGCAGGGGATCTGAAGGTGACTAGAATGGTCAGGAAGGTTCATATGGGAGAAGGCGATATTAAAGGTATGCTGGCCCCAAACTGTGCAGAGCTTTAAAAGTTGATACTAGCATCTTGAATTGGGTCCAGAAGGAAATTTGGAGCTGCTGTAGGTGGAACAAGACTAGAGTGATATGGTCCCTACACAGGGTTGCCAAGTCTTACCGAAGTAATAGCGGAGGAGTCCTGAGCCCTCTCTGGGAGTCCCTGTGACATCATCATGCTGGGCACATCACCGGGCAACACTCTGGAAATCGCCCTAAAACTCTATGGTGTCATAGAGTTTTCAGGGTGATTGCCAGTGTCGCCCTGCGATATGCCCAGCGTGATGATGTCACTTCTGGGCGATGTCACCATGCCAGGCATGTCAGCTTGATCTGGCCACTTTGGGGGTGAGGTTCACCCTGCCGGCTGGATCCAGACCAGCAGATTGGGGACCCTTTTAGCGGGGGAATCCCCCCCTGCCGGGGGGGGGGGGCTTGGCAGCCCTATCCCTACAATCCATTCCACTCAACATTCTAGCTGCAGCATTCTGTAGATAAGAACATAAGAGAAGCCATGTTGGATCAAGCCAATGGCTCATCCAGTCCAACACTGTCACACAGTGGCCAAAACCAAGTGCCATCAGGAGGTCCACCAGCGGGGCCAGAACTCCAGAAACCCTCCCACTGTTGACCCCAAACACCAAGAATACAGAACATCACTTCCCTAGACACAGTGTTCCATCTACACCTTGTGAGTAATAGCCACTGACAGATCTTTGCTCCATATGTTTATCCAGTCCCCTCTTGAAGCTGTCTGTGCTTGTAGCTGCACTTCTTGTGGCAGTGAATTCCATGTATTAATTACCCTTTGGGTCATAGGCGTAAACTACGGGGGGGGCTCGAGGGCTCGAGCCACCCCCGAAATTTCCCGGGGGGGGGGCTCAGCCACCCCCGGGAAAATGGAGCACCCAGGCCGGCTGGCTGGCCGGCTGCCGCCGCCACCGCCTCTCCCCCTGCTCCGTTCCTCCCTCCATCCATCCAGGAACCAGCTGGGCAAATGCCCAGCATGCTGGACGGAGGAACGGAGGCAGGAGCAGCGCAGGCGGGGGGGAGGTGGCGGGGCAGGCGCGGGCTGCCGCCTCGTTTGCCTGCCCGCCAGCTACTGCCGCCGCCGCCTCCCCCCCCGGGACTGACCTGGCCGGCTGGGCAGTTGCCCAGCTGGTCCCACGGAGGCAGGAGTGGCCAGGCTAGGCCAGTCCGGGGGGGGGGGGGGGCGGCAGGGACATGGTCCCAGTGCGTGCGCTTCGCGTGCACAAGAGCTTCCGCCCCCCCCCCCCCGGGGATTTTAAAAGTCGACGCCTCTGCTTTGGGTGAAGAAGTACTTCCTTTTATCTGTTCTAAACCTACTGATCATTAATTTCATTGAGCATCCATGAATTCTTGTACTGTGAGAAAGGAAGAAAAGTACTTCTTTATCTACCTTTTCTATCCCATGCATAATTTTGCAAACTTCTATCATGTCAGTTTTGCTCAAAAATCTAGATTCAGTGCCTACCACCTCTTTTATACTTTTTTTTTTTTTTTACAGTTGAGCAAAACTGCTGAATATACAGTCATTTGCAGAAGAATCCCCATGCCTGTCTTATTGACTGGCAGGAGATCACAAGAGATTTCTTAATTGCTCTATTGGCGGATGTTTCACCACCTTCTGGTAGGCCAGCCCTCAGGCACATAGATAGCATACACCGTGGAGCTCACCATCATGTACTGTATTATGGGTTTTATAGTTTTTAAATTGTATGTACTGTGTACTTTAACAGCTTGCCCACTTGCTTGGGAGGGCGGGATACAAATCTCAAAAATAAATAAATACTCATATTTATTTATACCCCACCTTTCACCCCAATGGGGACCCAAAGCAGCTCACGTTGTTCTGCTCTCTTCCATTTTATCCTCACAACAGCCCTGTGGGGTAGGTTAGGCTGAGTGCATGACTGGTCCAAGGGTGCCCAGCAGGCTTCCAGGGCAGAGTGGGGAATCAAACCCGGGTCTCCCAGATCCTAGCCTGACATTTGTTACTACACTACACTACGACACTACGACACTACACCACGCTGGCTTTCCAAACAAATAAAAAATGTTATGGTAGTTATCTCATTGGAAGTCAGGCAACAACCAGTGACTAAATATTTGACAAGTGCAAGTGTTACATTGTTGCATTTCGTTGAAGCCTGATAAAGTCGAGCGTCCACCTTTACCCTGTATTGCCACCTGTTTAAACACATTCCCTCCGGCACTTGACCCCTCCCTGAGGCATACCAGCCCCTCCCTTCCTGCAAAGATCTTGCTTTAGATTTTCTCAGGCAACCTAATGGATGGAGACGAAAGTTCAAATTGTGTGCCTGTGTGTGTTTTAAGTTTGTAGTTTAAATATTTACAGCAGCTTCATAAATGACAACCACGGCCTAGTATTATCACAAGCACTCATCACAAAGTAGTGAATAAATATCTGGCAATTAATGCAACACTCATTTTTGTATCACAGTTCTTCTTCAGATATGATCTCTTCACAAAACCAGGATGGGTTAAAAAATTGTCCAGGGTTGTGCAAAGCTCCCAACTTTTCCACTGTCAATGGAAAGAAAAATATGCTGGATATTTCTTGTCATGCGTATCTACACAACTGGTATTTAATCCGGACCTGGATGGCCCAGGCTAGCTCAATGTTATCAGATCTTGGAAGCTTAGCAGGGTCGGCCCTGGTCAGTACTTCGATGGGCGACCACCAAGGAAGTCCAGGGTTGCTACGCAGAGGCAAACCACCTTGGTCTCTTGCCTTAAAAACAGTACAGTCATCCTAAGCTGGCTGTCTACCACCACCTCCATTAAAGAGTGAGCATTAGAAATGCTGAATCACAGGGGTCATTTCGTAGAAAAAGAGGTACAGGAGCTCATTAGCATAACTTATTTGCATATGCCACACCCCCTGACATCGCCGGAAGTATGTCAGAAGGAAGGAAGGAAGGAAGGAAGGAAGGAAGGAAGGAAGGAAGGAAGGAAGTAAGGAAGGAAGGGCTGGCAGAGAGGGAACAGCTACTAATCCAAGCCTCAAAAATACTACTATTCTGGGAGGATAGCTTCAGTGGTGAATTAAGGACCTTTCCAGGGGATGGGGTCATTTTGCTGCAGCCATGACACAAGTATGCATTCTCCCGCGGTGGGGGGGCTGGCACCAATTCCCAGAGCTGAGCTCCCCCGAGCTCCTGCTCGAAATGACTCCTGCTCACCACCTGGGGATTTACCACAAGGCTCAACCTTATTTTAGATTTATATGCGACTACTAAGATCATTCCTGGCTAAGAAGGTTTCTGATAACACCCAGCACTACATTTCTTTAAGCAATTGAGGCCAGCTTGTCTTGAACCAGTGTCTGGAAGTCATGGTTAAGAGGATGGAGCTGAAACTGAATCCAGACAAGACAGAGGTGGTGATGTTAGGAAGTTCAGCTGTTCTGGAGGAGCCAGACAGTTTTAAGAGTGACAGTTCAGTTGTAAACAGACTTGGGAGTTTGGGAGAACCAGAGTTGTCTTTCAAAAAGCACATTGCCACAATAACTGAAACTACTTCTCGTCTCTCTTAGGCTGCAGTCACACACATTAAATAATCCACTTTCAACCCACTTTCAGTGCACTTTCAGACTGGATTTTTACTGTGTGAACTGGCAAAATCACATTGGAAAGTGGACTGGAAGTGGATTATTTAGTGAGTGTGACCACAGCCCTAGGCATATCTAATCTTGTCACACCAGAGTTGACTGCTGAAAGGCACTGTACATGGGGCTGCCCTTGAAGACAAGCTGAAAGTTTCCAGTAATGGAGACTATGGTTGCTCACCTTCTGTCGGGGGCTGGACACTGAGATCATATTCACCTGATATTTCAACAGCTGCAGCGGCTACACATATGCTTGAAGTTTCAACTCCTTACGCTAGCGTTTTAATTGTTTTATGGTCTGGGATCCAAGTATCTGAAGGACCACTTCTCTGTATATGAACTCACTCACCTACTCAGTTTCAACAGCCCCTTTTTACCATTAAGTCAAATCTATGATGGCAAGAACAGCATTGCCTAGAGCAAAGAATAAAGACCTGTAAAAATATCAAAAGTGAAGTTAACCATCTGGAAATACATAAACAATATAGACAATTATGAGAATACAAGAGGCATGGACCCGCGATACTCATGGGGGGGGGGGAGGATTCCTAAAGGCTGCGGCGCCAGGTAAGTCCTCTTCCCCCCCCCCCCGGCTCCAATATAGTGGACTGGGGCAGGTAGACCTGTTCTCCGGAGGCCAGGGCCGATTCCACACAAGTGCTTTGCTTCACTTTCCTCCCAGGTTTAATTGGTCCGAATCAGTGTGCGCATTTCCGCATAACATGAATCTGACCCGGGTTGATGCCGGTTCTTCATTTCCGCATCTGTCCTTGCCCTGAATCTTGAGCCCCCGCCCGTCTCCCCCCCCCTTTTTAATGTAGGCAGAGTTGTGTTATGATGTTGTGACGCAACAAAGCCATGATTGGCCATCTGAGCTTCCAAGCCCATGAAAACCATCCGTGTAAGAAAAAAAAAGTTTGCGCCAGAGTTGGAGGGGAAATGGAGGGTGGGAAAGGGATGGGAAATGGAAGGGGAACATGCAACACTAACACATGTAACCCCTGCAAAAATTGTGTCCACACCACCACGCCACCCGCAATACATTGGCCCCACAAAAAATGTTAACCACACAACAATGGATCAATGTCGTGTCGTGTTGTTGTAATGCAACGGGGAGGGCGGGGGACAGCTCGCGCTGTGCCTCAAAGCCATCAATACATATTTTTATAGTGGTATGACTCAGGCACGACTTTTGTGCAAAAGATGCAACACAGAAATGTGCAGACATCAACAACAAAAGTACATTTTAAAAAGACATTTAAATGCCAGTCAACGGTGGATCAGTGTCGTGTCGTGTTGTTGTAACGCAACAAAGCGGGGAACAAAAAACCCCCCCGCTCACGCCAGGGCAGGAAAGGGGAGGGAAAGAGGAGAGAAAGAAGCAGAGGGGCATTAAAGGGGTGGAGCAAGAAACCCCGATTTTGGAGTTCCCCGCTTGAATGCCCCGACTTCACTTCCGTGGCAAAAAAAACCCTCTGAAAATCCCGGAAGCGGAAGCAGTCCTTTAGTTCCTGCACTGCTATCCAGGGAGCAGAGGGAAGGAGAGCACCCTAAACCCATCATCCCTTGCTAGTAAGAGACAGGCTGGTAGAGAGCCAGTTTGGTGTAGTGGTTAAGTGCACTGACTTTAATCTGGGAGAACCAGGTTTGAGTCCCCACTCCTCCACTTGCAGCTGCTGGATAACTTTGGGCAAGCCATAGTTCTGTCAGAGCTGTTCTCTCAAGGACAGCTTGGGAAAGAGCTCTCTCAGCCCCGCCTACCTCACAGGGTGTCTGTTGTGGGGAGGGGAAGGGAAAGAAGTTTGTAAGCTGCTCTGAGACTCGGAGTGAAGGGCGGGGTATAAATCCAATCTCCTCGTCCTTCTAGATCTCGCTTGACTGATGGACCACCAAATCCTGGCACTGGTCCCTGTTTCAATAGTGCAGAATCTAGAGCAGGGTTCCCCAAACTTTTTGGGCCTGCCAGCACATTGGGAATTTTGAGAGGGGAAGGTGAGCGCCGCCCCCAAAGCAGCTTCTACAGGAGGTGGAACCAAACTAAAAATGGCTTTCACAGGAGGCGGAGCTGAATGGAATACCTCCCTCCTCACACCTCCTGGAAAGAAGGGAAGCCTGAAGGGGGAACAGAACCACACGCTGACTAAGGAAAACCCATCTGCTTCCCAGCGATCCTGACCCTCCAGTGGAAAAACATTTCATTTGAATGAGAGCAGCCAGTAACAAGCCCTGCTTTACAATGGCCCCACCCACTTGGGTGAAAATCTTGGCAGGCACCAAGGGAAATACTGGCAGGTGCCATGGTGCCCCCCAGTGGGGAACCCCGGTCTAGAGGAGCAGCAGTAAACAATTTTTTCCAGCTGCGGGCAGCATAGCTTCTAATCTATAAGCTCCATTTTATAAAGTTTTCCGTCTGCTGCAGCAACTGCAGACAAATCATTCCTCCCCTTCCCCCAGGTTTTCTTATTTTTGCATGCTTTAAAAAAAATTCCCCGATGGCAAGAAATAGCTTTGCTCATATTTAAAATGACAAGAGGAAGCAGTGTCGATGTGCTGAGTGCACAGGGGGAAATCGGAGGCTCAGAAGAGCGGTGGTTAAAAATAAATCTGTAATGGAAGCATAGCGTTGAATCGAATCATTCGCCTCACTTGACTTCACAACAGACCCTGGCTCATACAAATGATGGGTTTTGCTCTTCTTCCGTTCCAGGATGGTGAAAGCCTATTATTTGAAAGTCTTCTATTCCCATGCATCAAAAGAATCGAGAGAGGGAGACCAAAAAGTCTCCCTCTCTCTCAAAAAGTAGCGTACAGTACTCACCACAGGACAAATGCTTAGAACCGTTAACAACACGATACACTAATGCCAATGGCTGTGGGACAAAGTTGCTTTCACTGAGGCTTTCACTGAGGCAATTTCACATCGAGAGTGAATTGTAGGTCTGTGGCTGATGCAGCATCCTGTGTTTGGCGTGTTTCCGTCGCGGGCAACTTTGCAGACCCTAGAATAGCCCTGTTGGGTGAAATGGGTGACATGAAGGGGGTCAGCGGCAATGCTCCCTCTAAGTTGTGGAGTCCTGTGAGCAAAAATTCTACTTTGTGAGCCACTGGCATTAAAGTTGTGAGCCAGCGATCTGGCTACTGCATAAATTCGTTTGCTCTGGAGTCATCTTTCCTGAGTTAAAACAAAAATGTGTGAGCCGGAGGCTAAAAAACTGACTCAGCTTGGAGGGAACACTGGTCAATGGTACCCACTGGCAAGCTCAGAGGCAGACTCTGTTGGCCCCAGCTGGTTCTTTGCCTAGCTGTGTCGGGGTTCCCCACAAGGGCAACCTCCTCCTCCTGCACTGTGTTCTTTCTGTCACTTGATGGAGCAGCAAGAACAAAACTGGGGGGAAATAGCATCAAAGGGCACCATGACATCACTTCCAGTTGCATACCTGTGATGTCATGGTGTTGCGCAACACTGATGTCTACAGTCTACACACACACACACAGCATCAACAAATCAAAAGTCTACTGCCTCTAATTGTGGATGCTCCATTTGTCTTGATATGGCTAATATCTATCCATAGACCTATTGTCAATGAATGTGTCTCACTCTATGTACATTGACCGGAGTTCCATGAGAAAGAAAGCAAATATGCAGCCAGAGATCCCTACTATAGTGTCCGTGACCACTATGACACCCATCAACGTGTTTCCTGGTGCCCACTTGCTTCTTCCCCAAAACGACAAGCCAGTCCTAGCTTTTCTTCACTTCACTGGCTTAGGTGATACTTCAGAATAGTGCAGAGTCCACCAGGAGCCCTCACCTTTGTGCCTGCAGAGAGCACTCGGTTCAGAAACAGCTTCCTCTGTCATGAGAATTTCTGGAACCTCCCAATGTTATCTAGCCCTTGTGGCAGCCATTTTGTGACTGGTCCCTATCCACCATCACCCCGACACACATGGAAGCCATATTGGTATGTTATTTATTTATTTATTTATTTATTTATTTATTTAGATTTATACCCCATCCTCCCTACCAAGGCAGGCTCAGGGCGGCTATCCATCAGCTGTTCCCAAAATCCCAGAAATGTTCACAGGTTCAACAAGACTGGGAAACCTTAAGAACATAAGAACATAAGAGAAGCCAATACTGGATCAAGCCAATGGCCCATCCAGTCCAACACTCTGCCACAGTGGCCAAAAACACCAGGTGCCCTCAGGAGGTCCAGCAGTGGGGCCAGGATACTAGAAGCCCTCCCAATGTTGCTCCCCTCAAGCACCAAGAATACAGAGCATCACTGGCGCCAGACCGAAAGTTCCTATCTAAACCTTGCAACAGTTGGAAATACAGAGCAAAAACAGAGAGAGGGAGAGAGAGAGAGAGAGAGAGAGAGAAGCAACTGGGACAACTGGCTGTGGGAAGGTTTAATTGAAACATTTATAGCTGACAATGTGTAAAGGAATATAAACAGGTCAGGACAAAATAGCTGGCATCATACTGTGAGTTTCCATAATTAACCAGCGATCCTAAAGATGTTCTTAAGATTAACAAAACAGAAATGTTTTTGATGTGCTTAGTGGGCTTCATTAAAAAGTATTTGATAAAAATGTACAAGGATCAATTTCATGCTGGCACTGAGACTCAGGCTATGGTCGCATGGTGATGTGAGTTTGCCCAGTGGGGTCTTCTTTTTGAGCTTGGAGTGATCACATGTATGACAGCTCTTTGCCTTGCTATATGGAGTTTTTCCAGTTACTTAGGCTATGCCACTGGATAAGAGGGAAACCTTTAGTTGCAAGAAGATTTAGCCAAGAAGGATGCATAGATAGAAATACAAAGGTTTCCTCTAAGACTTATGGACCAAAAAGCTCCTCTTCTTCTTAATTACTGTTTCCAAGACGAAACAGTGAGCCATCACACACTAAAAAGGAAGCCTAAGATTTGCTACCAGAATTACAATGTGATTTGACAACAACTGCCAAAACTTTAGCCATATGCAAAGCTGCTTGTTTTCCTTCATCTCTTAGTAACCAAGAAGACTTAGCTTCTAAAGAGACAGAGTCCTGCTTAAGCAAAGGGAAAATCAGTTCAGCTATCAAATCTAAAAATTCAGGGCAATCCAAAAGAATATGATCTATAGAGTCAATTCAGTTAGTGCCACATCCACAAAGTCTATTAGAGTATGGAATACCATTAAATTTTCCTAACAGCACCACCAATGGCAAGGCACTCAAACGCGCAAGCATAAATGCCATTTTATTATTATAGCTACACCATGTACGAAACAGGGACCCTGAGAACACATGCCTTGCAATTAGGTTTGTCAGCCTCCAGGCGTGGCCTGGAGATCTCCCAGAATTACAATGTGTCTTCAGACGACAGGGGTCAGCTCCCCTGGAGAAAATGGCTACTTTGACCCTGATCACACACAGAATTAGCCGCGCAATAGGCACGAATGCCACACAGATTTTAAGGGCGCAATCACATCAGAACATCTGCCAAGCATCCCACACCCGTCAGCAACCCGTTTCTCTCTCCTGAAGAAGTAGAGTTAAAAGATACTAGGGAAAGTCTGGAATCAAACAGGTTTGCTATGGGCCACAGATAGACTTTCCCCATGCAATCGCTCCAGCATGCACTCATGGTGTCCGGGATACTCTGCTCAGGCTATTCCGACACCATGCCGTTTCCCCCCCCCCCCCTTCTCAGTATGTGCATAATCGCATACTGCTATAGGAAGACCTCAGGGTGGAGATGCGGTTCATCGATCCCGTTTAAGTGCATCGGGGGAAATGGCAACCCCCCCCCCCCGACTCACCCACAATTGCATCTGATCACACAGTGGCGGGGTGTGCCCACAGCTTCACAGAACTGTGTCATCGCGCAGCTGCGGGTCAAATTACTCCACAGCAAATAGCCTCACTTGCCCCCCGGATTATCTCGCTCGTGTGACCGGGACCTTTGAAGGGTAGAATCTATGGCATCACATCCCTTCTAGGTTCCGTCCCATCTCCAAACCCCACCCTCCCCACGCTCCATCCACAAACCTCCAGGAATTCCCCAGCCCAGAGTTGGCAGCCCTTCATGATGCAGAATCTAGTGTTTATTGATGTCATTTATACTCCGCCTTTCTTGCTGAGACTCAGGGCAGATTACATAGTTAAAAATCTGACAGGAACACTATAGAGTACAACAAACAACGTGGTAAAAACTGGATTACAAGATTAGAGAAGGCACTAGAAGACTGTATTTATACATACAACAAAGCAGAATTACAAGCCTGCAGAATAGTTCAACAGAGTAATACAATAGGTAAAATCAGCAATGCAATGACACCTGGCTAAAATTACACAGGCAATACCTACAGCCCTATCCCTCTTTTTAGAACGCTCTCCAAAATAACTCTGGTCTGCACCATAAGCAAGATGAGCATCTGGACTGCTGCTGGTTATTGTAGTCATGGGGTGAGCTTCAAAATACCTGAACAAACAAACAAATTCTTAGAAAGTTACCAGTCCTTGGTTCCGTCTTAATCGTCAGCGCATTGTTTGTTTCTTCTCATCCGCCTGCACTTGATCGGCTTCTTTTAGTTTGGCAAGCTGCTTCCGCCACCTGCTGGCAGTCCTTAGAACTACAGTTTCACCTAATGCACTAAATCCATCACGTACTACAAACGTTCACAATTCGGGCAGCTAATGAGGGCTGGATTTAAATATGTCAAGGATAGGCTTACCAACCTCAAGGTGGTGTTTGGAGTCCTCTCGCAATTACGTCTTATTTCCAGACAACAC
Source organism: Lepidodactylus listeri (assembly GCA_029233225.1). NCBI lineage: Eukaryota > Metazoa > Chordata > Lepidosauria > Squamata > Gekkonidae > Lepidodactylus > Lepidodactylus listeri. The sequence continues at coordinate 28,319,026 of JARCFY010000005.1, forward strand.
AAATCAGTTCCCCTGCAGGAAATGGCAGTTTCTCTATGGTATCGTATCCCTGCTGAGTTCCCTTTCCCTCTCTAAACCACACCTTCCCCAGACACTACCTCCAAATCTCTAAGGATTTCCCAAACTGGAGTGGGCAATTCAACCTGAGATCCTAAGCCATGTCAAATTTAAGAGGACTTATAACACTATAAAATGACAATTTAGTTTTTAAACAACTGTATTTAGATGTTCCTCATAATCTCAGGCCCATAAATTGTAGTTTACTTAATTTGTACATAAAACCTGGTCTGGCAGCAAGACACCCATGGTTTTCTCCCCACAGCAAATGCATCTCCTCACTTCCAGAAACACACACCGTAATGTTACAATTGGCTATGCAGTTCCCTGGAAAATATTCTCTGCATTTTTGAGGCCCAGGTCACACATACAGCCAGGCTGGGATTTTTCCATCTATGCCAAGCCCAGCAGCTGGCCACTTGCCTGTTGTGCTCTGACCTGGCCACAGTAATCCATGTGACGGTCTCCTCTAGGCTAGATTACTGTAACACGTTCTACACTGGCCTGCCCTTGAAACTGACCCGGAAGCTCCAACTGATCCAGAATGCAGCAGTGCGCTTCCTAACAGGAACATCGTGGACTGCACATATTCAACCTGTGCTACACCAGTTGCGCTGGCTTTGGCTGGGAGGGTGGAGTATAAATCTGATTAATTAAATTCAAGGTTTTGGTTCTGATCTGTAAGGCCCTGAGCTGTCTGAGACCGATGTATCTGCAGGACTGCCTCCTTCATTACACCCCCAGGAGAGCATTACACTCTTCACAGAGCAACTTGCTGGTGGTCCCCAGCCCTAGAGATATCCGGCTGTCCTCAAACAGGGTCAGGGCCTTTTCAGCCCTGGCCCAAACCTGGGGGAACTCTCTGCCAAATAACATCAGGGCCTTGCAGGATCTATGTAATTCTGCAGTGCCTGTAAGCAGGGGTCCTTTGGGACCGGAGCGAGGTGGAGCGAAGCTCTGCCAGCTCAGGAGTGGCCACTAGAGCAGCCACGGGCCGAATCAGATTCTCTGATCTGATTTGGCCCGCTGCCGAATTGCTGCCGAAATTCAGTGGCAACTTTAAAAGCGACTGGAGGGGAGGGGGTTTGAGGGAGAGGCTCCAAACTTGCAGGGTAGCTGCTGGGGCCTCTCCTCGAAATACTCACCAAGTTTCAAGAAGATTGGACCAGGGGGTCCAATTCTACGGGCCCCCAAACAGGTTGCCCCCATTCCCTCCATTGTTCTCTATGGCAGGAAAAAAGTAACACTCAACTTGAGAGAGATACAACATTGAAGGTTTCTTCTGAATCACTCATATATTGATTTAAAATCAGATAAAAGAATTTATGGGCCAGTTCATTATGACACAATCCAGCTAAGTTTTTGTCTCTCAAAGGATTCCTACACTACTTACAGCTAAGCGAAATCTTCTTAAACAATACAGAGTTGTTCCACTGACATTCTTACAAGATCATGTGTTGATACTGTTGTTTCCTTCAAAATTTACAACTCATAAGAAGAAACCTCAAGGACGGGAATCTAATATAATTAAGAAAGAGAGTCACTCTGGGAGGGGAAGATCTATAAATCAATTAGAAAGGAAGGAAATAATAAGATAAACCAATGGCAGAATACAGGATCTACAGAATCAACCAATTAGGAGGTGAACATAAGGAATCCCCAGGTAGTTTTATTTTGGACCCCATAGAGACAAATCTTTTTGCCTCTTTATCTACGCTTTCCTCTAGTGAACAAGATAACACGATCAATCAATTCAAGTATTTACAGCAGAATTTGGACAAACTTCACAACAGTACTTTTCAAATGGATGCTAGGCTAATAGATGAAAATATAACTGTTACTGAATATATTCTCCCCCAAAGCTGTGCTTTATCCCCAGCCATTACAAGAGCAAAGAAAAGAGAATGAACTTTTAATTCCCATGGAACCAAATGTGGTAATATGTATTCATGATTGATTTCTGTTTCTGTGATTAGGGTCATCAATGGCCCTTAGCCTATCTGTATGTATATCTATGTCAGAAAGATGCCAAGTGTGCTCACCAAAGCCAACCTGCTAAGTCAGTGGCAAAATACAGGGTGTATAAACGTTTCATAAACTGCGCAAACAACAATACCCATCTAAGGGCTGTCTGCAGTTACTCATTTCGTAATGAAGTCAATGGGCTCTGCACACGGTTGAGAAACACCCACCCAGAGCACTACATTAGATTACTTCTGAATTCCCAATTCCAGGAAATCATGAAGCTATAATAAAAAAAATAAGGCGCCTCTGAACATATGCAAAGTACATTTCTAGCATCGCCAAGCGCTATTCCTTGCATCTAATCGCTACACACCCCCTCCCTCGTGACATCCCAACGGAATGAAAGAGTAGAAACAATTCCGGTTCCCAATTGACCCTGAGGGGCAAGGGACTCAAATAAAAGAAAGTCAGAGCACCTTTAAGTTTTGAAGACTGAGAAGCTTCCACACATTCCCCAAAGGGGAAAAAAAAAAAAAAAAGAGGCTGGGGAGAGTTTTTTCGTGCGCGCGCGATGTTTTTACTCCGCAGGACACACCCACCGAATGAAAACCGAAAGTGATCGCTGCGTAGAACAATCGACTTCCCCACCCTATCTCTATGTGTTAATTCTTCGTTCTCGCGATCCTTGGCGAAGGAACGTGCGGTGGGAGTCTCGCGAGAGTTGCGTCTTGCTTCTTCGCGGACTGGAGGTGAGGTTCAGCCACGCGGAGTTGATCTGTCCTGAGAACCGAGGGGCTGAAAGGAGAGCGCGAGCGAGCGAGCGAGCGAACGGAGGCAGCCAATAGGTGAGCTTGGAATGAGCGCGCGATTTGGGGGAGGGGGTCGTTCAAGGGGCCCGCGCCGTGGCTCCCCTTGCCCTGCCTGGCTCAGCGGCCACGTGTGGTCTCGGGGTGGTTGGAACACTGGCCAGGCCTCCTCTTCCTCGCCCCCCTTCGCCGTCTGAGGACGAGCCCCGTGCTTTGGAGCATATTTTCCCGTGTTGGACGTGGGGCGTGTGGGTGTAATGCGCCTGCCTTGGCGGGGGTGGAGAATGCCTCTGGAAAGCCTCAGCCGCCCCGCCCCCCAAAGGGGGCTTTTAATAGGGGTGCTTCAGAGATTGCCAGGAAAGCACTGTTCAGAAACCGAACGTGCCTTCTGCAAGTTGCGCCCAGTAAACGGTCTTGAACGGGGCATGCTTCAGCATCAGCCTCGCTGACGGTAGTCGGATACCGGGGCCTGCTGAGATGGCACCTCCAGGGAACCCATTCGCCATCTTGAGTTTAATGGAAAGAAATTGCAGATAAACTTAGGGGTTTTGAGAGAGCCGAATTATATATATGCTGCAAAATAAAATGTGGAGCGTTGCCCAGGACAATCACACGCTTGTGTACTGTGGTCTGTATGCTTCTGAAATGTACTTGTGAGTGTTCCTCTCGCCTACATGCAGGTTGCATGTTAATCCTTACCTTAAGATGCTCCATGGGTGGAGTTCTGCCGCTTGTAATTCTTTAGGTGATCGCCTTCCTCCTCAGCTTTATAGATCCTTCTTTCTTTTCCCGCCTGTTAAGCCTACATGGGGCTTTGGATCATCAGGTCCTACTCTGGTATGCCAGTATACAATGCACTGTATTAAATATACATCCTTTGTTGCCAATTCCCAGTTGAATCACTGACATGGCATTAAAAATAGTTTTCTTCTAAAATAAACTGTACAAACTTGGCCCTCTCATCTGCCCTACCCAGTGCCTGACTGAAACCAAACTTTTAGTAGCACTGTTGTTCCTACTTCTGCTTTGATGCTCCGGAGTATACCTAGTCCTCATTTTCTTTTACACAAAGGAGTGCAGTAAGCCTTTTGCTGTTGCAGTATATGAATTCTTTCCTCAATTCTCCTCGTCCCCACAGTGAGTCTTCAGTACTAACATCTTTGAATGTGCTTCCCCCACTTTGCCCTTTAGTGAATCCTGAACTCTGTCGCCCCAATCAGCCATTTCCATGTTGTTTCTCTCCTGTAACCCCAATGCCATTGCATACCTTTTACTCCCTAGCAGTGATCTCCATTTCTGCTTCTGCAAAGGGATGTAAGAATGTAAATTCATTTTATATAGTGATTAGTTTCTCCTACTGAGCCTTAATCCTTTATTGTTTCATTCCGCCTGCATACTTGCTCCCCCCCTCCCCCACTACAGCAGGGGCGTAGAGTTTTCCATTTCCCGGGGGGGGGGGCTCCTGGCCTTGCGCGCTGGGACGATGTCCCCGCCGCCACCACCTCTCTCCCACCACTCCTCCCTCCCTCTGGGGGCCATCCGGGCAAATGCCCAGTGTGATGGCATCACCCGGAAGTGACGCCATCACGCTGGGCACGTTGCCAGGACGACGCTCTGGCAATCGCACTGAAACTCTATGGTGCTGGGCATTTGCCCAAATGGCCCCCGGAGGGAGGGAGGAGTGTAGGGGAGCGGGGGGGGGGGGAGAGCCTCTGGTGGGGGCAGCAGCAGGCGGCCCTGCCTAAGAAGGGGGCCTGAAAGGCGGGCAGGCGGTACCCAGGAAATTTCAGGGGTGGCCCAAGCCCCCCCGTAGTTGACGCCTATGCACTACAGTGTAGAACTGACAATTTACCCCCTTTTCCATGGGGGAAAGGAACGTGGCTCAATGCTAGAATGTCTGATTTGCATGTTCAATCCCTGGCATTACCTGTTAAAGAGATCATGCAGTAGGTGATGTAAAAGAGCTCTGCTTGGGACCCTGGAAAGCCACTGCCAGTCATAGCAGACAAAACAGTCCTTAGAAGACCAGTGATCTGACTCAGTGTGAGGCAATTCTGTGTGTGTGTGTACTTATTTTCCAGTACTTCTTTTAAAATGCAGTCTCATGGTTTCAGTTGTACTCTAATGTATGATCTTTGCTATCTAGGTCTCTGCGTGTGCATCTGAGTCTCAGGAGCCACAAGCAGGGGAGGAGATGGAATATATGAAGGAGCCTGCAAACTTCAGCCAGGGAAATATGTGAGTGTCACTGTCTGCGAGAGATCCAAATTCTCTCCCATCTGGTACACCTGCCTGCCACCTCTGAGCATTTTTACTGAGTGGTCTGAGAGTTCATATGGACTAACCCCTGGGGCGATAGGTCTGTCAGTGGCTATAAGCCATGGCAGGTGAATGGAGCTTCCATATTCATAGGTAGCGCCACTGTGAACTGGTTGCGGTAGAGCAGCAAGAAAGGAAAGGCTTTGGCTTCTGGGCTTTCTCAGGCATCTGGTTGACCACTTGGGAAACAGGATGTTGATGGATCATTGGTCTAACCCAAAAATGTTTATCTTACAATCTTACCCATGTGGGGGGGTAATGTCTGAATTGGGCATATATGCATACAAACCACACAGCCAACTTCACTGAATAATCCAGAGTTGGGGCTAGTGTGTTTGGTAGGAGGGGCAGTCTGGAGGGACTCTTGCTTCTCCAACATGCCTTGCATAGTCCAAGTTCCCCTCATATTGTCCGATTCAGTCCTTTGAAAGAAACAATTCTCTATGTGCCTTTTTTTTTTTTAGACACAGTACTATTCAGCTCCCTGTATGTATGGCTTGGCTATGTTCTTCTGGTTTTTATAACCTGAACTGTTATCACTGTGTATGAAAATCTCTGGTATCAAACTTTATAAGAACATAAAAAGAGCCCTGCTGGTTCAGACTAATGGTTCATCTAGTCAAGCATCCTGTCTCTCACAGGGGCCAGCCAGTTCATCTGGAAGTCCAACAACAGGGCAGAGAGGCTGAGGCCTTCCGCTGATGTTCTCTCCTGGCACTAGTATTCAAAGGTTTAGTGTCTCTGAATGTGGAGGTTCCCCATAGCCACCATGGCTAGTAGCTGCTGATACACCTATCTTCCATGAATTTAATCTAATCCTATTTTAAAACTGTTTCAGGGATTAGCAGTGATAAAGTAAGTGATTTCAAGCTTCTTACCCTAAAAGGAAGATGTTTCCAGTGCCTTGAAAATGAATTTTATAATTCCGCATATAGAAACAGGTTCAAAGTATGGTGCTGTAAGCTACCTAGAAATATGTGAGCTAGACATGGTTGAAATTAATAGCATCTCTTGATTATTTCTGATTATTTAAAGTTGTTGCAATCCAGGTAGAATCTTTGTCAGAATCCAAGATACTTTGTAATTGAAATGTGAAGCACTGAAACAGGTCAAGTATCAGATTGATTTTTCTTTTACTACTGTTCAGTGTGCTCAGACCTTGTTCATCCTGAAAAGAAGTTCTTTGAAAGAATGTTGTTGTATCCATCTCAGGCAATTTTTAAGTTATTACTATTTTTACAATATCCATTATTTATTTTCGTACAGATTTTAAATGTATTATGCCATATTATATGGTCATTTTCATGAAGGCAAAAACAAAGTAGAACACAGTAGTGATAATTATAATGAACGTAAAGGTAGTTTCCCTTGCTCGAAAACCCATCGAATCCGACTCTAGGGTTGCAGTGCTCACCTCCGTTTCCAAACTGAAGAGCCAGCACTGTCCTCCTAAATTACAATAATGTAATACTACCCCCCTCACAAGTCCTCGCCTCAGGCAGTTTAACTTCAGAGCTATTAAAATGCTGAGCATCAACAACTGTGATGGCTCATTTGAACTCTGGTCTGTTTTGGTTTAACGGCACCATTGTATCCAGAGAACTATAACAACTCTGGTATTATGTGTTTTTCCAGAAGGAGCAGTAGAAATTTATATTCATTACATTTGTCTGAAGCCAAGCTAACCTGCAGTGTTTTTTATTTTCTGGCTGGAAATAACCTTCGTTCTCCACTGTTGTTTTATTAGTTGAAGGGGAAATGTGGTTTGTTTTAATAGTAGCTTTGTTTTCTGGATTCCAGCCTGTGCTGCCAGTGTGGTGTTGCAATCCCACCAAACCCAGCTAACATGTGTGTGGCGTGTTTACGGACCCAGGTGGACATCACAGAAGGGATCCCTAAGCAAGTCATTGTTCACTTCTGCAAACAGTGTGGAAGGTACCAATTTTTTTCCAACACCTTTTCTCTTTTTTAATTTTTTTTATAGGAAGCACTAATATTGAAATGGGGGGGGGGTTGTTCATGTCACATTTGTTTCCTTTTTGCCACTCACTGCCTTAACTTGAGATCTGCAAGGACCTGATTGATCGGAAGCCAAACTCCTCCGCCACTGTGCACTGGGAGGCAGGAAAGTTGAGATCTGCAAGGACCTGATTGATCGGAAGCCAAACTCCTCCGCCACTGTGCACTGGGAGGCAGGAAAGTTGAGATCTGCAAGGACCTGATTGATCGGAAGCCAAACTCCTCCGCCACTGTGCACTGGGAGGCAGGAAAGTTGAGATCTGCAAGGACCTGATTGATCGGAAGCCAAACTCCTCCGCCACTGTGCACTGGGAGGCAGGAAAGTTCTATTTTAGTGGTGAAAATTCCTTCTGCTAGCAGAAAATTTAGTCAGGATACAGCCCTGAATAATAATTATAAACTATTGAATGTGTCTGCAGAATTCAGGAGTTAATCAGTATTAACTGAGCCTGGGGTATTCCTTAAGAGCTGGTTTATTTTACCGGGGGGGGGGGGGGGGGTAGCTGTTATGCAGAAGTTTGTCTGATGCGGTGCACATATACATTGTCAGTCTTTTTCCTTATTAATGACTTCTAGCTTCTGATGTGATGTTGACTTGAAAGTACCGAGATGTAGATATGGCCATCCAGTGATTGTTAGTTCCTCAATAAGAGGGCCACAGTGATGTATTTTGATGCCAGCTTCAAATGTTGTTTGTTTTCTTATTTCAGGTATCTTCAGCCTCCAGGAACTTGGGTGCCGTGCGCCTTGGAATCAAGAGAACTTCTGTCATTGTGCCTTAAGAAAATCAAAGCTTCTCTCAGCAAGGTTAGTGTTGAAGGTCCAAATCCTTGTTTAAAAGGATGAAGTCTCCTATGTTTATGATAAGTGTTATGTGAAATGTTTGACTCTGTTCATGATGAGTGATAGCGGAAGCCAATTTTCATGGTAGGGTTATATGGCGGTAGCGGAAAGTACTGTCAAGCTGCAGGGGTTTCAAGACAAGAGACTAATAGAGGTGGGTTGATAATGCCTACCTCTGCATCACACCCCTGGACTTCCTTGGTGGCCTCCCATCCAAGTACTAAATGGTGCTGACCCTGCTTAGCTTACAAAATTGGGCTAGCCTGGGGCATCCAGGCCAGGGCGAGTAATATGGAGGCTGGTAGATATTCCTTCATTCAAGCAAGTAATTGCAGGTGTGATGTTTTAAGAACACAAATTGACGCCACCCATGTAATTAGTCTCCACACTGACCCCAAGATTTTGAGGGCAAATGCCTGTGGTCCGTTTTGCCTGGTGAGCCAGTAAGCTCATAAGGGCTTGTGGTTGAGGGAGCCTCCTTGTATATACACTTTTCCTCCATTAGGGAAAGGCCCTTTCAAAAGGTTCGCAGGAATAAAAGCAGCAGTTTGTCCAAAACACCCTTCTTTCAGGTCCTTTTGTAAAACCAGGGAAGACAGATAAACTTTCCCAGAAGTGTACTCATATCGCACATTAACTTTTCTAACAGTTATGATAATATCTTACCAACGATCACAAAAGAGAAACAGCACAAAAGAACGCATTTTCATGAGTCTAAATTCTATGACTCTGGAGTACCTGTTGAGCTCATGGTATGTTCAGAGAGGTTCTAGTTACCTGCGGGATCTGTGGGGCCAGCTTGATTTGAAAGGATTAAATACATTTTGAAATACGTTGTAGCTCTTCTTCAATATCTGGGATAGAGCAATATTCAAATAAGTAAGCCAAACTGTCCTTTATGTATTTGCCAGATACACATTTCATTTGGAAGTTCAAATTGATACAGGGCAGTGTTAGATATAAAGATTCATACAATATGTATTTTTCCATGGTCTTAGAAAGTTTTTTGTAGGGCAGCACAGGACTGCATGGGTGATGCTTTAGAAGCAGTTTCTGGCTGCGCTTTAGGAAGGAAAAAAGTTAAAGTTTCCAGTCAGTGTAAACGTGTTCTAAAGCATCTCTCATGATTATGGTCCCTGTGTTTGGTTTTTATGTGTATGTTGTGTACATTTCCTAAAATATTAAAATATTAAGTGAGTACAGCTGGATTCAAGTTCAGTAGGACCTTGGATAACAGCAAGATTTTGGGGATATAAGCTTTCAAGAGTCAAAGCTCCCTTTTGTCAGAAGCTTTGGCTCTTGGGAGCTTATACCTCAAAATCTTGTTGGTTTCTAAGGTGCTGCTGAACTCAGTTCTAGCCATTTTACTGCAAAGCCACACGGCTGCCCTCTGAAACAAAGTGAATGCCATGTGAGTATCTCTACCTTTTTTATACTTTGTGTTGATGTTCCTTGAGCACGGATGCTTAAGGCAATAGCACACAGCTATTTCTTTTACTGGTTTTAAGCTTGAGAAAGGTGAATAATCACACTTACTATTTCCAGGTACGGTTAATCGAAGCAGGATTTGTATGGACTGAACCGCACTCCAAAAGACTTAAAGTAAAGTTGACAGTACAAAAAGAGGTGAGCAAGCTTGAAAGCAGTTTTTGTAAAACTGCATTTTTAGCAGAAAAATAATTTCAGGCATAGCCATGTTGGTCCGTTGAAGAAAAATAAAACGGAAGCCCAGTGGCCAGTCTGATGTAGTGGTTAAGTGCGCATACTCTAATCTGGGAGAACCGGGTTTGATTCCCCACTCCTCCACTTGCACCTGGCTGGATGACCTTGGGCAAGCCATAGCTCTGGACCAGCTGTTCCCTCAAGGAGAGCTTGGGAAAGAGTTCTCTCAGCCCCACCTGCCTCACAGGGTGTCTGTTGTGGGGAGGGGAGGGGAAAGGAGTTTGTAAGCCACTCTGAGACTCTTAAGTGAGTGAAGGGCGGGATATAAATCCAATCTCTTCTTCTCTTCTTCTTCTTCTAAAGGTAAACAGAGCAGAAAAATACGTCGTTGCCAGGCTGTGTTAAGTTTGCCCAAGAAAGGCAAATATGGAAACATTTAAAACACACCAAAATCAGCATCAAGCGAAGGATAAAAGCAGAAGATGTGTCAGAAAATATATTTATCCAAAAGAATAAAACTGTTTTCAAGCTAAAAGCTGGTGAAGTGGATGAATGTCCCTCAGGGAACACAAACTGAATGTCCCTGGGGAAACACAGAGTATCACAACCAGGCAGGCCTTATTTCCAGTCTGTGGAACACAAGACTCGGAAATAAAAGTATAAGTGAATTCACTGGGGAATAAATGATCCTTCAGAGAATGTGCACTATGTAGTATGCAAACAGTTTCAGGGTGGTGGTGGTGGTGAGAAGATAAACCAGAAAAGGCTACTCCTAGAAGCAATTTATTAGGGAAGACTTACTGTTGTGCTTTTTTCTTCCCTAGGTAATGAATGGTGCAATTCTTCAACAAGTCTTTGTGATAGAGTACGTTGTTCATTCTCAAATGTGTGATGACTGCCATCGAGTTGAAGCTAAGGACTTTTGGAAAGCAGTGGTTCAAGTCAGACAGAAGGTATAGTCGCGAGATTGACCCGTAAAAGCAGGATAGTTGCCAGCTGAGCTATAAACAGGATAAGCCAAATGCTTACCAAAGTTTACAGTTAAAAGGCAAGTTGTGCTAGGTACGGGTGGTCCAACACTCCACTCTGCACAGGCTATCTCTTGTATGGATAGATCAAGATGGGTAGCTGTGTTAGTCTGTAGCAGTAGAAAAGAGCAAGAGTCCAGTTAGTAAAGACTAACAAGAATTTGTGGCATGGTATCACTACTTCAAATACGCACAGAACTTCATATCTTATCACTCGCTATCGCCAGGGCATTCTCAGTGGCGGCTCCATACTGGTGGAATAAACTCCAGGAAGAGATCAGGGCCCTGAAGGACCTTTTACAGTACCGCAGGGCCTGCAAGACAGAGCTCTTCCACCAGGCGTTCAACTAAGGAGCCGCTCTCACTAGTACCATCAACGAGCCTGGCCCACAGTTCCCACAGTGGGTCTACTCCATCGTGACTCAGGAGACCATTGAGATGGTGAAATGTCTGTAAGCACTTTGAAAGCAATATCACACCATCTTCTGGCAATATTACTAGCACCTTGATTTTATTGACCTTATGATTTTATTGTATTGAATTATTTAATGCTTTTAATGTATCTTAATGGTACCTGTGTATCAATTTTTGTAAGCCAGCCTGAGCCTGCTCATGGGGAGGGCGGGGACTAAATTGAACTGATAAATAAATAAACCACAAATTTTGTTAGTGTTTAAGGCGCTATTGGACTCTTGCTCTTTTCTGGATAGAAGCTGTTTTAGAGTTTGGCTTAAAGGACATTATTACAATTGCATGGGAATTTCAGTTGAAAAGTAGAAAAATGTAAATTAAATTGTCTAATGGTATTTTGTTCTCGTTTTAAATTAGCTAACTTCAGGGTGTTTCCAAAGATTTTCCTCCATATTCTTATACCCTTTCTTCCCTATATTCCAGTCAAAAGTCTGCAATCCCAAGCATATCGAGTAGAGATTAAGTATCATTGAGCTCAGAGGAACTTGCTTCTCCCTAGACAGGCTTGCGGTTGTTTTTGCAAAGGTTCATATACGTGCTTTAGGGACCTTGGGCTGCTTTTGAGTTTTGGTCAAAGACGGCTGCAGTATTGATCAGCTATATTTCCAAATGTCCTGAAGGCCTTTATAGAAACACAAAATCACTTTGAAATACAAGTCGTTTTTTTTTTAATCCTGAATTTCAGACTGTGCATAAAAAGACTTTCTACTACTTGGAGCAGTTGATTTTGAAACATAAGCTTCATCAGAACACACTTCGAATCAAAGAGATCCATGGTAAGTGGGCCTTTTTACTGATTAATGCTGCAGGTATTAGTTGAACTGGCAGCAACTTGTAGCAGTAAATACTAACACAGAGGTTATATGCCAAGCGTTGGATATGACGCTTTGCTATAGCTCATATTACATTATTTATTTATAATCCACCTTTGTCACCTGCACTCAGAGTGGATTATACGTAGTGAATCAGTACAGTCAACAAGATGGGATATTCAGTAACTGATGCTTTAGGGTATTGGCAGACTGGAACCACCAGAAAGAACAGGAGCATAGCATAGCATAAGTATTAGCATGATACATGAAGCGATGCAGAAATTACATAATGGGATCCTACTTACAATATGCTATATACAGCAGAAAAGACCACAGGTCCTAATCATTTATCCGCGTAAGTTTGTGAAACCTTTTTGTACTGTGCAGCCTTATTTACCTGCACAGAAAAGCCCTCTTGACTAGTTCAGTTTGCAAAGTTTGCAGAAGCCCAGAGAGTGGGAAATTTCCAGACCATTCCTGGCAGGCCATTCCACAAGGGGGGGGGAGCCTCAGTGGAGAAAACGCGTTGAACGGGCAGTTGTGGATTTGGCCCATTTGCAGGTTGGCACCTCAAGAAGCCCCTGCTGACCAATGCTGGGGAGTCTTATGAGCAGAAACACTACTTTGTGAGCTCCTGGCATTAAGTTGTGAGCCAGCGATTTGGCTGCTGCATAAATTAGTTTGCTCTGGAGCCATCCTTCCTGAGCTAAGGCAAAAACGTGTGAGCCAGAGGCTAAAAAATTGTGAGCTAGCTCACACTCACTCAGCTTAGACGGAACACTGCTGCTGACATGAGCACAGTTGTCATGATGGAGCATAAAGAGATAGGCAGTCCCATGAATAAGAGGGGCCAAAACCGTGAAGGGTCTTATATGTGATAGCCATGTGTTATTTTGCATGGAGAGGTCCAGGTTTAAAATATGGATAATTTAAACGTTCTCTGCGTGTAAAACACCACACAAACAGCATACTGCGTAGTGCTGTTGACCTGCTGCTGTATGAAGCTAACAGTGGTCTTCTATACAAAAACTGATCATTTTCAGACCCTTAACAGAAGTGCGGCATCAAGCATTCCTTCATAATACACTGCAGCCAAAAAACCACACATTTTAAAAAGGGGGAAATTGCCTTTTGTAACGGTTGTAAACAAGAGGAGAGAAAAATCACTATGAACAGGATATGTTGCTGACAGAGGAGAAATAATCTTGGAGCTTGAATGAAAAATGAGTCTCCCGTTGCCCATTAGTTTCTTTGACAAAGCATCTCTTCTTCAAAGCAGTTCCAACTTTCCTGTATCTCGTTGGACTAAGAAGCACTTCAGAACAGGGAGTGTTGCCTTTGTTGCAGGAGGATGTGTGACTTGCAACCTCTCAGCATTTTGTGATTCTCCCCTCCCTCCCATAGACACAGTTATTCGGTAGTGTCACCCCCTCACAGTTCTCAGAATTAAAGATTGAGGACCTCTGATGTATATTGCCAGGAAATATCATACATTTTAATTCTATGTGTTTTCAGATGGCCTGGATTTTTACTATGCTTCAAAACAGCATGCTCAGAAGATGGTGGACTTCCTTCAGTGTACAGTTCCTTGTAGGTAAGAATGTGAAGAACAAAAGGTTTTGTATACTTCTTTCCTTAAGATATTTAAGTCCTATTTAAAGCCAGTGGGATAGAAACAGCATAGCTGACCCTCAGGCCCTTGTGAATTTGTTCTCTGTTTCAATTCAGTCCAGTTTCTGGTGCATTATAAACCAGCTTTGTCCATCTCTTCCCCTGGTGGTACAGAAATAAGGTCATTTGTATTAAATTGCTCACTTCTATGTGCGTAATTAGCACCCCAAAAGCCACTCATTTCTCAAAAATCTCTATATTATATATTGTCTTGAAATGATCCCCCCCCCCCCAGGAAAGAAGAGAATTCTTTTTCTTAGACTCAGAAAATTGCTAGCAGAATAGATCCTGATAACAACGATCACTAGAAGAGTGGGAAAGTGCTTGAGATGCCTCCTGGAAGAAGCAGAGGTCTCTGATACAATAGCAGCTCCTCCTAAACCAGGGAATTTCTTGATAGCATGGAGAAGGCAGGAGCAGAGAATGGCCAGCCACAATGCCTGACTTAAGCTGGTGGGGGGAGGGCAGCGGTTCTGCCCCAGGATGTTAACCCTTCCTGGACATCACTCCTCCACTTCAGGTCGTCCCTTCCATGCACTTTAAAATCCTGGGAACAGTTTAGAAAGCAGGCTAATTTTTTTCAGTTTCCTACTTTATCAGTCATTGGGTGCTTTAATTAACCTCATCCAGTTTGTGTGGTGACGTCTGAAGGTTCTACGGGTGGGCTGCTGCCCTTTCAGAGCTTTGCTTTTTATGGTTGAATTTCCAGTTGAGTTTATTAATATGCATTCCCTTGACTGAATTTTGGGTTCTTTTGGAATTTCTAGGTCTAAATCATCCCAGCGTTTGATCTCTCATGACATTCATAGCAACACCTACAACTACAAAAGCACTTTCTCAGTGGAGATTGTTCCCATATGCAAGGTACATCTTGACTTTCTTTGTTAAAGAGTTTGGGGACTGGCTCCTAAATGAATTGTTGACTTACATATTACTAGTTCTACTTTCACAGGTTTTAGAAGCATAAATAATAAAATGTGCTCTCAGGGGGTTTTATTCAGACATTCATATTCATTGCTCATTCACAGTAGCATACAGTGATGGTGTTCAAAGCATTAGAAATTTTCCAAATGAAAACTGATCAGGTTTCCCCCTTTTATGGCCCCAAATCCCAAGATTCAAGTGGAGCATAGAATATTTAGGAGCAAAAAAAGGCCCGATTCTTTTGGAATTCCAGTCTTGAAACCTTATCCATTGGATTGAGACATTTTCAGTGTTTATCATTCGGACAGGAGAAAGTGCAAGTTCAGCCTTATGTAATCATGACTGTGTTGAACATAAAACGGACTTTCTTTTTGTATCTTTTTTGTAACCCTTGTAAAAAATTTCAAGCCAGAGAGGCAAGGAAATCGTAAAGAGCTGCTGTGCATATTTGTTGTTGTTGTTGTTATTATTTCAATTTGTATCCTGCTCCCCCCACACACACTAATGTGGGGCACAGAGCAGGTTCCAACATACAATAAGTAAAACATCAAAGTAAAACATTTCAATTAAAACAATTCCAACGAAACAATTTTCATGATGGCCCATATGTTTACTACACTGCTGCCCCAGGGAGAGAAAGAGAGGGGGCAAGCTGGTGGAACTGCATAGTTGGGAGTTCCCCTGACTTCATCCATACACTTGGCAGTATAACTTCATCTTGCAGGCCCAGCAGAATTGTACCAAATTCTGCAGGGCCCAGATCTCAGTTGGGAGTGCGTTCCATCAAGTTGGAGCCATCACTGAAAAGGCTCAGTTTCTGGTTGAAGCTAGGTGAATATTCCTTTGTCCTGGGTACTCCGGTGTGTTGTTATTAGAAGATTGTAATGCTCTTTGGGGAAATATGCTAGGAGAGGCGGTCCCACAGATATGTTGGTCCCAGACTGAATAGAGCTTTGAAGGTGAAAACCAGCACCTTGAACTTGATCTGGTACTCAAACTGGAGCCGGCACAGCTGGTGGATCACTGGTTGGATATGTGCTCTAATAGGGGTACCTGTAAGGACCCACACAGCTGCATTCTGAACCAGTTGAAGTTTCTGGGTCAGTCTCAAGGGTAGCCCTGCATAGAGCGAGTGACAGTAATCTAGCTTGGAGGTGACCATTGCATGGATCACTGGCTAGGTCAGGGCGGGACAGGAAAGGGGCCAATTGCCTGACGGCGTAAATAGGAAAATGCCGGCCTGGCAGTGTTTGTTTCCTAGCCCTCAAAATTTCTTTTTTAAAAAAGAAAAAGAATAAATTCTGGTAACAGTAATTTATAGAAGCACGTTCTAAAATGTACTTATTGTGCAGGACAACGTTGTATGTCTGTCTCCAAAACTGGCTCAAAGCCTTGGGAATATGAGCCAAATCTGTGTTTGCATCCGAGTTACCAGCACCATCCACATCATTGATCCTAATACGCTACAGAGTAAGTTCTTTCTGGATTTTCCCCCCTTAATCTTTTCACCGAATAGTATTAAGTACTCCATTGGCGTTGATTTAAATGTTCCACTCAAGTGAGACGTCACGGTACAAATTTTGAAAAATAATGAACAGTGCAGGATCTATTGGTTTATATTTGCAACATGAGTGTACTTCCTGAAAGCAAAGAGCAAGCCAAGCCACATTTTAGTGAGATGTATGTATGAATGTTTTTGCCTCTAAATCTACTTTTTTAAAAAAATAAGTGTTCATTTCAGTATCTCATTTGATTGATTTACTTCGTTCATGTGTACCCCACTTTTCTCCACATGGGGGAGCCATAGTGGTTTCTTCCCTTCTCCATTTGATCCTCCCGATAGCCCTGTGAGGTATGTTAGGTTGACAGTGTGTGACTGGTCCAAGATCACCCAGAAAACTTCAGTGGCAGACCAAGGATTTGAACCTGGGTCTCACAGATCCTACCCTGACATTGCATACGGCAATAAGCAGGCTGGGTTTAGTGACATTTGCATATTTTTGTTTTTTAAAATTCACCAGTTTCACATTTGTATTCTTTTAAAAGCTCTTGGATATAGGCTGCTGAGACTCACTGATTTTAATTTTTAATGTTGGCTGCAGTTCAGGTGCAACCCAAAATTTTCTCCAAAGCCTAAAAAATAGAGATCTGAATTCTTCTCCCTGAAAACTATTCTCATCTGTGCACTGAAACCCCACAGCTCTGCTTGTCTGGTGTGCCCTGCCTGCGGAACAGGCAGCATTTCAGGAAACGCAACTTCAGTTTCTGACACTGCCTAAATTTGGCTTTGTAGTCAGTGCAGTCATGTTTCCTATGTCACACTGACATAGAAATAACCACGGATCACAGGGAAAGCCTGGAAGTTTTTGAACTTTGCAGAATTCTTCTTGTTGACATATCAAATTTTGTAGTGGGGACACTATAGCAATGTGGTAGTTGTAAGACGGAACATCTAGGAAAGCTGAGGTGTCGATTCTGAGTTGATTTTTGCATGTTCGTGGGAATCGGGAAGGTAAGTGAGCTGTGCTTAAATGCATATGCTCCTGATTTGAGGAACAGCACACTCTGCGTGTTACCCCAGTCACACAAAATACAATAAGAGCCCATTCATACTTTATTGCAGTTCCTTGCTCCTCTGATTTTCAAGAAGCACATTTGGAAAGGGGTCATGGCTCGATGGCAGAGCACATGCTTTGCATGCAGAAGAAGCCAGGTAGCAGAGGGCTGTGTGATAACTGGGAGAGCCACTGCTGGTCAAAGCAAGCTCTACTAAGTGAGATGGAGCAGTGGGTCTGTCTTGGCATAAGGCAGCTTCATCCTATCAAATCAACAGAAACTGTCTTTAATTACAATACTGTTAGCTCTGTGCCAGAGAGATGCAGCAGCAAAGAAAACTGGGCATCTCCCAGTTTCCAGTTCATGCTTTATGGAGTTTTTCCATATAAGGCAACATCCCCATTTTGTCATCCAGTTGGCTAAGTGAGAAATTGCCTTGCAGATGTCTTGCAGTTAATCCATAGTGTTTCCCTTGCTCTTTCTCAGTTGCCGAAATCGATGGAAGCACCTACTGGCGTCATCCTTTCAACAGCTTGTTCCAGCCAAAGCAGTTGGAGGAATTTATTGTAATGGATATCAGCAGAGTCCATAACAAAAAGCAGAGTGCTGGTGCAGGAATGAAATCCAGCAAAGTAAGAGGTTACTTCTTTGTTCTCCTTTTAGAAGTGTGGGCAAATCTTACTTGCTGTCTTGCAAGATTTTTAGTTCTATAGCATCTCATGCGAATAGATTGTAGGGGGCGCAGACCTGCAAAAGAAAGGGCCACATTCAGAAACCCAGTTATCTTGGGTCTGCTGAAGACTGCAACGAAACGCACTCACTAAGCACCACTGAACTTAGTGAGAATTCTGGGTAAGCACCTCACAAGGAGAACCATTTCATTCTGAATGCTTGTTCTTGCATAAAAAGTTAGGGTCCAGGTTAGGTGTGCTCAGATTACTTATTTATAAAAATATGAGCATATAGATGCAGCTTCTGAGCATCTCTGTCTCGTCTCCCAGTCCATGTTTTTCCCCTTCTGCTCAAAATCCCATCCTCACTGGTATACTGTCTTCTCTTAAAATGCTTATTTTAATATTCTAGAAGCAGAAGTATTCCATCACTAGACACTTCTAGACTTTACTGCCCAGTGAGAATTAGTTGTCCAAACGGCTTTTTTAATGGTCTGCTTCAGTTTTATGGTTAGTTCTTTATGCTGTTTATGTCCAGTTACTTCTTTTTATATTGTTACGTTGTTTTAATTGTAAGTGGCCTCAAACAGAACTTTGAAGAGGCAGTGCCAAAATATCCTAAATAAGCAAATAAGCAACTGGCTTATCCCATCATTCCTTGTAGCAAAGTATTACCTATTCAGACTGGTGACAGCTGTCTAGTCGCAGAGTATGGGTGTGCATTCGGCATAAACCGAACCAGAAAAATTCCTTACCGGAATTTTCAGGGTAGTATTTAAGCTGATACAGATTCAGAGAATCTGATCAGCTACTGCTATAGCTGAGCCCAAATAAAAACCGACCCCCCCACCCCCCCCCCCGGCTTTTATTCAGGTATATTCAGCTATACTGAAGAGGAGCCAGCTCCAGCCGAGGCAGTGCAGAGTTCTCAACTCCTGCTTCTCCAGCTGAACCTCCCTTGCAGCTTAGAGCTGCAAGAGAGGATCAGCTGGGATAGTGGAAGCTGAGAGCTCTACCTCAGCTGGGGCTGGCATGGTTCCTCTTGCCGCATGGTTTAAACCGAGTTGCAAGAGGAGTCAACCTCAGCCAAGGCGGCGCAAAGCTCTCAGGTCTGCATGCGCCACACACAGATCCTGGGGACAGTTCCTGCAGCATGGTTTAAACTGCGTTGCAGGAGAAGCCAAGCCAGCCCCTGAGTCAGGCTCCCCCACCCCCCATCAGCATTTTTCTTCTTGGGTCTGTTGGAACTCCCCCCCCCCCCCCCCCCCCAAAATTAAGGTTTCCAAAAAATCCTGGATCCGAATACCATACTGACATTGACAGCCAGGAATTTTCAGACATACTGAATTTTTTTCAGGTCCAATATACCTAAAACCCAAAAAATACCAACTTTTTTTTTTCACGCCCCTATCTCTCTCAGAGGCAGATCTGATGCTTTGGAATGCTTCATCTAGGTCAGTATTGTCTGCTCAGACTGGCAGCATCTCTGCAGGATTTCATATAGAGGTCTTTCACATCACCTGCTACCTAAGACATATTTAATTGGAAGCGCTGGGATTGAACCTAGGACCTTCAGTGAGCGAAGCAGATACTCTGCTGCCGAGCCACAGCCCCCCTCCCTGGGCTCCTCTCCTGAACCTGGGAACTCTTGACATACAAAATATATGCTTTGCCACTGAGCGCTGGCCTGTCTCAGATGGCCAGGGATACAAATAAGCCGTTGCTCTGTGTTCTTTGAATAAGTTTTAATGCAGTTCATTTGAACTGAAGTTTTCCAGTTGGGTGGCATCATTAAGAAGGTCTTGCCACTTACCCATATAGATAGCGTTTAGATGGATGAACTCAAAAGCATGATCCCCACTAGCTGTGTCTGCGTTGATGAAGGCTCTTTTGTAAGACCTCATCTGCTGTTCCTTAGGATTTTGATTGGACTGTTATTTAGGAGTAGCCCAGCTTTTGCTGCTGATAAAAAGGCTGCTCTCACGTGGAAAGCATTCCTGTATACAGAATAACATAGTGCAAAGTAGTGCAAAATAGTGCAAAATGATCATGCAAAGTAGTGCAAAGAAGCAATAGTTTTGGTAAAGCAGTGCCAGATTTGGCTCAGGGTAACAGTCTAGGTTCCATGAACAGCTGAACTCTGTGCCCTGTATAAATTACATAGATTTCCATAGATTTGATGACCTCATGCACCAATTTTTGGCTAGCCACAGCATGGCAACGTAATCCTGAGCCTTGTTAAATGGGCACTGGCAGACCAGACATTCTGCAGCATACTGAATAACATTATGGAATGCTGTCAAATGTTGCTGGAAGGATCACTGAGCTGCCTCATTTGACCAAAACTTATCTGTTATCTTTTTTTTTTTAAGTGTGTACTTTTCCTTTTGTCTTTCCTAAGCATTCACTTGCTGAAGCCTGGGTACAGAAGACCTCAGAGCTGAATACAGATCAGCAGTATTTCTGTCGCACTCATCTGGGGCATCTTTTAAATCCTGGCGACCTTGTGTTGGGGTTTGTACTGTTTTGTGCTACTTCCAGTTGGTGCTCAATTAAATGTTTGTGCGTTGCTTTCGATAATTGTCTCAGTTGAGGCCTATGTCTTTGATCGCTGATGGAAAAGGGCTTTCTCATAGAGAAGAATTACGAGAGGCCAACCTAGGGAGTCAACCTGGGTCGGCCAGGCTAGCCCAGTCTCATCAGATCTTGGAAGCTAAGCAGAGTCGGCCCTGGTTAGTATTTGTATGGGAGTCCACTAAGGAATTCCAGGTTGCTATGCAGAGAAAGGGACATAACAACCTTAAATCTGGGGCTTATAAGGTCTGGAGTGGTCCAGGAGCAGATGCAGCTGAGGTCCAAGGAGGCAGAATTTTTGGGCGGGAAGGGAGGGGAGAGCTTGCAGAGTGTAGCAGGGCTTTTCAGAAGCAAACCAGAGTTCTGACCAGCAGAAATCTGGACTTGAGATCTGAGGAACAATTTGCTAGGGCATGGGGGTCCTCCTTTTATGGACCGAAATTCCCCAGAGTAGGTAGTGTTCGGCTATCCTGGCTTTGGATTGGGTCAAGATAGAAAGTTTGTATCTCACTGGCTGGTTTGAAGTTAATTGCTGTCAAACTGAGCCAGATCTGCTTGGGCACAAAGAACCTGGGTGAGGCAACATTGGCCGAGGACAGACTGGCAATCTGAAGCGGGGCAGGCACGCTTCGCAAACGGAGGAAAGGAGCCCGTTCAGACATGCGCATCTGCCCGTCGGCTCCGTTGCGTACTTACCTATCTCCCAGCCGCTTTCCTTCCGCTTTACCCGGACACCGGTTTTTCCCGGTGTTCAGGGGCCTTCCTCCGCATGCCTCCCGCTTCCAAACAGTGTGAACTGGAAGAAGCGGGAGGCATCCGGAGGAAGTGTGAACGCACCGGCAAAAAGTTTTGCGCATGTGTGCATATGCGCATATGCGAAAAACATCAAAGGAAAACAAAAAAAAGTGCAGCGGCACGCGCAAGCCGCGCGCTTGCTATGCGGCAGTCTGAACTCTCCGTGGCAGTCTGAATGCTCCGTATCGCCGCTGATCCGCATTGCTCTGGCCAATGTGAACGGCCAGCTCCGTGGGTTTTTTCCCCCGCTCCAGTTCCCTCCGCTTTGCCTCCGCTTCAGATTGCCAGTCTGTCTTCGGCCATAATTAACACACTTTAATTAGGTTGAAGTGAGCACAGACACAAAAGTTTGGATGAGCCAGGATAGCTCCTGAAACAGGGTGGAGGGCAAATTAATGACTTGAGTGTGCCCTTCTTGACTGAGTAAAAAAAAAAATGGAAAAGAGGAACTGGGAATTGGTTAATGAAAGAGCAATTTCCTTGCACTGGGCAGACACCTCTGTGGCCTGTCAGGATATTGGGCAAAGTCTCCAGTGTTTAAGAGTCTTTTGTTATTGAGAACGATATGCCACTGAGCTGGGGTAGATGGCGCTCAATCAATTTCTAATTCCAGCATACCCTTCCTCTTCTTTCTTAGGATTTTTCCAATGTCATGGCTGAACCCAAGTTGCCTTTATGAGATTCCCCAAGTTTCAGATCCCCTTGGCACTTAGGCTGTAAAAGGGGGTGCCTATTGAAACAACTAAGTCCAAAATAAGAAAGGGACCCTACTGTCTAATGGGTCTTGGCTGGAGGAGGGGGTGAATTCTTAGTGGAGATACTGTGCCTTATGGATGGTGTGAGCAGCAAGGATTGTAATAAATTAATTTCTGTTGGGTTTTGCAAAATACCCGCTTGAAGTGAAACAAGAATCATCCCCTTATCCTAATGCAGTGACATGTGAAGGGACTTTGTGGGCCAGAAGATCTAAGTAATGGCTTTCTAGTATGCCCATTCCAAATACATATGGACCTGTGGTCTATGGCTAAAGATCTAAGATCCTTAAGGTACATGAAAGAATATTTGAAAATAGGCCATAAAAATAAATGTATTAATATTGCAGTAAATACAGATCCTTAGCTTGATTGAAGTTCAGTTTAGCCCTGTTCAGAAGTTACAAGTGAATACACGTACAATTGTGTACACTTGATTTTTCTTTATATGGGTATTGAGTAACTCTCAAGTTACTTTTCATGTGTGTACAGTTGAATGAGTGATTTAGAGCTCACATATACCCAGTTGCTGGTCCTCAGTTCCCATGTGTAAAGGCATTGCACATTGGCTCTTTTTTACAAACAGATGTACACACATACAGGCAGGATGTATGTGTGTGTTCACTGTAACATGTGAACAGGGCTTTAATGCCAGCCCACATAGGGAGGACTTGGGATGTTTCTGGAAGGGGTACACTGATTCATTTAACGAAACTCTCTTCTTCATAGCTTTATTTTAGATTTTACTTGGCTAATTGCAACAAAATTCTTTGTTCTTTATGTCTTCTAGGTTCGACTTAGCTAATTGCAACCTAAATGATGAATTTGCAAATAAGATGAATCCCCAGACAGTTCCTGATGTGGTAAGAGTTTGGCATGTCTTTTCTTAAGCACTCAAGCACTGTTCAGGCAAGTGCATAAATCCATTAACATACAGATTGCGGGGTTGGATGGATTAAGCATGGTGTCTTCCATCCTGGAGCCTTTCAC
The DNA here is from genome assembly GCA_029233225.1 of Lepidodactylus listeri. Lineage (NCBI taxonomy): Eukaryota > Metazoa > Chordata > Lepidosauria > Squamata > Gekkonidae > Lepidodactylus > Lepidodactylus listeri. Next base: position 28,341,941 of record JARCFY010000005.1, read on the forward strand.
AGGTGCAACACACCTCTTATGCTGAAGCAAAGTCATTGTGTCTAAGGGGTATTTCTCCATTAGCTGAACTGGGATTGTTGGATTCAAATGAAGGAATCAACTTCTTTGTTAGCATAGGAAGGTAAATAGGTTTCTGTGACAATTCCTCCATGTTCCCTTTATCTTCTTCTTGGCTGGGCAGCCTCTTTCTTTCTTCTTTGTTTTTCTGTTTGTCCCATCCAGTTGTTTAAATGTATAGAGATATCTGCTGACCCAGTCTAGGGATCTGAGGGACCAACTAAAATCCTTCGTTTGTCTTTGTTTGGTAAAGGCACACAAGAGGTGGACGGTAATTCAAAACTAACAAACTGTTTTATTTGACCTATGAGGGGAAATTGTCAGGTAGCTATGAGGTTTAGGACTTAAAAGGGGAACAGGCAACAAGGAATGAGGTAACTTTGTATAAATACAAACAATAATTTGTGACTAACAAGTAGCTGTTTAGTTGTACAGACAGGTGTTTAGACACTGAGGAGAGAGGTTTCTTGGCAGTTTCTACTTAAATAAACAAGCATAAGCTTTTTTGTCTCAAAACACTTAAGTTGGTGAAGGCAGAAATGTTCGCACGAGTTCCAGTTTCCATTCTTAACCATTTGATAGGGATCACCTCCATTTTCTAGGCGCTATTTCCCTCAGTCTTGAATGGAGATCCCTCTTGATCCTCTCACCCTCTTAAAGTTCCTTCCCAGTCAACTGTCATTTTTCAAGTGCCACTCCTAAGTTCCACTCAACTGCAGAATGTCATTTGACTACCCTGCCACTCAGTGTTCTCAGACCAGACTAAAGCATTAACCATTTACTGTTTGTTTCCATTCATCTGATTTTAGAAACTGGACTTCCTGTAAACTGTCTGACAAATTGTATTTTTGGCCTTGTACATCTTATCCCATGCAGGCTCCCCAGATATTAATCGCCTACTGGCATGTATGCCACTAGCTTCTCCTTCAAATCTCTCCAAAGAGCCCACTTGTTTTAACAAAGCCGTTCTTGAAACACCCTAACATGGTGCAGTGCAGTCTGCATAGGTCTCCCCTCAAAGAATTCAGAGACTCCACTTAATACAGAACGCTACAGATTGGATTTTATCAGGAGCCAGATGGAGCATGCACATCACTCCCATTCTGCAGTCACTCCATTGGTTGCCCATCAGTTACTAGCCTGTTTAAGGTACTGGCTGTCCCATACAAGTAAGGTGTGGTGTATTAATTATTTTTAGCAGATACTGTATACATAGCAGTGGAAACCACCTTCTCATCCCTTTTTGCCCTGAAACAAACAAAACTTTCTGTGCTGCCCTCTTGTGGTGACTTATAACATAGTACACCTTTGCCATTACTTCAGCAAAGGCCTTCACAAATATTCATTTAGATTCAGGCTGTAAGAGATCATTGTAAATGTTCTGCAAGTGGTATTTCTAGCCAGGTGTCATTTCCCCTCTCTTTCATTCCTAGGTGTTAATCAAGAAGAGCTATGATCGCACAAAGCGCCAGCGTCGCAGGAACTGGAAACTGAAGGAACTAGAAAGAGACAGAGAAGGCATGGATACAGATGATGAAAGGTTCAAGCTTTTCCTTTGTTTCCCTGCCTTATCAGCTTGAAATACTGGAATTGTTAATGAACAAAGGGTTGCTGAGAAAGTGGGGCCCTGTTGGAATTTTCCATGCAGTGTTCAGAATACCAGAATCCTCATGGGTAGTATAACAGTGGATACGTCTTTTATAAATGTTGGCATAGTCTCACGACAGCATAGACTTCACAAAATTGGGTGGGTAGAGGACAGAGAGACGTGTCAGTGTTCTATGAATCTATATAAATTCAGGAGGGTTGGAGGGAGCTATCCAGTGTTTTGCAAAGAGCGTTACGAACTTCAGAAATTGTGGGTGTGTTCTTAATGTGTGGCTCTCTTGGGTCTCAGGGAACAGGTTCATTCCCTGAGGCTAGGGTTGCCAACCTGGAGACAGAGAGGTGTATGTGGACCAGACACTTTGGGATCCGCTGGAACTCTCTTCTGCTTTTGTGAAGAGTGAGGGTCTCAAGGCAGGAGAGCGTCAGGCTGAGGAGAGTGGAAATAATCCATTTGAATGAACGTCTTCCTTGCATGATGAACCAGTGTCTCTCATGCCAAGGATACGGGTCGGGAGGGGTGGGTTACTGGGAGATTTTGGTATTTAGGAATATAGAGAGCAGGGTTTGTGACAGCATTTTGACCACGTGGTGACTTGTCTGCCTCGTGCCAAGGTTGCAGACCTCACACACTGTCTAGCTGGTGCAGGGGAGGAGTCAGCAATCAAAGGTGCAGAACAAATGTTGACAACAAGGTGAGCAAAGAGAGAATTGTAGGAGTGGATGGCCAGCAGTATTAAGACAAACCATAAACGTTCCTTGAAATACATCAGGAGCAAAAATCCAGTTGGGCCTTTGTATGACAACAGAATAAAGGACTGGAAGACGTAAGCAATTCATTCAGTTTCAGCAAGACTTATGCAAAAGGAAGCTCTCGGTAAGCTTTGCATTCGTGGCATAAAGAGGGACTGGTCCTTTCAGGGTTTAAAAGTTGGATAAATGGCAGGATACTGAGAGTAGGGATAAATGGACAGTTCTTACCATGGAGGGAAGTGAGCAGTGGGGTCCACATAGACCCCTGTTGGGAGCACTGCTATTTAATTTGTTCACAAATGATTTGGAATTGGGGCTGAGCAGTGTAGTAGCCAAGTTTGCACACCATTCCAAATTATTGAGGATGGTGAAACCCAAGGTGGATTGTGAGGGAGCTCTCTGAGTTGGGTGATTCAGTAATAGCTGGCCAAATGAAGTTCAGTGTAGGTAAATGTAAGGTGATGCATATTGGAGCAAGAAAAAAATCATAATTTTAAATGTATGGAGTCTGAACTGGCTGAGACTGACAGCGAAAGATTTTGGCATTGTAGTGGAAGGCTTGATGAAAACGTTGACCCATTACGCAGCAGCGGTTAAAAAAAAACAACTAAACCCCATTTTAGGATTTATTTATTTATCCAATTCATAGCCGCCAAAGCAGGCTCAGGAAAGGGATTGAAAATAAAATGGCCAATATCGTAATGCTATATAAATTTATTTATTATTTAATTTGATTTGTACCCCACCCTCCCCGCAAGCACACTCAGGGCGGGGTATGGTTGGAACCTTATATGCAGTTTGGAACCTTATTTGGAACCTTATATGCAGTTTTGGTTGCCATATCTCAAAAAGGACAAATAAAAAACTGGAAAACACTACAAAGGAGGGCAACCAAGATGATTGGGGGGGGGGGGGTTGGAGCACCTTTGCTATAAGGAAAGGCTGAAGAGTCTGGGACTTTTCAGTCTAGAAAAAAGATGGCTGTGGGGAGATGTGATAGAGGTTTATAACGTTATGTATTTGGTGGAGAAAGTGTCTATAGGGAGCTTTTCTCCCTCTCGTAATACTGGAACTCAAGAGCTCCCAATGAAATAGTCGGCAAATAGGTTCAGAACATACAAGAGGAAGAAGAAGAGGAGATTGGATTTATGCCCCACCCTTCACTACCTAAGGGAGTCTCAGAGCGGCTTACAAACTCCTTTCCCTTCCCCTCCCCACAACCGACACCCTGTGCGGTAGGTGGGGCTGAGAGAGCTCTGACAACTCCTCTTTTTCAAGAACAGCTATGCCAGAGCTATGGCTTGCCCAAGGTCATCCAGCAGGTGCAAGTGGTGGAGTGGGGAATCAAACCTGGTTCTCCCAGATTAGAGTCCACACACTTAACCACTACACCAAACTGGCTTCTTTACTCAACAAATAAGTAAACTGTAGGATTTGCTGCCAGCAGAAGTGGTGATGACTGTGAGCGTCAATAGCATTAAAAGGGGATAAGCCAGATTCATAGGGAAAGAGGAGTTCATCAGTGGCTACTATCCACGGTGACTAAAGAGGAAGCAGATGTCTGAACACCAGTGCTAGGAGCCAACATTGGAGGAGGCCTTGGCCTCTGTGTTCTGTTAGCATAGCCTTCCAGGGCAACTGGTTGGCCACTTTGTGAAACCGGATGATAAACCTTTTCTTATTTCCTTAATCACACGGTGGTTTATAGTCTGAAACACTAAGGTTCCAAGTATGGCTTTATGGGTACCAAAGTCTTATTTGGTTTCAAGCTCGTTTAAAAAATCAGTGTAGGAAGTTTAAACCTTCAATCTGGTTCCATTAAATTCAGAGTTATAGTCTCCCTTGAGGATTTGGGGAGTCTTGCTGTCAGCAGGGATTTGCCTTGACTTGACATAGGAAGTCAGACAAGGGCTGAAGTGCTAAGGAAACAACTTCTCTTGTGGAAGAAACCTTAAGGCAAATTGGTACATAAGAACCAATCTGGATCAGATCCAGTGGCCCATCTAGTGCAGCATCCTGTCTCATACTGTGGTCAGCCAGTCACTCTGGAGGGCCAACGATATGGCATGGAGGCCAGGGCCTTCCCCCAGTGGTGTCTGCTGACACTTCTGAAGGTTTTTCCCGTTGTCTGTAGTTGCACATGCTTGCTTTGTACCTTGTTTTGCCTTAGGTCACCTCAGTGCTTCTGTGTGTCCACAAGGTGTATTATTCTTTCTAATCAGGATAGACTTGTCAGGTAGTAATTGATATCACAGGTGTGTTGTGAAGTGTAGACGAGGGCTGGTCTTTGAACCAGCCGGTCTTAATTAGATGAATGTTTGGGTTGTAGTTAAAGTCTGTCCTAATGTGCTTGATGTGCAATAATGAATGAGATGCCACAGTATCTGATTGGCTTAGTTAGAGCTGTTTAACCATGTTCTAATCCTGAATTCTTGAAACTGATTATCAATATAATCCTAAACAGAGTTGCACCCTTCTAAATCCCATTGAAGTCAAAGGGATTGGAAGGGTGTAACTCTGCTTAGATTTTATTGTGTATGTCCTTCAGAATCTTCAATAGGAGCTGAATATTAGTTTGGGGGGTAGACGGAGACCAAAAGATATTTGTGTCTAAGGATTTGCATTATTCCTAAGAAAAAATATTAGGATGAACGTCTTTGCTCCCAATATGATTTATTTTATAGGCAGTACCAGGATTTCCTGGAAGATCTTGAAGAAGATGAGGCCATTAGAAAAAATGTCAATATATTTAAAAGTAAGTTTCCCATCTGAAATAGCTTGGGCTCTTTTCTGTATATTTTAATATACTCTCTGTCAAACTCCACTGTAGAATCTCTAATGCACAATTGGTGATACTGACTCTGAAGAAAGGCTGCGTGTAACCTATTTTCTGGCTCTGAGCCAATTTTTGGGAGGAGAAGGTGCAAGAAAACATGACAGGCACCTGTTCGTAACAATTGTGATGTTTGCTTTCTTTGTGGACGAGGCACCAGGCCAGCTTTATTCTTTAATACATCATTGGTCACTAATTCACATTCCTCTAAGTGAACCTTGTCTTGACTAAGCCAAAATAGATTAAATGGTTGAGAGAAACAAAATCCAACTAGTTTACAACATTTAATTAAAAATAAAACCCCATATATACTATAGTGGTGAAAGAGACTCCCTCTTGGCCATGTGTTATAATTACCTTTAATTTAAAAAATCATGTACAAGTTTCCCAATATAATATACAAGGTTCCATGCAATACAGAAAGAGACACGTCATTTGATTATCTCCTCTGGAGATCCAACAACAGGGCATAGAAGCTGAGGATTTCCCCTGATGTTGCCTCCTGCCTCTAGGATTCAGAGGTTTCTAGGGGGAAGTAATCTTATTATTCATGGAAGTCTCAACATTGTCTTTTGGTTCTGTAGATCCAGTCATTCCAGTGGAGAGTGACACAGACGATGAGGGTATTCCCCGGATCAGCCTTGCGGAGATGTTGGAGGATCTCCAGATTTCTCAAGATGCTACTGGTGGAGAGGGTGCTGATATGTTAACAGAATGAGCTAGTGGCTTTTGTTAAATGTGACCATTGTTCTCCCATAAGAAAAGAAACATCCCTGCAGACATCTGTGACAAGCATTCATACAGACTTGAGTGTGAAAATATTTAGCTTTGAACTTTCGAATTCTGCAAAAAAATGCCATTATTGATTAATAAACTTCTGGAATAGGTGATCGATCTAAAAGGATTTCTATCATTTTTTTCCTCACAGGGTTGAAGCACTTTTATGTGGCGGTATGCCCTGGTGATACCAGTCTTTTACCAATCTGTCCCATACATTTTTATCCTGTTTTCCAAGGAGTCCAAAGCAGTGCCTCTACCAATACTTTCTCAAGGGTCCAGACTTAGCACTCTTCTCCACTGCAAAAGATATGTATAAGCCAGCCTTCACAGTGTATCAAGATGGTCATAAGAGCCCTGCTGGATTAGACCAGTGGTCCATCTAGTCCAGCATCCTGTCTCCAACCAGTTCCTCTGGAGATCCAACAACAGGGCATAGAAGCTGAGGCCTTCCCCTGATGTTGCCTCCTGCCTCTAGGATTCAGAGGTTGACTGCCTCCGACCATGGAGATTCCCTTTAGTCACCATGGTTAGTACCCACTGATAGACCTATCTTCCACGAACCTTTCTAGTGCTTTTAAAATCATCAATGCTTGTGGTGTGCGATTCCCCTCCCAAGTATTTTTTGCTGTGCAGTTCCCCTGCCCCCCCCCCCCCCGGTATTTTTTGGTTTGGGTCTGTTGGACCCCGGGGGGGGGGGGGGAATCTGGATCCCAGAAAAATCCTGGATCCCAATACTAAATTTTTAGGGGTTCAATACATCCAAGAAGAAGAAAAAATTGGGGCGGGGGGTTTGCATATCCAAAGCTGCAGTCCCTGCTGGCACAGCTGATCCTCAGGTTGGCTTCTGCAGTCCCTTTAAACTTTAAAGGGATTGCAGTAGAAGCCTGACAAACAGCTGAGAGGCGGAAGCAATCTGCTCCCGCCTCTCCACTGTTTTTCATTTCTACCTGGTAATTCTCAAATATATCCAGAATTTGGGGGAGGGGTTCCCCCCAAAAATAACTTTGGAATGCCAAAATATACCCGAAAGAATACCAATAAGGTTTTTTTCAGGTATATTTTCAGTTCGGGTAGATCCAAACACACCCTGGTCATCACTGCAACTTAGAAATGTGTTGCATACATCCTAGAAAAACCTTATAAAATTTCTTGAAAGTTACTGAACTTGTTTATACTTCTTATAACATCAGCTTTTCATTGCTTTTAGGATGCCTTAAAACCAAATTTATGCTGATGCTTGATTTTTTTTTTCAAGACTGCAAGGATGGTACAAAGAGTTGGTTATGCTGGTAATAAATATGGATTTTATATTATAAGTTATAGCCCCCAGTAAACAATGGCTCAATATGCTTTTAAAATGTCTCTATACCTGCATGATTGAAAATGTTAATTTTATGTGTTTGATTCAACAAATCTTGTTTAGTAGCACGTTTTGTTAATCTTTCCCTGTGGTAGGAATTGAAACTGTATTTCTGTCTCTGCTTCCATCTGGCATTCGTGCATTTTTGAGTTGGTTATTGATATCCTTGACGGGGCAGCATAGCAAATGGGGTAACACACCATGTTGTATACAGTTAAAACCAAGCAAGCCTTGATTATTTTATAGTTGTTCCAGCAGCGTCCACATTTTTAAAAGGGCTATAACAGGAAAGTGGTTTTATTTTTTACTATAAGAATTTACTGGGAAATATTTAGGGTTCCACTTTAAAAAGCATATAAAATTCAACACCAAAGTAGAATTCAGTGGCTGGATAACTTGTGCAAATACTGTATTTTACGGACCATAAGACGCACTTTTTCTCCCCCAAAAAGTGGGGAGAAAAGTGTGTGCGTCTTATGGAGCGAATCCAGGCTCCCGGGGCCACGGCAAGCGCCGCGGCCCCAGGAAGAAGCCCCCTTCCCTCCCTTCCCTGTCAAGCTCCTTCAGGCTTCTCCTCCAACTGCGCCAGAGAGAGGGAGAGAGCGAAAAGCACCGAAAGTCTCCGGCCGGGGAGCTGCAACCTGCTGCCTCGCCGCGCGCTTGCCACGCTGGGTTTTCGCCGCTGCAGCACAAGAAGGAAGGCAGGCAGTCGGCTGAGCAAGACCCTCTCCCGCCCAAGATACTAATTCAGGTGTGTCACTTAGCGGGGGGGGCTCTCCAGTCCCCTTGCGGAAACCCCTTTTCCCGGCGAGAGGCAGCGCCCACCTTTCCGCACGAAGCAAGCAGCAGCGCCTCTTCTAAGCAGACTTGTCCAAAGGCACGCGCGGGGGGAGAGTCTCCCGGCGCTGGGCTCGTGCATGGTGGGCACATGCTCCCCACACCGCCGCCTCCTCCTTTGGACTCCCTGCCTCAGCGCCTCTCTCGCCGTTGACCGTCAAAGTTTCCCCCCTTCCCTTCCTCGCCGTTTCTGCGCTTTTGCTGTCCTCCCTCTGCCCAGTCCCACATTTCCGTGCCGCCCCTTCAGGGCTGGCGGCGCGGGCTGACGAGAGAAGCGGCTCCGCCTGGCGAGAGGAGAGCTCCCCCCCCCAGCCCAGGTGGCACCAAACGGGGCGGGCGTGAGAGCGGCGTGGAGTTCCCCCGGGGGTGCCGGCGAGGAGAAGGAGCAGCAAGAGCTGGCCGGTGTGTGGCGCCCCGGTAGTCGGCCTCTGGGGCTTAGGGGGCAAACTCGCCGCCGGGAGGGGATTAGCCGCGAGGCGCCTCCAGCTCCGCCGAGGGAGGTAAGACACGCTCCGCCAGGCTTGCGGAGGGAGGCAGAGGGCGACCGCGCCGCCTCTTGAAACGCCCCTGGAGGGAGTCCAGCCTTCTTGCTGGCGCCGGAAAGTTGCAGCCGGTGGGTGTCCGGTGGGGCTGCTGTGGGCGGGTGGGCTGGCTCTCCCCCCGCCCTTGCCTTCCATCGAGGCCAGCCACGGAATGGCACCCTTCTATTGCAGAGAACCCCAGGAGGCTTCTTTCCTCCAGTCAAGCTTAGGCGGTTCTCAGATTTCTAACGAAAGGGGTTTTTCTATTCCTTGTTCCTCTTGGAAGCATGATCCTTGGGTTGTCTCAGACAGCGAGCCCAGGCAGAGCTATGTGAGATGCAATGGGAGAGTGGTCCTACTTTCTCAGGTTGCTCCAGAGGTGGAAATGAAATGTAACAGCAGACTCTGTACTGTGCTGAGTATTACAAGAACAGAATACTAACAAATTCATTTATTTTGGTTGATTATCATATAGCAGATAATAAAGCTCAAGTACAAAAGCTTTTGTTACAACCAGTCTTTTGCAAACACTACAACTTTTTAATTTTGTTAACCTAACCATATGTGATACCATCAATATGTATCACCCCAGAAGGCCATCTAGCATTTCTTTTAACAAAATCGGTGGGCAGTTTGCCATACGTTTAGGTGGTAAAATAGTAGAATCGCTTCCCTTTTTCTTTCCTCTCACCCCAAAAACAACCCCTGAAACAGCTTGGACAAACTGCACCTCTTGTTGGTTTCCACAGAGCTCTTTCCTTCAATTCGTTAAGAACTTGTCCCTGCCCTCCACAAGTACCACTTTCCAAAGAAGCATCTCAAGTAGCTTGAAAGGAAATGAAACACCACCTCTGGAGCAACCTGAGAAAGTAGGACCACTCTCCCATTGCATCTCACATAGCTCTGCCTGGGCTCGCTGTCTGAGACAACCCAAGGATCATGCTTCCAAGAGGAACAAGGAATAGAAAAACCCCTTTCGTTAGAAATCTGAGAACCGCCTAAGCTTGACTGGAGGAAAGAAGCCTCCTGGGGTTCTCTGCAATAGAAGGGTGCCATTCCGTGGCTGGCCTCGATGGAAGGCAAGGGCGGGGGGAGAGCCAGCCCACCCGCCCACAGCAGCCCCACCGGACACCCACCGGCTGCAACTTTCCGGCGCCAGCAAGAAGGCTGGACTCCCTCCAGGGGCGTTTCAAGAGGCGGCGCGGTCGCCCTCTGCCTCCCTCCGCAAGCCTGGCGGAGCGTGTCTTACCTCCCTCGGCGGAGCTGGAGGCGCCTCGCGGCTAATCCCCTCCCGGCGGCGAGTTTGCCCCCTAAGCCCCAGAGGCCGACTACCAGGGCGCCACACACCAGCCAGCTCTTGCTGCTCCTTCTCCTCGCCGGCACCCCCGGGGGAACTCCACGCCGCTCTCACGCCCGCCCCGTTTGGTGCCACCTGGGCTGGGGGGGGAGCTCTCCTCTCGCCAGGCAGAGCCGCTTCTCTCGTCAGCCCACGCCGCCAGCCCTGAAGGGGCGGCACGGAAATGTGGGACTGGGCAGAGGGAGGACAGCAAAAGCGCAGAAACGGCAAGGAAGGGAAGGGGGGAAACTTTGACGGTCAACGGCGAGAGAGGCGCTGAGGCAGGGAGTCCAAAAGCGGTGTGGGGAGCATGTGCCCACCATGCACGAGCCCAGCGCCCGGCTCAAGCAAGGGCCCAAGCAAGGGGTGGGGAGGGAAACACCCCTTCTTTCTTTCTTTCTTTCTGTCTGTCTGTCTTGCTTCCTTCCTTTTCTCTCTCCTCCCTCCCTTCCTATTCCTTCCTTTCTTTCTCTTCCTTCCTTCCTTCCTTCTCTCTCTCCCCCTACCTACCTACCTATCTACTTACCCTCTTTCTTTCTTTCTTTCTTTCTTTCTTTCTTTCTTCTCTCTCTCCCCCCCCCCCCCCCCCAACTACCTACTATTTGGTTCAGAATATTTTTTCCCGTTTTCCTCCTCTAAAACTAGGTGCGTCTTATGGTCAGGTGCGTCTTATAGTCCGAAAAATACACTATGTTCAGTGCATACATTGTCTCATTCTGCATAATTGAAATCCGGTATATTGTAACAGATTGTGTCATTTCAAAATTCACTTCAGCCATGAATTCACAATATGGCTAGGCAAGAACCACAAGTGAGCTGATTTAGCTGCTGCAGCTTTCTTGCTAGGGACATCTAATCAAATCAGTGTGTCAGTCTTTAAATGCCTAATCATTATATGGCCGTAGCAAAGAGCCATGCTTCTGCACTAAAAGATGCTTGCTTAGTGACATCATTTGTTAAAAATTCCACTTCTGTCTTGATGATCCCGCTTTCATAAAGTGTTTACTCTGTGGCTGCATTCCTTGCTTTGTTCACCATGGAAAATGTTCCCTCCTGCTTTCACATATTGCTGCAAATAATAGAAAAGAGCAAGAGTCCAGTAGCACCCTACAGACTAACAAAATTTGTGGCTGGGTATGAGTTTTTGTGAGTTACTGCTCACTTTTTCACACTCATATCCTGCCACAAATTTTGTTAGTCTTTAAGGCGTTATTGGTCTCTTGCTCTTTTCTACTGCTATAGATTAACGGAGCTACCCATCTTGATCTATCTTGCTGGAAATAAGACCTGGCTTGGATGTTGACTAGGTCTACAGGAAAGAGAACAAACCAAAGTAGTTGTTTTGCGATTAGCTGCAAACCAAGATACCTTCAGTTCCTTACCCTGTGGGTGAAAACCGGAGGACTTCTGTGAGGCCAAGCACCCTGATCCCCTCCTTCCCGAGTAGCCAATAAAATCAAAAGATAATCAGTGGTCTGGACCAGTATCTTGCATCTTCAAATGTTCTTATTTTTGTAAGTTCCATGTGACATGTTAACCTCTCAATAGCATGCCTGCCTGATATATTACACAGAATCTAAGGCTGATGTAAACTAAGTGTGTATATAGAATCCACAATGCTCAAAGAAATCCAACTCCTATATGTTAACCAATTCAAGAAGCATGGTGGTGATTGAAATGACCAAAGAATTCACCTTCTTAAGCCAGAGGGCTAGTGCAGGCCAATAGATTAAAGAGTGTTCTGGGAATGGACGCAGATCTATAGTTGGCCATGAATTCTCCTGGAAACATAATACTAGATATTTTATGATGTCTTATAAGTGCCCTTCAAACACTGAGCCAAGTGGGAACCATTTTTTCTCTGAAGTGACCCTCTAAGGGTGTGATCACACGGGCATTTAAACGCGGCTCTCATGCGCTGCTTTTTCCAGCGTGATGACTGGAACTCGGGTTTGGGGTGACCAGACATCCCTCGGCAAACTGCCTCAGTCCCGCAACTGGGCTGCATGGACTGTCCAGACCGGCGCGCCGCCCAAGCTCACTGTCCAAATCGGTGCGCCGCCCAAGCGGCGATGCGGCTTTGTTTTTTTTTAAGTTCCCTGAGCATGCACACAAGTGCGTTTACAAATCACCGCTTCCATAGAATGTGCTGTTGGTCCACCGTTGGTCACCCGTCACCTCAGACGTAAAAGCAGACATGCGCACAACGGCAATCCTTTAAAAAAAAAACCGGCAAGAGGGAAATCAGGATCATTGCGAGCAGAAGTCCAGATGGGCGCAACTGTGGGTTCTCGCCGGGAGAAACCGTAAAGTACTTGTTTTTGCTGGTGTTTGAAAAGGCGAGATCAAACGCGGCGGGGCGCAGGCTTCAAAATGGGAGACAGATGCGGTCGTCTGGTCAGCCCTTTTAAATGCAATGGGGAACAGCGGCGAAACCCACTGTAACTGCCTGTGTGACCACACCCTAAGACTGTATATATAACTTTTAAGTATGGAGGTGGTACCTTGGGTCTTTGATAGATTGCCAGGTCCATGGAGAAGGCCTGAATTAGGTGTCCCCAACCTTGTTACTGCTTTGGGGATTTTGATAAAGGAAAGTATGTGACACCACAAAATGGCTTCTTTGTGGTGGGGGTGTCATAAAACAGAGGGTTCCAATCCAAGAGTCATCCTGTGATGGAGGCAGCTGCTTCTGAATGGGCACTTCCTTTAAATGAGATGGTGATGCCTCCTTGTGCTTCTGAAATACCTCCGGTTCTTACGGAGGGAGAGAAAAGCTGGGATTGATTCTTTGCTTTGGGGAAACCAAAACTCCCTGTTTTGTTTTTCTGTTCTGTTCAAGACCATCAAGCAAGAAATAGACATCAGGAAACACACTGACAGTAAACTACTAAATATCAGTGCCAGGAAGCAACATCAGGGGAGGGCCTCAACTTCTGTGCCCTATTGTTGACCCTCCAGAGTAACTGGTTGGCCCCTGTGAGACTGAGGATGCTAGACCAGATGGACTGCTGGTCTGATCCAGCAGGGCTCGTCTTATTTTGTAATAGCACCCTCCAGCACCACATTTGGGGGCTGCTTTCATGTACAGCTGAACATGCTCAGGCGTTTGGTATCTTTCCCTCCTGACAAGGCCTTTTTGCCTTTCGTAGCAGCGTGACAACCAAAAATGTAGCAGGTGCTGCTTTTTCTAGCACAGATAGTAATGGGAAAGACTAGCTGTTGAGTTTCTACCTGCCATGCATCTGCCAAGGGCATAGTTGTCTTGGCGGGGGGGTCCAACTGTATGGCCTAAACAGTGTCATCTGTCTGAATTGGGGTTTTTTTTTCAATAAGACCTGAGGACTGATTTAAATCTCTTATAGATACTGAAGATTGAGGCAGGAAAGTGGCACTGATGCTGCAGTTTTGTACACCCACAGCACAACTGCTACACTTCTTGCTGCCTTGGCCATTTTTTATGTTGTATCTTGAAAAGCTGTGGACATTTTTGCTTTAGCAGATATAATCCATTAAATGGCCATATACACATCCCTCCCAAAACAAACCAGCTGTAGCCCAAGAGCTGGATGAGTACCCAATTGTGATCAATACAACTACCAACAACAGAATTAATTGCATATAACCTGGGATCGGAAAGGGAAGCAAGTTCAGGCAATAGGTGCTCCGAAGTCATGGACATAGGATGTCAATCTCAAATGCAAAATGCATAATTTCCTAGCATAAAGCCTCTTGATGTATCTGATCATTGCGTGCTGTCGGTCACTGTAGTTCAACCAAGGATTACATTTTCTTAGGGCAGAAGAATAGCCCTATAAACTAGGGCTAGCCAACCTATGAGGGAAAATGAAAAGCACTAGCCTGGGAAAGTTACTGGGTTATGACACCATCTGGTTTATCCAATGGATGCTCATTCATCTCAATAGGAAAAAAGGGAAGAGGGCTGAGAACTAAAGGAAAACAGTGGGTCTGTTCTACTAGTGGTGTTTTCGTCCAGCGCAAGAAAACTTCCACTGATTTATACGCTCTTTCTTGCATCAGGGAAGGTACCTTTATGTTGATTTTTAAAAAAGCATTACAGCCAGCAAACAGGTCCAGGAGATCCAACCCAGTAAAAGAAGAGAAATAAGATCAGAGAGAAATCTAGTGGCAGCTTAAAGACAACAAGTTTCATGTTATATTCATTCAAGGCCATGAAATCTTATGCGAAGATACATTTTTGTTAGTCTTTTAAGGTACCACAAGTCTCCCGTTTAATTTTGCAGGGACAGACTGATACAGCTACCTCTCTGGAATTACCATGAAACGTTACTTTAGTTGGAACAAACACACACATATAAACATGCCTTGAGTCACTCCGTAAAGGGATCCAACAAATATCTGGAAGCAATAAATTCCAGAGACACCATGCCAGTAAACAAAATGAACACGGGCATGAGCCAACATACGTCATTTTTGGATGAACTAAGAGATTTGTTCCATAGGAATGCAGCGTTTGTGTACATCCCCTGAGCCCAATGTGAAGCTGAAAACCAAGGCAAGGTGTGAGTGCAGGGAGCCTCATCTGAAAGAAAGTATAACTTGTGCAATTTACCCCTTACAGGGAACAGAAGTTAGGCTGTAGATTGATTTACACTGGGCTGGAGCCAAAGGCGATCTTTGCTTCTGGTAGCATAGCGGCACTTCTCCTGACCAGAGGTGGCAAGTTCTGTCGCTCTTCCTCCCTGCTACTGCAGACCTGCAACCCTCACAGGGAAGCGGGCCCAGCCTAGCCTTCTTCCTGATGAGCAGATAGTTAAGCATGCAAACGAGCAGTCCCCCGTCTTTCGTCATAAGTGGTCCAGTCCCAATAATGCCGCACACCTTGCAAGTATCCTCAACAGGATATACTTATCCTGTACTTAGAATTTAAACAGCACTCCCTCCGTATACTCCAAGTGCTTCACATACTTCTTGTTAGTAACCTATAATGTCACTACACCTCATTAAGGGAGCTGGTATTCATCCCTGTATCACCAGATCATGTAATAACTTGCTTAAGGCCCTTGAGTGAATTCCCAATTAATACGAGACTTTATACAGGAAACTGCCAGCTCACAGCATAACCCAAGTTCTCTCAGCTGACAGGTCTGCACTCCGGCTTTGTGAGAACGTAAAGGTAAAATATTCTGACACCCACCCATGGTGACTCCTCAATTCCACCTGCGTTCTGGCCAAAATGGATTATGATGCTGCAACTGTTCTCTCAGTAGCATGGGGCTGTTCTGAAACCATATCCCAGACCCGCCCATGCCACAAGTTGTGAACTTATACTGGCACAGCGGGCATTATACTTTGCAAACTCAAGGACTTAAATTATAACGTAACATAAGTGATTTACTCAATCTTGTAGCCTAAAGAAAAGAAAGGCTAGCTCACACAAACAAACACGTCCTGCTGAGTACCGACATAGCTGGAAGAAAAGAGAGTGGGTGGCTATTTGAATGAAAAGAAGTGGGCAGGATACAGAAACAGCAAGAGGCAACGGAGAACTCAAAATCCACAGGTTTATAATTTCCTGGATTCCTCTTGCCCCCACATCTCCCTTTAAAAATCCTGTTAAAATTCATGCATTAAAGAGCGTTACCCAATTTAGGTGTTACATCAACTTTCAGTTATCTCCCTTTGGGAGTACTACAACTAAAAATTCCAAGGCACAGTCATTTATCATAACTAGAAATGCCGGCTCTTTGCAGCGATTCAAATGTCTATTTGTGTCTAGTTAGCCTAAGGCTAGCTGAAGTCACTTGTTGTTACAAAGTTTTCTTCTTCAGTCGTCTTCCCAGTTTCTTTTTTACAGCTCAAGATCATCACAAGTGCAATACAAACAGGCACAATACAAACACGTTGAACAGGACAGATTTAAACACTTCTTAAATCTCCCATCAAAAATAAATAGAATTTAACAGGGCTTGACTCTGGCAGGCTCAAAGAAAGACCACTAAATTTAGTTGGGTGGCAATAAAACTCCCCCGTTTTCATGTTAAGTTGGTAAGCGTTGGAATTTCTACCCATAACAGCTCTGTGGGTAAATTCTCAAAATAAAAGAGTGGAAGACTAATGACTTGTGGCTTCCTTCCTGCTTCCATGACTCACTGTTGCAAAAATCTGTTGTCAAAATTAACAGTTTTCAAGGGACTATGAAGAGAGGGAAACAGGCTCGGACTTTTAAACTACTCTATTTACACAAACACATCAAAATTACATCGAGAACCCCCAGGACCATCATGGCAAACACTGACAACAGTTGTCTTGGACTACTTGACCAGTAACTGCAGGAAGAGCCTAAAAGCCAGACGTAAATGGATTGGAATGAACAAATAGGCTGTGAAGACCAACGTGGTAATAGTAGTGGCAGTAAAAATGTGTACCACTATTTGCTCCCAGGGCTCCAGGTCAAAACAGCAGGTGATCAGCAAGTACTGAAAATAAAACCAGTAGCAAGAATCCTTTATACGCTTCACTGCTTTCATCGCCATTAATCGTTGCTTCTGGAAGTTTGTCCTACAAGATCAACAAAGTGTGAAAGAAAGTTTAAACCAAGCTGAGGAAAGAGTAAGGTAGAACACTTTGGGGTTACTACCATTAAATATACAGTGAGCACAATTAATCAGAAACAGCCACTATACGAGCTAGACTGAGAACTGAACTGAAGCAAAGATTTACAAAGTTTACAGAGTGCTACAAACTGACCACCTGACATAGCTGAGATTCTTTGGTTCTGGGTATTTCCTGTTAATGGGGCCCAATTAATTGCCATCAGCTAGACAGATGCTTTTGGATTCTCCAGTTCTTTGACAAATAAAGACGTGCCAATGCTAGGATGGTGATCTAGAGCCAGTTCAAAAACACATCTATATATCTAATAGCGAAGGCGCCCCCTGCGTGCGGATAGCTAAATCCACGCGGAGGGGCACCTGGGGGGCAGGGAGGTTTTCAGAAAAAATCTGAAAAGTTTGAAAAAATATTTGGGGGATATTTAAATCCCCTGAAAAGAGAAAACCCGCTCCCTGCGCATGCGCAGGGAACGGACTCGCCTTAGTGCTGGCGGCAGTGGACGAGCGGCCGGGCAGCAGCGGTGGCAGGCTGTGGCTGAGTTGGCGGCCGGGCGGCAGGCTGTGGCCGAGCCAGTGGGTGCAGGCACCGGCGGCAGCGGAGCAGGCTGTGCCGCGGGCCTCAGTGGCTCTCGCTGGGGGAAGGGGGGAAAGAAGGACGGACTGTGGGGGGAGGGGGAGAACTGGTGGGCCCAGCGAGTGGGCCCGCTGTTGGGGAAAGGGTGGGAGTGAGTGGGGGAGGGGCCCACTGGGAGTCTCTGGGGGGAATGGGGCGAGCGGCGGGCCCGGCGAGACCTGCCGAGACCCGCCGGGAGTCTCTGGGGGGGGAATGGGGCGAGCGGCGGGCCCGGCGAGAGCCGCCGAGGCCCACTGGGAGTCTCGGGGGGGGGAAGGGGGCGAGCTCCTTCTCCCCCCCCCCCCCCGTGAGTATCGCGGGTCCCCACCTTGTAAGTACTATACTTTTGAATTGCCATGCTCAATAAGTTGCCCTCCCACCAACTGGCCCTATAAGAACAAAATCAACATCGAACACTGGAATAGAAAGAGAAAATGGATGAGAATGTATGTGAAAGGTCAGTTTAAGGCAGGGGTCCCCCCCCCCACAAGTCAGCATAGCTTAGACTTGTAAATTAATATGGCACCTGTGTTTCCTCAGTGAGACATGAGTATGCATGGGTTGTATCCAATCAGGTTCCCCCCCCCCTCAATTCCTCTTCTAACTACAGCCCCTGTCCCATATGGCTTTTGCCTGTGCAGGTCCCATCATCTGCAACATAGTCTTTTTCATGGTCCTTCCTCTTTCACCAGCTGAAAAGCTGGTTGGACTCAACCCTATGTTTTCAGTTAAGTGTGAAATCATAAGAAAACCACTCAGTGAAGGGCACAGTCAATACTAGTGCACATCTTTTGCAAGCAAAGTGAATACAGCAGCTTCATATGCATACAAAGCTAATTTGTTCATGCCCCAGGCCACTAAAGACTACGCTGTCTAGTTTATTTGCACCTCTATTAACCAGAGGCCCGTTAATGACTGAGGTGTTGAAAGGTCACTAATGATGTATGGAAACCTACAGGAGATGTCTAAAGGACATAAAAATAGCTATTTTAGGATTCTGTATTACCTTGTCATGCATCAAACTAGCTGCATTAAAGAACCAAGACTTTTATCCAAAAGTCCCTGACAGTATTTCAGCCATCATGTGGCTCCAAGGCAAATAGGGTCAGCACAGTTGGCAGAATCTATATGAGGAAAGTTATGAAAAGCTATTCTGGTCCCACTTAAATCAGACTGCCATTTCTGGATTCCATTTGAATCCAGCCATTCAGGGACTGTCTCATGCCAGGCAAAACAAAAAGTCTTGTACCACAGAGATAATGGGAACAGAGTCGTGTCACCCAAGTGGCACCTTTCATTTTGACACTAGACATTCAAGGTTAGATGCCAGTCTAATATGCTATTGTCTCTGAGGAAGAATGTCACTCAAAATGTCGCCATCCTCATTATTTCCTGCACTTCTAGATGTGTGCTAACACACCACAGCAGAAACACAGATGGTAGACTCTGTGCAACATGCTCTTTGTAGACCCATCCATAGCAAGCCTCGGGGACAGGTGTGTTGTAAGATATATGGTAGAATGCATGGTAAGATGGGTATTCATATATCAACCTTGGATTAGATCCAGTGGATCCAGTCCACTAGTAGGGACGCTTTCCTTTGGTGCAAGGAGCCTTCCCACAAGAGGCTTTGTGCATCAGAAGGAAGGCTACCGGTGCCAGAGGAAAGGGCCTCTTCTAGCAGAACAGATGCAGGGGAGCTATCCTTTAATGTTTCCTGCTGCGTTTAAGCAAAGACACAAAAGGTTTATCAAACAGGAGAAGTTGTGCATTTATACCTACAGACCAAATTAATTGGCAGATGTTCATAAATGTTCCATGTTCTTTGCGCAAGCCAACTTCACATTAGTAACTCATTCTTTATTACCTGTATCCAGTTATGACTTCATGAAGGTTAGTCATTCTCACCACTCCTAGGAAACAATGGAGAAGCACAGCAATTGTACAAGAACTGGAAATGTCTCAATACAGTGCAACTGTCTAGGTTCATAAGCACGACCGCTAAGGAATTTTATACAAACTAGAAAGTGAGGATATTTCTGTCATAAATCTTTTCCAGCAAAGGTAAGCCAGAACCAACAGACCTTTTTATACAATAAAATGGCAATTTATGGTTCCATTCGACATAGCAGCAAGTCCCCCTTGCTGCATACATACAGTGTACTATGAATAGTAGAACTACTCAGCTGGGATGAAGGACAATAAAATTTTATATATTAAAAGGGAATTTTCACACACCTAATAAGAGGGCAAACGCCAGTCATTTTACACAGACTTCTAAACAGTCCTCGATCTGATCATTTGAAGTAAATGAGAATCACTCCCAGCAATCAAGTACAGGTGCTGGTTTGTTTCCTTTGAAGCCACAACATGACTAGCACAGCCAGGTGCAAGCCAGAAAGAAAGTTGCAAAATTGTTTTGTAGAAAGTATGTATGCTGAAGTATGTATGCTGAACAATCCTGAGTAGGTATCAAAAGAAAGTCTTGCTGTATTCCATAGGGCTTACTCCTAGGAAGGTGCTTTTTAAAAATTAGGACTGCAGCTGCAATCACATTGATTTCTGTACTGATTACATTTTAATCCTGGGCTGGAGATTTCATGGAGAAAATGGCTGCTTCGGGGGGGGGGGGGGGGACTCTATGGCATTATACTATCCAATTTCCTAACCTGGAATTGGCCACCCTATGGCAAACTATCCATAGAACAGAATTTGTGGAATAGAACAGGATGGAAGGGTAGTAGTGCAGGAGTAAACTGTAAAAGAGGAGATACAAACTCTGGCTTGAAGAGAAGGAAGAAAATAGATAATTAGAAGATGAGAAAGAGACACATGGAGTACGGGCAAGCCATTTACAGTGCAATCCTGAGCAGCATTACACTCTACTAATTCTATTCGAGTCAAAGGGATTAGAAGGATATAATTCTCTTTAGGACTGCACAATTAGTGTTAGATTTTATCTTCATTTCATTTTCACCAGTATTCTTAGCTGTAAAAATTTAATAACCTTGTCTACTGGGCCAATACTTGCTCCCACTTTTAATCTGCGTTTTAATCTTTGTTGTCTTCTGTTTTAAAACTTGGTGTTGCTAAACACAATTCAGCTTAAATATATATACACACACACACACCTTTTTATATAAAACACCATTCACCTAAAGAAGGATGTCACCAAAGCAGATGGTCACCACATGTGACTGAAAACACCCATACTTCTGATTATTTTGCAGGGTTAAAAACCCACAATCATTCCTCTTTAAACATGTTGCTTTTTTGGCAATATAAATCCCTGCATTCCCAAGATCAGGCCCTTTAACCTGAACTAACCCCCTTCCTGAACTTACTTCCCTAAAAATAACCTTGGCGTTTCTAAATATCTTCCTGCCAAGGGCAAGTATGAGAACAAGATAGATTATTTGAGAGGAGAAGGGAAAATTCAGCGCTGAGTAGCTGATCCCACATTCTTTTCCAACGCCTGACATCTAAAAATCATAATACTTTCCCAGTTTGACCTTGAACATGTGCAAAGTGCCCTTCCATCCCTTTAGTCATCCCTCCCCCATGTACACACATCCCCATTATACACACCTAAAGGTCTTCTCTGGTCAGGAAAGGTAAAACTTTCAGGTACGCCTGAACCTTTTGATTGTTGCTGAAGGGGGGGACGGGACTCTGTACCTTTAAATCAGGCAATGGGCCTGGCACACCTCAGACAATTAATGTTAAGACAAAACTGGCTTGAGCTAGTTCTAAAATGGATGCCTGGATCTGGAGGCTCCTGTCCAATCAGAAAGAGTCTTTCAGAGTCACATGTCTCTTCTACCAGCCATGTCCTGGGCTCTGCCAGGCTGTTGCAAAGTTCCTGGATTGAGGAGAAATTTACCAGTAGGGAAATTTTGTTAGAAGGGGGAGGAGTATACTTTTTAAAAAGAGAGAGCAATGTTTTTTAGGACATAGCAAGCAGTCAGCAAGCAACCCAGCTTTGCCACTTTCGAGACAGCTGTATCTGAATGTATGCAGTGACTCCAAAATGAATTCTGAGGGGAAACTACACTTCGCTTACCTTATACATCTCTCCCTCTCAAAACATTTATTTATTTATTTATTATTTAAATTTCTATCCCGCCTAGCCAGTGTTAGCCGGCTCAAGGCGGCTCACAAAGATTAACAACAATATAATTTACCATAAAATTACAGGTTAATATGCACATAAAACAGCAGAACCACAGAATTCGTGGCTATCATTGCTTCCAAACACAAAGCACAGCGATTTCCGGACCCTAGGCCAGGAGATTGCACCAATTGATTACACAGCCCGAGCTTATCTTGGCGCTGTCCAGGAGCCCCTTCCCCCCAGTGGCAGCTCCTAACTGAAAGCCTGGCGAAAGAGCTCCGCTTTTCAGGCCCTGCGGAACTGCAAAAGATCCCACAGGGCCCTGATGTCCTCTGGGAGCTCGTTCCACCAGTGAGGAGCCGCCACTGAGAAGGCCCTGGTCCTGGTGCTCATCAGCCTGGCGTCTATATACACAGGTTGCCAACCTCCAAGTGAGACCTGAAGATCTCCCAGAATTACAACTCATTTGCAAACTACAGCAATCAGCACCCCTGGATGAAATAGCTGCTTTGTTGTGTGGACTCTGGCATTATGCCACACTAAACTCTGCCTTTCCCATACCCTGTCCACCAAATCCCCAACCAGAAGTCAGCAATCCTATCTCATACAAACTGAGGAATACTCAGCAAGCATGCTGAATTGGTGACCGGTGGTTTCTTTGTGTTTATACTGTTTTTCAGTATGGAAAGACAGTGATTGATAAGTTGACCATACGTCTGGAGCGAAGTTTTGTTTCAGAAAAAGAAGATTCTTATGAATGTGGAGAGAATCTGGATGAAGCAAAAAAAAAAGTATACAAACAGTATAATTTAGGTGGTGAAGCATCAGGACTGTAGGTATAGATGCAGTCAAGATTTTATGAGTCAAGGAGTATGTTACAGGACCCCTGTTCCCTTTTCTGGCATGGCCTGTAATTACCCCCCCCCCCCCACCCAATTTCTCTTACTGTAGGGGTATTTTAAATTAATAAAGCCACTCTTGCCTCCAAGCCTTGCATCCATATATAAATTTGCAATCAGACAGGGCCCACTGGCCCTCTAGTCTCCTGTCCATCCAGAGTCCGCTGCTCTTAACCATTACACCAAACTGGCTTTTACAGACCCTGATCCAAACCTGCACAACATTCTTTTACCAAACCAAGAATAGATTGACAGAAATACTGTGACGTGCCAGGTGCTCTGGTCCCCAGCCTCACCTTTGCAGGCTGCAAAAAAGCCAGGAGGTAAACCAAGCCTCCAACAGGCCACTATGCATGGCTCTAAATCTGTGTTTTGCTTAATATGTTACAACCATAGGCGTCAACTACGGGGGGATCGGGGGCGGGGGCCACCCCTGAAATTTTCCAGGGGGGACTGAGCCCCCCGGCGAAATGGAGCACCCACCCGCTGCTGCACCTCCCCACCTTCTCCGCTGCCGCCAAGAGCCTCTCCCCCCCCAGCTCCCCTGTACTCCCTCCCTCCCTCCTGGGGCCATCCCGGCAACGTGCCCAGTGTGATGGCGTCACCCAGAAATGACGTCATCACACCAGGCACATTGACGGGACGACACTCTAGCAATCGCCCCGAAACTCTAAGGGACCATAGAGTTTCAGGGTGATTGCCAGAGCATCGCCCTGGCAGTGTGCCCAGCGTGATGGTGTCACTTCCGGGTGATGCCATCACGCTGGTCACATTGCCCGGATGGCCCCAGGAGGGAGGGAGTGCAGGGGAGTCGGGTGGGGGGGAGGCTCAGGCGGCGGTGGCAGCAGGGACATTGTACTGGCGCGCACGCGCACAAGAGCCGCCCCCCCCCCCGAAACTAAAAACTTGACGCCCCTGGTTACAACCATTGTTCCCTCTGAGCAGAGTTAGTGTGAGCAGTTTTTTAGCCTCTGGCTCACACATTTTTGTCTTAGCTCAGGAAGGATAGCTCCAGAGCAAACTAACTTATACAGCAGCCAAATTGCTCACTCACAACTTTAATGCCAGTAGCTCACAGAGTAGAATTTTTGCTCACAAGACTCCACAGCTTAGAGGGAACATTGGTTACAACCCTGCCCCAATCCTTTATATATATCATTCTCTCTCAGGTTACTTTACCTCACTATGTTATCTACAATCGATAAAATATGATCAAAATAAATATTTATTATATGGTGTACACAATAATAACATTAAAGACATAAGGCCTGAACATCAGGCTGCAGTAAGAATCAGAGCAAGCTTGTATAAGTTCTAATATTTTCCAAACACAGCTGATGAACATGTCAAATGATCAACGTAAGACCATAAGCATTTCGGCCTCGGGCAACTTCCTTAGTGGTCAATAATGCACACTATTACAAAAAGACAAACCACTCATCCAGAAACTACTATATATCAGTTCTGACCTGATCCTTTATCTAGAGATAGAAATGGAAAAAAGAGAAAAATTCAAATTGTTATAATAAGAAGTACCATTAGTATACTGTAATATTTTTTTAAAAAAATGCACAAAAATACAGAAAAAATTCTACCTCACATATTGTGTGGTATGGTGTGAGTTTATAAAGCAGGCCATGCATCTCTTCACATGGTAAGTGCACTCACACAAAGTTCTTCATTGATGTTATAATCTATAAAGCAAAATTTATATACGAGCAAAATTTTATATAAATGAGCATTTAAACCTAAGGGCATTCAACCCTGCAAACAACCCGGATGTAAAGTTTCCAATATTTCTGGATGTGGATGTCATCAACCAGTAATTGAAATCAAATGGCACATTTGTCGTATAAGGTCAGCTATATGATGGAACGAAAGGATGATGCACATGTGATATACAGTTCTGCTCCCAAAGGGGAAGGGGAAAGGGGGAAGGAAGAATTTGCCAAAAGTACATAAAAAGAGGAGGAAGAATTTACAAAAAATACATCAAGGTGCCTTCCCTGTTCCAGGAAGACCTCTGGCCCAGTTTTTGGATTTTTTTTCTTAAGCCCTTTTGTCCAGACTACTGGTTGTTATTTAAGAGACACTATGGATTTTCTAAACCACATCAACAATATACAATTACAGTCAGAGGAGTTGTTGTTTGTTACTTTTAATGTGATTTCCCTTTATACCAGTATTCCACGAGAGGAGGCCCTAGAGGTACAATGGGAGGTGTTAGAAAAAAGAGAACAGCGCTCCAACCCTCCAACATCTTTTCTATGCCATATTGCAGAGTTATGTTTGAAGAACAATCTCTTCCAATTCCAAGGGGAATTTTTCTGGCAAATTCCAGGCACAGCTATGGGGTACAAATTTGCACCAGAACTGGCCAGTCTGTTTATGGATAGACTGTTTATGGATAGACTGTAAATCCTTCTAGAGAGTAACATGTATAGTAAATATATCATCTTCTATAAAAGTTCTCTGGACAATATTTTCATGATTTGGAACGGAACCAAAGAATCTTCAGTGAATTTTGGTCGGTTTGGGAATAACATCCACAGCACAATTAAATTTGAAATGACTTTTGATAAAACTAAAGTGCATTTTTTGGATGTAGAAATCAGAAGGCAATCCCCTCCACACAGATGTTTATAGAAAGCCTACAGTTGCCAATTCATACCTAGCAAGAGATAGTTTCCACCCAGGTCATTTAAAAAGGAACCTGCCATATGCCCAGTTATTAAGACTGAGGAGGAATTGTAGTACAGATGCTGACTTCCAGAGGCAAGCTGGGATTTTGATGAGCCAACTTGTAGATAGAGGCTATTCTTCAAGAATTTTAAAACAAGCTTTCTTTAAGGCTCTGTGGACATAACAGCTATATTAGATCAAAGAAACTAAATGCTCTGTTCATCAACCATTATCTCACTTCCAGCTACAGAAGGAGCTGCCATTCTGTGTTGTGGAAAGTATTCAGCCTACATCTTTGAGCCTGCATAAACTCCTACAGAAAAGAGAAGTGTTTTGGATTTACCACCTTCAGACGTTGACACCTATGGGACTGAATGAAGAAGTGGACTGGACCTGCTATGTCTGAATGCAATTGGTTTCTGTGGCTGGGTGGACAGTGCCAGGCCCATAGCTAGGAAATTGGGGGGGCATGGGGGAAGTGGGGGGGCCAAAAGCTCCACACATGTGCACTGACATCACAAAAAGCACACTGACGTCACAACAACTTAAAAAATCAAATAAAAAAAATGTTCACACTACTGCTGCTGCAGCCAGCTCCAGGACATTGGTTTCATCATCACAATAGTAAATTGCAACAAGTTACCTAGATCAGTTGGTACAGCTAGTGATCCAAACTGAATGTTTCCCAGAGAATTTCCCTACATGACTCCTTATGACACAAATTCTTCTAATGTTCACAACTGATGAAAGTGGTATGGAGTATATCTTTGTTACCATGGAAGCTAAGAAAATTGCTAGTATCAGAACACAATCTCAAATATATCGAAACAAACAGGCTTTCTTCTGCCATAATAACCTAAACACCGCTTGCCTAAGAAGCCTTTATATTTGACACTGTCACTGATGGGGTGTAGCCCAAGCCTCCACCTACATGAGTTTTGTTCATTACTAACACTGAGTGGAAAAGAGAGATACTATCATTTCCAGAGCAGCAATAGAATCTATATCAACAGTTCACAGAACATCAGCCAGTATCCCTTAACAGATAAATCTGTGACCTGCATGTTAAACAAACGGACCAACAAAAGCACATTGTAAAAATTGTGTCAAACACAATACGTTTGCCTGCCTGTATTTTTGTTTTTGTTTTAAATTAAGGTTAGCTTTGCTGGCAAGAATGTTCCATGTATATTCAAAATCCAGATCCACAAGACAAAGTTTATTCCAGTAATCCAACCCTAAACATGTTCATTTGAGGCACAGTAAAACCTGCATCCCACTCCAAGAACTCAGGACTGTAGTCTCAGAACCAATTTAAGCATTACAAAGACTACAAAAAGGACTGCGTATGCCTAGCATAAAGACAGAACTTACAAGCGTGCACTAACACATTTGTGTGCAAATTAATGCGTTAGATGCATGCACATGAGCAAAGAGGCTTTTCAATATTATAGCAGCCAAATGGAGTGCCTATTCAAATCCCATGCTTTTTGGCAGTGTCTGCATGGTAGTCATCATACCTACAAGCACACAAGGAAGTCAGAGTAGCATTGGTCCATTCGTGGTTTTTAAATGGCACATGGAAGAACCTCTATTTATCCCTTGGGACACTCATATACTTTAATCGGACGGTGAGTAAATTCAATGTTTGCTTGCTTCTCCACTGATTTGCTTCCTAACCCCTTCCACACTTTTTTCCTCATCCTCTTTTAAGTCCCCTGCTTCTCTTCTTTCCTCCTTCATTCCATTCTCTTTCCTTACTTTTCTACTCTTTGCCTTTTCTGTCTTTCACGTTCTTTCCCTCTCCATTTCCCCTGCCTCTTTCTCTCTTAGGTGTCCCTGTCCTTAATCCCTGTGCCCATGCTAGTTCCCAGACAGCTCTGAGGTGTGCTACAGGTGAAGGGAGGGACAGAAAGATAGTGTTAGTTATAGAGAAGAGCCAGATTCCAGCAACTTCTTGCAAATTCCAGGTAATAATCACAGTTTAAAGTTTAATGGATTCCTAAACTCATGGTTTATCTATGTTTGTGCACTGGGATTGTGTATTTGCCCGAAACTACTTTGTCACAACAACTTCACCAGCAGAAGAAAGGAAGGGTGAAAGAACTGTTCTCCCTATCAGAAGAGAATGGAAACACGATAAGACGAGCCTCCAAATATGAGGAAAGGAAGAGAATGGCAAGATTTATACTCCACCACTCTCAGCCCCAAAAACCCACCCTATCTTTCCTAGCACTTTCCATAACTAGAATACCTTTACATACACCCCAAATAAGGCCACCCATCACCCACTAACATTTATTTCAGCTAGCTTAGTACTGGAAACTCAAGCTGAATATTTTCTTGCTCCCTTCAAAAATTGAAAGCTTCAGTTTTTCTCTCTGAATGTTTCATATAATTGAAATGACTTTAAAAAATATGTGTATACATCCCCGCTCATGTAAGCTCAAAATATATTTACAGTAAATAACAGATTCTCCCTACTCCTGTACTAACAATTGAGTGTGTGTGTGTGTGTGTGTGTGTCAGAGAGAGAGAGAGGTTTTTTCCCTTCAAAACAGCTGATGGTTACCTCAGAAGGGAAGACTGTTAGTCTGCTGCTCTGTGAGTGGGAAGATAGGAGCAGAAATACCTCAACTATTGATTAAACATCATATATAGTTTCTAGCAAGGGTTGCCAGGTCTGGATTGGAAAATACCTGGAGACTTTGGGGGTGGATCCGGGAGAGGGTGGGGTTTGGGGAGGGGAGGGGCCTCAGCATGGTACATTGCCATAGAATTCCTTCTCCAAAGCAGCCATTTTCTCCAGGTGAGTTGATCTCTATCAGCTGGGGATCAGCTGTAAAAGTGGAGATCTCCAGGCCCCACCTGGAGGCTGGCAACCCTATCTCTAGCCCTTTTCACTTTAAACAGAGATAGCCATTTTGTGTGAAGCTTTTAAAAAGTGCAAATATGTACCCTCAAAAGATATGGGTATCTAATTATGTATACTGAAGCTTCAAAATATGCATGTTGCCCTATCTATATACTAATTCCAAAAGGTTTTTTTTCTGTGTGGATACTTATATCTGCCAAAAGAGAGCTCACTCTCCCCCAACAGCTTTTCCTACATAGTAAGGGGCCTTCCTCGGTTTGCAGAAAAATCCAAAAAGTTAAAAAAAACTTCAGGGACCATTGAATCCTCCCCAATACCTTTTGAAATGGCATCAACTCCAGGCATCAGCTGTGAGAGATTAGAATGTTCAGGGGAGGGGGAAGGCTTCTAACGGTTTCTATGAGTAAAAAGCAGGGTTTTTACTGGCAGCAGTCTAGGGTTGCCAAGTGCCCCCCCCTGGCCACCAGCAACAGATCCAAACTGGGAAACTCCTGGGAATTTGGGGGTGGAGCCTGAGGAGGACAGGGACCTCAGTGAGGTACAATGCCATAAACTCCACCCTCCAAAGCATCCATTTTCTCCATGGAAAGTTATCTCTGTAGTCTGGATATGAGCAGTAATTCCAGGGGATCCCCAGGTCCCACCTGGAGGCTGGCATCCCTAGGCAGCACCCTCTGTGTGACTTGATACCACCTGATTTGCATGACTCAGGTAGGCTCAGCTGCTTTGCTACTGTTAATCAGCAGCCACCCTATGAAAGCCATTGTGATGTAACAGTTAGAGCTTCAGATTGGGCTCTGTGAGATCCAGGTTCAGATGCTCATCTTGTGGTAGAAGCTGACTGGAGATTTTGGACCAGTCACATACTTTCAGCCTAACCAATCTCACAGGGTTGTTGTGGAGATAACAAGGAAGAAATAACAATGTAAGCTGCTTTAGTCCCCACTGTGGAGAAAGACTGTAATTTTTCTAGGTAGAGGCTGCAGGGGAGGGGGGTGGAGATGGAAAGCTGAAGACAGATAAAGGTAGGTTGGCTGTTGGGTGGGAAGGAAATAGGGTTGCCAACTCCAGGTTGAGAAAGTCCTGGACATTTGAGAGGTGGAGCCTGGGGAGGGTGGGATTTGAGGAGGAACTACAGACCAGTATAATGCCTTAGACTCTACCCTCCAAACCAGCCATTTCCTTCACTTAAACTACCATCGCCAGTCACCAGACAAGGGCTGGAGAGCACCCAGAATTACAGCTGTTGTCCAGGTGACAGAGATCAGTTCCCCTGGATAAAATGTCTGCTTTGGAGGGTTGCTGAGGCTGCTTGCCTCCCCAATCCTCACTGTCCCAAGGCTCCGCCCCCAAAACTCCAGGAATTTCCCAACCTGGAGCTGGCAGCCCTAAGGTGAATTGATTTCTGCAGCTGGGAGATCCATTGTGATTCCCAGAGCACTGCCACTGCTGCTGTGGGGGGAGAGAAAGCAGGTGGGTAGCTGGAAGAGTGCTGGGGGCAGAGAGTGATGGAGTGGGGGGCAGAAAGAGAGAGAAAGAGTGATGAGGTGGGGAGGCAGAAAAACAAAGAATGATGACAGGTCAGAAAGAGAGAGGAAGTAACATACATGGAGGAGAGAGAGAGAGAGTAAGAAGGGGGGGGGCAGAAGGGAGAAAGAGTGTGAGGGAGGTAGGGGAGAAGGGAGGAAGCAAAGGTGTGAGGAATGGGATAACCATCCCGCAAGTTTCTTGTGAGTCTCCACTTGTTTATACAGAATGGCAACCACATGCCTCAGGAAGATAATGTGTAGTGCGTTCTCCCCTTATGTGCCATTTGAGTGCCAAAGCTGTATCAACTGAAAAATGCTTCAGAGCAGCAGAACAGGCTGTGGACGAGCATTACATTAAAACAAAAATCATAATCTTTTTGTCTTACAGTGGGCCAGCTTATTCCCACCTTCACTACATAAAAGACAGGAGTACATACCAAAAATCCAAATGTGATTCAGTTATCAGACTTACCCCTCTCCATATTTCAGGTATTTTAAAGCATGTGTTCCTTTCTGTTATTAAAAATGCAATCTGCAATTAAACATTAATTACCAGTTATTTAAAAAGAGTTGCAAAACTGCTTCAGTGATACAGGGGATGGGAAGACTGTTGTCATGTTTTTTATTAGATGGGCAAAAAAATATATTGAAGAATCATTCAGTGATTTCATTTTATAGATGACCCCAGTTCCAGTATTTTAGGAAGCAATCTGAAGTGAATCTACTCAGCAGCAAAGTTCTATTTTATTTAACGGGGCCTACTCCTGGAAATGACTAAGGGTTGCAGCCTTAGTACCCAGAATTTGTTGGCATTAGAGAAATATAGGGCGCGATCCATTAGCCGCATGAGGCAGACGATTCACCGGTGGATCAAAGCAGCGCAATCACACCAGCAAATCTGGGAAGCGTCCTGCAACCGTCAGCAAGCTATCGCAAGCCATTTTGATCTGCCAAAGAAGCGGAGTAAAAAACTACTAGGGAAACTCCGGTATCAAATGGTTTGCTGCGGGCCACAGCCGGACTTTCCCCGTGTGATCACGCCAGCACAAACTTGTGGCATCGGAGATAGTCTGATCAGGCTATCCCGACATCATGTCTGTTGTCCCCCCCCCCCCCCCTCTCAGTATGTGTATCATCGCATACTGCCAGCGGAAGACCCTAGGTTGGAGAGGCGATTCATCGATCCCCTGTTTAAGCAAATAAGTGAATTGGAAATGAACGACAACCCCCCCCCCACTCGCCCGCGGTTGTGTCTGATCACGCAGCGGGGAGTTGCGCTGGCAGCTTCACTGACCTGTGTGATCACGCAAGTGCAGGGCAAATTGCTCCGGGGCAAAATAGCCTCGCTTCCCCCCCAGATTATCTCGCTTGTGTGGCCACGGCCATAATCTAAATAAGAACAGCTGTTTTACTAGGGTCACCAGATGTCCTCTTTTTAGAGGACATGTCCTCTTTTTTTGGTGTCCATCCTCTTTTGGGCTAATGAAAATGTCTTCTTTTGGGGCTAGAAGGTTCAGAGTATTCCTGGTTAGTAACAATTGTCACAGCTTAAATAGTAGAGGCATTTAAAATGAGATTTGTAATAGTGACCACTTGTTTGATGTAATCAGTAAGGTTCCCAGGTCCCGTCGTTACTCTGGCAGGGGGAATTTGGGGGGCATTCAGGGGGTGGGCAGGGATGTCGTCTGATGTCCCTGACACAATGACATCACCCAGAAGTGACATCATCGTGTCGGGGACTTTGTGTGGGGACACTATGGTATTTGAATGAAACTCTATGGTTTTTTCACCCTCAAAACCATAGAGTTTGCCCAAATACCAGAACATCCCCTGCAACAGCCCCGACATGATGATGTCTCTTCTGGGTGACATCATTGCACCAGGGATGTTGCGCAGCGATGTCCCTGTTTAGGAGCAAGGCTTCCCCTGCCCACCGACTGGTCCATGGTGTAGCAGAGCCCCCGAAACCAGGGGACCCCCCACCTGGACCAGGGGGCTGGCAATCCTAGTAGTCAGTCAGGAAATATGTCCTCTTTTTGCTTCTAAAAATATGGTAACCCTTATTCAAGTATCAGAAATTTTTACCTGCTCAGATTGAAAGCATTCCCTAAAGGTCATCCTGAAGTTATTGATTTTATTTGTTTAAAACATTTATTAGCCACCTTTTTTTTCCCTTGCAGAACTCAAAGTGGCTTACAAATGTAGATTAAACACATCAAATGAAATATATTAAAAACATAAAACCAAAATTTAAAATCACTACTCTGGACTGCTACTAAACTGAACCAAATGTTACTCCTTAACCAGTTTGGAGAGCCAGTTTGGTGTAGTGGTTAAGTGCGCGGACTCTAATCTGGGAGAACCGGGTTTGATTCCCCACTTCTCCACTTGCGCCTGGCTGGATGACCTTGGGCAAGCCATAGCTCTGTACCAGCTGTTCCCACAAGGACACTTGTCTCAGAGCTCTCTCAGCCCCACCTACCTCACAGGGTTTCTGTTGTGGGGAGGGGAAGGGAAAAGGAGTTTGTAAACCGCTCTGAGACTCCCTTGGGGAGTGGAGGGCGGGGTATAAATCCAATCTCTTCTTCTTCTTCTTCTTCTTAGCAACCTTGCCATGTTCACTGTGAGAGTTCTTAAAGGGGAGATATTTTTGTAGAAAAAGGGGTTCTTAAAAAGCAAAGATTGAGTAAAGGGGAATTTGGGGTGGGCAGATTAAATGGGTCAGTTACTGCCACTTTGGGAATAGGGTTGCCAACTCTGGAGATTTAGTGGGTGGAGCCAGGGGATGGTGGGATTTGGAGAGGGAAAGGACCTGATTGGTATATAATGCCATAAAATCCACCTTCCAAAGCAGCCATTTTCTCCAGGAGAACTGATCTCTGTTGTCCGGAGATTGGTTGTAATTCTGGCAGATCTCCAATCCTATTTGGGAGGCACCTACCAGTGTTGATTTTACTCAAAAAACAGAAGCTTTTCTATTTGAAAAAGTTTTCATTCTTTGAAAAGAAAAGGTCAACATCCAAGTTTTTTTAAGCCTGTTTTTAAACCAATTTTTTGGGGGAGTGTGTGTGTGCATGTACATGCTTGCCTGGGAGTCATGGTTGACCTCTGGCAACCCCTAGTGGGGACTGGAGGCAAAGGACATTCAGAAAGGTGGCTTGCTATTGCCTGCCTCTGCATCATGGCCCTGGTATTCTCTGGAGGTCTCCCATCCAAGTACTTCCCAGGGTTGGCCCTGCTTAGCTTCCAAGATCTGATGAGAGCAGGCTTGCCTGGGCTATCCAGGTCAGGGCTTTTAAAACCATTTTTTAAACCAGGAATTCCAATAAAGCAGTTCACACGGGCCCCATCTTGGCTACAGGTTTGATGGAGTTTGTTATAGGTGCCAGCCAATCAGTGCAATGCACAGCTGGCTTCTGCTACAGAGCCACTGAACCAATTTCCCCTGAGGTCAGTCCTGGAGAAAAAAATGCTCATTTGAACGGAGTGCGGTGAGTGTGCTTCCACAAAAGCCACATCATTCAAATGGCATACATGCCCCCAAACCTCTGATACACATTTTGTTTCTTAGACTTGGTTCCCTAGTTCTAGAATTTAGATGCTTGACCAACATAAGCCTGCATAAAACTTCCCATATAGACCTTATAACCTAAAGTCTCCTCTTCATCCTTTTCTGCTCAGATAGCATTAAATACCAGCGGCACCGTTGAGTCCAGTGGCACCTTTACGACCACCAAAGCTGTATTCAAGGTATAAGCTTTTGTGTGCACGCACACTTCTTCAAATATATTCAGATGTATGTGAAGAAGTGTGCATCTACACAAAACCTTATACCTTGAATAAAATTTTGTTGGTCTTAAAGGTGCCACTAAACTCACACTTTGTTCTGCTGCTCCAGATCAACACAGCTACCCACCTGAATCTTGTCTCCAGAGCATTCCTGTAAAGTAGGTCTCCCAAACTCTTGGTGAGAGTTAACAAAACCCTATCTGACCCATAAAAATCTTGGCTTCCATCTGAGGGCTGCCTCTAACTCTGTTTTCACTCATCTCACTGCCCAATGGAAGACAGAACATCAAACTAAGCAGAAATACAAAACCATAGAGAAGGGGAAACAATACCATCAAAACTGCAAATACATTCTTTCTCTGTTTGTCTACCGAATACTAATTAGTGCCTGACAAATTTCTCCAGGCAGCCAGTAATGTTCCTCATTCTATTCTAAACCATTTCTCTAGAGATCTGAGGGAGAAACATGCATGATGCTGCATGCATATTTCTTTTTTAAAACAAAAGAAAGAGAGAGATCCTGTATTTGGGGGGGGGGGGTGGATCTTCACATTTCTAAAAGTAAGTTAAAATATTTCCCAAAACCTTTTTCAAAAAGTAAAAATTAAAATCTCTTACCTCTTGATAAATCTGGATAAGGGAATCCTTTAGAAGCTCTTCACTGCTGGGCTGCTCAGTTAAAATTGAGGAAGGAGATTCCTCAGGCTTATTTTACTGGTGTAGCCGTCTCACGCACCTACCTGCCCGCCCATTTAAATCCTATCTAAATGACAGCTTTACATTAATGAACTTCCAACACAGAGCACTGTCAGATGTGAACTCTCTCTCTCTCTCTCTCTCTCTCTTTCCACATTGCTTGTGAAACTATGACTGTAATCCCACATAAAGCTATTTGGCAATAAACCCCCCTGACTAAAGTGGGACTTATTCGATGTAGGTGTACATAAATTAAAGTCATGGTTTCAAAGTGAAAAAAGGCTCTGATCCTATATATAAGTTCCATTAGAATAAATGGAATTACTTCCAAATAAGTGTGCTAAGATTCAGGATGTGTCTGTTCCATTGTAAAAGACATAGACAAGGAATCTGGCATTTTATTAACTTCTGATGAACTGTACATTAAAATCCCCATTTTATTGCTATTGCTTGTAGCTTCTGACTTTTATTATGGATTGCCACCTTTTTTAAAGAACCCACTTCAACAGCAGAAATTAAACATTTTAAAGTTGTTGTTTTTTTCCCTGACAGAGAGAAACTGCCAGAAAAAAAGTTTCTCTCAGTCTGTTTTTAAAGCTGGAGGGGAAAGACTAACTTAAACAATAGCAAGCTGCCACCAGTACTTTTTTCATTGCATTAATAATAATGGGCATGCTGGTTATAGAGGTCTATATTTTATTAAACCAAAATGTTATGGTTCTGTATAAAACCTGTCTTCGCAGCACTGTGAAATCCACAACTGATTCCAGTAGTGGTTAGTTGGTAAAGAGCATTGATAACAAGCCTGGGGGCAAAAGTCTTGAGTTTTGACCTTTAATAAAGAATTTTTTTAAATTAAGATTTTTATTAGTTGTTGTAGATTTTCCTGGCTGTATGGCTGTGGTCTTGGCATTGTAATACCTGACGTTTCGCCAGCAGCTGTGGCTGGCATCCTCAGAGGTATAACACAGAAAGATGGAGTACTCTCTGGCCAATTTCCCACAAGCCGCTGCTCCACCCCCACCCAGGGGCGTCAACTTTCTAAATCCCGGGGGGGGGCAGGGGCTCTCTCGTGCGCGCGCGCGCACGGGACCATGTATCTGCCGCTCCCCCCCCCCCCGGCCCAGGGAGGCAGACCCGCGGCTGCGGCAGCCAGCTGGCCGGCTGACTGCCGCCCGCGCAAAGCGCGCGCGACTATGTCTTTGCCGCTCCATCCCCCCCCCGGCCCAGGGAGGCAGACCCACGGCGGCGGCAGCCAGCTGGCCGGCTGACTGCCGCCTCTCTCCCCCCCCCCCGCCCCAGGGAGGCAGGAGGGCAAGCCGGGGGTGGGGGGGAAGGAGAGGCGGCGATGGCCGGCTGGGCGAGCATTTTGCCGGGGGTGGCTGAGCCCCCCCCGGGAAATTTCGGGGGAGGCTCGAGCCCTCGAGCCCCCCCGTAGTTGACGCCCATCCCCCCACCCTTCCCTTTGCCCCAATCATAAGTGTCAATTCCCCACTATTTGCTGCATGGCTGCATTTTGCCCCGCAGCTCCGCCCAATTTCTCCTGCATCTACTTGATCCTGTTTTTTGAGGCTTGAGTAGACGCAGGGAAAATCGGGCGAAGCTGCAGGGCAAAATGCAACCACGCAGCAAATAGTGGGAAATTGACACGATCAGGGCAAAGGGAAAAGCGGGGGCAGAGCAGCAGCTTGTCAGAAATCGGTCTCTGTGTCAATATGAGAAGAAAGTATTTTAACATATTGTATGCCACTGAAGTTTTTGATGCAAAAAGGCATCTGACCACAGATTCCCCAGTTTAACACTCTAAACACTGCATCCCATCTGCACTGGGTTCATAAGTTTTCCTCCTTCTTGTAGACTCAGATAACCAGACCACACTGATCCACACCTTTGCAACTTCAAAGTGCTGCCTACGAAGAGAACTCAGAAGCTTCAGTTAGAACAAGCACACCTTTTTGTTGATTAGGATCTGCATATCAATTTGTGAATCTCAAGGAAATGAAGAAAGAACATCACCAGCTACTTATTTGCTTCTTGGTTCAGTTCAGAGTTCTAGTTCTTACTTTATACGTCCTTCATGATCTGGAACTGGTAAACCTGAAGGTCCACCTCTCCCTGTGTGAACCTGTGTGCCTGTTTGGAATCTTCCAACAGAATGCTGGTGATGCTCTCCATCTGCCATACACAAACCTCTGTAACAAGATTCTGTGCCTTTTGGTGGTGGCACCAGTTTTATGAAATGGTACAGTTGAAGAAGTTTAGAGGGCACCATGGGTCACAGCTTTTCCACAAGCTATGCTTTTCCAGAAGATTTTTAACAGGTAATTTAAACTGTGCTTTTGTATGCGAACACCAGAAATTTTTATGGGTGTTCCAGTTTTACTGTTCTGCTTGTGTTGAGACTGCTATGTTTGTGTTTATTTTCTTTGCAAGCTGTCCCCAAAGTGGAACAAATTAGTGTACAAACTTTTCAATAAACAGATAAATATACTATACCTGCTCACAAATATTCTTCTGCCACACTGGTGCTGTTCCTCCGGGGTCATGGAGAAAATATCCAGTCTCTTGTCATTAGCACCCACTGATGAAACACCAAACGCCTTCTTGGATTGTTATCCAGCAGTTCACTTAGC
Source organism: Lepidodactylus listeri (assembly GCA_029233225.1). Classification (NCBI taxonomy): domain Eukaryota; kingdom Metazoa; phylum Chordata; class Lepidosauria; order Squamata; family Gekkonidae; genus Lepidodactylus; species Lepidodactylus listeri. The sequence goes on from JARCFY010000005.1 coordinate 28,378,449, forward strand.
TAAAGAGTGCTCAGCAAACAGACACAATGCCATAAAGGATTTTAAAATTAATATCACATTGCTGTTATGTTTTGGATCTGAGAAGACTGAAGACAGACGACTGGTCTACTTTGGAATCAAAATAAAGTAGACCAGGGATCAGCAACTGGAAGCCCCAGGACCAAAGCCAAGTCCCTGTGGAATAATAGTTGGTCCCTGATTGGCAACACAGAGACAAGAAGGATATAGAGAGAGAACGGCAACTTTAATGGGGATTTATTTTATTTTATTTTATTAGATTTCTACCCCGCCCTCCCCACCAAGGCAGGCTCAGGGTGGCTTACATTAAAAGGTAAAACAGATTAAAAACAAAAAAATCATGAAACGTTTATAAGGTGCTACATCGTTCAGTGCAAAAATATAGGAGGGCGAGAACAGTTTGATATCACCGTAATGGATATCCAGTCAGCAATACATTTTAGTGCAGGCATAACACAGGTGGCCACTGATGGATTCCAGGGCAGGCTCGTAAGTCTATGATGGACTGTTAAGTGTGACTCCTCAGTTGAATGCCTGGTGGAAGAGCTCTGTCTTGCAGGCCCCGCGGAATTGTAGTAAATCCCAAGGGGCCCTGATGTCTTCAGGAAGCTCATTCCACCAGCACAGAGCCACCACTGAAGAAGCTCTAGCCCTGGTCATAGTCAGCCTGGCATGTTTAGGACCAGGGAGAACCAGGAGATTTTGCAACTCTGACCATAGTAATCTCTGGGGAACATGTGGGGAAAGGCAGTCCCTCAGGAATGGTATCCTATAGCCCAATCTCATCAGATCTTGGAGACTAAGCAGGGTCAGTACTTGGAAGGGAGACCATCAAGGAAGACTCTGCAGAGGGAGACCACCAAGGAAGACTCTGCACCACCTCTGCTTCTCACTTGCCTTGGAAGCCCCTTGCTGGGGTCACCATAAGTTGGTTGTGACTTGACAGTACATATACAGTGACTTTGATAAAGGACAGTCCATTTTGACATGTATGGAATTGGCCTATCCCTCCTCATCGTATGCCCCTCACTAGCTGTTCATTAGGGGCCTAGACCGTATAGGCATTCTTCCTCTTGGTCCCTTCTACATCTTTGCTAGCTTGTTAAGCAGTCTGTTCAACTGCCAGCACTCCAATGCTGATCCTCAGGGAGACTGATAAGAGATTAACTGAGTGCCAGAGGGTCCCAGTAATAGTCACTTGAAGCATCCGGTTGCTCAAGCGAAGTCAACGTGGTTTAAAATATCCACTGAACTGCCATAAGCTACAAATATCTTTCAAATGGGTGACATCCTGCCATCTAGTAAAATGAAATCAACAGGATGTCTCCAAAGGAAGCAACTTGGCAATTGCCGAGTAACAGTCCTGATGCACCAGCTAGCAAAATCAGTATAATTATAGATTTTAACACAAATAGCTTGAATTCCTTAAAAATGCATGCCCTGTGTAGGGCTTTAAAAAGCTGTGATTCCAGTCTATACGCACTTACTAGTAACATCCTCAGATTAAAGTATAATTGTAATTCCACATTCATGGTTCACCTTCTTGGCTTCCATCTATACCTCCTCGGGGATTTGCTGCTGGTAATGGGACCGTTCCAGAGAGGGTTGGCTGTGGACTGCAACGTTTAATGCCATATACATAAGACAACACCTTTGTAATGTACCACAACTTCAAGTATTGTGTTTAGTTAGAATGCCCACTTCATCCGTAAACATGGACTGCAATGAAGGAAGAAAGCCACCATTTACTCAGGCTTTAAAAAATCAATGGGTAATCTGCACTGAGTTATTAAGGCTGTTTCCATGTGAAGCTTTTCTGCGTCCCCTCACCCACCCAATTGTAGTAGGGTTTTTTTTTGAGGGGGGGTTGTTTTTGGCTTCTGCTTGACATCATTCATCCTCTGGGTTTTCTCCAACTAATCTGTGTAGTTTCCCAAACATGACTGGTATAGATTTCCATGCTTCCCCCACCCAAACCTGATGCCATCTCCTTTCCATTTCCCCCTACATGCACCATTTCCCCAGCACCACCAGGCTTTTTGACTTAAAAAAAATTTGGTAGTAGTAGGTCAGTACTAGTCTGACCTCATCATATCACAGAAGCGAAGTAGGGTCTGCTTTAGTTAGCAGTTGAATGAGAGACCACCAATGAAGTCCAGGGTTGGTAAACAGAGGCAGGCAGTGGCAACCCACCTCTGTTCATCTCTTGCCTTGAAAACCCTGTGGAGCCACCATACCCCAAATTGATGGCACTTTCCACCACCAGTAGGTATATTGCTACAGCATCATAATACTATAGCAATTTACCTACTTCTATTTTTCTACAAAGCCAGCAAAGGGGAAAGAAGGAATAGCAGGCACAAGGGGATATCCCCACATGAGAATCCCCACAGAGAAAATCCCCATATGGAGATTCCATTGCTGCTGTGAATGCCTGTGCATGTAGGAAGACACATGTATGCAGATGGCACTTCTAGAAGGAAACCAAACATAAGTGTTTATATGCAGATAGTAAAACCCTTTAGGCTATGATGGGAGTGCTTGTGTGCTCGGTGCTAAATAAGAATATAAATATACTGGGCATTTCACTATATTCTAATAATCTGAGCCTTTAACAGCAACGTGTCAAGTAGAAGTTCAACAAATCCAACTTTCCCCAGCCCAGAAGTGTCGAGTATAGGGTAAGGTTTCTTCTGCTGGCTTCTACCTGTTATGCAGCTATCAAAGAGAGAAGGTGGAGTTGCCAGCTCAGTGAGTCAGAACCATAAGTCCTATTCACACAGAATTCCTGACACACCCATTTGTCTGAGCATCAGGCTTCATCTGCTAGCTACTGGCCTTTTTCCAGGTCCCACATTATCTGTTGACCTTCATTGCTAATCCAGTTCTCCTGCTGCCACAACAGGCTTCTTGTGAAACACCCCAGCCTGTCAGGTCCTTCTTGAATACTTCGTTTTTGTTGTCAGTCCCACTAGTATATGTTACATCTGTTTCTGGCAACATTTGGACTTGAAGAAATGCTAGGTATCTTCAGTGGAGGCCTTCCCAGGGCTGATGAGAGCCACCACGGGCCCCCAGACAAAGAATACATCTAGGGCCCCCACACATGACCCTCCATTGTTCTCTATGGCAGGAAAAAAGTAACACTTTTTCCCACCATAGAGAACAATGGAGGGGATGCGACAACCTGTTTGGGGGCCTGTAGAATTGGACCCCGTGGTCCAATCTTCTTGAAACTTGGTGGATATTTCAAGGAGAGGCCCCAGCAGCTACTCTGCAAGTTTGGAGCCTCTCCCTCAAACCCCCTTTCCTCCAGCCCCTCATATACCCTATGAGTTTTTGCCATTGATTTCAATGGCCCATAGGGTATAATGGGGCTGAAACTGACATTCCCTTTCTGACACACTTCTGGTGATGTCAGGGGACGTGGCATATGCTAATGAGTTATGCTAATGAGCTCCTGCACCTCTTTTTCTGCGAAAGGACCCCTGCAGTGGTAGAAAACTTAGACATTTTAGTGGTTGTAAGCCATCATTTCCTTGCTACACGTGCAGGAACACAATAACATTTGCAGTGAGTTTTAAGCTCCCTCCCCCTTTGGTTAAACTGGAAAAGGGGAGAATACTGTTGCAAGCCACTTTGGGTCCTCATTGGGGAGGAAAGTGTGGTAAAAAGCTCATGGGTGTTTGAAGAAGTATCATCTACACGTATTTGCTTCAGGGAACACTTAACGTAACACCAGTGTATGTGGAGCAGTTGTGTTTGCCACAAAGAATCTTGAGCTGCCCTTATATATCATTATGTAACACGAATTATGTTATCTCTGATGAAATTGAAATTCTATTGCATGCGCTACCTATGTACTTCATGAATATATGTTTAAAGAATTTTAATATCTATTTATGAGAAGAGGAGGAGGCAGAGGAGGAAAAGGAAAGTTGGATTTATACCCCATCCTTCCCTCAAAGTCTCAGAGTGGCTTATAATTGCCTTCCCTTCCTCTCCACATAACAGACACCCTGTGAGGTAGGTGGGGCTGAGAGAGCTCTTTCCAGAACTGTCCTTGAGGGAACAGCTCTGAGACAACTGTGACTGACCCAAGGTCACCCAGCTGGCTGCATGTGGGGAAGTGGGAAATCAAATGTGGTTGCCCAGATTAGAGTTGGCTGTTCTTAACTACTACACAAAACTGGCCTGCTATAGCAGGGGAGGGCGAGTCACAAATCTATTTTATTTATTTGTTTATATACAACTACATCCCATAGGATCAGCTTACACCTTTCTTGCTTTCTTGCTTTCAAACTGCTAGGTTGGCAGGAGCTGGGACCAGAGATGGGAGCTCACTGTGGCACTTGGGTCTTGAACTGCCGAACAACCAACCTTCCAGTCTGCAGTTCAGTAGTAGTATCTTAACCTCTGAGCCACCACGACCCTGCCTCATAGGCAATAGCACACCCCATAGATGTAGGTATGGCTTCTGATTAGCCAGCTAACATTTGTGACCAATGGAGACTGTGAATCCTATTAAAGATCATATTGCCTCTCTTCTAATCCTTGTGGGCCAAAAGTTGCTCTAGGGGCAGAAACTTGTCATTGCTTGATTTCTCATTGTAAAGTGTGAGAATTTATGAAGTAACTTTGTTCAGATCTGGGATCCACCCCTAATGTACAGTTTGTGGCACAAGCAACATCACTCAGGTGCTTTTAGACCAGGCTGCCTTCCATTCTTAAACTGTGTATATCACAAACATGGAATGCGGCTCTAGCAATCCTGCACAAAGCTAGGCTGTGAAGACCTCCTGCAATCAACATTTTAAGCATACAAACTACATGTAGGATTAAATCCTCAGTGATAAAAGATTTATACATCCTAATCTGAAAAGGGAAGTTCCTAGATTGGGAAATTCCTAGAGATTTGTGGGTGGAGGCTGGGGTTTGGGGAGGGGAGGAACCTCAGGGCATGATGCTGGAGTCTGGCCTCCAAAGCAGCCATTTTCTCCAGGGGGACTGATCTCTGTCCTCTGGAGATCAGTTGTAATTTTCAGAGATCACCAGGCCCCACCCAGAGGCTGGCATCCCTATCACATCCAGCACTGATGCTGATGTGTCCACTCAGTTCCCAGTGAACATCATGAATGATCTGATGGACACTTGAAGCTGCCTCATACTGATTCACCTGTCGGTACTCATGTCAGTATTGTCTACTCAGGTTGCGTTCATACAGCTCTTTTGAGCCGCGCCAGCCACGAGTGCCTGGTGGATTTAAAGTGCACGTCCAGATAACAACATCTGGGAATCATGCCACTTCTGTGATTAGTCCATCAATCCCTGTCACGGATCTGTACTTAAAAGATAGTGGTGAAAGTCCGGTCCCAAGCTGGCTGACGGGCCAATGGCGGACTTTCCCCCATCTAGTTGTTCTACCAGTGCACAATCAGCCCGTAGGAATGGTCTCCAGACCATCCCGAATGGCCACCATTTTAAAAAAGTCTTAGCGATGCGCGCATAACCACTTAAGCATGCGATGTCCCCAGAGCTCAAATCAAACAATCCAAACAATTTTATGTTTCTGATGGTCCCATGAACTTTATCAACTTTATCAACTGAAATGGTACCTAGAGAGGAATGTACCGCTGGCGGTGCTTTTACCATTTTAGTCTGCGCATGCACGGAAAAACAAGTATATGGTGAGGCGCATATGCACACGTGCAAACAGGATTTTATTTTTTTTAAGCTGATTGCACAGTTCCTTATGGTGGATACCATCTAGATAATCCACTGCGAAGTCACGCACGGTAAAGTGATTCTTGGGGGAGCTGTCTGGTCATGCAACGCTGGATCAAAAAGATCTAGCTCAAATTACAGCCAGGCCAATGGTGGGATTAGCTGCCCATCAGAATGCCCATCTGAATGCACCCTCAGACCACCAGCAGCTCTCCAGGATTTTAGGCTTAAGTCTTTCATATCACCTAGTGCCTGGTCTTTTCTTTTTTAATTGGAGATGCCAGGGATTGAACCTGGGACCTGCTGCATGCGAATCAGATGATCTACCACTGAACCTGAGCCCCTCCCCTGCCTGCCTTTTTCCTGATCATCTCAGGATCCGATGCACACTTAGAGCTGGGCTGGGACTGAAAGACCACATAGCACTCAGGAGTTCATTCCCAGATCCCAAGATAGCACTACAGAGAAAACTTTTTTCTTCATTTTCCTTCTAATTTCCATTGTTTATTCACATTTTATAGTTTCTCAAATATTTTCACATTATAAATCAAAATACAATTTTAATTACAATATCTGTGTCATGATAGAGAATTCTGATAAGAAACAAATGTCCAAGAGCATGCCGTGGAAAGACAGAGTTGAGATTTTTATAGGACCTCTCACTCACCAGTTTGCTTAACCATGTAGAGACATTCTATTGCATGGAAAATCTGAATACAGATGCTGGCGGATATGATTTCCTTGAGACTTCTACCATGGAATAAAAAGCTTTACTTGATACTGTAAGTCTTGATGTTTCAATAGGTTTTTTTAAAGCAAAAGGCTTTAGAAAAAGAGGCAACATGCTGAACAATAAAAAAAATAAGCCTGTTGTATGTGTCATGTTTTTATGACGGTGGAAACAGGACTTTCTGACTGTAAGTCCAACAAATTAAGAATATTCTCCAAAACTAGGTAGATCTGATGAGGAATATTAAGCCAAACATAATACATTGTTACGACAGCAAAAACCAGGAGCATGCTGTGGAAGACCCACCATTCAAAGGGGTCCATGAGGTAAATTAAGGTGATAATTTTGAATTGCCAGTAGAGCCAATAGAGAAAGTTCTTTATGCGTTTAATATCCATCTTCAGTGTAAGAGTGTCAGGATGCTGGACCTAGTGGGAAGGAGGAAAAAGAGTATTTACTAGAAGCACAGGAAACTATGGAAGGACATGTGTAACAGCATGAGAACATACAGCTCTATCTCAAATATGTACTATGTAAGTATTAAAGTCCCCTGCACCACCCACACACCATCACATTTTGTGACATTACCACAGTCTGCCCCTCTCCCCAAACCAATATGTATCTTTGTTTGGAATAACATCCCTCTGAGGTTCACAAAATGGTGGAGCAGTGCGACAGGACAGAGCAACAGGCCTAAGGCTCTTCAGTATCTCTTCAATGGAAGAAAAAAATAGGACTGGGTGAGTGTTCTGGTTCTTATTTTGCAGTGCTGCAGGGGATTTAATATATGTCCTTCCCTCCACTATGGAACGATGATTATTGACTAGGGGTGACCCTCAAGCACAGAACAGAGGAATGCAATACAAAACTCACTTTACACAATGCCCCTCTTTTCCCCCAGGAACTTTGATTACTAGGGTTGCCAGGTTTGGGTTGGAAAATATCTGGAGACTTTGGGGGTGGAGCCAGGAGAGGGTGGGGTTTGTGGAGGGGAGGGGCCTCAGCATGGTGCAATGCCATACAGTCCACCCTTGAAAGCAGCCATTTTCTCCAGGGGAGCTGATCTCTGTCAGCTGGAGATCAGTTGTAAAAGCAGGAGATCCCCAGGACCAGTGTTCCCTTTAAGCTGAGTTAGTGTGAGCTAGCTCACAGTTTTTTAGCCTCCGTCTCACACATTTTTGTCTTGGCTCAGGAAGGATGGCTCCAGAGCAAACTAATTAATGTAGTAGCAAAATCGCTTAATCACAACTTTAATGCCAGTAGCTCACAAAGTAGAATTTTTGCTCACAAGACTCCACAGCTTAGAGGGAGCATTGCCCAGGACCCACCTGGAGACTGGCAACCCTATTGATTACTCTTCTTAAGCATCTCATTTAACACTTAAATTGCTATGACCAATAACTCCAGAAGTTGTGTATTGAACTTAAGAATATGCAAGGGGGGTGGGTGGAAGTCCAGATGCTCAGAGCTGTAACTATCTAATTTTGTGCCTGAGGCAAGACTATAAAATTGTGCCCTCTATACTTCAAAGTACTTATTTCAATAAAAAGGTAAATACTTAAATAACAAGAAACAAGAATAATGACATGTATTAGTCATGAGATCTATATGCACAATTAACTAATGCATAAGTGAGTGACTCAATATTTTAAAAATACAAAATTAAACTATACGAAGCATGATCAGTTTTACAGCTGCACCTTTTGCCCTTTCAATGACATTAACATTAAACAAAAATCAGTAAGTTTTCATTTTTAAAGTCTACTTACCACCAGACATCCAGGAATATTAACACAAGCTGGCTAACACAGATGACTTGAATAAGCATAACCATTTCTATTTTACACTTTCTCTGATGACACAAAGCAACCAGCCACTATTCTCAAAAAGAGTGGAGAGAGTGGGGGGAGCAGGCCCCATGAAACCATGAACATATGCGACACCACGCAAAGTTTAAAATTCGCAACAGTTGGTTGCTGTGATAGTTGATGGGGCTTGTAGGATAGAAGTCAGCAAATGGAGGGCAGAGCCTGAAAAAATTAACTCTGATTTTTGTCTCCAACCTTGTCCATTGCACACTAAGAACATTCAAGCACTGTAATCAGTTTCTGGATAGATAGATAGATAACATTTGAACTTATGAGTCTTTGGCTGCAATCACACACACTAAATAATCCACTTTCAGTCCACTATTCAACTGGATTTTTACTGTGTGAACTGGCAAAATCCAGTTGGAAAGTGCATTGACAGTGGATTATTCAGTGTGCATGATAGCAGCCTTTTACCTCCTTTCAGTAGGCTTGTGTGCTGTCATACTTTGTCTCTCTTAAGGAGGAAATGGTGCAGTCTCTGCCACCTCTTCCAACCACCTCTAGCCACGACAAGCCCTCTAACCACTCAGTTAGATTATTCTCTTAATAATAACAATAAGCTTTGTTAATAAAAAGCTGCAGATTGCAATTCTATATGCATGCTCACTTGAGAACAAAACCTACTGGACTGTTTAGAAGAAGAAGAGGAGATTGGATTTATACCCCACCCTTCACTTGTAGTCTCAGAGCGGCTTACAAACTCCTTTCCCTTCCCTTCCCCACAACAGACGCCCTGTGAGGTAGGTGGGGCTGAGAGAGCTCTGAGACAACTGTCCTTGAGAGAACAGAGCTGGCACAGCAGGTGCAAGTGGAGGAGTGGGGAATCAAACCTGCTTCTCCCAGATCAGAGTCCGCACATTAACCACTACACCAAACTGGCTATACCAAACTTATTTCCAAAGAAATAAGAACACAGTTGACTTGACAAATTAAAAAGAGGCCAGGGTAGAGGGAACTCTTTCTTACCATGTGATCCTATGCAGAACTACTCTAGTCTAAGCCCGACAACTCCAAACGATCCTGTGTATTGAACTTAAGAATATGCCGGGGGGGGGGGGGTGGAAGTCCAGATGCTCAGAGCCGTAGCTAAATTTAAACTGGAACAGTTCTGCATAGGAAAGTACTGTAAGGATTCTATGCCTTTCCCCAGCAATATTCCATCCAAAGAAACGAGCTTCCTTTTTTAAAAAGTTTGCAAATCATCATCTACAACAAATTTCCATTTCCCCCCTATTCCTTATAGAGATGTGAATCGAGATATATCTGGTCCACTGTTCCATGCCCAGAAGATGCCAAAAAACCTCCGGGATCTTCAGCCAAACTGGCCTGGAGAAAAATTGCTTCCTGACCCCAAAGTGGAGATCAGCATTTCCCTGGGTGTGTAAGAAAGGGCCACAAGAACTAAGCACTAATGCAACCCTTCCTGCCCTCTCTCTCATGATCTAAATTCACAGAATCAGAATTGCTGTCAAATGGTCATCTAACCTCTGTTTGAAAACCTCCAAAGAAGGAGAGCCCATTTCCTCCTGAGGAAGTCTGTTCCTTGAAGTTTGCTATGTGTCTCTGTTAGTGTCTTCTTTCCAGGGCTTGATAACAGCTTGCCTGGTTGATTAGGCTTTGATCTGTGCTTTGAAATTAGTTCTATGGGTCTTGAAACTTGGTGATCTTTGCTTGAGTTCATTTGTGTCAGGTTTGCTGTTTACAGTGGATTATCTGTTTTGACATTGCCTTAAATTCTTGGGTTGTTACATTGCCTCGAATCCTGACCTGGATATCTCAGGATGCCCAGTCTCATCAGATCTTGGAAGCTAAGCAGGCTAGCCTGAGCTTGTCAGATCTGGGAAGTTAAGCAGTGTCAGCCCTAGTCAGAATTTGGATGGGAGACTTCTGAGGATCCTGGAAGATCAGCAGGGTTGTGACGCAAGAGGCAGGCACTTGGCAAACCACCTCTGAATGTCACCTTGAACACCCTACCCAGTTGCATAAGTCAGCTGTGACTTGACAGCACTTTCCATCACCACACTGGTTTGTGTTGTCTGGTTTCATGTTTGTTGGTCTTGCAACAGTTTTCCTATTTGGTTTGTTTTAGAGGATTCTATGATTTGACACTGGCTTGGATTCTCAGGTTGTACATTTGTTGTGTTAGCCTTGCCATGTTGTCCCATGCTTCTACTTTGATTCACTAGTTCTGCATTGTTTCTGTGGTCCAATTCACTTGAAACCTGCGGGTCATTTTATGGACAAGTGCAATTTTCTCAAAACCAGCCTCCCCAGCCCTCCAGAAAGTTTTCTCATAAGGAATAATGGTGCCAAATATTTGGGGGGGAGTGTTTCTCTAATACCAAGCTGATATTGGGAACCCAGATAACCAGGAATACTGATCTTTGCCAGCTCGTGATAGTCAGAGCCAAAAAAAATACCAGTTCTTTTTTGAGGTAAACATCTCTAATTCCTTACCAGGCGGCCCAGTTAATACCCAGGCCCTCCTAGAATAGCCCAGCAAAAGCCCCAGATAGGCCAGGCCCTGTCCAAGCTGCAAAGCACAGGAAAACACAACCGCATCCATTGATTTGACCTTCGCTTACGTTCTTCTGGTACAACTGAAAAGTGGGTAGCAGCTTCTGCTATCTTTTGAGGACCTGATTGGTCAGTAAATTCCATAAGAATCCACTGATCAGGCCTATCAGGCTTTCATTGTTTTAATATGCTCCGCCCCTTTGTATAGTTTTGAATGGGAAACCATGGGCTTTGGCCCAGCAAACACTATGTACCTTCAAGAATGGGTGGGGAAAGCTTGAGAGTAGGGGGGAACTCAAGAAAATCAAGCGGACAAGAAGACTCAGATTGATTAAGCAGAGAGCTGACACCTTGCAAGCCTTAGACTTGGTAGTAAGTTCAGTAAGGCTTGCATTTTACTTTTCCTGTAAAGGAGGCAAACAGCAAAAGGCTCAGTGGTGCACTGTCCCTTTGGCCCTGATGGATCAGCAGCCCCTGCTTGGTTGGTTCAATTTGAATTTATAGAAATGTGCCCTTTTCTCTTTTTTTATATGTGTGTGTGCACACACACTTGAAAGTCATGGTGACCTCTGGTGACTGATCCCTGCTGGGGGCCTGGAGGATATCCAGAGAGGTGGCTGAATGAAGCCTGCCCCCGCCTCCTGACTGCTGGTATTCCAAGGAGGTCTCCCATCCAAGTACTTACTAGAGTCGACCCTGCTTAGCTTCTGAGATCTGATGAGAACAGGCTTGCCTGGGCTATCCAGGTCAGGGCAAAATGTGCCCTTTTCTTAATGGCACAGCAGCTTAGGATAGTAGATGCTCCCCCCCCGCGCGCGCCCCTCAGCTTTGTGCACCAGAGGCAAATGTCTTGCTTGCCTTGCCCTTGTTACAGCTCAAGTCAAGACCAGTTTAAAGTAGGACACTCTGGCAGGCGGCCTCATGCAGTGAGAGCACTCCACCTAGTGTTCACTCAGATGACAGACTTTTGGCGTGAGAGGCAGCAGTTGTAGTCCAATTACAGTCCAGGGTCAAAGCACAGGTACTCAGAAGTCCAAGCATCAAACAAGAAGGTCAAATCGAAAGAGAACAGTCCATAAAGTCAAACACACTGGAACAAGGCACAGGCCAACAGTCTATACACAAGGAGTGTGAACAAGTCACTTCCACACTGGCTGACCATTTTCTGGCTGCTTTTATAACCTTGCTGAGTCAAGGTGCAACTCATTAAGCTGCTCAGCCATCTAGGGAAAAGTGCAACTCAACTCATCAATGGCTGAACAGCCTACGGGGCTGTCTGTGTCATGAGTCCTGCTGAGAATGTGGCCCCGGCTTCAGCTGAGCCTGTGCTTCAGCAGAGCCCACACCTGACCCTGATGAAACCTCGGAGCTCGCCAGCATATCCCTGCCACATGTTTTAAGCTGTTCCTTTGAAATCTCTGGCCTTGTGGAATTTTGGGGCAGCCCTGCAGCTTCTGTCCCAGCAACAGTGGCAGAGGAACAACGCCTGACAGGCGGCCCCCCCTGACTCACCTCCTCCGATGATGCATTTGCAGAACCAGCTCAGGCAAGACTTAGCATGCCGGTGGAGGGAGGCGTGCCTGCACAGCAGGCGGTCCCTCAGCCCTGAGTTCTAACAGAAGCCGGGATGCACAAACTGATCCCTAATTAACCCCGGCAGGTGGACCCACAACAGAGAGCAGGCACAAGATTGCTAGCCCTGCCTCCTGCCTCCACACGATTGCCTGGTCATCTGCAGACTACAACTACATGAAGGAAGTGTGCATGTGTGCACCCCATCCCTGTGATCAGCAACATGGGTTTTGGAACACTGTTGATCATGGGGAGAGGGTGTGTGTGCAGGCACTGTCTCTGCACATTCACCTTGTGTGGTGATTGTATGGAGGCAGGGAGTAGGCCCTGAGTATTTGTGCCTGCTCTTCCTTCCCATAAGGTGAGTGACTGTGGGGGGGGGAACTGTGCGGGGGGGGGCATCTGTACCAGATATGGCTTTGATAGGACCTCTCACTAGGAGCCTGGGCTGTCTGTCATTGCATAGATCAATGGGGAAAGGGGGGGGGGAACAGTGTCTCAACAGCACAATGTCACTTCCGGCATCACCCCAGACGTGACATGATCATATTGATGTGACACCCTAGGATTCCCCTGAAACTCTATGATAAAAACCATATGATAAACTCTGGTAAAAACCATAGAGTTTGGAGGAAATCCTAGAGTATTGCACTGCTGTGGTAACGTCACTTCTGCAGTCACGCCGGGCAGGGCTGACTTATCCATTAGACACAGTAGGTACCAAGCCTAGGGCCTAAAATACTTTTAGTAAAGTAAAGGTAAAGGTTTCCCTTGCTTGAAAGCCAGTTGAATCCGACTCTAGGGGGCGGTGATCATCTCAGTTTCCAAGCCGAAGAGCCAGCGCTGTCTGAAGACATTTCTGTGGTCATGCAGCCGGCATGACTAAATGCCCAGGCGCACGGAACGCTGTTACTTTCCCACTGAAGTGGTACCTATTTATCTACTTGCAATTTCTTGCTTTCGAACTGCGAGGTTGGCAGGAGCTGGGGCCAGAGATGGGAGCTCACTCCATCATGTGGCACTAGGATCTCGAACTGCCAAGCTGCTGATCTTCCAGTCTGCAACTCAGTGTCTTAACCTCTGAGCCACCATGGCCCTACAGTACTTTTAGGGGCGCACAAAAATGTTTTAATTTCTTTTAAAATCAGAAGAGGAAAAAAATGAACTTTTAGAGTTGAAGAAAATGTTGTAGTGTGTTTTTTTCTCACATCAGAAGAACTAATACCAATAACTAAGACCAAAATATTTTGGTTGACACATGGACATGCACTGTGACTAGAGCAACAGCCAAGGGCAGAATGGTTGTATAAAGCTGTCATCTTTGATGAGTGTGGGCTCCTCAATATATTCAGGCCTGATTGACGTCAGAATTCTATAACTATTATTTGGAGCTACACCATTCTGTTGATTCATACACAACTTTCCTGGCCTGGAACAGATATTTTGTATTTACATTTCTAGTGTGTGTTACTATTTAGACACTGAAGAAGGCCCTCTGGGCCAAAATGTGTTTGGTCTAGTGGTTACTGTATGTGTAACCAATATTTTGCTCCTTGTTATTGTACATGCAGCTAGCTTACATTTGTTGCAGTATGCTATGTGGATGTAATGTGATACTCACTACTTCTTTGTTTTTATCTACATTCTACATATGTTTTTAATCTGTAGTTACTGTGCACTTTGTAATAAATAGATTCAGGGCTCATTTCGTAGCAGGAGCTCCTCTGCATATTAGGCCACACACCCCTGATGTAGCCAATCCTCCAAGAGCTTACAGTAGCTCCTGTAAAGAAGAGCTCTGTAAGCTCTTGGAGGATTGGCTACATTAGGGGTGTGTGGCCTAATATGCAAAGGAGCTCCTGCTACGAAATGAACCCTGCATAAATTTATTTTGTTCTATGTTTTAGCTGCTCAACCTTTTAGGTTCCTGACTTGATTCTCAGGTTGGTTTCCCACCCCTTTTTGCTGTTCCCTAGTTGTGGGTAGAATGAACATACATATGAGGAACAAGTTGGGACCCATTCAGGCTTGTGGCATTCTATTGGCATGGAGTTGGACATGGCATGCCTGTCCTAAACATGGATGGTGCAGGGGCACCAGGCAGTGCCTGGCAACTGGTGGGAGGGTTGGGGGGGATTCTATGATTCTGTGTTGCAGTCTCAGCAAAAGTCACAATCTCTGATGGCAAAACTACACAGAGTCAGGGTTTGAAAGCCATTTGGTTCAAAGATGAAGGCTGTAATTCAGGGCCAAAAAGGTACTGGATTAACACACACAAAAAATCCATTTTATTCAGGAATCCCTGAAGTTGCCCAGCCACCATACGTTCAATCACCTTGCTCAAGAATGAGAGGTACCGGATTCATTTCAAGGTGCTGGTTCTTACCTTTAAAGCCTTATATGGCCAGAGGCCTGTATATCTTCGAGACCGCCTCTCCCCATATGAGCCCTGGAGGGGACTGCTCTCTTTGAAACAATGTCTGCTGATGGTCCCTGGCCCTAGGGATATCCGACTTGCCTCAGCTAGGGGCAGGGCTTTTTCGGCCACGGCCCCTGCCTGGTGGAATGAGCTCCTGTCAGAAATTAGGGCCCTGTGATTGCTTTTACAGTTCCACTGGGCCTGCAAGAAGGAGCTCTTCTGCCAGGCCTTCAATTGAAGCAGCAGATATCCCATTCAATCTGGCCTCTCGCCCCCATTAGTCACTCTTATGTGTCTGTTGAGGTATAATTTATTTTAAAGTATTTACTGTTGTACTTGTTTTAGTGTAATTATTATATATGTATTTTGTTATTCTGTTTTTATGATGTAAATCTGCAGATTATTATAGGTTGGAACCTGCCCTGAGCCTGCTTTGTGGGCAGGGTGGGATATAAATTGAAGGAAATAAATCAGTAAAGTTTAGGGTTGCCAAGTCCTATTTTTGGCTTAGTGGGGGGGAGTCCTTGCCGGCTCGAAGTCTTTTGGTGCGTGCACCAAGTGCAGCCCTTGTGAGCCGCCTTGAGTCCGCTAGCGGGGAGGGCGGGGTATAAATATGAAAGAATAAATAAATAAATAAATGATGTCACCGGGAAGTGACATCTTCGCGTTGGGCACATTGGGACAGGACCTCTGTAATTCAAGGGAAAACCATAGTTTTCCCTCGAATTATAGCGCATCCCCCAAAAACTGTACTCGATGTGATGATGTCACCTCTGGGTGACGTCATCGCATCGGGCACGTTGCTGCAGCTCGGCAATTTGGAGGCGGGGCTCCCCCTGGTGGCCCAATCCAGGCCAGCAGGGAATGGACCAATCGAGCAGGGTTTTCCCCGCCCCCCGGGGGGGACTTGGCAACCCTAGTAAAGTTGTTCAACTTTCCTGAGGCCAGAGTAGGTTTCTTTAGCAGTGGACACACCACTGTCCACTTCTAGGCAGGGGCAACCACCCCATCTTTCAAGGAAGCATTTGCTGTGTCCTGGACCCAGCCTGCCAGCAGATTTTGGCAGCCAGGAGAGGCAAGGTTCATACAAGCCTGGTCTCGTAGCTACAGTGGGGCATATCAGGGCTAGGCCCCCCTGACTTACTAGCAAGGCCCCACAACTTCCCATCCAGCCCAGGGCCTCCGAGCAGTGACAGGTGCGGGGAAGGAACTGGGTATTCCTTTAATGCAATTAGCCAGAGCCCCCTAAGAAATTTAAATACCCCCTGACTTTAAAAAATCCTGGCTACGGCCCTGTACAAGCCAGTGGTAGGTCTCAAACTTCCTGGTATCCTGTTCACATTCTCAGACTGGACAAGCTGAAAGGCATTCCACACAACTGGACAAATTGGCACTCTGGTATGACCTGATTCTGTCACTGATAATGTAGATTCCAAGTCGGAATGGGTGTGAGAGATTTTATCTGCAAAGTGTTGAGTGAAATGGTGGCCGCAGGCTGCAGAGCGGTCCACCGCTACCTGGTGGCCAAAATCCAGTAGGTCCCTGACCACCCAGAAGAATTCAGCAGACACTTAACCAGACACACTGGGAGCAAGCTGAGCCTTAGCACTGCTCAGCACCTCAGGGGCTCACTTTGGTTGGTTGGACAGCAAACCAGCCTCACCTGCCAAGCCAAATGGTATGGCATTCCTCCATTCAGTACATGTGCAGGGGGACTGCCTACACTAGTGTTTTAATATACAGTGCAAAAAAGTTCAAGTATGTCTTTGAACTCATGTGGAGACAGGGTCCTGTGATCCTGGTTTCCACCTTTCCACTTAACCATTTATACAATAATAGAGCAATTTGATAGTTTATTGCTCTTTGAAGTTGGCCTTCATGTTGCATGATCCTGTAGAAATTGAGAATTCAAAAGTTTTCTTTGGTTGCCATACCTGGGGTCAGGAGTCTAATGTGCGCACAACCCTTCTAAAATGGAATACTGCCGGAAAGAACAAAATTAGATATTTTTTCCTCTGGAGGCAGCTCAGTGGAAAGTTTTTTTATATTCATTGTCTAAGTTCTGTATGTAGCAGGCTAAATTGCCCAGTTTAGCCTGGAATCATCAGAATTTGGGAGCTGAGCAGGGTTGGCCATAGTGAGTACTTGGATTGGAGACCACCAAGGAAGGCTGGGTTTAGTATGTGGAGAAGGCAATGGCAAACCACCTCTGTTCATCTCTTGGCTGGAATGCCCCACAGATGGAGTCATCATGAGCAGCAATGGGCTGGTCAACTGGGAGAATGTACAACGTGGGGATCCCTTCAGTCCCCCTTGTAAAAACATACCTGTATATGCATTGGACCACCCCTCCCAAGGCAAACTGTATGCTGAAGGCAGATGAGGTAACAGTAGCAAGCAGGAGGTGAGCACCAATCCCAATTTATCCAGTCCCCATCAAAGACACAGCTGGACAGCAACCACACATTTATCAAATAACATAAGGAATATGGAAAGCAATTCAAATGAATGAGGTTGCCTAAGCTAGAATGACATTCGGCTGTCCTCCACCAGGGCCAAGGACTTTTTGGTCCTGTCCCCAACTTGGTGGAACTCTCTGCCAAATTCCATCAGGACCCTGAGGAATCTGATACACTTCTGCAGTGCCTGCAAGGCAGAGATGTTCTGCCAGGCTTTTGGTTAAGGACAGTGATGGTTCCATCTTGGCTGGCATCCTTCCTGTTCTCTGTTGTTTACATCTACTTTGCCCTCCCTGCCCCTGTTCATGAAGTAGCCGGCAGTGGCAGTTGAAATGGGGATTGGTTATTTGCCCTCTGATTGTCTTTAATGTTTTTCTAATGTTTTAACTGATTTTATCTTGTTTTTATCTGTGGTTGTTCATTGCCCAGAGCCCTGCAGAAGCAGAGGTTGGGCAAAATGATAATAATGATGATGATGATGACCACCACCACCACAAGAAAGCTGGCAATGCCACAGTGAGAGAAAGCTGGAGGCACACTAGTCACAGTGGCCATGGGTCATGTTATATGCTCAGCAGATGGTTGCTACTTGCACTGGGAATGGAGTCCTTCCTGGCCTTCCTCCCTTGGGGACGGCTGCCTGCCAAGAGTCCAAAACAACCCATGGACAACAATGAACCATTTTCCACAGTAACTAGAGTTGCCAACGTGCTTGGAGAAAACTACCTTGTCCCTTTAATAAAAGCTTAATGTGTAGAAATTTAGCAGCTGATGCTTTTTATGGCATGGAAGTAAATATCACTCCATAAATAACATCCCATTAAGCTTCTGTTAAAGTGATATAACATCTCTCTCTCTCTCTCTCTCTCTCTCTCTCTCTCTCTCTCTCTCTCTCTCTAGGCCTTGGAAACCTTATTTAAATCAGGGAATCCCTGCCCCCCCCCCCATTGCTTAACTGTGTTTGGCTGCATTGTCCCTCTGTCCCCAGTAGGGGGAGCAGCATCTCTCCTTTTGATGCCTGTGTCCTGACAGAGCGTATCTGTAAGGGTTCTAGGCAGAGTAGCTGTGTGAGCATCTTTGATTTTTTGTGTTCCTCTCGTTATTTCTACTTGCTATGTTTCCCCCATAAAGATTTGCATTTTGTCTCTTTTCCTCCTGATTTTTCCTGGGAAGCACTGCATTACTCAGAATGGGAACCCAGTACACACCAGACAATGTCCCTCACAAAAGATTTTCCCACAAGTACATATGCTTGGATCTGACTGACACCCAAGGGGATCTGACTGACACCCAAACATTATGGACCCTTCAGCTGTACCCCATTTGGGTAACAGTTGGCACTGGCATATCTCCAGATATATGGCATATCTCCATATATCTCTTCAGAATATACTGCTATATCTCTGAGTTACACCATCCTAAAACTTTTAGAGACAGGATTTAGAGCCATACTAAATGATACTGTGTCCCTGAGTCTGACTCAAAGATGCAGCATCGTTTTAGAGCTTTTGATTCAACTTTTCCAAATGCCTCAGGGACCAAGTCCTGCTGGGGATTACGGCATGGGGGATGAGGGGCTACTGTCTGATCCCCCTGTGCCATTTTTGAAAATCAAAACAGCTGTTGCTTCAGCTCTTGAAAACAGCATGGGTGGGGAGAGGCGCCCCTCATCATGCCAAGGTTCCCAGATAGACTGGGTGCAATGATTTCAAGTTATATGTGTGTGTTTCTTTAAATGGTTGGTAAGTGTCTGAAGAACAAGGGGGTGGAAGAGGGAGATGATGAATGAGGTGATTGGTTGGTGACTGAGAGTGTGTGGGTGGAGCTAGGAGGTGTGTGTTTGTGTGTGTTTGTGTGTAGGAAGAGAAGGCAGAGTGTTCAGTTTGAAGTCAGCAGTCAGCAGCTGTCAGTTGTGGTCACTCTGCACAGAGTCTGAGAAGTAGTCTTCTAGCTAGAATCATATAGAAGTGCTGTGAAAGGCATTAAGATTCTAAAGGAGGAAGAACTTATACTTAAGGAGGCATATTAGGCAAAACTTAATATAGTCCGAGTATTTTAAGAGTGTGAAGGGAAAGGCTGACAGAGACCTGAGTAAAAAGGGAAAGATTTTACTGAGCAACCTAACAAAATATCTTGTAACCAATACGCTTCCTTTACCAATAAAGTTTTATCTTGTTTATTGTTAACCCAAAGTCTTATCCTCAGAACCACATAGTCCAGCGAAGGAGCCTTAGAGCTCGGGCACAGTACTGTGGGAAAGGTTAATTAAAGACTGGAATTAAATTCCTTGTGGCAGCAATAGATACTTTGAGTGAGAGAAAGAAACAACAAGAAATTTAAAACTACATCACACCTTACCACACAAAATAAAAGAGAGGGACCATCACACTGTGGCATTGTCAGTAGTTAAAAAACATAGTATGCTGCTTAGGCACATGGTTTGTGCTTATGCTCTAATAGAGATTTTTCTTAGCGGGGCTAACTTCAGCATATATTGTTTTCACGTGTTTTATATTAATAATACTAGTAATTATTAACATGATTTTTACTATTTTACAGTAGGCTTTGGAAGGGTGTTCTTATATTTTTGTTGTTGTTACTTTTAGCAATGCCTTATAATTCTCTGATTATGTTTCTCTAATATTTAATGCTGTTTTAATGTCAATTTTACTGAGGAATGTGAACTGGAAAGTTTCAAAATTTAAATCTCAGTTTCATCCTTGAACTTAATAGATTTCCTGAGGCAACACACACACACTTCCGTCACATCTGCAAGATATATATATAAACTATTAAGGATGCTGGTTGACCATTTTCTGTCAGGATGATTGTTGTGCTTGGTTGTGTCAGCAATGAGAGGTAGTGGCTAGAAGGTGCTCTTTCCTGAACTGTCAATCTACCTTTGGAAGGTGGTGTTTGTGTCCAGTGCTGCAGGGTGTGCGTGTGAAAAGCAGAGAAATAGCTAGTTCTGCAGTTTTGGATCTGGAGAGACAGGGAAATGAGCATCGTTTCTACCTGAGTTAGCTAGAAACTACGATGCTGCCTGGGGGAACAGTAAAAAAAAAAATTTCCGGAAATGCGGTGATTGTACCTGGCAATTGAAGGAGTGTCTGTTTCCTTCCACTTTGCCTTGCTTGTGTGTTTATAAATAAAGCAAATATTACAAATATTTCAGTAATCATAGTGCCCTTTCATAACCAAAGGACAATATACCCGGTAGCACTACCCTTAAAACTTCTCACTGCTCAGAAGTCCTGAGTCTGCAGAACTACTATTGTACCTTAACGAATGCTATTTTTTGATTGATGCCACATATCATTAAGAGAATTTATTACTTGCTATGATGCTAAATGTCATGTTTGTCTTCTGGAGAATGGAGGTTATGCTAATTACTAAATTCCTACATTTATGCTGTATTACAGGTATCTCCTTTAACGACAACTGAGGCAAATGGATGCACATATTTGTGCTACTTATGTGAAGTTCCAGAGAACATTCTGTTTTACATCTGATTCTCAGAGCATGCTTAAAGACTTCAGTAAAACTATTTTGCCAGGATAACTAAAGGCAGGTGCATGAGGCAGTTGGCTCTCCATTCCTACTTGTTTCTGATGAAGGGAGCTTTGGCTCTTGAAAGTTCATACCTGTCAGACTCCTGGTCAAGAGACTCCCAACAACACGCTCTTTGGCAGTGATTTGTTTATTGAGATATCAGCATGATCCAGGTTAGAACAGTACTGTGTCAGAACTGTGGTCCAAGCGGAAAACTCCACAGATATAGACAGTTCGAACCAAAGTGCCCATCAATTGCACTAATCACACATTGCAAACCTCCCACACAACTTTTGTGCATCCCACCCCCCCAGGAATATACGGCTCCCTTATCTATGAAAGCGAGAAAGGCACAGCTTTGGCTTCAAGGTCATCCCTGGCATTTAGGAGGAAGAGTTACAGTATCTACAGCACCACGGTTCACACTCTCCAGCACTCACCCCCCCCCCCAAATTTCCCATCCCCCAGACATCATGGCAAACTAGAGACAGAGTTTGACAATACCCCCCCCCCCGAAAAAAAATCCTACTGGTCTTTAAGGTGCTACTGAACTGGCATCTATCTGTCTCCACAATCCAAGATTCTAATCTGGTTTAAATTGGTTTTCAGAGCACAAGTGTAAACTATGGAAGGCAGTGGGGTATGAATCCCCCAGAATTTCCCCAACAGGTAACATCTCCCCTAGTAGAGTTGCCAATCTGCCTACGAAAAAATGTCTTGTCCTTTTAATAGAAGTGTGGAAGCGGGCAGCCGAAGCTTTTCATGGCATGGGGTAAATAACGCTACCTGGTCAATAACATTCCATGAAGCCTCCGTTAAAGGCAGTCACAGTGATCCCAGTGATCAAAGTACTCCTGCCATCCATCTAATTGGCTGTTTAGGCCCTCTGGTGCTGTACCAGTGACCAATATTAGATAAGATCCGGACTTGTGTCCCACCCCCACCCTGATATTTTCCTCTTTGGCCCAAGGGCCCTTCATTTTCTCCTTTGCTCTCTGTGAGAGGGATAATTTCTAATTACTTGTGTTTCTTTTATGGTGATGCAGCCTTTGGGGTTGTTGAGTGTCTGGAGAAAGAAATGCCCCACCCCTTTAATAGAAGCTTACTGGGGGTAATTTTCCAGGTGATATTTACCTCCCTGTCATGAAAAGCTTCAGTTGCCCAATTCCACACAGGAAACCTCTGTTAAAGGGGCAGGAAATTTTCTCTCAGGCCTGTTGGCCATCATGGCAACCTTCATATAGAATTTGCTTTTGAATGTGACTCCTAAGTGGTTTCTTATCCTTTCTTCCCATCTCCCAGTCACATCGTCACTCAAACACAGAACCAATCCTTTAATGACAGTGCCAAAATTTATCCCCCTGACTAATTTTTACTTTCCCTGAGACCTAATTACACTAAAGCATGGAACCATTTCCTTAATGATTTACCTGCAATAATGATTTACCTTTTGTCTGCTAAATGTTTTGCATTCTCTTGTGAATCTCAACTGTGGGCTACCCATTTTGGTTTCTAAATAGAGTTGCCAGCTCCAGGTTGGGAAATACCTGGAGATTTTGGGGATGGAACCTGAAGAAGGAAGGGTTTGGGGACGGAAGGGAAGGGCCCGCAGCATGGTACAATGCCACAGAGTCCACGTTCTGAAGTGGCCATTTTCTCCAGGTGAACTGATCTCTGTCACCTGGAGATCAGTTGTAATTCTAGGAGGTCTCCAGTCAACAACTGGAGGCTGGCAACCCTAATTCTAAGAATAAGGGTGAGTGAAAGATTTCTAGCATACATCCTAGTTCTTTCCTCCAACATTGGGAACTGGCGATAGCGACTACCCACTGTTAGATATTGAAGGAAACCGCAGGTGAAGAAATATCATTTGGACATGAGTCTGTGAGCATCACAGCAAGTTGCAAAACCCTTCCCAAGCCTAGGACAAAAAGCCCACTCTCAGAACGGGAGAGGAGTTATTTGGTCACTTTCGTTGCTAGGATTGCTTTGGCCAATGCTACCAAAGGTGATCAAGGAGCCACGCTCATCATGAAGCTGATTCACAGATGGCTTGCAGTCCCCAAGGCCTACTATAGAGTCTGTCTGTAAGACTCGCTCCCTTGCTGCAGTCACAACAGGAGTGAGATCTTGATTTCCTTAGGCATTTATGAAATCACCCCTTTTGTATATCCAATAAATTGGCATAATGGTGGACTAGTTGTCAGCTATTGCTCCCAGTACCTCAATGCGAGCTTAATGAAACGTTTAGTAAATGTTTTGTTTTGGTTCCCTACTTCCATCCTTTGGTTAAGTAAATATTTATTAATTGATTAGAATCTAAAAATGACCTTGATTTCACTGGCAGCAAGAAGCTAAAATGGAGGAGAGGAGGTTGAGGTAAGCTCTTTTGGGTCCCCATTGGGGAGAAAAGTGGGGTATAAATGAAGTTTTAAAAAATTAAAACTGTAAAACTAGGGTTCCTATTTAACAATGACACCCCCCCCCCAGCTTCTTCACCTGGTCTAGTAGGGTTGCCAGGTCTGGGTTGGAAAATACCTGGAGACTTTGGGGGTGAAGCCAGGAGATGGCAGGGTTTGGGGAGGAGACGGGCCTCAGCATAATACAATGCCACAGAGTCCACCCTTCAAAGCAGCCATTTTCTCCAGGGAAGCTGATCTCTTTCAGCTGGAGATCAGTTGTAAAAACAGGAGATCCCCAGGCCCCACCTGGAGGCTGGCAACCCTGTGGTCTTGGTGTGGAGTTCATCTGATCTACCAAAAAAAGGCTGTCCTGGTTTGTGCCAGATCCAGTCCGGTACCAAAAACAGCATGATCAGGGACTGATTAACAGTAAGACTACAGCTTCAAGCCTTCTTCCCCTTTTAGAGCCTCAGTTTCTCAGCTCAGCCACGATGCTCACTGGGTGACCAAAGCCAGTCCATCACTTTCAGTCTAACCGATCTCAAAAGGCTGTTGAAAAGATTTAGGAGTTCCTCGGAATTCAGCCTGGGTCATAGCAGTGCCTCACCTATACCCAGTCTTGTTGTGCATGAACAAAACATAATTGATCATGCCAGGCCTACTGCTATTTACAAAGGTGTGTTTAGGGGTGCCAGGTGCTGGCAGTAGTCCCAGAATCAATGCACTCCCCACTGGCAACAACATCAGCAGCCGAGTCGCCAGTGCCACTGTTCTCCGCCACCACTCCACACCTCCAGTATTGCAGTGTTCATGGTCTCAGCATCCAAGACCGTCAGGGTCCAGTGCTCCAATCACTCACCATTCAGTAGGCTGTGCAATTTCCACCATGTCTCCTTTTAGCTTAGTTCAACAACAGTTCTTTTTTGTGCACAGACATTCTGGGGCTCACCTAAGGGTCTACACATGGACCCTCGGTACCACCCTAGTCTCAGCTGAAAAATCGAATCAAGTTAAGTTTGCTGAGTAAAACAAACCTGCAAGCCGGAGCTAGTCTTTAGCATGCCCGTCATGGCACCTTCAACTATTGTGCATCATTTCTGAATTATGAATCACTTCTGTGGAGCTTCTGTACAATTTTTTGAGCTTTTATACAATATCCTAAATGCTGCGGCTGTTTTCTAGCTTGTTTATAACTATTTGTGATATTGTTTTCATTTGGGGAGTTTTTTAAATAGGAAAAAATATTGTTTTGTCCTCAGCTTTGTGTGTTCCTTGGAACAGAAAAGTAGGATGATGATGAGCCCATTAAGGGGAGGGCAGGATATAAATCTAAATAAATAAATAAATAAAATGTTTGAAGCCACCAGCAGATGCCACTAGCAGGTCCCTCTACATGATTATGATTTACATAGAGGAATAGTAAGTCATTTAACTACACATTATGGGAGGAGGGCCTCATAAAACAGTGAACTTTAGCTATATAAAAGCTTGTTTTTGCTTTATATTGTTCTCTTTGATTGCCATTATATGTTTGGTTCAGTGGTTTCAAAACTTTAACTGAGATTCAGCCAGCTTTTCTGCTGGTGAACAAGTGAGGAAGGATCCAGTAGACCATCCAAATAGTCTGTGCTGAGACTCATGGGACCTGCATTGACAAAAACCATCTGGAATGAGGGCTGTAATAAGGAGGATAATTGGGCAAGATTGACTTGAAAAGTTGACAAGTTCCAACCCTTCATCCTGAAGCTAGGTCCCCAGAACCTATCCCTTTCCTCTGTCTTTGAAACCTTTTCACTGATACAGGAATGCTGAATTTCCTGTCTCTAACATCCTGGGGTTCTCCTTAACCTAATTAAGGGCTCAGTGTATGTTTCAATTTTTGCTCAGAGGAACATCACTTTCCTGTCCACCCATTTATGTATTTAATTAAACTTATATCCCGCCCTACCCACGTTCTAGGCTCAGGGTGAGTGCCAACATATATATATATATGTTGGTACTCACCCTATATATATATATACACACACACACACAATTAATACAGATTTACAAATTAAAACATATTACAAAAATCAATTAAATCCATAAAGTCATCAGCCTTAATTCAATAAAAATCATTAAATGGATGCTTATCTCATTTCAAAATGCATAATTTTGACTGACTGTTCAAAAAAAATGAAAGAAAGTTGAGCTCTAAGCAGAACTGTAAATGCAGATCTGTCGATTTTTAGGTAAATGCCTTTATGGTTGCAATCTTGCTCCAAGCTGGAGGAAAACCAGCTTCAATCATGATCGGAGAATACAGAACTATCTGTTAGAAATATTTGAACCATGCTTCAATTACTCTTGTATTAAACAAGTATGTTCGGCAGCTCATAATAGTCATAGAGGTGGCATATAATTTTCTACCAGTTATAGACTTTTCGAGGGGTACAGAAGGGAGCGTTTGCATGAACTGGTGGTAGTAAAGGACTCTGCATGGCCCCAGAGGCTAGTCTTCCATTATAGGGAGGCATGTGATTGCCAGCAATTGTGGTATTACCCAAGAATGTGGTAAAAGAAACATTTTTTGTAGTGTAAGCAGGATTCCTCACCTCATTGCAGTTCACTTGGGTGGGGCAGGGAACCACTGTTGTAGTATAACTTGTTTTCTTTCAACAAATGTTGATAGCTAACAAATGGAAGATGCAGGAGAGTGACAGCAAGAGTGGACTGGGATGTTAAAACAGACCTGAGGAGTCAAGTTGTCCCTGATATGCTGACAGCACTGCAAGGTCTGAGGAGCTCCAACCCAGGCTACAGTGATGATGAGAATAGATGTCCTAACCTATGCCTGTTCTCATCATCACCATGGCCCAGGTCCAAGTTGCATGGACCCTGTGACTCAGTCAGCACTAGGGTTGCCAGCCCCTGACTGCCAATCCCTGGGAGCCCAACTAGGGGCAGAAACTTCAAAATGGTGACCCAATACCATTGCTTCTGATTTGAACCAGGAAGAGACATCATGGCATCACCAATGCTGCTTTTCTTGCCTCTTATTTTGCTCTTGCTGCTCCACAGAGGGGCAGGAGAAAGACAAATAGTTGAGCAGGAGGTAGCCAGCACTGCAGGGATCAGCTGGTTCCGCTTGTTGCTGGTTGCCAGTGGCCATCCAGGGGCAGCCGACCAGGGACAGCCCACCAGTAAATTTCCTATTAAATATAAGAACTGGTCCATTTTTGCATGGCAGCCACACCAGACTCATAATATGCAGCTCAGACCTTCAGACAAATGTGATGTCTAGGCCAACTTGAGCTCTGGCAGTTATCATTTTATTGTGTTGTTATGTGTGTTTATATATATCTTTAACTGAATTATTCGTTGTGATGCCCCTTCTCTGCTCACACAGAGTTCCTACCTCTCTCTTAAACCTCCCTCTCAGGTTATGGTTTACATGTCATTCAGGACATCACTCTCACCACCATTCTTGTCTCTTTTAAAATATACAGAGAGCCATGATCAATGCACACCTCAGGTCCTCTTTCTCACTCACAGAGGCATCCACAGACAGGGTAGCCCAGCCCTCTTTAATAACAAGCCCTCACTCACGCAGAATGGTTGGGGTTGCAGCTCAAACACTGTTCCATTCACATGCTGCCACCACTTATCCATATCCTATAATATATGTATAGACTGAAATATTAAATTGTGTGTGTGTGTGTGTGCTGCTTTCCCTTAGACACACAACCCATCGGGTTAAATAAAACAAGAAGTTAACGTTTATTTATGGTATGAACATAGCGCTGAGGAAAGCAAGTAACAGCCTTTCACTTCCCTTGAACTTTTGATCTGAGGTCCTATTCCTGCCACTGGGATCCTTTAGTTACAAACTGATTATCTTCAGTGTGCTCTAAGTAGCTGTTTTGCACAGTTGCACTCAGTCAGACATCCTCCTTCCCCCCCCACCAGTCCCATGCTGTGAACCACTTTTCTCAATTGCTGTTTTCCCACCCTCTCTCCCAACAGTCCCTCACTCTCATTGGTTGCTCTTACAGAAAGGTGGAACTTAACCCTGTCTGTCACATTCATTTTATATATACTTTATTTTAAATGCTATTTTAGTGTTGAAATGTTGTAATGCTTTGTTTATTTTTATTTATTCAGTTTATATCCCACTCCTTTACAGAGAGGTGAAACTTAGCCCTGTCTGTCACATTTGTTTTATAAATATTTTAAATGCTGTTCTAGTGTTGAAATGTTTTAACGTTTTGTTTATTTTTATTTATTCAATTTATATCCCACTCCTTTTCCCATCAAGCAGAGCTCGATTAAATATACAGTAAAACAATTAAATATACAGTAAAACCAGTATTACAGTTTTAAAACCCAAACTTACAATTAAAAACCTAAACCACCAACTGCTAAGTTGGATGGCACCCAACAATCTATCACAGATGGGCAAGAGGGGGGAAGGGGAGGGGGGAAGAACTCCCTAACTGTCACTGTCCTCAACCATATGCGCGGTGGAACATCTCGGTCTTACAAGCCCTGCGGAACTAAACCAAGTCTCGCAGGGCCCGTGTCTCATTAGACAGAGAGTTCCAGCAGGTTGAGGCCAGAGCTGAAAAGGCCCTGGTCCTAGTCAAGGACAATCGGACTGCTTTAGGGCCATGGATTACCAGTGTGTTGTTACCAGATAAGTGTAATGCTCTTTGAGGGGTCTATAAGGAGAGGTGGTCCCATTGATGTTTGCTGCCTTGGGGGTGCTATGTGGGTCGAAAGGTGGCATAGGAATTTTTTAAATAAACAAAGTTTTTGGCACAAATTGCGGGAATGTACCGGGATGGTACATTTGATGGCTTATCCAGATGGTAAGGTAGCCCTTTATCTCCTAAAAAAGGAAAATGCTCTGCACTTTCCTTCCTCTCTCATTTGCATTTCCTATGCAAGAACAAGCAGAATCTGGTACCAAAATATCTTGCAAAATGTCTTGCGTTTTCCCCAGATACACCCACACTTTGCCTGGAACTGAAAGAGTAGGCAGGAAAGAGTCTGGAAGGAATGGCATGAACTGTACTTGAGTTCTGCCCCTGCAGCCTGCTGACTCCCTGGCCTCTGGCAGTCTGAATTTTACTGCAATGCCTTCTTAAAAAGACCTATTCTTTAAAGCTGCTTGAAATCAGAGGGAAGGGTAATTACCAGCAATCTTCTGCTGAGTCCTGAGCAAAGGCAAAATTATGTTGACGCATTCACATGTACTTTTATGTACTTCTGCATTGGTTTCAACCATTACGGTTTGGCTTTGGGATCATTCAAATGCAATGTTTTAGCCCAATGCAATGACCTCCAATTTGTACCCATACCGTACGCTTCATTTTGTTTACCAAGATGTTACCCTTCCGATGATTTTTATTATAATCCCTTAGTTTGTCTACGTTCAGACTACACCGATTCTCTGCTAGATTACACACGATAGGTAGAGGTGGTAAAGAAATGGTGTGGTCAAGATGTAAATTGCCACCCTGTTCCTAGTGATAATCCCACCTCATCCACTACTTGCTACTGGATTTTTCTTCAGCTGTGCATGCTGTTCCACCTAAACATGGGTTAACCTAGATAACCTTTGTAATTCTGCCTCCCAGTTCTTTCCAGCAAAAGCTAAACCTAATACTTCACAATCTCAGCTCCTAGATATTATTGTGGTTCAAGGCTCTTATCTTTTCACAACAAACAGTAGAAAATTTGGGGTTGGGTATGAATGCAAGGATGAATAAAAATGGTAAAGCTTAGTTTATAAATCGAAGATAGTTTCAGAGGGTAGCTGTGTCAGTCATAGGCGTCAACTACGGGGGGGCTCGAGGGCTTGAGCCTCCCCCGAAATTTCCCGGGGGGGGCTCAGCCTCCCCCGGGAAAATGGAGCGCCCGCCCATGGGGAAGGCGGGGAGGGCCGCCGGGAGCCCGGCAGAAGGCAGCTGCGGAGGAGGGGGGGGTGGAGGGAGGGCAAGAGCCGGCGCGATGGGCGGGCCCAGGATCCTGTACCCAGCGTGCAGCGGCTGCGTCCTTCGCCCAAAGCCAGGCGCCCTCTGGGGGAATGTCAGGCACGCGTCACTGCCTGCCTGGGCGCAGTGGGGGCCCTCCAGGGCGCACGGTTCAGGGAAGCTAGAAGTGGAAGCAAGCCCGAGCCTCCCCGACCCCATCCCAGCACCCACGTGGGAAGCTGGGTCAGCGTTGCTCTCCCCGCCCGCTCCCCCGCGGCCAGCATTATGCACGGAGCGCCAGGGGCGTTGAGTTTTTAAATCCCCGGGGGGGGCAGGGGCTCTTTCGTGCGCAGCGCGCGAAGCGTGCGCGCACGCACGGGACCATGTCCCGGCCGCGCTTTTTTTGCCCCCCCGCCTGGCAGGCCTGGTTACTTACCGACTGCTTGGGGCGGTCGCTGAGCCAGCGGGCCGTGGCGGCGCACTTCCCCCCAACGCCAGGCTGCCCGCAGCCCAGAGCCAACGCCAGGCTGCCCGGCTGCTGCCCCAGCCCCAGAGCCCGCGCTGGAGGTAAGGAGGGGAGCCCGGCTGGGAAGGAAGATTCCCCCCGAGGGCGCAGAGGGGACCTAGCTCTCCATGCGCGCTCCGTGCATAATGCTGGCCGCGGGGGAGCGGGCGGGGAGAGCAACGCTGACCCAGCTTCCCACGTGGGTGCTGGGATGGGGTCGGGGAGGCTCGGGCTTGCTTCCACTTCTAGCTTCCCTGAACCGTGCGCCCTGGAGGGCCCCCACTGCGCCCAGGCAGGCAGTGACGCGTGCCTGACATTCCCCCAGAGGGCGCCTGGCTTTGGGCGAAGGACGCAGCCGCTGCACGCTGGGTACAGGATCCTGAGCCCGCCCATCGCGCCGGCTCTTGCCCTCCCTCCACCCCCCCTCCTCCGCAGCTGCCTTCTGCCGGGCTCCCGGCGGCCCTCCCCGCCTTCCCCATGGGCGGGCGCTCCATTTTCCCGGGGGAGGCTGAGCCCCCCCCGGGAAATTTCGGGGGAGGCTCAAGCCCTCGAGCCCCCCCGTAGTTGACGCCTATGCGGAGCGCGCATGGAGAGCTAGGTCCCCTCTGCGCCCTCGGGGGGAATCTTCCTTCCCAGCCGGGCTCCCCTCCTTACCTCCAGCGCGGGCTCTGGGGCTGGGGCAGCAGCCGGGCAGCCTGGCGTTGGCTCTGGGCTGCGGGCAGCCTGGCGTTGGGGGGAAGTGCGCCGCCACGGCCCGCTGGCTCAGCGACCGCCCCAAGCAGTCGGTAAGTAACCAGGCCTGCCAGGCGGGGGGGCAAAAAAAGCGCGGCCGGGACATGGTCCCGTGCGTGCGCGCACGCTTCGCGCGCGCGCACGAAAGAGCCCCTGCCCTCCCCGGGGATTTAAAAACTCAACGCCCCTGGTGTCAGTCTCCATAAAAGAGTTAGATTCAAATCCAGTAGCCCCTTAGAAACCAACAAGAGTTTCAGGGTATGAGCTTTCGAGAGTCCAAGTTCCCTTCGACAGACGTGGTAGAGCCAAAATGGAGATCTGAGTCCTTTTATCTTAGTCAGAAGGTGGAAGGGGTCTTGCAGAGAATGCTTGTAGAGGATGCAAAGGTACAATGTATATTGTAATCAACCAGTTTAGAGCAGATGGGAAATGCATTCTTTGCAACACCCCTCCCACCTTCTGTGCTTTTCCACATTCTCATTTTACTCACTGTTAAGTTCCTGCTTCTTGGGGGGGGGGGAGTGTTCCTGTTCCGCCCATGATTTGCTCCTTCTAATGGTTAATTAGATATCAAACCGCTCTATTGCCAGTTAATCTTCCTGCAGTTTAAATCTGCAAGGAGATAAGCCGGAAATCAAGCTGTTGGATATCTAATCAATCACTAGAGGGGGTAAAACATATGCAGAACAGGGAACCAACCCCAACCCCCAACCCCCCCCCCCCCCCCCAAGAAGCAGGAACTTAACAGCAGGTAAAATGAGACTGCGGGAAAGCCCCTCTGACTAGGATATAAGGACTCAGATCTCCATTTCTATGATGAAGGGAGCTTTGACTCTCGAAAGCATGAAACTCTGCTGGTCTCTAAGGTGCTACTGGACTCAGATCTAACTTATAAACTGACAAAGAAGCATGCATGGGGGACACATCAGGCCTACAGCTGCTCTACTGGGTGCAGCAGATGCTGTTGGTATAGGCAACAGTATAGGTATAGGTCTTTTTAAGAAGGCATTGCAGTATTTCTGCAGCATATATATGGTTAGTGCATGCACACTAGTCCTTGGTCAAGCATTAAAATTACTCCTCGCTGGCCACTTCCGTGCTGTCATTTTCATCACTCATTTGTCCCTATTGCTTTAGATTGCCCCCCCCCCTTTTCCACATGTGTTTTGCTCCCTCTGCGACGACTAGAAGTGGCCTCTCTCTGCTCGTGCTAAGGCAAAGTGGTTACATCCCTGCTGCGTTTTCTACATGCCTGAGACAGAGCAAAAGCATTCCAAGACCATTTCCAAAGCAATTAAAAAAAAAATCCTGTTTGAATCTATTATGTTAAAGTTGTTTTTAATTGTATTGTATTGTATTAAGATTGGTGTGAGCCACCCTGAGCCTGCTTGCGGGGAGGGCGGGAAATGAATAAAATTAATTAATTACTTAATTAAACAAAGCCATGTGACCTATCTGTTGTATGTTCTATTGCTCCATATGCACGTTGCAGTTCTATTAAAATCATTCTGAGTGCTGTGTGTTGCGGCAGCCCTTGCACTACTGCTATTGCAAGCACAACTGCACCAAGTGTGTTTTTTTCCTTTCCCCGAGGCAATTTTGGAGCCAAGCAACAAGGTATAGATGACACGTATGCACTTGGGCAAACCTTGGGCAACTGAGCCTTGTTCACATGTGCAGGAGAACAAGGAAGAGGAATGTGAAGGTGGTGTACTTCATTTTAGCCCGTTCCTCTATACGGAGAACTCATTGCTGTGCTTTGTTTTTTGCTTTCATGGCATTTGGAATGTGACTTATTCTGCAGCATAGCTTCTCAGAGCAACTGACAAAGCCAGCAACATTCCAATAAAAACCAAGAAAGGAGAATAATGCTTTTCTAGCACAGACTCTAGCTTTCCTAGCCTTGACACCTGGAATTTTTTGGACTCTGTATGCTAGTGATTGAACTTGGGACATAACCAATACAAATCCATGTGCTTAATCTTGGCTCGGCCATGCACCTTCTAGCATATTTCGTAAAATTGCTCCATAGTTATAAAAAAGAGATGCTGAATTTGAAAACATCAGACCCTGGGCTGTTTATTTGGAACATCGTATTTTAAGTTTAATGGTAAACTTGGGGGTTCTATTTTTATGCTTTTCAATGCTGTGGCCAAGTCAAGAAACTTTTTTTTAAAGGGAGGACCAAAAAGCAATTGTTCCAGATTATCTGGTTTTTCTTGAATAGCATTACATTTGTATTGGGTTTTGTTATTTAAAACACATCTATCTTGGGCTTTCAGCCAAAGAGGCTGCTTGCAAAGTGTATATTAAAACAATAAATGAAGAATATGTAATAAATGATTTAAAAGGAGCAGGAAAAAAACCACACTAAACAGTAGCATTCAAATGGTTGTTAAAATAATAAAAAAAAAATAGCAGTTGTTAGTACAGGGCAGAAGTCCGAAAAGCAAACTTTGAGTCAGATACTGGACCAAGTAGATTTTATGTTCCCATTCCAAGCATCATTGTAACTGTAAGTTAATTTCAGGATTTTTATTTATATACTTGAATTTTTTTTTTAAAAAAAAGATCCCTTCTAAATTCAGTTTTTAAAAACCCACCTCTTTGACAATGCTTTTCTTAAATTTTAAATACAATTAAAACTGACTTAAAAATTGAGCCCATGCCTTTTAATGTGTATATGTTAAAAACAGCACTTGCCCCAAATACTCTCAAGGAAACGTACCTCTCTTTCTGGCTCTTAGGCTAGGTGAAGGATGTGCCTCAATGCGAGTATGCCTGTGCAGTCTCCTGTGGAGCACAAGAGACTGTGCCCTGGAACTTCACCGTTTAATGCTTTTTCAGAGGCCCCACCCTCCCTCAGTATTTAACCATCTGTCATGGGATGACAATTAAATAACCATGTTGCAAAGGCAGCTTCCATTTTGATAACAGGTTACCGAGTCTGAGGTCTCCCAACAGTTCAAGGAATTCTTCCTCAGGCTGGATATTAAACAAGCAGGAGAGGAAGATCACTTGCTGGCAACACAGAGGGAGTTTGGAAACTAGGTGCTCAAACAACTCATCCCTTTAAGCAGTTCCTTGCTGCTTTTTTTTTTTTTAAAAAAAACTGGCAATAGTAAATTTCCAAATAAAATTTTTTTTAATGGCCATTGGCCCATGGTGTGACGTCCCTTTCAGGAAAACCTGGAAGTGATGTCCACGTCTCTAGAAATTTGCCTGAACTCTATGGCAAAGCTATAAAGGTTCCGTTGATTTCTA
This sequence comes from Lepidodactylus listeri, assembly GCA_029233225.1. Lineage (NCBI taxonomy): Eukaryota > Metazoa > Chordata > Lepidosauria > Squamata > Gekkonidae > Lepidodactylus > Lepidodactylus listeri. Next base: position 28,412,171 of record JARCFY010000005.1, read on the forward strand.
GAGAGGACTGATGTCACTTCTAGGTTTTCCCCAGAAGTGATATCAGTCTTCTCTAGAAATCACCAAAAACTCAGCCATTTCCTAGAGAGGCATGATGTCACTTCTAGGCTTTTCCAGAAGTGATGTTACACCACCAGCTGGTGGCTGACCCGTCTTCCCCAATCTTCCACTGGTTGCTAGGCCAGGCAACCCTAAGTGGGCGTAGGCCCAATTTACACCTCCCCTCTGAAGTAATTTGGGATTCTCTTATTGGTAACCAAATCAGATCAGAGAATCTGATTCATTTTAACTAATGCCTGAATCATGCCAAAAAGGCATGATTCGGGTATTAATTCAGCTTGGAAATGCTGAATGCACATCCTTAATTGGTACATGTGGGTATTTTGCCATTTATAAATCCAAGGTGATAAATGAGGATGTGTTGAGTTTGTCATGAGTGTTTGCATCAGTTGGGTGTTCACTGGGTCATCTACAGACACAGGCCGAAGACAGATTGGGTGCCTTGGCCGCTCTGCCTCCGCTTCAGAAGCGGAGGCCGAGCGGCCGTTCAGACGGCCGCATCTGCCCCCAGGAGGCAGCCCGGACACTTGAAAATTATGAGTTAATACCCAAAGGGAAAAAGAATTGTGGGAAAAGTGGATCCAGAAAACAGGGGATAATGAGAGAGTAAATTCAGAGCTACGCCTGGAGGAGCCAAAAACTGTGCAGAAAGTTTTACAAGCATTGATGATTTAAGAACGCAGATGTGGTGGTTTGCACATGTGCAGATATTGTATGTGATGGGTTTGTTTTGATGCTGGCTTATTTGAGCCAATTTTAACATTCTTAATTGCAAAATAAAACCCTGAGAATGAATTGGAAGATGTGTTGCACATTTGCCTTCTGCTATGGAAGCTTTCTCATCTGGTGCAGGGTGCTCTCCCATCTACTTCTGACCCTGCACCTCTGGCTCCTCCTCCTCAGCAACAGCTAATTGGCTATGCTGGGCCAGTCACTGGCATCCATTCTGAGAAGCTGTGTGTGATTAAAAGGAAATTTGATGTGTTGCATTATTTAGACTCCAAATTACAGGAAACAGTACAGAGGCACCATGATACTGTGAAGACACACTTTCAGTCCCCTAAATGTTATTTCTTCGCCAGCCTATTTGTTTGTTACAGGGCACAGGTCGGGGGGGAGGGGTTGTAACACGGTGCACATTCAACCATGCATCTGTAAACAGGTACAGAAGCCTGGAAATTTCTTGTTTGGCACTGGGAAATATTTTTGTTTCTATGATGTACAAATGCTTTTTTAAAACAGAACACAGTGACGTAGGTCCCAAAAAGTACTTTGTGGTTCCTTATCCTTGTTGTCAAGACATGTGTTTACAGGGTTGCTTTTGCTATTGTATCAGTTGACAAATGTTGGGGCGTCAGCTGAGTTTCTAGAAGATGGCCTTTGTGGTGTACTCTAATGACTGTTATGGCTGTAACAATGAGCATAATGAAAACACTGGGAAATTGTTGCATGCACTTTTTATTAAAGGAATGTGTGCTGCCTCGTGCAGGCACCATGTGTCTGGAAAGTGTGTCTTTAAAGTTCAATTTAAATACATAATGTACAATATAATATTTTCCCACTGGCATAATCAGAGTGAATCAAAAGACAGCGGGTGCATGGACACTTTTTAAAAGAAAGGCTTGGCATGTAATAAGACTTTCTGAATGATGGCTTTAAAGGAAGCCTTTGGTTGGGAAGAGTAAGGAAAATATGTTTTAAGTGACCACTAGGCATGTCGGTTTCTAGGCAGGTCCTGGGTAATCACTGGTGTTACATCTTTGGACTCCAGCTTTGGAGGATGGATTCTACAGAATTGTACCCCCAAGAGTTAACTTTCCTTCCCTGCCTCTATCACCAAAAGTGAATGGGTTTAACAAAGCTGGTATGGTGAGCCTCCCCCATTCCCATGGCCGGGGGTGGTGGCAAACCTATTGATCAGGGTGGTGGTGCTTCTACATTGGGCTCTAGTCGTGTACTGTCCCAAACATAGTAAAGTTGCAGGAAGGATAGGAGACTTAAGTGCTGGAGATCTGAACGTGTCACCTACATTCTTACTAGGGGAATGACTGGGGGGCAGTATCATGGGTGACTGCATCTCTTACCAGCATGGCAGTGCTTCTCCTGCCTTGGTCTGCCACCTTGCTCCCAAAGCCTCCTTAAGGAGTGAAAGTAGGGAGACCTTAAATGGGCACTCTTTTTCTTGAATGTTGAAAAGAAACTGTAGGCAAATGGAAGTACCTTCCCTCTCCACCCAGGCACATAGTAGCAAAATTGAAACACAAAATTTGGAAAGCAAACCCCTGCAGATCCCCATCCAGTTATCTGGTGCAGCAAGAGAAAATCAGCTATTACATCCCTGACTTTCTCCACTTCCTCTTTATGTCTGTTGTTCCCCCTCAGTTGTGCTCTTGTGTAGGTAAGGGATCCCTAGCACAAAGTTCACCCAGAATGGCACGTCCCTTCTTGTTCACATATGTTGTGTAGGATTACACAGGCAGTGATAAATTTGCAGCATTCGGCTCTGATAACTGCAGTCTGTTTTCCAAGCATCTCCACCATGATGTTAAATGTCCAAAAGCATGTCCCGCAACATCCCTTGCCCTACTCAGTGCGCAGTCAAAAGTTCTCCTACTTCTGTCCCTATATCACCCATACAACTTCATCAGCCAGTGTCTGATAAGTTATGCCCTGTCAGCTATGATCAGTGCTGGAGCTTGCATGCCACCCAAGCTAACAGAGTTTTCAGGAATAAACAAGTCAGCATCCATGGCCTTGAAGAGGTCTGAGAATTTTTTTAAAAATGTATCGTGGTTTTTCCCAATCCATCCAATCTCTGCATCTTTAAATCTGCCAGTATAGTCCACAGTCCTCTGTAGCAGCACAGAGCACTATTGTTTGCGGCTGACATATTCTCCTCCACTGCCAAAAGGTGCTCTGATAGGAATGTGGGTGCCATGAACTGCACCGATGCAGTGTGGGAAACCGAGCTCAGCAAATCTATATATGATCTGTAGAAAAAGGGGAGAAGGAATTCAGTGAGAATACACTGCAGTAGAAACAATGTAAATGCAGCTGGTCAGGGAAGGGTTGCCAACCTCCAGGTGGGGCTTGGAGATCTCCTGATGTGAGTCGGGTAAAGGAATTCAAAATGGTGAAGGGGAGCTAATTAGAGAGACCACAGAAACATGGGGAAAGAAGCAACCAATAACGGGTGAGAGACGTACACCTACTATGAGCCTTGGGTGTCATGTGATTGTTGAAGATGTACTTTAATAGGGTTCGCGCAGCCTCCTTGAGGCTGCTGAAGTACATGCACAAAAAGAAAAAGCAGAAAATCAATCCGCTATGTTTATGTGAACAGACATAACAGGGGAAAAACAAAGAAAAAATGTTAGCGTGAACTGATCACACCTATAGCATGATCATTGGAACCACCACAACACCCATGAAAACCCATAAAAACACCACTAAGTCACTTCCAGGGGAAACCCAGAAATAATATAGCGTAGCTCTAGAAATCACTGTAAATTTCCGGAAATTCTTTGAGCTACTCTGTGTCACTTCCGGGTTTCCTCAGAAGTGATGTAACAGTGCAGATACCACCCATTCTTTTTTTTATTTTTCTTCCCCCCGCCAGTACAAACCTTGCCAGTTTAACAGATATATAAATTTTATTATTTAGTACATTTTTATTTCACTCCTTTTCCAAGAAGAGCTTAGGACAGTTAACGTTGTTTCTCCATTTTATTCCCACAGTAACCCTGTGTTTTGCAGGATTTACAATAACCCAGTGTTTTGCAGAAAGTATCACATGTGTGATTATCTACCCACTGGGTGAAAATCATGGGTGTGTGCTCATTGCATGGAGCTCTTGGCTCTCAGAGAACAGGTTTGGCCCTTTGAGGCTAGGACTGACAACCTGAAGTTGCTGAGGCTGAGAGAGAACACTTTGGGGAAGAGACCTTCAGGGACTTACCAAAATCGTCCCACTCCTGTACTGACAGCTGTTGTGGAGAGTGAGAGCCCCAAGGTCAGGGGGCATCAGTCTTGAGGAAGAGGAATGTGATCCCTTAGAAGGGACCCCTTCATTGGGCAATGAACCAATACCCTCTTGTACTGAGGAAACCCCTCAGAGTTTGGGTAGAGTTAGGCTTTTGGTAGTGGTGGTGGGAAGTGCCATCAGGTTGCAACTGACTTATGGCTACTCCATGGGGTTTTCGAAGCAAGAGACCTGCAGAGGTGGTTTGCTCTTGCCTGCCTCTGCATAGCAACCCTGGACTTCCTTGGTGGTCTCCCATCCAAATACTAACCAGGGCCAACCCTGCTTAGCTTCTGAGAACTGACAAGAACTTTCTAGACTAAGCCATCCAGGTCAGGGTATAATGGTGCAGCTGGGTAATTTTAGATTTATGGAGATTCTGCTTTAGATGATAATGGATGCAAAGTGACAGTCTCTCTCTTTGCTGAGCCTGTGATTTGGGGCCCTGGACTTTCTCACCAAAGTCCCAGCCCTGATGGTTTCACTGGGAGCAACTGAATTTATAGGACATGTAGGACAACAAGATCTCCAACACAGAATCAAGCTAGTGACTAGCTGGAAAAACAAGTGAGTCTGAACCTAGGAGCTCTGCCCTTGGAGGAGTTATACATTGTTTGGGACTCAAGTATTACTTTAATAGCACCTTCCCTTGTCTCCATTTTCACATGCATCACTTTTCTACAAATGTACACAAAGTAGCTGACAAAAGTAAAACCTATGAACCATTAAAAGAAACGTTTAATACACACTTATCCAGTACAGTAACCCAGTGAAAGAACAATAAAAGCACAAAACAGACACAGTAGAAAAATTACTTTTTTTCCCCTCAGCACCAGGAAGCCAATAGTGTTATTGCAGTCTTACAGTGTAATCTTACCCAGGTTTGCCCATTGAAATCAGTGCATGGGATTGTGACAGGGAAAAGCAAATTGCGACAGATGACACCAACTAAACAGTTAAATTCCAGTAGTTCAAGAAAATAGGATATTCTTGGCACTAAAAATGGTTAAACAAATGCCCTTGACCTTGAGAAGCAGTTCTCCGATTGGACCACTGCTAATGAAAAAGCTTTCTCTAGCGGACACCAGCCAAATTTACAAAAGCAAAGGGCCTCAAATTATTACCTTGATGGCCAGCTAGGTTCATATTGGGGAACACAGGAACTTCTGTTTTCTGGTTATCAAGGTGGTGGTGCTTCGCTGTGCTCTCCAAAGAGCTGTGTCTTTTTAATTATTATTTCCTTTTGTTTATCGCTTTGGACCAGCTCCTGTGGGCTATTTTGTCTTGCTTCAAAATATCTGCCTCTGCAAGCCCAAGTTTCTTCTTGGGAAGATGTTCTCTTTGCCTTTTTCAACTTTTATTTTAATAAGAGAGTGGGCTTAATTGGCTTTGGTTTTCAGGTGGGAAGAGCTGGGGTTTATGTGGAGTCAGAGTTTTCTCCCTCTGTTCCATAGTTGTGGGTTATATATTGTGTTGCATTATTTTCTTTTAATTAACCTATTTATTTTACTTAATTATTACTATCTCTTGTTATTATCTTGGAGCAGAGCTTTGGGGCTTGCTTGGCTGGGAAGGGCATTATTGTTTGGTTCCTTTTTTTTTTTTTTTTTTTTTTTACTACAGCTCTGGTTTTTCGGTTATCTGGGTGGCAATGTTTCCCTGTGCTCCCTGAAGGTAAAGTTGCAAGCTGTATATTGTGTTCCTATTTATTTAGTTAGTTTACTTAATGGTTATTATTTTAAAGTGCAGCCTAGCTGGCTCACTGAGCTGAGAAATACACTATGAGCCCTCAGTTCTTTTGGACAGGAGGTTTGAGGAAGAAGAAGGTTGGTTTTTATACCATCACCTTCCCTTCCTCTCCCCAGAACAGCCACCCCTGTGAGATAAGTGGGGCTGTTACAAATAGAGCACAAAACTGGTTATTACTACAGGGTGGACAAGAAATTGCCCATTTGAGGAATTCTCAGCGCCTCAAAGAAAACAAAGGCCCTTTCTCCACCCATATTTTGCCTCGATTTCTGAGCACATCCTATTCTTCCATTCTGCATTCCTTCCCGATTTCACTTCCAGTTTGTATTGGGGCTTTTTGTTGTTGTTTCTGAATTTGCTTACATGAATTTGCATTCTTTCTTCTCATCCAGTTTCAAATCACTAATCCTTTCTGAAATAGAATTGTTTCTGTGTGTATTTAAGTGCTGCCCACTGTCCTCCCCTGTTTCTGCCTCTCTCTCTTTAGGTTGACACTCCCTCCCCATTCTGTTTTCTTTCACTCCTTCTCCAAAGACAAAAGAGGACATGTCCTCCCATTCAGGCAAACTTTTAAAAAGCCAGAGAAAGCATAAAACGGAATCAGTAAATATAAAGGACTAGGGGATTCCCTGCTTTCAAATGTGTCAGTCTTGCATGTGTGGGCCCAGATTTCCCCCTCCCTTTCCTTTCTTTTTGCAGAATCACAGCTGGAGAGAGGGAGGGAGGGAGGGAGGGGTTGGGTTTGCCTTTCTCTTCATCTTAGACAAAGCAGCCAATTAGCTCAGTGAGGTTGTGAGTTCAAGCTCTATGGTGGGCAGGTTCAGTTTGCAAAAAAACCCAGTCCTTTACATTTTTTTTTTAAACTCAGGGATGACGAGTTTAACAATGTTTTAACTCAGGGATGAGTTAATGGTGCAGGGTCCTATTCTCTGTGCTCATGCCCTGTCAGAGGAAAACACCAGCAACATTCAACTAGGATCCTCTTCAGCTCTCCCCTCCTTCATTAATAGTTTTATTGATTTTTTAAAATGTTCTGCATGCATGGCAGTGCCAGCCACCTCCAAGCTGGCTGGCCGCATACTCGTCACCATCCCCCTGCCACCTCCTGAAGCCACAGGTGGGTTGGGTGGTGTCCTGCCGAGATCTCCTGTGCAGCCAGGGGATATGTGCAGGTGACACCCCAGTAACCGAAGCATCACATGGGGGGTGGTTTTCTCCTGCTTCTCATTCTTCTTCTTCTTCCTCATCATCTTGGTTTTCTTTGTTGCCACATAGGTGGCAGTCTCCCCAACTTGGAACTTTTCCATCTCCAACTAGACTAGCCAGCTGCAGATCTCTGCCCCAAAGGATCTTCCAGTAGAACTGGTCTCTTGTTGAATTTGATAGATCATTTCCAGTTTTTGATATTAAATAAATTATTGCTGGATGGTACTGTGCAGTTGTTGCAGGGCAATTTAAAAATACATTTAAAAAATTTTTTGGATGCCATCCACCCAATGTCACAAGTGACGTTTCGTGTTAAATAGGCAAAAAAATGCAGGTTTTTCTTGTAGATGCAGAATGCATACAGAATAGACAAATAAATAAACTGGAAGGGAAAAAACTAGTGCAGCGGGAATGCGTCTTAAGGCTTGAGTCCTTGGATTCTCTGGAGCAAGCTGTCAGTGCAGAAAGGGTCAAAGTAGAATAGACAATTTCCAAGATATTAGTTCTCCCACTATCTGCTCAAATAATCATTTTCCTTTGCAATCTAATGATAAATCTCCACTATTAGCAGATTCCAGTATTACTAATAAGACTCTCTTTCCTCAACATCTAAATTACCAAAAATAGATTTCTCCAAAAAACAATATTTAAAGATTCATTCTAAGGATTTTGAATTTTTGGCTTCCCAAACACTGTTAATAGCTCAGACTGTGAGTAAAACCTATGAGAATCTTGATCCATTACTTTTTTAGTAAGCAGTCTGGTACTGCCTTTGTAATCCCAAAACAGGGGGAACAAGGAGATTTGTGTCCTACAAATAACTTACAGAGACAACACCTTTATTCATTAAAGGAGAACAAACCTAGAATAACGCATGCCCTGAATCTCCCATCTCACTGGTTTTAATACCAAAAGCTGTAGTCCTTGACATTTATAAATCCCAGGGACAATAAATAGATTGGTCCTCGGAAGGCAAGGGGACCCTTATCTCACTTCCTAGGACTCTCTTATGTTAACTTTAGGTCTGTCAAAAGGATATACAGCCCAATCCATTATGACTGTATCTTATTATATTTTAATACATCATGGATTCCTTCTTTAATATTGGCAAAATGTCAATCTCTGCAGCACTTTGGGATTTTCCCCCTAGATATTTTAAAAATGGTAAAGTCAAACCTTTGATTCCATCAAATAGGCCATCAGCTAATATGAATGAAGGAATTGTTAAACAAAGAATTGGTTATTCTAAACTCAAGGAACACCTCTAGGGGAAACCTCTCCTGAGAACAGAGAGGAGGAGGAGGGGGAGGAGATATTAGTTGATCTGCCTGTGTAGTTGTGGCAAATCCTAAAAATATTGAGAAAATCCCAACAGCTGTCAAGTTTTCCAAAGAGTTACTACCTTCAGAAGCAGGGAGAGATCTGGTGTTGAGGCAGATCTTTTGCCCACTTTTTCAACACTTAACAGAAGACGAGCAAAATAATTTAATTCAAAATTTCCATTTCCTTCAACAACAATTGGTTGCTATTCAACAAAATGCCAGAATCTAAAACAGTGTAACTGAGGAAGTGTTCTACGGGTAGAGACACAAGTCCTATCTTCCGCTGATCTATACACCTAGAGACACAAGTCCTATCTTCCGCTGTTCTATACCCCTAGAGATACAAGTCCTATCTTCCTCTGTTCCCTTGAACCGAAAGCAGTTGTGGTAAACAAATGCAGCTTCAAAACGGATTGTTCCATTACTCAATAGTGCTCCCAATAAAATTAATCAAGATTGATTCAAATTTCACAATTTACATATTTTTTCTTGGAATGTGGAGGGGTGGTCTTCCAAGATAATACTTCTGGAGGTACAACAGCTGCTGAATAAAGCAGATATAGTTCTCCTCTAAGAAACTTGGGTGACTGGTGTAATCTATTCTACCGGGTTCATGGGGTTCTCTGTTAAAGTCCAAATTAATCCCAAGGGGTGGTCTCAGACAGACTTAAGGTTGATCGATTAGAGCAGTTAAATTCTTCGTCTTCAGCTCTGTCAGTTTTGATGCATCTAAATGATGTTAAGTTGATAATCACTACTGTTTATTTCCCTCTCTCTTCTATAAGTGGGAAATTGAAACTAATGTGGAGCTCCTTATCTGAGCAACTGAGTAATCTGCCCTCCAAGTATCCCAAGGCCTTTTAATTGTAGCAAAAGATTTTAATACTCATATTGGAGCAGATGACACCCACTGGCTTTTAGCCAATGTAATGTTGGAGGATGATTATACTGATGAGTTCCTATTTCTTTTAAATGACAGCTCTACTATGGGCTGTATGATAAACAAAGCTGGCCTGTTTATGTTACCCTTCATATTAGACAATGAATTGATTATCTTGAATGGCAGGAATGAAATAGAGACATGCAGTGATTACACCTTTATTTCCCAAAATAGATGGAGTCTGATTGATTATTTTTAGTTTCTCTTAATTTGATCTTGGCAGTTAGGAGACTATGGGTTGAACCTTTTTTTATAAGTGATCATTTACCACTTATTTTGACACTGTCAACTAATTCCCAGAAAGCAAGTCTGTTCAAACGGACTTCAGACCAGGAAACCATTTCTAGGCTGTGATCGCACACACTAAATAATCCACTTTCAGTCCATTTTTAATGCATTTTCCAACTGAATTTTTACTGTGTGAACTAGCAAAATCCAATTCGAAAGTCCATTGAAAATGGATTGAAAGTGGATTATTTAGTGTGTGTGACCACAGCCCCAGAATACCAAAATACTGGAGATTGACATTCTGTTATCTTTGAATCTATTTAAGAGGCAAATTTCGGAAATACTTAATGCTTCTAATCCATTTATTGCCTTCAAATCATTCAAAGAACTTTTTAAGAGCTTTTAAACCGCTATTTGAAGGATCTGTGCATCTTTTCCAATTTAAGGGGAAGCATGCTTGGTATGACTGGGAATATTGCCAGTTAAGGAAGGATATCCAAAGAACTGGCAGGAATTTTAGGTTCTCTGGAAGCTATGAGCATTTATGGTTGTTATTTCAGCTTAAAAAAATATAGAAACTTAATAAAACTTAAGAAAACAGCAGTATACTAAAAAAAGAATAGGATCTTCTTATTGATGCCTCTAGGAAAAAAGATACAATATTATTTTGGTCCCTGATCTCTAAAGCAAGTCACCATCCCACAATGAGGAATTCTATTCCTTCTCAAAATTGGGTTCAATACTTTTCTGGGCTTTTTGTGCACTCATACCTAACAATTGTTCTACCTAAAATTTGTGTCCAAAATTTACCACTCTAGCCCAAAGTTACTGTATTAGAAATAGAAAATCTGATTAATAAACTGAAATTAGGGAAGGACTCTGGTCCTGATTTTTTACCTCCAGATATTTTTCATAATAAGATCAAATGGTGGGCCCCTATATTAGCAGAGGTCTTCACAAAAATTAATGAATCAGGTATAATTTCTGAGAGTTGGAAACAGGCAGTTATAATTTTGATCTATAAGAAAAGTGAAAAATCACAACTGGGGAGCTATTGCCCAATCAGTCTTTTTTCAGTAGTGGCAAATTATATGTGCTCTATCTGTTAAATAGGTTATCCAGTTGGATGATAGAAAATTCCATACTGGTGCCTGAGAAACTGGGCTTTCGGTCAGGTCATTCTACACTGGACCACTGTACTGTCCCAATTTATTAAAAATCTATATACCATCCTCTAATGTATTGATTTATGTTTCCTTTATGGATTTAAAGATGACCTTTGACTTGTTTCCAAGAAATAGCCTATGGGGGGAAAAACTTGACAGTTATGGTATTGATGCTCACCTACTTTGGCTCCTATGCTCACTATATGAAACATCAGAAGTGTGAGTATGAATCAACAAACAGGGACTGTTGTCTGATTCCTTCAAATTGCATAGAGGGGTTAGGCAAGGATGTGTTTGGCACCCTCCTTTTTTAATCTTTATATAAATTATCTTCCTGACAGGCTAAGGCTGCCCAATTCACAGGCACCTGTGCTAGCAAACTCCTCAGTTTCTACTCTTATACACTGATGATACTCTGTTAATAGCTCATTCCCCAGTTAATTTGCATTGCGTATTGAAAGTGTTTGGAGATTATTGTACTAATGAGGGCTTAACCATTAACTACAATAAGTCTAAAATAGTAGTTGTTGCAAAGAACCCTGATCCACCTCCTATGCTTGGCAATTAAATGGCAACAAACTGCAACAAACAGCTACAATTATCTAGGTATGACCCAGAGTAACCATTTAGGCCTAATGAAAGAGAAAGCCTTAAGATCGTCCAAACGAACTCAGTGGTTTTTTTTCCTTCAGAGGCAGACAACATATTCCCTCAACTATTACACTTTTTGAAGAAAAAATTGTAACTTAGCTTCTTTATGGTGTTCCTTTGTGGGCTGATTTAGTAGACAAACATCTTGATGCTATTCTGCATAGATTTCTAAGAAAGTTGTTAAGTCCCCTTTATTGCACGGCAGGGATTGCAATTAGAGCTGAGCTGGGGATTCACTGTCTGGAGGCAAAAGCGTGGACCTTAATCTTTAGTTACCAATTAAAATTTCTTTTGGCCCTTTCCAAGGATAGCCTTTTAAGTTTGTTATTAAGGGACTCATATGTTAATCCCTGATTTGGGTATGTAGATGCCAAACTTCAGAGACAGGGTTTGGAAAATACTTTTCTGTCATCTATGTTCTCGTCTACAGCCTGATCTCTGGTGACAAAAAGATTGTTCCAGTGGACCTAAATAGTACTGCTGGGGGGGGGGGGGATCCCCTGCTACAGGGGTCCCCAATTCGCCGGCCTGGATTCAGCCGGCGGGGGGAACCCCACCCCCAAAGTTGTCTGGTCAGGACAACTGCCCCAGCGTGATGATGTCACCAGAAGTGACATCATCATGCTGGGGATGTTGCCGGGGCGACGCTCTAGCAATCGCCCCAAAAACTCTATGGTACCATAGAGTTTCTGAATGATTGCCAGAGTGTCACCCTGGCAACGTCCCCAGCGTGATGATGTCACTTCCGGTGACATCATCACAGCCGGGAAGCTCCCAGACCAAGGAGGACTCCCCCCCGCTGGCAACCGGTAAGTACTTGGCAACCCTAAGTACTGCTCTTCATGCCTGGTGTGTGCATTCTCCTGCTTTTTGGGGGGTGTTACATATTTAAGCTCTTGCTGTATAAGGAATTCCTGTATATGGAATTCTTAACCATCCCAGCTTATAGAATAGCCTTCTTTTTCGCCAAACATACTACCCACTACTGTTTTGAGTGGATGCTTTTCTGAAAAGCTCTACTCCAAGCATTTATGTGGATGTAGAACTGGTTCTATCAAAACTACGGAACATGTCAAAGATATGAGCAATTAAGAACACAGCTGATTAATCCACTAGTTCCCAATTCAGACATGCCTGTAGCAAGCAAGCTCCTATTTTTACTCTGTGGTTATGATCCGGCTATTATTTATTTATTTATTTATTTATTTAATTCGATTTCTAGGCCACTCTCCCTACACAGTAGGCTCAAGTATTACAGTTCCAGTAGCAAAATTTATTTTGGGTTTGTTCGAATATAAGAGACATGAGAATCTGAAGAATGTATGTATGATCAAATAAATAAATTACAGAAAATTAATTAAATTAAAAGGGGAAAAAAATTCTGCTTTGCACTTCAGTGTGGTTAGCTCACAGCCTAGAGGCCAGGAGCTGTGCCATTTGAGATGGGCTGGGCTTGGAGGAGACAGAACCTTAAAGAGTTAAACAGCACTTAGAATTGTGCCCAGAAACAAACTGGGCACCAGTGAAGTCATTTTGCTGTTGTTGGCGTGTACGGATTATATCATACTTCTTCACTGTCTAGTTTCAGAAGCTACACCAAACAAGCTGACTTTGTGATGTAAATGACCAGGACATTTAGTAGATGTTATCTTTTCAAGATAAACATCATATTATATTTTAAATGTAACTTTAATATTACAAGGAAAAGTCCATCATTCTCAATGCGTACCTGGATATAAGCTCATTTTGTCCCCATCTTCCTCAGGAGTAATCGTAATATATTGAAAGGTGTCAGCCTCTTGATACAGCTCAATATTTTGTTAGGAACAAACCAGTGCTTAACTTCTTCTTTACTTTCTTCACATTATCCTGGAAAAAAACATGGTTATTTAGAATGAAAAGCAACATGATGCTGAATGGAATATTGTTTTTTATCATAAAAAAAGACTTCTAGCTGGGTAGAAAAGAAGACTGGTTTGCTACTACTATAAATAATAATATATTGTCTATGGAGAGCTTTTTAGCCAGCAAGAATAAGACAAGACTGGCTTGCTCCTAATTCAAAACTTGAAATAGAACCAGAAGTAAGTTAAAAGTTAAAAATTATATTTAAAAATTATAAATTATAAAAAACAATATTCCATTCAATTGGTGGCCCTGCCTTAGAGAAAGAAATGCTCCGATCTTCATTGTATCTTTACCTATGGATGAGGACCCCCTTCCTACCTAGATGTGTGATATCTGCCCTGATTCCCTCCTGACTACATTTGCCTTGGCAGCCATGTTAGGAGATTGCAATGCCTTCATCTGGAGAAGGTGAGGAGGCTGTTCTCAGGCTGTGCTAATGAGTGGCCAAAACCTGGGGTAGGAAACTGATTCACTGGCAGGACATCTGCATGCCTACCCATTGTCACAAGGGCTTGTAAAGCCAGGCAACCATCTTGGTCTATCATGGCAATTTCATCAGCAAATGCAAATCTTCCTCAGTGCAAAATGTAATTGCTATCAAGCAGCCAGGTGAGTTGATTACCTTTTGCTGGCCTTCCCTGAATGTCTCCTAGCCTGGTCCAGGCATGGGGGAAGTCTGCCAGCACTTTTGTCCACCCTACCTGGACACAATCTGTTTTTGTCAGTTTCTAGGAAGCTCCTCCCCCTTAACTCAGAGCCAGGAAATGCATAGATTCGCATCCTGGACTCACCCTGAATTCCTGGATCTTATATCTTTGAAATTCCTTTGTGCTGGCTCCTATAACTATATCGCCAGCCAAAACTGTACAGTCTTATTTTCTGCACTAGTGCAGAGGCTGCCAAGTGTGCTTTTCTTTCTCCGGGACTTTGGGATATTTATTTGTCACACAAGAGCACCCCTCCACTTACTTACCTTATTTTTTTCCTTGGGGTCTTTGGAATTTAAGCTGATTTTGGAATCCTGGGAGCTGAAGCTTTAGCGAAAAAGAAATGGAAGAGAGAGGAATATTTCTGTCTTTAGCCAAGTATGTCAGGGGGACAGAGGGCTGAGGTGGAAATTCTCTCTTTAGCCTTTTTTTTGTCTCTGTGTGTAAAGGGGTGGGTGGGATAAAGCTGGATCCCCAAATATAAAAAGTGACATGATTCTGCTGTCCTGGGCCTACTTCAACCAAACAAATGCTCCCATATTTTCAGGTCAGAATATCTGAGAAGCCAGTATTTATTGTGGATTCTGAGGTGTGTTTGGAGATTCATATGGAGTATCCAGTATGCGAGCAGTGAAGTTGTTAGAGCATTGGTCTATGACTGGAGAGACCAGAGTTCAGATCCCCACTTAGTCACAAAGTATACATGACCCTGGTCCAGTCATGCATTCAGCCGAAGTTGTGAGGAAAAGAGAGAGGGGGAGGATGTATTTCCTTTCATACACCAATGAAATATTTACTCAAATTGTCTCAGTGAAGGAGCTCATGACATCTTTCCTCTCCTCTTACAGAGTCCTCTTTCTTTGGCTGAGATTCAGACTATTATGAGTGGAAAAAATATATTTTTGAAACCACATGATTAATTGTTGATGGCATATTTTTTTGGGGGGGGGGGGAAACAGAAATAATTTCATATTGTAATTATTAAGTATGGGCATGAACCAGATTCAGTGCCTTGCCCCTTCCAGGAAATGGAGAAGTCTATGCCCCTGCTAAATTTTATTGGCATGGTTTTTAGACACTTGAATTGTTCTGTGGATATGTTTGTACTGGTATATGTTTTATTGTTTCTACTGTCTTTGGTTTTGTTTTATTGTTGTGAGCTGCCTCGAGTCGGACTGGAGACGCATCATACACATTTTCTGATTAGATCTATACTCGTAAATGGAGGCATCCATCTGTTTGTCCATGACACACATAACTCAAGAGAAAATAAAGCCAGCTGACTCAAAATTAGCCACCCACTTCAGGATGCTCATGGGAGTTGCAGTGCCAGACATGAAGGGAACTGGAACATTCTGGCTCAGATAAGCCCCCGAACATCCCTCTGCTATTTGCAGCAGAAGCAAAGGTTTACTCATGAGAAGCCAGGAACAGCAGACAGTGCAGACAGGGAGGCTGAAAAACTGAATCTCCCTGAGCCATCAGAACCAGTGCAGGGCAATGCTTGAGGGAACATTGCAAGAAAGCACCTTTAAATAGCTGAGCTGCGTGGAGCAAACTGCTCTCACACTCAGCTGTTCAAAGGGACTTTCTTAGGCAGCCAGTCCCTGGGGCTCACTGCCCAAGAAAGCGCCTTTAAACAGCTGAGCCAGGTAAAGCAAACTGCACTGCATGGCTCAGCTGTTTAAAGGGGCTTTCTTGGGTTCACCTCTGAGCCACTTAAACCAAATAGCTGAGCAGTGGTGCGCGGCTCTGCTGCTTGGGTTCCATGGCTCGGAGCTATTTAAACCCCTGCTTTCTACTCCCTGCCAAAAGTGGCAGAGAGCAGGGGTTATGAACCAACCTCCCAGTTCGTATAGGTTTGTGGTTCAGACACAAACTATATGGTTCATACCCATCCCTACATGAAACCTCCTTTTCATATATATATTTTTGTGACTAAAGAAATAGGAGGGGGGGTTACAGTATGCTGAAGAAATAGATTAAACTCAGAAGTTAGGAAAAAGATCTCAAGCATAGTGCAGGAGGTGAGATCATTGAGTGAACATCCCCCCCACACACGGAAAGCGGTAAACACATACCCAGATGGACTGGATTCTTTAAAATACCTCAGATAAGGTTTGGGGGTATTGAACAAAATGTGTATTTCATCAGTTGGGATTGTGAAAAAAATCATAATTCATCCTAAGGGAAAATGCACTTAAAAACAAAACAAGGTCAGCCTTCACCAACTCTATACTTACTGTAAAGAAATACGAATTAAAGTGCCAAGAATGGATGGAGAAATTGCCTTTCACCTCAGGGTTCAATAGCTTGCGTAAGTGAAACAGAAACACAGATTGCAATTAGAAAGGATAAAGCTCTACTTAGTTTGCCAAAAGTTAGTTTGTCTGGTTTTTCTTTCTTCAAGTGGAAGCAAGACATGAACCCCTTCAGAGTCACTTCAAGGCAAGGCTTTGCAGTTGCAAACATACAGGATAATGGAACTCAGTGGATTTAATGAGTCTGTCTTACTAGACAAAATGAAACTCCGCTTAATACGTGTCACTGGTTGTCTCTTCCTTGCTCTCTGTTAGTTCCAAAAGATCTTTTGGTCTTAGAGTGCTGAAGTGGACTACATTCTGACAGACCTGAGTTTGAATTCCCCCTCCCCCTCTGCTATGGAAGCTCTTTGAGTGACCTTGGACCAGTCACTCTCTTTCAACCTAACTTACCTCACAGGATTGGTGTTGTGAGAATAAAATGTACCAGGGGACGACAATGTAAGTCACTTTGGGTCCCCATTGGGAAAACATGCAGGTTATAAATACATATGTACATCATCTTTAATAGTCATCTCTTCTCAGCCATCCATTTCAGTCTGATCAGTTACCTACAGGAATAGCTTTTCAGCCAGGTGAAAAAAGTACTGGGTTGGATCTCAACCAGCTATTCAGCTGATAAGAAAAGAAAGATGGATCCCCTTTGACCACCCAAAAAAACCTATAATGAAGCTCACAGGACACGTACAGACGAGTGCCGCAGTAAGAAGGGGAACTGGGCAAGAATTGTGTTTAAAAGGTGGTTGGATCCTGCTAAATATATTTTCCACTGTGGATTTCAGTGATGTAATTGATGACTGAGGTAGCCTTAGACATGGAGTCACTGTGCTAGAAATCTGGATTTTGAATTGTCTTGAAAGAGAGAAAAAGGGGAGTGTATGAGACAATGGGAAAGATATGGTTGCCAAACAAGCTTCTGTTTTGTTGACTTATTTTCTTTCCCCATTCTTAGTACTAAGGCCACTAGACAGCTGTGTGAGGGCCCAAAAGAGAATCTCAAGCAATCTCAAAGACAAAGGGTAAAAACCAGCAGAGAAAAGACAGGATCAGATATACACCCACTCTGATATCAAATGGTTAATTGAGTAAACCCAGAGAGAATTTCATTATGCACATCGCTAGTATTCATCCTGCCTTGGCTGTTTCCGTTTATACAAGCTTTCAGATTAATTATCCAACATGAAGTCTAAGCGAAGAAAGAAATGTGAATATATCTCTGGAGATTGCTGATAGGAATGGAAAAGTGTAGTCATCACTCATGGGGCATAGGTCTGATAGGCCAAAACCCTATTGTAGTGGGAGGATTTTTCAACTGAGCACTGCATTGGTCAGACCACACCAGGAGTGTTGTGTGCCGTTCTGGAGGCTTCACTTCAAAAAGGATGTGGACAGAATGGAGCTGGTGCAGAGGAGAGCAACAAGGATGATCAGGGGCCTGGAGACCAAGCCCTATGAGGAAAGGCTGAGGGACTTGGGAATGTTTAGTCTAAGAGGAGGTTGAGGGGGGACATGATCGCTCTCTTTAAGTATTTGAAGGGCCGTCACTTAGAGGAGGGCAGGGAGCTGTTCTTATTGGCAGCAGAGGATAGGACTCACAATAACAGGTTTAAATTAAGGGCAGGAAGGTACCAGCTGGATATTAGGAGAAATTTTTTTACAGTAAAGGTTGTGCAACAGTGGAATCAGCTGCCTAGGGAGGTGGTGAGCTCCTCCTCACTGGCAGTCTTTGAACAGCGGCTGGATAAACATTTGTCAGGGATGCTCTAGGCTGATGCTGCATTGAGCAGGGGGTTGGACTAGATGGCCAGTATGGCCCCTTCCAACTTTGTGATTCTATGATGTCTGTCACACAGGCCAACTGCTTATTGTAATCTGATGTCTGCTTAGTGGTTATAACTGCCATGGAACCTTAACACTGAGAGTTGGATAATATGCAAGGATCTGTCAGTGTCAGATTTGCAATCTTGTAAAGTTTTGAAAGTAACATAATTCTTACTAAACGTCATTTGCATCTCCAAATCTGCCTGAGGTGGCTCACAACAAAATAAAATAAAAAATAAAATAAAATGTAAATTGGATATTGGAAACAAGGGCAAATTCATGGTCTAGGGTCTGCTTTGTAAAAGCTCTCTCTTTCTACTCACACACCTTGGTTAAAGCATAACAGCTGTATTGATTGTAACAGAGGGAAATACCATTTGTATCTTTGGATTAGATACTCCCCACTATGGATGTCGAGTACACAATTCTCATGCTGAAGATATGCACAGTAATTGCTTGTTCTGGTCATTACTATGGTTTTCTGGAATGGTAACACAAATCTGGGAAGCTTAGGTATTATGGAAAAAAACCCCAAACAATTCATATGGTTCGTCGTCTTTGGGTACTCCTAACTGGCTACAGCATGAACTTGTGTTTTTCTTTGATTCTACTGATTTTCCTGGGGAATGACATTTCTCCCTTCCAACTGGATCCTTGCAAGAGAGGAGCATGAAACCAATCATTTTTGGAGACAAGCAGCAGTTCTCTTTCCCTCCCTATTTTTATTTATTTTTATTTATTTTTAGATTTATATCCCCCCCTCCCCGCAAGCGGGCTCAGGGTGGCTTACATGGGCCCAAGGCCTAGTCAAAACATTAAAACCAATAAAATCAATAAAACATTCAAGATAAATACAATTAATACATATAAAAGCTTCCATAAATATCACTTCTGATGGCAACTTCATGGCAGGTCCAGCCCCCCCCCCCCATGCCAGGGTTGTACAGGACCGTACAGGACCAGGGTTACATCACAGATGTTGAAGTGATGGGTGGTATCATCGGTGGTGGCTTCTATTTTGTGGGGGCAGAGCCCTTTTGTTCTTTCCAAATACTATGGCTGGGAAAATAGAGACCTGGGGGCAGCTTGTTCAGGGGCCCGTAGTGTTTGAACACGTGGTCCAATTCACTTGGGGGTTCTTTGATGAACAGGCAGCACTTGCCCTGCTGCAATTGTGTGTCATTTGGTTGAAAAACAGCCACTACAGCCCCTGTCATTCCCAATAGGAAATAATGACAAACTGATGGAAAGGGAAAGAGGGGGGTTCTGCATAGGTGTCATGGGAAATGTTCCCTCTAAGCTGTGAAGTCTTTTGAGCAAAAATTCTGCTTTGTGAGCTACTGGCATTAAAGTTGTGAACTAGCGATTTGGTTACTACATAAATCAGTTTGCTCTGGAGCCATCCTTCCTGAGCGAAAGCAAAAATGTGTGAGCCAGAGGCTAAGAAACTGTGAGCTCGCTCACACTAACTCAGCTTAGAAGGAACACTGGTCATGGGTACTGGCTCTGCTAAGGCTGACTCCTCCTCAGATGAGGAAGAGACAGGGAGCAACCCAGCCTCCTCGGGAGTCAGCCCAGAGGAAGAATTCACCACAGTTCTTGAGGAGGAAGAGTCCCCAGCAGCTGCACAGGAGGTGCAGCCACAAGAAGAGACCAATCCTGAGCCTGGCCCAGCACCCCCAGTTGCAGACACCCCAAGGCCAGATTCCCCTCCCAGTTCTCCTGAATGCCCCAGACGTAGGGCACGCCAAAGGGTGACTATGCAGGAGCGAAGAAGGAGTGCAAGACTGCAGCTCCTGCAAAGGCAATGGGAGGAGTTGTAAGCCTTGGCAGACTCCACTCCTTGGGAAGGGAGAACCTCCTGATAAGCACTTCACACACCTGCCTCAGTGTGGTAGCAACTCTGCACATTCCAGACCTGTTTCTGCATGTGTAGCAACCTCTCCTTGTTCCTGAACCCTGCAACCTTGGAAAGAATCCCCGGCTCTCTGACCTCTGGCTCTGTTTGTTGACTCTGATTCTGGACTACATCTACCACTCCAGTGTGTTAGCTCCATGGAAACAGCACAACAGGAAACAAACAAACCACAACAAGGAAGGATGGCAGATGTAGCATTTTCAGTGGAAAGGTAAAACAAAATTGTCCATCAGTGTAAGAGTAGCAAAATGAAATTAATGCAGATTCTCTCCTTTTTTTAATGCTATGACCAGCTGGACCTTCCTGCTAGGCTACCACTTGACCACCATTTTAGGAATCAGTAGAGAGTGGTGCAGTTGTGCAGAGAGTCACCTAGTTTGAGGGTCTGTAAAATCAAACCCCTTTGTTCAATCTGCTTGAAATTTAGGGCATCTTTAGATTAGAGGGAGGACTGTGTTCTGTGCAGATTTGATGCCATTATCTTTATGAACCAGGGTTGGTTTTTTTTTCATTTTCTTCATTTTGCTAACTTAACAAGGAGTGATCTCAAGGTATAAAATACTTCCCCAAGCAAAAACAAAACAAGATAAAAAAACAAAGTGATTGCAATTGCACAGCAGTGATGTATTCTACTTGCTCTCTATGATGTTAGGGAGATCGAATCAACTGTTCTAATAACTTCTACACATATGACTAACCTTTTAACACTGAGAAATTTCCCAGTATGCCCTTGCCCTGGTGGGCCAGTGGCAGCCCGAAAAGCTGAGCCAACTGGTCCCTATAGTGCCAGTAGTACTACAGGGGCTACTAAACTTGGGCCTCAGCTGCAATGACAATAACAAAAGGCAAAGGTTTGCCCAGTGAGTAAACTAACAATCCTAACCATAACATGGGCCTTTAATCTTCACAGGCAGCAGTACTTTGTGTACATGGAGGCAAGGAGGCATTTTTGTCTGGCAACAGACCCCTCCAGAGATCAACAGCATATGAGATTCCACCCCTCCCCAAATGAGAGACTACGAATCCCAAGGTTTAGACAGTTTTTGACTCTTGTTTGCTATCTCCACGTTAACATACTTGCTCTAATACCTAAGCTACAGGGTGACACTTTTTCCAAACTCTGATGGGTCCCTGAACATGATGCTTCACTCTTACGGCAGCTGCAGTGGCTCCCAATCAGTTTCCATTTCCAATTTCAAGTGTTGGTCTTAACCCATAAAGCCCTAAACAGTCTGGGACCCACATACCTTTGGGACTGCCTCTTCCAATATGATCCCTCTCCCCCCCTTCAGTCTTCACGAGGTGTACGGCAGATCCCTGGTCCACAAATAGCCTGTTTATCATCCACTATGGCCAGGGCCTTCTCACCAGCTATCCCTGCTTCTAGAACCAGCTCCCCAAAGAGGTTCATGCCCTGTGGGATCTATTTATATTTCATAGGGCATGCAAGGCTTCCTTGTTTTGTGTAGCATTTAATTAACCAAGAGTATGGGCAAGCTGGCTGGCTGCCCAGATTCGTTTCCAGAGCTGACAACGGGTTGTATTTTAACTAGAATCTGTTTCATTGAGTTTTATTACCTATTTTTTATTATTAATGATGATGCAAATTTGCCATATGCTTGCAAGTTTGAGCATGCTGTGAACCGCCCCAAGTCCTCTGTTGAGGAGAGGCTGTGGGTTATAAACTGAATAAATAAATAAAATAATAAAGAAAGTAAATAATCAGGAGAAAATCTTCTATTAATTCTAACTGGGGAAACATCCACAGCTATTAAAAAACAGTGACATTCATTTATTGATGGCAGTGACTCCAAGGTGTATGATAAGACTTTTTCCCACTGAAAACAAATTCACAACAGTATTATTATTTTTTTTAATTTTTATTTATTTATTTGCCTTTTCTTAACTGCTGAGGAGAACTAGCTGAGGTTACTGTGTGGGAGGACAGTGTTTGAGGGTGTGTATAGCCTGTTGGAGACTGTTGCCTGTTTGAGTAAGTGTTGTTTCTGTTTGTCTCTTTTGCCTGGGTTGTAACTGATTGTAGCTTTTAGGTGTTTTGCCTGCAGCTGACTACTGGCCCCACCTTCTGCTGGGTTAGCCTTTAATTATATTAGGCTCCTCCTCGCCAGAGCCTCAAGCCTTTGGCGCAAGTCAAAGTGCAAGAGCTCAAGGGCTCTTGCCCTGTGGCTCTTAGCCTGGGCGGGTCAGGCCTGGAGGCCCTGTAGAAAGCTGAGTAATTCTTACATCCCATATGTGTTAAGCTTTTTTGTTTCTGCAAACCTTTCACAAGAAGTCTTGTGAGGCAGTGTGTCAGGGGGAAGTTATCAGGGAAGTGCAAGATAAACTGAACTAATTCTGCAATGGATTGCAGCAGCATGGCTGGTGAGGGAGCTGAGGCAGTGACTTGCTAAGTTTGTAGCATGTTCATATTCTTACCTGAGGGTTATTTTTGGGCTTCTTATTTTTTGTTCCCTACTGTTGATAGGATGAAGTCATTTCCTCTTTATGAACTTTGTGAACTGAACATGTACTAGTTTATGAACCTGATATAAGGTATGCTTTAAGTTTTGTTTATTGGCATATTTAATTTGTTTGCTTAAGTTTCTATTTCATGTAGTTATTTGTGTATTTGTATTTCATGTCTTTTTAAGATGAAGTCGTCTCTTCTTAAGTGAATTCTGTCAGTCTGAACATGTACTAGTCTATGAATCGTATATAAGTCTTCTGATAAAGATCCAATCAAAACAGAGTATGAAATCTGGAGCCTTCATTGGACTGTCATTTTGATCACTTATGAGGACTGTCGTTTTGATCACTGATGACTATTGATTATATAATTAGAAATTGTTGGTGTGAATGTTTCATTAATGATCTGTAGCATGTCTGTTACATTACTGTTGTTATGAGTATATTTTACTCCTTATGTATTATGGAGATTTGTAATAATACACAGTAATGATTTTGTTTTTGCATACCTTTATTATTGCGTTTTGGTACAGAAATTCTTCTCTATATTACATGCCACTTTCACTTTCTTTGATTGTCAGATTTTATGGTAGCTTCCACACTGCATGCCGGTTTCACTTCTTTTGATCTCTCAGTTTTATGGTACTGTCTGCATAGATTTATAGCCATTTTATGGCTATTCAGGGGTGACTCTGCAGTCAGTACATCGTTGGCCTGGGGTATTTGATTGTGGCTTTGAGCCATATCTTTTTCTGTTCCAATGTGGGTTTGGAAAAACAGCAGAGTGAATGCTAGATGTAGAACTGGCCAAAGATGGTGAGAGGTCTAGAGACCAAGTCCTATGAGGAAAGGCTGAAGGAGCTGGGTATGTTTAGCTTGGAGAGGAGATGGCTGAGAAGTGATACGATAACCATCTTCAAGTACTTGAAGGGCTGTCATACAGAGGATGGTGTGTAGTTTTGTTGCCCCAGAAGGTCAGACCAGAACCAATGGGTTGAAATTAAATCAGAAAAGTTTTCAGCTAAACATTAGGAAGAACTTTCTCACAGAGCGGTTCCTCAGTGGAAAAGGCTTCCTCGGGAGGTGGTGGGCTCTCCTTCTCTAGGGGTTTTCAAACAGAGGCTGGATGGCCGTCTGACAGCAATGCTGATTCTGTGAACTTAGCCAGATCACAAGACAGGAGGGGAGGAAGGGTTGCATCAGTGCTTAGTTCTCATGGCCCTTTCTTACATACCCAGGTAAATGCTGATCACCACTTTGGGATCAGGAAGCAATTTTTCTCCAGGCCAGTTTGGCCAGGAATCCTGGAGGGTTTCTTTGCTATCTTCTGGGCATGGAACAAGAGTCACTGGGGGTGTGGGGGAGGTATTTGTGAACTTCGTGCATTGTGCAAGGGGTTGGACTAGATGACCCTGGAGGTCCCTTCCAACTCTATGATTCTACTATTCTATTTCCATATTACAAATTGGGCCTGGTGTGAGGAATCTGATGTTGTGAAAGATAGTGTTTTGTGTCAGAGTTCCACTAAAGTGTTATGAGCTCTGAATAATTACAATGCAGTTTACTAATAAAACCACTATCAGCATCACCACCAATGCTACAAGTATACCAATGATGTAATCTAAGCAGACAACCAGTTATTCCATTTGTGCTCATCCTGGTGCATTTTCTCCTGTTCTCTAACTTCTGCTTTCAACTTATCCCTGCAATGAAAAAGGACCCCTCTTTACTATTTAGCTATAAGAAATGCAATGCTGTGGAAAACTTTAGCTGACCAAAATGGCCCCTCATAACATACTTCGTGTGCACAGCTTAAAGGGCCTCTGCAGCTTGCCTTAAGCTTCTGCAGCACAATCCCTCAAAGTGCAGAGTGTGAAATACACATGATATGAGGAAAACAGTTAATTGTTCTGAACTTTTTGCATATCCCCCTATCCCTCATTAGTCAAAGATCAATAAGAATAATTTTGTAAAGTGAGACAATTCTTGGATGATGTTTTCTAAATCTTTGAGGGGGGCAGTGTAGAAGCTTGATGCCTGAGGATGAGTAGGCCCTAAGGGTTCCACCTCTGGGTTGGGAAATTCTTGGAGATTTGGGAGCAGAGCCTGGGGAAAGCAGGATTTGGGGAGGGGAGAGAGCTCAGCAGTATATTATGGGTATAACCCTCCACAGCAGCCATTTTCTCCAGAGGCACTGATCTCTGTCGTCTGGCGATCAGGTGTAATTCTGAGGGATCTCTAGGACCCAGCAGGAGGTTGGCAACCCTAGTGTGCCCAGCTGGGTCAGAAATTGCCCCCCCCCAAAAAAAGCTCTGCTTGACAGAACTTCAGGATATGTCTTTGGAGGTGGTTATTTATTATGTTAAAACAGCAAAGCCCTCTGAGGGCACAATGTGAGAGCAGATAGCCCTTTACCTCCATATGTATGTTCTGGTCACCTGGGTCCACACCATGGTAACATTGAGACTAGACTAGACTACTGTAATGCACTCTACATAGGTCTCCCCCCCACCACCACCTCCATATGTATGTTCTGGTCACCTGGGTCCACACCATGGTAACATTGAGACTAGACTAGACTACTGTAATACACTCTACATAGGTCTCCCCTCAAAGTCAATCAGTTGGTACAGAATTATCAGTTATTATCAGAAGCCAGATGGAGCATGGATATTACTCCCATTCTGTAGTCACTCCATTGGCTGCCTATCAGGTATTTGTCTCAATTTAAGTTACTGGCTATCTCACACAAAACCCTCCATTGGCCTTGGTCTCTCATATCTATGGTACTGCCTCTCCCTCTCTGCCTTTCCTTCACAATAGCTTTGCTCATCTGAGCAGTACCTTCTATAGGTGTGACCCTGCAAATGGGCAAAATCAGCAACTGCCCATGCACACATGCATTCTCTGCTGTGGCACCTTATTCCATACCTTGTGGAATGGTCTGTCTGATGAGATCAGGAAGACTCCCTCCCTCCCGACTTTCCACAAGCTATGCAGAGCTGAATTATTCAAGAGGGCTTTTTGCACAGGTAATAGAGAAGAAGAGGTAGGTGAGGTAGGTGGGGCTGAGAGAACTCTTTCCCAAGCTGTCCTTGAGGGAACAGCTGGTACAGAGCTATGGCTTGCCCAAGGTCATCCAGCCAGGTGCAAGTGGAGGAGTGGAGAATCAAACCCGGTTCTCCCAGATTAGAGTCCGCGCACTTAACCACTTCACCAAACTGGCTCTAACCACTTCACCAAATAGGGCTGCACTTAATCACTTCACCAAATAGGGCTGCACTTAACCACTTCACCAAATAGGGCTGCACTGTAGCAAAGTGGCTCAGATAGAGGCCTGGGGTGGAAAGATGGGGACTGTGGACCAGGGGTGTCGAGTTTTAAAATCCCCGGGTGCCATAGAGTTTTGGAGCGATTGCTGAAGCGTCGCCCCGGCAACGTGCCCAGCGTAATAGCGTCACTTCCAGGTGACACCATCACACTGGGCATTTGCCCAGCTGGTCCCAGGAGGGAGGGGGAAGGAGGCAGGAGTGGCCAGGCGAAGGGGAGAGGTGGCAGCGGTGGGCGGGTGGGCCTAGAAAGGGCCTGGGGAGGCGCGGTGGCGGGCACTCTGTTTTGCCAGGGGGGGCCTCAGTCCACCCTGGGAAATTTTGGGGGGGGTGGCTCGAGCCCTCAAGCCCCCCCGTAGTTGACACCTATGCTGTGGACTACACCACGGTGTATAGTTCGTACTGTCTGCTAATGTAAATAGGCTCCTACTATGTAATTTTTGCTTCTGTTTAACATGTCATGTTAACACTTATGCTGCACTTCACCTCTGGTTGGTTTTCCTGATCTCTACAAGACAAATGGCTATTGCACTGTCTTTTGGCAGTTCCTGTTGATTGTCTTGTTTTATTCTATGTAATCTGCCTTGAGTCCCAATGAGAAAGGCGGACTATAAATAATATAAATAAAAATGGTAAAGAAGTGCATGGAACCTTCAAAAAATGCCTTCAGAAGCCAAAGTGGTTCAAAGAGCCCATATGAGTTGGAGGTTATGAGATGGCTGAAGCTGTCTCTCTCTGATCTGATCTGAAGTGAAGCAGTGGATCGGTTGATCCATGTGCATGCCACTGTACCTCCATATGTGATCTACCTGTATATTTGTAATAAACCAAATCCAGCCAAAACACCACGAATCTCTCGTGCTGTCTCCTCCAAAAGAAACAAACCCAGATAAGCATTGCCTCTGTTGGGTCCTCTTGGGGAAGCAAGGAGTGCACCACAACAAATAAACACACATGCACACACCTGTCCTCTGGCACAAGAACAGTTGAACCACAGGCTCCAACTCCAAGGCAGCATCCTCCGTCTTATCGTATCCCACACATGTGAAGATGGAATAACCTCTGTTCTTTCATCTCAGCTAAGGCCAAGGCAGAGGAGTAATTTATTTCCTACTGAAGCAACTGCGCACACATTGAAGAGCAATTTATTATTGCAAAAGTTAATGTGGGAAGAAATGATCAGCATTTAAAGAGAGATGTGTGATTGCTCCCCCACTCACCCTCAGGAAGCATTGCATGAAGGAAGTCTTCCTAAAGCAGCATTTTACTTGATGAACGGCAGGCGGTTATGCAAGGAGATTTCATTTATCTTTATCAGAAGGTCTAGTGTGTCAATCATATCAGAAGACATGTCAGGGACAAATGTTTGATCTAGAAATTTATGAAACATGAAATGAGCTGTAAGACTTAGTTTGATGTACACCTGATTCGATAGGTCTCTTCAGAGCCTCAGTGTCCGGAACATTTTTATGATCATTTGGTAGGCTGAAAAATGATGGAGCACTGAAAGGAGAAAAGTATTTCTGAGTTAATTGAATGGTAGCTCATAAATTCATGAGGATTCGGGAGTCTACGGTGCGGGTATTCAGCTGTCCTTACTGAGAAATGTTCCTGCTTCACTAGATTGTAAAGGTTAATAGTAAACAAAATAAAACAATTTATTTTGGAGTACCATTTTACAGGATATTAACTGTGACTATTTTGGTTGATTCTTTGCCAATAAAGTCTCTCTCATCCAATCCACTTAGGAGAGAAGAAGAAGAGACTGGATTTATACCCCGCCCTTCACTCCCCAAGGGAGTCTCAGAGTGGCTTACAAACTCCTTTCCCTTCCTCTCCCCACAACAGACACCCTGTGAGGTATGTGGGGCTGAGAGAGCTCTGACAGAAACTGCTCTTTTTCAAGAAGAACTGTGCCTGAGCTATGGCTTGCCCAAGGTCATCCAGCCAGCTGCAAGTGGAGGAGTGGGGAATCAAACCCGGTTCTCCCAGATTAGAGTCCGCGCACTTAACCACTACAGCAAACTGGCTCCTTAGTTGCCAGTTTGAGGGTAGTTCTTGAGAGGGGAGTATCAGTGGTGACTTCTTACCAGATTTCTATTGACAGTTTCAGATTAGTTTCCCAGTCCCAAATCTATGTTGCCAGAGGTTGTGAAGGCCGCTTACTGCAAACTGGATCCATGCCCATCCTGGCTATTAAAATCATGCCTGGAGAAAGCAATATCTCCTTTGGGGAAGATTATTAATATGTCTCTCTTAGAAGGGGTGTTTCCTTCACAGCTGAATGAAACTGTGATTGGACCACTTGTTAAGAAGTCATCTTTTGAATAAGAGGGATGTGGGTAGTTATCAAGCTGTGTTCAGACTCCCTTTTTGGTAAGGTGATTGAGCTGATATTGGCAAAACAACTACAGGCATTTCTGAACAAAACATCTGCCCTTCTTATTTCAGTCTGGCTTCAGGCTAGATTCTGGGAATGAAACAGCATTCTTGGCTTTAGTTATCTCTTCACCAGCCACAGCTGTATAAGGATAATCCATCACTGCTGATACTGTTAGACCTATCAATAGTATTTGATACAGTCAACGATCATACTTTGGTGGATGAAGTACAATCATTGTTTGGGGTAAACCCTCTGCTTTTTATGCTTCTTGTAGACAGGAAACAGTTTCCACAAGACAGGCAGAATCAACAGCTTGGAACCTGCTGTGTGGGGTAGTCAGGGTTTCATTTATTCCCGGTGTTCTTTAACTTTGACCTTTGGCCAAGTTCATCAGGGAATTTTGAGTTCATCACTACCAATATACGGATGACATCCAGCTTTCTATCTCAACTCCAGAAGCAGCTGTGAAGTTCCTGGGCTGTTATCTTGAGGATGATCAAGTGGCTGAGGGAGAACAAGCTGAAGCTTAATTGAAAAAAGACAAAGGTTATGCTGGTGGAGAAGGCAGGGTTTTTGGCTGGGTGCAATCTACCAGCCTTAGATGGGGTTAAGCTCTCTCTGAAATATCAAGTTAAAAGCCTGGGGGTACTCCCAGACCTGCCCTTGTTGATGGATAAGTAGACTGGCACTGCTGCTAATAATTGCATCTAGCTCCTTTCAATTACATCTAGCTCATTTGTAGTACAGAGCTCTGTGGTAGATTTCAGTGTAATAGGCCTGCCTTTCTAGTCTGTGGGCACAATTCTAGTAGTATGTTTGAGATCCTTATTTAGTTCCCAAGACCAGCCTATACTCTTGAGGAAAAGGAGGGGCAAATGTTAAGGACAAAACAGTGCTGGATGAAACCAAAGGTCTATCTAGAACAGTATCTGGTTTCCCACACCATGGTGCCATGACCAAGATAGCCACTTGCCTAATCTCAGAAAGCAGGGGCTCCTGAAGCAGAATCAAATAACACCGAGCAGCTTAATATATCTATAGAACAGTTCTCAAGCTAGTAGGAGACTATAAAACCTGCTTTAAAAAGTTGAAAAGCCTGCACAAAAGCTGCATAGAAACAACAAACTTGTTAACTATGGCTTCTCAGTCCAATTAAAAATTCTAATAAGAAAGCAGTGTTAGACTTGGCTGCAGACTGGTTATTTCAGATCAGTATGTGAACTTCAGTCTTCCTCACCACCATGATTCCTGGCCATGACCACCTTTCTCCTCACTGTCTCTGGATTTTCCTTTTACTCTCAAACACCTGCCTGTTGTCTTCTCTTCTTCTCTTCATTCTCCTGCTTTTCATCTGTCTTTTGATAACATCTTGAACAAGTTGCCATTGGTGGTCTACCTATTTACTTACTGTCAGCTTTAGAGAAATATAGCCTGTCTTTCTCCAGACAACCCAAGCTGGTTTACAGAACAAGTGCTTCAGGCATTGAAAATTACATTAAAACACATCCATGTTAAGAAGAGGGAATGTGCATTTAGGAGGGAAAAGGGTACTTTTCAGATTTGGACTTTGGGAATAGTTTCCATGCCAGAATTTGGGACTGGATATCTTTCTTTCCTTCTTTCTTTCCTTAAAACTTTCAGGTCCGTTATTCCTTATGGGGGACTCTGTTGGTGAGGGGAAGTAGAATGACTTTTTTGAAGCAAATGACACCATAATTGTTTGGATCCTGGTCCTGCCTGTCCATTGAAGACTCCCAAAGGTTTAAGCTAATTGGATCAAGGAGTCCAGTTCTGGGGGCCCCTGAACAAGGTGTCCCCAGCCATACTCCTTGTCTCCATTCTTTCCTATGGAGAGAAAAAGTTGCAAGTTCTCCAGAGCCAGTTTGGTGTAGTGGTTAGGAATGCAGACTCCAATCTGGGAAAACCAGGTTTGATTCCCTACCTCTCCAACATGCAGCTGTTGGTGTGACTCTGGGTCAGTTACAGTTCTCACAGAGCTGTTCTCTCAGGAGCAGTTCTCAAAAGAACTCTCTCAGGTCCACCTACCTCACAGGGTGTCTGTTGTGGAAAGGAGAGAGGAAAGGAGATTGTAAGCCATGCTGAGACTCCTTCGGGTAGTGAAGGGCAGGGTATAAATCCAATCTCTTCTTGTCTTCTTCAAAGAAGACATTAGCCAAACACAAAAAAGCAACCACTGGTCAAAAGCCTCCAAATGCAAACAGAACTAATAAGCCCAACAAAGCCAAGATCAGACCAGAGAATCCCAGCAGAATGATGGGCCAATGTGGCAAGCCCAGCACAACCAATGTCAATTCAGAGAATACAAGACAAACTAACATAAGCAAGGGGCACTGCTGCAAGCCCAAAAGAACCAATTTCAGACCACACAAGGTAAGGAGAACCTAAGGACAGTGTGATGACTCAAACGGAACCAATGTCAAACCAGAGAATTCAAGCCAAATCAACCTGGCAAGCCTGTTCCAAGGCTTCCAGACAGAACTACCACAGATACACAGACACTAACATCACTTCACCAAGGAAGGCCTCGGAAAGTGAGAGGAAGGGGCTCTGGGGCACCCAAGTTCTCCTCTCCCTGCATTCTGCAGCCTATAGCATTGCTGGCTCACAGGAGGAGCTGCCCTTTATTGCTGGTGCTTCTGTCCCCTCCCATTCCTGTGATAAACACAACAGCAATACAGCCTGTAGCATGAGTTTCATTTTAGGTGCTTCTGTGGGTTCTGCATGTTTTAACTGAGATACTCATCTACTTTCCTGACTTGTGGAGAGCCCTAGAAACACCCATAGCAGTTGTCCATAGCTTGATTGGCAGCTCTGGGAGCCAACCACAGAGCTCCCATTCTGCTCTCTGGGAGCAGTTTGTGTATATATATATATATATATATATATACACCACACCCTGACTCAGCTGCTTTCACTTTGCAGCAAATAGAGAGAGGAGTTAGTCATCTTGTGAGAGTGAGTTAGGAAGAATTGCTCGCTGTGTGGCTGACTTAAGGGGAGGCTAGAGCTGAGCTTTCCAGGGTACCTGCTTTTTCGGGGGGGGGGGTTATAGCTCAGACATCCTAAATCTAATCTGCCAGACTTGGAGGGTGGGTGACAGAGAGCATGCTGAAGATCCCCTGTGAGTTTGGCATCTCTAACTTGCAAGGGGGCTGATCTACCACCTCCTGAACTCACAAACCAAAAGAACCACAAACCGGTTTGGGAAATGGGAAAAATTTGTGAAAGTTCATGGTCTGTGTAATCTTTATGAGAGTCACAAGAACAACATTTTTGGCACTGTATTTACTTATTTTCTGTACAAAATTTGTTGAGAGGTGCTGAGTTCTACCAACATCCCCCCATGCTGCGCAGCAATTAGAGTTCACTGGGAGGAGGTTGGTTTTTTCAGAACACAATTTGGAATGTGGATTTTATAGCGTGCCAATCAAACTGGGTAACTGTCTTCATTTTTTGGAAGAGTAAAAGTTCAGCTTGACCCTATTTTCTTAACTACTAGGCTTCAGTTGTTTGGAAGCACAGGTCAGGACAATAATTTAGCCTTTTAATTAATGCTCCAATTAATTAAAAAAAAACACCACGGCTTATTTTTTTAAGCCTAACTAAGCCTACTTATTTTTGAGAACTGAACCCTTATCTGAAATTTATTTTGTGGTTTTTAATACCTAAACTCTCACCTGCAATTAACTGAACAAAGTTCGAGTCCAGTGGCACCTTTAAGACCAGCAAAGTTTTATTCAAGGTTATGAGCTTCCATGTGCACACACACTTCTTCAGATACATTGAAATGGAGGTTACCAATCCATCCGTATAAGTAGAGGGGTGAGCAGCAAGTTAGCATACAGAATATTAAAGTTGTTTGCCAGATGCAACGACCACACTGGAATAACAAGCTTAGTTTACATGGGCACCATTTGTTTGGGATTAATTCTGATGTAAGGAATGAATGAGGTTAGCATATATAGTGAGATAAGAAACCATTATCCCTGTTGACTTGAACATGGACACTGGTACCAGAGCTTGCAATGAATCCTGATGCCAGCTTTGCTGCCACATACACTCAGACAACGCAATCACTGGACCTAACAACATCAACAACACCATCTTAGGCTCATTCATTTGCTAATTTTCTAACATTGTATATGCCATTAAATGCCAGCATTGTCCTTTGGTTCTCTACGTAGAGCAAACAGGTCAAAAGTAAGGAAACAGTTGAAAAGTAAGGAATAAGCCTAGTACTGTAAAAACCAATCCCAGATGGTTCAAGTAACTAGACAGTTGCACAGTAATTAACCTAATAAATCTTGACTCATATACACCTGGAATACAATGAAACAAAGATATTGTCCTGTTTCCGATACTGTGCAAAGCAAATTAGAAGCCAGAGTGCACTGGTGACAGCCTGAACTGAATGGAGGAGGTGGATCTGAAGCTGTGATCTTGCCATCTCTAGAAACAGCCCCAAACCAGGACCATGTTGTGAGGTTCTTGCTATTTGGGGGAGCAGTTTTACTTTTAAACACTCTCTTTGTATATAAACTTGGTCATCTTCTGCTGCCACCAGGAATTAAACATTCCAAGTCTCTCTCTCTTTTGGTAGTATGACCCAGGGTCTGGGCACTTCAGGGGACTATGTGGTAGTATGACCTAGGGTCTGGGCACTTCAGAGGACTATGTGGCCTGAGGGAGTACTGTACTGATTTCTGGGATAAGTTTAAACAAAAATTGATTTAATTAATAAAGAACAAAATAAGTTTCTGGTTATTTTGAACAGTTGCTGAAGAAAGGAACTTGTAAATATAACTGGTAATGCTTGGTGTTACAAGCTGTCTCTCAAACTCCACTCTGACAGGCTCATATGCTTAGTATACTCTCTCTCATATTTATATATATATAGTCACACAGACTGAACACTCTTTTCTTATATAGCCACACAGGCTGACCTGTTAGTCTTAGCCACCAGGCTAGACACAAACTGCTTCTTCTGTCATAAAGACTCTCACACAAAACACTCCCTTCTTCAAGAACACTGAATCCCCAAATCCTTCATAGACATCCACACACAGATTCCTCTCAGAACATCTCTTCTCCCACTCTGTCAAAATCAAACCAATCAAAATCAAACCAATCAAAATGACACTTGTCTCCCCCTATCACCCCCCTACATCACTGCAGTCACACTCAGCATTTAAAGGAACACACACACCAAAACATGAAATCATCACACATGTATATAAGTGTGCAGAATTACAGCCCTTTTCCAACCAAAATATTAATTTCCATTTGCTGCAGGGGTGTTCTTTGGCAGTTCTATAAAGCAACAAATAAGCAGGTAGACATTAGCATGATTTGTGCCTCTTGATTGCTTTCTCTTGGCACCAGGAAGAGAAAAGTCATAAGGCAAAGGCAGTCAGCTAAACTATCTAGTTTTGCAAGGGATGATGGGAATTGCTGGCAGGTGATATTAGATCTGACTGCAGCATGTGAAGGATTGCCTGTCTTTGGGACACAGGTGACCTCTCTGCATTGGTGTTTGTCTTATTGTCAGATTTCATTAGTCCTCATAGCTGGAACAGTACACACAAAGAGTTCAAAGGACAGAACAAGAAGCCAGTAAAGATTACGAACAATTTCTTCATTGAGGGCTTTCTAAATGACAGGGGAGGGAGACTGTGCAATATGTGTACAGTTAGTACTTATTTGTTGTGGGACAATCCAAACCAGTTCCTTCAAGGTAATACTTTTGTTGCTGTATTTGTCCCACAGCCTTCCTCTAGATTTTTGGTAGGGAAGAAAGCACAATAGTTCTACAAGATTTCACAATTTTCACAGGAGTGTCAATTGCTGTTATGGTCCATTCACTCAGTCTGAAGTTCTTAACAGTCTGAATGTTATTCTGAATAATTTGGTGCAATTTGAAAATTTAGCTACTTTACCATACATCCTTGACTCCTGATCATGTATTTGCAGTAATAGTATTTTACAGTCATTATACAAAACTGAAACAGGGATCTGATTCAATTACTCGCTTACAAAACTGAGGTTAGTCAATTTTATACTAAAAAGATTTGAAGGACAGTAAATATTTTTTTAGAATTGGCAGTAATGCCCAAGACTTCATTCCAAATGATAGTAATATCAGTCTAATTTTTCTTTTAGTTAGGCTGTCAGGCTAAGAAAAAAGTCTAGAACATCTAACTTTTTTCTGATAGTTATAAACTTTCTGGACACTTTTCTGAAGAGATGAGATTTATGTTTCCACTCCAAAACACTAAAATTATTAGTCAAATATATGGAAGTTTACTCTCCTTACTGAGGTAAGGAGGGTAGTAACTAGAAAAAAAGCGAAAAGAAGGGAGCTCAACCCAAAAATAGCTGCGAACTGAGAGGGTTAAACTAACAAATAATATAAAAATACAAATATTTATTAGGCTGTACACATAAATAAAACATAATGAGGTTAAAGGAAATAGTCTAAATTTCAGACTCTAAGTTGGTTTAATCAGGAACTGATTGTTATACATATCAAACTGATGGATAAAACTTTTGACCTAAGGACCATATGCGTTTCGGCCCCTATGGGCCTTCCTCAGTGGTCAATATTTCTTATTACACAATGACACACATCCAGAAATACATGCATAAAGAATTTGTGTGTGTGTATCTATATCTATATCAATATCTGTATCTATATATAAGACCAGGTGTTGCTTTCTTAAATGCTATGCAGTGGCTACAAATGTGTATAATGAGTCTGTGGTAGCTGTGCAAATTCTCCAATTTATTCTGGTACCAAATGTCCCATTCGTCAGGATGTGTGTCACTTCCATCAAGGGCAATAGTCAAGTGAATCTCCTGTCAATCGAGGTTCTCAGACCCGGCTAACACAATAACCATTTACTATCCATTA
This sequence comes from Lepidodactylus listeri, assembly GCA_029233225.1. Taxonomy (NCBI): domain Eukaryota; kingdom Metazoa; phylum Chordata; class Lepidosauria; order Squamata; family Gekkonidae; genus Lepidodactylus; species Lepidodactylus listeri. The sequence goes on from JARCFY010000005.1 coordinate 28,447,298, forward strand.
CAAGCACTTCCTGTCAACCTCCATCACCTTGTACTTATGACACATCGACACTGGTGGCCACTCACAGGGTTTCAGCTGCTATTGTGATTGCCACAACCCTTCCTTTACCTGTGATGGAGCAGACTCAGGCAAGACCCTGCATGAAGTCACCACTTGACTGTAGTATCAGAAAGCAATGACTGGGCATGTGCAAATCAGCCCTGAATAATCATGGTCAACAAAAGGACTGCATATGTGGACCATGGCTGGCCCCCTAATTATCTGGGACTTGGGAAGACTACAGATGCGAGTTCATGGCTTCCAACCAAACATAAGCTTGTCTTCTTGAAAAGTAGTCGGTGGGGGGATCTTTCTATAGTATTATTTTCATTACAAGGTGACTTGCAGAAATCATTATGAATTTCATTTTGGAAACAGGTAAAAAACGTCCTGTTTTAACCAGTGTGTTTGATTGACTTTATTTTTGGCTGGGTCAGTGTGTGTTTTTGCATAAATGTTTTCTTGGGTTGTATTGTTGTTTGGACTTTAGGATTTATATTATCTGATTTTATACTGCTATAAGCCTATTAGGCTGAAAAGCAGGATAACAATATCAGTTCATGGTGATTTCTCTTCCTCCACTACTTGTCTGCTTCAGCTCAAAGAACTGATTGCTCCGTCTAAAGTCAGTTCACAGCCATCTATCAGACACCAGCATCACACAAAAAGGATTTTCATCACATGAATAGGATTTGTATCAGGAGAACAAGACTTTCTTACCTCTCTCATCTCATGCCTGCCCAAAATGTTCCTTAGAACACCATTGCTGGATCCCATCCACAAGGCTGACAATGATGGACCTTACTTATACATTGCTTGAGTCCCTTTTTGCAGAGAACAGGATGAATAGGTAGTAATACTAAAAATTTGGCTAAGGTAGCCTGTAAAATAGTGTGGGAAGAAGGCTGTCCAAGAAAAAAAAAAGCTGTTCCATATAGTACAAAGGGATTTTTTAAAGAACATACATTATTTAGCACGCATTATTCAGTGATCTTGTACCCACAGTTAGGGATGTGCAGCAAAACAATTCAAAATTTAAAACTAATACTTTTCAGATCCAGATATATATGAGTCAGAAAATATTGGTAGTTCCAGTTTCCTGGGTTCCAAATACCAATATAGTGTTTGGATCCAGGCTCCCCCCACCCCAGTTTCTGATCTTTTCTGGCTCTGTTATTGTCTATGAGAAAACTTTCTGGGAGATTGGGGGGGATGTTTTTAAAGGTACTGGCACCAAAATTGCTGGGGAGCTGCTGGTGCCTGTCCTTCATACATCCTCCAAATTTCAAGCTAATTGGACCAAGGGATCCAATTCTATGTGTCCCTGAATAAGGTATCCCCAGCCATCCTCCATTGTTTCCTATGGAGGAAAAAATAGCCTCCCTATGGGGGAGATTCTCTGGTTTTACATATTCTGTGGATTTTTCCTCCTCTATAGGAAACTATTGCTACTGCTGAAGAAACTATTGCTATTGCTAAGCCTTAAGGAAACCATTGCTATTGCTAAAGCCAACCAATGTAAAACACAGAGATAGAGAGAAAGAGACAAGACCCTGACACAAACCAAGGCCAGCAAAGGAGGAACCTTGAAAACACAACAAAAACATTTGAAACTGACAAAGTCTTACCTAAAACAGTCTGGCAAGACCCAGGAGAGATAGAAACACCCGGGGTGGGGCGGGGGGGGTGGGGTAGGGGAGAGGAAAAACAGGGGGGGAAATTAGTCCTGGATGGGATCCTGCAAATACCGGTTCCTGTTATTCCAGTTAATCCCAAATATTTCCAAAATTTGTTGTGACCCATTTTTCAGTATTATTTTTTACAATATATATTTGGCTCAGTTGATGAAACCTGCCTTGTATGTGCTCCCAGTAAAGAAGTAGCTGGGAAGAAATCATAGTAAGCCTCATATAGCTAAAATATTAATGACTATATTGAGGTCTTGATCTTGCCAGCCAAAGGTATTTGTGAATTTCCTGTATTGTGCAAGGGGTTTGACTAGATGATGCTGGAGGTGCCTTCCAACTCTAAGATTCTATGATTCTATGGTGGCAGTCACATGAGTGAAATAAAGGGGGGGGGGAAGCGAGGCTATTTCCTCCAGGGTAAGCTGACCCGCACTTGCGTGACCACATGGATTTTTGTAGCTGCATAATCACTGCATAATCAGATGCAACCGCAAGCAAGTCAGGGTTTTTTTTAACTGTTTGTTCCCGATGTGCTTACATGAGGAATCAATGAACCACACCTCTGCACTGAGGTCACCCTATGGAAAGTGTGGGTTGTGCGCTGATGCAGGACCTCTCACCATTCCGCAGGTCCTGTAAAATGGAGCTGATCCACCAGGCCTTTAGTTGAGGTGGTGGGCATCCAATAAGAACCCCCTTCCCCCAAAGATACCACCTGTTCACGGCCCGGATTCAATGAACTAGAGTCCAGTGGCACCAGCTTTGATGCGGTCTGTTTTAAATGCTGTTTTAATGTTTTAACGGCTTACTTATTCCTATTGTATTATGTGTCCAATGGCTGAGCCTGTTCACTGTGAAGGTGTCTGCTTAATTAAATAAATAAATAAGAACACAATAAGAGCCCTGTTGGATCAGATCAATCTAGGCCAGCATCCTGTCACACACAGGGGCCAACCACAGGGCATAGAAGCCAAGGCCTTCCCCTGATGTTGCCTCCTGGCTCTGGGCTTCAGAGGTTAGTGACTCTGAATGTGGGGGTTCCCCTCAGTCACCATAGCTAGTAGACATTGATAGACTTATCCTCCATGAATCTATTGAATCCCCTTTCGAAGCTGTTTAGTCTTGTGACCATCACTACATCCTCTGTCAGCAAATTCTACATTTTAATCACTCTGTGTAAAGTACTATTTCCTTTTGCCCATCTTGAATCTACTGCTCATCATTTCATTAGATGGCTCACCACAAAATTTACCTCATGGCAGCGAACCCAAAGTCTATACCCTTACTACCTTTAGAACACCAGGTAACTGAGGGGAAGGGGTATAGTTTAAAACAAACCTAATTCCCCCAAAATCATAGGAGGCTGTATAAGTCCCCTTAGTTGATCGAATTGGCCTGTCACATTAGGATCTTCAGGTTCACCCTATCCCAGGACCTTGTGTAGGGCTCCCATTGTTCGCTATGGCTTGTGATGCTCCACAAATGCACAAGGTAGCTTTCCCTTACCACACCTAACCATCAGGGGAAGAGGTCCCCAACCCTTGTGCCCCCAAGGGGTCCATCACTGTATCTCAGCCTTTATCTTATTTGTCAACAAAAAGATTTTCTGATGTCAGTCACAATTCCCATTTTGACCCATGTTTTCCATGTTTTCGGCCTTCACTCTATCCAGTGCACTGCAGTGGAATGACTTGTTTTCCTTGGGCTGCTGCTAGTTGATTTTCATCAGTTTTGAATGCTGAGCTGTAATGTACGAAGCATACAAATTCCATTTTTATGAGCCTTCCCCAGGGCAAAATGATGATGCCCTCCATGAGTATGCAAAGTAAATGAAATGAAGTTGCATTTTTATTATGATTATTATTAAAATTAGAGTCACATGTGCTTTAATTCATATTCGAGGAATCCAAATTTACATCTCAACAGAGCATGTAGGAAATTAGAACATTATCGGGTTTGTATTAAATACCAAACAGCAAATTGCTTTCACACCCTTTTAGGCAGTTGTGGAATTTTGATGATCATGAAAATTAATGATGAATGTTAATCGTTATCCAGCATTAAAATGTGGTGAAATGAAACTTGAAAGGGTGTAAAGAGGGTTTTATTTCAATATTTTCTGTCATTCAACAAAACAAAACAAAACACCCTTTTTCTTGCGTTGTTAACTTGATGAGTCACCACAGTATCTGGATGTCTTATTTATAATGATTTGGTATTAAAACCAGCATCTCAAGTTAATTTGAACACAGCCTTATTATTTCCTTGTGCATATAATCATTAGAAAGAGTTGTTGAAAAATGTCTGTTTAATGTTTCACAACATCAGTTTGCCAAGTATATATTAATCCAAAAGAAAAGGTTAATTCCTGGAATTATGAAACCCTTTTAGGTTTTCATCAGGCTAAGCTTCAGAATCTTCCTAGTTTATACACAAAGGACAGGACACAGTCTTAAAGGCTGTGGTCACATACACTAAATAATCCACTTTCAGTGCACTTTCCGACTGGATTTTCACTGTGTGAAGTGGCAAAATCCAGTTGGAAAGTGCACTGGCAGTGGATAAAAAGTGGATTATTTATGTGTCTGACCGCAGCCTTATTCACACAACCAGTACAGGAAATTGTGGGGCTTTAGAGTAAGTGAACGAAATTTCAAAGCCAGCCACATAGGGCTGCAGATTTGATCAAGAAAAGGGAAATAGAGAAGGAAGGAGTTTAATTTCTTCCGATGCAACTTCCCCAATCTCCAGTGCATGTTATTGTGGAGTTAATAGCAGTTTATGATGATGTTTGGTGGTGTTTAGATTGGGAAACTGGCGCAGGCAGAAAGGGTTAAATAGTTCCTACCCCAGTTCCACTTTCCCAGTCAGATTAGCAACCCCACACAGATACTTAGAAGTTTTAAAAAGGGGTAGGTAATCCTGTCCTTGACCTGGATGGCCCAGGCTAGCCTGATCTCATCCGATCTCAGAAGCTACACAGGGTCAGCCCTAGTTAATATTTGGATGGGAGACTACCAAGGAAGTCTAGGGTTCCTATGCAGAGACAGGCAATGGCAGACCACCTCTGAATATCTCTTCCTTTTAGAACCTTATGGGAGGGTCACCATAAATGGGCTACAACTTTATGGCCCTTTACATACACACAGGGGTTCCTGATCATGGATCCTCTGTCTCGTACCTGCTTTGATTCACAATGATTCAGGCTGCATTGGTGGGAGTCTTGCTGACAGGTTTAATACTCCCCTGTATACTGCCCTGCACACACCCCATGTCTTTGCAGACAAACAAGCCCTCATTCTATAAATATACCACTAGGTGTCATGATATACAGTTTGCTAGTTAGAAGAGAAATCTGAGAGGTGCTAGAGTGCTGTATTTATCTATGACTTGTATCATGTAATATGGATCCTTGGACGTATAAGGGAAATGAATCAGTCATTAACTCAAAAGCCAAAGTGAAAAACATGATTTGTTAATATAGCTATTATTGCTATGCTGAAGAGATGCAAGGTACTTTGAAGCTCAGTGAGGGGGTCCCCAATGCTCTGGGATCATGGTTTCCAAGGGGAAAGGGCCATAAAGTACACTAAGGGTGCGATCACACGGGCATTTAAACCCGGGTCTCTTTCAAGCGCGATGGCTCAAACGGAAGGTACTTGTTTTGAAAGGTGGTTTGAAAGGCGGGCTCGAATGCGGGGGGGGGGGCTTCGAGACGGGAGACAGATACGGCCGTCTGGTCAGCCCCTTTAATTGCGATAAGGAACAGCCGCGAAGCCCGCAATAAACGTCCGTGTGATCGCACCCTGAGTGTCAGCAAGGTAGAGATGAGTTTCCATGAGGAGATAACCATTTACCCAAACCGCCAAGAAGGGCAAGGTAGATAGCTGTTGCCAAAACATGAGTATGTGCAGCATGAGCTCTATGGTGATTGGAGATAAGAGCCTATGGTCCCACAAAGGGAGAAGACTCCCAAACTCTGGATTGGGTAAGGAACTTTCAGCCAGCTAGGGCAGAAAGGATTAAAAGTACTAAATAAACTAATAATGTTGTTCAGGGCTCCGTTGGGGCCGGGTCGCGCCGGAGCGCCGCTCCGGGAGAGAGGAGGGCAGGGGGTGGGGCCGGCGAGGGCGTCTGGGGCGGTCCAGGCGGGGCTATGCTGCTGCCGCTCCCTCCCTCCCTCTCCCCCCTGTGCAGGGCCCGATCCGCCCACCCGCGCGGCTTCTGCGAGGGGAGGCGGGCAGGCGGCAACCAGGGGACGGAGGTGCACGGAGTTCCGCCTGGCTGGCTGCACCTGAGCTGGGCTGGGCCGGCCTCTACCTGGCAGGTGGGTGCTGGTGGGTGCGGCGTGTCCGGGGCTGTCTTGGGGGGGCAGGGCAAGGAGCAACGGGGCCGCCTGGGCTGCCGCAGCCGACGAAGCAAGGCTGGCTCGGCCCGGCCCCCACACAGAGCCCTCCTCCCGGGGAAGGAAGGGGAAGGGAAGGTTGTCCTGCGGCAGCCCACGGCTGGCTGGGGGGAGGGGAGAACAGGCCCTCCACACCTCCCCTCCCGCGCAAGGCTCGGCGTCCAGGGCACAACAGAAGGAGAAGGAGGAGGAGGAGGAGCCGGCCGCCCCTCCTGAGTCCTTGGGCGCAGGAGCTGCCAGGGCCTGCCCCCCCCGTGAAGTCTGGCCCGGCGGGGACCAGCGGGAGGAGCGGCCGGGGAGGCGCAAGTGCGGGCAGGCGCGTGAGCCAGGGGTCCCTCCCCCACACTCCCGGGGCCGCAGCAAGCTCCGCCGGCCCCGGGAGAAGCCCCCTGCTTCCCCCCCCACTCACACTCCCGGGGCCACGGCAAGCACCGCCGGCCCCGGGAGAAGCCCCTTCCTTCCCTCCCCCCCTTGCTCACACTCCCAGGCCCCAAGGGGGGCGCAAGGGAGGGAGAAACCGGGCCCCAGGGGCATGAAGCCCCTGGGGCCCAAGCAAGAGGGGGGAGGGAGTGAAACGCTGGCCCCAGTGGGGGGAGAAGCGCCCCTTCCTTCTCTCTCTCTCTCTCCCCACCTACCTACCTACCTTCCTGTTCCTTCCTTTCCCCCTTCCTTCCCCTTTCCCTTCCTTCCTTTCTTCTCTCTCTCCCCCCCCACCTACCTACCTTCCTGTTCCTTCCTTTCCCCCTTCGTTCCTTCCTTCTCTCTCCCCCCACCTACCTACCTTCCTGTTCCTTCCTTCCCCCCTTCCTTCCTTCCTTCCTTCCTTCCTTCCTTCCTTCCTTCCTTCTCTCCCCCACCTACCTACCTACCTTCCTGTTCCTTCCTTCCTTCTCTCTCTCTCCCCCCACCTACCTACCTACCTACCTGTTCCTTTCTTTCTTCCTTCCCCCCTCCCTCCTTCCTTCCTTCCTTTCTTCTCTCTCTCTCTCCCACCTACCTACCTACCTACCTACCTTCCTTTTCCTTTCCTTCCTTCCCCCTCCCTTCTTGCCTTCTGACATACTGCTGATGACGTCAGGGATGTGTGGCCTTTTGACACTTCTGGTGACGTCATCAGGGGTTGTGGCATATGCAAATAAGTTATGCTAATGAGCTCCTGCACCTCTTTTTTTATGAAAGGACCCCTGATGTTGTTCGAATACTGGGGATCGGATCAGGTCGGGACTGCAGCCACAATCAGTGTTTGTTCCACGGAGCATCCAAAGCAGGGATGTGGAGGTAAAGGATTGTACTGTTGAGGTTAGAGTCTGTGATTTTTCTTTTCTTTTCCGAGATCTACTATAACTTTTTTTTTTTCCTTTCTATCGTGCCCTGGTTTGTTAAGCTGTAGTAAAATAAAGTCCTTTCCTGTTTAAGACAGCAGGCTGTGTTCAAATACGTCTCCATGCACCAACTTACTTGTAGCATACATGCACACGGGCACACAGGAGTATAAGCTGGGAAGTCTGCCCTCTACACAGCCACAGCCCTTTCTACAAATCAGAAAAGTGCCCAGGTTTGCAGAACAATCTGAAATTAAAGAAAAAAATTGGAGGGGGCTAAAACCCCAAAGTGGTAAAAGAAGCACCTGTAGCTTTAAGAAAAAGTTGCCAACAATAGTGGTTGCTAGACTATTTATTTATTTATTGGATTTTTATCCTGTTGTTCCCTGCATGCAGGGCTCAGGGCTGCTCACAACAATTAAAACACAGATAAAACAATAAAAACATTCTACAGTTATACACAATTAATCACACCAAGATGGCCCATAAACCTAAGAGCATGCTCCTATGGGTCTATAAAAATGCCCAAGATTAGCAATGGGCAGTCGCTGAACATACCAAGTTGGGGGGAACAGGGGAGCCCAGAATAACAGGACACCCATCACCTTAACCAAAGGCCCAGTGGAACATCTCCAATTTACAGGCCCTGCGGAATTGAAGCAGATCCCACGGGGCTCTGATCTCACTTGGGAGAGTGTTCCACCAGGCCGGAACCAGAGCTGAAAAGGCTCTGGCTCTGGTCGAGGCTAAATGGATGTCCTTAGGGCTGTGGACCACCAGCATTTGTTGTTCCGATGAGCATAACGCTCTTCGAGGAACATAGCGGGAGAGGCAGTCCTGTAGATATGTAGGTCCCAGACTGCTCAGGGCTTTGAAGGTTAATACCATAACCTTGAACTGGATTCAGTACTCCACTGGGATTTAATACAGCTGTCAGTGCACTGGCTGGATATGCGCTCTAGAGGGTGCCCCTGTAAGGACACGCGCTGCTGCATTTTGAACAGTTGGAGTTTCTGAGTTAACCTTAAGGGCAGCCCAGCATAGAGTGAGTTACAGTAATCCAGCCTGGAGGTGACTATTTCATGAATCGATGTGGCTAGGTTGTGAGAAGAGAGATAGGGAACCAGTTGCCTGACCAGCTAAAGATGGTAAAAAGCTGTTACCTCATTTGGAGTACTGTGTACAGTTCTGGTTGCCACACCTCAAAAAAGATATTATAGCATTGGACAAAGTGCAAAAAAGGGCAACTAGAATGATAAAAGGGTTGGAACACTTTCCCTATGAAGAAAGGCTGAAGCGCTTGGGGCTCTTTAGCTTGGAGAAATGATGGCTGAGGGGTGCCATAATCAAGGTTTATAAGATTCTGTATGGGACAGAGCAGGTGGAGAAAGAAGTCCTTTTCTCCCTTTCTCACAATACAAGAACTTGTGGTCACTCCATGAAATTGCTGAGCAGTCAGGTTGGAACAGATAAAAGGAAGTACCTCTTCACCCAAATAGTGATTAACACACAGAATTCACTACCACAGATGGCTACAAGCATGAACGGTTTCGAGAGGGAATTACATGGAGCAGAGGTCCATCAGTGGCTATTAGCCACAAGGTATAGATAGGAACTCTCAGTCTGGGGCAAGTAACGTTCTGTATTTTTGGTACATGGGGGGGGGGCAACAGTGGGAGGGCTTCTAGTGTCCTGGCCCCACTGCTGGACCTCCTGAGGGCACCTGGTGTTTTTGGCCACTGTATGACAGAGTGCTGGAGTGGATGGGCCACTGGCCTGATCCAACATTGGCTTCTCTCATGTTCTTATGTTCTGGCAATGGCCATGACCTGGGCAAGACATCCAAGATCACACCCAGGCTCCTCACCGTTGGCATTGGTGACAATGGCACCCCACCAGGTGTTGGGACCTGGTTCCCTAAATCCACCCCTCCATGACTCAGGCACAGGACCTCTGTCTTTGATGGATTTAATTTCAGGCAGCTCTGCTGTAACGAACCAGCCATGGCTTCAAATACTCTGGCCAGAACCTCTGGGGTGGCATCCAGTCAGCCGTCCATCAACAGATATAGCTGGGTGTCATCAGCATACTGGTGATAACCCAGCCCAAACTTCCAGACCAGCTGAGCAAGGGGGCACATATAGATGTTAAATAACATAGTGGAGAGGATTGCCCCTGTGGGACGCCGCACACCAAAGGGTAGAGCAGTGAAACCCTGTCCCCAATCACCACCCTCTGCCCTGTCTGTGGAGAAATGAGGTGAGCCACCACAAAGTGCCCCCTCCTATCCCCATCTCGGCAAGGTGGTGGGCCATAAGATCATAATTGACCATATCAAACACCGCTGTTAGATCTAGTAATAACTGCAGCGCTGACCCACCTCAATCAAGATGCCTCCGGAGATCATCTGTGAGGGCAACCTGAGCCGTCTCCATTCCATAGCCAGGGCGGAAGCAGACTAAAATGGGTCCAGGATAGAGGAGTCATCCATGAAAGTCTGGAGATGCTCCGCTACTGCTCTCTCAACTACTTTACCCAGAAATGGGAGGTTCAGCACTGGGCAGTAGTTGGTCAGATCCTGAGGATCCAAAGATGACTTTTTCAAGAGCAGTCTCACCACTGCCTCCTTCAAAACCCTCGGGAGAGTCCCAGACCTCAGGGACAAGTTGACAGTATCTCCCAGGGGGGGTGTCTGTATTCTGTCACCACCAGCCTTCACCAGCCATGACGGACATGGGTCAAGGAGGCAAGTGGGGGGCTACGCAGCATCCAGGATCCTGCCCACCTCGACCCGGGTAAGCCAACTAAAATGGTCCAAAATGGGACCTGAAGACAACCATGGGGCCTCCAGTTCATTTACTGTATCAACCACAACAGTACTACCAGCTTTCAAGACTTGGCTTCTGTCAATAACAGGCAGGGGAAGGGAAGGGAGGGCCCTTTCCAGGGCTGTTATGGCCTCTGAGGAAAGACTCGTCAGGGCCAAGCCCACCAGAAAACACTGGGTGACCCACTACCAGGCAGCTTGTGTGACTCACTCATGATGAAAAACTGAATCACAAAAATTCCCAAAATTATAAAAAACATGAAAAAAATCAGGTAGAGTTAGGGATCTTTGTGGGGGTCTGGAGTAGGGTTTTTTAGAGCAAATGGCACCAAATTTGCAGGTAACCAAGACCTCTCTCTCATCATAAGGCTGCACTATAGACCTTGCATATTCCAACAAGACTTTCACAGGGTATATGCTGTTGTGCATTGAAGTCTGATTTTTGGCTATGAGGCAGTGCTATCTGAAGCAGAGCTGCACCCTTCTAAGCCCACGGGCTTCAGTAGACTTAGAAGAGTATAACTCTTCTTAGGATTGTACGGCTAGTCTTGTCACTCTGGTCCCGGAGTGTGGTTGGATGGCATTGCACACAGCAATTTTGCAGAAGTTAAGTGAGTTGATCTGTGGGAGACCTGGGAACTGAGGCCATGTTTCCTTGAGATCCTTCATGGGAGAAAAAGTAATAATTTTCTCAGGACCATCTGGGATACAGCCAGCACAGGGACCATTTATAGCACATTTCAACTCACCAAAAGTACTAATGCACAACACTTTTATTGGCTTGCCTTCCCACAAATACTCATATTAGATATTTATGGGACACGTAAAATAAAAATAAGAATTTAATGCAGCAAAGTAGTAAAAAGTTCTGGTTGTTTTTTTAAAAAGAACTCTTGTTAGATTTACTTGCAAAATTCAACACTCCTTCTGCAAAAGGGATCCTCCCATTGTGCAGTAACTTTTGGACCCCAGGTGAGTAGGATTCTGAAAAGAAGAAGAGGAGGAGATTGGATTTATACCCCCCCCTTCGCTACGCAAGGGAGTCTCAGAGGGGCTTACAAACTGCTTTTCCTTCCCCTCCCCACAACAGATACCCTGTGAGGTAGGTGGGGCTGAGAGAGCTCTGACAGAAAATGCTCTTTTTCAAGAACATCTCTGACAGAACTATGGCTTGCCCAAGGTCATCCAGCAGGTGCAAGTGGAGGAGTGGGGAATCAAACCTGGTTCTCCCAGATTAAAGTCTGTGCACTTAACCACTACACCAAACTGGCTCTCAGGGGGGTGAGAAGAGCCAGCAGCACCACCTTTCAGGAATTTGGGTCGAGCCAATACGTCTTTGGCTGAGCAATAGTTCCCTTGCCTTGTCCTGCAGCCAGACTGCCAGTTAAGTTAAGGGTCTGTCTGATGTGTGGGGCAGAGGAGGAGGAAAGGAGTAAATGGGCTATATGTTGATTCTCTTTGCAAGTCAATCAACAGGAAAATGAGAGTTGATCCTCCTGTGAAGTCAATGGTCCGGTAAATAGAGCTCGGGATGAACTCATAATGCTGAAATTAATGCCAGAACTGGCTTCACAAATCACAGCCGTTGCTGCCTTGGATGAAAAAAGGATCTGATCCTTTCTAACACCAAAACAGAGTTCTTTGTTTGTCAGTTGTGATGTGGCTCCCTATCTAAGTGAATGTGTTCAAAACATACAAGACAAACCATGGTTTGTTTAGGCAAATATGTTTGGTGTAGTGGTTAAGAGCATGGTCTCTAATCTGGGAGAACTGGGTTTGAACTGGGAGAACTGGATTTGGGACCTTGGGTCAGTCACAAGTTCTTTCAGAGCAGTTCTCAAGAGAGCTCTCTCTGCCCCACCTATCTCATAGGGTGTCTGTTGTGGGGAGGGGAAAGGAAAGGGTTTGTAAACTGTTCTGAGATTCCTTCGGGTAGTGAAGGGCGGGGTATAAATCCAAACTCTTCTCTTCTTCTTTCATGCAACTTGGTGCTTCACCTGCCTCTAGGAAGGTCAGGGTTTTAAATCCCATTCAGACAGACATAGTGTGCTCTGTAGTTTGATTTGAATGATCTCTACCCCATCCTCCTATGGACAGACTGAACCCAACTGACCTTCTAAATGTAGTGATTTCATACGAGACATCAGTGGGGTTACCAGCCTTCAGGTGGTCAGCAATATATGATAAGAAGAACCAAAATACAGAACTGAACTTTGGCACGAGTACGTTATTTATTTAAAACATTTATCCATTATAACCTTTCCATGTATATGTTTATAGGAATGTGCTTAGTAAACAGTATGATTGACTATACAGTGTTACACTGACTAATTATATCACGGCTGTATTTTAGTTCTTCTTAACCTTTAGGTGGTAGCTAGAGATATCCTGGGATTACGACTGATTCTAGTCCACCAAGAAAAATGGCTTGCCTTGGAAGGTGGATTCTATGGTATTATACCTCTTGAAGTCCTTCCCTTCCCCAAACCCTGCCCTCAGACTCCACCCCCAAAATCACCATGTATTTCCCAACCTGGAGCTGGCAACCCTAGATACCAGGGAAATAGGATAAGAAAATAACTTTTATTCACTACCAGAGACGTGTAAATAAGGAAGTTCAGTAAAGAGGCTTAAAACTACTTACAGGTAACATGCAGCTTTTGCTGGGTTCATTAAGTTACAACATGTCAGTTGTCAATTCCTGGGAGCACAGAACAGTTAACTGTCAAGCTGGGTTTTTTTTGGGGGGGGGGGGGTGGATACCAGTCTTCCCTCATCCTCGGGATTCTTTCAATGTAAATGTGAGCGCCCACCCTCAGAAACTACAGATCTTTTGCCAGTTTCATTCAGAAAGTTGTTCCCTGATACAGCTACACTACAGTCTGTTCCGAAATAATTCACTATGCTAGCTTGCTTCCTCACAAAATACAGACTCTGAAAACTGTATAGTCTCCTGAGACACATTCTTTCCCATGAAGCATTCTGGAAATGCAAGTCCTGTCTCCAAATATTCTCTGCTTTAACGTGCTTACACTCAAAACAAATTCTAAGATAGGATCCCTCCAATCTCACTCTAAAGGCTCAGACCCTATCTGACTGGTGCTGATAGTGTAACAGATTTTCCTCTTACTGCCCATCCTACCTGGCTTCTTCAACCATCCATGGGACCTGGTTGACTGTTAGTTGCTCTGCACCCAAACCAAAGAAGGCACACAGTGACCAACTGAAATGGGGCTCAGACCTTTGTCCATTTGTTACAGCCTCCCATCAGAATCCCCAGATATTGTCCCACCCAACGTGGCTGATTGGCTGAAGCAGAGTCAACAGAAATCAAACCCATCTAAGACAGAGGTCCTGTGCCTAAGCCGTGGAGGGATGGAACTGGGGACCCAGCTCCCCACCCTTGATGGGGCACTGTTAGTGCCAGCATTGACGGTGAGGAGTCCTGGGTATGACCTTGGATGCCTCACTTTCAATGGAGGCCCGAGTCATGACCATTGCCAGATCAGCCTCACACCATCTCTGGCATGTCAGGCAGCTGGCCCCTTAACTTTCCCACCGTGACTTAGCCACAGTAATCTATGCACTGGTCACCTCCAGGCTGGACTACTGAACCTCACTCTACGCAGACTGTTTAGGAAACTCCAGCTGGTTCAAAATGCAGTTGTGCGTGTCCTTACTGAGATGTCAGGACAAGCACATATACAGTCTGTGATCCACCAACTGCATTGGCTCCCAGTTGAGTACCAGATCAAGTTTAAGGTCCTGGTATTGCCCTTTGAGAGCCAGTTTGGTGTAGTGGTTAGGAGCACAGACTCTAATCTGGGAGAACCAAGTTTGATTCCCCACTTTTCCACATGCAGCTGCTGGTGTGACCTTGGGTTAGTCACAAGTTCTTTCAGAGCTGTTATCTCAAGAGCAGTTCTCGAAAGAGCTCTCTCAGCTCCACCTACCTCACAGAGTTATTGTGGGGAGGGGAAGGGAAAGGAGATTGTAAACCGCTCTGAGACTCTGAGTGAAGGGTGGGGTATAAATCCAACTCTCCTCCTCCTCCTCCTCCAATACTAGTTATCAGTACCACTAGTATAACCAAAAGGGACTCCCCCTGGGCTACAGTTCTGTTACAGAGCTATATAGTTGTTATGTATTGGGACTGAATCAGCCCTGATTGAATCATCCCTGACTGAATTAACCTAGAGACTGGCTGAGTTTGGAGCACAAGAACAATAGCCGACCAGGACTCTGGAGCAAACCAATCAAGTAGTGTGTTGTTCAGTCGCACAGTTGAGTCCAACTCTTCGCGACCCCATGGACCACATCACACCAGGCCCTCCTGTCTTCTGTTGGGTTCCGGAGTTTGCTTAATTTCATGTTTGTTGCATCAATGACACTGTCTAACGATCTCATCCTTTGCCGTCCCCTTCTTCTTTGACCTTCAATCTTTCCCTGAATCAGGGTCTTCTCCAGTGAGTGCTCCCTTCTCATTTGGTGGCCAAAGTATTTGAGCTTCAGCTTCAATATCTGACCTTCCAGGGAACAGTCAAGTAGTAATGTTTTGTAAATAGCTTACCACGGGGTGGGGGGTGGGGTGGAGTGTTTTGCATGCATTTAAGCAGCGCTTCAGCCCTGCTAGGGTTGTCTTGTTCTGGCTTAACTCACTTAATAAACTATGAGCTGATCACTCTATACATCTGAACCCAGTATATTTCAATGGTTCATAGAGCTGCCACTGGGTTTTTACTGACACATGTAGACCCAAATTAGAAAAAAAGATACCCAACTTTCATGTAATCAGAAACATCCAGAGGGTATCATATGCATTTATACACAAGCAATGATTGCTCAGCAATGGAGAACATTATTCTCCACATTTTAGTAAGTATTGTATTAAAGCTTTCATCAAACTTAAAATTTAACTAAATTGTACTTAGAGAGAGAACCCATAATGCAGTAGTTATTAAAAAAAAACAAGGCCAATCATTTTTGAGCAAATCTTGCTACAACAGATGGAAGCATCTCGCACAGGACTAAACAGGCCACTAATACAATAAACAATTCAAATTGGATTTATTCTGAAAATACCCAGCATAAAGTCAAAGAGCTGTTTCTATTCCAGCAAACAGATGTATGTACCCTAGATTGCAGTTTTTAATATAATGCAATCTGAACTAATTTAGAGTCCATCTGAACTGTTACTCAAATACTTCCCATTTTAGAGGACCTGCTCTTTATCGTTTATATATAAACACTGAACATTGGCTGAGGACAGACTGGCAAAATGAAGCGTAAGGGAAGCGGGGCAAAAAGACCTGGGCCAAGTTGTTGTGGGGCTTTCTGGTTGCACTGCATGGACTGATGTGGGACCATACTGGGGAGGAGGCAAAACGGAGCGTTTGCACTGTGGGGCGGCCCCTGGTGGTGGTGCCACGGTGGCGTACAGCTTTGGGCCATTTTGCTGACTTGCGCGTAGGCGCATGGGTGCAGCAGCCGGATCAGCAGGTTCACATTACCGGCACCGCTTGATGTGCTTATTTGCATCCACCCTTCCAGGAAGTGGGATCAACACGCACCCAGACAGCTTGACACCAGTTTCACCAGGTATCTTTATAAAGCGGGATCAAAACGCTTCAGGACAGGGTGAGTACGGCACGGGAACGCCAGACAGCTGAGGCTGTATGAACCGGCCCACTTAGTCCGCTTGAGAAACACGCCAATATGAGGCCAAACTGCCAATCTGAACTCAGCCACTGTCAATGAAGCATATGATCCAGTCTGAGGGTCTGTCTGCCTGCATTCTGGGATTGTTCCAGTACAACCCTTGAGCCACGTTCAGAATGCTTTAGTGGGAAATTGGGCAAGAAACTCCCATGTGGACTATCCATCGAGCAAACAAGAGCCAATCCAGAAAGAGAAATGTCAGCTTAGAGCTCTCCATATGTCTTTCCTCTGATAGTATATAGACGCAACAAGATCTATCCATTTGAAGACAACACAAGAGCAACACAAGGCGCTGGATCCAGTGGAAGTTTCTGTTGGTAGAACAGGAAGAGCATGCTATCAAGTTGCAATTAACTGATAATGACCCCATCCATGGGCATTCCAGGCAAGAGACAGATGGAGATGGTTTGCCTTTGCCTTTCTCCATGTAGAAGAGAACTGTGGCCAGCCCTGCATAGCTCCCAGTGAGCTCAGGCTAAACTGGACTATTTGAGTTACTCCGCTGATGGAAGGGAGAGCCAATTTCAACAGACCCCTGACTCCCCTTTCATGCTTTTCCTGTGAAACTTTTGTTCCACAGGAGCAGCATTTCAGAGGACATTTTGAGCAGCAGCTGGAAGGTGGAGAATTCCTGCTGTTCTGATGGAAACCCCTTCCATCTGCAGAGGTTTTGCATCAGATCTAACCCAAATTGGGCCATGGTGGCTCAGAAGTTAAGTCACTAAGCTGCAGCCTGGAAGGTCGATAGCTTGGCAGTTCGACACCCTAGAGCTGCGTGATGGAGTGAGCTCCTGTCCCCCTAGAGTCGGATTCAACTGGATTTCGAGCTAGGAACCTTTTAAACCCAAGTTACCACTCTACTGGAGCAGCGGTGGCTTAGAGGTTAAGACGTTGAGCTACGGACCGGAAGATCGGTGGCTCAGCAGTTCAAGACCCTAGTGCCATGTGATGGAGTGAGCTCCCGTCTCTGGCCCCAGCTCCTGACAACCTAGCAGTTTAAAAGCAAGACACTGCAAGCAGATAAACAGGTACTGCTTTGGTGGAAAGGTGACAGCGTTCCATGTGCCTCCGCATTTAGTCATGCTGACTACATGACCACAAAGAAGTCTTCGGACAGCGCTGGCTCTTCAGCTTGGGAATGGAGATGAGCACCGCCCCCTAGAGTTTGATTCAAATGGCTTTCGAGCAAAGGAAACCTTTACCTGTACCTACCACTTTGAACTGAGACAAGGCATTTTCTTGGTTTCGTTTCACCAAAGAAATCCCAACTGGAGCATCATACCTAGGACCACAAGCGTGTCTACCACCTTTGGAAAATTATTGGAAACCCTGCCTGACTCTGTAGACACCCAATTGCACTACTCCTTGCATCAGCAGGAACTGTCTGCACAAAATGAATGACTCCTACAGGGAAATCGGGTAGCAGTTCCAGAAGATGAATGCCAGATCATATTGTCAACAGTGTGTGCAGAACACAATATGAACGAAAGCCCTGACCAGAAGCTAGCTGTGGTCACTAGATAGGGTTGCCAAGTCCAAGTTGGAAAATACCTGGGGACTTTGGGGGTGGAGCCAGGAGAAGGCAGGGTTTGGGGAGGGGAGGGGCCTCAGCATGGTACAATGCGAGAAAGTCCACCCTTCAAAGCAGCCTATTTTCTCCAGGGGAGCTGATCTCTGTCAACTGGAGATCAGTTGTAAAAGCGGGAGATCCCCAGGCCCCACCTGGAGGCTGGCAACCCTATCACCAGAAGTGGATAATGACAGAGACAGGTCATGAGAAAGTTGGACACTTGCAAGGCTGCCAGCTATAATTCATCAAGACCACCAAAGGAAACCCCCTTTGCTGCTTTTTAAAAAAAAGCAAGTGTAGTTTTTATTGTTGTTCTTTTCCAGAATGGCTCGAGGCAAATATTGTTCTGGGACACTTTCCTCTTGGACAGCCGTCCTCTGTTCATCCAAGAATTAGCCTGCCACAACTTATCTAGACTAGCACCACTGCATCGCATCATTCCATATGGGGGCCACTAACCTCCAGACTAAGCTCCAGACGGCAGAGACGCCAGAGAAGATGGCTGCTCTGAAGGAAGGACTCTTATGTCATATCCTGCTAAGGTCCCTCCTTGTCTGAAACCTCACCCTCTGCAGGCTCCACACCCAAATCTCCAGGAATTTCACAACCTAGAGTTGGCTGTCTTATCATTCCAGCCCAAGGAATGTCAAAGGAAAGCAGGCTGCAATCGAAGACTGGCCAAAAAGACTAAAAAACTTTCTGTTTGGTCAATATTTTATTTCTTAGCCTATGACAGGATCCAGCCCATAATCTTATGAATTATATCAATGTTGATCTAACCCATAATAACTCCTGGTCTTGTGAGAGAAACTTACCACTCAGAACAAGAACAACAATTCCCTTTTGGGAATCCACCGTTCTTCAGGAGCTTGTGTTTGCCTGAGTCTGTGGAGCTGAGTGGGACCATCCTCCCCAAGGGCAGAGGTACAAGATCACTTGGTTCTGGCCCAGGCAGCTGCTGAGAGGCCCCTGAGCCTCACTCAGTTGGAGAAGACCCATCTCCCTAGTGCAGTAGTTTGTCTGTCAGAACTGGCGGCAGGCACATGACATATATGAACATATGAAGCTGCCTTATACTGAATCAGACCATTGGTCTATCACAGCCAGTGTTGCCTACTCAGACAGGCAGCTGCTCTCCAGAGTCTCAGGCAGGAGTCTTTCTCATCACTTGCTGCCTGTTCCTTTTAACTGGAAATGGCAGGAATTGAACCTGGGACCTTCTGCATGCCAAGCAAATGCTCTACCACTAAGCCACAGCTCCCTCCCAAGCTTGAAACATGCTATGTTCTTTTTCGCCCCTTTTATACTACTATAGATCTTTGGGAATATAGGCTGTTGGGTGGAGCAATGAAACTACTCAATGTGCGTATTGGGAGGAGTGCGTGTAGGAGTGACTGGAAGAAGAAAAATTGGGTAGGATGTAGGGTTGCCACTCCAAGTCTCTCAGACCAGCTGATGGGGGCGAACATACCGGTAGTGGGGAGGAATGCTGAAAATAAACACGACTTGCCTACATGACCCAGAAGTGATGCTCTGGTCTTTGGGCAAAAACTCTATGGTAGAAATAGCTCCTACCATAGAATTTTGCCCCCAAACCAGAGTATCACCCCTGATGTGCCCATGTCACTTCCGAATCACGTAGGCATGTCCTGTTAATTTCTGGGATTGTTCCCTGTTGGGGGGGGGGGTGATTCCCCCTGGCAGCCAGCTGGCCAGTGGCAGAAAGGTAGCCCCAAAAGCAGGGGACTCCCGTCCCCCCATCAGGGGATCTGGCATCCCTAGTAGGATGTGGAACATGAGGCCTAGTCATTTTTCTCTCCAAGTACTGGATTGATGAAAGGCCTCAGTTGAAGAAGTTTGGGGTCTGGTGTGGGCCCTCCCTCCTTGCAGACGAGGTAGCCCCCAGACCATCTGTCTTTGAACTAAAGCTGATTTCTTCTCTTGGATGGTGGGGACGAAGGCCCTGAGAACTTTCCTTCATGCTGGAAGCCTGCTTCTGAGGCAATGCGGCTGGACCAGCTTCAACACGAAAACAGTACTTCTGGGACAGAAACTACTGGACCTTTGGTTTGGGAAGGAAAAGGAGTTTGGGGGTGGGGAGTACCATACCTCGTGAGCAAAACTGTATTTTCCCTGTTGTAATAAATAGTTACTTTGCTTAAGCCAAGGTGCATGAGTGGGAGGGGGATTTAAGAAAGGAGGCTCTGAGCCTTGAACTTGCTCTTATTTCCAACGCCCGGGTCATACCAACAACAACTAAATGCCCAGGTCTATAGGTGTTCAGGACAGTACTTCAAAAACAAATTATGACCAGTACCTTTCAGGGACTGCCTTGCTGGTGCCTTTGCACCAATTTAAGATTACAGTGGGAAGAAGCTTTGCATTTTGCAGTTGCAACCGGCGAAGTAATGGAAATATTAGGGATGAGGATAATAGCAGTCATTGTAGCCAATGCTTTCTCAGAAATATTGCAATAGGGTTCTGCTTTTCTCTGTGGGCTCCATCCATGCCACTGCCCTGAGTAATTGGTTTGTGTCGGCTATGCTGGAAGAAAATGACCATGAACATAAGAATGCCCGTATACTTAGGAGAACAAAAAGAGCACAAGGTAAATTATTCCTTTGCGATAACAAGAGAGCAGCCCCTATTCAGAAAAATCACCAAATTATCTTTCCGATGCAGCCTGTTCACAAACTAGAAGCCAGTGCAGTTAGCAGAGTCATTTTCTCTAAATAACGGTGGTGCTCTGACTGACCTGCTGAAATGGAATACCGACATGTTTGACGGGGGAGGTTCTGAGTGCAAGAACCGGTGAACTTAACAAGTATCCTTAAAATAGTGCTAGTTATTTTTATATGTGCGCTGTTTGCTTCAATCTGCTGCCATCCTGGAATATGACATTTCCCATGACATTTCCCTTTAAAGAGCTGGATGTAGTTTCTCAAAAAGCATAGTGAGAAAAATTGCCAGGGATTACCACATTATCTTGTATGGTATAAATGAACTTGAGAGTTCAGCATTATGGCCGATTCCTTATTGTAAACATAGGGCACGGTTTATCCCAGGTTAAACACTTCAGGTCCAGCTGATGCATTATATGTGAAAGACAGCCTGATCCTGTGCACGCTTTGTCACAAATTATGTATCCCTGTGCTTAATGGGACTACTCACAAGTAATTGTGTACAGCATTGCCGCCTGAGTTAGATCTCTCAAAGAGAAACTAAGGTTCCAATCTAAGCTTGCAGTCCTAAGAACTCTTTCCTGGGAGTAAGCCTTATTGAATAAAACAGTTTTTTTCCTGCTGAGTAGAGCTGCTTAGTATTGCCCCTAAACTCATGATTTCAATGGTCTTCGAGTGGAATAATGCTGTAGTATCACAAACACAATCCTAAACATAAGGTTGCCAACCTCCAGGTGGGGCCTGGGGATCCCCTGGAATTACAGAGATCAGTTCTCCTGGATAAAATGGCTGCTTTAGAGGATGGAATCTAGGCATTATTCTCTGCCAAGGTCCCTTCAAACCTCCAGGAATGTCCCAATCCAGAATTGGCAACCTTACTCATGTCCACTCAGAAGTAAATTCCACTATATTCAGTGGGGCTTACTCCCATGTAAATGTGTACAGGATTGTAGCCTTCGTGTAAAGCAGTCTTAAGCAGGTGTACTCAGAATTGTACTTAGGTCTATTCAATGGGACTTACTTCCAGTAAACTGTTCTTAGGCTGGTATTGTAAATTCACTGAATTTTTGGTAGGATCATGCTGGTGTGCAAATTTCTACATTCACATAGATCAGAACCATGTGGTCAAAACAGGGGAGGGGGGAATCCCAACTTTTCAAAAGGGTGGGAAATTTTTGAGAAATATTAACCCCCTAAGGGTAGCATTCCTTAATTATGTCAAATGGGGAATCATTACCCTCTTGTTTTATAACAGTGCATTCAGCCTTTGAAAAAAGTAAGAAAGAGTGGATTCCTTTTGTGCTATGCTGAGATTGTGCTTAATTGTGAATTGGATTTAAATTTTAAAAAATCATTGGTTTGCCTAGCAACATTGGGGAATTTCACACAGCCATTATGTTCCGTTTCAGGAACTCTTCAGTAACAGTTTCTGTCAGGCATTTTACACAGAACCGTATTAGTACCGGTTCCCTAACGGAACATTCTGGCCCTTTCACACAGAAATGTGCCTCTCCCATTGGGGAAGTGTTCCTGAGCCTGCTTACCTTGAAACCTCCTCCAAAGCGTTCTTCTGTTCTTTGTACTGGTCCTGAAGCGCTATAGGGTGCTGTGTGAAATGCCCCCAAGTCAACAAAATTAGTTCAGAAATGTACAGCTGAGGTTAGAAAATAGGTTAAAGAAAGGTGAACAAGGCAAAATATTAGATTGGATTAAGGCTGGCCTACTTTTGAAGAGAGATGGTGAGAATACACAGAAGAGCTGTATGCTAGTAGCAAAGAAGATCAAACTCAGGATGCTAAGGAAAGGGAAGCTGAAAACCCCCCTGCTTTCCTTGAGGAAGAGATTATGTGGGCAATGAGCCAACTACTACCAAACAACAAGGCCCCAGGTGTTGACATCATCTCCGTGGAATTGCTGAGGCCTGTACCACCTGCAATCATCAGAGCCCTGTGTCAGAAAATTTGGGAAACCAACAAATGGCTGAGGGACTGGAAACACTCAGTGTTCATTCCACTATCAAAAAAGGGAGACTCCAAAGACTGTTCCAATTACCACACAATGGCTCTTATTCCTCACATTAGCAAAATTCTGCTTAAAATTACACAATGCCTGGCACCAACCATTGAAAGGAAATTACCAGATGTCCAAGCTGGCTTCTGAAGGCAGTGTGGCACTTGTGACCTTATAGCAAATTTGCACTGGATCATGGAGAAATCTCATGAATATCCAAAGATTATTCATATGCTTCATCGATTACAAGAAAGCCTTTGACTATGTCGATCATGACAAACGGTGGAGAGCCCTACAGGACCTGGGGGTGCCAGCACATCTAGTCAACTTGATACAATCGTTGCACACAAACCAGGAAGCCACTGTGTGAACACTGTATGGAGATGCTGATTGGTTCAGGATTCTTTCACCTTTCCTATTCAACATGTATGCCAAAAAAATCATGAGGAAGTTAGAGCTGGAAGAGTCAAAAATCAGGGTAAAGACTGGAGAAAGGAATACCAACAATCTTTGATTTGCTGACGACACAACCCTCCCCTCGGAAACTAAGGAAGGCCTGGAATACTTGATCAAGAAAATCAAAGAAGAAAGTGAGAAGTTTGGCCTCTTCCTAAACATCAAAAAGACCAAGTTCATGACCACTGAGAAGATCAGAAACATCAAAATAGCAGTTGACAATGAAGAGATCAAATGTGTGGAAGAATTCTCTTTCTTAGGATCACAGATCAACCAAAACGGCGAATGCAGTCCTGAAATAAAAAGTCGAATCCCGCTGGGTTGCACAGCAGTGATGAGCATGAATTGAATATGGAAGAGCAAGGACATCAGCCTAGCAACCAAATGCAGATTAGTCTATGCTATTGTGTTCCCCATAGCAATCTACGGCTGTGAAAGTTGGACCATGAAAAAGCAAGACAGGAGGAAAATCGACTCATTTGAGACGTGGTGCTGAAGAAAGCTCCTGCACATTCCTTGGACAGCAAAGGAGACAAACAAGCAAGTATTGGAGTGCATAACACCAGACATCCATTGGAAAGAAAAATCACAAAACTGCGGCTGACTTATTTTGGCCATGTCATGCAGAACTCACTAGAAAAAGTAATTATGCTTGGATTGGTTAGCGGCAAAAGGAAACCTGGCTGCCAAAGAACACAGGGACTAGACACCATAGAAGTCTATACCAGCCTGTGCATGGAACAACTCAAAGAAACAGTACAAGACTGGAAAATGTGGAGAGAGCTGGCCCATGGAATTGCCAAGAGGTGAACACAACCGAATGGTTAACAGCAACAACTCAATAGAACAACTTTTGAAGAGAGGCCCGTTGTCCCTTGCTCTCAGAAAATGGCTATTTGGGAGTCATCTATGAAAAAGAACAAGAAGAAAAGTTGGTTTTATAGTCCGCTCTTCACTACCCAAAGGCGTCTCAGAGTGGCTTACAGTTGCCTTCCCTTCCTCTCTCCACAACACACACCCTGTGAGGTAGGTAGGACTGAGAGAGCTCTGAGAGAATGGTGAATGACCAAAGGTCACCCAGCTGACTTCATGTAGAGGAGTGGGGAATCAAACCCAGTTCTCCAGATTAGAGTCCACGGCTCTTAACCACTACACCAAGTGTGGCCAGGAGGACATGCAGATTTAAAATACAGTCTTAAGCATGAATTCACAGAAGTAAATCCCATTCAGTTCAATGTGACTTAAAGGTAAAGGTTTCCCTTGCTCGAAAGCCAGTCGAATACGACTCTAGGGATGTGGTGCTCATCTCCGTTTCCAAGCCAAAGAGCCAGCGCTGTCCAAATACGTTTCCGTTGTCATGTGGCCGGCATGACTAGACCACTTCCCACCAAAGTGGTACCTATTTATCTACTTGCAATTTCTTGCTTTTGAACGGCTAGGTTGGCAGGAGCTGGGGCCAGAGATGGGAGCTCACTCCATCATGCAGCATTTGGGTCTCGAACTGCTGAACTACAGACCTTCTGGTCTGCAGTTCAGTGTCTTAACCACTTGAGCAGCCCCTCAATGTGACTTACTCACTTGTAAATAGGGTTGCCAGCCCCAGGTTGGGAAATACCTGGAGATTCTGGGGGCAGAGCCTGAGGAGGGCAGGGTTTGGGGAGGGGAGGTACTTCAATGGGACATAATGCCATAGAGTCCACCTTCTAAAGCAGCCATTTTCTCTGTTGCCTGGTGATCATTTGTAATCCCAAGAGATCTCCAGCCACCACCTGGAGGTTGGTAACCCTCATTGTAAATGTGTTTAGGATTGCAGACCTGCATCTGAAAGATCTGGGAAGACCCTCTGCTATGACTATTTAAGTACTCTGGGTAAGTCACAGTTTCTTTCCCTTATTTTTCCATCCACAAAATAAGTCTAAGGAAATCAGGTTAGACATAAATATTTTAAATAAATGAATAACAAAACATTGTTGTTGTAGGATACAGTAAATACTTTAATGATGCTTTCAAGTATCTTTTACTGCACCTGTATTTATTGTTACAGTAACATGAACCTTTTTGCACAGCATAGAAATCTTCACCAGGCTGTACAGAAATGTGAGGATGCAGTAAATCACATGCATTTACTTACAGCGGGGGTAATCGTGTTAGTCCACTGCGGCCAACATAAGCAGGAGTCTTGAGTCACCTTTAAAGACAAACAAAAATTTATCAGCAGCATAAACTTTTACAGGCTAGAGCCCACTTCTTCAGAAGCTTATTGAAATTTGTTTTTTTAAAAAAAAATAAAATAAAATATCTTGTGTGTGTGTGTGTGTAAAATATGCACTTTATATATTTGCATTCTACCTCTCCTATAATTGGAGGTAGCTTCCAAACAAAAGAAAAAAGATAAACTAATAATTTTTGTTGTTCAGTCACACAGTTGAGTCCAATTCTTCGCGACCCCATGGACCACATCACGCCAGGCCCTCTTATCCTCCATCGCCCTTCGGAGCTTGCCCGACTCCATGCCCGTGGCATCAATAACACTTCTAACGCAGGGGTGTCAAATATGCAGCCCGGGGGTCGAATCAGCCCCCAGAGGGCTTCTATCAGGCCCTCAGTGGAACTGGCTGGCTTCTTCTTCTTCCAGTTCTCCTGCTGCTGCGTCATTGTAGGTTTGAACAGCATTCTCAAGATTGTAACAGCACAGACATTTTGATAATTCAGAGCAAGAGGAGTCAGTTATCAGACACTGTTAAATAAACAAAATATTACAAGAGTGCTAATGTTTTAAGCATGTTTTTATTTTAAGTAAAAAAAAAACCTTTGTGTTTGTGTTCTTTATAAAGTTTATATCTCTGCTACCTGGCATTACATTTTATGACACACACATTTATGATACACATGGCCTGGCCCAACAAGGTCTCATTTATGTCAAATCCAGCCCTCATAACAAATGAGTTCGACACCCCTGGTCTAACCATTTGTATTTGTATTTTATTGATTTCTATCCCACCCATTCCGGCCTAAGCTGGCTCAGGGCGACTAAAAATTATCGTAATACTTTATCATCCTTTGCCATCCCCTTCTTCTTTGACTTTCGATCTTTCCCAGCATCAGGGTCTTCTCCAGTGAGTGCTTCCTTGTCATTTGGTGGCCAAAGTATTTGAGTTTCAGCTTCAGTATCTGGCCTTCCAGCAAACAGTCAGGGTTGATTTCTTTTAGGACTGACTGTTTTGATCTCCTGGTAGCCCAAGGGACTCTCAAGAGTCTTCTCCAGCACCATAATTCAAACGCATGTATTCTGTGGTGCTCGACCTTTCTTATGGTCCAGCTCTCACAGCCATACATTACTACGGGGAATACCATCGCTTTGATTATACAGACCTTTTGTTGGCAGGGTGTAGGGCTGCCAAGTCCCCCGCTTGGGCGGGGGAAACACCGATTTTTAGAGCTTACCTCCCGCTTTTCCAAAGATGGCCACCGGGGGGACAAAATGGCTGCCTTAAAAGGGAAATGTCTGCAGAGAGCCTGCCCTGCAGTAAAAAGCCTCGCCAGACATTTCCCCTTTAAGAAATCAGCAAGAGAGCTTCTTCCACAGCAAGAGAGCCCCGCCCAGAGATTAAGGAGGGACTGAAGGAGCTGCTTTTGCATGTGGCTGGCAAGGTGAGTTTCTCTTCCAGCTTTTTTCATTCTCTCTCCCTTTCTTTTTTCTGTCTGTCTGTCTCTCTCTCTGTCCCCATGCAGCAGAGGTCTATCAGTGGCTATTGTAGCCACAAGGTCTAAATGGAAGTAAGTGCCTCTGCCAGTTTTTTCCCCTTCTCTCTCTCTCCCTCTTTCTTTTTTCTGTCTGTCTGTCTGTCTCTCTCTCTGTCCCCATCCAGCAGAGGTCTATCAGTGGCTATTGTAGCCACAAGGTCTAAATGGAAGTAAGTGCCTCTGCCAGTTTTTTTCCCCTTCTCTCTCTCTCCCTCTTTCTTTCTTTTTTCTGTCTGTCTGTCTCTCTCTCTCTGTCCCCATGCAGCAGAGGTCTGTCAGTGGCTATTATTAGCCACAAGGTCTAAATGGAACCCTTTGTCTGGGGCAGTGAGGCTCTGCATTCTTGGTGCTTGGGGGGCAACAGTGGGAGGGCTTCTGGAGTTCTGGCCCCGCTGCTGGACCTCCTGAGGGCACCTGGTATTTTTGGCCACTGTTGTGACACAGAGTGTTGTACTGGATGGGCTGTACTGGATGGGCCGATCCACTGTGGCTTCTCTCCTGTTCTTATGATATGAAAATCATATTCAGCACTTGTGTAGCACTTAGTGCTTCATATTCTGCTGAGATGAGGAAGGATTCAGTAGGGCCGTTGCTCAGTGATAAGAGCATCTGCTTGACATGCAGGAGGTATCAGCCTCTTCAGCTAAAAAAGGATCAGGTAATAGGTGACATTAAAGATCTCAGCCTGAGACCCTGGAGAGCCACTACCAGTCTGAGTAGTCAATACTGACCTTGATGGACCAATGGCCTGATTCAGTATTAGGAAACTTCATGAGTTCATGTGTCAGCATGTGGAAGCAACATCACAGGATGTGACATCACAAAATGATGTCACTTCCTTTCTCCTGGCTCCACCCCCAAAGTCTCCTGGCTCCACCCCCAAAGACCCCAGATATTTCCCAAGTTGGACTTGGCAGCCCTAGCAGGGTGACGTCTCTACTTTTTATTAGGCTGTCTAGGTTTACCATCGCTTTTCTCCCAAGGAGCAGGCGTCTTTTAATTTCAAGGCTGCAGTTACTGTCTGCAGTGATCTTGGATCCCAGGAACGTGAAGTCTGTCACTGCTTCCACAATTTCTCCTTCCATTTGCCAAGGAGTGATGGGGCTGGATGCCATGATCTTAGTTTTTTTGATGTCGAATTCAAGCCATCTTTTGGGGTCTCCTCTTTCATCCTTAGGAAGAGGCTCCTTAGGCCCTCTTCACTTTCTGCCACTAGAGTGGTATTGTCTACATACCTTTGGTTGTTGATGTTTTCCCTGGCAATCTTAATTCTAGTTTCTGATTCATCCAGGCCAGCATTTTGCATGATATACTCTGCATATAAATTAAATAAGCAGGGTGACAACATACATCCTTGTCATACTCCTTTTCCTATTCTAAACCAATCAGTTGTTCCATGTCTGGACTGTTGCTTCTTGACCCTTATGCAGGTTTCTCAGGACTAAACTAATAATACCACAAATCAAATACTTTAAAAAGCATGTATAGAAAGAAATTGCTTGAGAGTCTAAACACAACTCCTGTATATTTATATTGAAGTTGCACCTGAGTCCTGGAGATGACTCAGAATTATTTCTGATCTCCAGACTACAGAGATCAGACCTTGGGGGGGGGGGGGGGGGGGGGGCTTTGGAGGACGAATTCTATAGCATTATATCTTGCTCACATCTCTTCTTTTCCCATACTGCAACGTCTCCAGATTCTGTCCCCAACAAATCTCCAGGAATTTCCCAACCTGGAGCTGGCAACCCTATGACCCGTGGATATTTACTCAGAAGTGAGACCCACTGGGTCCAGTGAAGCTTATCCCAAGTAAGTGTATTTAAAAAAGCAGGCCTTAGTTGCTACTAAAGGTGACAATTCCAGATGAGTAGCAGTGTAAAGTCTCGATCAGGTAGGTAGCCGTGTTGGTCCGAAGCAGATAGAACAAAGTTTGAGTCCAGAGTAAAGTCTGTTAAAGCAAAATAAAACAGGAGTTCAGTGGCACGTTAAAGCCAACCAACATTTATCCCAGTGTAAGCTTCTGTGAGTCAAAGCTCACTGAAGAAATGCGTTTGATAGATTAAGAGCGCTCTGACTCACAAAAAAAAATTATTCTAGAATCAATGTAGATCGTCTTTACGCATCCCGTCTCATTTTGCCGTCAGCACAGTCGACTACTCCCCGCCCCGCCCGCAACCCGTAGGCAGAGGGCGCAAGAGAGCAAGGCTGCGCCAGAGGGACTACAAGCTCCAGAATCCTTCTGGTCGAGTTCCTTCCAATCACACGAATGTGCCTTGACGCAAAGGCTCCCGGGATTTGTAGGCCACGGCGGCCTGAAGAGGCGGCACAGCGGCGGCCGAGTCCAGCCCAGTGGGAGGGACAGGCGAGAGAGAAAAGGGGAGACAGGTACCTCGCGGGTGGCAGCTGCCGGGGAAGGGGAAAGGGAGGTGGGCGGAGGGTTGGTGCGAGGGGGCCCCCCCGGAGTGGAAAGCTAGTTCCCGGGGAAACGGGGGCGCGCGCGCAAGGAAGGAAACCCGGGATTGCAGCTTTTGCCGTCGCCGCGAATGTGCCTTGCGCCCGCCCGCTTCTTTGCAGCAGCAGGGAAGAGGCACGAGGTGCGCTTGTCCTGGGAGTCTTTGCATGTAAATCTCTGCACCAGTTCCATTAAGGTGAGGAGAAGGACTGGTTTCAAGGAAGCATATTTTGTCCCACCCTCCCGTCCTCTCTCCCAACTGCCTTCACACGTTCTGGGTTTGCAGAGCGCCCCTCGGCTGGCCCAGAAGCTCAAAACCGGGTGCCCGAAAGCAGCCGGAGCTCGCGCTCTCTCTTCCCTCTCTCCGAGACAAGACTTTGGGGTCTTCACAAGTTCCAGTGGGGCAGGAGGGAATGGACTGCGGGGAAGCCGAATAGGATGTGGTGGGTGCCAGTCTGATGCTGTAAAGGAAAGGTGGTAAATTAGAAACCAAATTATAAACCCAGAGCAGGGGAGCTTTTTGGATCCTTTTCCTGCTAGGCGAGCCGGATCGACCTTATTTTTTAGTGTTATTTTAGCTCTGGGAGAATCTAAAGGCAGTTTTTAGGGTGTGGGGGGGATGAATTCCCCTGCTTTTATACCACTGTCAGTTTAAAGCGCCCTGCTGTCAGTCACCCCCTGAAAGTGACTGGCGTGTCCCCCTTTGTGTCCTTTCAGCTCTCTGCTCTGCTTCTTGCTCTCCTTGGAGAAGGGTTTCAATGCCTGCGCTTTTCTGCTTGGAGCTGATACAGCTCTCGTGGTCTTTTCTTCCCTCCTAAAGCCCGCTGGTGTTTCCATTGTTCCCCCCGTTTCTCATCTGGCCAATTGCCGCTCCTAGACCCTTTGCTAGCAGCCGTTCTGGACTGCAGAGGCACCAGATGTTGTAGCCAAATTTGCTTTAGCAGAGTACAGATTGATTTACTGTCCTACTTCCGAGCCGTCCCTGGGCAGCCGGGACTGAGCACCCGGGAAACAGCAGTGAGAGGAGGGAGGTGGAAGAATTCTTTTGTGTTTTGGCTTGCATGGACTCCCCCCCCCCCTCCCTTCTTCCAGCCTGGCTGGGCAAAAAGCTTTGCACGAGTACCCAGACGCTGACGGCTTTCTGACGCGCTTTCCTTGCCGGCTTTGTAGCACCAGTACCCTCATGTGCTGATCCTTGCTGTCTTCCAGCTGATCTTCCGTCTGGGAGCTGTATGCTCGTTGGGAGCAGAAGGAGGGAGAACAGGAGAGACGGCTAAGTCTGCCCTTGGCTGCCACACGCGGGAGAGTGTGTTGATCTCTCCATCAGAGCCACCCCAGCCATCTGTGACTGAGCTCCCTGAATCAGAGGTGGACAAGGAGGAGGAGGAGGAGGAGGGAGGCAGCTTTAGCAGCCGGCGGATAACCCTGCCCTCTGTGGGTTTGTATTACCGGAGCATGCACTGATTTGCTGTCTCCTCTTTAGACCCATCCCAGTCACCAGGGTGTGTGGTGCATGGTGTGGGTGGGATCCACTCTCTCTGTAATAAATGATAGAGGATACAATGACTTTGCTCTCTCTGCTGGGTCGGATCATGCGTTACTTCTTGCTGAGACCAGAGACCCTCTTCCTGCTATGCATCAGCCTGGCCCTGTGGAGCTACTTCTTCCATACGGATGAAGTCAAGACCATTGTCAAGTCCAGCCGGGACGCAGTGAAGATGGTGAAGGGCAAGGTGGCTGAGATCATGCAGAACGACCGGCTCGGGGGTCTGGATGTGCTGGACGCGGAGTTCTCCAAGACCTGGGAGTTTAAGAACCACAACGTGGCTGTCTACTCCATCCAGGGCCGGAGAGACCACATGGAGGACAGGTTTGAAGTGATCACGGACCTGGTGAACAAGACCCATCCTTCTATATTTGGGATATTTGATGGGCACGGAGGAGAGGCAAGTTTCCAGCTGTCTGTTTTTGGTGAATGGGATTGGCTGTAACCTCCCCCCCCCCCAAATTTGCAACTGTTTGTGGGGAGGGGGCAGCAAAGGTTTTGGTGGAAATGGGAGAAATAAGCTTAATGTTGTGTGTCAGTTAGCATCTCTGGCTTTGGTATTAAAAGGTGCATTTGAAGTAAGTGGGGAAGACTTTGTTGTAAAAACAGATCACAAACACCAGCTATTGCTGGGAATAAGCTCTTGGAGCTAAGCAGTAGGTGCTTAAATGGTGGGGTCTGTTGGGGAGTGAATTCTATGAGTGCCTTAATTGTTTTGGTTAGAAGTAGTATTGACATGAGGCATGTTTCATTGCAAAACAGGGCAGGGGGGGGGGGGACATTTCAGAGATCCCAATGTTCTTCTCTGGGAAAACAAACAAGCCTGAAGAATGTTCTTCTTTCTTACTGGAAGAACCACATTCTTATGTTCTCCCTTCCCTCTGCCGCTTTAGAAGTTTTCTTCATACTACTTTCTGTTGCTGGACAAGGCAGTCTTTTTGTCTTGGACAGCAGTTCAGGTGGCATCTCTAGCTTTCCTTCTCTTTGCAGTTTGTATGTAAAAAGGCTATTTTACTGGTAGCTTTTGCAGTTCTTGTTGGGGGGGGGGGATCCAGCTGTGTTGGTGACATTCTCAGTACAGCTCTGTAACCCAGGTTGGTTATTTAGCGGGATGACGGGGGAGAGAAGTTTTTGTTTTGGTTGGAAAGGGCTGGACGGGGCATGTTGAGGAAAGGAGAGGCATGATGCTAAAGTTACACTCCAGACTTTGTACCAGCTGAAGCACTTGGCATGCCGTTTGTTTTTATTTGCCACTGTGCTCAGAGACGAGGGTCTTCGGGTTTCCTGCAGCTGCTCTGCTGAGTCAAACTTACAAGGAAAGCTCTGACGGTGAGCAGAGACCCACTAGGCTGCCTGAGGCGAGCAGCTGTTCCTGTAACTCTCTGATGCGCCTTCACCACCCTTCTGTCTGCAGAGTTACATAGTGGGAAATGGTCTCTGAGGCTGCCCAGTACAGGGCATGCCTGCTGGGAAGCAAATCCCATTGAATCCAGTGGTGCTTCTTCCAAACGATAAGTGTGCAGTGTGTGGTCGCATCCCAGTTCTGCAGGAGTTGTAGGACTCCACTGTCCCTGTAAATATCAATTGCATTTCAAATCAGCTGATAGTAAAAGTGTCCTGTCAGGTAAATCTCCTGTTGGACAGACCTGCTTACTCTCCCTTAGCCACCAAAGCACACAAGTGTGTGCGTGGAGTCATGTGCTGCCTTAGCTTCCCTAGTTCTGTTGTACAGGTAGGTTCCACTGAAATGAGTTGGTGCTGTATAAGAACACGGCAGTGTGTTTATGCGGTTCTCAAATCAGTGCTGATTTTTTGTTAGTGGGAGTCCTGATCTCTAATGGTATTATTTAAGTGCTGATTGTACTGCTGATAAACACCCCCCCCCCCAAAAAAAAAGTGTGTGTGTGCGTTTAAAGTAATAATGTTAGGAGCTACGTCAGGAGCAGAAATGCTAAGAACGCAGGATAGAAACATATCAATGGCATTTCTCCCAAGTCTTTGCTCAGGAGGAATTCCTGCAGATTCTGCCTCTTTAACTAATCTGTATAAAATGTGTGCCGTGAGTTCCCTTTGGAAACCGAAACTCCTCCCCTTGAAGTCTGTGTACATTTTGTTTTGCACTGCAGCTAAAAATTCGTGGCAGAAATATAAGCTGGCCAAACACTTGCTTCCGCCCAGCATTTTTTAAAGAATCATTTTCTTCCTGCCTTCATTGGCTAGCCAAGCCATGCCTGGAACAGTATCTGTTTAAAAAGCATGATTGAAGACCTATTGTAGGTTGAACCCTAATACTAGCATTTAGCCTTTGGCCCAGTACAAAATAACAACTCTGGTTGTATTGTTATCGGATGCTACTTGGCTCAAAGGGGTAAACTGTGTTGGTTAATGCTGAGAGTATTTGACCTCAGAAACCATTATGGAAAAATTATGTAAGATTACCAGGAAGTGTTTTGTATAAATATAATGTGCACTATTGATTCGTTGTTTATAATGAACAAAAATCTCAAAAACAGCTTAATGTGTATTAATTACCTTTTATGTAGTCTCTTTTCCTCAGGATCAGCTTGATCTAAAAACTGAAACGGAGATGTGTGTTTGTTCCCTTTGAAAGCATGCATGCATGTGGGCAGAATAGGGATTCTGTGTCCTTTTATATTCTGAGTGCTCGATGAAGTATCGGTGGTTAGTCTGGATTTATTAATCTCCAGTGGGGGAAAAAGATGCAGTTGTGTTTATGTGGCCATAAAGTGAGATTTCCTCAAACAGGGATTTCTGCCCACCTTGGAGAAGAAGAGAGAAGCGTCAGGATTAGAAATTGGTTGGAGAAAATGGAACCTGCTTGTTTGCTGCTAAAGCAGTGGACTCCAGCAATGGAAAGTGAGCAATCTGAATTGATCCTGGTGTGGGAAGAGGATTCTGGTATTTATGAGAGATATTCACACAATTTCACCTCCTGAAGGTGGAACACCCCTGCCGCCACCACCAATGTTGGCTTAAAATTGGTGTTTGTAATAGCTCCTTCTGACACAAGATACAGCATGCTCGAGTTCAAATGTCTGGTGTTCAGTCATATTTACATAGCAAATCAGTTGATTTCTCTTGGGTTGGGTGTTGTCGTTTGCATGGTTTACTACAAGTTGTACTATTAGCAATAAATGCTGTGTATCTCTGGCAGCTGGGATGTCCTCAGGAACGTAAGACTGCGGACTTTGGTTTCCAGCATCCTTCTTTCTCTGTCAAGTATTGTACAGTCAATAGTAAGAAGATGGAGTTGAAAGTCACAAGGTTATGTGATTCTCATGGATTCGGTGAACAACTGATGTGGTGGGAGAGAAAGATGGAGTGGGGTTTTTTTGACCATTTGTGGGAATATTCTTTGATGCATCACAGGTGAGTAATGAAGTGGCAGTTGACTATTTCTTGACTCACATTAGCAGCAGCTGCAGACAGGGCTTCCCAGAGCCACCGTGGGCACACGGACAGAAAATTCCATCAGGGAAAATTCCCCCATGACCCTGTTCCAAAACGAATCTCATAACAAAACAACTCACTTGGCTTTCTGTTACTGTGAATAGCATGATAATCATTACCTGGGAATAAGCCTCACTGAATTAAGTTGGCCACTTTGTGCAGCAGGATGCTGGACTAGACGGACCATTGATCTGATCCACCAGAGCTCTTCTTACGTTCTTATGTTTAAGTGGGACTCCAGTCTCTCTCAGACAGTACTGAACTGAACTTTCTCCAATGCTATAATATCTTTTTTGAGATGTGGCGACCAGAACTGTAGAAGAGAGAGCTGGAGCTAGTTGGATTTCAGCATCCAGCAGAAAGACTCGTAAAAATGTTTCTGCTAACATGAAATAAACAGAACCAAAAAGGGTACTCATGTGATACATAATGGGGGAAGGAAAATTGGGGTGAGATGAGAAGTTGGTTTCATCATCCAGGGAGGGGAACCAGGTGTCCAAATGGTGTTGTCTTCCTGCACATATACCAGCCTTAGAAAGTGATTCTACCCCTTGGATGCTGAAATCCAACTAGCTCCAGCTCTCTCTTCTACAGTTCTGGTCGCCACATCTCAAAAAAGATATTATAGCATTGGAGAAAGTGCAGAAAAGGGCAACTAAAATGATAAAAGGGTTGGAACACTTTCCCTATGAAGAAAGGTTAAAGAGCTTGGGGCTCTTTAGCTTGGAGAAACGACAGCTGAGGGGTGACATGATCAAGGTTTATAAGATTATGCATGGGATAGAGCAGGTAGAGAAAGAAGTCCTTTTCTCCCTTTCTCACAACACAGGAACTCGTGGGCACTCCATGAAATTGCTGAGCAGTCGGGTTAGAACAGATAAAAGGAAGTACTTCTTCACCCAAAGAGTGATGAACACCTGGAATTCACTGCCACAGGAGGTGGTGGCAGCTACAAGCATGGACGGCTTCAAGAGGGAATTAGATAAACATATGGGGCAGAGGTCCATCAGTGTCTATTAGCTACAAAGTATAGATAGGAACTCTCAGTCTGAGGCAAGTGATGCTCTGTATTCTTGGTGCTTGATGGGGGGGCAAGAGTGGCTGGGCTTCTAGTGCCCTGCCCCCACTGCTGGACCTTCTGAGGGCACCTGGTATTTTTGGCCACTGTGTGACAGAGTGTTGGACTGGATGGGCCACTGGCCTGATCCAACATTGGCTTCTCTTATGTTCTTATGTTCTCATTCCCTTTTCTCCTAGGAGCCAGTTTGGTGTAGTAGTTAAGTGCGCAGACTCTAATCTGGGAGAACCGGGCTTGATTCCCCACTCCTCCACTTGTACCTGCTGGATGACCTTGGGCAAGCCATAGCTCTGTACCAGCTGTTCTCTCAAGTGCAGTTGTCTCAGAACTCTCTCAGCCCCACCCACCTCACAGGGTGTCTGTTGTGGGGAGGGGAAGGGAAAGGAGTTTGTAAGCCACTCTGAGACTCCCTTGGGTAGTGAAGGGCGGGGTATAAATCCAATCTCTTCTTCTTCTTCCTTCTGCTACCTCAGTAAAGGGGAAAAAAGAAAGCAGAAGAGCAGGGGCAGATTGGGCAACTGAAATTACTTTGAGAATAACTTCCATGCTCCTGATCAGGTTGAAAGTATAGGTAGAAAAGCGAGTAGATCTTTTGGGAATAATCCTCAGTAGTTACCTTAGAAGTAAGTCTCATTTTATTCAATGAGGCTTGTCCCCACTTTTCTGTTTTCCTTGCACGAGAGCTTTTTAAAATTCAACATATAATATTAATTCATTACTAATAGCTCCATAACGTGTATTTCAATGGGAATGACAACTGCTTTTCTTCCTGACTTAACAGACTCCCCCCCCCCCCATGTGTATAGTGATGTTACCGGGTCGCCATAAGTCAGCTGCGACTTGGTGGCACTTTCTACCACCACCGTAGCAAAATCTGCTGGCTGAGAATTCAGTTCATGCATCTGATGAACTAGACTCTAATCATGAAAGCTGGAAATGCTATTTGTGTTATTTTTTTTATTGGTCGCACAGGATTTCTCTTTGGTTTTGCCACAATAGATTAGCATGGCTATCCCGGTAGAATTTGTCTCTTCTAGTTACTCAGATTGTGCAAAGATCTCACTAGGACATAGACTAAGAATTTGTTTTCAGTATGGGCTGAACTCTGGAAGAAAAATACTTCTGGACATGCACAGAATGCCTTTCTCTCAACATTAACCGCCCCCCTCGCTATCTCCTTTGTTCCCTCACATTTTAATAATGCAGTAGCATACTTAAAGATGCAGAGAAAGTAGTGAGATCACTGAATAATACTTCTTAAATACTTCTGTAAAAACAAGGATAGGATAACTACATGTCCTGTACCTTTATAAGGATAAAATAAGAGGCTTGCTGGATTGCACCAGAGTGCAATATCCTATTTTGCACACTATCCAGCTAGATGCTTCTGGGAATCTCACCAGCAGGGAATAAAGGCAACAGCCCACCCAAACAGTTGCCCCCCCGTTGGCATTCAAGAATATACTGCTCCTGAACATGGAGGTTCTCTTTGGTCATAGCTACTCATGGACCTCTCCACATCCATAAATCTGTCCAAACCCCTTTGAAAGTCTGCTAAACCACCAGATGTCACCTCAAAGTAGTTTATTCAGTGAATTAATTATACACCATGAGATATAAGCTGAAATGAAGGCATTCACCTACACCTAAGGCATCCACTGTTTCACATTTGTCCCCTCTAATAAAGGTGAATACAGATTACAATGCATTGTGGGGGGGGGGGTGGCCATCCTTCCACTACTTTGATAGATTCTTGAGAAATATTAACTTTTCAGAGGTTTTCTGTTCTGGCCAATCTCATCAGATCTTGGAAGCTAAGCAGGGTTGGCCCTGGCTAATATTTGGATGGAAGACCTCCAAGGAGTACCAGGATTGTGAGCTGAGGTTCATCAGTAGCCACAAGGTATAGACAGGAACTCTCAGTCTGGGGCAAGTGATGCTCTGTATTGGTGCTGGGGGGGCAACAGTGGGAGGGCTTCTAGTGTCCTGCCCCCACTGCTGGACCTTCTGAGGACACCTGGTGTTTTTGGCCACTGTGTGACAGGGTGTTGGACTGGATGGGCCACTGGCCTGATCCAATATTGGCTTCTCTTATGTTCTTATGTGATGTGTAGGCAGGCAATGGTGAATCATCTCTGAACATCTCTTGCCTTGAAAACCCTACAGGATCATTATAAGTTGGCTGCGACTTGACAGTGCTCTCCACCACTACTATTAAGTATGTTTTAACTCCACAGCCAGGGTAGGAATGAGAAGGAAGGGGAAACACAAACATAAAGATATTAGATTGTGGGGGAGAGAGAAATGAAGGCATATTGGGTTGGCTGTTTTCCTCAGCCTTATATTTAACAAGGTTCCCAGCCATGGAGAGCTTTCTTTAAAAATCGCTGCTAAAAAAGGGTGGCAAAGATCACCGACCAGGAAAACCATCTGTTTGCTGTGCTCTGTCTTGCCTGCACCCATAATAGCTGCAGTGCACAACTGCACTAAAAGTAAACTCCTGATTCTAGTTTCACTTAGCCTTCAGGATGGCTTGGGCCCTGGGAATTTTGTAGAGCCATTCCCGCCTCCACATTGGTGGCCCTGGTTGTATATAGTGCCACCACAGAGAAGCAGTTTTCAGTGGCTTTCCTGCAGGGAGGGAGCTAACATTCTGTTAGGCCATTAAAAGGGTTCCAACAAGTATTGTAGTCTTGCCATTTGTCTGTTACATGTGACTAGCATTCACACAAACATACTCCCAAAAGCTGCTCCTTGTTGATCAGTACTTCATTCAGCACTTCCAAGGGATGCTTTTCAGTCATGACTGCAGATTGTTTCTGATCTGTGCTGTTCATTAATCTGTGGTCATGTGGGAGAAATCCACACTGTCTCCCCTCACTAAGCTGCAACCTATGGCACTGGACCCAGATGTGGAACTAAACATGTCTCTTTGAAAAAACAAAATGAAATTTATAAGTTAAGGTATATTGAAGGGAGCTGGTCAGGAGGAAGGCTAGAATAACCAGTATGTGACGGAAATGGTAGGCTAAGATTTTTATGGGACTAAAGGATTTCTTTGACATACTTTACAGAAAGCAAAAATATGGTGGTGAATAGTTGTCAGCAATTCAAGTGCAATCCATGTGCAGATTTACGCCAGTGCACTAAAATAATAGCACAGCGTTCTCCTGTGGATGCTTAGTACTTATTGTGAAACCTTATGTGCTTTATTTCCTAACCAGGGACTCACAACAACCATCGTTCGGGCTACAGAAACATTATAGCTTATTAATCAACATGCCAGTTATTAGTATTCTGAAGCAGTTTTCCAGATTGGCTCTCTTGTACTGGCCCTCTGATGCTTGCTGGATTTGAATATTGTCATAGTTTGTCTGTTCAATGATGAAAGGTTCCTGACCTCTGCTCTAGAGCAAAGCTGGCATAGGAAGGAGCCCTGGCATCTACATCTCCCGCCTGACCTCCATAATCATTCTGTGGTGGTCCCTGCACATCTGAAAGTAATGTTAGAAGATACCCTCGGCCACCCACTTGTTCACAATCATGAAAAATAATGGTGTTCCTCTGGTGAATGTAGGCAGTTGCCTGAAGGTTAATTGAAGATATGTCCTTTTTCTGTTTCACAGGTACCTTTGATCCACATGTTGTTTTTTGGGGGTTTTTTTTACAGCAGAGCAAGTTCAAATTGGCCACCCTTCAGGCTACTTTAATGTTTGCTGTGGTGATCGTGTCTTGAGCTCAGGAGTTAGCGTAGGTCATGTGTGTATTCTAGTTGTTTAAGGTTGCACTCGGCAGCAAGGGTGTAGACTTTCCAATTTCCCGGGGGGGGCTGGGGCTGGGCCAGAGACATTACAGGCCGTTGTCTCCAGGGGAGGCTCAGCACATCCTGGAAAAGTTTTTTTTTTTTGGGGGGGGGGGGGGGGTCCAGCTCCCCTGATGTTGACGCCTATGCTCAGCAGACAGTTGAGTGTGAGACAAAGTTTGTTCTTTTTACACCATCATGCACAGGGCCGTCAGAAATAAGTTAGACAAAATGTTAAATGATTAATCTGTAACAACTATAATTTGAGTTTACATTCTGGATAATCCTTGGATTGCTGACATTCCAACTGATTTTGGGACAGGGAAGTATTTTCTGTCTAATTGGGGATTAGACAGATTCATGGAAGATAGGTCTATCAGTGGCTACTGGCTATGGTGACTAAAGGGAACCTCCATGTTCTGAGGCAGCAAACCTCTGAATTCCGGTGCTAGAAGGCAACATCAGGGGATGGCCTTGCCCTCTGTGTCTTCTTGTTGGACCTCCAGAAGAACTGGTTGGCCACTGCTTGAGGCAAGACACTGAACTAGATGGCACACTAGTTCTGATCCAACAGGGTCCTTCTCATTTTCTAAGAAACTTAATTGGTCCTGATGTGGTGGGGAAAGGCTTCCTTCTATATACATGATCCTGAGTTCAGATTACTTGTGAAAAGGTCTCTTGAGGTCTCTTGTAAGATAGTTTTATGACTCTCTAATCTTATTTACTTTTTAGATGACAAGCTAGAAAATATTTTAGGAGTTCATTTCTCTTCTGAAAATGTAGTGTTTCCCTTCTTCATATGCTGGTGTCCTGAGCAGTGTCTCTGTGTGTGCATGTTTTGCAGGTGGAAACCAATGTCTGTATAAAAGCAAATAAGTGGCATTATCAGAATAAACTACCTGGTACGTGTGGTTGACATTTAAAATCTTTCCATTGGGTAAGAGTAGCTTTTATCAGCAGAAGCTTTCTTTATTTGAACAATCTGGGTGGAAAAGAAAAACAGTACCACAAATTATTTTGTTAAGAGGAAAATATTGTCCCTTGGTCATTGTTGTGACTTTTGTGTATGTGTCTTCTGAATGCTTGAGTGGGAGATAAAAGTAGAAAATACAAGTTTAAAAACTAGTTGAAGTGGTCAGGTCTCAGTAAGCTACATGCCCGGGAAGCCTTCATTTTCTACTTCGGGGACAACTCTGCTGGCATTTTCTTGATTTCAGAGGCCAGCTAGATAACAGGGCCAGTTTCTCAATGACTTGTGTAAAGACTTGTTTGGAAAGACAAATTTGCTGTTTAGAGTATTCCCCCCCCCCCCCCCCGGCTTTGAAGACAGAAGAGTCTTGGTAACCTCTTCCTTTCTTGTTATCCTGGCTAGTTTTAAGTTTTGGTCCCAAGGGCAGGAATGCACCATTCTCCTTAAGTATATGGGTTGCTAATTTGCAACACAGGCTTGAAGATGTGACAAAGCTCCTTTAACAACTTTCTCTTGCAGGCACTCAGTTGTTGCAGTGATACAAGTATGCATCTGGCCCAAGTTCCCTTGTCAATATTCTTGTGTTTGTCAATGAGTATATACCAGCTGCTGCTGTGCTATATGTCCCCCCGCCATCTCCTTACCTGACCCCTTCTGCACAGCCCTTAAAGGTACACAAGTCTTGTCCTTTGTGGTAGTGGTTCTCAACCTTTTTGGTATTGTGATCCACACAAGTCCACATATAACTGGTATGGTGACCCACTTAAAAAAAAAGACCATATGCAAGTGAATAAAACCACAAAAAAACCTGGGACCAGCCCTGACCTGGATAGCCCAGGCAAGCCCAGTCTCATCAGATCCTGGAAGCTTGGAGCCAGTTTGGTGTAGTGGTTAAGTGCACGGACTCTAATCTGGGAGAACCAGGTTTGATTCCCCACTCCTCCAGTTGCACCTGCTGTGGCAAGCCACAGTTCTGTCAGAGCTGTTCTTAAAAGAGCAGTTCTCAAAAGAGCTCTCTCAGCCCCACCTACCTCACAGGGTGTTTGTTGTGGGGAGGGGAAGGGAAAGGAGTTTGTAAGCTGCTCTGAGACTCCAAGTGAAGGGGGGGGGTATGAATCCAATCTCTTCTTCTGAGCAGGGCTGACCTCAGCATGTACTTGGAAAAGGAGACCTCCAAGGAACACTAGGGCTGGGATGCAGAGGCAGGCAATAGTAAGCTATGTCTCTGAAACATCCAAGCCCCACTAGGGGTCACCAGAAATCAACGCACACACACCCCTCTCTCACAAAAAAATAGCCTGGGACCCACGTGCCCAGATTTTGGGACCGGCTTTTGGGTCGGGACTCACAGGTTAAGAAATGCTGCTCTGTGGTATCTGATCGCTGAAAGCTGTGGTAGCAGTACTCCAGTGTGTTTTTCTGGGTAGCTGGCTGTTTTTATAAAATTGCTATGAATAAATGATGGATATGACAGTGCATTGCTGTGTTTTGATTCCAACTCGTTGTCAGTGAGTATATGGGCCAGGATGGTAAGAATAATGAAACTAGTTCAGAGAACCCAAGGGGAGCTTTAGACTTGCTTTTTGTATGTGTGTTTTAACAAGCTACCTCCCTGTACTACAGAAGAGGCTACTTTTGGAAATCTTATTGGACTGTAGAGAAGAAGAAGAAGAAGAGATTGGATTTATACCCCGCCCTTCACTCCCCAAGGGATTCTCAGAGCAGCTTACAAACTCCTTTCCCTTCCCCTCCCCATAACAGACACCCTGTGAGGTAGGTGGGGCTGAGAGAGCTCTTTCCCAAGGTGTCCTTGAGAGAACAGCTGGTACAGAGCTATGGCTTGCCCAAGGTCATCCAGCAGGTACAAGTGGAGGAGTGGGGAATCAAACCCGGTTTTCCCAGATTAGAGTCCGCGCACTTAACCACTACACCAAACTGGCTCTCATATGAGATATGAGTATTGGAGAGATATGAGTATTGGGGAGAATCCTCTCCATGGTTCATCCATTTCCTACAGAACATGTGACCCATCATCCTGAATGTCTGCAGATTCCATTACTGGGCTTATTGACAATCTTGGATATGTAGTAGTATCTGAATTTTAGAATTAATCTCTGGGAAGGGGCAATTATCTCTAATTTATTTATTTATTTTATTAGATTTATATCCCGCCCTATCCCAAAAATGGGCTCAGGGCAGCTCATAACAATTAGGCTGAAATTAAATAATAGTACCATATAATAAAACCAAGTTGAAACACTCAGACAATAAAACAAGATGGCAGCAAAACCAGCCAAAAACTCCAGGGCAGTCCTTAATGCCCCCTGTAGGATGATTAGTTTGATTATGTATTTCTGTGGGCAAGGGAGGCTGAGATGTATTGGACGTCAGCCGCCTCAGCCAAAGGCCTGGCGGAACAGCACAATTTCCTGACCCAAGTTCTGAACTGAGCAATTAGGCAGAATGGCTGTGTGCCTTGTGTGTTTGGGATGGGGCGTGAGGGAAGGTCAGTGGAGGGAGAGGTTGAAGTGACAAGAACATGGGTATGGTAGTCGATGTTGTTTTGGTGATCAGGAGCCCTTGGCAAGGGAGCAGTGCCAGATGGGAAGTTAGCTTACAGAGCAGGGATCATATTGGTAATGTTTAAAAAACAGTTTCCCAGAACTCTGGGAATACTTCCTGATTCCCCCCTCCCTTCAATTTTTAGGGTCTAGATTTATTTATTTAAAATTTGTGCCCACTCCTTCCCTGCCATTTTGCCCAAGAAATGGTTTACAATTTACAAGGTGGAATTGATGGCTTAGTGTTAAATTCTGGCAGGTAACAAATTGGCTGTGTGTTCCTGAGTCTTCCTCAGTTAGGTCATTGGCTGTACAGCCCATTGGAGTTTGAAACCTCTGCAAAGACTGTACATCCCAATAAGACTTCTGGGGTAACTTGTCGTGTTTGGGGAACAGGGTTTCTTCCATGCAGTTGCTTGCCTGTTTCTATCAGGTATCTACTAGATATTATTTGTGACATAATTACTAGCAAGGGATACTCTTTTCACCCGATTCTGTCAGATCCCATTAGCTGCTTAAGTATGCTGTGCCACTTCAAACCTTTTTAAGAAAGCAGATTTCTTAATTTTACATGTAACGTTTTAGAGCTTTTAAAATTGCTTTGGAGACCATGTACTTCATACACTTAAATCCTAAAGTATAGGCTTGAAATTTTGATAGATAATGACATAAAAGGTAAAGGCTTCTTTTGCTCAAAATCCAGTCGAATCTGACTCTAGGGGGCAGTGCTAATATCTGTTTCCAAGCTGAAGAGCCAGCACTGTCCGAAGGCTTCTCCGTGGTCATGTGGCTGGCATGACTAAATGCCAAGGCGCACGGAATGCTGTTACCTTCCCACCAAAGTGGCACGTATTTATCTACTTGCAGTTTCTTGCTTTTGAACTGCTAGGTTGTCAGGAGCTGGGGCCAGAGACGGGAGCTCACTCCATCATGTGGCACTAGGGTCTCGAACTGCTGAGCTACCGACCTTCCGTTCGGCCCCTCAGCACCTTAACCTCTGAGCCACGACAGCCCCTAGATAACGTCATAGCCCCTACTAAATACTGTCACCAGTCATAATTCTTTTTGGATATTCTTGAGGTTTCCAGTTTATAGGGTTTTTTTCTGTCTTTGATGGGACAATCTGTGCCTGGTGGTAGTGCGGGTAGTAAATATTTATGTAGATATCATGGTTTTATAAAATTCAACCATTTCTGTCACTAACGTCTATATTAGTCTCCAAGAAGCTGACAAGTATAGTTTATTTATATATGAATTTTTAGACATACCCTATCCCTCCTGTGGGTCACAGCCTTGGGCAGCTCACAACATCCAATGAAACAATATATAAATAAAGATGATGAAACAGAAAAATACTAAATTCCTGTCCACAAAATAGCACCCTAGCTAAGGCTTCAGAAGAAAACATAATGATTTGGCACCCAACAACGGAACTTCAGACTGCTGTCAAAAAAAAAAGACAG
This sequence comes from Lepidodactylus listeri, assembly GCA_029233225.1. NCBI lineage: Eukaryota > Metazoa > Chordata > Lepidosauria > Squamata > Gekkonidae > Lepidodactylus > Lepidodactylus listeri. Next base: position 28,491,104 of record JARCFY010000005.1, read on the forward strand.
CACTTTTAATAGGGGGTAAAAAAAAAAAAACTGGTCTCAACCATCCTCAGCGAAAAGCCTAGCAGAACAACTCCATCTTACAGGCCCTATGTCATCTGGCAGAGTCGTTCCGGGCAGGGGCTACTGTGGAAAAAGCTCTAGTCCTTGTTGAGGACAGTCACGCCCACTTGTGGGCTGGGCACCACCAGCAGTCCATGTGAGGAAGAACAAAGTGTTCTTGGTGAGACATATAGGGAGTGGTGGTCCTGTAGGTATGAAGGTCCCAGACCGTTAAGGGCTTTAAAGATGAGAACCAGCACCTTGAACTTGATTCAGAAACCAGTAGACAACTAGTGCAGCTGCTTAAGTACAGATTGGATTTGGGATGACCACGGCATATTGGTCAACCACCTAGCGGCCGCATTCTTTATAACTTTAACTGATGGAATGAACTTTTTTTTTGTTTGAATAGGAAATCTGAGTATTCTTTATTGTACATAAAATGGAGTTTGATTGTACTGCAGGGGTTCTTTTTACAATGAGGATAGTAAACATGTTTAGGCTCTGACTGTGACATATACCATAGGTTTTAAAAAATTGCAAATTACCTGCTTCAGCCTAGTCCCAGCAGTTCACAGCCACCCCTATAACAATGGCAACAGCAGCCGGGAAGTCAGGGGGGGCACAGCTGTTCACGTACCACTGGAATCCTGTTGGTTACGCTGGATTCTGTTTTACCTTGATCTTCCTTTCATGAGCTTGTTCATGTAGAGCCCCTTCTAGGTGGTATCTGCCTGCATGGCTGCTGTGAGGTTATGAGGTCTAGGCAAAGCACAGGAGGTGTTCCAGGGGCTTGTAGATGGCCACACAAATAGCTGCACTTGCTTTCCCTTCCAGGCTGCTGTCGGCCTGTGATTATCCGGCAATCTGAAGCTCCTACAGCAACAAGGATGAAAATGGGGGGGGGGGGGGGGGAGAGTGCGGGAAGTTCCAGCTGCAGAAGTGTGGCCTTTACAATCATGTGTTTGATTTATGTGCTATGCTTTTCTGTAGACCTACCCCGCACCCCGGCCCACTGTGGATTTTTGTGCAGCTGTCATGGGTACCTGTTAGATAAGAGTCCTTTACAGTCAACCAGTCCCCCTCCCATGTGTGCATAGTTTGGAGCCTGTTTTTAGAACACATCTATAAATATTTTTAAGTCACTTCCTAAAGGGGTTGCAGAAGGTACCTGAGTTGGTCCGAAGCTGAAACCACAAGCCGCAGAATACCTTTTATTAAGACCAGCCGAAATAACACAGAGCACCATACAAGGGTTTGGGTTGGTCGTAACAAAACCTAGTCTGTGGCTTTATGTGTTTGAAAATTAAAAGTTATATTAAAAAGGTGAACAATGAACAGTGTTATCTCATGTTCACTTCTGTAATCCTTTAAATACCAGGCGGGTCCTTTTCCCACAGCCTTGCCCATTTGAAGAACAGTTGATCCTTCATCTTAGAAGGACAAATGGTCCAGTCCTGAAGGAGCACTGTTCTTTCTCTTAAAAAAAAATCTCCATCCTTCCTTTGTTTATGAAAGGGGGGAGGCAGGTATTTGCCCTGCTTCAAGTATAATCTTAGTGCAGTCCCTGTTCTGCTGTGGCCCAATGATCTTTTTACTGTTTTCAGCCTGTGAGTCAAGGCTAGCAACACTGTTTGTTTGATTTGTGGTATTTTTGTGTGTGCCTGTGTATTTGCATGTGCGCGCGCACCTGTGCCTGGAAGTCATGGCAATCTCTGGCTACTCCTACAGGGCCACGGAGGAAGTTCAGAGAAGTGGCTTGATAATCTGCCTCTGCCTCCCAGCCCTGCTATTCTTTGGAGGTCTCCCATCCAAGTACTTGCCCAGGTTGGCCCTGGTTAGCTTCCAAGATCTGATGAGATTGGGCTTGCCTGGGCTATCTAGGTCACAGCGAGGCTATCAACACTGTTGTGCTAAGTAGGAATTGCTTCAGACACACAAATGCTTCTGAGTGAGGCTACCTGATTGTATCTCAAAGGAAGAGAATATTTGTATATATGCTTATTCCTTATTTTGGTGATTGAGCTATTTGCTCTCTTGGTGTTGTGGTTTTATATTTTTCACTTCATTACCCATCCTGCCACTTCGACCTTTTCACCACCATCTTTCATATGATACCTCCAGTGATTCTATGAGTGTGGTCCTTCTGCATGCTTGAAGGGCTGTCTCTTCACATGCTAAGCCCTTTGTAGTGTAGTGGAGCCTTTGTCTTGTCCTCTCCCTCTAGTTAGTTTGAGCAACTATTTCCCAGTCTCAGGTATTTGGGGTGGTTGATCTGTCACTGTGGGATGTCCTGCCAGAGTACATTAAACAAATTCTGGTTTCTAGAAGACCCTGCAAAGCAGTAGAAAAGAGCAAGAGTCTAGTAGCACCTTAAAGACTAACAAAATTTGTGGCCTGCTGTTAGGTTTTGTGAGTATCTGAAGAAGTGAGCAGTAACTCATGAAAACTCATACCCTGCCACAGATTTTAATTGTTTTTAAGGAGCTACTGGATTCTTGCTCTTTTCTACTGCTACAGACAGACTAACATGGCTACCCGTCTTAATCTATCGCCAGCAAAGCAGAACTTTTAAAGACAGCCTTTGAAGGTGCTTAAAGGTTAATATATGTCCATTGATTTACCTGGCTAATCAATTAGATGGCTGATCTTTGTGTGTGGTCTTCTGTGTGCAGTATTTTGCTCTGTTTGTTGTTTAACATCCTGTTTTCTTGTACTTTTCATATACTATGCCTTGGATCCCTTTTGGGAGATGGGCGGGTTAAAAGACTTAAAATAAAATCCTTCTTAGCTCCACTGCAAAGTATCTGCTGCTTCCTTCTAACGATTGCAGGCACCAACTTTTCCATGGCAATTTATACCATGTGCTCTTTTTTTCAGCAATAGAAACTTTCCTTGGCCTCTGAAGACCAATTAAAAAAAGTGTACAACAGTTACCCCAGTGACTTGGGTACTATATTTTTAGGACACACATTGTAATCACACGCATCATATTTTCTTTTCTACACAGCTGTGGGAGGGAGGGATGGTGTGGCTGTGGTATAGGGTTGCTAGCCTTCAGGTGGGGCCTAGAGATCTCCCACTTTCACAACTGATCTCCAGCTGACAGAGATCAGCTCCCCTGGCGAAAATGGCTGCTTTGAAGGGTGGACCCTGTGGCATTGCACCATGCTGAGGCCCCTCCCCTCCCCAAACCTCACCCTCTCCCAGATCCACCCCCAAAGTCTCCAGGTATTTTCCACCGCAGACCTGGCAACCCTACTGTGGTAGAATGTGTGCTCTCATGCAAATAGTCCCAAGTTCTAGTTCTGGCGTCCCCAGTTAGTGAGCAGAGGTTGGAAAATGCCTTGAGAGTTACTGCTAATTAGAGCAGAGGCTGCTGAGTTAGAGAGATGAATTGTATGATTCTGCATAAGGTCACTTCATATCTTCATCTGAGGATTGGCAGCATTCTTGTTTTTCTTTTTAAAATTAAGAATCTCTAGGATCCTACCTTGGTTAACCAGCAAGAATGCTTAGTCACACCAGGAGACTGGTTGTGTGTGTGTGTGTGTGTGTGTGTATTTTTGCATTCCTGGAGTTAGCGGCAGCTGCTTTCATAATAGTATATTAGGGTTTGGAATGTTTTTTTTTAAAAAAAAGCTTTAAGGTACCCTGAAAGTTTGTTGTGTTGTAGAAAATTCACTCCAAGAAGGCAGGCCAAGGATAAGAGTTGGCAGGTGAGTACTGAGACCAAAACTGATTGTATGATGCCCTAAAACGGGGCAGGAAGGGAAGAGAGGAGGAAGGGCATAATTCCTCTTGGTGGGAACTTCTAACGAACTTTCGCAAGAGAGCTGGGTGGCAGCACGGAGCACCAATCATGCCACTGATGGTGCAGATTGATTATGATGCTGCAACATCGCGGGCTCTCATCATTTCCGACCTTGCCTGATTCACAGCTGTGCGAGCAGCTGACATCTTCAGCCAGACAATCAAAGGACGTGTGTTAACTGCTAAACCACAGCACAATTATCGTTTGCACGCCATGCAGGCAAACCGCAAGTCTCTCCCGGGAGAAACAAACATATATTTTCATTTATTTCCACTGTTCAAGTTTCTCTTACCCTTTACATGTTTTCCAGTCATCATAAATAAACTGGCAAATACTTTCTTTTCTTTCTTTTTTTAAAAAAAAATGCCTTTAGGGGTAAACATTAATTATATTAGGCTTCCATTTTTAATAGCGGGCACCACCATGCAGGGCAGAATTCATTCAACCAATAAAGTTTAGTAAATCTCTACTTTTTTCCATTCCCTAGCAGTTATAAAACTGCTGCAGGGCGCTGAATATTTCTTCTGATAAGGGGAAGTGCATGACTCACAATGTATTTCTCTGATCAGCTGTAGTTGTTGCATTAAGGAAAAAGGGAAGGGGGATAAAAAGCTTGTATTTAAACAAGTAGTTGGTTATTTGCTGGTAGTCTAGATAGGCAAATTTATCTGCTTCCTGCCCCATAACCAATTGCAGGGTTAGTGGTTTGGGATAAACCTAGATTCAGGACTCCACATGTCTATTATGGATCTGAATATAAAACATGTGCCTTAAAATATGTTGTAGATGAGCATGGATTAGGAAAGCTTCCCAGTTATTCCTCTGCCTGTGTTTTTCCTCTGTAGGCCTCTTCAGACAGTAATTTTTAAAACTGTGTAGTTGTCTCGAGCAGGTGTCCTGGAGAGGTGGCATAGAAATGTTCCAAAAATAACAAAACGGTAGGCCTGCTTTGCAAGCACCTTGTTCTACCATGAAGTAGAGAAACAGAATTTCTCAGTTAAGCCAGGTCCTAAAGCTCTTAGACTGAAAGGCTCGCCTGTCCTAGGGTTGCCAGCCCCCAGGTGGGACCTGGAGATCTCCCACTTTTACAACTGATCTCCAGCTGACAAGAGATCAGCTCCCCTGGAGAAAATGGCTGCTTTAAAGAGTGGACTCTATAGCAATGTACCATGCTGAGGCCCCTCCCCTCCCAAAACTCCACTCACTCCTGGCTCCACCCCCAAAGTCTCCAGGTATTTTCCAACCCAGACCTGGCAACCCTAACTTACTCCCCCCTCCCTCCATTAAAATAGAAGAAGAAGAGAAGAAGAAGAAGAGATTGGATTTATATCCCGCCCTTCACTCACTTAAGAGTCTCAGAGCGGCTTACAAACTCCTTTCCCTTTCCCCTCCCCACAACAGACACCCTGTGAGGTAGGTGGGGCTGAGAGAGCTCTTTCCCAAGCTGTCCTTGAGGGAACAGCTGGTACAGAGCTATGGCTTGCCCAAGGTCATCCAGCCAGGTGCAAGTGGAGGAGTGGGGAATCAAACCTGGTTCTCCCAGATTAGAGTCCGCGCACTTAACCACTACACCAAACTTTAAAGATTCCCTTTAAAGCTGTTGTTTTGTTAAAAATGGGGAAACTCTTGGAAGAGTGAAACTTGTCTAACTCATTAAGCAAAAGGAAAATTAAACAAGCAATTAGCACAATCCTCTCAAGGTTCGTCTCAAGGTTCCTGTTCGTCTGTCTGTGGCTGCTCCCTTAATTACATCCCGGTTGAAAGTAGACAGGAGCAAGGGAAAGGGTAGACTGAGAATAAGTCTCCTCCTGCATTGATTTTCCCTCAAGACGAGATACGTTTGACTGGGTCAGCAGAACTTACCATTTGGCACTGCATAGGGCAAGCTAGATGAGATGGTGGAAGATCCATGACCTTGAGCACTTCTAAAAATTACTAAATAGCAGTCATAAATACTCTAATTTGGAACAGGGCCAAGGACTGAACTAATTTGGAACAGGACCAAGGATTGAACAGGGTTGACTCTCCTCCCAGGTGTCCCTTTCCTGTCCTCACGGCACATCCCAGAGCTGCCCCATGGAGGGGAATGTACTTATATTTTTCCAGGTGGGCTAATAGTAGATCTGCAAGGTTCTTTCAGGTTGAAAAAACTGGCAGCCATAGGGAAAGGGTTGCCTTGACCTGGATAGCCCAATCTCGTCAGATCTCAGAAGCTAAGCCAGGTTGACCCTAGTTAGTACATGGTTGGGAGACCACCAAGGAAGTTCAGGGTTTCTTCATGTAGGAAGCAATGCTACACACCACCTCTGTCCATCTGTTGCCTTCAAAGCCCTATGTTGTTGCCTTAAGTCAGCTGTGACATGATGGCACATTTTACTACCAAGTGAAGGGTTAACTTGATTCACAAGCTCTGTCCAAATTAGGTCTCCTCTGGTTGTTATTCAGGATTTTTTTAGGGGGAGAAAACATGCTTAAGTTCTGGGTTCTCATCTGGTTTGATGCTTTTGTGTTTCAGAGTTTGTGCTTCAAAGGGGGGGGGATTAAGAGGTTAGGGACCTTGGGTTGCTTTCTATAAGCTTGCTAGAAAATGTGACTTAACTTCACACTTCCCTGTTGACTGCAAATCCTGGGTTGTGAGAGCTTACTAGTGTTCATTCATGTCGAGAAGCTGAATAATCTCTTGCAAGACCGAGAGGTGGATTTCTGTAGCTGTTGGCAGCAAGCATGTTGTTCCTGAGAAAGCTGCACCCTTCTTTCTGTTGCACAGTATCTTTGCACAGCTTCCGCTTGTGAAGAGCTGGCAGAGTACCTTCTCCAGCTTTTCAGAGCTGCCTAATTAGAGTAATTTAATAGTTACCCCGTGCCACTGCAATGGTGATTTTGCTGGCCACAGGCCCGGGTGCATCTGGGCTTGGGCATTTTGCTTTCTCTTGCCTGTCTGTCTATTATGCAGGGCCAGTGTGTGCCGAACACTGTCACTTTGGCCAAATCAAAAGCAAATACGGACAAGTTTCCGTATATATTTGTACAGATTCAGATCATTTCTCCAAGACTCGCTTCTCTGATCAGCGGTAGTTCTCCATGGTTTCTGATGGAGACCTTTCCCAGCCTTGTCATCTGAGATCTTTTAGTGGAGGTAGCAAGAATTGAATCTCAGATCTTTCGCATATGCTCTGCTGCTGTCATTCAGCATTGCTTGACAATCTGGCCCTTTTGCCCCTTCCCATTGTGTTTCCTTCTAGTCCTTCTGCTTCTGTAAAGAGCTGGTTCCTAGCCTAGAGAACTGTGTTTCTTAATGAGACCCTAAGAGACAAAAAAGCCACAGAAGCCAGCCACGATGAACATATTTCAAAAATCCGGGGGCCTTCCTGGGTATGCTGCCTTTCCTTTCTGCATGCTGTTGGGTCCCCAGTATTCCTTTTCAGTGCAGTATTGCTCATTGTTCGGCGTCCCTTTAGAAGAATATTTTAGATCTGTATGCTGAACCTTGCACGTGCCTGCATTCATTGAGTGATATGGGGCTATAACCACTGCTACGCCAGCTTCCCTGATCCTGGCCAAGTGGCAAGATGGGGGAATTATCCAAACTGAATTAGTCATGAGCTGCAACTTGACTACCCCAGTTACTCTTGAGCAATATTTAGGCGTCCAGTGTTGATTGAAGGTGTTTTCAGTAGGAGCCCAGGGTTTGTCAGGAATGCTCTGGCTTGACCTGCTTGCCTCGTCCGCCTTTTTTATTTCGGTTTCAGCGCAACTGTTTAAAGTTTATGCAGTGGTGTGCATAAATTAGTGTTTTTGAAAAAGTGTTCCTTGCCTTTTCTGCCCTGGGGTAGGCACAGCAAAAATCCTGTTTGTATGAGCTTGTAGTAAATCTTTTCCAATTTATGTGGCCAAGACTGGGTATATCAGGAAACAATCTGACATGGAACAAAGTATTTTTGAAATATCCTAGTTCAGAGGGGCGTTTGTAGGATCCAGCGCCTGCCTCATGGTTTCAACTTGCCCATTGCAAAAATTCTACTTTGTGAGCTACTGGCATTAAAGTTGTGAGTGAGCATTTTGGTTACTGCATAAATTAGTTTGCTCTGGAGCCATCCTTTCTGAACCAAGACAAAAATGTGTGAGCTTGAGGCTAAAATACTGTGAGCCAGCTCATACTAGCTCAGCTTAGAGGGAACAGTGATTAGAAGTACATCTGCCTCTCTCTTCATTGTGCTTCGTGTGGCTCCACCATTGCTCTGGTGCTGCCTGTTTCCAGAAAAGCTAGCATTTGAGATTGTGTTCATTTCTTAATTTAAAAACTAAATAATAAAAAAGATGGCATCAACAGCAAGTGTCTTATTTCCTCTAACTTAGGATCATGCAGTGTTGCAAAGTGCTCTGTGGATAGATTTGAGTCTGCTGTGATGTAGGTCCCTTCAAACTAATTCTGAATTACTCTTGACCCCTGGATCAGATTTGAAGGGTATGGGATTAGACTTGGGCTGCCAGAGTGCATCACTCTCCCGTTGCCTCTTGTACGTGAATTTCCACTGTGTCCCCATCTCCTTAGGTATAATCCTAACCTCACTTCGATAATTAATCAGGGTTACCAAAAGAAGTTGAGGAGTATCTATGGGTTGGTTTTAACCAGGGTTAGCGATGGCTAAGCATGTGTAGACTAAAGGCTGAGGGGATTTATGTACAAGAGGGGCAGTGTGGGTGAATGGCATGTGTGAACCTTAAATCCAGCAGCTCCTTGTACATCCAAATCGCGTTATTTTAAGGAAGAACAGATAAAGTCCTTCAACACTAATTACTTGCAGCTTTTCCTAGTGTGTTCTAGCTGTCCGTTGCTTGCTAGAAAAACAGCCTTTTCGTAGCATCAGCTTTCGAGAACCACAGCCTGCTTCTCCAGCTGCATGAAGTGTTACCAATTGGCAGAGAGTTGCGCCTCTCTGCCAAGTCTAACACATCATGCATCTGACAAAATGGGCTCTGGTTTGTGAAAACTGTGTCAATAAATTTGTTAGTCTTTAAGATGCTGCAAGATTCCGCTTCAGGGTACTGCAAGTCTTTTGGCACTTGGGCCTTGGCGGACTAACATGGTGGCTACTTCTCTGGAACATGATCTGATTGTCTTCCAGCAGTTGCAGCGGTATTGTCCCTCTGTTATATTCTTTCTCAGTGTGAGGAAGGAGCTAACGTTTTACTAGGGGGAGAAGAAGGGGGGAACGGATTCTCCAGTTTGTGTTTTCTAGAGCTGCTTCCTCTGTGTGAGACTACTGACAAACCATGGTTCATGCAGGTTTCCACTGCATGAACAGTGTGGAAAACGCTGGGCCTCACAAACTTTCCCTTTAAGAACATAAGAGAAGCCAATGTTGGATCAGGCCAGTGGCCCATCCAGTCCAACACTCTGTCACACAGTGGCCAAAAATACCAGGTGCCATCAGGAGGTCCGGCAGGGACCAGGACACTAGAAGCCCTCCGACTGTGCCCCCTCCCCCAAGCACCAAGAATACAGTGCATCACTTGCCCCAGACTGAGAGTTCTTATCTATACCTTGTGGCTAATAGCCACTGATGGACCTCTGCCCTATATGTTTATCTAATTCCCTCTTGAAGCCGTCCATGCTTGTCGCCGCCGCCACCTCCTGTGGCAGTGAATTCCACGTGTCAATCACTGTTTGAGTGAAGAAGTACTTCCTTTTATCTGTTCTAACCCGACTGCTCAGCAATTTCATGGAGTGCCCACAAGTTCTTGTATTGTGAGAAAGGGAGAAAAGGACTTCTTTCTCTACCTGCTCTATCCCATGCACAATCTTACAAACCTTTCTCCCCTTTTGAACGGCACAGTAAAAAGACTTCCTCTTTCATGGCAAAACACAGTTTGTTATTATGTCTGAACTACAAATTATGGTTTGCCCACTTTGTTAATTTGGTATGGGATTCTGGTTTGTAGACGAGAGAGTCAAGTGTACTTTGTGGTTCAAATGTAATAATGAGCTGTAGTTGGCTGCAGAAGTTTTTAATTGCTATGAGGTGGGGGCGGGGGGGAGAAGCCAAAGGATCCCCCAGGCCGGAGCCCATGGCTCAGTGATAGGATTACATGCTTTCCATGCAAAAGATCTCAGGTTCAATCCTCTGTGTCTGCAGATAGAGACCAGGAAGGTCTTCTACCTGAGATCCTGGAGAGCCAGTACCAGTTAGAGGAGACACTACTGGCCTTGATAGACCTGTGGTCTAAATGATAAGGCAACTTCATGTGTTCAGGTGTTGGTTGGGACCAAGGAGATGAGGCAGGATATAAATATTTAAATAAGTGACATACTAGGCCAAACACGAGCTGCGGTGGCTCAGAGGTTAAAGACGCTGAGCTGCAGACTGGAATATCAGTAGCTCGGCAGTTTGAGACCCAAGTGCTACGTGATGGAGTGAGCTCCTCTCTCTGGCCCCAGTTCATGCCAGCCTAGTAGTTTGAAAACAAGAAACTGCAAGTAGTTCTGTGCACCTCAACGTTCAGTCATGCTGGCCACGTGACCACAGAAAAAGTCTTCAGACAGTGCTGCTCTTTGGCTTGGAAATGGAGATGAGCACTGCCCCCTAGAGTCGGATTTGCCTGGCTTTCAAGCAAGGGAAACCTTTACCTAGGCCAAATACTATGAAGTCCTTGGTTTAATAGATGTGTTACAGATACGAACTACAACAAAACCCACCAGTCTTAACCCTGGCATTCCAGCACTGTGTGCTGGTTGGCAGGGTGGCTGCCTCGTGCCAGCGATTCAGCTTGGAGGAGCAGGAGAACCAAGCCCTGTTTGCCGTTTATGAAGAGGGTTGCACAGCCACTTGAAAAAATGCCAATGCCTACACGGTTGGCAGTTGGATTAGAAACTAAGCTGCAAATATTTGTATTCCAAAGCCGTTGCCCTTTTCAGATGCAGTCACAGCTCCGATACCTGTTCGAAGAAACCTAGTAAAAGACTGAGGGAAAGGGCAAGTCAGCTGTCCAGAACAAAAGATGAACTGATGGCAAGAACAAAAGTTAGCACCTTCATCCGGTGGTGTTTGCATCTGCCAGTGGCTTGTGCTCTTTCTAAACTGAGGACGAATGCTGTGCTAGGCATATGGCTGTGCCCTACTTAGCATTGCACTGCTGATGCCATGCCGTTTTCTTCTTGCTGCAGCAATTTGTTAGCTCAGTCCTGCACGGGGGATGCTGGTGGTCTCTTCTGGCTGTTGTGCCACTGCAGGAAGTGGGGGTCATGCCCCTGTGTGGGGACAAAATGACAATTTGACCTCTCGCTCAAGTGTCTGGGATCCTTATGTTAAGCCCTTACATTTTGAGAGCGCCTCTTGGCACTCTTGCGTTTTTTCCCCTCCATGTACTATACCTCCCTTAAGTGCTGGTGAGAATGACCTTGCATGACCAAAGCAGGCACAACAGCTGCTGCAAATTTGATTAACTTACTATGCCTTGTATGCTAAGAACTTAATGAAGTATAGGACTTGTGGGCAGTGTTGACAATTGGAAATTGGATGCAAGGCATATAGCAGTATTTCATCAAGTAGCAAGGGGGAAGAGTAATGGAACTAGGGATATTAAAAATGTGTAGGTTGTAGTGATGGTTGTAATACAGTTGGAAGACACAGTCTGCCTGTCTTGATTCTGCAAAGGTTGTGTTAAAAATGGGGAGGTCTTTTTTGAATTCAGAGTTAAAAGAAAGATCACACATTGCAAGGATTAGCATCTCCATGAAGAGAATGGTGGAGAAAGATGAGAATTTTGGATTGCCATGGTCTTTATCCATTTTTCCGTCTCCCAAAATGCTAGAACTCAAAGGTATCCAATGAAGCTGATGGGCAGTAGGTCCCGGACAGACAAAAGGAAATACTCCTTTACACGGAGAGCGATTAAAATGTGGAATTCACTGCCAGGAGATGTAGTGGATGTAGGGGAGTGGATGTAGTGGATGTAGGGGCTAAGGAGATGTAGTGGATGTAGGGGCTAAGTGGTAGGACCTCTGCTTGGAATGCAGAAGGTCCCAGGTTCAATCCCTGGCATCTCCAGCTAAAAGGACCAGGCCATAGGTGATGTGAAAGGCCTCTGCCTGAGACCCTGGAGAACCCTGCCAGTCTGGGTAGACAATACTGACTTTGACGGACCAAGGGTCTGATTCAGTATAAGGCAGTTTCATGTCTTTAGTGGCGGCCACAGAAATAAACAGCTTTGAAAGAGGATTAGATAGATTCATGAAGGATAAGTCTATCAATGGCTACTAGCCATGGTGACTGAGGGGAACCCCCACATTCAGAGGCGCTAATCCTCTGAATCTCAGAGCCAGGAGGCAACATCAAGGGAAGACCTCAGCTTCTGTGTCCTGTTGTTGGCCATCCAAAGGAACTGGTTGACCACTATGTGAGAAAGGATGCTGAATCAGATGGTCTGATACAGCAGGGCTCTTCTTATGTTCTTACATTCTTCTTTTCTCTCTGCTTCTTGACTTTCTCCTCAGGACAAATGGGCTTGCAGATTTTTGTAACCATTCCAAAACCTGCAAAACCTGAATCAAAATTGAGATGAGTGTACATGCCACAGTAATGATTCCTCTCCTGCATTATATTTATGTCCAACTTTCTGTCTCAGCCTAACCGTATAAAAAAAAATCTTCAGACTGGGGACACTTATTTGGCACTAATATACCACCCTTTTCTCAAAGGATTTCAAGGAGTCAAACAGAATAATGTCAATTTATTCTCCAAGCTTGAGATCAAGTATCTTGTCCAAGGTTTTATTTAGATATTTATACCCCACGTTTCTCTCTAGTGTGGATTCAAAGTGGCTTACAGTATTATTCATCATTCCTCCATGTGAAAATCACCACAATAGCCCCATGAGGTAGGTTAGCCTGAGAAAGAGGCAGTGGCTTAGCGGTGCCCAGTAAGCTTCCATGGCAATGTGGGGATTTGAACCTGGGACTTCCAGATCCTAGCTTGACAGCATAACCACTGTACATGCTGTCTGTCATTGCTGAGTAGTGACTTAAGAGATATTTATTTATTTATTTATTTATTTATTTCTGATATGAAATGCTTGGTTAAATATCACAATAAATGCAGTAAGCATCTTATTAGGTGATTTATACTCTGTCTTGTTCTGTAAAGGCTGCTTACAGTCTGAATTATGGGGAATTTAAAATACTAAGCAATAATATGCAACCACAGTAAAAATGTGTATACTGTGCCAGTAACAATGAAGCAGTAAAACTTACAAAAGTTATTAATGACAATAAGAATCAGTCAGGATTCAAATCCAGATTTTTTAAAACAAACAAACAAACAAACCAGGAAGCGGTAAAATCAGAAAACGTGGCAATAATGGGAAAGAAAAATTAGCGGCATTGCTGATCAGAAACTTTGCCCATACCAAAGGTCTTCAAGAACAGATTTGTTGTGGCCTCTTGCTGAAAGCCCTAAAGAGAGGGGGACAAATGACCTTTCACCCAACGGTGCTTGCTGTCTCGTGGCTACCAGCCTGATTTGAGAGAGTAGCAAGCAATGTAATGATCTGTGCACCAGCTGTTGAACTGACAAATAGATTCCACCTTAGTTCATGGGAGCTGCAAGCTGTTTGCATGTGTTAGAATGAGGAGTGGCTAAGCATGGGAAAGATGCTTTTGGTAATTTAGCTGCTGATGTAGGTGCACTGAGCTAATACGAATCTTACCAGCCTTATCTTGTGCATTTCTCCTTGTGAAGCAAAGGTTGGGTGGCTTATTTGCATCCGAGGGAAGAAACATAGTTCTCCAGTGACATAATCCGCAGTCTGGTGGTTGCTGCTCTCTATGATGCTTTCACGAGAAGCATATTATATGTTCTTCATTGTCACTTCTCTAAATCATCGCTTCCCTAACAGGAGGCTCATGGCGCCATGGTGCCTGCCAATTGTTTTCCTGATGTCCCCCTGCTTCTTCAGTCTTGCAGATAAAATTCGGATAATCTTGAATGGGACTGGAAAAAAAGTCCAAAGGACTTCAAGTCATTCCCTACCAGCTGACTGACTAGCAAAATGCTGAATTCACCCTCACAGCTGTACTCTCTCTGTTTGACTTTTCTTGACTTTTCTTGACTAAACACTGACTTTTCTTGAATCTCTGGGCGTGGTCACCTTTCTCAGGCGCCAGAAGACCATGCAGCCTTTCAGCAGCAAGCAGATCTTTCTTTAGAATCTGAAAATAAACAGGGTCTCTTTCCAAAGCAAACCACTAATCTTAGCTTTCCTCCACTGCTTCAGTAGAGAAGGGCACTTGAGAGGAACTGAGGAGCCTTCATCTTTGCATCTATAGAGAACACACATTTGGAAACAGCCGCTTCTATTGTAGGAGAACACTTGGCTTGGAACCTCCCTTTCTCAATTCCAAAAGCACCTAGAGACTCAACAAAGGTAGGGACTCCCGCTGTACATAAAGTACCTGTGAAAAGTAGGTGTGCTGAAATGTGCTTCTGGATCAGGATCCTTTGGTTTGGTTTGACTTGGAACCTGGCAGACAAAGCACAATAGCCTCATTGCAATTGAGAGGGGCTTTGCAGAGCCCTTAACAGAAGTAGCTGAGCATGTGACTGCCATGACTGTGTTCTAGCTTGACTGGGAACAATTTTGCCAGCAGTGGGATGTTTTGTTTTGCTCTCGACAGAGGGCCAAATGCCCACAAAGATGACAGTGGCTGAGCTGATAATAACCTCGGGGATTTCTTCTCCAGGGCCTTCTCTGGCAATAAATGACTGCCCTTCATTTCAAAAGGAACAGTCACAGGATATAAAAATACATCAGTATGAAAAAGTTACTCGCAGCAGTCTATTACTATTGCCAAAGGGGGGGGGGGACGACACAAGGGCACTCTCATTTTGCTTGTGGCAACATCTTGGAGACTGAGCTGACTCTCTTGGTAGACTGAATTGAGAACCAGTAAAGTACAGGTTTTCTGATGAGCCTAAATCTGAAATGTCACAGAGCGGTGTAATCTGACCTGCACGCACTTCCGTCTCTAAATGAAAGGCCAAGAGGAGCTAATGATCCTTAGACAATCTAATCGGTATCATTGTCCTCCACATTCAGTGGCTCGGGTTACGGGCTTAGGTGACATACCTATTCAGAGCCTTGGAAGAAAGGATGGTAAACTTTTCAAAAGCAAGGCGGAGGCAGAGGAACAAAAATAATACCCTGAGCTGAGATCTCCTTTACTGAAAGAGAAGTGGAGACACAGGTGTATGCGTGAAATTCTGTGCAGGTCAAAACTCTGCCAGATCTGTGGGGGTTGCAGTCTATTTTGGTGACTCGAGTCAAGGAAGATCATAAATCTACCTAGGTGACAGATAAATTTGTAGCAAGGTGGTCTGCTTCTAGAATGTATTGGAAGTCTAAATTCCAAGGTAGAGTTTGCCCACATGTGGGCTTTTAAAAATATATGTTGTTAAAAGAAAAGAAAAGCACGCAGACTGTCAACTGTGAGGTGTTCAATAAGTGTTTATGTTCTGTTTCAAGCACACAGAGCAAAGTTCCCAGAACTGGCTTGAGTGAAGTTCTAGCAGAAATTAATGCCACAGAGCAATAACTACAGTTACTAATTGTCCTATGTGTGAGGACTGAGGATGGAACAGCAGGATGCATTTCAGTTCTAGACAGCTGTGCTTTGCTGGGGAAAGGTAGATGGTGTTCAGGGATTTCAAAGCTTCTGCCAAGAACTTGAGGCTAGGATCTAGCCTACTGAGTTATTGAGGGTGGTGTATGCTCAGGCTTCAGTGCTGTCTTCAGGCAAGATTGTAAGGGTGTTGCAACATTAGCCACTATGATTGGCAACCAGTATGAAGTCATTGGATTGGCTAGGTCTGGTATAAATTATTAGGAATCTGTCCTTTTTGCCTCTTCCTGGTCAACAGAGCAGTACCTTCTGCCTGTTTCCAGCTCAAGTTGCTAGCAGCTGACTCAAAGGCACTTGGGATGGGAGAGTACTCATTCCAAATCTGGGTTCAGCTATGATTTCCCCAAATCTCTGGTCTGGCCAGTTTATGGGCATATGAAGCTGCCTTATACTGAATCAGACCAATAGTTGGTATTGTCTGCTCAGACTGGCAGCAGCTCTCCAGGGTCTCCGGCAAAAGTCTTTCACGTCACCTCCTGTTTGACTGTTTTTAACTGGAGATGCCAGGGATTGACCCTGGGACCTTCTGCATGCCAAGCAGATGCTCTATCACTGTGCTATGGCCCCTCCCCAGTCTGCAAGCATCAGTTCTGAATGCTGCAAAAAGATTGCTGGCTGGTGTATCACTCCATGTGGGAAGATGTTTGCTATCTGCTTGCTTGCTTTGGTTCTAATTCAGGGAGAAGGCTTTGACCTCCAAAGCCATATACAGCCTTGGGTATTTAAAGGACTACCTGACCATGTTAAGGGACTGTGTGATCCTGAGCGGTACATTCTTATTTTTACGCTTTCCTTCATGTCTCCCCACCTTCTGAGAAGAGGCAGGAGGCCTTTTCAGTGATGGCCTCTCTGGCTTTGGAATGCCCTCCCCCTCTCCCTGGTGCTATAGCTCTCTAACGTACATTACTGGGCCAAGATGGTTTTAATTTCAGCTTTGTGAGTGGATGGTTGTTTGGTCTGTTCTCCTCCTTTTGTCCTCTGTTGTTTCCTTTTAAGTGGCTTTTTAATTATGGCTGTTTTAATTGCTCTGTGTTGTTTGTTTTTGAAATTATGTGTTCAGAATTTGATAGATTGTCTTGGCTTGTGTTGTGCCAGGCTGCTCAGCCAAGTTTGAAGCCTTTCTACAGCCAAAGAGGATCTTTCTGTGACAGACATGGCTCATGGGTACAAAGGAAGCCTTCGAGCTTTGCTGAGCGGAGTGGTAGAATACAAGCTGTCGTATTTTTATTCTGTGAACCACCTCGAGCACTCTGATAGGGGGTGGCTATAAAAATTAAAATCCTCTGCACTAGGGTTTCCAACCTTTTTGGTCCTGCAGGCACCTTTAGAATTTTGACGCAGGGTGGTAGGCGCAGCCGCAAAATGGCTGCTACGAAATGGCTGCCCCAGGAGGCATAGCCAGCCACAAGATGAATGCTGCAGCCACACAGTGAAGATTCAGTCACACAGTGAAGATTCTTGTGCTATGGTGGCAAGCTGCTGCCAAAGCAACATTTTTAAAAATCTGCACAGTCCATCAAATTTCCATTGACCAGTCAGAAGCCTTGTTGGGCTCTTTCAAAAGCAATGTGTGTGTTTATTATAATTAATTAGTAGCATTTAGATATGAGATTGTGCTTGTGGAAAGTGTGTATATTCAAATATCCCAGTGGTAGCAGTTGTCCTTGTGGATGTTTCTATACATCGCCTTTGTGGACATCCAGACCGATGGGTTGGACCCCTTGATGATGGAAGAGACAGGGTAATTTTGTCCCCTCACTCCACCTATTGCAACCTCCTGGCCCATGTGACTGTTAGGCAGTATGGGTCCTGAGGTCCCAGGAGTAAACTTTTCTGGGGCAGAATTGCTGGTGAGGGGAAGGTAAATGTAGGATAGGTCTACGACTGCCAGCGCTTTTGCTGACAGATCACAAGATCCAACCCCATTATCTTTCATGAACTTTTGGGGGTCACCAGTGGAGTTCAGCTCATGGCCAGAACAGTTGTTTGCTCGTTGCCTGAGACCATAACATTATTGGGATCAAAAACCATGACCAGCTCGCTGTGCTTTGAGGTATTGCCGGTGTTCATGATTTTAATGCCAGCAGACGAGTTCTAGAACCAAGTGGGTCTTGAATACAAAACTGGAGCTGGAAATGGTGAATGATTGTGGTCATGAGTACTGTAAAAGTTTAACTGGAGTCAAACTGGGTGCGTGCTAATTACAATTCACCTTGAAACTGATGTGTTTAATATTGGTAGAGAGTCCATCCTTATTTGGCTACATAAACTGAATCGTTGGAAGGGTATTTTGTACAATGCCTATGAGCTTAAACAGCTGTTGGCTACTGTTCATTTAAATGGCTCTTCAAAGAACAGATATATGCACGATAGCATCCAGTTTCTAGTGCTTTGGAAGTTAGCTGTCTTTTTTCCATTACAAATTTTCTTCCATGAGGTAATTTCAGATGAATAAATTTTTAAAGGTCTGGGTAGCAGAAGTTGCATAGTTGTCTAATTATCTTTTGTGGACAGTATTATCTTCTTTTTTTTGGCACTGAAGCATACCTTTATGTAATGGCTGGAGAGGTAATTCATTTAGAGATATGAATGAAATATGCCAAGGAGTACCTGTGTTCTGTCCTTGCTGTGAGAGATAATCACTAGCCCCTAAACAAGCATTATTAAAACATGATGTGTTCAGGAACTGATGAACTAATTTCCCCCCATTCTCTTACCCTAGCAATAAAATCAAGATTTCATAAATTATTGACAACATGTAAATTAAATGCAAATTAAATCAGCAAAGCATGTAGATCAGGAGATCTGTAGAGTGGGACCTTGAACCCCGTAACCTTAAAATGTAGCTGCTGTTCAGCAATCGGCCAGTTCAGTGATCACCTCGTTCATCACTGTAGCTGGTCAGGAGGGGACAGCAGGCTTTTCAGTCAAGGAGCCACGCCTCTGTGTCCCAACCAACTGGCCACAGTTTTAGGAGCAAATGAGAAGGAAAATGAATTGAGGTTGAGCAGCTGCCATGATTGACCGAAGCTTCTTCCATTCAGGGTGTCTGTTGTGGGGAGGGGAAGGGAAAGGAGTTGTAAGTTGCTCTGAGACTCTGAGTGAAGGGCGGGGTATAAATCCAGTCTCTTCTTCTTCTTCTTGAAAGCAGCAGAGTGTGCTGAAAGATGGCAGCCAGTGATTCCTTATGTATTTATAAGGCAAAATCAGTCTCAAGACATCAGAATAAACAAAGACACTTAGTGTATATATATATATATATATATATATATATATATATATATATATATATATATATATATATATATATATATATATATATATATATATATTTAAGGTACATGGATTTTGGTGTAATGCCATCTGGTGTGATTAGCTAACCATTTTCGTAAGCTATCACTACCACAATTTCGATTGCTTGGCATTATTTATGCATGAATTGTGGATCTGAAGGGCTCTTGTGTTCCTGTATGCATGCAAAGGAGCTAGTTTAAAAAAACAGGGCTTCACTGTTCAGTCCCCCAAACCTGTGTCACTAGGCCTCTAAGCACTTTCTACTGTCCTTTGCATATTCATAAAAAGGGATCTTCCCCCCCTCCTAGCTTTCATGGTTCTGACCCTTTTATTCTAATTTATACCTGCCACAAGTGTCTCTCTTCAGAGGGAATGATAATCAAGTAATGCACCTATTACTGTTATTTATAAAAAGCTTGCAACCTTTGCCTGAGCCTCTGGGCACATTTACATAATGAAATGGTTATCATGGGGCGTCGAGAATGCTTCCTGAATCGGTAAATATGTTCTGGTTAAGAAAAAGACGAAGATGCTGTCTTTGAACGGGGAGGCCTTCTAGATAGGGCGAGGCATATGCTGCTTCTGTTTTGTGGGCTTGGAACAGGAGCCAGACTGAGCCTTTATGGCATGAATTTGAAAGCTAGCAAAGGCCATTTTAATACGTAGGGCAAAGAAGTGGCGCAGTCTGGTCACACCAGTCCTAGCTCCGTTCCTGCCTCATCTATGCAAATAGGCCAATAGTGTGCGGTACCTTACCCCAACCTGGACAGTCCCAGGCTAGCCTGATCTTATCAGATCTCAGAAGCTAAGCCCTGGCTAGTGTTTGGAAAGGAATACCAGAAGAAGAGGAGGTGGAGGTGGTGATTGAATTTATACCCCACCCTTCACTACCCAAAGGAGTTGAGCGGTTTACAATCTCCTTTCCCTGCCCCTCCGCTCTTAACCACTACACCAGACTGGCTCTCAGGGTCATGACATGGATACAGGCAAAGGCAAACCACATCTGAATGTCTCTTGCCTAGAAAACCCCAGGGAGGGTCACTATGTCAGCTGTGACTTGCTGGCAAAAAAGAGTGATATTTCCAGGGCAAAATTAATGATAGTGGTAAAAACTGTAAATTATTGGGCCTATGGCTAGTGTCGCCAATTCAGCTTGGGAAATTCCTAGAGATTTGGTAGTGATGCCTAATGAGGGCAGCATTTGGGGAGAGGGAAGGAGCTCAGCAGGAATGTGATACCCTACAGCCTGCCCACCAGAGCCTGGGGGGGGGACCCTCTGGGTATATTGCCATAAGGCCCACCCTTTGAAGCTGCCATTTCCTCCAGGGGAACCGATACCTGTAGTTGGGGAATCAGTTGTAATTCCAGGAGAACCCCAGGCCCTACCTAGACGTTCATAATGCTTTCTGTGGCCCAATACTCTGGGTTGGAAGTGGCTGGGTTTTTAAAGGTTTGTTAGTATGATGCCCGCCTCTATTAATCTGCCACTTTGTGGCGTCTGTAACTGATCAGGCTTGACTTTGCTTTACTGACCAGCACCCTCTATCTACTTTATAATCTCTTCGGGGTTTATTTTAAATAGCTTTCTAGGTACGTTGAGGACCACTGCTAGATATCTTTGATGTTGGTTATGAGAGTCAGGCAATCAGGCTTTTTACTTCACAACAAAACAGAACTTTATTTCCAGAACCAAACAGGGGAATGGAGGATGTATATATATAGTTGACACTTTGTTTCTTTATAGGCTGGCACGTTTTGCGTAGAGTACACTTTGGCAATATGCTATATTGTTTTCAGTTTCTTTAGCTGTTAATAAATTCCCGCAACACTCTCGTATGTACTCTCTCCTGTCCTGCTTAGTGGTTAGCCTTTGGCTTCTTGGTCCTTTTCCTTGAGTCTCAACTGGCCACCAAAAAGCTGTCCAAACTCTGACCGTCCTTGCCTCAGCCCTCACTTAACCACCTATCCCAGGTTCTTCAGGAGTTATATAGCTTGTGTTTGTGACCGCTTATGTGCTCTACTTTCACTAGACTGTTCACTGTCCCATGAACCAGACTATCCAGCACCAGTTATCTGCTTCAGCTGGCCTTTTCCCAACTGTCCGCTCCCAACTGTCAGTTGTGCCTGTTAAGTGTCAGTCACTGAATGTTCGGAGCTAAATGGCCCCCTCCTCACTTAGTCATGTGACTCAGCAATGCTCTGTGTTTACATTTTTGCTGGTCCCAGATTTTTCATTCCGTCACAGTTAGTAATAAAGATTTTCCTGATTTTTATCTTTTTTACTTTGCAAACTGCCTTGAGCAGGTCTCTGAAGAGGCAGCAACTAAATCTTTAAAATAAATAAATACAGTTTGAGACTCTGTTGCCAGGTGAGCTGGCACTCTGTTTAATCTCAGAGATGGAAGGAATCCACCAAGGTAATCTACTCCAACCCCCTGCTAATGCGGGAAGTACAGCTATAACATTCTCAGTAGGCAGGTGTCCAGTTGATACTTAAAAACCTCTAATGATGAAGAATCCGCCACCTCATCCGAGAGGCCATTCCAGTGACAAATACACCTCACCATCAGGAAGTTCTTCCTCAAATTTAGTCAAAAACTCCTTTGCTATAGTTTATATCTGATAATCCAAGTCCTGTTATCTAACAGAACTGAAAACATATCCACCCCATCTTCCAGATGGCATCCCTTTAGGTATCAGAATCATAGAATCACAGAGTTGGAAGGGGCCATACAGGCCATCTAGTCCAACCCCCTGCTCAGTGCAGGATCAGCCTACAGTATCCCTGACAAGTGTTTGTCCAGCTGTGACTTAAAGGCTGCCAGTGAGAGGGAGCTCACCACCTCCTCAGTCAGCTGATTCCACTGTTGCACAACTCTTACTGTAAAGTTTCCCCTCATATCCAGCCAGTACCTTTCCATCTTTAATTTAAACCCGTTATTATGAGTCCTATTCTCTGCTGCCAACAGGAACAGCTCCCTGCCCTCCTCTAAGTGATAGCCCTTCAAATACTTAAAGAGAGCAAACCTTCTCTTCTTCAGACTGAACATTCCCAAGTCCCTCAGCCTTTCCTCACAGGGCTTGGTCTCCAGGCCCCCGATTATCCTCGTCACTCTCCTCTGCACCCACTCCATTCTTTCCACATCCTTTTTGAAGTGAGGCCTTGAGGCCTCCAGAACCGCACACAGTACTCCAGGTGTGGCCTGACCAATGCAGTGTACAGCAGGAAGTCCCAGTCATATCACCTCAAAAGCACCTTTTCTCCAACACAGAGATTCCTAGCTTCTTCAGCGTCTCAACAGTTCACTAAGTGCAGATGAGACCTTACTGGCAACTCAAGTCATCTAGCCCTTCTGCAGAAGACCCTTCAGCTACCAACAGAAGGGACTTCTGTACACCAAAGACTGAAAGCTCTCCCTCTGTGAGCTGTCCCCAGTGGCTCAGTGAGTAAGGCATCTGAGCTGGACTGCCAGAGTATGTGGTTCAGGATCTCTGGCACCTTCAGCGACACATTATGTCCAATGCATATGGATGGGCAAGGCAGACTTGAGAGGACATGTGTGTCCAGGGCAGGGAGGTGCAGTCCCACTGCTTTTTCATGCGTTTCCTTGTGTGTAAATAGTGTTACCATTAGACTACATTTTATAAACCAGCAAATGAATATGTTTAGAATTCAGTGACTCCTGGATGGGGCCACCTTGTGTATGTTCTTAAGGGGTATACATGAAACCTATCAAAAATACAAAATTCTAACACTGAGACTCACGTTTTACCATTAGCTAAGGCTGCAGTCACACACACTAAATAATCCACTTTCAATGCACTTTCCAACTGGATTTTGCCAGTTCACACAGTAAAATCCAGTTGGAAAATCCATTGAAAGTGGATTGAAAATGGATTATTTAATGTGTGTGACCGCAGCCTAAGTGTAATATGGCTGTTCCCAGCTTACTAAGGCACATGTGGATTCCAGTTGCTTCTCTGAGAGTCTTTGAAAAAACCACATGTGAGAGAAAGTAATGTGGGAAAGCAGACCTCAGTTGTTAAGCGTTAGAAGGGTTTGGTGCATCAGCAGGTTGGCATGAAGGTAGCTACTGTCTCTAGAGCTGGAATCCCCAGACTATGTGCTGGAGTGTGCTAGTGTGTTCCCAGAGAACTGCTAATGCACTGCAAGAAATAATTCAAAATTCCGGAGAGCTCATAGTAGCCTGTGGCAGAGAACGGTTGCTAGTTTACATCTATAAATCCTACATTGCCCTGGTCAGCTGGCTTCCATCAGGATATTCTGCCATATTGCTGCATTGGGTGTGATTGGTTTACTCATTCATGCCTGATGCAGACAAACAGTGGAATTACCGTAGCTTCAAAGTAAGCTGCCCATTACCTGCATACATTATTCTCTGCTCTGGACTTGACTCCTCCCCAGACCAGTGATTCATTCAGCAAGATAGAGTGTGTTCCTCTGAGGAAGAAGAAGAGTTGGATTTATACACCGCCCTTCTCTTAGGGTCTCAGAGCAGCTTACAATCTCCTTCCCGTCCTCTCCCCAGAACAGATACCCTGTGAGGTAGGTGGGACTGAGAGAGCTCTTGAGAGAACAGCTCGGAGAGAACTCTGACTGACCCAAGGTCACCCAGCAGCTGCATGTGGAGAAGTGGCAAATCAAACCCAGTTCTTCCAGATTAGAGTCCACTGCTCTTAACCACTACACCAAACTGGAAGAGTGATTTATACTCTTTCATCCAATAGAAGTTAAGTGTGAAAGTGAAGTAAGCTTCAGCTATCAGAAGATGGGTTCACCATGGCTGTTTGTTGGCTTGTTGGATTACACACCCTTCTCTGAACCTGTTCACTGCTCAGTGAACTGGCTGGCCAGTTACAACCTGAGTTTTAATTAGCTATTCTATTTATTTCTCCACCAAACCCTGGCTGTGCTGTTGTTGCTTCATCCATCTGCGGGTCTCTCAACCTTGCCCAATCTGTTCTTGCTTCCAGTTATTAATGTTTCTTAAACCTGTGTCCTAGACTTCCACCTAAACCCTCCCTTATACTGGCATTGATTCTTCATGCACCACTCATTCTGCTTGTAAGTGTAGCCTTGTGTCTCTGATAAGTGTCATTGGGATATTGTCACCTTCTCTCGTCAATTTTCTCTTCTTTCTAGAATGCTCCGAAATTCATCATTCTCCTCCCCGCCCCCCCCCCGGTGCTTGTTGGAAAGTCAGTCCAATTTGCTTGGGCTCTTGATTTAATGCATTTCTCTACCTCACCTTAGACTGCCCGCTTGTCTTACCACCAGAGACCTTTAAATTCGGTGATTTTTTTCTCCCCTTGCTTCCTTTGTCAGTCCAGCAAATGCTCATGCCACAATAAATCAGTTTCTTAAGTGCCACAGTGTCATCTTCTCTACCCCCACCCCCTCCCGAGGCGGCTGCTGCTGCTGACTAACATGGCTACTCTTAAATTTTTCCTATAGGATATCCCGAGGACAGTTAGTACCTTAGTTCTAAATGCATTTGGTTGCAATACATCTGATTCTTTTGAACAGAAGTTTCTTTCATTTTAAAAGGGCTTAGGGCTGCAGTCTTAGCACTTGGTCCTAACCCTTGGCAAGGTACTTCTGGAGCAGCTAGAATTGACATGTAAAGCTTCCTTCGCCAGTTTGGTGTAGTGTTTAAGTGCACGAACTCGAATCTGGGAGAACCGGGTTTGATTCCCCACTCCTCCACTTGCAGCTGCTGGATGACTTTGGGCAAGCCATAGTTCTGTCAGAGCTGTTCTTGAAAGGGCAGTTCTGGTAAGAGCTCTCTCAGCCCCACCTACCTCACAGGGTGTCTGTTGTGGGGAGGGGAAAGGAGTTTGTAAGCCACTCTGAGGCTCCAAGTGAAGGGCGAAGTATAAATCCAATCTCCTCCTCCTCCTTCTCCTCAGCAGCAGCAGCAGCAGCAGCAACAGCAGCAGCGGCCTTTTGCTGCCTTTTGATTTATCCCTTCATAGCAACATAAGGAGTAGGGGAGGACATGGGGCGGTTGACCAACTTACACTAGTGTGTGTGCTGGGGCGTACTAGTCTGAGCGTAATATGAGCAGAAATGAGGCCAGGGGTGCTAAGAGTCATCCCCAAACACAGATTTCCTATGTACCCCCTGCACATTCAGAAGAACGTACCCATGATGATGATGTGCCATCAAGTCACAGCCAAATTACGGCAACCCGTCATGGGGTTTTCAAAGCAGCAGATGAGCAGAAGTGGTTTGCCCGTGCCTTCCCCTCCGTAGCAACCCTGGTCTTCCTTGGTGGTTTCCCATCCAAGTACCAACTACGGCCAAACCTGCTTAGCTTCCAGGCTGCCATGAACTCAGGCTTGTCTGGGCTATGCAGACTGCTTAAAGAAACTTGATGGAGATCTCCTGACAGACATTACCATTGATATCCCTACAACAGAGATCATTTCCCCAGGAAAGAAAATGACTCCTTTGGAGGGGTAAGCTCTATGGCATTATACCGCACCCTGCCTAGGCTTCATCCCCAGATCTCCATGAATTTCCCAGCGTGGAGTTGGCAACCTTAGCTGTGTCTCCTGATGAAGGAGGTGCAGCAGTACCAGATGAAACAGCCTCCGAGATTATCCTTTCCTGGAAAACATGAGGCAAAATTAGATTTATAACAAAAATACACCTCCTTTCTCCCCAATGGGGACCCAACATAGCTTACATGGTTCTCACCTCCGTTTTATCCTCACAACAACTCTGTGGAGTAGGTTTGGTAGAGCCAGTTTGGTGTAGTGGTTAGAAGTGCAGACTCTAATCTGGGAGAACTGGGTTTGATTCCCCATTCCTCCTCATGCAGCTGCTGGTGTGACCTTGGGTCAGTCATAAGTTCTTTCAGAGCTGTTCTCTCAGGAGCAGTTCTCGAGAGAGCTCTCTCCGCCCCACCTACCTCACAGGATGTCTGTTGTGGGGAGGGGAAGGGAAAGGAGATTGTAAGCGGCTCTGAGACTCCTTCAGGTAGTGAAGGGTGGGTTGTCAGTATCCTCCTCCTCCTCCTCCTCTTCTGGCTGAAAATGTGTGCCTGGCCCAAGTTCAACCAACAACTTTCAGTGGCAAAGTGGGGATTCGAACCTATACCTCCTATATCCTACTCAGACATTCTACCAATTAAATGACACTGGCTCTCATAGGGCAAGGAAGTTGTTGAACCCACATTGTTTTGTCTCAGAGGGGATATTTCCCACCCTTTCTTTCAGTGCTGTCTACACTTTCCTGCCGTTTTAATGAGTAAACGAATTGATTTCATTGCAGATAGCAGAGGGATACTGCAAAGTTAATCTGTGCCAGGATGGTCTGATTCCCTTTATTTTGGCACTGCAAGTCCCGCCATTATCATAAGCAGGTGGCCAGTTTTGAGACTCCTATCTTTTCTGATGCTATACATGCCACAGATGGATGGGAAGACAGACAAATGGATCCTTTTATTATATTACTGTTATAGATGTAGGCTGCTGCTGTCTTCCAGTCACATCTTACGTGAGCCTCATGAGCACCTATAATTTGTACCATTAGTTCCCCCTTGGTCAGCCCTAAAATTGCCTTGAAAAATAAAGCTATCATCCACTCTGTGTCTTTCATAGTGGGAAGGTTCTTAGGAGCATTGATTTCTGGCTCCCACCAATACACAGGCAGTCACCTTATTCCAAAGGAGAGCATAAGGATGCGCTGTAACTTCCTACCAGTTGGCACTAGTGTGGCTACAATAGAAGTACCACTCTTGCCCATAAATTGTGGTTTTAGTCCTAAGCCATCAGGTGTTCAGTCTGAAAAGGTAGAGCGAAAGGGGAAATGTTAATTGGGGTATCCATATAGCTTTGATTGCTAGTGAAGCGAACCTCCACTTTCAATTTAGGGGAAAAAAGAACAAACCTGTGCTTCCGGTATTAAAAAGTGGGGGAAAACTGTCTTCCATATTTAGTCTGTGGTACAATTGGGTCATTTTCTTCATCCATACTGAGAGCAAGGACCAAAATGAATTAGGGAGGAACACTGCCCCGAGATGTCTACATAGAAGTAACGTGAATGTTAACCTAGAGGTGATGTGGCTTGCACCGAGATCAGTTGTATGCAATGTTCCCTCTACGCCATGAAGTCTTGCAAGCAAAAATTCTACTTTGTGAGCTCCTGGCATTAAAGTTCTGAGCGAGTGATTTGGCTGCTGCATAAATTAGTTTGCTCTGGAGCCATCCTTCCTGAACTAAGACAAAAATGTGTGAGCCGGAGGCTAAAAAACTGTGAGCTAGCTCACACTAACTCACCTTAGAGGGAACACTGGTTAGATGTGTGTTTTATATCTAGAAATATATTTACTAAAATGTTTCATTAAAGGTTGGCACAGGAGTCTGTGGCATCAGAGCTGTTCGTGCTTACATCTGGATCTTAAATCAATGGAACTGCTGCATCATTCATTTCTCTATCATTTGTGTACTGATGGCTTAGTCTTTCAGAAGCAATCTAAATTCATTTTCCCTCATCTATATAGATTTTACTTGGCAAAACAAGAAAAATGGGCAGGGCATTAGAATAGTCTCTTGTTCCCATGCCAGGAAGGTTGCTGAGAGCTGGCCTCTAAAGTGGAACGTATAAATATTTTAAACCACCTATACTCGAAGAAAAACAGATGTGTGCTGGCTGAATAATTTATTTTTTCCCCTTCTGACTTAAACCCTGCAGTGACTTCTGCCCTCTATCAATTAAACATTAAAGTTTGGGGCTAGAAAGAATCTGAGGGCCACTTTTCACAGGATGTCAATCATGCATAGACAATTCCTTCCACATTGCAAGGTAATGCACGTATACCATAATGTGTAACCAGTGAGTATGCTTTTATGTTTTGTCGTGCACTCAAGCAGTGTGACTGAGCTCAGGTTTCCTCTCAAGATACATGCTGCAAGAAAAGATAGTCATAGTTTTGATCCAGTGTAAATGTAACCCTGGTTTCCTGCAAACCATGAACTGCAAATTAGGAGTCAGCCTTGGGAGCTAGCAAACCTTGTCTCAGTCCCAATACAAATTCTCTCCCTCCCTCCCTAAAGGACTGTTACACTCAGTGGCGGACCTACATTTTTGGGACCCTAAAGCTTGAACTGTTATGGAGGCCCCCTTCTCAACCAGCAACAATAAGGCAACATCCAACAAAGTCCAAAGGGCCTGAACTGAGGATTCAGATGTCTTTTTATGGTTCTGATTGGCTAAGGGCTGAGCTTTAGCACTATTAAGCCATGCACCAATGAAGGATTCAAAGATCCAGCTGCCAAAATGTAGGCTATTAATAGATTCTGGTGAGCTCAGCAATCCCATACAGCTGGGGGTTTGAATTTTGAAATTAGACCAATTACAGGGACATTTTGAGACCATATGAAATGGGTATGAGAGCATATGCTAAGGTCAGTATTAAGTACTTCAACCCATTGGCTTATGATTCTGTCACTAAAATAGTCTTATTTTAATAACAAACACTTAAAAAAAAACTTTCAATTTTGTTGAAAAATTCACTTAAAAAGAAAAAGTTACTTCAGGGCCCTTCCAGGATTAGGTGCCCTGAAGCTTAAGCTTCATTAGTTTCATAGTAGATCCGCCCCGGTTACATTTGCACTGCTGCTAGTGCTGATCGAGTTCTCATTTAACAAGTAAGTTGGGCTCCCTCTTTACAAGCCACAGTTCGCAGGGCGCAAGGGTTATGCTTTCATCAGGTCATTGTTGAACATGTATTGTACAGGCAGGTAGAAGTGATACCCATTTAGAAAAATTGTCCTCTCTGTGAAGGCTCAACATAAATCAGAGTTGTAAGACCAAGAACTAATCAGATCCAAGACGTACACGTACAGGAGGGGAAGGGAACAGAAAGTAGGTTTCAGGCCTTACAAACTTTCAACATCAACAGGCTTGTTCTCTCTCTCTCTCTCTCTCTCTCTCTCTCTCTCTCTGGTCTGAATGGTCTACATGAAGCTACTTGGATCAATAGGGCAGGCACAGCTCATGCCCGGAGAGCCCGCTGCGGTTGGTGAGAGTACCTTGGACAAACAGAGGTTGTCCTTTATTATATTGTAAAGATAGGTATTGACTGGCTAGGCAGGCAGGCAGGCTGCTGATTCTTGTTAGCCAAGAGCTCCCTACAGTTCTAATGTTTCAGATATTGCAAACCTGTCAAACTCGTGGCTTGTGGCCATATGCAGCCTGGCAGGTGCTTGATTATCATCCGGTGATTGTGGCTCCGAGCAAGGCTTGCAAACCCATGGCTTCATCAGGTTCATAACAGGGCTGCAGTACATGGCTGGTGTGTAACTATATGATGCTGGCTGCGCAGAGGATGTTCGAAATGGCAATTGTGGGAACGGGTGTATGCTCAGGTGATAAATTTTCTGTTGCTGCACCAGGATTTGTGGTCTAGAAGGAATCGGGGATGAGCAGCCTGACAACAGCTCAGCAGCAGCAGTAGCAAATTGCTCATAATTGGGAGCCAAGGCGGGGGGGAGGGAGTCTAACTGGAGCCTTGCATTATCTGATTCCAGGTACATTGGTAGCTGCAGTAGCACTCTCTGGCCATCTGCATTGGTGGCGCTGCAGCAGAGCCCAAAGGAAGCCATCCATTCTCCGTTCCATCAACACACACCCTGTTGCTAATGTCTGCAGTTGGAGACCTTGTGAGAGAATCACTTTATAAAAATTGTTATGGATGATTAGGAAATCTTTGTATTCCTCCTAAAAGGTTTTATTTCAATCCCACAGCAGTTCTGGGGCATCTCAAAACAGTCGTTCAAGGGGGAGGAAATTACCTCTGCGTGTGTGAAGGACAGAGCTTTAAAACAAAGTGGTTTCGTGAAAGTCTGAGCATGTTACATCCAGAGGAACGTGCAACTTGTTGAAGCATTACAAGATCATTTCAGTACAATGAAATCCATCGGGGGCAGAAAGTCCACGTTGGGTTCAGCATGCAGAGTGGGTTGTAAAAGGCTGGTTCTTACATCGGGGCACACTTGTCAAGATTAAGTACTCTTTTGTGAAAGGCTGAATTGGTAGCTGGGGCTTTTATTCAGTGTCTTTTAAAAAAATTAGAGCCTTCATTCAATTAATCACATGATTTTCAGAAATAAATTACAACAGGCCATTTTCTCCATTAGGTTTTGAGAAAGACGCTTCACAGCGTCTATTTCAGAAATAACCATTACTGACATCAGACAGACATAAAGGAGCTTTTTAGCTAAGCCATTCATCCTGGGAAGAGGAATCAAAATATTTTAATGCCGGAGTGGGGGGGGCGGGGAGCTGCAGGAATGTGTATTGGGTACCTTCCCCCCCTTTTCATTTGGACCCAAGTTGTAACCCTCTTGCAGCCTGTATTTCTCACACTGCTTTTGGCATTGAACAACTGGCAAGCAGAAGCATAGTTCTCTTTGCTGTCAGATTTCTGCCTTTGCATCTCCTCTGTACTCCTCTTTAATTTCAGATTTTATTAGGGAATGATTAATGCCTGACCCAGGCTAGCCTGATCTCGTCAGACCTTGGATGTTGAGAAGGGTTGGCCCTGGTTAGCGCTTGAATAGGAGACCATCAAGGAAATCTAGAGCTGCTGCACAGAAGCAGGCAGTGGCAAACCACTTCTGAACATCTCTTGCCTTGAAAAACCTTTGGGGTCAACATAATTTGGCTATGATTTGATGGCAGGAAAGGGTGGGGGGAGAAGCTCTCTGTAGCTTGGGTGGGAGAAGTTTTATATTAACGATTTGGCTGCAGATAGCCTCAGCTCTAGGGAAGAGGCCTCGATAAAAAGCCAGAGAGGTTGTGGGGTTGCAGATATTGGTTGTAATGGAGCAAAATGGAGGGAATTAGGGTTTTTGCTTTGTTATTCCAGATATACACTCTCAGTCTCACCAACCTTGCATAGAGAGGAGAACAATGTAAGCTGCTTTGGATCCTTATTGGGGAGAAGAGCAGGATATAAGTGATGTAAATATAGTCTTTTAAGTATCTATTTTTGTTTCTATCCTGGCTTTTCCTTCAGGGAGCCTGTTGCAGCTCTTTTTTAGTTTCTCCTGTGGACTAGGTAGCTGGCCGACTGACATCTGTCCTATTTTTGCCATCAAGTCGCAGCTGATTTATGATTACCCTGTAAGGTTATGGTTGCCCTGTAAGGTTTTCAAGGCAAGAGACTCACAGAGGTGGTTTGCCATTGCCTGCCTCTGCGTAGCAACCCTGGAATTCCTTGTTGGTCTCCCATCCAAATACTAACCAAAGCTGATCCTGCTTAGCTTCTGACTAGCTTGGGCTACCCTGATCAGGGTACCTCCTTTCCTTACTCACACAACAGTTTAAGTTAGGACTTCTCTTTTAGATGATGTATCAGATCAGAAGTGGAAGTGTGAGAGAATATTTGGGGTACCAAAAAGCAACAAATTATCACTATTGGACGATCTTTGTTGAAAAAGACTTCTTCAAAGTTATTTATGATCTTAATGTGCATGCTGTTGAGATTAAATGTGTATTTCTCATAAGCCTTTCTGTATCAGGAAAAAGTGGGCTGCAGTGGCCCAAGTGGTTAAGACACTGAACTGCAGACCGGAAGGTCGGTAGTTCAGCTGTTCGAGACCCAGTGCTGCATGATGGAGTGAGCTCCCGTCTCTGGCCCCAGCTCCTGCCAACCTAGCAGTTTGAAAGCAAGAAATTGCAAGTAGATAAATAGGTACCACTTAGGTGAGAAGGTAACAGCATTCTGTGCGCCTTGGCATCAAGTCATGCTGGCCACATGACCACGGAAACGTCTTTGGACAGCACTGACTCTTTGGATTGGAAACAGAGATGAGCACTGCATCCCTAGAGTCGTATTCGACTGGCTTTCGAGCAAGGGAAACCTATCAGGAAAAAAGAAAGTTCCCTAATTTCAGTTCTAGAAGTATGCCTTCGCTGCAACCTTATGAAAAAATATTTTAGTTTCATTTGGCATGTCCCTAATATAAAATAGTATGAGGAGGAGACGGGAGGGGAGGCATCCCATACAACAAAAGAAAATAGCCCCTCCCCTAGAAAATGTCCAGTCTTTCATACTGATAGGCACAAATATTTCCTTCCTAGCTCATTTTCCTGTAAATTGAATTTGCCGTGGGCAGTGCTGTTTTCATTTCATAAATTGGGCTTTTATACATCATGCAACTATATGCTGGAAAACGAGATTCTGACCAGATGCACTGATAAAATGCCTACTGATACAAGAGAGCTCCATTTGTCAGATTGTTTACCAGTAATGTTTTATGAGTTGTTCATCTTCAGCCACATCACTGATCGGATGCAATCAAGATTTCACTTCTCTGTTTTTTTCTCCCAGAACTAAAAAAATATTAGAATATAACACTTTATCTTTTTTAAAGTATGTTTGTCATTTTGTGTAAATGTTTAGTACTAAAAATATTTCTGATGTACTTGATCTATGCCATAACTTCAGATAGTGCTTTGTCAACATAGCTAATAAAAAAAAGACCTAGGACACCACATTTTTTCACTATAAAATGTCAGATTTGAAGTGCTGCAATGCAATAGGATGGGCTGGCGGACAGGGCTACAAATAAGGATGACCTTGGTAGATTGGAGGAACAGCCTGAGATAAATCATAAGAAATTAATAAAGAAATAAAGGGGTTGCTTTGTTAGCTGCTCATGGGGAGAAGAAAAATCCTGCATAAGCACTAAGAAAGGATCAACAGCTCAGTGGTTTCTGGTATTGCATAGAATGATGTACAAGATCTCCAAACCAGGCATACCCTGCCTCAGGCCCGTAGCCTGGATTTTATGGCTTGTTGGGTAAAAATAAATTATTCTGGGGCTGGCTGGTGGGGTGGAAGGACACAGGGAAGGTGAGCGGGGCTTCTTGCAGACTTACCAGGACATGGGCAAAGTGCTCCTCCTCCTCCTCAGCCCCCCCAATATCTCCAGCAATTTGCATCCCCTCTGGTGCATCAGGGCAGCAGCTGCTGCCACCACCTTACTCCTTGGTCTCCTGTCAAGGTGAGTCCTGGCCGGGCTGGCAGCTTCACTGGGAATCCACGTGCTCAGTGGCCTGCATGGCTAGAAAGGCACTCCATGTCGGCAGTCTGGGGAAGTGGGCTGCCACCACCTCTTCCCCAAAAAAGAGGAAGTGGCCATTGCACATGCAACAGAAAGCCCCCGGGCCTTTTATTTTCTTTTTCAATCCTCATGGCAACTTTTTCTTGCCACCGCAACTCTTCTGGAAGGGGGGTGACCTTACCTGCTTCTCCCCCCCCCTTCCTTCTCCACCTGCAGCCCCCTTTATGCTCAGTTAGCTAAGTGGCAAACTGCAGTGGGGCTGTCCCTCTGCCCCCAGGCCAGAGCCATGTCTGCAGCAGGCCAACCAAGAACAAGAGCGCAGTCACCTGCTCCAGGGACCAGGAGCCTGAATCGCTGCAGCAAGGTGCAAGAGCATGTGCCTTTCAATTTTTTAAAAAAATGGTTAAAAATAATAATAATAAACAATTTGACATGGAGATCTTATGGGGCTGGCCCTTTATGGAAGGGGGCAGATCCCCAAATAGCCCCACCATGGCTACGGGCCTGCCCTGTCAGTGTAAGACAAAAAAAACCTTCTCTTAAGTATACTAAGTTAATTGTAAGATGCACAGTTCCACTGATTGTGCTCATTCTTGTTACTAGTTGAATGCATGTGGTTGTAGTAAGGTTGCATAGATGCTGCAGCGTCAGAGGAATTTTGGAATAAGTGACTGGATGACTTGCACTCCAGAAATACTAGTTTGAAGCCTGTGGACTACACATCCTTTCAACAGAAGGCTTGAATATGCCCTGTGTGCAGTAGATAACAAAACTTCTTTTTTAGGTAAGTGACCAAGAACTTTTATGCATCCTGTTCTCGTCATTCAGATTGCACCTTAATGTCTTAGAAATTATATAATGGCTTTATGGATATTGTCTTGGCGTTTTGCCTCTTTGATCTTCATTATCTTAGTATATACCTGAATTGTGCATTAACTCATTGCGATGTAATAAATGCCCTGACCTGAATAGCCCAGGCGAGCCTGATCTTGTCATATCTCAGAAACTAAGCAGGGTTGGCCCTGGTTAGTATTTGTATGGGAGACCAGCAAGGAAATCCAGGGTTGTGATGCTGAGGCAGGCAATGGCAAACCACCTTTGAGTATCTCTTGTTCTGAAAACCCTGTGGGGTCACTGTAAACATCTGTGACTTGTCGGCACTTTCCACCACTACCAATGTGAAAACATGCTTTTTGAAAGCTACATCTCTTTTGCACTCTGTGAAGTATCGTAATGGTGATGTTATCTGTCTCTTCTTTGAGAATAATCATTGCACTATCTTTAGTATGATTCAGAGAGTTAATGAATTTGAGAGCTTAAATTGAGTACTTAAATTATTGTTCGGTATGTATTTACAGTCATCTTATCTCGTTGAATCTTTTAAATGCCATGTATAGTTTTTGTAATAGTCAAACTTACCTCACTGTATCTATTGCATCTAAAAGTCAAACTTACTGAATTGTACGTAGGATATGTAATTTGTTTGTAATCTGCTTGACTCACTGAGAATCAAGTTTAAAAAAAAAAACTTTTAAAAAATGGAAGCAACCAATTGAATGAATATACTCAGTTCTGAAAGGAGATGTGAACATGAAGTCAATGGAACTTTGTTGTTCCGTTTGTTCCAGTACTACACATATCCATTCTTTCTCTCAAATGGTACTGAGGAGAACTCATTAAATGTCCTCTGGAACCTTAATCAGAGCTAGGTTGCGGTTGGTGCTATTAAATTGACACTACTTATTAAAGTGTTCCTCGTGCTATGAAGTGACAGAGATATGTTTCCATAGTTACCACAAAAGCCATGGGGTCATAGCCTGAGTCTCGTCATCTATGGATTTTCTCTTGAAGTTTTAGCATAGTCCTATGTGTGTTTGCTGATAAATAAGACCTATTAAGTTCAAATATGCTTATTCCCAGTGATTTCAGGCTGAGATGCATATATTTTCCTAAATCTATTATCTTCACATGGATGTTACTTACCAGAGTGCAGTTGTGTCCTGAAAAGTAATAGAAGAGATTGCAGGCAGTTTAAGTGTAAAATTGGTTTTGAAACTCAACACAATCACGTATGACGCATTCTATAAAAATATCTCCTTGAACTTTATTCCTTCTCTTAAACACTTTGAAGGAACAGTACAGGGACTCTGTGATATTTGGTTCCCCTGTTTAGGAGTACTTACCAAACCTGAATACAAGATTATATGGGAAAGCATAAGATTAGGTTTCCCAACACTGTCTCAGCAAATGCTGGAAGATTTTTTTTTGGGGGGGGGGGAGGAGTGCCTGGGGAGGATGTAATGTTACTTCTGGGCGATGCTTTAGGCTGCCTCCACAAGTCTCTATAGTATTTACCATGAATACTAGGGGAAATTTCTGGAGTGTCAGTATGTGAAGGGCATTTTTTTTTCTCCTGCTCAGTTCCTCAGGGGTGGTGTAAAGTACTGGGTCCAGAGACGTGTTTAGTGAAATCAGCTCATAAGTTTATTCAGAGGTCAAAACTAGACTGAAAAACCGGACTTGCAGGTCCGCTTATATTCCCGTTCTTGACTGCATCCATGCACACACCCAACACCGTGATTGGCTATTTACAGTGCCCCTGCATCCTATAGGTCTACCTATGGATGCAGGCTTCCCCATTGGTCCCCAACTAGGATCCTCCAGGTCTTTTGTCCTTGGATTTGAAGCTCGACGGCTTCACCTGGCTGCGTGTTTGGCCGACCGCGTGCACGGCTCAACGGTCAGGACATAACAGGTGGGAAAGTGGAGTTGGGGGTGAGTAATTCCCTGCCCCAAGTGGGTAAATGGGAGGCCTACACAAGACACGACCACATTGCTTAGGTTAAATAGCTCTGCTCTCATCAGAGACATCTGGGGAATCCATGTAACCTCCCCTGAACTTCATAGTGGGAGAAAGGAAGGATATCAATAAAAATATTTTAATGTATATTTTTAAAGAGTAGGTTGTGTGTTTTTAGTGTTGTAAGTTGCTTAGACGCCACATAGAAGGGTTTGCTATGTCTAAAACCAAACTGAAAAGGCAAAAAAGTAATACAGCTCTGGATTCAGACAAATGCCTTTTTAAAAAAGCATTGCTTGGTGTTTTTTGCACTCTGATAAAATCAGCTGCCTTGTGCATTCTGATGCCAAGTGCTTTTGGTAAGCGAAAGCTTTGTGACCTATCATTCACTGAGAGTTGTATGCCAACAGAATGGCACTGCCTATTGTTTGCAGGTATCCGAATCCTTCTTTATCTTAATGGTTTCTGTGGTGCTAAAAATTATTCATTTGAGTGTGTAGTTTGCCCCATCCATTGAAGGTTCAAGGTAGATAATGCATACTCACAGAGAGAGCTGCCATTAAAGTCAGACTGAATGAAAACATCCATTAAAACCCCACCTTTCACCTTATCCATTGAAAGCCAATCCAGAGAAGAAGCTCTTGCAGTGCTCCAGGAAGGTTCTCATATCTTTTACGCTTTGCTTGTTTTCATGGGAAGGATGGTTTCCAATACAGGAATCAATGAGTCTGAATCCCTTATTGGTAGCACATTCAAAAGGCTGGTCTTAGAGATCGCAGAAAGAAGACCTTGCTTAGGTATTCTTTTTTTAAAATTTAAAACAACTAACCCAGCAGCTAAATTGAATTAAGTTTCGAGTCTGAATTAGTTTGTGAAGGACGGAGTATTATTGAAAGCTCCAAAGCTGTAGTAGAAACATCTGGCTGTGGTGGGTGAATGGTGTGCGTAGTACAAAGCAGCTTTTTTGTATTACAAGTCAGATATTGTGTAAAAATCATCACTTTCCCACCTTGAAGCATTATAAATTGCAAGCCACTTGGGGACTACTACACTCTAAGCCTGTAAAAAATACGCTTCTTGTTTTCACAAAACCTGCTTTTCTTTACTTACATTGCAGAATGTTTCTCTTCCTCAAATGTGATACAAATTCTCCTTTCCTGGTTTTTAGATTTTGTGAAATGTATTCAAACGCATCGCCTGGAGGGAGGCTGCCAGGGAGTCATGGGTGCTCTGATAAGTCTCTCAGAAAGAGAGGCCAGAGGAAGTTTGCAAGCAGCCTCAGGTCTTCCCCAAAGCTGTTTGTACAGCCTCACTCATTGCATCTGCGCTCACAGGGATACCTGCCCTGCGCACAGGCACCATGCACATGGCAATATTCTGAAGGACTGTAGCAGAATCTTTCCCGTATCAGTGGTGACCAGTGGGCAAAATAAATACCTTGGTAATAGATGTATGAATTTCATATTAGTTCTAGAGATGCTGAATGTTTGGGCTTTTCTTTTGTGTAACTCCGACATACTTGTTGGTTACTGAGAGTACTGTAACTTGTTGGTTACTGAGAGTACTGTAGTCAAAGCAAAGAAGTAAAAAGGAAGTCTCACCTTTATTTCATATTAGTTCTAGAGATGCTGAATATTTGGGCTTTTGTTTTGTGCAGGGCTTTTTTTGTAGAAAAAGCCCAGCAGGAACTTATTAGCATAATAGGCCACACACAACAGCAGAAACTCATTAGCATATTAGGCCACACCACTGATAGCACAGCTCATTAGCATATTAGGTGGGGGTTGGGAAAGCATAGGTGAGGGCTGGGAAAGCATCCCCCCCCCGAGCTTCTCCGCCCCACTTCAGCATCGCCTTTCTAGTCTCCTACCCCCCCACCAGATGGCGGGGGAAAGGTGCTGCTTTTTTCTCCTTCCCCCAGATCGGGGAGGGAAAGAAAGGCATTTTAAACATGCCTGGGTTCCCTGCCTGCCCCTTTCCAGCTGGGACATGTCAGCTAGAGAAGGGAAGGCAAATCCCCAGCATTTTAGCATTTCCCTCTTGTGTGTAAAGTGGGGAGGGCAGCGTGCTCTGTAGCCACACATGCCAGAGGTTTGGGTTATAGGTGTGGCCAACTCAAAAGCTAGCTGGAACTCCATTCCTGTGCATTCCTGCCCAAAAATAGCCCTGCTTTTGTGTAACTCCAACATACTTGTTGGTTAAAATATGGTACTGAGAGTACCGTAGTCACAGCAAAGAAGTAAAAAGGAAGTCTCGCCTTTAGCAGGAATACTCCAGGTCCCTTTTTAGAATTTTCAACATTTATTTATTTATTTGTTTGTTTGTTTGTTTGTTTGTTTATTTTAAAGCACCCTTTTGCGATACGGAGGTGGGAGGCTGTTTTACCCCCATAGCCCACAATACATATATACTTTGTCCAAAGGAGCATCCCTCCTCTAAGGGGTCCAAAGCCTATACACGCCCAATATTATTGGGACTGTGTTGCTTATGTCTACCAGGGTCCAAGATTTGATCCAATGCCTCATAAGGTTCTGTAGATACTTAGAAATAAACAGACATTGGTTTAAAGTTAAGGATTCATTAAGCAAAAGGGTAATAGCAAAGGGAATCAGCAAACTGAATGCAAAGTTTGAGACTCTCTCTTTCTCTCTCTAAAGAAATGTTCTGCAAATCCTAACTTTTACTAAATTCTAACCTAAACAAATAGGATCAATTTAAAGAGAGTCTAAAGAGAAAGGGGAAGGGCGGAAGAAAGATATATCAGCCTGTCCTCGTGAGTGAAGTCCCATAGAGTTCGTCAGGGGAAGGAGAAAGTGGAGTGGCCATTCGTTTGTCCCTATTGCTTCAGGGTCCCCGCCCCAACATGTTTTGCTCTCTCTAGTAGCCCCAGAGGGAGCAAAAGATGTAAAAGGGGGGGAACCAAAGCAATGGGGACAAACGAGTGGCCACTCCACTCCACAACGAGTGACAAAAATGACAGTGTGGAAGTGGGAGAGGGCGAGGTGGAGGAGCTGAGCTAGATCTATACAGACGCCTGAATTGGGGTAGCAGGGCCCATTCCCCACTATGGATTTTCACATGGGAGGGGAACCAGTTGCTGGAGCCCAGTATTGGGATGGGAATTAACGGAGCACAGAAGCTGGGATTCTTGGGGCTAACTTTATACCCCAGAAATGTGAAGGGAGGGAGAAATATGATACTTCTCAAAGTAATTGGGTTGGAGCCAAAAGTTTCTAAACCTCATTGGTTGATCAGTAAGATCATCAGGAGGGGGAAATTGGAGATACCGATCACTTGTTTGATGAAATTTATGGCCCAAATAGAATACCAAGCTTAGGTGTTACCGGACTTTGTTCATTTTGTTTGGGTTGAATTCCAGGAAAAAAACATAGTGAAGGAAATAAATGTACCAAAATGAGAGATTGATGAGTTCATGTGTTGGTCTTATCTCACGGACAAATCCTCTTAGTGTTTGTGGAATGCTGAGTGTAAATAACTGAGACAGTGCCTTTGAATAAGGGGAATGAAAATGAGCTCTCTTGCATTTGTCTTTCCCCAACATGGAGGTAATAGCATAACATCCTCTCTTCAAAGGGGTGCGATTTGCTGTGCAGTGTTTCCCTTCTGCACCCAGATTAGAGAAATACCTTCTAATCTACTATTCCAATCTTTGGTAGAGGCCAAATTAAGAAATAAAATCAAAAGGATGCATAGCCCTTCTGGAGGATGGATGAAGGGATATCTGCTATGTACTTAAGTGTTGCTCTGAGAGCCTGCCGATGGGGTAATAAGATATACAAAGCAGTATTTTGTCCTGCTGTTCAGCAAACAAGGAAAACAGGTTCCAGCCAGTGTGTGCAAAGGCGCTGGGATGATTGACAAGCACGTTTAGATTTAATTAACCTTAATTAAATAAAACTTGAAAACTAGGCTATCAGGATCCAGAGGTCATTTTCCACTAGCTGAAGGCGCTTCCACCAGCAGAATGGAAATTTTACCATCTGAGAGCCAGTTTGGTGTAGTGGTTAGGAGCGTGGACTCTAATTTGGGAGAACCGGGTTTGATTCCCCACTCCTCCATATTCAGTTGCTGGTGTGACCTTGGTTCAGTCACAGATCTCTCAGAGCTATTCTGGACACAGCAGTCCTCAAAAGAGCTCTCTGAGCCCCACCTACCACACAGGGTGGGGAGGGGAAAGGAAAGGAAATTGTAAGTCGCTCTGAGACTCCTTTGGGTAGTAGAGGGTGGGGTATAAATCCAATCTCCTCCTCCTCTTCTCTCTTCTTCTGGTTGAGCTCCTAAAAATGTTTTTTGGGAAAGGTCAGCAGCAGGAGGATGAAAATCGACAACTATTTCTGCCTTCCATTGGTAGAAAATAACCTTTGGATTCAGTCCTTTAATTTAGGTTGTGAATTTTCACAGTGGACTTACATTGCCCTTCCTATAAACTCACATCCCTCCCATCACAGCATTTGTGGCTATAGGCTTGGGACTTGATTATTTCTTCTGTAAAATGGCTTGCCCAAACCTTTCAACCAAGGCAAGGGCATGAACAGTATACTAGTAGAAGGGGGGGGGGGGGAACAAACCCCTGTCTATAGAAGCTCAATCATAAATTTCAGCTTTTGCGACCTGCTATTAGCTAATATTTTACTTAGGAATGTGCTGTTCTAGCCCAAGGAAACCAAATCAGCTCATGCTATAGTTTTGGTATACATTTGGCTGTTATTCAAATAAGCATTTTTATTCTCCACTTTAAATGCATTAATCCATCAAAATATATGTTGTCATCCCCCACCCCCACCCCCAATGGGTCTGTGGCACACATTCATTGTATTGGAAACATGCATGTTCCATTTCAAGCAAGGAATTAGGTTAATTATGCATTTATAGGAATCCCAAAGTACATACCCAAATGTCTGACTGCCTGAAGCACAATGGTCAGAGATTAATACGCTCCACTTGCCTGAGTGTGATTGTAATATGGAATTACATATCTAGATTAAAGGAAGATGTACTATTTTATATTAAGTTGGTTCAGACATTTAAGTCTGGAGTTGTTTAAATTTAAATTTATTTAAATTGGCAAGCCTTGACTTGGATCCAGTGAGTGATTTTATGGACAGAATGATTTCTCTTGTGGAGCATGTCTTTCTTGGCCCCCATGCAGCTCAAAATACCCTCAAATACTAGTACATTGAGGGTCCCCTGTTCCCAAGAGTGTCATTGGGGAGGGGGCATTTTGAGCAGCAGCCACAGGGCGGTGAGAAAATCATGCTTCATGAGTGGAAATCATTCCGTATGCAAGAAAACACCGTGTTGGG
Organism: Lepidodactylus listeri; assembly: GCA_029233225.1. NCBI lineage: Eukaryota > Metazoa > Chordata > Lepidosauria > Squamata > Gekkonidae > Lepidodactylus > Lepidodactylus listeri. Next base: position 28,532,155 of record JARCFY010000005.1, read on the forward strand.
TCCCAGCCCATGGTTTGTACTTTTCCTTCAAAAGAAGATTACAAACTGATCTGGAGGACCAAGCTACCAAATTAAACTATTGATTCCTTCAAGGACAGTACGATGATCAATCAAGATGGGTAGCCATGTTAGTCTGTCTGTAGCAGTAGGAAGGAGGAAGAGTCCAGTAGCACCTTAAAGACTAACAAAATTTGTGGCCGCAGGGTATGAGCTTTTGTGAGTCACTGTTGAAAAAGTGAGCAGTGACTCATGAAAGCTCATACCCTACCACAAATTTTGTTAGTCTTTAAGAGGCTACTGGACTCTTGCTCTTTTCTAGTGTGATAATTAGCATTTGAATTAATTTATTCACATTCTTGGGGATCATTGTTGTCTCTAGCACTTAAGGCTTGTTTAAAACACCTAGAACATACTAATAAGCTGCATGTAATTAAAAGTAAATGGGGTCCCTGCTGGCAGGTTCACCGTCTACATAAAAATATGAAACAGAAGGGAAGGAGACCAGTTGCATATATTAGAGTAATATGGTAGTTCATGTATTTGCATTTGGCGATGCCTGCTTTCTTCAGATATAAAACTTAACGAATTTTGTTTTGCACAATAGAATTGATTGGCAGGTTCAGGACAGATGAAAATACTTCATCATGATTAACATGGGGAATTCACTGCTGCTGGATGTGTAGATGACCACTGGCTCTTCAAAGTAGCCACAAATGTTTTGTAGGTTTGTCGACGTAAATGGCACCTCTGTTTGAAGGCAAGTCAAGTGTTGCTTGTGAGAATGGCCGACTCATTTGGAGAATGCTGGAGTAGATGGACCCTCTGGTCTGCTCTAGCAGGGTTGCTCTCATAGGTGTAGCATTTCAGCAAGGACATGCAGGCAGGTCCAGTCCAAAGTGGGCATCTCAGATTACTTGAGAATCCTGTCTTGTTTGGGGGAGAATGCAAAGTACTGGCTGGACAGAACAATGGATGAGCGAGAGGGAACAAGATCCAAGAAAAATCCAGCCAACAGGTCAGACAGTGATTGATGAATTAAATGTGAAATGGAAGAACCGCGTATTTCGTGATACCTGGGTCTCCTCTGTAATCTGTTTTAATAACCACATGTTCTCTGCATATTACTTCTGAAAGTGAACTCTCTCTCTCTTTGATTAAAGAGTCAATAAAGCTTTTTTTTGTCCCCTTTGGCTATGAACCGAAGAATGAATTAAGGCTGGAACATGCCAGTTGCTACGATTTCCCTTCTTAAATGAGGTAATAGCCCTTTGGCTAAGATCTAAAATATTTCCAGCTGATTAGCGATCTTTCATTGGTCTCTAGTCTCATAACATAATTCTTCTTTAACTCTTGATATTTTCTGATGGATACGGTTGTCACACAATACAGTTAACAGGTTAATTGTCTAATCACCTGCTGGCATGCAGGAATATCTTTTTGAAAGTTAAAAGGTTTCATCACAGTACACGATTTAAAACAAGTAGAAAATGACTCATGTGCAGATGCTCTGATACATAAACCCAACAGGGGTCACTGCCCAGTACAGGCAGATCTATTGAAGGGAGCAGGCAAGCTTCCCTGTTTCAGGAGTTCCATGTGAATTTTGCAGTTCATGCATAATTCTGAATCGGTTATAACCTTGATCCATTTGGAAGGATGCTGAATGAGTAGAATATATTGTTACCAGGTTGGGAAAGAAGAGAGATGGGGAAGTTTTTAAAGTCAGTGGAACTAATCTTTCTTTCCATCCAGTATGTATGTTGGACTCTAAATGGTATAATGAAGAAGAAGAAGAAGAAGAGGAGGAGATTGGATTTATACCCCGCCCTTCACTTGGAGTCTCAGAGCGGCTTACAAACTCCTTTCCCTACAAACTCCCCACAACAGACACCCTGTGAGGTAGGTGGGGCTGAGAGAGCTCTGAGACAACTGTCCTTGAGAGAACAGCTGTGCCAGAGCTATGGCTTGCCCAAGGTCATCCAGCAGGTGCAAGTGGAGGAGTAGGGAATCAAACCCGGTTCTCCCAGATTAGAGTCCGCGCACTTAACCACTACACCAAACTGGCCATAATGATGGCAATTTCAAATGTAATAAAATGTTTACAGGCTTATCCATATCACCATGAATACAAGCCAAAAGAAGGACGAAAGTCTACCAAAATTGTACTACTTGGATCCTCTGCAAGCACACATACCTCCCACTGTTCCTTGTCTTCACCTTCTTTTTGTTCCTACCTTCAGTTGCATTGCCTTGTAACTTCTAGTAGTTTTTCCCCCTCATCACTGTCTGGCAACAGTCTCTCTCTCTCTGAGTCTTTCCATCTCTCTCTCTCTCTCTGCCTAATCCTTATCTTCCCTTCAGTATTCCATTGTACAGCACATTTATTTATTTGCTTCATTGCTCCCTGCCCTTTTCCCAAATGGGGTTCCCAAGCAGCTTGTATAGATTTTCCTTTTCTCCATTTTATGCTCACCTTTTGAGGTAGGTCAGGCTGCAAGTGTGTGACTGGCCCAAGCTCAGCCAGCAACCTTCCATGGCAGAGTATGGATTCCAGCCTGGGATTCCCAGATCCTAATCCAGCATGCTTAACTGCTACACTTCAGTGTTTCTGGTGCTGTGTCATTAAACCCAGAACTTGACTCTAAAAAGTTCTGTCCAATTCCAGACATGATGTTAAACTGCTGTTTGTTCATGACTGGCAAGAAGATGGATTGTTGGCTTTGCTTGCATGCATCTTCCTCCTTCATTTCTCCCCTTCTGCATGGAACAGAAGGATGATCAGGGACCTGGAGACCAAGCCCTATGAGGAAAGGCTGATTTAAATGATAGGCAGAGTGGTACTGGCTGGATTGGGGGGGGGGGGATACAGTAAGATTAATTCAGTATGAGATCGGCTGCCTAGAGAGGTGGTGAGCTTCCCCTCACTGGCAGTCTTCAAGCAGCGGCTGCACAAACACTTAACAGGGATGCTTTAGGGCGGCTGGTCCTGCATTAAGCAGGGGGTTGGACTAGATGGCCTGTATGGCCCCTTCTAACCCTGTGATTCTATGAGCCTGATCAAAAGCTGTCTTCATAGTATATCTATACTTTTAGAACTTTTAGAACTGTCTTGTTGGTATGTCTTGTTCTTTGATTTAGTATATCTGACTCTGCTGGTCTTTGACCAGAACAAATAAAACTTCAACTGGTTTGGAAAGATTTCATCCTATTTATCTTGTTCTTCAAATGCAGGCACTTAGATTGGAGTTTGTTTCTTCCCTCTCCCCGAACTAGATCAGGATTAAATCGTGGTTTAGAATCCTGGTTGAGGTCAGAGAGGATAAGCCCGTGCAAGGCTGTAGTCTTGCATATTGCTGGGGATTAGAAGATCACACAGTATAAAAAGGTGGAGGTACAGTACACTGTACTTTGGGATTTCATCGTGGTTGCCAAGATAAACAACTGGTGAGAGAGTCTGGTGTGGTGACATTTGAGCTGGGGAAAGGCATATTCCTAAGATATGCACATTAAATACTGTACTACACTCTTAACCACTATACCATGCTGACTCTCATAAGAATAGTAAAAAGCCTAGTAGTACCTTTAAGACTAACAAACTTTATTGTAGTATAAGCTTTTGCGAAACACAGCTCTTTTCGTCAGATGCATCTGACGAAGAGAGCTGTGTTTCTCGAAAGCTTATGCCACAATAAAGTTTGTTAGTCTTAAAGGTGCTGCTGGGCTTTTTGTCATAAGAATATACGCAAGGAAGTAAACAAAGTTATCTACTTTAACCCAGGATATAGCTGTGAATAGGAAAACCCATTTATTACAACTTTGGAAAATGTTGCATTTTAAAGACTAAGTTAATACTTGAAGACTGTTAAACAGAACAAAAATATAACGGTGGCAAGGATTAACTGGCTGTATGAACAGATGGCATAATTGTTATACTGCTATGAACTTCCTCCTTGGAATGTACAGTCCGTGAGAACAATATACAGTTCGCAGCCTAGTGGTGTATTTATAAAACGATTTTTTGATGCAGAGAAGTAAATTTTGCTCATTACTTTGGTAAAATAGTAAAATTGCAAGCCATTAAGGACAGGCAGCAGATTATCAGGTTCAGCAAGACTGCAACCATTTCTAACAATGCACTAAGAATTTATTTAAGCAGAAGAAGAGAGTATGTTAATTTGTAGTCATAGAAAGAAGCTTTAGGAGATGTCAGTGGCAGTGGAGATGCTGTGGTTTCAGAGAGCTGATGAAGGTGCGTGGATAAGGTTAGATTTTTTTTGGGAAATTTTTATTTCATAAGAAAAACAAGATACATTACAGAGTTCAAAGAGTCAAAACATATAGCATACAGTACTTGAGTTATATTAAAGAGAACTTTTACACATGTATTTTTGTACAACAATACTCTAATTGTTGTAACGGTTTTTATACAGATTCTTCTAACAACTCTAGTGAAAAGGTTCTGTGTTTGTCAGGGGCTTCAAAAACCATTCAACCAGAGGAGACAGAGGGATGAAAGAAAGGTGTCTTTGTGATCAGCCATGGATGCCCCTAGCAGCGTCCATTGGCTATCCCACCACTTAGGATGGCCTGTCTGACTTTGACAAGAGCCTAGACCTTTTCCATTGAAACTCTAGCTCTGTGGAATGTATTTATTCGGTAAGCGTGCATCGGATTGTAGCCTAAGATGGTGTTTTGCCAGCCAGTCATGTGCAAATTAATAACAGGTAGATAACGTAAATCTCTGGTAATGTATTCATATTAGCCAGGTGCCCACAAACTATTTGTAAATGGCTGAATTGTCTGGGAGAAACTTTGTATTGACTTGAGTTGCTCATCTTAAAAATCAACAAATGTGCTTTATTTAAGAAAGCTCTTTTAACTAACAGAATATCTCTTTTATAGTTAATTGGGGTGCCTGACTCTGTTTGTTTATTTACTATATTTGTAATCCACCTTTCTTACTAAGAATCAAGATGCATTACACTCTGTTGTACCCAACTCAGCTCCACAGGAAATACTGTAAAATTTTCAACATGCTATCAGTCATTATGTGGATAAGGTCCAAACATCATCTTTTTTTAATGTGGAAATTTGTTAACGGAAACTCCGACACAGTTTAGGTATGACAGCCAAACCATTATTTAGCCATCAGGGACTGTGGCTCAGTCGTGTGTTTGTCCTGTCTTTTCACACCGACTCTCTTCCTTCCTGGTTTGAGCAATTCATGGTTTGTTCTTCTGTAGTGTCTTAATTAGGCAAAAAATGGGTTTGCCTCTAAACCAGAATTTGGTAACCAAGTTTGAAGTGTTCAGGAGTGTGCGAACCTGAGGCATGACTCCAGTCATTGTTTGGCTGTGGGGTTGCCAATCTCTTTGGTGGTAGCTGGAGATCTCCTGGAATCACAACTGATCTCCAGGTGACAGAGATCAGTTCTCCTGGAGAAATGGTCACTTTAGAAGGTAGACTGTATGGCATTATACTGCATTGAAGCCCCTCCCTCTGGAAACCTTGCCCTCCTTAGGCTCCACCCCCAATTCAGCTCTGACAACCCTACTTGGCTGCCATTTTCTGCCCAAGGTTTATGTCTTGCTTTGTCATGAAACTCTTTCAGAATGCTAACCACTGTACCATTGTATTTACTAATTTTTTTAAAATGTACCTTTTATAATTGTTTTATCTAGATTATGTATTTTCTTAATATTCATAAAAACATATAAAATGTGTTGTGCGCTTTAAAAACAAACCATGAGGTAATGACATACTAATTTAACAAATGCTTTCTTTTTTTATGGGCCCATTTTCCTTTAAAATCAGTTGGGTGATAAAATATTTAATCTATAAGTTATAAAGCATTTTTATATTAATATACGCATGTTTTCCTTTTTTCTTAGCAGGTTACTATATTGACGATGATTGCCAGAAAATTAATCCTGCCCTTTTGTGTTAGCTACTCTTTAATGGACATTTAAATGGAATGTATATTACAGCAAGCTTCATCTGTTCTTTAAAGAAAAATTTTAAACTGCTAAAATGCCACCAGTTGAAACACAATACAAAATGCAACTGTTTATCTAGAAATTATTTTAGAATACACACAAATTACAAAAGTTTGTAAAGATAGAATCTTCCTTTCTTATTGAAATTAATTTATATATGGATTAAGCTCACCACGAAGGCACAAATCCTGAATTTGATGTATTGGTCACAGTCCAGACCTAGTTGCTCCCGAATATACATCTGAAGGCAATGTTATACGTTCACCTACAATTGGATGTGTGTCCAGATGTCCATCAGTGTTTTGTATAAGGCTTCTGATCCAGAGAAGGAGATCCATGTATGGAAATGTCTTTTCAGTATGGATCCCCCTTTTGTTGATTTTAACAATTTCCTGTTGATACCTACATTTGCACCTCTGTAATGGTTAGTTTCTCTTATTATAAGTTTTACATACCAGAATGATTCATGTATTCCATTCCATAGGAAATGTGTGGATGGCAGACTGAAAGACTCAATCCATAGAAATGTAAACCTGCTTCAGTTCCATGAATTTTGAGTCAGATTGCAGTATATCTTAATAATATCAGAATTATTCTGAGAACTGTGTCTGCCATGAAATGCTTATGAGATTGGATAATTTTTAGGGCCTGGGCCCATTTACGAGCCTAAGTATAACTATCTTGGCTACACTAGTTGTTTCATCTGGCCAAGTAAGGGGAATATACTGTCCCCAATCTAAACGGACACTTCACCATGTGCTCCAGAAGTCCTGTGTAAAAGTGCAAGGGATTCTGGGACATTTTCACATTTTGCTTCCACTGCTTCTTTCCATTTCACTCTATCATTCTATAACATTTAAGAGATCGTTCTAGACTGGCTGCGGTCACACATGCTAAATAATCCACTTTCAATCCACTTTCACTGTACTTTCCAACAGGATTTTTACTGTGTGAACTGGCAAAACCCAGTTGGAAACTGCATTGAAAGTGGATTATTTAGTGTGTGTGTGACCGCAACCTGTTTGCTAGAGAATGACGAACCACCACTACTAAATGGCTTAGTAGTAGAGCATCTTGCTTTGTGTCCTGAAGGTCCCAGTTTCTGGCATCTTGAATTAAGAAACCCCAGACAGCCATAGCTGGTCAGAGTTGACAGTACTGACCTTGATAGACCAGTGGTCTGACTCTGTATCCTGCAGTTTCATGTGTTCAGTGAAGAGGTACATCCTGTTCCTTAAGCAGCCATGGGCCTGCACAGTGTTGAAGAAGCTGCTTTTTGACATATTTTGTTGAGGATTCAGGATACAGCCCTTAGTCAGTTGTACTCTGCAGTGGTAGATGGAAGTATCTGAAGGCCTGACTTGTCTTCAGTCTAGATGTATATCTGAAGGAAGTTATATTGTTCTAAGAAAATATCTATGATCCCCATGACAGATGTTTTAGGAAGGGAAAGGAAGGGCCCATACTTTGGTATTGGTTTCCTGGGCAAATATCTTTGGCATATATGGAGGAGGAGGATTATTTATCACCTGCCCTTTACTCAGAGTCTTGGAGTAGCTTACAATTTCCTTCCCTTCCTTTCCCCACAATAGATACCTTGGCCAAGGACAGACTGGAGATCTGTCCCGGCACAGCCGCGGGGCCAAAAACCCCGCGGGAAAAGCTGCCCTGGCCACCCCGTTCGCACTGGCTGCGAGGGGCGGCGGAGCACAGCTGCTGGTTGCCTGGGCGAGCCGCGGCTATGCGCAGCCATGGCCGCCGTTCAGACTTTTGGCGGCATGTGCGACGCACCTTCAGCACGTTCACATCACACCCGCCGGAAGCGCTGGGGATGCACGCAGAGACGCCTGGGGACCAGTTCCCAGGCATCTCCAGCTGAAGCGGCATGCAGGTGCCTCGCAGACGGGTGAGTCTGCACCAGCGACAGGGGACAGCTGCGGCTGTCTGGACGCCCTCTCTGCCTCCGCTTCTAAAGCGAGGCAGGGCACTCCAGAAGCCCAGTCTGTCCTCAGCCCTTGTGAGGTATGTGGGGCTGAGAGAGCTCTGAGATAACTGCTCTTAAGAGAATGGCTCTGAGAGAATGGTGACTGACCAAGGTCACCCAGCTGGCAGCATGTGGAGGAGTGGGGAATCAAACCCAAATTCTCCAGATTAGAGTCCGCCACTCGTAACCACTACACCAAACTGGCTCTTGAACTTCAGTTGATCTTCACTTACTAACTCAGTTTTTTTTACATGGAGAACAGGAGAGTTGTTAAAGCGCAACCAAAACACGTTAACCTTTTTTAAAAAGTGTATTAATGAGACTACATAATGCATGCCTTTTGCTTAAGACTGCAGTTGCCTTTGGGATGACATGTGCATTGTCCGTACAGAGCGATGTGGGAAAGGTCATGATGTCATGGTGTGAGGATTTGGTCCTAATGAACACCTAATCAGTTGCAAACCATGACAAATAAGGTTAGTTCCTGGGGCTAATTTAAAAAAAAAAATCTGAAAAAAAAATAATCTTCAAGTGTTCTAATTTCTTGGTCTACTTTTTACATATCAACTATACACGTCTATAGCAACGCCCTTTGCATGACTATGCTTCTCATCCCTGATTTATTTCCTTACTGCTGGAGTAATTACTTGGTGCCTAATTAGATTTACAGTATTGCTTTATCACTTAAGCAGTGCAGATGTGCAGCACAGTCTTACAAGAGGGAAGAGTAGTTACATTTGTCATTCCTCATACAGAAGGGGGTTACGTTTCTTTTCAGATTCCCCTGTTTACAAGCTGTTTAGCCAAACACTTCTGCTTTCTAGTTACACACGCCTCCTACCTGCCCGTCTGGCTGTTTAATGTGGAGCAAATGCTGGGGGGTAGGGGGAGAAAGGAAGGAAGGGAAGACCCTGGCAGTACTTTATCACTCCATGGGTTTCTCATTAAGCTCACCCCTACCGAATAATCAGCTATAAATAGAGATCAGCTAATTTGATGAAGAGGCTGTAGGTCTGTGGATAATTGAACAAATATATCACTGTTCTCAAAGTATCTGTAGCCTCCATCTCGCCTTTAAACTCTAGAGACAAGAGTTGTGGGTAGGAGGAAAAAAGACAACGCTATACAACAATGATAGATTTTGTATGCAGCCCAACCAAAAAAAAAAAAATTTAAATCAATCCACTTAGCAAAGCTTCCATTGAAGAAAGTAATTGTTTCATTCAAGGAGTTCTTATTGACATTCTTTTGTGGAATAGCAATACCCACTTCCTTGGCTTCTGTTTAAAGGGCAAGAGATTATTCATGTCTGGCATTCACCAAGGCATTTTGCTGTTCTAAGACTCTCTCAAGCTTCTCCTTTTTTTTAAAGAATGCAGTGAGTTATTTTACCTTCATTATGCACAAATACACAGGGAGAAGCTCTTGTAGGACGCTGCAGGAGGACTTAAGACCTGGGACACTGCTCGCGTGTGTTTGCAGCAGCGCTCAGGGAGCATGACCATGAGAAATATCTAATTTATAGCCTCTTCCATCCCAGGGGTTCTTAGCTAGTACAGTAATACATCCCCTAATGACACCAACTTATTAAACAACCTCATTTGTCCTTGGCTACCAAACATGCAGTTTATAGTTAATACACAAGAAGCTAAACACCTGGACTTCCCTAAAGGGCTGCCACCAAGAAGGCCTTTTTAAACCTTTCAGTTTTGACCTGGTCGGTAAATGGTAAACATACAAAGACATTCCCTGGTTTATAAATTTCAGTAGGTCAGGGCAGTCTTTAGATACGTTGGGCTGACTGTTTGGGTTGGTCTTGTTAGTTACAGTTCTTGTGTTTATTAGCTAAAATGTAAGACGTCTGAATAGCTTCCAGTGAGTCAGCAGCAGAAACAGTGGCTTGCAAGCACAAAGAAGATGACTGCACAGTCTAAGCTTACTCTCTCCCGCCCCCAGCCCAGTGAGTCCACAATGGCATGAGTTTCCATTTCCTTTTTTGCTTAAAGTGTTTTCTGTGAGTGTGCCACTCTTCCACATTAAATGCCTAGTCAGCTACAGTTTAGAACATCATGGCCTCCAGCAGACCGCTCCTGAAAGATATGATGACTACGTGCTAGAGAAAGAGGATTTAAGATAATGAAGCTGGTGGGGTGAGCTACCAGAAAGCCCTTATTCATCACACTTAATTTATATGTCATCTTACGGAGTGATCCATGCCTGTCACGCTTACATGTAATGCCTGCAAGCCTAACAAGTACAGATTCTACATAAAGGTCTGTTTGTTAGATAGGCTCAGCATGTGCACGCGTGCACATTGTGATGATATAAATCATGGGTGCTGACATGTCATTTTGAATTCACTTAAGATCACATAATGACAGTGTTGAACAAGGCTGTATTTTACCAATCCTTAGTGACCAAACTGAGCCATTTCCTAAACAGAGAATGGCGTATTGGTACCAAGGACAAAGGCTTAGAGAAATAAATAAGGTTTCTTCTTCCCTAATGTGTTTCTAGTTTGTTTATTGACTATCCTAATCATTCTTGTATAGTAAAGTGGGTGCCTCTAGTGGGATGATCAGTTAGGGAGCATATGTTCATGCATACCTGGGACAATTCTCAGATGTGAATCAAAGTATTTATGCCCCCCACCCCACGTCAAGACTTATGGATGAGTGAAGACAAACTGTGTTTGGGATATCCAGAGAGCCAGTGTGGTGTAGTGGTTAAGAATGTTAGACTAGTACCTGGGAGACCCAGGTTCGAATCTCTACTTGTGCCATGGAAACTTGCTGTGTGTCGTTGGCCCAGTCACACACACTCTGCCTATCCTGCAGGGTCATTGTGAGGATAAAATGGAGGAGAGTAGTACGCTGCAAGCTGTTTTGGGTCACTTTTAGGGAGAGTGACAGGGTAAATAAATAAATATCCACATTCATCCATTGAGTTTACTGAATAACCTTGGGCCAGTCATTCTCTTTAAGTCTCACCTACTTCACATTGTGAGGATAAAATATGGAGACTGAATGTATCCTCTTTGGATGAGGGGCGGCATCAGAGGTGGTAGAACGTGATAGGGTATGTGTACCATCAAACATGCATCACCTGCTCCAGATTTCCTCCTCTTAATCCTTCAAGCTGTTAGGGAACCTGCCACCTTTATTTAAATTAACTTTTGGGACTTAAATTGTCCTTGACAGTTTTTGCATAATGTATAAAACTGTGCAACGTTGGCAACTTAAAATAGTCCTTTGGCAGGAATCAGAGGCAAGCAGTCTTCCTTCCACATCGTATTAACCTTTTGCTGTAAAGGGGAAGCTAACAGAGGCAGGGAGGGTGGGATATAAATGTAAATATAAATTAAAAAATAAAAAAGGGATGCAGCAAAAATGGGGGAATCTTGTAATGGTTTACAGTAGCTGGATGGGTGGGGGCGAAATTAGAGTGGGTAGGAGGTGTGCTATCAGGAGGGCATCTCCTCACCTAATTCCCCCCTTCAGAATCAAAGATGTTATAAAATTTCCAGGGCTCCACACCACCATCTCCCCCCCCCCCAGTAGCTAAAGGAGTCCTTGGGAGTTTTAGATGTGGAGAGCATTAAAAATGTGGCTCTACCCACTTGCAGTCTGAAGTGGTACAGCCCATTCTTTCACCTCAAGATTCTACCTCCTCATTTTGCTGCCTGAGGAAACCAGAGCTTGTCCTATGGAGAGAGAGGGGGTGGTGGTGGAGCATTCCTCTGTTTTTAGTGGCTTCCATGCAGGGGTGTAGACTTTCATAAAATCCGGGGGGGGCTCTCTAGTGCGTGCGCTGGGGATTCCCCCCCCCCCCGCCGAGAAACCTCTGCGCCTCCCCGGGCCGTTCCGAGGCCCGCCAGCCACTGCTGCCGGGGCCTCTCTCTCTCCTGCCCCCACTCCTTCCCTCTCCCTTCGTGGGGAAAAGAGGGAGGGAGAGGGAAGGATGGAAGAGTGGCGTGGGGGGGAGGCACCGGCAGCAGCAGCTGCCGGCCTCGGAAGGGCCCTGGGAGGCGCGGCGGCAGGCGCTACATTTTCCTGGGGGGGGCTCAGTCCCCCTCGGGAAATTTCGGGGGAGGCTCGAGCCCTCGAGCCCCCCCCCCCCCCCGTAGTCTACGCCTATGCTTCCATGCCCTGAGTCCTCCCCAGCCCCACACTCATTAATATAGAAAATGGAATATATTTCCAGTACAGATTTTTTAAAGAAGCTGAATTCTGAAACTAGCTGTTCTGAGAATAGTTTGTTGGCAGATCTATGGACAGATCTGAATCACTGCTTACTGTTCAAGGGGATGCAGGCAATCCTCTTTCTGTGCCCGCCGTCAAATTTAGCACCCAATCTTGCTGCGCTTTAATTTGACAATAGTAAACAAGTATTAAAAGAATTCACTCTGAGCTTCCACAAGTAATTACTGTTAGAGAGGAGTCTGAGCACGTACACTGAAAAAGAGAAGAAAATGAGGTTTCTTTTCCTCCCCTCCGTTGACTCAGTAACCCTTTGGATCTTCTGGGGTCATGTTACATTTGTTGTAAAAAGAGCAGAAATTCACTTTCATCAATTCGGCCTATTGCTTTTCCTTCAGTGAGCATGGACATACCTTATGAAATCTAAATAATAGCTTGATGTTTTGTTTTATGGGGGTTTTTTTTTTGGGGGGGGGGGTTGCTTTCATCATGCATAAAAAAGTAAAGACTGTGTTCCATAATGGAAATTGTTGGCAACCCAAATGTTAAGCTATAAGCGCATTATTGCTGAAAAGCTCTTGATTTGTACCTTTATAGACTTGGCTTGAATTGTGGCATGCAAAGTTCAAGTGAAATTAATTTGTTCTGACTTTCTAGTGGTTTGGAGGTTGTTTCTTCCTTGGAACAATCAGACGATTCAGCACAAATAGTACTAGGCACTTCGGAGAGGTTGCAAAGAAATAATGAGAGGTGCAGGTTGTATTTTAACAAGCTTGTATCACAAGCAGGCATGATGATTGTGTAGCACTAACCCATGTAATAATTTACATGGTACCTGCATTTTATTCTGCTGTTATTGTATTTAAAAGAGGTTTAATATTTAAGAACTATACATATATTGGATAGAAAATGTGTGATGCTGTAGTCTGGAACATGACACAAGTCCTAAGTATGAGGGGATAACCTTTTAAATGCACACTGTTGTACATATGAAATTAGCCCATGTTGGGCTGGAGTTGCCTACTTTTTCTGAGCCAGAAAGCAAGCAGCAACATAGCACACAAAAGGCAGTAAAAATTCAAATATGCATGGCTGTGATGCCATTGGGGTCAAATGGCTAGGATTGGGTAGATCTGGGTTCAAATAATAATTCCGTTATGGAGTCCTCCTGTCAAGATGGGTTACAACCCCCCCCCCCCAATAATCCACATTGCTTGTGCTGACAATGTGCTGCTAGTTGGCCAGCCATATTGTAGTTGGCTATGAGTACAGTGTGGTTGACTCTAAGGTGAGTATCACTTGTTTGTTACCCACACTTTTTCCGTTGAGAGCCAATGTGATATAATGGCTAAAGTGTAGATTTAGTTGGATCCCCTGTCCACCATGAAACTCATTAAATATCCTTGGCCAAGCAGGGTTTCCAGCTTAACATATATCACATGGCTGTTGTGGAAGGATATAAATACGATCACCTCATTTTCTTAAAGGATTATTAGGGATACAGATGTGGCCAATAGCATAGGTAGATATATCTGTGTGACTCAACAAAATAATGTGTAAATTAGTGGTTCCCTAGCCGTTGTTACAAAAGTTCTTTTGGATATAGTCTGAACTAGTCACCTGGAGCCAACTACCACTCGCCACAGGTGAACAGAGAAGTTTGCAAGTCTGGCCTATAGCCAGTGTTTAAACTGGAAGATCCCAGATGATGGGTTATTTTTAATTCTGTGTGGCAACTGTCCCACCATATTTTCTTCCCCCAGGAACTAATCATCTATGTATTTCAGTTTACACTAAGAGAACAATCCTAAGCAGGTCTACTCAGAATCCTACCCAGGTGTATTTAATTGGGCTTACCCACAAGATCTGACCTGTATAACCCAGGCTAGCCCAATCACAGCAGATCTCAAAAGCGAAGCAGGGTCATAGTATTTGGATGGGAGACCACCAAGGAAGTCCAGAAGCAGGCAAGGGCAAACCACTTGTGAATGTCTCTTGCCTTCAAAAACCCTACATGGTTACCATAGGTCAGCTGTGGCTTTTTACCACCAAACCCCCAGGAAAGTCGTGTTAGAATTGCTCTATAAGAGTATTAAGGCAATTGTTTTTGCCTACTATTTTGACTCTCCCCCATTGTTATTCCCCACCACTACTGCAAGGGGTATCATTAGAATTATTATTTAGAATTGGTTGGCCTTTTGGTATCTGGGAAATGGAAGGTTTTATTAGTTCATTCTTGAGAGGATATAAACAGAAAGAAACTAGAAGCATCTTGCAATTTTAAGAACACTTTTGCATATAGCACACATATTTCATTACCCCCTCCCTTAAGTTTCATTCCAGAAAAGAGCTGCCACTCTAGAAGGGTTGTTTGTAACTCTGAAGTTCAAGTTTCCACTTTCCTGATGTTAGATATTATTTCTATAAAAATGAGCTTTTCTGAGGCTCTCTACTGCAATATACTGTTACCACTGTGACTAATGGATTACATGGGGAAAAAATCTTTCAAGGGCAATAAAGTATGTTCTGTCTTTGTTGTGACTATTAAAGGTGTTGTTATTCATTCTTCCTGGAGCAATGTTCAGAAGTTAATACTTTTCAGAATGGTATATTGCACCCCTTGTATCTCTGTGCATTCGTTCCAGAGGCTTTACTCTTATCTCTGCTACACTTGATTCATATTTAATACAGATCTATCATTGCATCTGAAGTGTTTCAGTTGCGTTATGTTCCTTTATGAATATATAAACCGAAAGAATGGATAAATGCACTGTATATGCTTTCATAATGCATATGAGATGTTTCGCTTGGCAGTTACTCTTTTTCCCTCTCTATCATTCATCCTTGGCCAATTTCTGGCTGATGCAGCATTGTGCAACACATTCTGTTTTAAACTAAGTTTAGATTATGCTCCTTTAACCAGGTAATTCTTTAAAGCTATGTAAAATAAAGTGAAAGCCTCCTTTTATTCGAATGTTAAAGAAACAGCAGCATCATATGCTTTAATGCTGTTCACTGATTCCACCTGTAGTACTGAGAGACCTTTTGCTTCCTTGCTCCACTTAAAGTCTCAGAGGAAAGATGGTGCTGTGAAGTATTGATCATAGAAGGTAGGTGCCGAAAAAGGCCTCAGTATCTGGTTCAGTGGAATTGGTTTTGCACAGGGAATGACAGCCAACATTGGGTTGTATCCAATAATTGTGTTTTGGGAGGAAGCACAATTGTGCCAGTGAAAAGGGACAGTTTTCACCAGTTCCCCCCCCCCCCCGAAGACTCCCATTGTGCCCAGCACTGTTCTCAGAATCCGGGGGGGGGGGGGCGGTGTATAATGGAATGCAGTGGGTGGGGAAGCAGGAAATGTTTATGGTTCGTTGGGTACAACTTGTAGTGAGGTCCTTTAACAGGAGTAAGTGTGCAGCTCTACAAAGGTGTTTTGGCAGTGTGGGTGATTTTTGTCCTCTTAAATGTAGTACTGCTTTATGTATAGAATCAAGTGACATTCCCCTTCCATGAAGTGAACCAGCAGCACTTTGGCTGATGCAGGTATCTTCCATTGCAATGCAGTTATAGACTTCAGTCCAGGGGTTTTAAGAGTATTATTACTGCTTCCAGGAATTAAAAATGGAAGGGACTTGGGAGCCCAGTCTCCAAACTAGGAGGGGGGGGAACTAGTTTAAGTAGTGAGACTCTGGCTTTGGCTGCTGTCACATTTTATAAATAAGTCAGTAGACTCAATGTCATAGTAGAGAATAGGATCCTAGATGGAAGAGGAATAGAGTCCTTTGGTTGGTAATCATGATAGTAGGAAGGAGTGAGTGCTTAACAAAAGATCAGATACATTTGCTTACACTCCAGTAGTTCTGCATAACTTTTTTGGAATTGGAGCACGATCCAAACAGAATTAAGCACCTTCAATTCCATTTATTTTGATGAGTGTAAGAGCCAGTTTGGTGTAGTGGTTAAGTGCGTGGACTCTAATCTGGGAAAACCGGGTTTGATTCCCCACTCCTCCACTTGCACCTGCTGGGTGACCTTGGGCAAGCCATAGTTCTGGCACAGCTGTTCTTGAAAAAGAGCAGTTTCTGTCAGAGCTCTCTCAGCCCCACCTACCTCACAGGATGTCTATTGTGGGGAGGGGGAGGGACAGGAGATTGTAAGCCACTCTGAGACTCCCTTGGGTAGTGAAGGACAGGGTATAAA
Source organism: Lepidodactylus listeri (assembly GCA_029233225.1). NCBI lineage: Eukaryota > Metazoa > Chordata > Lepidosauria > Squamata > Gekkonidae > Lepidodactylus > Lepidodactylus listeri. The sequence goes on from JARCFY010000005.1 coordinate 28,548,534, forward strand.
TCCAATCTCCTCCTCCTCCTCCTCCTCCTCTTCTTCTTTGCTTAAGTCTTCCATTAAAATCACTGGGATCCAAAGCTGCTTTGTCTATAATGGATGATATTCTGAATCTTTTACCTGCCATTTTCTAGATTTTTAAAATATTTTCTTTTACCTGCCATTTTCTAGATGTGATTTTGGAAGTAATCACAAGCCTCTCAGTTAGGTGCCTAAGAACATCCGCTCTCCGAATGCTGACAGCACTAGCAAACAAAAAGCAGGAAAAAATTGTCAAGACACACAAGCTGATTTCACCAAGAAACTGGTTAATACCTTTTCAGATAGGGCTTGTAATGGGACATTGTGGGTGTATTTTCCTTAAAATCAAGTCCTTTTTTATTTGGAATGAAGTTTTATTGAAGCACTGTGCCTTACTTTCAAGTCAGGCTTATAACTGTGTTATGACAGTTAAAGAACAGGCAATGGATATAGGTCTCCACAGGTTCCGTCACTTTAAAAGCTCACAGATGTTTCGTAAGTAACATTTCCACATTCAGAACTGTGTATAGGACTTCAGTCATCCTTTCCCAGGCGACATAGCTTTTGCATGCACACTGCTCATTTATAAGGGATTTTTTAAAATTTAAGAAATTTGCTCATGCTGTAAAATATGATTCCTCTGAGGTCGTTGCGAAGTTTATCCAAACACTCGCTAATGTCCAGGCTGAGACAGGAATTTACTTTATTGTCTTGACATACTGCCTCCAAGCAGTGGGAGGATTGGTCAATATGCTGGCAAAACAACTTGAACCTGAAAGTGCTGGATATTTTTACTGGAACACTTGTCAATTCCAAAACACAGGCTATAAATAAAGGTGTAATCTGGGGGGGGGGGGGGGGAAATAAACCAGCCTTACAATCTCTAGAAGTACTTTAAAAAAACGGTCCAATCCACTGTTTGGTTATAATTAAGTACTTGGATTAAATCTGTTAAGACTGATTGCAGTAGGACTAAAAATCTGTTTAAATACATTTATTTCTGATTTGTGTCTTGGGCTGCAAAGACATGGCTCTGGGAATGGTCTGAAGACATCTGGATGAGAGGCTGCCCGGAACTCATGGATAAATAGCAGCTCTGAGCACCTTGTGGGGTGGTATACTTGTAATGAAACACATTAATCTAAAAAAGTTGGTGCTACAGAAATGGAAAATCCTCTGCCAGATTGAACCATTTTAGAAGACTGCTTCCATTTTGCACAACGTTGAACTGTGAAATTAGTTTATAGCAATACCTTTCCTAAAATGGTCTGCCTTTCTCCATTAACAGGATTTTAAATATTTGATCTACATTTATCATGTATGAATTACAACATTTTTATTAGTGGCATTGCTATGATGGTAGGAAACGACTGATTATTACCAACTACCATATATGGTTTCTTTAAAAGGTGAGGCATTGCAATTGGGTCAATTAGGTCTAACAAAAAGCATTTCTGTTTTAGCAACTCTGGAATTTCTTTTTCCTCCAGGAGCTCTTGCTTGCTATTTGATGAGCTGGAATAGATTTTTTTTTAAAAGAATATTTCCCAAACTCATTCAATTGCAGTAAGTTTTGAAATTTAGTTCTTGGCTTCCACAGTTATAATTGCAGATGGTTAGCTGTGTTAGTCCTTTGCTCCAAAAGCAACAGTCTTGAGGCACCTTAAAGACTTAATGTATTTATTGCAGATTCAGTTGGATAGCTGTGTTAGTTTGAAGCAGCAGAACAAAGTTTAAGTTCAGTGGCACCTTTAAGACCAACAAAGTTTTATTCAAGGTATAAGCTTTTGTGTGCAAGCACACCTGTTGTACTACCCTCAGTTGTATTACCCTCATCTGGCATATGGTTATGCCCTGATGGGTGGGTGGAATATTATTACAAAGGGAGCCCAGAAGGTCCAGCCATTGCAACACACATATCAAAGCAGTACCCAATCAAAAGTGTAAAAATCAATATGATACAAGGCCATTACAATCAACCACAAAGAAGATAAAATATAAATATCATTAAAATAACCAAATCAAAAAGTGCTTATGTTAAAACATTTCGCACACATACACACACAAGTCAGCTCCAGTGATTCACCTTGTATTGTTATTGTTACTGCTGCTATTTTAACTCATATTTTCAAGACAGGGCTGCCAGTCCCCAGGTCCTGGCAGGTGTTCCCCCGATTTCCGGGGCTCCTCCCTGCTTTGGACCAGCTGGCAGGCAGGGAAACCCCTGTCCCTAAACAGAGACGTCACCATGCGATGTCCCCGTCGCAATGACATCACCCAGAAGTGACATCATTGCTTCAAGGACACTCTGGTATTTGGGCAAACTCTCTGGTTTTGAGGGTGAAAAAACCATAAAGTTCACCCAAATACCAGAGCGTCCCCATGCAACGTCCCTGACATGATGATGGCACTTCCAGGTGATGTCATTGTGTCAGGGATGTTGCACAGCATCCCTGCCCACTCCTGGAACGCCACCCAAAGTCCCCTGCTACGACGAAAGTAAGACCTGAGAACCCTAATTCAGGATCTGCCCATTTATATCTCTCTGAACAGTCAAATGTCACCTGGCCCTTTAAAATGCATTCCTTAAATAAAGAGCACTAGAGCATTTTTATCCATGTCATTTTTCTCCTGGCCTTTGGAAAGATAACTGCAAACTAGGCTTACTAGCTCCCAGGTGGGGGTTGGAGATCTCCCGGAATTACAACTAATCTCCGATCAACAGAGATCGGTTTCCTTGGAGAAAATGGTAGCTTTGTAGAGTGGACTCCAGCATTATATATTCCATTGAGGTCCTCCCCCCCACACACACTCATCCTCCCCAGGCTCCACCTTGCAAATCTCCAGAAATTTCACAACCTGCTGCAAACCCACCACTTTTTCTGCTGCTGTCTCTCCTTTATGGCTAGGAGAGACAGCTGTGATAGTATTGTACAGTGAATGCCATGGGTCAGAAGGAACACCAGAGTGCTAGTCTAATAAGACAGAATTACAATTGTACAGCTCCGGACCCCTTTATGCAGTGCTTCCGTGATGCAGTGGCTGTATATACTTCCTTTCACACTACCAACTGATGAGATGCATCAGGTAGTACAGGTATGTTAACACTGTGCTGGCATTTCTTAAGAATGGACCTATTTGCACTCTGCAAATGGACCTGTTTGCCGGGAATATGCAGAGGTACTGATGTTTTCCATGTGACTGTAGATTTGTACTTGTGTTTAATGCACCAGTATGCCACCGTAACCAAACTAGAATCTTAAAGTAACATCTGTTCAACCCTGGGTAGAGAACACTGCAAATATTCAAATTTTTCTGCTCCCCAGCTAAAAACTGTATATTTGCTTTTGTGGGAAAGTGGCCTTCAGTAGGCTAGAAGGATAGCAGTTATTGTCTGGGAGGAAAAGGACAGTATGATCCTAAAAACACTTTCCTGGTAGTAAGCCCTGTTGAGTAGACCTACTTAGCACTGATCTTTTTATTGCACAAGCTGTTAGTCTGCAAAGCCAAGTCTACATAATAAGGCCAGTAATAAGTTGGATCAGGCAATACTTGGCCAACACTGGGGAGCACCTTTCTTCTCTTCTTGCTCGGTGTTCCTTCCAGCCTAACCCAGCTCAAAGGGTGGTTGTAAAGATGAAATGGAGAAGAAGAGAATGGTGTTATTGGTTATGGATCCTCATTAATAAGACAGGCAGGGTATACATGTGCTAAATAAATAAACTCCACCACTGAACATGCAGGGGTTTAATGCCCAAATCAAGTGTATGCTCTTACATGCCAGGTAGTGGATGCCTAGATATAACCAGGAAATCAGACACATGATGTGTACGCATATATGTCCAATTCAGACATGCAGCGACAGTGTAGATTTTAACATGCTGGATGGGATGGGACTGGAGGGCAAGTGTGCCCCCCTATGTGCAGCAAGGGATCGTCTAATCTGGCCTGCTGATTTAAATATGTGCTGCTCTCTGTGCTTTGAGATGAGAATCTTGACACACAGTTGTGGATAACAATTCATGTGTAATGTATAATAATGATAATCTGGATAACCTTTGCAGATATGGAACTCCTGATGGCACCTGGTATTTTTGGCCACTGTGTGGCAGAGTTTTGGACTGGATGGGCCATTGGCCTGATCCAACATTGGCTTCTCGTATGTTCTTATGTCACATCTGCCTTTCCAAATAGGTATCCCAAATGAACAACAATTATATTAATTTTTTCAAATTGTGAAAATAAAAATATGGGTTTGGTATTTCTTTAGCTTTATGCACATTATATCCATTTTTAGGTCCTTTCCATGTAAATAAAATGGAACGAATAGAATAGAAACTCTGAATGTAAGTTAATATCATTTTTGCTGCTTCTTTCCCCCTCTGCGCCACCTCTGTTCTGCCTTTCATGTAACTCGCAGTCTGAGGCAGTTTAGAGATAGTAATAAAATGAAACAGGTAAACTACACTGAAATCTATTCAGATTTTGAAGATCTGCCCTGACCTGGATAGACCAGGCAAGCCCGATCTCGTCAGATCTTGGAAGCTAAGTGGGGCCGATCCTGGCAAGTATGTTAGCCTAACTGCTCTTTTATTTATTAATACTTGGGTCAATATTCAGATTTACCTGATGGTCAGGACAAGATGCTGACGTCAGCTGCATCTGGCACCTGTCTTCTGGATCACAGGAGTGCCGGGCATGGGAACCGATTCTCAGGAAGCACCTCGCTGTCTTCACACCCAGATGTGAAGTCCTTTGATGTAGCAAATGTAAATGAGATCTTGCAGGAGGGGGCACAAGCCTGTGTATGTGCCTGGAGTGTATACCTATATGGAGTTGCTGATATAAGCCTGTAACCTCATGGCTGTGTGTGTGAGAATGTCTTTGTTCTCTGTGTTAACCTCCCGCCTGGAGGTGGCAACCTCAGAAAATGGTGCTCTGATCCTATAGTGTAGGTGTCTGTTCCCATCTTCCCACTTGTTACCTACTGTACTTTCACATCTCACATAGCTGGCATCATAGTTCACTCACTTCTCTGAGAAATCAGCTGTAAAGTTCATAAGAATGCTGTGCAGGCTTACAAGTACTTGGGAGGGAGACCTCCCAAGGAATACCAGGGCTGGGATGCAGGCACAGGCAAAAGCCACCACACACACACACACACACACACACACACACACACACACACAAAAATATAAAATTTTAAAAAATTGAAGAAGCTATTATTGGACCAAAGAACCACTTAAAATCAGGCCATGAGCAGCATATAGATCACCACAGAGTGGGCAACAACATAAAAGGGGGGAAAAGGCAGAAAACTATCTAAAAGCTTCTATCAGAGGATTCTGTTTAACAGGACAGAAGAAAGCAGAGAATGGAGATAACCTCAGGCAAAGCTGTCTTGGAGAGGAGTTCCACCAAAGCCGGCTGTCCAAGGTCAGAGGCATGCAGAGGAGGGCCTCCAAAGATGATCTAATCAACATCAATCTCCAATAGCTTGTACTAGTTGTGAGAAGAAAAGAAAATTTTAACTGATTTTCTATGGTGGATGCAATTTTATATTTTTCATTGATTTCATCACACAAGCGTTTTTGTTCTTTGGAGAATCAAAACTGTCAACATAGTGTTGTTTTAGTTTGCTTGGCTTGATGAGCATAATTTTTTAGCCTTTCTCCAAAGAATAGCTTGCACAGTGGATAGTAGATTGTTGTGTGATTGTAGCTTTCAGGAAGTTGGCACAAACAGAGTAAAAGTAGCTTCTCAAGTCTGTCATTACCCCATGATGATGAGAAGGGAAATGATGCATACCGTCTTCTTTTTTATTTTTTTTAATCCAAAAAAAGGCATATGTTTCCTAAATGTTCAGCATTTTCCAGCAATCTTTCACAAAGACGACCCTTAAATTTCTTGCTAATGGCAGAAATACTGAGCATCAGACAGGCCAGAAAAAGCTGCCATCTCTGCTGGCCTGGTTAACCTTTTCCACAGTGATGCAGAAATAATTAATGTGAATGCATTCATGCTTGCATCTCACATCCAAAATTAGGCACATAGACAATTAGGATTCCTTTGATGCATAACTAAACAGTTTTTTTGTGCCATTTATTATGATGTGAACCTGCTTTTTCTCTTTTGCAAACCTTTACCCATGATATGGTTTAGTTAGAATTGATTCTGGTGTAACATTATCAATGCTGATCCCCCCCCCCCAAACACACATACGTATTGTTGTCATCATCACAGAACATTTATTAGGTATTTGTTACAAAGATTGAACAATCTAAAATACTGCATAGCCATTTAGCACAAATATGCACGTCAAAAAGCACACCGATAAATGATCGTGTACTTCTATAAAAGAAAGATAAAGGTATTCATGATCATTCACAACTAACCCATGGATCCTTGTAGTGGCTAGGAAATACCTAGCAACTTGATTGGTAATGTAAGGATTCCAGTCAGATAAAAGGTGTAAGACTATCCACACATCTGGATAACCTTGAAATTCGTATAAGAGGGGGCAACAAATAGTTGTTTAAATGCAAGTTGAATGTTTCCCCAAGTGAAAACCACACTGAACATTTGGTATGTTTGCACCAGAGAAGAGCCGTAGATTTCAGTCAAGCAGGTAAGCATTTTATGAGTTTAGCATGCTAAAGATGCCAGGTAAATGTTTTAAAAAATAAACCCATTCCTGCCAAGTGCATGTCACTAATTCTAGTAGTGGATAATACAAGCCTGCATCACATTCTTTCTATCAGACATAGATCTAGTACATGTGAAGCTTCGTTATATAGGATCAGACTGTTGCACCATCTCACTCAGTATTGGCTTCTCTGAAATAGCACTTGTCTGGGGCCTTTGCTGAAAAGGGTTCCCCTCCCTGGAAAAAAAAAATCTATTACTTGAAATCCTCTTAATTGGCAATATCAGGGATTGAACATGTAACCTTCTGAGTGTGCTGCAGATGTTCTTGCATTGAGCCACAGCCCCTGTTGTTTGCTCCATGGAATAATGGGGATTTTAAAAATTCCCCATGCACAGTGAATACAGCAACACAGAGAAGTGTCCGTTAGACCCATAGGTCAGGATAGATTGCGTTTCACATCATGTTCGACTTGTTATTTAGTGTTTCAGTGTTATTAACAAAGCAAAGGGAATTTTCCACCTTTATTTTCTTGGAAGTCCTCCATGAGTGAACCATTGATTTAAGGGGTCATTAACCAGTCATCTGTAGGGAGTTTTGGGGAACTGTGATGTGACCCCTGAGGTAGACTGCTTTGTAGGCAAAGCGAATTGCAGTGAGTCCAGACAGCCTTCCATCTTACTGACCTGGCTATAGGTACCCTTGGATGAGCGGAACTGTCAAAGAGGGCATACAGAGGGCAATATCATCAAAATTATTAGAGCACAATCCTGAGGAAGTGGTATAGATTTACCTGGGAGCATCACTCACAGCTTTGGCACAACATATACTAGACTAGACAAAAAAAAGTGAAGCAGAGGAAACTGCAACAGGAGACCTGCGTTTCAAAATACAAACCTGCCTCAGTCACATTGAACGAACAGATGCCACAGTGTGATTTACACGGCTGGAGGGATGTGCAAGTTAGGGTGCCGAATCCTGCATCTCATGCTCCCCTCTTTAAAAATAGCTAGATTCTTCACTTAACATGGATTGCGGGTTCAGACCAGCCAAGATTAAGCCGTTGTAAGGGCCAGAGTCCATGCCTTGGGGATCCTCTGTGTTCTGAGCTCCCGATTTTTCAAATGTGCCCTTGGAAGTGACTAAGAACACCTCCAGATTCGATCAGCACTGTGAAAGGGAACGTGTAATCCTTCTCCCCATAGTTTTTCTCAGTCTACATCCAACACAGAAATATAGCTGCTGGTAATTCTGGGGGTGGAGGATGAGAAATGGGGGATCTGTCTTCTGGCTCATGTTGTTAGTCATTTAAACTGGCTGATCTTATAGCAGTTAGACTTAATAGTGCTCTGTTTGGGTTGAATGCAGTTGTGTACCAAATGCAGGGATTATACAGTGATGCGGCTCACACGTCCAGCCAGCTATTACGCTTTTATGGACAAAGCGAATGTGATGAACAAAACGGCTGTGGCTCGGTGGTAGAGCATCTGCATGGCCTGCAGTAGGTCCCAGGTTCAGTCCCCGGCATCTCGAGATGAAATTACAAAGCAGTAGGTGTTGCAAAAAACCTCAACCTGAGAATGGCTGGCAGTCTGAGGAGACAATACTGATCATGATATACCAAGGGTCTTATTCAGTATAAGGATGGCTCATGTGCATTCAGGTCTGTCCCCTTTTCCAATATCTGCCAGTTGGTGGGCCAGAGTAATTAATCATCATCATCATATGGCATTGTGTGTAGAATAGCCAGGAGATCCAAGGATTGTCTAGCAGCTGCAAGTTCTAGCTCTTAGTATTGTGCTAGTGGCAAGCTAGACTTGTATGTGTGTGTTTTAGGGGCTGAGAGAGCTCTGAGAGAACTGTGACTGGCCCAAGGTCACCCAGCTGGCTTCATGTGGAAGAGTGAGGAATCAAACCCGGTTCTCCAGATTAGACTCTTAGCCACTACACCAAACTGGCTCCTGGTGAGCTAGAGAGAAGGCCAGATCTCATGTGTACTCTTTCTGGGTGACTGGAAAGCTATGGGGCCAGGCTGAGGTCTGTGTTTTTAAAAGGCTCTGGTGGTCATCTGAAAGGGTAAGAGACCTGAGGGAAAATTGGCATATCTTGGCTAAATTGCCTTTCTCCATATTTCAACCTTTTTAAAATTACAGATATACATTTCAGTGGTATAAAGTTGGCCTCTTTCACAGGTGTACTTAGTGTTGTGACAGGGAAGTGTGGTATGGCCAGATGGTTCTTAATTATTCCCAGATCAGTACATGCTATCATCAGGAGTACAGTGGCACTGGGCTGTGTGGGAGTTTTCCCAACAGAAATATTTTGGCACCCGCTTCTGCCACCCAAACCATCACAGTGAACCTTCTGTTCACTGTGTTATATATGCTTGTTGTATGGCAGAACTGCGGTGTGAAATTCAAGATAGAGTTTGCAGCAGTTATTGCAGCCAGGATGGCATCAGGCAGAAAATATTGTGTGATCATGAAAAACTGATCTCCTGGGGATGGTTTGTGTGGAGAAGAGACAATAGAGAACAACCAAATGAACCTGTTACTGTAGAAATTGGCTCCAGCCAACCTGGAAGCCCCCCCCCCTTTTTTTTTTTTTGCTTTCCTTTCAGTCTCCAGAGAAAAATTCTTTAGAGTTACAGCTTTCTTTTACTGCCTAGGAATACCTGTGCACAAAAAAGGTTGGGGGGGCGGGATGAGGACTGGTAGCACAATTAACTGTAAACCGGACCGAAGATTGCCTAAAGTTTCCAGTGGCTTGTGGGGAGGTAACATGAATAAACAGTCCAAAAATTGCACTTTGTAAAACTAAAATTCAAAATAAAATGGCTGGCTCTACAAAATGCTTTACCTGTCATCCTTTCTGATAGGGCATTTTGGTCCAGGAATATCCTCCACCCTCAAGCTGGTATGTTCTTGAAGTGAGAGTCCAGGTCACAGGCAGAAGGGGACAGCACATTTTACAGCCTCATGCAGAGAGGAGTGTGAAAAGAATGAGCACTGGATGGTTGATGAAAAATTTACCGCTACGTAATGGAAAATGCATGAAAATCAAGAAGTTTCCTTGACCCAAGTGCCAGATAGTTATGGAGAAGCAAAAGTAAAGAATTTCTGGGAAAAGAACCAGTAATACATTCTGCCGTAAAGAGGAGTTCAAGTATAATGCTAAACATGAGTTTTTCAGAGTGAGTGAAGGAATAGAAACAGAACACCAGCAGAGGTGAAGCGCATAAATGATCTCCTGTGCGCATCCAAGCAGTGTTCCCTCTATTTTTTCCCCCTACTTGAACGGAGTAGTTCACATCCTAAGCTGAATATAACTGCTGTAATGTTAAAATGGGCAAAGAGCAGTGCAAGACCCTGTGCAGCTCCAGACTGCTGCTGATTGGGGCTTCCTATGTTAATGAGTGGCCGCTCACACGCGCAGTTTAGAGGGAACATGATCTAAGCACATTGTAGTTTCCCTGTGCATTTTTTTAAAAAACTACTGCTGCCTCCTTTGCCAATCCACAAGTACGACTTGGAGGGACTGGGATGGAAAACAGCCGAAGAAAAGCCAGACAGTACATGGGCCTTTGGATGGCAGTCACCGCATAGTTTAAAATAGCTGGAAGATCTTTCTGTTTGGAACTGAACTACTGCAAACAGATGAGAGCTCAGAAAAAAGGGGGGGTTGCTATCACTTCATCTTTCTGCAGCCCTTTGCAGTCTCTTTATAAAGCCATTCCTGAGGGTTAGGGGTCTATTGGATATGACAAAGGAAACTGTATTGGGAAGGGGAAAATCAAAAATCACCCTCCCTTCCCCCTGCTTGAGCATATTCCCTTTGCTCAAGAGCAGGCCCTTTCTACCAAGTTCCCCTTTCCATTGCAGCACATTGCATCCCATTCTTGATTAAGTGTGGTGTAGTGCTTAGAACGATTGTCAAACTAGGGTCTTCAGAGACCTAGGTTCAAACCCCAGTTGCCATGAAGCTTGCTGGGTCATTAGGGGCCACTCACTCTCGGAGTTATTGTAAGAATAAACTGGAGGAAGGGAGCATTATATTATGCTCTCCTGAGCTCCTTGGAGCAAGAGCAGAATGGATGGATGGATGGATTTGTGGCTTCTGCTTTATCACAAATCATAGTTTTCTGTTTACATCCCGTGGGTACCTTATGGCTTGCCTTCCAAAACTTTAATCAGTCTGCTCTCTGGAGCATTCCAGCAGTTGGACAGCTTCCATCAGGGAGAGTCCAGGAGGAATTCCTGCCAGGGCCCCCCCGTCTTGATATCAAACAGCATATTTTATCCAGCCCCCTGGCAGTCAAGCCAGAGGGTCTTTTGGGGATAATCAAATGCTGGGGTCCCTGGGGGGAGAGGCTTAAAAGTAATATTACATTGCACTCCTAGGCAGAGGTACACCATTCTAAGTCTTGAAATCAGAGGGCTTAGAAGGGTATCACTCTCTTTAGGATTGTATTGTTAATCCTTCAGCATGGTCAAAGCAGGATGTGGAGTATAGAGCAGCAGTCCATACAGGAACATCATCAGAAATCCAGGTCTCCTTAGTTAGGTCCAGTATCTCCACTCACCTGTCCTGGTTGGAACAGTATTTTTAGGACACATTTGTAGCAGGCCCACAGGTCATTTCCAGCTTGCTATCCAGCCCTACATTCCACCCTTCTAGCTCTGCAGGAGCAATGAGTGTTTCACTTGCAGGTGACACCCATCAAGGATCAAACGGAACAACATAAAAATAGCATTTAGCAGGTCAGCAGAAGTGCAAGTGAAGCTGGCTGTCCTTTTCGCCTAGGTGGTCTTTTGATTGCTAAAAATGCCTTCATGTCTAATCTGTGAAATGCATGACCGAATAAGAACTTCGCTAGCCTGACTGCATGAATGCATTTTGTTTGAAAGACTCTCTTCCTTCCTCTTGCCCATGTGCACAATAATAGGCTGAGAGCAATGATGATTTCATCCTAGATCCAAGTTTTATTGATTCTGCTCACTCCTCCTCAGGTACTGGTTTGGTTGCATGAATTAGCCCCAAGGTTCCGAGATTCCAGCTGCTTTTCCTTGTAACCTTTATGCCTATATATTTACGGCCATCCATATTTTTTTCATTAGAAAAGTGCTAGCAATGGCCTGTATGTAATGATTTACACCAACTTCATAACATTCTCTTCCATTAGTCTTGAACTCATGAAGCTGACTATGAAGAGCCAGTTTGGTGTAGTGGTTAGGAGCATGAAATCTAATCTGGGAGAACTGGGTTTGATTCCCCACTTCTCCACATGCAGCTTCGGGCAAGCCACAGAGCTCTTCTCTCAAGAGCAGTCCTCAAAGAGCTCTCTCAGCCCCACCTACCTCACTGGGGGTCTGTTGTGGGGAGAGGAAGGGAAGGAGATTGTAAGCCGCTCTGAGATTCTGAGTGAAGGGTGGGGTATAAATCCAATGTCTATGTCTATTACTACTACTACTACTGTTGATCTATCAAGGTCAGCATTGTCTTCTCTGACTGGTAGTGGCTCTTGAGGATCACACACCTACCATCCGATTCTTTTAACTGGAGATCCTGAGAATGGAATCTGAGACCTTATGAATGCAGTACAGGTGGTCTGCTAGGGCTAATGCTAGGCTTTGGTGCCAGGAATGGGCAAAGTTTGTGTCTGGAACAATCACAAGGTGACTGGAAGTATATGTTATCCCAACATCCAGTCTTAAAGGTAATATGAGAGTTTATTCCTTTACAATAGAACCTGAATAATAGGCTAGCTAAAACCCAGGTCTATGTTGGTGAGAATGAAAAACTGGATGCTGGAAGGTATTGATGTGGACCCCTAGTTTATAACAAATTTCAGTCCACTGATGTGTATTTGACCCAAACCAAGTCTTTGCTGCTGCCATGCTGAACTTCATGTACATCTGTGACTTCTGAGTCACGTTTTCCTGGTCACTCCCCACCACCCCCTCACATATTCTTTCCACATCTTCCATGCCTTTGGGGGTCCTGTGTACTTGCTCTAATGGAACCTTTCCAGCATGAGCTTCAGCGAGCCAGCATACAATTTTACCCTTTCCTCTGGTGTTGAAATCAATTTAACCGGAACTAACAAAGGGTTGACCTTGTGATTGTGAAGTAATTGGAATTTTTTGGCATGAAGAATTTCTAAAGGAGAAACAAATTGTTTTGAATTTCTTTTTAAAAAATAATTATATGTGTAGGCAGGCTAAATATTTTGATTGTTGCTCACCTCAGTGGTTGTTACTGTTCAGGTGGCCTATTTAAATAGGGTTTAAGGCTCCAATTCTCCCTTCCTTTGCCAAATAATATGCAGGGGATTTTAAGGAGTTTCCAGATTTCTTAGCTCAAACACTTTGAGCAGAGCAGCAAGGTAGCTGGCAGCAGTATTTATGTTACCTTGCATTACCTTTGGAGCATATGCTTTCCTTCTACACTTTGTTGTTTTTTTGCAGACCCAAGGTCATTTGATTTTATGCCTTCTAAAAAGGTAAAGAGGAGGACGATTGTTTAAATTCTCGCCAGCGTGTATGCAAGAGATTTCAAATATGTTGTTCTCATTCAGTGCCTGGAAAGGAAAAGGTGCATGCCAGGTTTATTTCCTCTAGCACTGTGTAAATGTCACTGAAGTGTGTTTTGCCGTAAGAAGAGAAGGACAGGAAATTAATGGATTTTGGATCTGTGGTAATTGCTTGCGAGTCAGTGTTTTATTTACTTATCTCTGCTATATTGAATCAGTCAGCGGTGAAACATTGGTTCTGTGTTTCATTTAATTTAGAATTTATATTTGATGGTATTTGCTGCTGTTTTATCTCTTTTTTTAAAAAAAAATCACAGGTTAGATCTGGTCTTGAAGTTGATCCAGTGGTTCTGGCTGATCAGCAACACCCATCCTTTTCTGTGAGCTTTTGTGGCATGTTCAGAATATCCAAGAGTCACTGGATGTATGGCTACTGTTGAGCCCACCTGTTCCTTTGTTTGACCACATGACAGATTCAGGCACATGCAGCCAGTCGTGGGCAATCTTGTACTGCATCAATCTTTTCTCCAGCATGGCAATATTGCTTCCCAAGTTTCCAGAATGTGCCTTAAAAAGTACTGGGCATGTGTGTAAAGTGCCATCAAGTTGCAGCCAACTAATGGCCAGCCCTTAGGGTTTTCAAGGCAAGAGATTCCCAGATGCGGTTTCCTGTTGCCTTCTTCTGCATAGGGACCCTGGAATTCCTTGGTGGCTTCCCATCCAAATACTAACCAGGGCCGACCTCCGGCTTAGCTTCCAAGATCTGATGAGATCAGGCTAGCCTGGGCCTTCCAGGTCAGGGCATAGAGGAAGCTAATATTCAGTATTTATAGCACTATTTACTGTTCAGGGGACTTCTCATACATTGAGTAGATTCAGATGTCATGGATGCCTTCTTTAAACTGTGGTCGATGCAACAACTTTGGTTAGTCTACCAGCTGTAAGTAACAAATCTCAATTTGTGCAAAAACACAGGTTTGTCCTCTGTCTTCTCTCCCAGCAGAAAGGATATGTTCTAAACGTTATGTCTGGGTCTGGGCTGCTGCGAGGGGTAGTACTGTTCAACGAACCATAGTTTAGTGAATTCAGACATCTCAACAACCCATAATTAGTACAAATTGTGGTAACAAATCAGTTACAAACCCAAGTTTGAAATTCCAATTTGTTGCCACTCAGCAAACCCTAGTTTATTGGGTTGTCTACATGCAATCTTTGCAACTAACTAGGGTTTGATGTAATCACAATTTATCATGACATCTGGATGCATTCATAATCTGAGCATGGAATAATATGTTTGCATGTTCCTTTTAACAAACACTTTTTTTAACCAAAACACATCGGTTGGGGCTGTGAATACATGAAGCTACTTTATACTAAATCAGATCATTGGTACAGCAAGGTGAGTATTGTCTACTTAGACTGGCGGCAGCTCTCCATGGTCTCAGGTTTAGGTCTTTCACATCACCAGCTACCTGATCCTTTTCAGTAGACATACTGGGGATTGAATCTGGGACCTTCTGCATGCCAGGCAGATGCTCTATCACTGAGCTGCAGCCACCATAATTGCAGTGGGAAAACAAGTATGCAGGGATGCAGGATATTTTTTCCCCTCCCAAAAAATTGTCACGCCCCAAGCTGACAAGCTGTACATTTTCCTCAGTGGGACCAAAATGCAGGAGGGGCACACATCTTAGCAGGAAAACAGCATAGAGGAAACAATTCAAAAAGCCCCTCTTCTTTGGATGTTGTTCTCCCCTTTGAAATTACTTCCATTTTAATGGGCTGGGTGGTTTAAAAGCCCTTCTTTTTATAAGCTGAGCTCATCCCTTTAAATCCCAGTGGCTGCGCTGGGTAAATTTTTGAAAAAATGCCAGTTTAAAAAGCTCACAGGGTACCTGAGTACATAAGTGCCATCTAGTTACAACCAGGGGTCATTTCGAGCAGAAGCTCGCGGGAGCTCAGCTCCAGAAGTTGGTGCCAGCCCCCCCCCCCCCCCGGCGGGGGAATGCCTGCTTGTGTCATGGCTGCAGCAAAATGACCCCATCCCCTGGAAAGGTCCTTGTTCCTCAGACCAGCCACCACTGAAGCTATCCTCCCAGAATAGTTGTATTTCTGAGGCTTGGGTTAGTAGAGGCCCCCTCTCTGCCAGCTCTCTCTCTCTCTCTCTCTCTCTCTCTCCTTCTGACATACTTCCAATGATGTCAGGCAGGCAAAGACGTTTTTTTGGCTGACACGTTTTGTGCCTGGAAAGCAGGTGAAAGGAGGTTTCAGAAAAGTTTATCATATGCAAATGAGTTATGCTAATGAGTTATGCTAATGAGCTCCTGCACCTCTTTTTCTATGAAATGACCCCTAGCCGATATATGGTGACCCCAGCAAGGGGCTTTCCAAGCAGCTGAGAAGCAGAGGTGGTCTGCCATTGCCTTCTTCTGCAGATTTCTCCTTGGTGGTCTCCCACCCAAGTACTGACCCTGCTTAGCTTCTGAGATCTGATGGGATCGAGCAATACCGTGCTGTGTTCCCTTTCTATTTCTGCCCTCGGAAAATCCTTACAACTTGAAAATTAGGTCCATTTTGGCCTATAATTAAAACGAAGTAGAAGGGTTTATGGCTGAAAGAGCACATTTTTCTTAAGGCTGTTTGCCAGGTTCACTACAGAAGTAAGCTTTGAACCAAATTCATCCTGGTTCAGAGCTTGAGCCTGTAAGCCACCGTGCTACAGTAGCCCTCTGATGAATGGAGGTTGCACAGCAGCAGTACATGATAGATTACCTCCTAAAAATAAAACATGTGTCGTGGGAAATAATGACAGCCAGGGCAGGGTAACCTCTGAAATGTGCAGTATTCATTATCGGAACGTCTTGCTTGTGTGCAGAACTTAATCACAGTTTGGAGTTATTGGAATTCAGAGGTTGTATTATGTTTTTGTAATGAAGGTCTCCTATATATTACTTGTGTCTGGGCTAGCAGTAGTTGCCTTTTCGGTACTTTTTTTAAGCAGGGGGACTTGATTAGAGTCAGCATGGAATATGGCTCAAGTCTGGTGAAGTCGTCACTAAGATGGAGGTGCCTTTGAGCTATAAAAAGTTTGTTTTTTCTAGATACTACATAACCACCACGTGAACCCTGAACTGAGTGAGGTATAAGTTTCAGGTCAGAAGGTTTAGCTTCTTGGCAGAGCTTCACATGGTAGAAATTAGTCTCTGAATGACTGATTAACTGCTGGCATTTATATTCTGTGTTCCAGCAGTCTTTGGGGCAACTTGAAACCTACTTTGCACCTGGCACCACCATCTCCTCTATTCCATTATCAGGCTTTCCAAGCTTCATTTCTGGGGTCTTGCCATCATGCCCTGAAACACTGTCTCCCCCTCCCATATTTGTACCAGATATCTGTCCTAATGAAGAGTTCTACAAAATTTAGTGGGTTGGAGTCCAGTTACTGTGAGAGGGGCAAAGCTTGTGTAATGGGGTTTCCAAGCCATCCCCTGAAGCCCAGAGAAGCCCCCGAAATTCTTCTCCTAGGAATTGGGACCCAAGTTCTGTTACACCTGTAGATGTGCCTTCTTGGACCCAACCCATGGTTTTGTGAAAGTTTTGTGGGTCCTAATGAGAAGTATTATATGACTCTTGTTTTTGAACATACATTAAAAAATTGCTAATGCTCAGATGAGAAAGATAATTTGAACATTTGTAGTTATGTTTTGAGCAAGAGACATAGAAAAATGAATTCCGAGAGAATGTTGCTTCATTCAGACTCTAGAATTTACTTCTTAAAATACAGTAGTAGTTCCCAGGGTTTAAGGGGCTTTCTTCTGTTGCAGTTAAAATTACTTTGTGGACTTTCCAGAACTGACTGGGGTGGCCACTTGTTTTGTATGCTTAACAGAATGCTTAACATAACGGTCTTTGGTCTGATATACTGCAAAACACTTCTTGTGCATTGCTTTCATTTTTATTGCAGAAAAAGCCTTGGTTTAAGTATTAAGGTTCACGGTGGCTGCAGTCACACACACAAAATAATCCACTTTCAATCAACTTTCAGTGCACTTTCCAACTGGATTTTACTGTGTGAACTGGCACAATCAAATTCGGAAGTGGATTGAAAGTGGATTATTTCGTGTGTGTGACCACAGCCTGTGAGTCTCTTGCAAGTGGTTGTTGGGGGTTTGTTTCTCTTTTGCATACTATTTAGGGAGTGGTGTAGTGTTGCCTGCTTCGTATTTCAGAGCACACAGGATTATGGCCCAGGACCACTATTCAAGCCTCAGCATACTTTAGGTTTTCATTCATTCTCCCTGCACTGGCAAATCCAGAAGACGGGGCTTTCTCTCTCATTCCTGCAATGCTGCTATGCTAATATTCCAGATGCTAGGAATCATAGACCATGTAATTTTCACAGGGTGCCTGATGCTGTTACTGCAAGTATTCCAGATGCAAGAGAAAGGGGTGGAAGGGAGAAGAGAGCTGGAGCCACATGCATTGACAATGAGGAGGAGGTTGTTGAAGAACTGAGAAAGAAAGCTCATCCAGAAGAGTAGCAGCCAGATAAGTGGGTAGAAAGAAGGAATTCTTGTCTTTTTCGGTTTAATATCTGAGCCAGAGAAGAATTCTGGGCTGTAATGCTCACCCATGTACTATAAGCACATGAGTCACTGATACCGTATTTCTAGCCAAGTGATGGCAAACTTCAGCAACATCTCTAGTTCTATATGTTATCACAAGGGTCCCCAATCTTGCTGGGCCTGTGGACACTTTTGGAATACTGAGAACAGGAAGTGGGTGCCACACAAAATGGTTACCACAGAGGTGTAGGAGCAATCACAAAATGGTCGACATGGGAGCTGCATTCAGTCATAAGAATTTGAGAAGTTCCACAGAATTGTTAGGAGATTCCAAAGCAAACATCCTCATACGATGGTGGCAGCAGTTTCTAAACAGATGCTCCCTCACCTCTTCTGAGGAACCTCCTACTCCAATGGTTTAGAGGAAAGATTGGCTTTGGGGAAGAAGTAGGTGAGCACCAGGAAACATGTTCTGCTGGCAACATGTTGTGGACCACTGTGCTATCTTCTCACTGCCCTCCGATTCTGACAAGGGTTTGGAAGTTTAGCTGCATTCCAGTATATGTGCTTCTGGTGTGACAAGTGGTAATTTAATAAAGCTTATTTCTTTTAAGCAGTCATCACAATGTACTGAAAAACAGGCCATACCTGCCAATGTTTCACTTATGAAAAAAAGGTCACCCTTATAATAGCCGTACTCTCACATCAAGGAATTATTATTTATCATATGGCAGAGTTACACACAGGAAGCATATAATAATATAGAATATGGAACCAAGTTGATACAATGGGTACGCAGACCAATTGGGCAATCCCCCTAAATACTAATACCTAAATTTTCATTCCACTTAATCAGGTCTGGGGAGAGTTCAAAGAGCTTAATTGCATCTCCCTGGAAAGCACGATGCTCACATTCCTGTGACAGCTGGAAAATAGTTTGCAGGCTGCACCACAATTGCTTTCGGGTCCAGGCATTTTGTGCAGATCCTATTGCTGGGTGTCGGGATCTTACTCTGAATAGGCCCACATCAGCCATGTCTTTGTAAACAGGCAACTCTCTGTTTTCAGTGATCTTTCTATATTAATGAAGAAGAGCATCTTGCCTTCCCTGACAACCTCACACAGAGCATGTTGCAGTAATCTTACCCCCTAACCCTCATGATAAATAGCAAGGTACCTGGAAGCAATCATCATGGGGAGCAAAACTGTTCCATATGGCTTCCATGTGGCAGCCATTTTGTGTGCAGCAGTCCATGGAGGTCTGAAACAGGTTCTGTCTGGGGTAGGAAGTGTACATGTTTGTTCACAGTCTTAGGAAAGCTTAGCGCTAAGATCATCAGATGAGGCTGACACAGTGAGATATTAGTGTTTGTGCTAAGCCTGTTGCTGAAATTCTTCTTATCAGCTCCATGTGGCCAGAACTGAACGCCAGCTTTAAGATGTAAACCTGCTATGTTATTCTCAGTTGATTCTTTACAATTAAAAAGCTATTTCATTTAAGCATCCTGAACCACTAATATGTACAAAACCCTCTCTGTGCAGTCAGATCATTAAAATTGGTACCAGAGCAATCTCTAGAAATGCCTTCAGCATGTTAGTTCCTTCATTAATATAAATCACATTTCTGTGTAGATGATGTGGGCTTGTAGTTTATTTAAGGGAAATGTTGCATGGTTTCTAAAGCCTAACAAATTCTTATGTGTTTATTGGATTAATTTGTAACCTTTCTGGTTGTTTACAAATAATGTGAGAGATAAATAAGCCATTGTTTTTTCAAGTTAT
Organism: Lepidodactylus listeri; assembly: GCA_029233225.1. Lineage (NCBI taxonomy): Eukaryota > Metazoa > Chordata > Lepidosauria > Squamata > Gekkonidae > Lepidodactylus > Lepidodactylus listeri. Next base: position 28,568,074 of record JARCFY010000005.1, read on the forward strand.
GAATGTGCTTTTGTTGGAATATCTTCCACTTTTCATTTTTATTTCTTCAGTTTTGTTTGTAATGTGTTTTTTTCACTGCTGTAACAATGTATGAGTTTTAGTAAATGTGAAAGGAAATATATATAAGTATCCCAATATGGAAGAAGGAGAGATTATATTGCTAAATCTGTATCTCTGTCTATGTTTCCGTCTTTATTGTTGTTTATATTTACTCTGTATTGTGCTCTATTTTCTACTCCAAATTGTCCCTTTATGGTTATTTATGTTGCAATAGTATCCATGTACAGGTCACATCAAGGTGAGATTACTGTAATGCACTCTGTGGGGCCTTTGAAGACTTCTCAGAAACTTCAGATTGCCCAAAATGCTGTAGCAGGGGTTTTGACAAAGACATGCTATGGTGTGCATACTACTATTGTGCAACAAGGATTTCCTTGGCTTCTACTCTGTTTCTGGATGCAATTCAAAGCATCGATTTGACTTTTGTATTCTTAAATGGTATGGGGATAGGTTACCTGAAGGACAGTCTCCTTATCTATGAATCCATTTGTTTATGAAGATCATCTAGGTACTTCTAAGTAACAGAAGTGAGGCAGGTAGTGACCAGTAATAGGACCTTTTCAGTTATGATGTTGCATCTCTGGAACACCCTTCTCCACAAGGTTCATCTGGTACCTAAATGCCAACAAAAAAAGACAACAGGCAAAAAGGTTTTTAAAAATTTTTTTGTTTGTTTCTCAGTTGAACTTGCCCACTCTGAATCTGCCCCTTGCTCTTGGCAGTTTGATTTTGCTGTGGTCTTGCCCATTTTTAATTTCTCTCTATTGTTCCGTTCTTACCCTCTTAATGATCTGCCACATTTTTCTGATTTTCATATTTCTGTTTCATTTTCCTGTTTATTGGATGATTTGTTTAAGTTGTTGATATGATCCACTTAGGACAGTTCAGAAAAATGCTTTGATAGTCCCGAAATGTACAAGGGCTTTTTAACTGAAAGGTGTGTGCTTCAGCTTCCCTGAGGAAATCTTCAGACCATGTATTCTGGAGGAAGTTCACAATCATACAAAGTAGCCACCTAGTATAATTAGCCCAAAACTAACAAGTGTAGGTTCCAGAATTTTCTCTCTAGACGTCTGCGGGACTATTCTGCCAAAAGTAACAAGTAAGAATATTTAAATACCCCATAGGTGCAGAATCCAAAATCAGCCATTGGCCTATCCAGCTTAACATTTTCAGCTGTTACTAGTTTTAAAGCTGGCCAGTTGTTAGCTGCTTGATGTTTTATGTTTCATTGTTTTTCGCAGTATGCGTTTATTAACTTCTATGATGTTATTTTGTAAACTGCCGTGGGCAGTTTCCCTGGAGAGGTGGCATAGACATTTTCCAATAAATAAATAAATAAGTGAAGTTCCTAGTCCATACATTGAGTTTCAAGACCTCATCTGACTGTCAGCAGCCTCCCTCATAAGCTGTTACCCTTAATTAGGGTACCTTCAGAAGCATATTCTGGTAAAGGAAAGTGAAAAGTCCTAGTTACATAAGCAAACACTTACGTGTGCCTTAAAGAGCCATTTTTGGATTGTGGATAGAGCTTGCTGTGTCTCAGAAATCAAGGTGGATAACAGCAAATGTGCATACATAATATATCATATCAAAGAGGCTTACACTGTAGTTCAGGGTGTGGTTGGAAAACAATATGATTCAGTGACCCTGCTGAAGCTTCCAAGGCCTAGCCAGTAACTTGAAGGGGGAATACTTGGGAACCCCAAGGATGTCACCTCAAATTCCATAATGCAAGGAAGGAATGTAAATTAATGAGGGGTGTAGATAAATGATAAGATACTGATATTTAGGGAAAGAGTTTAACAGTTCCACATTATATTTTAAAGACTATGATCCAGAAGTTTGGGGATAGGGCTGCGGCTACCCATAGTAGATCATCTTCCTGGAATGCAGAAGATGCTCGGTACAATCCATGGCATTTACAGTTATAGAAGGATCAGGTAGTAGATGATACAGAAGACCTCTAACTGAGACCCTGCAGAGCTACTGTAAGCTAGAGCTGATGGTACTGAATTTGATATAACAATGATCATGAGTCAGTATAGGACAGCTTCGTGTCTGGTCAGTTTCTCAAGAGAAGTGTGTTGATATGCCCTTCTTATTTATCTAATCTAGTCCTTATCCCCTCATTCCAGCAGTATGTGGGCTGGCTGTTATTATTTGGGAAGGGCAGAAATGTATTCCATGCATCCCAAAAAATGCTGTGTGTTATTACTTCACTTATTTTCAGTTTCCACACTGATGACCTCTATGTCCTGTTAAGCAGATGAGCTATTTAGAGAGCTGAGGCTGCAATCATGTGAATTCTTTTCTGGGAAGAAGTCCCACTGAAGAAGATGGGACTCACTTATGAGGAGGCCTGTTGAGGCTCACTCCCAGATCCACCAAATGAGTGCAGCTCTTTGCAAGCCCAGACCACTAGTTCACTTGCTAGTCAGGAACTACAGTCCAAAGAGGATGATGGGAAGGATTCAGATAACTCATTCTGTGTAACGTGCCTGACATAGATTTTTCATTTGAGATTGCATAAATAAAATAATATGCGGGGCATATTGCTTCCAGAGCAAAAAGCTAGGTGTCTTTCTTTTTTTAATGTGCATCTCTTTTGAACACAGTCTCCAAAGTCTACCTCTGGAAGCTAGTTGAACGCACCTTGAGCAAAGACTGCAGAGGAGGTCAAGTACTGAGATGAATGAAAAAGAAGAGAGTTGGAAGTGTGAGAGATGTGATCCCTACTGACAGCTGCCTTTGAAACGAGAGTTCAGTACGTGTCTCTGCAAGGGTCTGGGAAACAGAATAAGTAGAAATCATATTCCTTAGATCAGGGGTGTCGAACTCATTTGTTATGAGGGCCGGATCTGACATAAATGAGACCTTGTTGGGCCGGGCCATGTGTGTCATAATGTTGTACACACAGTTTATGAAACACATGTAATGCCAGGTAGCAAAGATACAAACTTTATAGAGGACACAAAAGATTTTTTTTAAACTTAAAATAAGCACTCTTGCAATATTTTGTTTATTTAACAGTATTTGATAACTGACACTTCTTATTCTGAATTATTGCATCAAAATGTCTGTGCTGTTGAATCTTGAGTGTGATGTTCAAGTGTGTATCTGTAAGCTGCAAACCTACTTTTGATTCATTGACATTCACCACAGAGATCTCATACTCTGAGTTAGAGTCTGGCGAAGCAAGCTATGATGCAGCAGCAGAACTGGAAGCAGGAGATGGCCAGTTCCAGTGTGGGCCTGATAGAAACCCTCCGGGGGCCTCCTCCGGCCCCTGGGCCGCATGTTTGACACCCCTGCCTTAGATTCTGTAGACTTAGTGTTGTGTTGGAGGTACAGGCATGTCTGCCATTAGTAGTAAATACCCGCAATTTCTTGTCATTGTCCTGGAAACTACAATTTCCAGTTTTAGGCCTCTGTGCCCTATTTGTTGACCTCCATGGCTGGCAACTGTGGGAAACAGGATACTTCTTATGCACTTAACTAGTGAAAAAATGCTCTATGTTTATTTAATTTACAGACCAGTTACCAGAAACCATTTTCTGGTAACCAGAGACCAGTTACCAGTTACCATTTACCCAGTTTTTACAGCTGTACACCTCAGGTGTGTAGATAAGATTGCCGACTGGATGGTGGCCCCTTTAATAGAGGCTTTATGAGTGAAAATGAGCAGCTGAAGCTTTTTAAAAGCATGAAGTTAAGTAACATAATGGCTTGGCAATATTAAATGGACAGCTAGAGGAACCAGTTCAAAAGTTGGCAACCTTGTTTGTAGGCAGTTTCTGCACTGGGCTCCACCTACAGACCCCTTGAGAAACCACTCTGGTTTCTCTTATGAGCTAGGCTTGACTGTTGCATGTTCATTATGATCTGACAGCTCTGGTGTGCACTGTATTGCTTTGATGGGTACACAAATTCCCACATTCATAATGGTGGTTCCACTCTTGCTTAGAAACCAGGAACTGCTTCTGTTCATAACAAGATTTTTTTGCTACAGCCTCATAGCAGCATAGTTCCTACACAGGGCCTTGAGGAGTGTTGGACTATAGAACCAAGAACAGTTGCAGCATCTGTAAAGAAAATAACATTTGAACCAGCTCTTAATCACTTGCATAATACTGGGTGAAATCATGCCAGTTGATTTTTCAGTTGCATTATTTATGGCAGTATTTTTCTTAATGTAGAATTCCCTTTCCCCCCCACCCCTTGAGAAAGAAATTATAGTTAGATTTCTTTGTGCAAACCCTTTAGTGGTACAAAGCCAGGGGTAGAATGTGCCATCAATTTCTTTCCCCGCCAGATCCATTTGTTACTTGCAAAACAGACTCTCCCTTGACATGCAATCTAAAAGAAATTGATGGTTTCTGAAAGGGCAGACATGAGGACAATGAGAGGCCTAAGCTAAAATATATAGTAACCTGACTACTGTGACATCCTCAAGGACACAAATCAAGCAGTTTTAGTGCATTCCTTGTAGGTTTCTCAGATACCTTCTTGTGGCTCCCTACAGATGGAAGCCCAGTAGACAAAAGAGCGTATGTACTCCACACAGCTGCAGGCCAACTACATTTCATAGCTGAGCTCCACCTCAAGACACGAGAGAATTTGGTTTCAGATACGTCTTCCTGCGCCGCAGCAACTATTGAAGTCACAGCGTCATGGCATACAGCTCACGTGTAGCTGTTATTTGAACCAGTGAAAGACCTTATCTTTGTGAGCGGATAGTGAATTCATCGAGGAGAAGTGTGAAAGCTAACAGATCTAAAAGCTGCGTTCTGATTTTTATTTGGAGAATAGTTATTAGCTAAGCTTCTAATGATTGCTAACCATGATAACCAAGGATTGTAATCCTGGTTGTCAGCGCCTATTGTAGTTACATGGCTTTGGCCTCCTGATGGTCTTTATTCTTGTTCTCTCTGTCTTCATCATCTGCTTACAATATTAAAATTATTTATTAATAGGCATTCCCCCTCTCTGCCATACCATCTAAGGCCTATAGTTCAGCTTACTACATTCCTTGCTGGTAATGGTATGTTTGCCCTGACCTTGATGGCCCAGATCTTGGAAGCTAAGCAGAGTCGGCCTTGGTTAGTACTTGGAGGGAAGACCATCAAGGAAACCCAGGGTTGCTAATGCAAAGACAGGCAATGGCAAACAGTCTCTGAACATTTCATGCCTTGAAAACCCTTCGTGGTCACCATGTCAGCAGTGACTTGACAGCACTTTCCGTCAAGAGTGTTTATTTACTGGCAATAGTATCTATTTAATTATTTAAATATTTGTATTCCACCTTCCCGTGTGGCTCAGGGTGGCTTACAAATCATAATTTTATTATATTTATTTAGTATTTATTTCTTTTATTTATAACACACTTTTCTCCCCATTGGGTACCCAGAGTGACTGACATCCTCTCCCCATTTTATCATTGCAACAGCCCTCCGACATAAGCTAGGTTGAGACTGTGACTGGCACAAGGTCACCCAGCAAGTTTCTGTGGCAGAGCAGACATTTAAACCCAGGTCTCCCAAACCCTAGTACTACATTGCACCATCTCCCTTATATATAATTGTGTGTGCACTTTCCTGAACATTCCATACACTCCTAAATCAGTTGGCTTAATGATCTGTCACTCAGAGCATGTCCCTATTCACTGGCTGTGTTGCCTCAGTCCTGACCACAGAAGCAGCACCGGCCAAAGATTTCCTCAGAAGACAGTTGCTTCCCCTTCCCGAAGTGCCTCACGTTTGCCAAGATGAAGAAGAAGAAGAAGAAGAGATTGGATTTATATCCTGCCCTTCACTCACTTAAGAGTCTCAGAGCGGCTTACAAACTCCTTTCCCTTCCCCTCCCCACAACAGACACCCTGTGAGGTAGGTGGGGCTGAGAGAGCTATTTCCCAAGTTGTCCTTGAGAGAACAGCTGGTACAGAGCTATGGCTTGCCCAAGGTCATCCAGCCAGGTGCAAGTGGAGGAGTGGGGAATCAAACCTGGTTCTCCCAGATTAGAGTCCGCGCACTTAACCACTACACCAAACTGGCTCTCTCAGATGGTGCTGCGGCAGCAGCAGCCAGGTTTCCCCACATCTGGCCCTGATGGGGTCTCTCCACAGCAGAGGGCAGGAGGCAACCCCGTTTGGCCCCGAGAGACAAACGCTTCAAGTGTGCAGGCTGGCTCGGCCCAAGCAGGCCTTGGCGGAGCGGCAGAAGTCCAGCGGCCAGCAACGCACACCCTGGAAGGTGCAGCCAGAGAGAGGCAGCAGCACTGTCAAGGACAGAGGAGTGTCAGATTATGTGCGGGGTGACTCCACTCATTTCTTTCCCGCAGCTCACTCGGAAGAGGCAGAGCCCGGCTGGAGGTTGTGGTGGCAGCTCCACAGGCCTGCTGGGGGGGCTGTGCGGCATCCCCTGGTGCCTCCTGCCTTGCCGTATGCTGGACAGGCAGATGTGCAGGCTTGCTGGCACCACCTCGACAGGGCAGCCCCGGGGGTAAGTACACCCAACCCACCATGGTGGACTCCGTCATCGTCCTCCCCATCTCCTGGCATCCCAGGCCAGTTGTGCCCCCTGCCCCATGGCAGGAGGGAGGAAGGAGGGAAGCAGGCGGCCTCTCTGGATGGACAGCCACTTGTGACCCAGCAGCTTCCCTGCATTGTCTCAGCTGGAACCTCCAGCCGGCACAGTGCAGTCTAGCCTGGCTGGGGGAGGTTAGAGCTGGCCAGCTGAGCAGGGTCACCGTTGGCGCTTGTAGTGGCTAAGATCATACTTAACCTGCTTCCAGCCTATGTGCGCCTTGCTGCCAACTTCCCCTGGGCCAGAGCAGCCCGCATGCAAAATATCCAAAGAGATCTGCTTGCCCGCCCGCCTGCCCCCCCAAGGCACTGCCAGGAGATCATCAGCTTCTGCAGGACTGGCAAGGTGAAAGGGCAAAGCGGGGCCCAAATCGGGCCCTGTCTGCCCTGGCTTTCAAGGGCAATCCTGGCTGCCTGCCTTGGCTTCTCCAGGAAACTTTTGTGTGTGGTGGCCTTCCCTCCAATGGCAGCCTTGCCCGCCCCTCGCGAGGGTGCAGGCTGGTAATTCAAAGCTGCATCGGTGGTGTCATTGCAAACTGAGAGTCAGCTGCTCGAAGGGGGAGAGTTTCCCTCTTTCCCTTGCAAGGCTTGTGTGCATGCATGGGTATATATACAGAGCGCACTCTTTATAGATATGCCCAGATCCATGCAAACAAACAAACAAACCCAGCTCCCTTGGCAATAGGTTCTGGGAGCAGAGAGAGAGAGAGAGAGAGAGAGAGACTCAGTCTCCCCACCCCCTTTGCAGAAGATTTGCAAAGATCTTCCCTCCCCGGAAAGAAACCTTGGGGCAGGCAGGCCAAGCGTTCGGAGCATGTGGTAGGGTATCAGCTTTCAAGACTCACTACTCACTTCTTCAGTGAGATTGTATGCCACTTTGAGGCTCCTTCAAGTATAGATGCTTGGCTGGGAAGAAGATAGGGTTGCCAACTCCAGGTGGGAAATTCTTGGAAATTTGAGGAATGGAGCCTGAAGAGGGTGAGGTTTGAGGAGGGGTGGTTCCTCAGACAGGTACAATGCCATCTACTTTGCCTTCCAAACCAGCCATTTCCTCTCAGGGAACCATTGTTGCCAATCTCCAGGTGGGGGCTGGAGATCACTCAGAATTACAACTGCTCTTTGGGTAGTAGAGATCAGTTCCTCTGGAGAAAATGGTGGACTCTGTGTCATTATACCCTGCTGAGGTTGCCATAGCACATTGACGCTGCGTGCCCAAGGCCTTGGCACTCTCCTAGAGCCTCTTTCTAGAGCCCGTTGTATTTATTTCCATGTAGAAGGTATTCTTAGATGTCACAGCACTATTCAGTCAAATTTCACTATTCAGTGCAAAATATTGTTCAAATCATTGTCAGACCTGGGAGCTGGGCTGAGAGCTGCTTCTCATGTTAAATTATAAAAATACAGGTAAACATTCATGATTCAGTATAAAAATCTATTGCATACATAAACACCATGTGCAAATATCAAATTATTCAGCTAGTTTAGAGAGAAGACTTATAAACATTTAGACTCAAACTTCATCTGATAGAGCTAAGTAAATTGTTTTCTTGCTACATTTTTTTATGTTTGCTCAAACTGTTGGGTGACTAGACACATTGCAGCATATTACCCTGCTTCAAAAATTATGCATGTTTAGATATGTGCAGTGATCGGTGTTCATGCACAGTGCCCATTAATTAAAGTTGGAAGAGCTAATCTGTGTAGTCAAATTCAAGATGCATACAATCCATTAATGTTACAGGCAAAGAAGCACTGGAACTCCCATCCCCAGAACAGATTGCTGGATCAGTGCATTAGTTAAAATGCAAAGTTAAGACATGACCTTTAATACACCATAATCACTCCCACAGATTTTTCAGCAGTTCCTGAATAACATTTCTATTGGACAGCTTAAAAACAAAAAACTAGGATATTGGATTTAGGTGGTTTGATATCCTTCAATAGACGTCAGGAACAATCTTAAGTAGGGATGGGCATGAACCGACTGACAAACTAAAGTTCATCACGAATTTTGAGCTGTTCCGAGTTCGCAAACTGAAGTTCATGAACTGAAGAACAGCAACGAACTATCACGAATTTTGGTGCAATTCATGGTGGCTCATGACAGTTCATGAACAACAGAAAGCATGAGAAACAGCTGAGCAGCAGGAGCCATTTAAACCTGCTTTCTGCAGGGAGCAAAAGACAGGGGTTTGAAGTGGCCCTGCTTCTAGTTCCCTGCAGCTTTTCATAGGAAGCAGAAAGCAGGGTTTAAATGGACTTGTTTTAGTCTAGTCACAATTTTGGGGCTCACTCTTCATTTCCTGCCACAAACCAATTCCTTAGTAATATTCCCAGTTATAGATCAGAGGCTTTTTGCCTCCCCCCCCCCCCACACCCCCTTCACTTTGGTGTTTGAGGTGATACCCGCCTAGTGGATCCTGCCCAGATTACCCAAATCATTTAGCGCATGCCACATCTTTTCCTCAAGGACAGCTGAGGATCTGATTACCTATTCCAGCAAAGAAACTTGTATTATTTTAGCATCAAGGTGAGTCCCATTCATAAAAGGCCCCATTTTATTCAGTAGGGTTTTTCTCCAAGAAGAGGGTTCTTAGAATTGCAGCTGCAATATCTTTAAATTTTCTGTGTTAATACTTCTAAGCTGCTAGTTCTTTTTAATAATTCATTCACTTGTTTAATGGCCTGCTATTTGGTTGTGGGGAGAGAGCTTAATTGCTGGTTACTTATGCTTTATTTATTTACCTCAGTCACAGGCATACCTTTCAAGACAGTTTATACCGTCTGCAGAATTAAGCGGGATTCTTTTTTCTTTTTTTTTGGCTGAACTATATTTTATTTATTAACATAGTTGTACCTGCTTTTGCAGTCACAGGGACCCTCAAAGCAACTTGGACTAGTAAAAAATAGAATAAATTAAAATAAATCATTAACTAGAATCATAGAGTTGGAAGGCCTGTCTAGTCCAACCCACTGAACAATGCAGGAAATTCACAAATACTCCCCCCCCCGACACCTCCAGAGACCCCTGTTCCATGCCCAGAAGATGACAAAAAACTCTTCCAGTATTCCCTGCCAAACTGGCCTGGAGAAAAATTGCTTCCAGCAAAATATTTACAGAACCATCTCTTTCGAAGACTGCACACCACATGAACTCATGATGCTGCCTTATGCTGAATCAGACCATTGGTTGATCAGAGTCAGTGTTGTCTGCTCTGACAGGCAGCAACTCTCCAGGGTCTCAGGCAAAGGCTTTTCATACCATCTACTACCTGGTCCTTTTAACTCAATATTAAACTTGGTATCCTTCAGTGCAGGAAATGTTATTACATAAGTGGAAGACAGTGTGGTGGGAGCAGGATGAAACACAGAGCAAACACATAATGCACACTGTACATCATGTTCTAGTCCATGGTTTCATACCTTGTAAAAAGCGCCTTCCTGAACCATTCCGTTGTAATGTAGCCCTGTTAGATTTATAGAAGCGCCCTCCTGAACAATTCTGGTTTACATAGTTTGGGGAAAGACAGAAGTGTGGGAACCTCCTCAGGCAGGCCATGTCACAAGGTGGGGGCCACAACAGGAAGTACTTGTGTATGGGCAGTTGTTGATCTTATTTATTTATTATTTATTTATTATTTAGATTTATATCCCACCTAGCTGGGTTACCAGTAGGGCAGCATCCCCAGAAGTCCCTGCTCAGATGAACAAAGCTCATTCATACAACCCCAGCTTCAGCTTGAAATGGTATAGTCCTGGAAAAGCATCACTGTTTAACTCTGCCAATTGATTATATATCAAATGTCAGAATTGGCAGCATTGACTGAACTGTTGCCCGGAAGCAGGAACTTGGGCTCTGAACTAAAACTGGTTTCCCGGCACTATGGAAAAAATGACCGGCAAACCTTTTATATTAATCAAGGCTGCTGTTCTGCCTGCTATATAAAGAACCCTTCCAGTGTCTGTGTATAGATGGCATCAGTAGATCAGAGCATCTGGAACCCATAAGGCTGACTCAGGATCCCTTCTGATTTGGCCCTTTTGTCCCTAGAACTGGCGTTTAGAAAACAGCAATCTCTTGCAACTTTAAAGACCAGTACCACTCACTATTTATTACATCTGCCTGTGATAATGTTACAGTATTATAACCTAAAGTGTGCAGTTGGTATATAGTAAGGGTGTATTTGCTGGAGACAGTGCGGTGTTGCGGCATGGTGAGAAGATGAGTCGCTTGAGAGATTCTGGCCTTGCTTTTAAAAAAAACAGAAAGAAAAAGCTAAGCTAAATAAAACAGCAAAATCTCACCTCCTGCATCTTAATGGAAGGTAATGTAGAAAGTCCTAGAAAAAGATTTTTCCCCCCATAGACCTTTTTGTTAGGGTGCACTGTTGACATATTGACCTTATCAAACATCATGATTCATAACTAGGGCTATGCCTCAGGCCTGCATTCTCTCCCTTCTACCTGACCTGGATAGCCCGGGCTAGCCTGATCTTATCGGATCGCGGAAGCTAAGCAGGGTCAGCCCTGGCTAGTATTTGGAAGAGAGACCAACAAGGAACACCAGAGTCATGATGTGGAGGCAGGCAATGGCAAGATCTCTCTGAATATCTCTTGCCTTGAGAACCCTAGAGAGTCACCATAAGTCAGCTTTGACTAGACAGCAGCATCAACAAACACTCAGATTGTCTCCTGACAGCAAATGCTGGGCTCCATCCAGTGTCTGAGGCTCCACTGATCTTCTCCTTGCCAATATTCTTGCTGGCTGGAGTAGGCCTCTCTCCGGTGACACAGGCCCTCACTTCTCTAACCACAGGGTACCTGAGGGTGAAACGACGCAATAGTTACAGTACGTGGACCTAACAGGGTCTTGCAGCGCTGAATACTTGCACGTGCAAATAATGTCATCCAGGGCCATTTCGGGTCAGGAATATGGCACAGGGAAAATCAGAAGCTCCTCTTCCCCTTGTGGGGGAGCCACAGCCAGAATCAATCCCTTGCAGAGCTTCTAAATTGAGTCACAACAGGGAACAAGTCCCCATGGTGTTCAGGGGTAAAATGTAATGTGTAGTTTGCGCCTGAGTTGACATTTGCTGTACAGTTCTTTTCTGGAAGAGAAAGAGAAGCAAGCACTGAGCAGCTGCTTTTCGTCTAGGCACTCAGACGAAGCATTCTGGGATGCTGTCTGTCTGTATGTGTACAGATATATACTTTATGTCCTCCTTTTTCCTTACTGTTCTCAGTCAACTGTTCTGCTCTAACCTATATAAAAATCCATGTCCTTGATTGTATCTAACAGCCACCACTACAAACAAATCTGAAAAAGTCTTCTGTGCTTGCCTTGGAGCTACACCAGAGAGATGGAGATCACAGCCACATGAACAGGATCTGTGTTGTCAACACACAAACAACCGCATTCTCATATTTTTCCTTTTATGGGCCTGGTAGGCATGGAAGAATCTCCTCTGCCAAGTTCAAGATACAATCAGGCCATTTGTTAGCAAGCCCTTAAATTCAAATATCAGAATAGACTTTGTCCCTGCAGTGACCTAGTACATGATAAGGTGGAGATTTACAAAGAGGACATTCTTCTCATGCCTGGGTGGTGTACTTCAAACTTTGTAATTTTCTGGCCACGTTTAGGCAGACTTTTGCATTGTGCACTTTTGATGTAAATAGCCAATTAGAATAAAGGAATAGAAAAGTGAGGCCTTTGGTTTAACTCACCCCATTTGGTATTTCCCCATTTCTTTTTATGATTGCTTGTAATACACAATATCTCCCTTAAGTATTGGTACTATACATCGGAATGAAATGTAGGGAGTGTGGTCAGGACACAATCTGGTGTTCCTGTTTCAAATATGAGCTTGATCTCCATCTCTTTGATTGTGGAAGTAGGGAGAAAATGCAAAATATATATTTAGCAAGGTAAGAACATAAGTAGAACTTGCTAGGTCAGACCAGTGATTCATCTAGTCTAGCATACTGTCTCACAAAGCAGCCAACCACAACATTTTGTTTCACACAGAAGGCAAGTAAACAGGGCATAAAGTCCAAGGCCTTTCCCTGGGAGGACCCATGCAGAAGAAGACATCACATTCTCTCCCCTTCTTGTCCCACCTCCTTGAGTTTGCTTGCCTTCTACTCTATCTCTGCTTCCCTCCTTCCCCCCGTGCTGTAGCTCCCCTGTTAACCATCCTCCCAGACCTCCTTCTTCTGTGTACCCTTGTCTCATTGCCCACCCCATCTTTCCTTGTTCAGGCATTTTGTCCCATTTTCCAAGAAGGCCAAGAAAGACATAAAATGCCCCATCACGTAATATCCCACTAGGAGGATGAGATACTGGAATGAAAGCTGGTGTCCTTGTGTCAGAGGTAGTTCTGCGTTTCACTTTCCAAACACTTCCTCGACCCCTGCAGCTTGTTTTGATGGGGAGAGGAAAGATGCTTAATCCATTGTAATACAATATCTGAAGTGAAACCTCTCAGCTGCTGTGATTAATTAGCACTTTAGTTGTTCATGAGAAGGCTGCCAGAGGGGGGCGGAAATCAAGGTAGTTATAACACTGTCAGACTGACAGAAGGCTGCCTTGAGTGCTGTACTGGTGATAATGGGAGATGCCAGTTGTAAACAGATGCTCTTACAGGGTGAATGTCAGAGACAACTGGGTCTGTTCATGGTGCTATTCACTTCCTGCTGGAGAGATGGGAGCTTCTTTGGTCTTAATGTAGGTGTGAGGTACTGGAGAATTGGCTGACATGTGGGTTGGCTGAGTCTTCAACACTAGTTTGGTCGCGTGCCCGAGTCCTGGCATGTCTATATTTGACCCTATCATTCCTGCAATATCCTGTAATGTCAATAATGGACAAATGTCATTCATTGGTGCCAAAAATGTACAAATGTCATTGTGCCAATGTCAGTTTCAGATGTTCTCCAACATGTTTGCTTATGGCTGTACTTTGCACCCATCCCCCGCCCCGGTCATTAAAGACCTGAAGGTAGCACAATATGTGTTCAGGTAGAATCACCCTCACCTGCTTTCAGACACACTGACTAATCCACTTTCAATGCACTTTAGTGGTGGTTTGGAATTGGATTTTGCTGTTTCACACAGCAAAACCCAGCTGCAAAGGGCATTGAAAGTGGTTTGAAAAGTGCCTTGTTTAGCATGTTTGTCAACTTTAGCTCTCTACCTAAAGTCATAAAGTCATTCTTTATTGTTTGTTCTTGGCTTGGCTTTGCTTTCTTTTTAAAAAATCCTAGCATCCAGCATGGCTTGTTATACTTCTAGCTGTGTTTAAAGCAGAATCATAACACTTTGAGCGGTTCTGCCAGACACTTGGGGTTTCTATCAAAATTAGCTTTTCAGCATATGGAAGTTCATTGCAAATCATTGGCAAATAGAGCAAATTCGGATGTAGTAAAGCTCCTTTATTTTAATTGGATCATCTGGAATGAACAGTTGTGGTTATACCTCAGTTACATTTTTTTGTTCTTTGACATACAGCTAAATTAATTTAAATGCTGCAGAACATATTTTCATAATTCTGGCATAGTGCTAGGCATCATTTCCCTAGTCTGATGAGTTCTTAAACTGCAGGTTTCTAACTTTCCCCTGTGTCAAAATGGCAACTTTGCATGTGTATACTTGAGTGCTTTCTGAAGGGTTCTTTTATTCCTGCAGAGCACTTTGCCGTTTTGTCACATCATATCCTAACGTGTAAAACTCATGTTCTTGAGTGATTTGAGAAAAAAGGGTGGAACTAGATGTCATAGGAGAAACATGAGGTTAGCAACCCTGCATTTTCTATGTAATACCAGTGCAGGAGCTGGAAGGGGCATTTGCTTACAAAAATCAATGTGTCGGGTTAAGGCTAGGTTGAAACAGCATTTGCCCAATCCCAGGGAAAATAAACTGTTTGCAAGCAAATAGATAGAACTTCAGGGAAGGCAGCATGCTAAAGGGGAAAAGTTCTTGCATGGTTCAGAGGAAACCAGAAAAATGACCAAATCAGGCAGGTTCAGAAGGCCAGAAGTCAATATGGTGCAGGATATAAATTTTTAAAATAAATAAATATTGGGTAAAAGCAAGCCATGTTTCTGTGGAAGAACACATGACTAGCACGGATTCAGTTACAAGGTTTCATTCGTGGCGTCTCCAGTTAAAGGAGACAGCAAGTGTTGGGAAAGAATAGACCATAATGAGTGAGATATCCCAGTGGTCCGACTAGGTTTAAGGCACGTTTAGAGGTGATCTGAGTAAGATATTTTAGCCAGCTGCTCCTTTTTTCTTCTTTTCTTGCAGGATAGGGAGTGTGGACAGCCAGATTTGAGCAGATGCCGGGCTCCGTTCTGCAGAAAATGGCATTTCAGTGTGCACAGCTTTTAACACTCCCACCCAATCAGTGATGCTTACCTTTCTCCACAGTACAGGGCAGGGTCCAGTTGGTTTCTGATCTGGGCATCTCCTATTCCTGTCGTCTCATTTCAGATCTGCACAGCGCAGCTAACTAGCAATTCCTGGAGAGCTTTTAAAAAAAATCACTGACAATTGGATGGGTTGGAAGCAATATCTTGGAAGGGTGCTAAAAAAAAAATCAAGCCTAATTTCCTGTCTAATTTTTAATGAGGAGCGGTGTCAAAGTAATACACTCTTCCCGTGATTGGTTTGTGATAGTGGTGATGATGTGAAAAGGTTTAAAGTGTTATAAATCACTTGACAGTCAGACTTGGGAATGCCAAGCACTCCTCTAAATGTTGGCACATGGCTTACCTTGTATATATTAAGTTTATTGGAGGGGGGGGAAAGAAGCCTTGACTAATGGGCTTCTTCTTTTTTTTTTGGATCCAGTGACAGGGGAAATGAAGCTCCTTAAGACATGCAGAAGTTTCATTAATTAGAGAACGGAAGCCTGATTAGAGTGTGCACAGAAGTGTTGTTATAAGAAATGCATGATAATGCAGGACTTGAAATCAGTCAGGTTCATGCTGAAAGGAACCACAGAAATACAGCAGGAGCAGTAAAAACAAAACCATGCGGCTGATTTCAAATTTGCCTTCCTACCACAAACAATGCCAGGGCAGCTTCTTTTGTAGAGAAGAGAGCAAGCCTGTGGTGGTTTTGTAATCCTTTCTTTTGTAAGTATACAGGTGAAGCAGGTATATCAGCTTTATAGAAGCAGCCCATAGTACTGCCAAAACCACATTAGTACCTTGAAAGTCCAAACCTTCAGCTTGTGCCCACTGTCACCAATGAACCCAAACTGGTGTGCCCACTCCTGTCCATGTATAGGTGTGGGTGTAACTTCCATATCCTTGGTATAAAAGAGCACATTTTCTCCCATCAGTTAGGGAAGGATCACTGTGCAGTTGATTCCACAGATCCATTCCACTAACAGTGGCACTTCCGTCCTGCACGTGGAGCCATCTTCTGACACAAGAGGCTCTTCTACCAGCAGAAGGTCTGCATATATCACGGAAGGGCTCCTTAAGCCAGAACAAAGCACCCTGTTATTAGAATGGATCTGCCGGCTCTAACCCAGTGAATTTAGGCATGTCATGAGGGGGAGGGCAGGAAAGGTTGCATCAGTGCTTAGTTCTCATGGCTCTTTCTTGCATGCCAAGGAAATGCTGATCACCACTTGGGGTCAGGAAGCAATTTTCTCCAAGCCAATTTGGCCAGGGAACCTGAAGGGTTGTGGGGTTTTTTTGCCCCCTTCTGGGTATAGAGCAGGGGTCACTGGGGGTATTGGGATGGAGGTATTGTAGTCCAGAGGCACTGCCTTTATCCTAGGGTAGCCCTAACAGCAAGGGCACCCCACTATTGACCTGAACCAAAGTCCCCCCAAAGTCAAGCACTCTCAGCTTGAACCTCAGAGTCAGCGTGTGAACACTGTGCAAAAAGGGGGTTTCATATTCAGGTTTTCGGTAACAGTATTTGTGAATTTCCTGCATTGTGCAGGGGGTTGGACTACATTACCCCAGAGGTCCCTTCCAACTCTGTGATTCTTTGAGTCTAACCCTGTGTAGCAGAACCTCATAATCTGTAATGCTGTTGCAAAATACTAACTTGAAAGAATCACACAGAGGACCACTTCTCAAATCTGAAGGATCACTCGAGCATTTTCTTTACAGGAGGCCAGAGCGTTGTTTTGAAGTCCCACTGACCAGAAGTGTCTTTGTTTTAAATCAAAGCTGTCAATAGATTTTTAAATTATCTCCTATCCCGATGGACTAAAAGTAAAGGATCTTTTTTGTAGTTTTACATGACTAGTGGATGTTTCAAAGCTGGTTGGCCATGAATTATAAATGTTCTCTTTTAATCACAGGATGTCTGCAGTTTGGCACATTCTCTTCTCTGCAGTTCTTCTGTCCTGATCTTGTAAACAAGTATTCTTCTTTTGGTGTATGATTTTCAGTCTACAAACTCTCTTCAACTGGTCCTCTTTTATTCAGAGGATCCACTGGGGCTGGAATTATGTCAGTTGTGTTTTGCATTCTGAATGAAGAACAGATTGAGATCCTAAGTCCTCTTCTGTTATTTGTTGAATGGTTAGCTTGAATGTCCTTGAATACTTTGTTATTGTTGTTATTTAGTATTGTAAATTGACCTGATTCTTGATTAAAATTTCAGAGGAAGGATTCCTGTTGCTAGAAAATGGTGAACGCCTTGAGATGTCCTAGAGGATATTCTCCAAACTGGAGAATGATTCCATCAGGCCGTTTTTTTTAAATGAACAAGCTTCCAAACAGAAATAGGGGTAGGATTTTCTAAGGTTCAGTGACAAGCGTGCAAGGTTATCCATAAAAACTTGTACAGAGAGCAGAGGGAGAGAGCATTGGAGCTATTTTATGGATGTTCCTAGAGTTTTCTGATGGTGAGATACTGTGCTGTCTCTGTAAATAATTGGATTCTAGTTTATGTACACATCCCATAATGCAGTGCTGGCAAAGAGAACATAACAGGTGCATGAAGAGTTTGCCTGTTTTTGAGCAGGCAAATTGTGTAGATTCCTGACCTGATTTCCTAAAATAATGTATAATGTTCCATTTTCTGGCGCAAACAAACTGAATGTAATGAGAATTCTTTAATTTTATGTCTATTATGCAGCTTGGAAAGATGTTGGACTTTATATGCCAAAAGTAAACTTTTCCCTCTTTTACAGCACATTATTGCTTCAATCTTTTGCATATTTAGTTGAGAGACGTTCTTATTAAACACATGGAAATTTCTGAGTAAACACACGCAGGGTTTTGCTGTAAATCTTTCTTTCCCTACTGTACTAAGATGTGCAGCTAGTACACTTATCTTTGTCTCCTGTTAAAGAATGCTGCAAAAAATGGGTTTGGTTTCATGGTTGCAGATCTGGTCTCATCGGGATTCCAAGTGAGCCTTTTTTCTGACCTTTATTCTATTCTTGCTTTTCTGGCAGTGATGTCTCCTTTAATTAACACTATTAGTCTACTTTTATCCAGAATTGTTCTTTGCCGACTGTTACAGTTAATTTTATTATTACCATCATCATCTGTAAAACTGAGTAGTATAGTTTACTGTTTGCTATACGCGAGGGTAGAATATCTACAATTTTGGGGAAATCAAAGGTCTGCCAGCAGATATTCAGTGGTATTGAGAGTCATGCAAAAAACCGCAAAGTTCAGTTTTTAAAAAAAATCCACTGAAAAACAATCAGCTTACCTGAATTTAGAGGAGGGGTACAAACCTGCCAATCATGAATTTCTGTGTTTGCCCATAGATTCAGATTTGTTGATAGTGAAAATCTCTTGATGAGAAATTTGAATTTTGTAGTTGGACAACAATAAGAGTAGTCTTAAAAATCAGTTTTCAAGATATCTCATTCAAAACAAGGCAATTTTTATTGTGACCATGAAGTAGTTATAGAACATTCTCTGAAAAAAAGTTGTACATCTGTGAACTCTGAACTTTGAAACTGCAAAGAATCAAGCGTGTCTGATCCTTGTATGTAATTTTCAATGCAAACCTGAGGAGAGTTACACCCTTCTAACCCCATTGACTTTGATGGGCTTTGATGAGTGTAACTCTATTTGAACTCAAAATATCTGAAGTAGTATGCATGCACATGAAAGCCTATACCCAGAATTAAACTGTTGGTCTTAAAGGTGCCACTGGACTCAAACTTTGTTCTGTTTACTCTATTAATACAGTGAGAGAACTTAAGTATAGCCTGTGGGACCAAACCAGTGGGCCATCTGGTCCAGCATACTATTTTCAGCCAACCAGTTGCCCTGGAAGGCAAACAAACAGGGCATAGAGGCCAAGGCAATCCCCTGATGCTGCCTCCTTGCACTGTTAGAGGTTTGCTGCCTCTGTGTGAGGTTCTCTTTACTCACCATGGTTAGTAACCACTGATGAACATCTCCATGTATCTTTCTTCCCCCTCCCCCAAAACCATTTATACTCATGGCCATCATGATGTTCACTGAACCTAAATGGCAACAAAACAAGGTGCAATCAAGGAGTTATTATTATTGTTGTGTGTGTGTGTGTGTGTGTGTGTGTGTAGAGAGGGGAGGCATTCCCACTGAATCCTGAGGCAACTTCAGTGTCTGTTGTTCAGCATTATTTTTTACACACTACTGATCCATCTTCCTGGTGTGACTGAGTTCTATTGCAGAAGGGCTAGACTCAACAATATTTTCTTCTTCCTCTGCACAGCACATATTTCCAAATATTCCCTAGTCTGGTCAAATACTCTTTCAGTTCTGGAAAGGAAACATCTTACTGGGAAATGCAAGGTCAACAGCCTATTTCCTTTAGGTATTCCAGATCTGCAGACTTTTCAAATCTTTCTTTTTACTGAAATGGAGGGATTGGGAACCCCATAAAGAGCTGACAACTGAACCAACTGCTAAAATCAGCTCCGTGAAGACCTTTGGTTGTCCTTAGAGTAAAAGAAGGAGAAAGAAACAGCCAGTTTGGGATTGCTTTTTAATTAAAGGGCGAGTCAGTACTGCAGACTAATCACCTACTTGGTATACAAAATGGCTTCTATAAATCAAAGTATAGAAATTTCTCATTGTTCTAATGTTGGTAGATTTATTTAGATCTCATAGCCTGAAGTCAATGGAAAGGCACCTCATTACCATTCTTAAGGGCTGGCCGAGGTATTCTGTTCTACCATTCCTATTCATTCTAACAGCGAGTCTTTAGCTTAGCTGTAAAGCCCCAGGAAACTTGGCCCAGCCTAGAAGAGTTTTTGCATATATTAATTCATAATTTTCTATTTAAGCAAAGTTGATTGAGGGGCTGAAATCAGTAGGTGTCTTTGGAACACAGAGACATTAAACAGAATAATTACTGAGAAAGGGTTTTAGTTTCCTTCTCCTTGACAACAAAATGGGATGTTTTATAGAAATGTAAATTGCCAGAGTTAACTTTAAAAAAAAAGAAAAAAGAAACACTTAAAATGAGTGAGAAGAAAACCAGCCGCTGAAAACTGGCCATTATGGAAAACAACTTATCCAAAGTTCCAAGCCACATTTCCACTTTGAAGATACATTACTGAATGAATATTTATTACTTGAGAAAGTGTTGTGTGTTGGTCCCTTTCATCCTTGAGACTTGATATCTTCAAGCTAAGGCCTGTAATTCAACAGAGAGCCAGTGTAGTGAAAGAAATAGGATATTAGGAAGGTTTGAGTTCAAATCCCCTCTCAGCCATGAGGAATACTGGGTGACCTTGCAGTCTTACAGTTCCATCTATACCCTCAAAGTCCATTGGAATCAATGGGGTTAGAAAGGCATAGTTCTGTAGAAGATGACACTATCAGTATCTATCTCATGAAGTTTTTATAGGGAAAATAAAATACTCCCTTATAAACAACTTGTGTTTCTGGGGGAAAATATTGGGGTGCAAATTTAATTGAAGAGCACACAAGTGGGGTAATACTTAAGTGTTACAAAAACACACCTGTGTTATTTAGTGTCCCTCTCCCAATGGCATGATTTGTAAAATGTTGCTGCAGAACTGAGGAGGGAGAAAGGTAGATAATGAGTCAGATGAGCATTGGTTCTAACTTTATCATCAGTATATCTAGTCAACATGGCCAGATCTGTGGATACTTAAATTAGAGACTGGATCCAAAAACACATGAGACAGATCTTTCTACAGACCTGAAAGAGCCCCAGGTTTACAGTAAAATCTAAAGGGGTTGGGGGAGAGATTAAGCAGCCTGTAGCTTTAAGAAATGAATGCCCTCTTAGTAGCTATTGCTAGGCAACCACAAAGCATTGCCAACTTAGCAAGTAAATTTGAAATTGTAGATCAGAATACTGAAAAGGTTGGGAACCAGTGTTCTAGCTGAACTTGTCAGAAGATTCTTGCATACATTGTTGTACTGTAAGATGATTCCCTCACAATCAGGTAAAGTATGGAAGGGCAAGAATATTTTACTTATTTACAAAATTTATAGCCCACCTTTCGGCACTCACAAGGGCCACCAACGTGGCTTACAGTTTAGAACATAGCATACATTTAAACCATACCTTTAAAACATACATTTTGAAACCATTAAAATCAGTACTTGGCATTTGACCCAGATATAAAATGCTTTTTGTAAGGGCTCTATATAGGGTTGCCAGTTTAAGGTTGGGAAATGCCTGGCGATTTTGGATGTGGAGCCTGAGGAGGGTGGGGTGTGAGGAGGGAAGGGACTTCAGTGGGATATAATACCATAGAGTCCACCTTCCAAAGCAGCCATTTTCTCCAGGTGAACTGATCTCTGTCATCTGGAGATCAGTTGTAATCCCAGGAGATCTCAAGCTACCTAGATGGTGGCTACCCTAGCTCGATAGTGGGATCACTTTAAGACAACTCTGAACAATAAATCTGAGGTGGTCCAACCAATGAGCTATCCCTGCTGCTTTCTCTGTTGCCCCCATGAATTGCCCCTCTCTCTAAGACTTTCAGAGAAGAATATTGAGTTTGAATTTCTCCATAGGAGAAGAAATGTCATGCTCTATCCAAGGGGAGGATGAAATGCATGGAGGTTACTCTCTCTACCAGACTGGAGCATGTCACTGTTGTTTAGAGATGTAGAATTTCTAGCAATTGTGAAGCCACAAAAGTGGCGGGGCTTTTGGGGGGGAATGGAAATTTGGAAGAAATTTGGAAATCTGTGCAATTCTTACTTCCTTATCAAACCTAAGCTTCTTTTAACAGCATTAAAAGGTAGAATCAAATTCTGTAATAAACAATCGTATAGTCACAATAGGTAGGACTATCAGTACATTTGGATATCAAGCTAAACTTTATAACATTCAAAAAACTAAATTATTTAATAATGTATTATCATTAAACACATAACATATAAATTGATGCCAAAATTAGTTACATTTAAACAAAAAATATTCTTGAAAATGATGTATATGTCTGCATTATACATAGGAATTACTGTTGTTATCTAATGATGTAAATTGTCTGACATTAAAATGTCCTACTACATATTTTACATAAAACTTTGTCTTTCATTTCACTCATTTTGTAAGGAAAGAAATCTCAGGGGCAATCATACTTAGCATTTATGTAGCATTTTTAAGTGCATCAAATGTATTAGCTTGAATTAGGTGCTAATTTTTTTCTCCAGTTGTACCACTTTGGAGGAGTGGGAGGCATGTTTGATTTCTTTATGAGGTAAAAGGGGAAAAAATTGTCCTGAATGTCGCAAAATAACACGTCTCGAAGAAGATTAGGCCCAGAAAGTTCTCCCTGACCAATTAGTGGGGTTAATATTCTGTGTGAAGGGAGTTTTTGTTTAAGGGAGATCATTCAAACATGCAACTCACATGCTGTCTCTCTACACATGCCCTACCTTCCAGCAGCCTGCAATGGTACCACTTGATTTTACTGACTGTGTGGATCAGATGGCAGCAATCTTTACAGTACCTTTCTAATTAGTTTTCTCTCCTCCATATTTGATGTGGTTCCACTCAAGCCTGAGTAGTGGAGTGGTACTTTCTGAACATTTCACACGCTTCTAAATCAGTTGGCTCCATGATGTGTCAGTCAGAAACTGTCCCTATCCCCTAGCTACATTGCTTGAGTTTCGCCCACAGAAGCGGCACCCACCAAAACTTTCCTCAGAAGATGGTTGCTTCGCTCCAATGAACACAACTACTGTCTTTGCTCTCCTTGCCAGACGACGATTGATTCCCTCAGGGGATAAAAGCTACCATCTTTAGCTTCCAAGCCAAGTTTGCTGGATCAACACTTTCCAGAAGGGGGGGACTGCCAAGTAAACAGCTGTCAGCATAGCGGAAGCGGGGGAATCAGCCCAAGTTTTTCAAAAAAAGCCAGTGGATACACACACAAGCAGAGATAGAGGATGGAGCCAGACACACACACACAGAAAACAGGAACCCAAAAACCCGAGGCATGCTGCAAAGCACAAATAGTCACAGACAGATCTACGTTGGCATGCACAAACAGGAGGAGTGCAGAAACAACTGACTGAAGTGAAGAATGACATATATATTTTAAAAAATACAGAGAGTGTGCAACACTGGGATAAAACCTGTGAATGGGGGGTACCTTTAACCACACCCAGAGTGTGAAAACCAATTACAGAGAGAGAGGCAAACTGACAGAGACAGATACAGACATCCAGATACATATTTAAAGCGAAAAAAGGAAGGAAAAAAACAGGAACCCAGGTCACAACTTGGCTGTTTGCCAAAAGCCATGAAAAGGACACTTGCTGTTTTGAGTACAGCTGTACTGTATAAAAGAGGTGTCACTCATGGAACTCATATGCCCATACTTCTCTTCATCATTCTGACATAACCGACTGAGACTTTTGTCACAACCACTCACTTTCAACCCAACTTCCCTTGACCTGTTCTATAACAGGGTGGACAGTGCAACCATGACCACACTGAATGACAACATAGGCTGAGGACAAACTGGCAATGTGGGGCGGGAGAGCTCCGTTTCAGAAGCGGAGGAAGGGAGCCAGTTCAAACAGCCACAGCTATTCCCCGGCTCCCTTCTGTACTCACCCGCTTGGGAGCCGCTTCTCTTCCGCCTCAGAGGAACACCGGCAGAAAGTGGTGTCCAGGGGCCGTCTCTCGCTTGGATCCTGCTTCCCGGCTGTGTGGACGGGAGGAGGCGGGATTCATGCAGAGGCGGCAGTGTGAACGCGCCGCCATGGAGAGATGCACACAAGCAGCCCCAATGCAGGAGGTGGGGAGATTTTAAATTTCCAGGCTGTTGCTGTAGCCATGCACCTAGGCACATAGGCGCCCATGCGCATTTTGCTGAAATGGCCTTGCCACAAGCTGTGGAGGCCAGCCTGCCCAGGGCTGCTCTGCAGCAGTCTGAATGCTCCATTCTGGCATGCTCCCGCAGGAGTCTGGCCAGTGTGAACGGCCAGCCCTGGGCCAGTTTTCCCCCCCGGCTTTTGGCCCGCTTCTCTTCCACTTCAGAATCCCAGTCTGTCCTCAGGCATAAAATGACTTTGCAGACTGCCCAATTGTAGAAATTACTCCTCAGGGCCCTTGGGTGACCTTGGACACCAGTTATTGTGTAACATAAGGTATTTGAGACTTTACTTCCACATTTGTGCTTTTCTATTACATACTGCTAACATGCACTTAACCTGCTTCCAGCCTGTGCATTTGTTTCACATCACATCTTTCTAGAGCCCATTGTATTGCTTTTACAATGGGCTTTACTGCTAGTGTGTTACATAATTCTCATGTCCTCAGTGTGTCTTCCCAGTCCTGTTAGCCAGATGTGCTCTGGGAGTTCCATTCTAGAACTTAATTGCCAGGCATGCATGGGCCTCATTCAGATCTGGACTTTGGGAAGAAGGGGCTTAATCATACCCCACATGTACATTGCTTTCCTAAATTATTGTGTACTAAGACCACAGTCGCCTGGCCTCTCGCTATGGCGACCGCCACGTGGTCAGCGCACAAGGTCAGAATCTACCTGAGCTTCGGCCAGGTAGAACAATAGCCAGTTGGATCCTGAGCGACCACCAATTACGTGCCTAGGTCTCCCGCTGGGGGACCTATGAACTGCAACCATGGACTCAAGGTCCTATCAGGACGTGGGGGTGAGGTCGGGGCTTTGTCTCCAGCCGGCATAAAAGAAGGCTCTGAGCCCGGGGTTTTCCATGTTCCATCTGACCCTCAATAAAGAGCTTGCTATGAAATCACTACCACTCGCCTCCCGACTCCAATACTTTCCATAAATTAAATGATCCCAGGAAGTAACTTAGTAGTAACATTTGTGTAGCTCATCAATACACACAGGTTTCCGCAACAGAGCAAACAGTGGTTCCCTGGGACTGTTACCTGTCCAGAAAACTCAACAGAGGGGAGTTTAAGTCCCCTCTCCTCACTGTACCAGCCCATTCAAGTCCATAAACCTGGGAATTAAGTTCCAGGCATTCAACTCCTACAGCCTGTCTGGTCAAGAAGAGTGGTGTAGACACAGGGGCCAGGTAATGTTAGTTTGCCTGTCAGTGGGGATTTGAATCAGGTCTTCCTGGTTTACAACCTTCTCAGGCAATATACTATACAAGTAGCATCGCATGTTTTGCACACAGAAATCCAAGGTTCAATCCTTGGCATTTTACATTAAAAGGATCACAAATAGCTGGGGTTGCCAACTCCAGGTTAGGAAATTCCTGGAGACTGGGGAGGAGAACTCCTGGGGAGAACAGGGTTTAGGGAGGCGAGGGATCTCAGCAGGGTATAATGCCATAGAGTCCACTCTCTAAAGTAGCCATTTTCTCCAGAGGGGACTGATCTCTGTAGTCTGGAGATCAGTTGTAATTCTGGGAGATCTTTAAACTGCACCTGGAGATTGGCAACCACAGACATAGCAGGGAGACTTGAGACCTTGAAGAGCCACTTCCTGTCAGAGAACTAAGCCACTTGGGTCAATGAGGCAACTTCAGTATGAGGCATCTCCATACATTCACTGCAGAGTAATTCAGCGATAGAGATGACATTTAAAAGAGACGTGCCAGAGGGGGGGATTAGTGTGAAATGGTTGGGGTTTTTTAAAGGATAGCTGATTTCTAAGGAACAGAGTGAAGGCTAAATGATGACATTAAGAGACGGCAGTATAAGCACAAAGATTGTAATTTAGCTAGAAAATCTGATGCTGTCTTGGTTTATTATCAGAAAGTGGGAAATAAGAAGTAAGCAACGGAAAGTAAGCAGCTATCCTTTTGTAGGAACAAATCCAGCTACAATGGGAGCTAAAAATGATGGACACTGGTAGCATGAAATCAGATCTCTTGTTCTTTTCATATTTTTTCGTTTATCACCATAATTTTATTTTCTAAAATCTTGATCCTGTTCCGTCACTGTCTATGTTTTATAACATACATCTTAGCAATTTCAACGAAGTACAATTTCTTAAAAAGACAACAAAAGTCTTTGCCATTAAAATTTGTGTGCTGTAGTTTTCACTGCCTGTGGGTATAATACTTGGGAGGTGAGGGTTTTTTTGTGTTTTACATCACTGTTTCTACAACCCTTCTTTGGTAAATCTGGTTTTTCCCTATCCAAAAATTCTCTGTTCTTCCTGGTCACATGTCCATTCTTTAACAAGCAGTTTGCAGATGAACATAAATTGAAATTAGAACTTCAGAAGCAAGGAGTTGATTAAAATTTCCCAGGCTTTTCTTTTAATTTGTTGTAGAGCATGTTAAGTGGAAAATGAAATTGAATGTTGCTTTAAAGAACTATTTTTGAAGGTGGGAAACAATGCTTGAATTAAATGCAGTATGTCGCACTAATTAGTTCAGTTAATATTTTCTTATTTTTCTCTCTGGATTTTTTCCATTTAAATGCATTTTTAGCTCTGCAGATGAAAATCATGCCAGCTCAGTATTTATTTGGCAGGATGTCAAGTGAGTTTGTTTTGTAGCAGGATAGATTAGCAGTACTTATGGTTCAGTTAGAAGGGCAAGGCTAGGCAAATCAATCTGGCTTTCCCATACTGGGCTATCATGTACATTGTAAACACTAAGGAGGTGAGGTTGTCTCTGTGAGCAAATATCTATGCTTATATTGCTGGTTCCCATGTTTACTTCCAAAAGTCTAGTTTTGCATTGCTTGCCACTGCTCATACCCACCAAAGAAGCCATTGCCCCAAAAGTTGGTTCTCTCAAAAGGGGTTACTTAATCTCTGCTATAAAGGAATCAGTAAGCTCTTATGTGCCTTAATGTATAACAGATCACTGAATTATACCAGAAATCCATGGATTTGCCTGCAGAAAATAACTTGGAAGTTAATTATTCTGTCAGCATTATTAACATCTGATCTGTGTGATCTTCAGACTCATTCCAGATCAGGAGGTGTACGAATAGTGTTAGCCCTCAAGCAGTGGGAAGTCTACAGGTATAGAGTGCTTCAGGATTTAGTTTTGTTTGAACAAGACAGCATGGTAGACTCAACTGTATATCTAATTCCTAAGTATGTCCCCTATCTGCAGGTATCTAAATCTGCAGATAGGGGGCACATTTGCCCTAAACAGCTATTTCAGCAAACTTGGGGGATTCCCTAGGTTTGCAGAAAGATCTGACAATTTTTAAAAAATGGTGGTCCCCCAAATAAAAAAGTGTTCTCTGCACACACGCAGACAACACACTAACCTTTAACAATCCTGGCGGCTCCTGCCTGGAACCGCGCCAGGCAAGCCACCAAAAGGGAAGGGGGACCTTGGTGGGCCACCCAGAGCTGCACTCTGTGGGAGGGTGGGGGGAAGGAAAGAGTGCTGGCCTGCCTTGAGCTAGTCCAGGTGAGCCACAGAGAGTAATGGAGAGGGAAGGATAGAATCTGCTGGGGAGAGGGGAAGAAACAAAGGAGGGGAATGCACCCTCCCTTCAAGTTTCTTGCAGGTCCCCACTTGTCTATATACTATTAGCCACCCATGGCCCCCATCTGTGGATAGCTAAATCCATGGATCGGGGCCACACAGAGGTTAATCAGATCTTTGTTCAAACTTGGGATATTCCCAGGGTTTGCAGAAAAATATGATTAAAAAAAAAGAGGCCCTGGTGGTTTAAATCCCTTGAAAAGTAAAATGCAGAGAAAACTCTTTACTACTCACTTTCTGCGGAGGTGGCAAAGCATCATGGGGGCCATGGGGGGGGGGTCAGCAAAGGCAGTGAAGCAGGCCAGGGGCTGTGCCAGGTCTGGAGGTGGCTGCAGGAGAGGCTGGGAACTGTGCTGACCCTGGCAGCAGCTGCAGGAGCGTTCCTGGCCGCATCAGTGAGAAAGTGGGTGGATATGGGTTTCTGGGCTCTTCAGGATCAATGGTGGGGAGGGAAGGTGGGAGTGCAGCAGCCCAGCAGCAGAAGCCTTGAGGGCAGAGGGACTTTTGGAACTGCCATGGGCATCAGATGCCTGGAGCCATGCTGGGCTCTCCAGCATCAGTGTCGGGTGATGAGGGGAGCATGATGGCCCAGCAGCAGTGGCTACAACAGGGGGGGGGCACGATACTCGCAGAAGGGACCCCTTCCTTCCATTAGCTGGCAGTGACTGGAGGGGGGAAGTAAAGAAAGGGAAGGGATGCCCCTGCGAGTATCGCAGGTACCTACTTGTGGTATGCTAATTGAATATTTACAAATATACAAGCAGTGCATAGGGGAAGCAAACTAACTTCTGCAGCAAGCAGCAAAACCACTGACATTGCTTCAAATTCTATGTAGATTTCTGTGCAGTGCAGTCCTAAACTGAGTTATTGCAGTCTGAGCACCTGCATAGCATTGCCCTAGTTCCAGTCCAGTTTAGACTCAGATTGTAAAGTGTTGCCCTGACCTGGATAGCTCAGGCAAGCCCGATCTCATCAGATCTCAGAAGCTAAGCAGAGCTGACCCTTGCAAGTAATTGGAAGGGAGACCCTCAAGGAATACCAGAGATCAAGATGCAGAGGCAGGCTATCAAGTCACCTCTCTGAAATGTCCAAACCCACTACAGGTCGCTAGAAGTTGCCATGACTTCCAGGCATGCAAGCACATATACACACAAAAACCCACACAAAAAAATTGTGAAGTGTTTTGCCACTATGTGCTGAAATTTAAACTACCATCACGTAACTATTTCATATCTAACTCTCCACAGGTCTGCTTAGTCCTACACCCATCATGTCAACTTGGTTATGGGAATTGGCCCTTAGGATACAATTTCAGCTTGTTGAAAGGTTGGATGCCTCAATTCCTTGACAGTTCCACTCTCTGGATCATTTTATGTGGAATAACTGTATGCAGTGATTTCTGTTGCTGCTGCTACTCTGGTATCCTTATCCTGGTACATTAGAGTTACATGTACATTCACCTGTGGTCCTACCTGTTCCCTAAAATCAGAGGACTTGTTCTAGGTGCCTCCACCAACTTAACTGAGGCAAGCAGTTCCTTTGGACAAAGCCTTCTCAGTGCTGCCACCATGAACAGTCTTCCCTGGGAGGTTTGCCAGGCTGTCATTTTGTAACCAGGAAGAGACATTTTTATTTCAGTTGGCTTTTGGTTAGTGTCCTGACTCTTGATCCTGGATTTGGCTCTAAGGGAGAGGAGGGGACAATTGCTAGATAAAGTGCAATTTATCACTTCACTGACAGTTTGCTACTATAGTAACTTCAGTTGTTTCCAGTATTGCCATGGTACAAAGAACACAGATTTTTGCCACATTATTCCCTCCCCTGAGCCAAATCTTCCAACCATGGGAAAGCTGATTCCCAGGTTTGGGAGACCCATATGGTCTAATAGCCACATGGGCCAGGTGCTGCAATGAGGAAAGGAAGGGCAAAATCACCCACTTCCTCCCTGTTCCACATGCCAAGCGGCACTGATGGAAGAGTTAGGAGAGGCAATTTTTCCTTCCCCCTCATCCACACAACCCAGCTGACCATGTGACTGTTAGTCCCCAAAGGTCTTGCAGCCCCAGGAATCAACTTTCTCAGGAGCACTGGATCCAAGCCCTTACTAGCATAGAATTAGGTATTTTAACTACTGCTCTGTTTTGTTGTGTTGGTTCAGGTGCCATATCTTGTTTTATAGCTGTGTCTTTAATGTTCTGTTGCTTTATTAAACATTAATTGATGTTTTAATTAATTTTGTTTTACTTAATGTATTATGGGAATGTTTGTTTGCTTGAACATTTTAAAGCTGGTTTTCTCCCCAAAGGGATTCAAAGCAGCTTGGTGGTGGTAGAAAGTTCCATCAAGCTGCAGCCAACTTAATGGTGACCCCATAAGGTTTTCAAGGCAAGAAACTCACAGAGGTGTTTTACCGTCGCCAGCGTCTGCCTTGGAACCCTGCACTTTCTTGGCGGTCTCCCGTCCAAATACTAACCAGGGGTGATCCTGCTTAGTTTCTGAGTTCTGATGGGCTAACCTGGGCCATCTGATCAGGGCCAAAACAGTTTACAAAAGGGGGGGGAGAGGGAGGGAGGGAGAGATATGTTTTTTTTTTGTTTGGGGGAGGGGGAGTTGTATTTCTATTACCTGATTATTATTCACCATTTTGGACATTCTGTTGTAAAGGCAGTGGCGGGGAAGGGAGGTAATCTATTAAATAAATTTTCCAGTATAGAAGTTGCTATTAGGTATGTCATAGGCTATACACTGAATATCCTATATCATAGTGTGTTCAGGTTTTGATCTTTTGATCTTAGAAAGTAACAAGCATATTGCTTATATATGCATATATAGAATTTATTTGTATTTTGCACTGTTATTGCACTGTAAGTCCCCAGTGGTAACTCTGGGTAAAAGTTCCGTAGAGGCCCAATCTGGCTTAGGACTGCAGTGCTGGTGAAGGGGCTCCTGCCCCCCATGCCATTTTCCAAAGCTGAAACAGGCAGTGCATATGCAGCCCCTCGCAGGGCAGATAACCCCACCCCCCTCGAGGCCATTTTGCCCCAATCCAAATCAGACCTGGGCAGCCTGGTGGAGTTGCCACCAGGAACTCAGAGCTGCAGTATGGGCTGTAAATCCTCATGGCGAACTCATGGATGCCTTCAAGAGAGGATTGGATAAACATATGGAGCAGAGGTCCATCAGTGTCTATTAGCCACAAGGTATAGATAGGAACTCTAGGTCTGGGGCAAGTGATGCTCTGTATTCTTGGTGCTTGGGTGGGGCAACAGTGGGAGGGCTTCTAGTGTCCTAGTCCCAGTGCTGGACTTCCTGATGGCACCTGGTATTTTTGGCCACTGTGTGTGTTGGACTGGATGGGCCATTGGCCTGATCCAACATTGGCTTCTCATTTGTTCTCTTATGTTCTTATGTTCATTAAGGCTATTTTTGGGCAGGAACGCACAGGAACAGAGTTCCAGCTGGCTTCTGAGTTGGCCATTCCTGCAGCCTCTCCCCCCCCCCTCAGGTTCCCAGGTGCCTCGCAAGCCACGGAGCGCCTGGGGAAGCCAAGCCGATCCAGGGAGGGAAGGCAGTTTAAACTGCCTCCCCTCCTCAGGTCCCACAGGCACCCCGCAGCTGTGGGGCCCCTGGGGAAGCCGATCCAGAAACTGCCTTCCTTCCCTCGGGTTCCCCATGCGCCCCACAAGCCACGGGGCACCTGGGGAAGCCGATTTTGGGAGGGGGCTGCACTGTTGGGGGTGTGACCTAATATGCTAATTTGTTTCTGCTGTTGGGTGTGGCCTATTATGCTAATGAGTTCCTGCTGGGCTTTTTCTACAAAAAAAGCCCTGTGTTCATGTAAAACACAATATGTAGTGAATATATTGAAGTTATGTTCACTGATGTGTGTCAGTCGAGATTAACAGAGCAGTCTGCTTAACTGTCTTTAGGATTGCATTAAAAATGTATTAACACATGGGTTCTCATTTGGTTATGGGTGAAAAAATATGCCAAAGTGAGTGGTACCAACCAGCCTAGGGGACCTGCCTCTAATCTCTGCTGCTGGGGAGAAGATCTTTTTAGATTTGCCACTGCTTCGTGTATTTGAGAATATTTAAAGCAAAGGGTTTGGGTTTTTTACTGGTTTAACATCAGTGGGATCATGGAAACAACAGTAATTCATTCACATGGGATTGTTATTTCAATCAGCTTTTAGAAAATGGAAACCATATGCTCCATTACTTGGTGCTTTCATTAATCTCACTCACAGGGAAGAAACTTTTTGCACTTTGTTGCCACATTTGATAGGAATCTGAGAAATGCTGTCTCTTTCTGTGTCTTGTGCACCTGTGCTCGGGCGCAGAGGAAGGTCGAATCATGCACTTTCCTCAAAATAGAAAATGCAGAACTAGCAGTACCAGATCTGTCACCTCTTATGTAGCAAGATGCTTGTCAAGAA
Source organism: Lepidodactylus listeri (assembly GCA_029233225.1). Taxonomy (NCBI): domain Eukaryota; kingdom Metazoa; phylum Chordata; class Lepidosauria; order Squamata; family Gekkonidae; genus Lepidodactylus; species Lepidodactylus listeri. The sequence goes on from JARCFY010000005.1 coordinate 28,600,032, forward strand.
TGATTTGGGGGGGGGGGAATTGTTTTGTTTTCCTCACTTCCCAAAGACTATAAGAATTAGACCCAGATTTCTTTTTATAAGTAGAATTATAAATGACGGATGAATTTTGAAATAAAAAAGGCATGTGTAGTACAGGCTTAACATCGCCAGTTTCAAAACCAGGTTGAAGACCGTTGCATATTCTGCCCTTGCCTGTGTTTGAGGACAGTGTTTGAGGACAGCCTTTCCTTGCTGGCTTTAAGTATGCAGATATTACATTAAATCATGGTTAAGAGTTGAAAGGGAGGCGAAGAATTCATCAGAGAAAGGTGGAGGAGTGAGTACTAGATTTCAGAGTCCACTCCCAGCTTATGGTTAAGTGATCAATGGTATTATGTCTGTATAAGTCAATGTACACACTGAGCAATTGTTGGGGAATTCGGCAAACGGAGGTCAGCAACTGGGGGTTGACTTCCCAACACAATCAACATCCATACATGACTATATCTAATATTAAAACATGGCCTCTGTGATGAAAGTCACAAAATGGATCTGCCAACAGACAAGATGGCAGTCTCTGTCTACTCAGGAAAATCCTTGCATATGCATAAAAACTATTATTTTGTAAATTAACCCTCCACAAAACCCTTTCAGGGAGGGGGCCGTGACTCAGTAGAAGATCATGTGGTTGGCATGCAGAATTTCCCAGGTTCAATCCCCGGTATCTCCAGTTAAAAGGATCACGTAGGAGGTGATGTGAAAGACCTCTGCCTGAGACCCTGGAGAACCGTTGCCAGTCTGAGTATACAATACTGACTTTGATGGACCAAGGGTCAGCTTCAGCATAAAGCAGCTTCATATGTTCATAAATCAGGTTGATGAGAACTAAACGTGCTCTAGAAGGGATGTAATGTTGAGAGCAATTTTTTTTAAATTGTTCTCTCATGATTTCTTGTGGGTCCCCATTTTGTTACCTTTATTTGCAATATTCTGGGGAAATGTATAGTCTTGTGATATGCCGGGGTGAAAAACTGCAAGCAAAGTTGTTCCAGCTGTTCCATTGTGCATTCAGAGCAAGCTACTTTGCCTGAGTCTTTCCATTTGTACTCTCAGGGGTGATTAAGGTTCTTGTCCTTCATCTGTTGAGGTTGTAAATACACTCATTCATCTGCCACCCTTGTCTTCATTTCTCATTTCTTTCCTTTTGCTTACTCCCATGATACTCCATATGTCAGGAACAGCCTTCCTCGCTGAACATTAGACTGTTTCTCTCTCCTCCTTCATGTCTTTCTTCGAGATCAGAGCTTAAGCAAAGCCTAGCTTTTGTCTCATATTTGCAGCTCCTACCTAAATCCCAGACCATCCCCCTCACCTTCCATGCCAAATTAATAAAATAGTTGGGTAGCCCTTTGAACAGAGTGTATTTCTTTGTGATCTCTGTGCACAGTAGACATTGTCCATATCTGAGATGTCAAATAGAGGACCCAGGGGTTTTATTGGGTTCTTTAAATGTACCCAGTACAGCCCACAGCACCTCTGATCATATCTCACTAAAACAATCCATCTTCAGGTCTAGGAAACTAATGCCCTTGATGAAACAAGGGGATGAATTTCCAAGCATCAGTCTTTTAAGAGTAGATGAGTTGACACAAGTGCTAGGTGAAAAATTCTAAAGCCAGTTTGGTGTAGTGGTTAAGTGTGTGGACTCTAATCTGGGAGAACTGGGTTTGATTCCCCACTCCTCCACTTGCACCTGCTGGATGACTTTGGGCAAGCCATAGCTTTTTACCAGCTGTTCTCTCAAGGACAGTTGTCTCAGAGCTCTCTCAGCCCCACCTACCTCACAGGGTGTCTGTTGTGGGGAGGGGAAGGGAAAGGAGTTCATAAGCCGCTCTGAGACTACAAGTGAAGGGCGGGGTATAAATCCAATCTCTTCTCTTCTTCTTCTAAATTCTCCAATACAGTGGGCTCTTCTGCATTGTCATTTTTGTTGCTCGTTTGTCTCTGTTGCTTCAGGGTTCCTCCCCCCCTCCCCCGATATGTTTTGCTCTCTCTGGTAGTCTCAGAGGGAGCAAAACACATGTGAAAAGGGGGGGAACACAAAGCAAGAGGGAAAAAAATAACAGAAGAGAAGAGCCCAGTGTCTATCTGAGGAGGAACCAATAGTTTGCAGTGAAAGAAATAATGGCCCTAGCCACTTTGGGTGACTGTTAGGTGGGGGATGTGGCCCTCCAACCCATTTCTATTTGAAATCCGGGGTCTGTGTGTTTAGTAGTACTGGGAACTTGCTCTCATCACAAGCATACCATTTATTTATCTATATACTAATCGCGAAGGTGCCCCCTGCGTGCGGATATCTAAATCCGTGGGGGGGGGGGCCACCTGGGGGCAGGGAGATTTTTCTACACAGTTGGGAGGTTTCCCAGATGTGCAGAAAAATCTAAAAAGTTTTTTTTTAATATTCGGGGGATATTTAATTTTCCCCAAAAGTTAAAGAGCGTTCCCTGCACACGCACAGGGAATGCTCTTGGAACTATGGCAGCCGGCGGTTGGGAGGCATTTAAGCCTCGCCGCCAGTGCTGGGGGTGGGTGGGAGGGAGATCGGCGGGCCCAGTGAGCACCTCTAAGGCCTCGCTGGTGCTCGTGGGGGGCGGGGAAGGAGCTGCGGGCCCGGTGAGCGCCTCTCAGGCTTCGCCGGTGCCCATGGGGGGCGGGGAAGGAGCTGCAGGCCCAGCGAGTGCCTCTCAGGCCTTGCCGGGGCCCGTGGGGGGGGGCGGGGGAGAATGATTAGGCAGGCCCAGGCCTCGCCCTGGATGCCGAGGTGGGGGAGAAGACTCACCTGCGGCTGCTGGGTCCGCTGTGTGGATCTCCTTCCTCCCCCCCTCGCGAGTATTGGTATTGGTACTGGCCTCCGGAGAACAGGTCTACCCTCCCCTTGCCTCTATATTGGTAGACCTGGCCTCTGAAGAACAGTTCTACCCTCCCCTTTCCACTACATTGGTAGACCTGGCCTCTGGAGAACAGGTCTCCCCTCCTCTTTCCACTACATTGTTAGACCTGGCCTCTGGAGAGTCCTTTGGAGGCCAGGTCTACCAATATAGTGGCAAGGGCTGGGTAGACCTGTTCTCCGGAGGCCAGGTCTACCAATATAGTGGACTGGGGTGGGTAGATCTGTTCTCCAAAGGAAGAATCAGAGGGGGGGGGGAAATCGCTGGGGGTGGGGGGGAAGAAGACTTCCCTGGGGCTGCAGCCTTTAGGAATCCTCCTCCCCCCCGCCTCTATTTTCTATTTTGCAAGTCTGAACTCCAGGACTTGAAAACATTGTATTGAGACAGCAGTGCTTAGATTCCTTCATTGGAAAGGTTGTACACCTTTGCACCACTTAAGCATTCCACCAGCTAGGCTTTGTGCTTCACTGCAGCTCTCAACATCTGCCATGTATTTTTCAGGTTGGCTCAACCCTATTTAAATTCCTCTTCAAACTTTGTGAGAGGGGAAGGCGAAATATCTTTGGTAACTTTCCAAAACTTTAAGCTCCTTTGCCAACAGTTGCCTTGTTACATGTTTCCGATAAAAGTACATGCATTCTGTAATCTTGGGGCTTGCTGTGAAATATGAAAACTTCGGGCTGTGCCTGGTTAAAATACACAAACACAGAGAGTGATACAAAAAGCCTTGAAATCAAAGTGGTGCTGTTATCTCGTCAGAGCAGGAGCTCTTTCAAGGAGGATCTCGCGGAAAAGGCAGCATAACTTCCCTTCGCGTCTTTGAAGTTCTCTGCTGCGATATCATGGATATTAAACACACATTATGACTGCTCTCTGATATAGCTAGAAATCGTCAAACTGAAGCAAAAATTTGCAGAAGATGTGTTCTGCAGAACAGTTCAACCATCTTACGTTTAGAGTGAGCCGCTCGGGTACCAGTGTGAAATAAATGTGATCAAGATGCAGTGCCTGCTAGGGTGACACGGATGAAATTTGTAGGGTGGGCATTGTTCATTGGGAATCTGAGAGATCCATGATACCTGCACTATAGCAGTGTTTTTCAACCTTTTTCGAGCTAAGGCACATTTCTTTCATTGAAAAAATCCCGCGGCACACCTGACAATATCTCACGGCACAGTGGTTGAAAAACACTGAAATACAAGATAAATGGGTCATTAGTTGCCTCAGCTCAAGTATTAACTATGACAGTATTACAAATACACGTAATAGACACTCAACTTGAAATCGTAAGTTACAGATCCAAAGCGTAATGGCTTCTTCCCATAACATTGACCTGAGTTTCAGAAGAAATATAATGTGGATGTATTTTAATACTGCGATTCTGCTAAAGTTTTTCAAATAGAGAGTTTAAACTCTTACTCTTATGTGAACAGCATTCCGCTGACCATAAGTGATTTGAAGAGAAGCACAGTACACCCATTCTTCGCTGAGGGACAGTTACTGATTTGAACCCCACCCTGACAGAAACAGCTAGCTGTTACCATCAAACATATTCATGTTTACTGGAATGTCTTGGTGCAAATCACCCTACCTCAGGCCGGCCACAGAGCGTGCGAGCGGAATCAGCGAGACCGCGCCACTGTTCTTTCTCGCATGCGCAAACGCGTCCCGGAAGGTCAGCCCGGAAGGCACATTTCTTTCATTGAAAAAATCCAGCGGCACACCTGACAATATCTCGCGGCACACCAGTGTGCCATGGCACAGTGGTTGAAAAACACTGCACTATAGAATGTGGTGGTTTCAGCTCCTACTGTAATGGCATTACCGCTGAGTTCACAGCATGTGGCCGTTATTGCACTCCGTGTGTAGCAAGATTGTGATGGACCTTGGCTAATAGTTTGTTCGTGCCGCAAGCTTCATTTCAGAGAAGCTGATTGTTCTGCTGGGTTGGACAAAGTGGTCCCATTCTTAAAATGGCTTTTTTCCAGTGACATCAGACCATCTGTGCAGGGTTTTAAGCTTCTCTAGGGAAGGAAGGGGAAGCTGGAGCGTCACAGCTGAAACTTGGCTTCTATAAATGTGTTGCATTCCTAAACTTAGTTATTACTAGTTTCAAGCAGGGCGGGGGCAAGTGAGGGGAATCATGGGAAGGGGAAACAAATCAGAAATCCCATCATTCTAAAATCTTCCCCTATATATTGACGGTACGCACAAAATACTGTAACTAGTAGTCACAAAGTAACATAGGGTGTTTGAATCCAGTGGCACCTTTAAGACCAACAGAGTTTAATTCTGGGTATAAGCTTTCGTGTGCATGCATGAAAGTTTCACCAGAATTAAATGCTGTTGGTCTTAAAGGTGCCACTGGACTCAAACTTTGTTCTGTTGCTTCAGACCGACATGGCTACCCACCTGAATCTAATATAGGATGCAGCAATCAGATACGTTTGTTGTGCTTCCGCATTGGCTGCAACAAAAGCAATGGGTCATGTGAAATCAGCTCCTGCTCAAACAAACCGGGTTGTCATTCCCACCTATGCTGGCATCATTTCCCATCTCATCTGCAGCTACAGGGCCCTCTGGATCCAGAGATGGCTGTTCGTTGGTTTGGAAAGTGATTGACAAGGCCATTGAAGCCTTGCCTTTCAGTGTCAATGGCTTTGCTTTCACTTGGTTAGTGAGTGGTTTGCACCTACCCTTGGATAAAAAAGACCAAAGAAGCAGTTTTTCCCCCTGAAAGAGCTTCTCTGTTCCCGATAGCACAGGTCAGTGTCCTGGCCTTGGAGGGGGGGGGGGAGTCTGCAAGGAAGAACGAGCATCAAGGAAGGAGCCATAATTATGATGAAGCAGAGAGCAGTGAATCAGAAAAGTTATTACCAGCACAATATTTAATTTACATGTACACCGCTAAAGGGAAATGTCATCAGGCCCCTGTGCTAAATTCCTTTCAAAGCCCAGTTGTTGGAACTTTTTTCCTTGATCATTCTTGGCAAGCGATAGGCACAGCTACTGCAGTGGAGACCTTAGGGGGTTTTCAAGCTTGAAGATGGGTACAAGCTGCACTTTGACCAGCAGCTGTCTGAAATTTATAAATTTATTGCATTCTAGAAAAGGACATGAACAGGGGGAAAAAATTACAGGTTCGGTATTTTACCTGCAAGTTTTCCATATCCTATACTTTGGAAGCAAAGAGCTGCTTTAAATGAGCTCTCAGCAATTTGTTGTCATGGCAATTTCTAACTTTTAATTTCTCTTTAATCAGCACACTTCAATGCTTTATTTTCTCTCAGTTTAAAGAACACACACACACACAATGAGGCATCATGAAGCACCTGGGTTTGGGTCACTGTGTGACATAGTGTGTTGGACTGGATCCAACATAGCTTCTCTTATGTTCTCTTATAGAGTCTAATTCAATCTTGGGTATGTGAAACTAGTTTAATGGTTCTCTGGATCCTGGCAGGGGCGTAGAGTTTTGTAAATTCCAGGGGGGGGGCTCTTTAGCGCCGGGAAACCTCCACGCCGGGAAACCTCCACGCCTCCCCGGGCCCTTTCGAGGCCTGCCAGCTGCTGCTGCCGGAGCCTCTCTCTCCCCCCCACTCCTTCCCGTTCCCTTCGCCGGGAAAAGAGGGAGGGAGAGGGGAGGATGGAAGAGTGGCCAGGTGGGGGGGGGGGGAGAGGCACTGGCAGCAGCAGCTGCGAGCCTCGGAAGGGCCCCAGGAGGCACAGCGGCAGGTGCTATGTTTTCCCAGGGGGGCTCAGTCCCCCCCCAGGAAATTTCGGGGGAGGCTTGAGCCCCCCCCCCCCGGTAGTCTACGCCTATGGATCCTGGCATATTTTAAATCCTGAAATGGATTGAGAATGGGATTGGGGCTGCTTGTTGAAGGACACGGGTTGCATGCAGAAGGTTCCCAGGTTCAATCACTGTCATCTAAGGAAGGATCTCAGGCAGCAGCCGCTGGGAAAGCTCTTTCCCTGCTTGAGATCCTTGAGAACCACTGCGTAATCAATATTGAGCTAGATGGACAATATTGAGCTAGATGGACCAATGATCTGATGGTGTGAGGTAGTTTACATGTTCCTCTGTGTGTGTGTATTAATAAAGTTTTATCTTTTACCATTTAAAAAACTGCAGACACAGTATTTCATGTGACACATACAGAATTTATTGAGATGCCCAGATTGTTTTCAATCTGATGGGAATGATGGCACAAGGGCTGTCTCTAATAAGCCTAGTCAGGGTTTCTTGTTTGGAGTCACCTTGCTAGAAAATTAGGAAGAGCACAGAAGGAGAGAAGGAGAGATGAAATTTCTTGGTTTCAATTTCTGTGCTTTTATTGCGAAGATGAGCTGTGTAATTCTGGAGTGAAAGACATTTCCTTAAAATAAGGAACATCTGGTAATTCCATACAGAAGAGTAAAAAAAAAACAGCAGTGGTTATACTACGTGTTCTCCATTTAAATGGTGCTATACTTGAACGCTTGGCCTTCACTTTGAGATTTTATGGAGTTTTGTCCTAACACATATATACAGTTCACTAAACTTTAGGGATATGGAGAAAGCTACAGAATTGCAGGTGCTTTCTCTCTTGCAAATGTCCCTCCCCCAGGAAAAAAAAATCTTACTGGGTTCAGTTTATTAATTCAAATGTGAATCATACTCCTAAACTAATTTGAGATCCCAGTTTGAATCAGAATTGGGCCAAACTGGAGAAGATGTTGGAGATCCATAATGAAATCATCTCTAAACTTGTGTTTACAAACAGTCACAAGGGGGCTGAATTGGACATTGAATTGGCATTGGGGATTAGGGTTAACCCTTCCACTGTGTCGTTTTCCATCCTACTGTACAAGCTGCTTTTTGCTGTACTGGGTAAAATATTTCAGATACCCACAAGTTTTATCTGGGGGGGGGGGGCAAACAGCAGCTTGGGAGTATGGAGGGCAGTTGACATCAGGAAAATGTCATGGGGAAGAGATTTCCCTCTATCTCCCCAGTGACATGACCTCATTTTGATCCAGTATCCCTTCTCCCGTGTTCTGATTACAGATCTCCAACATATTGTCTAGTTTAATCTTTTACAATCCTAAGAATACTTTCCTGATAGTAAGCCCCAGTGAATAGACCTGGGTAGTATTCTAAGTAGAACTGCGTAGGATGGCACTGCTAGGCAGAGAAGGAGTGAGGGTCATGTGCAGTCCATTCCTTAATCCTCAGCATATACTAGTTTTTATTTGATGGACCAGTTGATTGCAGTATTACAGCTTTTGCTTTTCTAAAATTTGATACAAGTTTTGGTATTCTTTCTATGTCTTATAACCATGTGACCCACATTTGCAGTAAAGATGAGAAATCCTGTCCTAGATTTAATTCAGACCATTTTCTGAGAGACAAATGAAACTCCCAACTAAAAAATTTCTTATAATTGTTTGTCTGCGGTGAACCGTAGATCAAGTGATAGCAAAAACATTTAATCTTTTTGGCTCTTAAATGGTGTTTTCTTGCTGGTTACAGACTTCAGCGGTATGCTTTTCTTCGCTCCTTTAATACACCCCTTGCCTTTTCAGATCGCTCAGTGAGATTGGCATTTTTGCATTTACGGTTTAAATACATTCGAAGCTTATTTCTTTGGCTTTGGGAAATCTCACCTTGCTCCTGTCTTTAAATGCTACTCATCACTGAACACTTGGCAAGCAGAGACAGCTCAGCTAAATGCAGAAGTTTCCTGAGTACGGCCTCTTGCCACGGGAAGATGGTTCCTAGAGCATTGCCAGAAGTACTACTCTTGTAGTGATTCCATTTGGTCCCTTAAATGAGCTGGTGGAATCATCAGGAGCACAAAGCTAATGGGCAATACAGTCAGGACATACTCGTGGGTCCTCCCTGCTACAAGATATAGTGATACACAACCTGATTGTAATATGATAATGAGAGAGTGTGGATTGGAAGCGTATTCCCTTAGGGGCAACTAATATTCAAAGGCACACTAATATTGTTCCATGCCAGATATAGAACTTCGTCTGCTTTTTGACTAGATATTGGTTCAGAAGAAGATATTTATCTCGAAACAGGACTCATATTCCGGAGAATCCTGTCAACACCACCGGCACCATCATTGTGAATGTGACTAGCACTTTGACTGATCAAACAACACAATAACTGGAAAACAACACAATAACTGGACAGCAATTGTAGTTCTTTATTCCTTGTATTTATGTTGTAAAATCATAGTTTTGAATAGGTTTCCTTTGATGATAAAATTATTAGCAGCATATACAAACACGGCTTGGGCGTTGTCCTTTAGTTACAAGATATAGTGAGGGCAACTGGCTTCCAGAGGTATTAGACAACATTTATGGAGGATAGGTCCATCAGTGGCTATTAGTTTTGAGAGCTAAATGTAATTGCCAAGTTCAGAAATAGTATATCTCTGAATGTCAGATGGTGGTAATGGGCCCAACACTCACTTATAGTACAGACTGAATAATGCACAACATCGGTGGGTTAGAGCAGGGGAGGCCAATGTAATTAGAAACCCGCCACCTCAACCAAAGGCCCAGTGGAACAGCTCCGTTTTGCAGGCCCTGCAGAATTGTAATAAATCCCGTAGGGTTCTGATCTCACTTGGGAGATAAAACATTGTCAACTAGAAGTCAATTAGAAACATAAAACAGAAGTCAACTAGAAACATAAAACATAAGACAGTTTACAGTGTCCTCGATAGCTACACTTCCTTTTGGTTCTCCAACTAATCAGTACTCTTTCTCCTAAATTGAAATACAGAATTTAAAAGCAGCCACTGCAAGTGTTTTTTTTCTTTTTTCCGAACACTCGTATCCCTTTGAGTCATTTGTAATTCAGAAGCTTCCATGTCCAAAATTTGCCTGTCTCTATCTATTGGACAAATCCACATAAGCCTTAATTGCTATCAACATCTGCTGTTCAAGAAGCTTTGCTGATATATGCTGTTAGTCAAATATCAGACAACATTTTGTAAGAGGCAGCAACATATGGTAATCTTGTCATAGGCACAAATTCTTTAACCTTCTACTGTCTCTCTCTCTCTCTCTCTCTCTCTCTCTCTCTCCCCTCCTCCTCCTCCTCCTCCTCCCCCTGCTTATATATATAACAAAAATGTAAATAATTATAGCACTTAGCCATGTTTGGGATGGGGAATGGAGAGGAGCTGGAGCATAAGTGTAGAAATGCACAGCTTGTAGAAAATTTGCTTGTTAATAAAATAACATCATAATAATTGCCAGGTTGGTCCATATTCGAGGTCTATCTTGCTCAGCATTCTGCTTTGGACAGTAGACTACCAGGTGATCCTATGAAGCTCATACAAGCAAGGAGAGATTATAGCAACTATTCTTTGTTGCTGTCCCTGTGTCCTTGTTATCGGATAGTTGGAAGTATACTTTTCTGAATCAGTAAGTCTCATTTCTAGCTCTTGTAGTTCATAGCTAGTAATAGGCCTGTCCATAAATTTATCTAATTCATTGTCGTCACTGGTAGCTGATGCTCTCTGGATATGTTGGTGCTACAAACTTTGTCCTAGCCCCATCTACCTTATCTGGGTGTGGAGATCTTGCACGTAGATGAAAACAAGGGCTGAGGACAGACTGGCAATCTAAAGCGGGGCAGGCACGCTTCGCAAACGGAGGAAAGGAGCACGTTCAGACATGCGCATCTGTCCATCGGCTCCGTTGCGTACTTATCCGTCTCCCAGTCTCTTTCCTTCCGCTTTACCCGGACACCGGTTTTTCCCGGTGTTCAGGGGCCTTCCTCCGCATGCCTCCCACTTCCAAACAGTGTGAACTGGAAGAAGCGGGAGGCATCCGGAGGAAGTGTGAACGCACCGGCAAAAAGTTTTGCGCATGTGTGCATGTGCGAAAAACATCAAAGGAAAACAAAAAAAAGTGCAGCGGCACGTGCAAGCCGCGCGCGCTGGCTATGCGGCAGTCTGAACGCTCCGTGGCAGTCTGAATGCTCCGTATCGCCGCTGATCCGCATTGCTCTGGCCAGTGTGAACGGCCAGCTCCGTGGGTTTTTCCCCCCGCTCCAGTTCCCTCCGCTTTGCCTCCGCTTCAGATTGCCAGTCTGTCCTCAGCCAAACTATAAACCCTATGGGGAGGTGCAAAACCAGTCCCTAATGTCTGGTATCAGTGGTCCTAAAAGCCAGCCACCATCGATTTTAAAGTCACATGTCTTCAGCTGTCCAGTAATCCTTCAGCAATGAGCTCTATAGGCTAATTATACATTTCCTGAGGGCAGGGTGGAGCTAGACTAGCCTTTTTTGTGCTGCCATTGTGTACCTCTGCTTCACACTCAGATCCTGGAATACTCTGAGACCGTGTCTGTGTGGGAATGTTAAGTTCTTAAAAATTGGCTCTATTAAAGTGGAAGCTCTAGGGAGCAGTGTTAATAGATATAACTTATAGCATAAGAACCTTTCCTTTAATTTATTTCAGGTTTATATTTCTGACTTCCTCACCGTGAATATGGCTTCTGAAGCACTGTATAGCAGTTTGGAACTAATAACGACAGGGACAGCAACAATGATAATAATGTAGCAGAACTCATAACTTACTGGCCATTGCCCGTGTGTACACACCTGAGGACTGCACGAGCTGCGCTCAGAGGAAGTCTGTAATGGAAGGACTAAACCTAGTCCTATGCGTACGCTTGATTCCCTTTCTAAAAGCCGCATGCAGAGGCTGTCTCAGGGGCTCCATCCACAAAACTACAGTAGAACTTGGCAGAACTTCCATTTAGTGAGCAGGATTTCCACAGGAAAACTTTTGGGGAGATTGTGCCCTTAGTTCATACAATTTAAAGCTGTCTGCAGTGCAAAGTGTAATTTCCGCACCATTCTCTCATCCTAAAGGCCAAAACTGTAGGCACTAAACAAGCAGATTTTATCACTTCTATTAATGTGTAAGGGGATAGTATCAGTCACCTAGGATTGCAATACCATCACAGTTTTTTAAAAGATAATAATAGTGTCCTTCCATTGCAAGTGATAAAGTATATTCCTAGAACTGTTTTATAGGTTCAGTGAAACATTCTAAGTCATGAAAATGTTTGTTATGCTTCTGCCTCATATATGTGGATCAATTTAGCTCCTTGTTTGTTTCATGGTGGCCAAAACTCATATAGCTTTTATAGAATTATTTTCATATTTTTAGAAAACTGTCTGTCTTGCCTTAGTGACTTGTTCAAATAACACTGATTATGTCTGCATATTATTGACTAGCATTTTGGTTCCCTCTTCATTCAATAACGCTTGTGTTTTGGTTATGCTAGCGGCTGCAAAGTATGGAGCCCAGTTCCATCATGAGGATTAAGGAGACTTTATTATCCATTTCATGGTGATAAAAGGAATCATATATTATTTGTTTCCCTCTCCTGCCCTCCTCTTTTCCATCATGCACTGATCCACGCTTCATTCCACTTATGTGCGTCTGTTCTCAGTGGTGCTATTACATCTTTCAATTCACAAATCAAATCATGTTATGTGTTTGTGAATTCTAAATAACCATTGATTGATGCATTTATCTCTCTCTAGATTTGCGCATTGAGAAGGTTACAGTATTTCAGCCTTTGCTTCCTTAATAATTTCAGAGTATTTATTGGCATTTTCTTAATTCCCACATTGGGTCTCTCTGATGGCACAACTAAAACATTATAGAAATCCTTTACAGCATTGCCATATAAGAGACACACGTGAGACTATTCTGTTGTAAACAACCACGTGAATCTGTTACTTTGCGGAACAATTACACCTTATTGCTTTAATAGTCTGGTGAAGTTGCTGCAGCTGTTCTTCTGTTAACCGTCGTATCCGTTTATTCCTTCTGCCTCCTGTTAGGAAACTCATCTGTACCCAAACACTCTCAAATTGAGAAGCAGGCCTCTTGAGGGGGCTTCAGAAAATTGCAGAGAAAGGTTCAGGCTTCCTTCCTGATCCTTTTAGTGTTCTGGCAGTGGCATAGTGCCAACCAAGTATGCCAAATCATCCCAGTACAAAAGACTTTGATGGTGAAGGGGTTAAATCAGGGGGAAATGAGTATTTTTTACTGTAAAAATTTATGATCAGTTGCTTCCATTTGGACACTTAATTTATCTCTGCAATCATAGGCAGTGCTCAAAAGAGAGCCAATGGTGTGGTGGTTAAGAGCAGTGGACTCTAAGCTGGAGAACTGGATTTGATTCTGCACTCTTCCACATGAAGCCTGCTGGGTGATCTTGGGGCAGGCACAGTTCTCTCAGAACTCTCTGAACCCCACCTACCTCATAAGGTGGCTGTTGAGGAAAGAGGAAGGGAAGGAGATTGTAAGCTGCTCTGAGACTCCTTAAAGTAGAGAAAAGTGGGGTATAAAAACCAGCTCTTCTTCAAAAGTGGCACCCGTGGTTTGTGCATTTTAGGTGGAGCAGGTGTCAGAAATATATATGTGATAGTTGGAATATACAAGCAGCAGATGGATCCTAGTTATGCTGCAGATCTGCAGTGAGAGTCTGTTTTACTCCCCTTTATTAATCTCAAATGTTTTGTTTTAATGTAAACTGCTTCACACAAAATTTGTGTCTCCTAACAAGTGAAATTCAAAGTATTATTTCACCATTATGTTTACACAGTGATTCTAATTATGTGTTTATTAAATTTCATCCCACTTTCCAGCCAAAACTGGCTCCCAGAGCAGCTCGCAGAACAATGCAAAATGAGTGTTTTGTGTGGAGGGGTGTCCTCAGTTGAGCCAGATCCACAATTGAGGGGGTCTTCTGGCCCCTCTTCTGATGGCCTCAAGGATGTCAGAGGCTGGATAGAGGGAGGCTGTCAATCACAGCTGGATCCTGGCCTGATGGCAGAGTGCCTTCCTGCTTCCTGCCCTGTCCCTCTGATTGTCATGTCGAAAACCATTGGGATTTAATTTTACTGGAAGTGATGTACGTAATGGGTTGGGTCTAGTCTGCTTTTTCACTCAGTGCATGTACAGGACCCTCCTGAGGCTGTTTGAGCGTGAGAAGGTGGCACATAGGGAAAGGTGGAGGCCCCACTGCAGTGTGGTCCTGATCCAAATCATGCCCTGTGGCGCTTAGGGAAATAAGTTCCTCACAGCTGCCCTCTGACTATAGAGAGGGGCAGAAGAACCACATCCTTATTTATGGCTAGTCTAGCTTGGGCTCACATTTTACCAAATTCTTCTCTTAATTGGCTTTTGTCCAGGCACGTCCCATGATCCCCAGCACAGTCTTTTTGGTAACCAACAGGACCTCATCCTCCTGTTTTCACCAGCAGAAAACCTGGTTGGATCCATCCCGTTATCATGTTCACAAATAGCTGCATGGATTTTCGGCTACTATCTTTATGATTCATATAAGGATAAAAAAGCAGAATAGCTAACCTTCATCGCTCTAATTATGCTGATGCCTTTCTGCTTTAAATAAAAGAGCTGTTCCAAAGAAAGATTGACAAGTGGATTGTGGACATATGACCATCAGCATTTCTATCCACTTTGTTCTGTTTTGCCTCCCAGTTGTGCGGTGCTATTATCTGGAAATGGTAATAGTTATAAATCCACAAATGGTCTGTGTCAAGGAAGATCAAGCCCTCCGTGTTTGAAGCATAAAGCCAGAGCACAGTCCTACACCAGATGGCCTTTTCTTTCCATTTCATGGACACCAGTTCTTGCTGGGCAATTCATTATTTTCTACAAGTGAAGCAGCTGTGGATTACTGTAATTATGGATTTAATATATCCTTGACACTTCAGCATGAATACTAATTCAGATTTCATATGTCTCATTGGAACCAGATTCATTTTTTTCCCATGATCATATGATTTCTGATCAGAATAAAGATTTTGGGGAAGGTCAACGTTTTGGCTCTTATAGGATCAATGTTTGCAGAAAAGAGTACAGTGGCCTTAAATCTTGGAAAAGCCTGAAGAGAGGATTTCTGAGCTCTGTCTTCGAGGTCATGGCCTTTTGCTGTGGAGGCTGTTCGAGGGGGAATTTAAAACGATGCACTTTACCAGTGGACTCTCTTGTTTATAGAAAAACAGTGGCAAGTAGCTGAACTGCAGAAAGTACATCTTCCTTTCTAAACAGCATCATACCAAATATGCTAAATATGTGCTGCATCAAGGGAGTGCTCTTACTGAAAGAGGTTTTTTCCCACATAACTATTTTTAAACCTGTGCCTTTCCTTTGAAGCACAGACATTCCTTGCAGCCTCTCCTTAATGTCTTCCCTAGTGATTTTACTGTCTTCCAAAGGGTGTGCTGTTTTGTTTTGTTTTTAATATTTTAGGGGTTTGCCTTCAAAGGTATTACCAAGAGCCTGCCCTTCTTTTAAATTCACAGGAGGTTTGCTCCAGTGTAATTCCATTAACTTCAATTGACTTTTTCCAGTGAGGGAGCAACACTAGCTTGTCATTGCCTCACAACAGATTCAGTCTGCTGTGAATCCAAATGCTCAGCTCCCTCTGAAAGCAATTCAAATTGGATATATATTTCTGAAGTCCTTTGGCTCTCCTACCTCCCATGACTGCCTGAAATGCCCCTTGACATCCTTTTCAGGAAATGGGTGCATCACGAAGGGGAAGGGGGGAAATCATACTGCAAGGACAAAAATCCTTGCGCCCACAGAAATTAGAGTTTGGATCTTAGTCAATGTTTGCCTGGTTCCTTTCATATGGGCTCTTTAACCCACTTAGGCTTCTGGAGGCTGACAAATTTCTTTTAAGGTGTCTTCACACACCTTAAGAATAAAACGGTGTTCTCCCACAGTTAGTGAAGCTTTAATCCAGCTTTTCTGAAACCTATTTTGCTCCAGTTTTTGTGGTGATGGTGGTGGTGTATGAAACGCTTTAAAAAATCCAGTTGCCTTTAGAATCCAAACTGGGTTAAACAGACTGTATGAAAGGGATTTTTCTGACTCGTGAAAACACAGGTTGGTGTGGTCACATGCTGATCCTGGCTAATTACCCATCACCTCATACACAGAGCATAATTGCAAACTTCTGGGTTTAGGTAGCCTCAAATAATGTTTCAGTTTGGCATGATGTCCAAATTCAGGTACCTGTATTCGGGGCTTTTTTTCTGGGGGAATGCACTGGAACAGAGCTCCAGGACCTCTTCAACAACATTTTTTAAAAAAATGTTTAAAGGTTCATGAGTTTTCAGTATACAGATTGAAAAGTTAATTTCCCACTTGAGAGTTCTGGCACCTCTTTTTCTTTTTTTTTTAAATCCCTGCCTGTATCTACTGAAGCTTTTTCCTTTCTTAGAAACCAGGATCCTAAATCTTGGCCTAATCTCAGTTTAGTGTCTTGCCTTGTGGGGAGAAAATAGAGATGTGAAGGCCCAGGGAAAGAATGGAAAATTGGGGGGATTTTTTTTCCCATTCCCCCCTCCACACACACACACACTGAAAAAAAAAACTTCTATGAAATATTTTCTCTTTTTTAGAATGAGTGAAATGATTTTTAAGACAAGGGGGCCATGCTGTAGACATACACAGCTCTTAAATCCATTATGCATTTCCTCACCTAGAAGGATACCGAATCTTCCTGAGTGGAGCATGCAGGGCTTCCATTGCTTCTCAGCAATTGCATGCCTTCTGTTTTCCTTTTGACCTGATGTGGATGACCTTTTCACCTCTCCCTCAATCCACTGTGAAACATTTATCCACAGGCTAGGTAAAAAGTAGGTTATTGCCTAACTTGCTGGAGGAAGGAAAAAGATCAGAAGGTGGTGGTACAGAAGCCTCCGAAAAATTGGAAGTTTCATTTAGTTCTCTCTAACAAGACAGCAAAAGTTAAGGTACATGAGCTAAGACAGCATAGGGTGCATCAACTTCCGGTTTTTGTCAAGTGGGTACATTTGCAAAAACTAAGGCATTTACAGCTTTTAAATTCCATAAGGCTGCAGTCACACATGCCAGTTAAAGCGGAGGGGAAGTGAGGCTGTTTCCTCCGGAAGAAATTGACATGCAGTTACACGATCACACATCTCTTTTGTGCTGCGGGCCCAGCCCACCACTGTGTGATCAGATGCAACTGCAGGTGAGTCAGGGTTTTTCCCCCATGCACATAAACGAGGAATCGCACCTCAGCACTGAGGCCTCCCTATGGAGTATGCGATAATGCACATACTGCAAGGGGGGGACAACAGCACTGAGTTGGAATGGCATGATCATACCACCCTGATGCATGAGTGCACACTTGTACGATCAGACAGGGGAAGTCCATCTGTGGCCCGCCTTATCCAGATACCACCAGACTTTCCCCAGTGTCTTTCTACTCTGCTTCTGTGGCAGAGCAGCACGGGCTATCGACGACTGCGGGATGCTTCCCAGATGCTGCAGTCTGATCGCTCCCTTTAGATCCGTCAGGCATTCGCACCTAGGTCGGATCTAAATGAACATATGATTGCAGCCGTAAGTATGTCAGATTTATGCTAAGCAAGTTATAAATAATCCATTTTTTTGTTAAAGCAGTAAAAATTGTTTAGGCTTGATAGGACAATAAGTATTGCATATATTTCAACTTTCCCCCAACATTTCCATTATTTTTTAACTGGGAGAAAATGTTCTTCTCTGTGGCTTCAAAATTCCTGGAAATTTTATATCTCTACTCAGGTGCTCCCCAGTCATATGAGAAGGAGTCCCCCACCACCACCACTCATATGAGAAGGAGTTTAATTGAAGACTTTTCAAACAGAAAGCAGTCATGTTCTGCATGCCAAGGGAGGAGAGGAGAAGGGCAGCAAGCATGACAACAAACTGTGTTTATGCCCCTCACAGACAAATACCTGTTTGCCGTGACATCCAAATACAACCTCTGTTCACCTTGGTCTTCCGAGGGTTTAAAGAGAGAAGAAGTTGAAGGGGGTGGGGAGCGATGGGTGCTTTTTATCAGCTGATTTAAGAGGCAAGGTGGAATGAAGCAAGCTTCC
Organism: Lepidodactylus listeri; assembly: GCA_029233225.1. Taxonomy (NCBI): domain Eukaryota; kingdom Metazoa; phylum Chordata; class Lepidosauria; order Squamata; family Gekkonidae; genus Lepidodactylus; species Lepidodactylus listeri. Next base: position 28,617,919 of record JARCFY010000005.1, read on the forward strand.
TGGTTATACTTAGTGTTCTACTTAACAAGAATGAAATCACACAACAAGAAGGAAGTTGATGTTGTGACACTTTAGTAGTGACAGTGGTAGAACCTTGGCCTTGTGGAAGTTCCATGTTTTTCCTATAACTGGAAAACAGCCTAAGTTTAGCATGAGTTTGTTAGCGCTTGAAAACTAAGCAGGGTTGGCCATGGTCAACTTGATTGGAGACCACCAAGGAAGTCTCTGCTGAGGAAGGCAGTAGTAAACCACCTCTGCTTACGTCTTGAATTAAAAAAACCCATGAGGAGGTCACCATAAGTTGGTTGTGACTTGACCGTGCTTACTTATAATTAATTATCTGGAAAACTAGACAAGATATGAGGAAAACCAGAAAAGAAATCATTGCAGTTAATTTCTTGTAAGCCCTGTTCATCTCTCCCCTTCTGTTCACGGAAACATCTTGTTTTATAAACATGTCTTACAATTTGTAGCTATGTTAGCACCGCTTCACAAACTATGACCATAATTTTGGTATTATTATGTTGTTCTCCATGTGAAATGTATTTAAAAAAACTTCTTTGCTATGTCTGTTATTGAAAATGCCTAGGTAATGTTTTTAATGCCTAGCTAATCGTTAGAACTATCTATCAACCAGTTTGAAATATTTCCCAAATCTTGCAAATACTGTTGCCTAGGTACAAAATATACATAGGGTTGGATAGGATAGCCAACTTGTAACACGATCTAGCCCAGTTCCCCTCCTCACTGCGGCTGCTGGCCATGGCTTTTGTCCATGCAGATCCCACAGTTCTCAGCATAGCCTTTTTGATGATTGAAGGAGGTACCCCTTCCTTTTCCACCAACAGCAAAGTTGGTTGGATATAACTCAGTATTTTTCTCCCTGTATCAATCAGGTCAGCTTGTGACCCATTGATTTTTGTAGGTCTGGTCAAGATAGATACATAAATATAGTGAATATTGCTCAAAATGAGCAAGTCTACGAGTATAAATACACTGAACTCAGAATAGCAACCAAGGAAAGCTGCTGGGGGTGGGGAGATGGAATATGCCGCTCAGAATGGGAATGAAAGCTGGAAAGAAGAAACAGTGATTTCAACAAAGAAAAGCGTGGGCTTTTTTAAGCATCTGGATTAATGGTGTGTAATTAATTCACTCAGTTGCAGGGCACAGTTGTTGGGTGGGCAGGGTGAGTTGTAAAATGATCTTCACAGTAATAGTCATAAATTTGTTGCAAGGGCTGTCAGGTTGGGAATCATTGCATCGTCCATTTCTGATGAAGGAAAATCTGTTTTAGAAAAGATGACCCAACTTCCTTCTAATTAGCGCCCTCAGGTGCCTTATGTAACACCATACTTATCTTTTATTTATTTATTTATTTCTTGAAATTTATATCCCGCCCTCCCTGCCAATGGCAGGCTCAGGGCGGCTCTTATTGTAAAGGTTTCCTGCAGCAGTTAAAAATTATATATATATATATATATATATATATATATATATATATATATATATATATAAAATCAAAATCTTGGTAGATGTGTTTATTCCTATGTAACTTCAATGCGTTTGAGGATTATTTATGTAGGCTGGGAAATTGAAGCAGTTTAGCATCATTCTTGTAATCATGTATTTGTTTCTCTTGTTTATATCAGAGAGGAGGCAGGATGCATCAGTTTTCTCTAAAATTAGTTCTCCTGCCCCTGTCAGCCATGCATAGACATTTTTGTAGGTGACATTAATAATATACTCCTTCCTTCCTAATTACTTTGTGTAGCCAGCATTTACACTTCACGGTAACTCAACAGCTGTTATTCACTTGGAATGGGGAGTGATTAAAAAGGATATTTTTTATTATTAGATCCCTATACCGTGTTCAGTTCATGAAGGTTTATGACAGGTCAGCTTCTATCCTGTTATACACCATTTACTGTAGTGTTGCCCAGAATTCTGATAGCTCGCTCTCTTTCTTTTTTCTAATTTAAAACTGGAGGCATTCTTCATTCTTTTACTAAACCAGGTTTATTTTTAGCGTGTATAAGAATAAGAAGTATTTGCCCTCAGAAGTTAAAACACCCCTATGTATTTGTATGAGTAACTAATCTTGATGTGACTTTGGACAGAGACAAGTACAAAGTAGTCACTCAAGCAGAGACCCAAAAGCAGCCTCCTCTGGAAGCAAGTAATCTTACTGTGTCTTTGTAATGTGATCAATGGAATGCAGAGATGCAGAAGAATTGCCCATTCCCACCAGAGGTTGATTGGAATTTGGACAAGAGGTGAGACTACAGTAGTCACTGAAGTGGACACAAAGGACTTGATTGAATGGTCCAATTATACACAATACACAGAGGTAGCAGCAGAGGTTGACTGGAACCATCTAAATGTGGAACAGTCACTCAGTCAGAGACACAAAAGTAGCATCCTCTTGGGGCGGGGAGTGGTTTTGCATCAGGATTGACTGATTCTTTTGCGTTAGGATTGATTGAATGATCCAATTAAACCCAGTGCTGTAGTGTAATAGAAGCTGGTTGATTGGTGTTCAGAACAAGAACAGTGATTTATGCAGAGACAAGGTACTACTCTAGTCTCAGTTGTACTCTGGTCTCCCAGGAGCCTTTGCATGTTTATTTATTTCAGCTCCCGCATAGTTCATTCCTGTGCCTTAGGACATAGTTTGAGAATTACTGCTTTAATGACACAGAGAAGCTGCTGGTCAGGCACTTACAACTGTACTGTGTGTTAGGAACATGCCTCTTTCCTCCCCCACCCAAAAGAAATCTGTGAATTTCAGCAGATTGGTGATTCCAGATTGTTATCCAGAAAAATGTTACGTGCTCTGCACATTTTGATGAAAATGGACAAGCAAACAGCTTGCACCAAGGATTCTTAACTGGAGCCTTGCATCCCCATGATGGTTGATCTACAAATCTTCTGGGGGCTAATGGGGGCATTTGGGATTTTAGACAGCCCATTCTCCCCAGCTGCAATGACTTCTGACAGCCATTGAAGAACAGTTGTTTTATACTGCTTACTCTGCCCTGAAGATAAAATCCCTGTATTTCTTCTTGAGACCCTTAAAAATAGCACACAGTGAACAGAAGTCAAACATAACATTAAGGAGTTGGTACTCTGTAGGCACAAACAGGCTCACAGACTAAAGTTCGTAATGAATTTTAGCCAATTTGTGGTTTGCGAACTGAAGTTTGTGACAGGTCAGCTGGCACAACCTTTCCACAGAATTTCAAGATGTTTTTGGCAGTTCTTGGACGGATACATTTCCAAACAGACTTTCTCTGCTCAATCAAAATGTTTACCAGACTTCAAAGCAACGCAGGGGGGGATTCTCCAGCCCTGGAAACATCGGTGGGGGCCCTCTGACGCTTAACATGCACTGCTGGCTGCCAGTAACAGAGTTCCCATTCTGCATTATGGGATCAAAATGCTATATATACCCTCTGCTCATTTCTACACCCTTTCCTCTGTTGGCCGTTGGCAGTTAGACAGCGGGGCAGGGAACTTGTTAAAAGCAGAGCATATTCATCAATCCCTGATTGTGAACATCTCTGCTCTGGTGCGTTTGGGGTGTTAGGTGGACTCAGGGCTCTTGAGCCACCCTGTCTTTCTGCTCACATCAAGCAGAGGAGCTTAGCTACTGGGTGCCTTGGCTGAGTACCCACATTTATACCCTCCCACCTCTCATTATTGTGAACACTTCTTTTTTACCATAAGGGTGAAGGTAGGTGCAAAGAGTGTTCATTGGGGGAGAAGCAGTCCTCCACTCCTTGTGTACCGCAGTCCCCCATCCCCAGGCATCAAACCCATCCTGCCAGCCCACTGGAGCCCAGTCCTAGCAGGGCATCACCAGGGGTCTCAGAGCCTCATTCCCCTGATCTGTTCCTGGGGCTATCCACAGAGGCAAAAGAGCTGCTAGCACTGACCAGACACCAACAGATGCTAACACTCTTTATTTATTATTTATTTATTATTTCAGCCTTTTACCTCGCCCTCCCCGCGAACGGGCTCACAGGACAGCACATAGTGCCTAATCAGAATAAACAATTTAAAACATTTTAAAACATTATAAAATACAAAGCAATACATCGTACATCCAATTTGCTGTAAACATTACAGTTAAAGTGCTCGCAGTGATATCTAGGATGTACCATCAGATGGCTACTAACTGATGCCCTTCGTGCAAAACCCAGGGTAATACTCCGGCCCTCTATAGTCGCCCGGCCCAGGCTTGGTCCAGGGCAGGCCCTCATCATTGATATTACAAATGATGGCTGATGGTAAACGGTGGCGGCTCCTAATTAAAGGCCTGGTGGAAGAGCTCCATCTTGCATGCCCTGCGGAACTGAATAAGATCCCACAGGGCCCTGATCTCCTCCGGGAGCTCATTCCACCAGAGAGGAGCTGCCACTGAAAAGGCCCTGGCTCTGGTTCCAGTGAGCCTGGCTTCCCTGGGGCCCGGGACCCGAAGGCAATGTTGTTACTCCAACCGAAGTGCTCGCTGGGGTATATGTGGGGAAAGGCAGTCCCTTAGGTATGCTGGACCCTGGCCATATAGGGTCTTTGGAGAGGAGGACTCTGACAGCAGTGATTCAGAGGGCAGGGGGGAGGAATCCTCCTCTTCCACATCCCAACTCCCTGTTGCTGTTCCTGCCTTGAGTACACCCTTTTGTGGCCCCTCCCAGCCCAGTACCAGAAAGCAGCTGGGCCTCCCACCTTCTCCAGTCTGCAGGCTCCGTTTCCAGCCCAGAATTTGGAAACATTTCTGCACCCTCCCCAGTGATGCCTGTGTGGCAGAGTGCCAGGTATGCCACACCCATGTCCAGGTATGCCACACCCAGAGGGGTGGAAACCCCCAACACTTGTCCTCATCTATCCTCCACAGGCACCTGCAAAGGGTGTACTCCAGTATATTGCCACTGGAGGAAAGAGTGGCAGCCAGTGGGAGGAAGAAGAAGCCCACTCCCTCTCAGCAGGAAAAAGCAGAGAGGGAGCAGGAGACCCCTCCAAGAAAGGCTCCCACACTCGGGGTGTTGTTAGTAGGACATAAAGATAGGCCAACCTCCAAAAGGTCATTCCCCCAGGGATGCCAGTAGTGCCATTCAAAAGGGCTACAAAAAGGATCCAGGAAGCAGTCGCCTCACTGGCAAGATGATTGCTGTGGATGGCCAACCCTTCTCCCTTGTGGAGGACCTAGCCTTTTGCTGGCTGCTGCAACACCTGGATTGCTCATACTACGTCCCCTCGTAGAGGACCATGAGCTGATGAGCCTTGCCTGCCATGCCTTGCGCTCAGCTCTCCAGAGTGCAAGGCAGAACCGTGCACTTCACAGCAGACCTCTGGAGCAGCCAGCAGCATGGCTACCTCTCCCTTACCACCAGGGCCGGTGCTACCATTAGGCAAAGTTAGGTGACTGCCTAGGGCGGAGACATCAGAGGGGCGTAGAAGACAAGTCCCCCAGCTGCTGCCGCTGCCACCTTTGGTGCCCAGGCAGCTGTTCTCCTCCACCTCCAGGTTTGCCCCCTTGCAGTTGTTGCACCTCCCAGGGGAGGAGTGGCTGGCCAAACCCTCCCCGCCGCCAGCCAGCCAGTCCCACCCCTTCTCTCCCTTTGCTCCAGCCCAGTGCTCTGACCCGGCCCGCCCCCCCCCCCCAGGATCCCGTGCTGCTCCCTCTCCACCCCCTGGCTTCCCCAGCACGGTGTCTGGTTTCGCTTCGTCTTTGGAGAGATGCTGTCACTGGGCTTCCTTGAGAACGGGTCCCCCATTGCAAGCAAGGGAGGAGGAGAATGGGCTTGGTGGGGAGGGGATGGTGGCCAGTGGTAGCCCCCCCTGAAGGGCCCAATCCACCCCCTCCAAGGGCACAGCTGGATCCTCAGGCGGGCAGGTGGCCTTGCATGCCGCTGCACCCTCGCCAGGCTCTGCCCAGCCAGCTTGCTCCTGTCACCTCCCATCTGATGCACAGATCTGTTCAGCATCACATCCATCTCCCCAGCCCCCTTCCCACTGCCCATTCGGCTTGGGACATTTGCTGCCAGCTGGCCGCATGCTCTGACACTCACTCACTCACTGGCAGCTGAGGAGGGAGAGGTGAGCGACCCTCCTGGCCCCCGAGCTAAAGGAGGGCACTTAGACTGTGAAGGTGGCCCCGAGGCCAAACTCTTGCCTCCCCCGCACCCGCAGGAGCCAGGGGCAAAGTTGCAGGGGCTGGGATTTCTTAGATCCAAGCCCCTTCAGCCTTGCCTCCCCCCCTCAGACGGATGTTTTAGGTGGCAATATGGCAAAGTTGACCAGTGTATTCAAAGGTAAATGGACATTTGTTTTCCTGATTGCAGTAATAGCTAAATTGCTCTTTGAATGTTGGTAACTTTGAGCCAAACCAGACGTTCAGCAGCACACCTTGCTCTGGGAACCTAGGGTGCTGCCAGGCAGCTGCAAAGCTGTGTGGGAAAGATGTGTTTTTGCTCCAGAGAAATGTCTTTTTTGGTGTGGGGCTACTTGATCCTTCTCCACCCACTACTTTCCCGTGATGTGAGAAACATATCCAGAACTCTAGTTGGGGGAGAGGGGATAGGAAGAGAAAGGGGCAGGAGCAAAGTGCTGGGGGTGGGGGTGGATTAAGCATCCCCTCCTACTGTCTACTGCATACCGTATCCCCCTTTCTACCACTTCACTGCTGTTTGGTAGTAACCTGGGTTCCTGTACCTGGATCTGTCAGTGAATGCTCGGGTTCTGTCCTAAGAGCATCTGTTTGAAGGGCTGAGGACAGACTGGCAATCTGAAGCGGAGGCAAAGCGGAGGGAACTGGAGCGGGGGAAAAAACCCACGGCCGTTCACACTGGCCAGAGCAATGCGGATCAGTGGCGATACGGAGCGTTCAGACTGCCACAGAGCGTTCAGACTGCCGCATAGCCAGCGCGCGCCACTCGCGCGCGCCGCTGCACTTTTTTTTGTTTTCCTTTGATGTTTTTCGCACATGCGCACATGCGCAAAACTTTTTGCCGGTGCGTTCACACTTCCTCCGGATGCCTCCCGCTTCTTCCAGTTCACACTGTTTGGAAGCGGGAGGCATGCGGAGGAAGGCCCCTGAACACCAGGAAAAACCGGTGTCCGGGTAAAGCGGAAGGAAAGCGACTGGGAGATGGGTAAGTACGCAACGGAGCCAACGGACAGATGCGCATGTCTGAACGTGCTCCTTTCCTCCGTTTGCGAAGCGTGCCTGCCCCGCTTTAGATTGCCAGTCTGTCCTCAGCCAAGGTCTGGTGCAGATAGATATCTGAAGTTCTATTGCATAGCAGGCAAAGAATTGTTCTTTGCTGCTTCAGAAAACAAAGCTAGAGACCAAAGTACAAAAGGATTGGGGGGGCCGCAGCAATTTTTATAGTAAAACATGGCAGTGTGTTCCCATAGCAGTCTTGGGAACACAGTATTGTCTACTTAGTCCTTAGGTCTAATTGACTTAAATTACAGGAAGGTTGATTTTGGTTCAGCATTAGGAGAAGCTTTCTGGTGTTGAGAGTAGTTTATCAATACTGCCATTTTTCTAGGGGATGGGTAGGCTGAACGTCAGGAATGCTCTAGTTTTGGATTTCCTACACTGAGCAGGGGTTTGGACTCTGTGGAGGAATCCAGTTTTCCTTGGAGGTTTGAACTGAGGAAAACCTTCACCTTGAGTTTTAAAAAGTTTTGTCTTCCTTGGCAGCGCACGCAATGGGGGGGGCGCACGCAATGGGGGGGGCGGTAATGCTTGCTAGTTTCACCAACTAAGCCTTTAGATATTGCAAATAGTAGGCCTGGCAGACACAATGGAATTGTCAAATCTCTCTCACACACACATAACCTTCCAGCATTACAGGTGATACCTAGCAGGTAACAGAAATCCGGAAGACTTAAGCAGCTAGAAAGTCTTCAGGAAAATTTTCTGGAGACTTCAGGAAAAGCTTCTCTGACCTGGCCTGACCTTGTCAGTGGAAAGAGAAAGAGAGGTGATAAAATTCCTGGGAGCAAGTAGGAAGGTCTCTTTTGTGCTGATTCCACTGAGACAAAGGTGGACATGGCAAAATCTGTGGAACACTTTGCATTTGCGAAGGGCTTTATAAATTATCGCTAATGATATCAAAAGACTGCTCTTGCAGTCCACATGCTGCCACTTTTGAAAGCTCCAAAACACACACTATTAGCATAGATGTGCCACTTTCCCTCACCCCATTAGTCTTCCTGAATAGATATACGGGGGAGGTGTGAGTCACTCTTGAGCCCAGCAGTTGTTTTGCCGCGCAAAGCATACTGATCTTCAGCAATGAATTAATATGGATTTTAAAGCTCCTTTGGTTTGACTATAGATTTTTCATTAAGCAAAAAAGACATGACGTAGGAAAATAGACTGTAGCTGAAGGACACTTAATTACCTTTCAGATGGAGGCTATTACAAAGTGCAAGTATTACTGGATGTCCCTGTGAGGCTTTTATAACAGGTTCATTTGAAATGACTAAGGAGAAATGTGTAATTTAGTGAGCAACGCTTCCTCTTGGCTCCATGCCTCCTTGAGGTTACAGTCGACATATGGAGTGGTCAGATACCAATATCATCCAGTCAAATGCCCAACTTCAGGAACAGCTGTAACATTCCTTAGTGGCTTTCTGTTGTCACAGTGGCTAATCCAGGAGGAGATCCATCTCCAGCTAGGGCTGCAGCGATCTGTAATGTATTCTGGCTAACTGCGGTTTCGGACTCTGAACACTAATGGACTTTGATTACAAAAAAATAATCTTTAAATGATCTGGTTCAGTTTTTCTACTTCTGTATTAAGCTTGTAATTACACTTTTACCCAGCGGGGTTTGGTCATATGTTCTGTATTAGTTTAAATTGCCACTTACCACTGTTGAGTGTTTACTGTAGCAAATGTATTTCATTAAAAACAGTTTCGAAATGCCAGTCAAACGGAGCCTGAATCTTTGCCCAAAAAGTGGTTCAGAGACTCTCCTCCCCCATTGTCACACGAGTCACTCGAGCTGGCCTCGTTGTCCCCTGACTCGCTGGCCGCGCCCTGCGTCGCCACTTCGTCCACCCCTGCCCCAGGCTGCCAGGGACTCAGATATGGCACGGGAGGGGAATGTTAAGACACAACTCCCACACCCTAGTGCCTCCTGGTGGGATCCTTTCTCACTCTCTCTCTGGGCATTCCGTCTCATCCACACTCAGGCCTCTCCTCCCCGGCCCCTTTTGGCTGCCTTTCTTTTATACTTTCCCCTCCCGTCACCTCCCTTGTGCTAACCCCACCTCCCTTCTCCCCACCCCCCTTCTTAGCTGCAGATGCTGAGTCTTGAGTGCTACTTCTGGGTCCACCTGGCCTGCTCTCCCCTACTGCCGAGCGCACCGCTCGAATCCATGTCATGGCCCTCGCACCGGGCCTGCGGCCCAGCGCGGTCTGCCCTGCACCTGGGCTTCCTTCTCCCTCGACCCTGCCGATGACATTCAGGACTGCTGCCTCCTGCGCCGGCCCTCTCCGGGCCTTTGCTGCTGCTCCCAGGGGTGGTAAGGCTCTGCCCGGCCACTCCCCCCCCCCCCTGTACTCGCTTGGACTGCCGCGGCTGCGGGACAAGGCACCCGTGTCGTTGCGGCATTCCCGGGGATCCCATTACTCGCCCCCTCGCTGGGCACCGGAGTTGGTGGTGTCACCCCAGCCGCCACTCCCTCGCCTCCCTTGCCGGTGATGGGGCGTAGGTCCCGCCCCAGCTCCCTCGCTTCCTCTTCGTGGGGGTCGGTAATGTCGGGGGCCGGTTCGGGGGGGGGGGGTTGTCAGGCCTCATGGTTGGCTGTCGGGGTCTCCGGAGCCCGTGATAGTCCCTCCAACGAGACACTCATTAAACCCTAAAATCTGTTGAACTTGATCATAACAACCTAGAGATTTTAGGTTCAGGTTTCATTCCCATTCAAGTATTTAAAACATCGCTCTGAGCGGGTTTTGGGACTAGGATTCAAAATTGGTTTGACTCAATATAGTCAGTGGGATCTCTTTTGTCATAGAACAACCAAAAAGACATGCCTGATTCTGCAGAAGTTATAAAATAGATTTTTCTATGTAATGGGAAGCCAGAGTAATTTACATTGATACAGCTGTAAGAATCAAGACTGTTTAAAGTGGTTTTTGTTTGGCTGAACTACAGATAAGTTTGCGTGAAGAGTATTAAACCTGAGTATGAGTTTCTCCAGGGCCACATCTTCAAAGAAGATTGACTTGCCGTGTTTACAGCTGTGTTTTTTCTCAAACATAATTGTATTTTTATAGTAGCCAGTCACATCTTTCCCCCAGTTTCCCTGTCTCTGAAATAAAGAGAAGCATCTTCAGTTCTTAGCACTGGATGACTGTACAGTGCAAAGTAGGATGAAAGAGAAAAGCAGATATTCTTCACACATCACTGTACACATCTGTAAAAAGCCCAGTCGCTTTCCAGCTTCGTTTTAAAAATCTGTTAACATTTTACAAGCCGCCGTGAACCAGAGTGATCTGTCACACATGCCTCAGATATTTCCCAAAGCAGAACCTTTTTACAGAGGATTTCTTTCCTCAGTTCTGCTTTAACAGGGTACAGTGCTGCTCTGGAATATGTGTCATGAACTGTAAGGACACACATCTGAAATATATACATCTTTTATCAGTTTGTGTGGCTTTGGGTCAAGTGCTATCTCTCTGGGCACTGATGTGAAATAGTTATCAGTCCTAAAAACATCAGTATTGCTCTGCTGCAGCATAGTAAAGGGACACATTTGGACTGGCAGTCTCTTTTCTCAACAATGTGCAGCCAGCTGTCGTTGCATGCTCATAAGCAAGGCATGATAGGTGTCCCCTTTTTACCTGTCCCCAGCATCTAGTTCTCAGAGATATACCACCATTGAACATGACTAATAGCCCCCTGTGTAGACATTCTTCATGCTTTTTTTCTAATCCCGTTTAAAGGTCACTGAACATAATTGCCACTGAGCATATCTTGGGGTAGTGAATTCCTTTAAGTTAATTGTCTCTTGCTAGAAGGAACATTGGAGGGAAGGCAGCAATGTATAACCCAGTCTCATCAGCTCTCGGAAGCTAAGCTGGGTCAGTACTTGGATGGGAGACGGCCAAGGAAGGCTCCACCTCTGCTTCTCACTCGCATTGAAAGCTTCTTACTTGGGGTTACCAGAAGTCAGTCTGGTGTAGTGGTTAAGTGCGCGGACTCTAATCTGGGAGAACCGAGTTTGATTCCCACTCCTCGCACCTGCTGGATGACCTTGGGGAAGCCGTAGTTCTGGCACAGCTGTTCTTGAAAAAGAGCAGTTTCTGTCAGAGCTCTCTCAGCCCCACCTACCTCACAGGGTGTCTGTTGTGGGGAGGGGAGGGGAAGGGAAAGGAGTTTTTAAGCCGCTCTGAGACTCCCTTGGGGAGTGAAAGGCGGGGAATAAATCCAATCTCCTCTTCTTCTTCTTCAGTTGCAGCTTGACGCATACATATGTAGAAAGACTATTTCTCAGGCCATTCCCCCCCCCAAGTGACTGCTTGGGGGTGGTACCATGAGAAGGGTGCTGATGCCCCTCAAGAGCTTGCCATGCTACCTGCCATTGGGGTCCAAGGACTTGCAGCATTGGCACAATGGCTTGCCTCAAACCCAGCTGGTGATGGCATGGGTCTAAGAGGGGACTTTACTTGGGGCGACAAGATAACCAGAACTACCCTGTTGATAACTATGCATATTAAGTACGATAGTTGTCAGTCCCTCCTTGCTAGCCTTCCAAGCACAGGGAGTAGGGTCACCAGACATGTCCTGGCAACTAGTGGGCGATGGGAGAAGATGGAGAGGCAGTAGCATCGCACTGGGTGACATTCTAGCATTTACCCCCAAACTCTGTAGAGATCCTGGGCAAGTGCTACAGCATTGCCCCAATGCAATACTGACACTTCCAGGCCACACCAGAAGCGACATCATTGTGCAGCGACAAAGAGGGCCCCCCCCCCCCCATTTTGCCAACCTGCTTCCACCCACCAACCAGATGAGCATTGGTGGGCATCAGCAACAATTACCAGGAGTTTGCCTGCCATTAGTGGGCACCTGATAAGCCTAACAGATGGTCTGTATAAACTTTATTAACTTCACATACTTAAGAAGTGTCGATTTTATACCCTGCTCTTCACTACCCAAGGGAGTCTCAGAATGGCTTACAATCTCCTTCCCTTCCCTTCCTCTCCCCACAACAGGCACCTTATGAGGTGAGGGGGGCTGACTCTGAGAGAACTGTAACTGACCCAAGGTCCCCCAGCGGGCTTCATGTAGAGGAGGGGTGAATCAAACCTGGTTCTCCATATTAGAATCCACCACTCTTAATCACTACACCACAGCTGGTTCTGTGATGGTGTTAAATGAAACTAAATTACCTCCATCTGCGTTTCTGCTGATATATTTGCTTAGCTAAAGGCAAGACAAATAATTGATACAATTCTGTGGTGTGAGAGTTGTACCATGTTATATATTAAAAGCAAAATAACTTTTCTGATCTGCAAACTGCACTTGCATCCATAATGAATTTGAAAAAGACCGCCCTGAATCATTGTAATCGCCCAACGTAGACTGTCCATGCTGCAGACATTATGAGCAGTGCCAAGATTGCTATCCCACTAGAGAGCCCCTTATGAAACTATTAGCTGTAATTCAGGAAACCATTCCCTTTGATTTAATCAAGAATTGTGTGTGTAAATTTGCTAGGGAAAAGCAGTTTAAAATTACAATACTGGATGTAAGTGCAGGCTGCAGTCTTTGAAACTTCCCTAGCTCTTGACTGAGAATCTGTTTTACACTTTCCTTTCTACTTTAAGTTTGGTTGTTCCCCCAAGTTTTATCAAATGTAACAAACAGGTTTTTTTACAAGCTGGAAATATATACATGGACTTATCCTTCAATGTCTTACATACACTCAATCTGTTTAAAACACGTACCATTCCTACTGTTCTCGAGTATTCACAGACCACTGACACCACCCCAAATTATATACCCAGTGCCCCAGTCAGAAATCTGTACCGTTGACTGTCACTGTCCTGACTCCTCTGCATATGCTTTCCACCCCAAATAGTTCTTTCCCTCCCTAGGTCTTTGTGCTGACACTTCTATTCCTTATTGGTTAAAATGTCTATGAATATTCCATGACTCCACATTGTCTTGTGTCAATCAAAGAAAGCATAGCATAGGACTTCATATCATTTTGAACTCATCACTCCAAAACATAGCGAACATCGCTGCATTCCATATCTGATACTGGAAACAAAATATGTTTCCCCACAAGGTAGTATCATCACTTAAGTTAAATTGAGTATCATCTGTTGTTTCTTCTCCACAGTATTTTTGAGATTACCTAATAAGGTGCTAGCTGGAATTGAGCAGCAGTTACCTGCTTAAATATAGAACAGTTATAAGTTCTAGATAACACTGTGTTGCATTTACAAAATATCTGCAGAAAAGTCAATCCAGTTTTCCCCTACATCTTCAGTGTATTCCACATGATAGATCTGTTTTAGCCTATGTGAAGTTATGTTAAGAGGTCTTAACAAATTAACAGATGGAAGTTGATATGACCACTACACCCATTGTTGTATTTGAGAGCGAATTGGAGAACACTGGCTGTTCGTTTAGGAAAACCGAGTATTTTTATTTCTGAGGAAATATCAGATACATTTCTCCTGGCTAATAGATTCTTGTTACCAAGAGTATTTTCAACTGCATACAGTTCTCTTACAAATCCACATTTTTTAGTGAGACATACCATTTCATGTCTTATCTGAAAAAAAGGATAGCTGGGCACTTTGTACAGTCACATTTGATTTTCTGTCCTTTGAAATAATAAAATATCATTCCACATTAAATGATTTAACATCACAAGAGTATGAGTTTCCCACAATATTCCCTCCCCAGGATATAATTTCTATTGATTTTATATGATTGCTAATATAACTCAGTACCATGATTTTCACTGGTTAAGACTGAGCACATCTGCAGAACCATCTCAACGGTATTTCAGCTGGCTCCTGCCAGCGTTCTTACTCTGTTTCTCTGTTTCTCATCAATATCACTTTCAAAAGTCATAAGGACCAATAAAACAGCCCATCCTTCTTTAAATAAGGTTCAGTTGCCAGTTAAAAACCTTCAGACGTTATGCGTCAACCATTACTTGATGCCTAAAAAAGTTGACTCAGACTTGTAAACATTGTGGGGTTTGGCCCATGTTTTTCCCCCCTCCTGTAACTATGGAATCTGAAGACTATAAACATAATTCTGATTAGATTATAAAATCAGAAAAAGTAATCACAATCCTAAAGCATGCTAATAAGTTCACATTAATCATGCAGGTCAGTCAATGGTAGATGATAACCCCAGCATAAATCTTGATATTCTACGATTGAGTACTTTACCATTCCTCTCTTTCGAGCTGTTGTGTTCATCATGATGTTGTTTTTCCACAAAGCCTAAAGCCAAAGACCAGATGTCAGAAGTTAATGATATGTTCACTGTAAGAGGAATTTTAAAGGTAGATCTAAATGAATTAAAGTAAGTGCTTCAGCGGCTGTCGTTTATATCATTATGGCCCAATTGACATGAATGCCAGGCATTCAGCAAGGACAACCAAACCTTGTCTGCCCTCCAGTGTAATGAGAAATGAAACCACTAGAATATCTTGGGGCAATGGGCAATGAGAGAAGGAGAGAGAGAGAGTTTGAGGAGAAGAGCACAAACTTCCTTGGAGGCAAAATGGGACAAACTTCAAGATGTTTTGTATGTCTTCATTTTTATTTTTATTTTTAAAAAGGCCTTTTCTGTTCCAGGAGTTTCTTCTTTCTACCTACAGTGCCATATTCTTGTTCAGCAGAGGTCCATTTACCTTGAGTGAACTACTGAGCTTACTGAAAAAATGGCAGTGTTGAAGTACACTTAATAATAACATAGGAGCATAGCAAGGAATATAACTGATGAGGTAGTATACTAAAACAAACGGAACTATTTCAAAGGAAAACCATGTTACATGTGTTTTTCTCTTGCACATGATAGTAACCAAACCATAAATCTTAGTTTTATGCATCTCCACCAACAAAAGTTCTTGGTGTTACACAGCTGAGTTGCAGACAGAGAAAATAAATACAGACCACTAGCAGGTCTCATGGCCAGCTAGATATATGACACATTTTTCTTTGCTTTTTGTGTTCCTGGCTAGTAGGAAAAAGAGACAGGTAAACTGGCTCTTGGTCGATATGGTGCATCACAACTTATGTAGGAATAGTTTGGGATATTGATGGTTGCTAATGTTTGGAAATGGGGAAGTTCAAAAATAATTCCCCGAGTGTGGAAAATGTCAAATCATTACAAGCTTAGCCAAAACCCTCCCCAGAGCTCAGTCAGGTTGCAGCAGTGGCGGAGGCCTCATCTTTAAATTTTTGATGATCACATGTTGGGTCAATTACGGATGTGGATTATGCGGCATGTTGTTAGCAGCGGACATTCTCCAGCATGCTCAGGAAGGAACACCACTGCCTGAAGGTAATCATGAAGCATCTAGATATTAAAAATGGGATCATTGATGCAACTGCTCTCGTTGTGGGACCACATCCGGCCTGTGCTGCAGTCGCTGCACTGGCTGCCTATAGCATACCGGATCCGGTTCAAGGTGCTGGTGTTAACCTTTAAAGCTCTGTATGGTCAGGGGCCTGCCTACTTGAGGGACCGCCTTTCCCGATATAAGCCCCAGAGGTCACTGAGATCAGGCACTCAACATCGCCTGACTTGCCCCGGTCCGAAAGACGCTCGGTTGGCCTGCACCAGGGTCAGGGCTTTCTCAGTGGCGGCTCCCCACTGGTGGAACGAGCTCCTGGATGACGTCAGGGCCCTGCAGGATCTATTGCAATTCCACAGGGCCTGTAAAACGGAGCTCTTCCGCCAGGCTTTCAACTAGGAGCCACCACCGGGGGGAGGAATTGATCTGGTAACATTGCCCTGGTCCTGTTGGTAGCACCCCTTGTTGTTCTGTTCGCCACGAGAACTCTGAAGTCGCCATCTGTTTTGTGTAGGATGTGGTGTGGATTTTAATTGGGTATTTTATATTGTAAACCTTTGTTGTAAAGGTATTTTATGCTTGTTAGCCGCCTTGAGCTGGTTCGCTGGCAAGGCGGGATATAAATATAATAAATAAATAAATAAATAAATAACTGCCAACTCTCCCGTTTCTGGTTCTCTCCTAGGAAAGAAAAGGACTGTTGGGAAGGACTGGAGGAAGGCACCCCTCCCCGCCTCCCAGTTTGTATTATTTTTTAGAAAAAGGCAAGGTTTGTTTCAATAATTTCCCAAGAAGACTAAAAACAGCAACAAAAAACAGAAGTGCCAATTCTGAACTGAGATTAAAAGAATTATACCAGTCATTAGTTTAGAAGGAGAGAGGGAGACTGCGTATGCTCGCATGTGCTTTCTTCTTACCTTGAATAATGATATGGACTTGGGGGCAACCAAAGAAGTTGATGGGCAGGAGATTTAGGACTGACAAAAGAAAGTACTTCACAGAATGTCTGATTGTGAAACTCTCTGCCACGGAATGTGGTGATGGCCCTTAGTACAGGTGGCTCTAAGAAGGGAGTTCCCTGAGCTGGATGGCCCAGGCTGACCTGATCTCCTCAGATCTCAGAAGCTAAGCAAGGTTGGCACTGTTTACTCTTGCCTTGAAAACTCTATGGGACTCCTTTTGTCCCCAAGTCAGCTGCAACTTGATGGCACATCCAATAAGAAAAGGGACCAGACAAAATCATTAAGGATAGATCCATCATGAGCTGTTAAGCCTCAGTGTTTAAATGGATCCTCCATCTTCAGAGGTGGTACTACTCTAAACAGCAGGGCCAGCTTATCCATTAGGCAAAGTAGGCACGATGCCTAGGGCGCATAGGGGTCCATGAAAATATTTTAATTTCTTTTTAAATCAAAGCAAAAATGAACTTTGGGGTCAAAAAAAATGTTCTAATTTTTTTCTCACATGAGAAGAAAATGAAATTTTAGGCCCCACAAAATTTATTAAATTTTGCCCAAAACAGAAAAGAATAATATATTGAAGTACTTAAAATTATATCAAAAATAATTTTAATATTAATATTATCATGGTGATTGGGGCCCACGAAGGCAAAAGTGCCTCGGGCCCTCGAAAGTCATAATACAGCCCTGCTAAACAGTTGTTGTTGGGGTCCAACTATTTTGACCTCTGTGGGAAGCAGGATGCTGGACTAGATGGACCGTTTATCTGATCTCTTAGGATTCTTCTTGGGTTCTTAGATTTTAATCATACACAGCCTTTTATCATTGAGTTCTCTCTCTAGTGCTGCTACACATCACAGTCTATTCTAATGTTTATTGCAAAGAAGGGCCTACAGAAGTACCTCAGGAGCCTGTGGGGCTTTTGCTGGGTTCTTGCCATTCTGGCTCGCATGGAAGCAACTTATAGATGTTAAATTTAATCATTTTAGATGCATTCCATATGTTCGTGACAACATATTTTACAACTGGTTCCCATCTGTCCGCTCTTCATGGATTCCAAAGAACAACTTGGATTCTTAAAGTTTTGATATATAATGGTTTTTTAGCATATGCTTAAAATGCCACAGAAATGGGGAAATGAGAGGGAGGGACACCCAGAGAAAAAATGAGAGCATGAAAAAAGCATTTTGAAATCCCATTTTATATCAGTTGGAGAAACATAGAAATCCTTAAAGGAACTTTTAAAAGTACTTTGGCTGGGTCAAGCTCATAGACTTCACCAATAAAATGCAATATTGATAGAGCTTAAAGAAAGTTACTAGCAGCATGACTAGAACAATGGCATTTGTTATGTTTATTTTGCCTTCTGAGGCATTAATCCTCAACATCACACCTATGGGGTCCACCAGTGGGTTTCCAGGAACCCATTCACTCTTCCCTCAAAGTATCTCTTCCCTAAAGCAAATAAGCAATCCTGGGTTTTCTTTACCCCACTGAATAGGGTTGCCATTCCCCCGCTTTCAGGGCCCCCATACGCCAATCCGGATGGGGCCGGCAGGGGAACCCCGTCCCCAAAGTGTCATGTTCGTGCCAACGTGCCTGGCACAATGACGCCGCCTGGAGGTGATGTCATCATGCAGGGCACGTTGCGGGGGGACACTCTATATTCTTTGAGGAAAAACTCTATGGTTTTTCCTCAAATGATAGCGCATCCCCCACAACAGGCCCTGTGCAATAACATCACTTCTGGGTGTCGTCATAGCGGTGCATGCGTGAAACATGCGCACCAAAGAACTCCCAGAGCAAGAAAGGGATCCCCTGCCACTGAAGCAGGAGTTCAGAAGAACTCAGAGACCCCATCTGTGTGTTTGCCGGGAGCGCCCATTCAGAAACAGCTGCCTGCACCCTAGGAGGATTGCATCACACCCGCATTTTGTGATTGACTGCTGCAGCCCATGGAAGACTTTTGGTGATTAGCTTTAGCTCCCGTGGCAGCTATTTTACAGTGGCACCTACTCCCTATGCTCACAGTTCCAAAGGTCTCCATAGCCTCATCAGGATTAGATTAGGGTGTGACTCTCCCTATAATGTCTCACACAAAACCATTTATCTCTTTGAACTTTAGGCCAGCTCAGTTCTAATTTCATACTGGTAACATTCATCTTCCTTGCATTACCATGTGCCTGGCCAAGAAATGAAAATGAGCAAAAGTGCAGTGCATTATATTGTTGAGCAATGCACATCGTATTAGGCTGAAGAAGCAAAGGTGTTTAGATGGAAATCCCATTCGGTCCAAACAATAATGCCTCTAGACATCACAAATACTTTTGCAAGGAAACCCTGAAACCTGACAAGTGGCATGCTGATAATAGACTATGTAGTAATTGTTTTAGTCGATCTTCTTCCTTCCAGTGCTGGAAGCGAATGACTATTTAAAACCTAGCATTAAATACCTTGGGCTTGTGTTGCAAGTTAATTTGCATTTGATGGAATAATTTCATTTGTTTTGCATTGCCTGGTTTCCAGACAAATTGAATGCAACTTTCTGCAATATTTTAGGTTTCCTAATACAATTATCTGTAGAGTTAGAGAGACTAAATATAAAACTGCAAAGCATACGAGTTTTTTATTACAGGAGATAAGTTATGGCCAACTCATACAAATAGAACAGATGTATATTGCCCATTTTCCTTGGAAACAGGAAAGCCAGTGCAAATTGTTCCCAGTACTTCTGAGCTGTGCTGCAGGAGAAGGATACAAAGCTTTCTGCTTTAAATCAGTGCAGTGGACATGAAAGCCAGAAACAATGGCAGTGTCCTGTACTCACTTGAGAAAGCGCTTTCTCATGGTTGCAGCATGGATGATTGTCCGACTGGAATAATTGCTCCACTACCACCCACACACTGTCTACATGTTTTTCTTCTGCGACCGAAAGAAAATTGGCCATCCAACTACAGTGTTGATACCAAATGGCAAGTTGAATTGCTGCTGGCAGGGGCAGACACAAAGCTTCATAGTGGCCCCAGGCAATGTGGGAATACAAACTCATTTATGGATGTAGAGCCTGTAGAAAATGCTGTGACCCCTGCCATCAACCCGTGTATCCATGAGCCAGTCTTTGCTTTGTTTCGATCCCAAAGTGATCTTGCTTGGTTATCTGAAAATGTCGTAACTATCTCTGACTGGGTATTTAGTGGTGACTGTGTTTTCTACTGCTAAGGTCTATATCATCTTCTCTTAGAAAAAATATAGACCTTCTTCCTCTGATAGAGTGGCTTGTAAGGGTTTGGTCAACTACTCTTATGTCTAAATTGACATACTTTAAACAATTAGTAAAAATGAATCAGTTGTCATATTCATAGAAAATCTATTTTTATTGATTGTTGGAATACAAGTATTCAGAATAATAGTCAGCCTTTTATTATTTGTTATGGAGAATGTTATATATGGAGGGGAAACCCTTTAAATATTGAACCTATAAGAATTATTTTGTTCTTTGCGTTTATTGTTCTGTATTGTTTGCATTGGGAGGAAAGGCATCATGGTATAGCCCGATATCATCAGATCTCAGAAGCTAAGTAGAGTCAGTATTTGGATGGAAGACCACCAAGGAAGGCTGCAGAGGAAGGCAATGGGAGACCACCTCTGTTTCTCACTTGCCTTGAAAACCCCTTGCTGGGGTCACCATAATTCAGCTGAAACTTGACAGCACTTTACACACACACACACAATTTATGTTAGTTTGTATTTATAATATTTTTAATATAGTCTGACAATCTGTTATCTTCATGAAGACTGTTCAGTTATGGTTCACTTTTCTTGTGAACTGAAGTTAATTTGCTGTGTATATAGTGTGCAACTGTAGAGGTAGACACAAGGATGGGGTAATGGTGGAAATGTATGTCAGACCATGTATGAACAGGTAATACTGAGGGTCTGGTAATTCATCGCCAGCAAGGAAGAAAGCAGGGAGCTGTTAAAGATATCTGATCTGGAGGGCTTTTGATGTTGGGATGGAAGCTTTATAGAGGAAAAAGTAATAGATTTTTAGAATTTACATTTTAGTTGATGCAGGATGGCCTACTGAAAACAGATCAAGGAGAACAAAATGAAAACGTCAAAAGACTGATAAGTGACGATACCCAAACACATTAATTTCTTGATCAGAAAGCATCAACATGTTTATCTAAGTGCATGAATCAGTGAAGAAAAATGACTATTAGCATATCCACTGATGTGTTTACTGAAATGTAGGGGATGGAAATTTCAGACTTCCTTCTGAGTAAGGCTCATTTGACTTCCTTCAAAAAGTTGAAGGTGCGATGAATGAACACATAGATGCAGCCTGAAAGACATTTATCAGCAAGCTCTGTCTTGTGACTAAGAGCCAAATCAGACATTTGAATGTTTAAATGTATTGATTTAGTACAGTTATTAGTTGCTTTTCAACAGTTTGCAAAATGGAGGAATAACGTTAGCAGTAGGATGTTCAGCTCTTGGGTACTCTCTGCCATTCTGACTCCTCTGCATGTTGGTGAAACCTAAAGGATTTCCCAAGAGAGTAGAAAGCATAGAAAGTCTTGCTTCTGGTTTGGGGGTCTAAGGTATGTCATGGAGAGCCGCCCATAGCTCAGGAGATCTGCACCTTCACATGCAGGAGGGAAATGACTAAGCCTTTATTGTAAATGCAGAAACAAGATGCAGAAACAAGATGAACTAATCACTTGAGCTTCCTGGCACCCCCTTTCCTTGTGCTTACTTATTTTAAAGTGGCTTACATCATTCTCCTCTTTTCCATGTTACTCTCGCAACAACCCCTCGAAGGTCGGTATCTAGTCCAAGGTAACTTGGCAAGCTTCCATGGTGGAGTGGACATTCAAACCTGGGTCTACCAGATCCTAGACAGACACTCTAACATTACTCCACAAAGTTAAATCTCCAAAGATACTCACAATTTCATTGTATGTCACATGAACATGTGGGGCTGGATCCAACAAGCTTTTCAGCTGGTGAAAAAGGAATGAGGTATACCCTCTGACCACCAAAAAAAGGCTATGCTGGGAATTATGGAGCCTGCATGGACAAAAGCCATGATGGACAGGGTCTGTAGTAAGGCCGAGCATTGGACAAGACTGTGTTTAAAAGCTGACAGAATCCTATCCTAGAGCTGAATTTGTTGCTGGGCTATCTTTCTTCACAAATGGCTTATGGTTGTCCATAATTGTGTCAGCAGGAAATACTTCAAAGGCTGCCCTTCACCAAAGATGGTCATGAGGAGCCTTGCCAACTTGGCCTGGTCCCGTGGAATATCTTGAATCCCAGCATAGCGCAGGTTGATCTGTGTTGATCTGAAAAATGTGGTTGCATAATTGCTATTTACAACAACAACAACAACAAAAGCCTGTGGAACTAACTAGGGGTGTGCAAATTATCAGGCAAGAAGATAAAGCCAGTCTAGATGTCGTTATGTTGGAAGTTGTCCTTAGTTTCATAGCAAAGAATGACTTCAGTGATCTGAATGCTTTGCAGGTGGCAGATTGTGGCAGTGCTCCTAATTTTAGCCAAGGGCTGTCTAACTTAACACAGCCATGCCACCTTGTGTTAGTTTCTGCCACAGCTCTGATGCACTCTGGCATTTGGTTCTAATCTCTGTCATACAGAACTGGTGTATGCTATTTTAAGAATCCCTCACTTTCCCAGGAGGCAGGCATGTGTTGTGATTCCTTTGGGACATTTGGGTTAAACGTTCTGCATTTGGATAACAGATATTAACACAGCATAAGGTATCTTGGAGACACACGTCTCAAAAAACTGAAACTCATAATCTGGAATGCTTATAAATCAGTTTGGTTTTGTTTGTTTTTTAAAAACTGTGCTTCCCAAAGCTGTTGCTATGGTACATGGCAGCTTGATGAACAACTCCTTAAGAATGGTGAAGATGCTGACATCATAGGATATTGACACAGAGACTTTAAGGGCATGCTGAGAGATTCCTCCCACCCGTTCCTTTTTTTACTAACATACAGCCTGATAAGGAGTTCTGGAGAACTGGAAAGTTTGCTCGCTATGTTATATTATTTTGGTTGGTTTTGAATTTTGCTACAGACCTTTGTGCAATTTTTTGAGAACCCTCTGAACTTGGCACCCATGTCACGTAGAGTGGTATGTGCAGTTTATGATTAACTGAAGGTTTTCATGTTCAACATAACACAACATTAACTGAGTGTAATCAACTGTAATTTCTGAAGCCCTAATAGCAGTTCTAATAGCCCCAACTAGCCTGATGTCATCAGAGCTTGAAAGCTAAGCAGGTTTGATATTTTGATGGGGGGGCACTGAAGAAGGGCTGCTGTGATGGACTGCACATTTTAAGAGGCTTAGAAGCACTGTACCAACAACTAAAGGACTGTGAAGGGTTAGTGCCTTAGTGACAGGCTGCTCTAAGCAATCTGTTTGGTTAGCATCAGCTGAGGGGGAAAAAAGTCTTGAGAGAGCTGGATGCTGAGGAGATTCAGTCAGATTCCTGCCTTAACTGAGAAGAGGCATGTACTGCAACCATCTGACATTAACCTTGTCAGGAAAAGGGTTTAGTGCTGACAGTCAGATTTCAACCTTGACTAAACACAGTTTGAATTCAGCATTAGCTGAAAGCAGTTTGAACACAGCGAACTGGGGGACAGTTTGGCAAGGAAGTTTGGGTACTAGAGACTTCCATTCAGGATAAAGGAAAGGGGAAGATCTTCTAGAGGGAGAAGAAGATTCCCTATCCAGTCAGACAGGGAGAGTTATCTCTGAGGAGAACAGAATTCCCTGGTGTGGTGTGATTAGAAACTGCCTTAAAAGTCAGTGAAGAGTACTGGTGTTCCAAGAGAATGGGATGGGTTCTGGGAAGAGGGTACCAGCCTTCTGGGCACCAAAAGAGTCAACAATCACTCAAATACAGTATATTAGAGTGTTTGGGAAAACACTGGAACTAAAGCCTCTCAATATAAAGATCCAAGTAACTGTGAATAAATTAAGAACCTCTCATTAGCCTGATATATAAGATCAAAAGTCTGTGCTTGTACTAGTTTTACCTCAGTAATTTCAACCCCTGATTTCACTAGACCTTTCCCATTGATGTTCACTAAAACGTTTTGTTATTTTTGAATTTTAAAAGTGTCTGAAAGGCCATTTCCAAGAGTTTAAGTTGAAGGGCGATCCTATCCCTTCCCTCAGGTTCGTGGGCTGAGCATATAGTAAAAATATACCTTACTGACAGGGTGGGACAGCCAGAGTTTCTTCAGGGGAGAAGAAGACACATTACAGGGTGGAACAGCTCAGTGTATGAGGAGACAGAAAAATGGAGGGAAAATCTAGCCTCCGAGGGAGGAAAGTGGAAGGGGCCCATCATAACTGCAGTGCCAAGAAAGGCAATGGCAAATTTTCTCTGCTCATCTCTTGCCTTGAAAACCTCATGAGGTGGAACTTCATGGGGTCACCATGAATTGGTTGCAACTCAGTGGCATACATTACTTACTTGATCACTGAAAAACAACAGAACTGTTCTATTCCTTCATCGGTGTCTGTTTTGCTGAACCTTCCCTGTTAAGGCAAGCATTTTCAGTTATGCCAGTTTCCCATTTAATTAACGTGGCAAAACATGTGCCACAAGGTGAATGATTTGACTTCTGTAGTGACAGGAGAAGATTCAGCTTGTTGTTTTCCTACCTTAGGGATGTTTGCTGTGCCAAATGTACAAGAGTCATTACTTTATTGGGTCATTAGATATTCCATTTCTTACCTTTATTAGCAAATTTGTTTCACTTTTTATCATTTAGTTTATTCATTCTCAGCCCTCACTACTTCTCTTTTTTTAAGCATGTGTTTCTGTATGTTTGGCCAGATAGATCCAAGATGTTTGATATGTACAAATCAAAACTAAGCATCATATTTTGAGCCTATCATGTTCAGATCATGTTTGCTAAACTGCATTTTACCATTCTAATTCCTGCTTATTCCTTTTTGTCACAAAATCTAGACAATTTGGCCCACCCATCTGAATGGCCTTTTAATTATCTGCATATTTTGGATGCCTGCCAGGCTAATTATACAAGTTGCACTGCTTTGTATTACTAATAAACAGGGTGATTGAACAACAGTTTGTTTGTGGTTGAAGTATCCAAATTGTTGTAGATGTTCTGAATAACCGAACCAAACAATGGCTAATTGGATGAACTGTGCCTAAATTACCAAAAGCAAGCACTACTGTGGATTTCCTTCACTGAGAAGTTTGAACCTAGAGAATCCTCAGGGTCATCTCAGTACTCCATTGATTCAGTGGGCATTTGAGACTCATCTACGACATGCTGACTACAACAGCAATAGGGCGTGACAATATAAGTGGAAAGTGCATAATTGTTTACACCATAGCAAAGTGATATAAAGCACTCAATAGCACTTCGAGTGATGTGTCCTCTGTTTACTTCAAGCTCTCTTTGAGACAGGGTTGCCAACCTCCAGGTGATGGGGGGAAAGGAAGGAGGGGGATTCTCAGTGTATAGGCTTGAGAGAAACAGGCATAAACACTGAGCTACAAGAAGCCGTCAAAATTGTAACTTCCAAAAACATTATCAATTTATACAGTCTTTTACAATGCCAAGAGATAGTATTAAACATGAAAAATCATCCAAAATATACCAGTTTATATAGTATTACTAACAGTTCCACTGAACTTATCATATGGAACAAAATCTCCCACTATGGGAGCCGGCTTGGTATAGTAGTTAAGAGCAGCGGACTCTAATCTGGAGAACCGGGTTCAATTCCCCACTCCTCCACATGAAGCCAGCTGGGTGACCTTGGGCTAGTCACCATTCTTTCAGAGCTCTCTCAGCCCCTAAAAACAAGTCTAGCTCACCACTAGGACAATACTAAGAGCTAGAACTTGTGGCTGCCAGACAATCTTCGGATCTTCTGGCTATTCTACACACACTGCCATGCGATAATTAATTAATCTCCCACTATTACAACTGATCTCCAGGCGACAGTTCACCTGAAGAAAATGGCCATTTTGGAAGGTGGATTCTATTATATTAAACCCCATTGAAGTCCTTCCCCAAACCCCACCTTCCTCAGGCTCTACCTCCAAAATCTCCAGGTATTTCCCAACCCAGAGTTGGCAACTCTATTTTGAGGGCCAGTTCATAATTTTGTAACAGTCATGTATGCTGTCTCTGCACTAGAAGCATGAAATAGAAATGCATTTTGCTAAACTTTAAAAGAAGACATAAATGATGTGCATTGGGCAGTCACCATTGGCCACATTGTACCAGATGTTTCCACAGCGCACAATTTCATACTTAACGGCACCAAAGCATTGTGAGAAGCCAATGTTCTGTAATGGTTAGAGTGTTAAACTAGGATTTGAGGAACAGAGGTTTAAATTCTCACTGTGCCACAGAAACTTGCTGGATGACCTTGGGCCAGTTATTCTCTCTCAATCTGACTTACATCACATAATTGTTATGGTAGGGATAAAACGGAAGAGGAAACAATGGTGTTGTAAGCCACTATAAATATTGACATAGGTGATAAACACCACTGCTATGTACAGTGTGAATGAGTTCTGGTTTGGGGCAGTTCCCAAACTGAACCCCAAACCAAGCCAGAAATGCCCTTAACCGAACCAGCTGGTTCAGATCCCCCCCCCCATGGCTGGGATAAAGGGGGGGGGGTCACCCTGGAAGGTTTAAGTGGCTGGCAGCCATTTCAACAGTTTGTTTTGCTTCCCCCCACTTGGAAGCAAGGACAAGTGAAACCAACCAGTGAAATGGCTCACAGCCATTTCAGCCTAACAGCAGGTTGCGTGCACCCATCAGCTCTTAGGCTGAAATGGCTGACTGCCATTTAAACCTAACAGGTCTGCTGTGGACCTGCACCACTCAGCTGTTAGATTTAAATGGCCCAAACAGCTGGACTGGACAAAACTCTGTTAAATGTTCGGGGAACCCACCTTCCCTGAATATCGATTTGGGGGCTCCGAACCGGCCCAGATTAGTGCCAAATTTTGTCTCGTGAACTGGTACATGACCATCCTTAGTACATGACCACATGTGCAAAATAATGTAATGTATTACAGTAGCTGACTGACCTCTTTTTTTCTTTCTTTCCCTTAGTCAGCAGCAGAATATGTGAAGTCCCGCTTACCTGAAGTCCTAAAACAGCACCTGCAAGACTATGAGAGAGATAAGGAGAACAGTATATTATCCTACCAGACCATCTTGGAACAACAGATTCTGTCAATTGACAGGGAAATGCTGGAAAAGTTGACTCTGTCGTATGATGAGGCAGGTATGTGAAAAATTCGTGGAAAAATTCAGACTACAGTCTTCCAGCTCTCTTCAGTTTCCTGTCACTCCTTCTAATAGCAAAATGGGGCTGTGGCTGAGTGGCAGAGCATCTGCGTGACAGGCAGAAGGTCCTGGGTTCAATCCTTGCCATCTCCAATGATCAGATAATAGGTGGTGTGAAATACTTATGTGTGAGACCCCCGACAGTACTGACCATCTTACCTCTACATTTCTTAACTTTCCAAACTAACCATTTTTGATAGACTCGTAAAGAGAGTACCCAGTCGACAGGGTATCTTTGAAGTTGTGAATATCCCAGTGTACTTTGTACTTCTTTCTGTTCAGAACTGTCATTTCTTACAAATGCTCCACAGGTGACTATCCTTATATATGGTTTTATGCACTCCCTACTTCTCCAAGCAGCAAGAAGTTCAAGGGGCAGTGCTTACCTGGGTCAGTTCCTTTTGCAGGAGAGAACTCTGGAGACATACACATTTTTGTAATATTTGCTTTCTTTTACAAATAGAGCTGTGGTGGAGTCAGAGGGTAGCATCAGATCCCAGAGATCCTATATCCCTAAGGTGCTTCAGCCAGAAGTGTCCTGTCTTCTCTCTTCCCCCCCCCCCATCCAGAATCTAAACTACTCTTTCTTTACATGCACAAACACACATTTACCCCCGCCCTTCACCTGGGCAGTTGAAGGGTCTCCCACTGCAAACCTGGATGGAAAGAGCCACTGTTGAACAACTAAGTCCCATTGAGAAGTCATCAGTCATCATTAAGACAGTCGCCACTCTTATTAAAGCTTTGGCTCTTCCCAGGCATGCTACTTTAGGCCAAGCTCATATAATAAGCCCTGTTCACATTAACCAGATTCAAGACTTACAACAATATGCACAGCCCTCTAAAAACGATATTTTGAAGAGGAGTAGCTATCCACTCTTCAACTCTAGCTACTCCTCTTCAAAATACCATTTTTAGAAGTACATGCATATTGTTGTAAGTTTGGAATCTGGTTACTGTGAACAGGGCTTATTATATGAGCTTGGCCTAAAGTAGCATGCCTGGGAAGAGCCAGAACTATCCACTAACGAAGCCACGATGGCTCAGAAGTTAAGACACTGGGCTGCAGACCGGAAGGTTGGTAGTTCAGCAGTTCAAGACCCGAGTGCCGTGTAACGGACTGAGCTCCCGTCTCTGGCCCCAGCTCCTGCCAAACTAGCAGTTCAAAAGCAAGAAATTGCAAGTAGATAAATAGGCACTGCTTCAGTGGGAAAGTAACAGCCTTCTGTGCACCTTGGCATTTAGTCATGCTGGCCACATGACCACGGGAATAGTCTTTGGAAAGTGCTGGCTCTTCAGCTTGGAAACGGAGATGAGCACCGCCCCCTAGATTCGGATTCGACTGGCTTTCGAGCAAGGGAAACCTTTACCTTTGCCCAGCTATCCACTTCATCAATGTAAGAGTTGTTTTTCCCCGCTGTATAAATCTAGGCCTGATCCCACAGCCTCTCCCCCATTTATTTTAACTTACATGGCTGGACTTCTTTCTCTTCTAGCTGTCAAGCCTGTAACATCTGTGTCTTTAATCATCCTTAAAAAAAATCCATCTGGGCCATAGATGTAACATAATCAAGGGCTATAATTCAGTTTTATATAATGCAAAGAACAGGATACAAGACCAGTGCGATAGCAAACACTTGCAAAAAGCATTTCCATTCATACCCTCTTGAGATAGGAAAAAAGGAGAAAGGTTTTTTTAAAATCCTGTGCCGGGTGGGTTGGTGAGTTGAGTGTCTAAGTCTATTCAGTATTAGACATTTTGATACATGGATAGTCCTTTGGGAGAAAAGGTAATTGGAAGGAAATTACAGATGCATAAAGGGGAAAAAACACACAAACACCATTTTGGGGGAGGAATACATGCTTGCACAAAGGAAATGTGACATGTCTCAAAGCAAATATTTGGGGATTTTAATGTTAAAGCAAGCAATCAAGCCTAAGTGAAGAGCTGCATAAGCAAGTCTAGAATAAAAGTCTTTTGTGTGGTGCAATTTTTAAAGAAAGAATATACCCTCAGAACAGCACGCACCGCAAACAAAAGTCCTGTATTTAAGCCCATAATGAGGAAAAGACACTGCCTTAGCATTCTAATCAAGTCTCTTGTTTGGTACAAGAGAAGTAATGGTGCTACCTGTTCTGAAGCAAGGCCTGATTACTACTGCTGTGCAAAAATTGTGCTCTTTTTAAAAAAAATAATAATAATAATTGCGGCAGATGTTCGCAGTTCTGAATCCTCCAGCCATTCAAGTTGCTTGACAATTCTAAGGGTAATGTTTTCTCCAGTCATGACAGACTTCAGTGCTTTTTCAAACTCCTTTCATTTTAATGAGAAGGTCAAACTATTTCCAGTTCCTACTTGGTATGCTAGTAGGTGGGCTCTTGGGGAAGCAGGGAAGAGAGGGTACTTTTAAAATGGAGCAAATTATAACCGTTTCAGGTGGAAGTGTAACAAGCTCCGTGTACATCAGCAGGACGGCAACAAAACCGTATCCTCTGGCTTCCTCTCAAGTGTTTTACATCTATAATCACAAACATCTGGAGTTCTCTCAGGTGCCAGCCACAGTTCTAGCATGGGATTAAATCTCTGAGGCATCTGATGTTCTAAAATATCTACCGTAGACATTGCCTAGGGTTGCCAACCTCCAGGTGGCACCTGGAGATCTCCCACCATTACAACTGATCTCCAGATTATTAGAATAACTTCCCCTGGAGAACATAGCTACTTTGGAAGATGGATTCTATGGTATCATGCCCTGGGAAGCTCCATCCCCTCCCCAAACCCCACTTTCTCCAGGCTCCACCCCCAAAATCTCCAGGTATTTCCCAAGCCAGACCTGGCAACCCTAACATTGTCTGTGGTGGGGCCCTGTTCTTGGGAGCATTGAAATAAGTAAATATATAAAATAGTTTCCATGTCCATTTGGAGACCAACAAGATTTGGGGGGTGTAAGCTTTCGAGACAATGAAGGGAGCTTTGACTCTCAAAAACTTGTACCCCAAAAATCTTGTTGGTCTCTGAGGTGCTACTGGATTTGAATCTAGCTCAATAGACACATAAGGTTAGATTTTTCCACTAGTTCATTTAGAATAGAGGTACAGCTTCCAAAGTTCTTTAGTATAGTTTGTAGGTTTTCTTCGGCCCATTTCAGACATTATGTGTCATTAAGAAGAGATCCGAACTGAGTGTTTTCTGGCTCGCGCTCACAGTCATCCACCGAATTGCCGCAGCTATAGTTTTAAACTTTGGTTTGTAACATAGCCTAAATACCAATCTCAAGTTTGTACTTGGGGCTTCTGTACAGGCTTTCTGCATTAGTTCAATAGACCAATAGTTATATTTTGGAATTATTTATGTCTCCTTTCCAGCCAATTTAGGATCCCCAAGGCAGCAAATAATCAAAAGATTAAAATCAACTTTATGTACTTGCATACATAAAACAATTTTTAAAAATTACAGAATATTCATCCACTAGCAGAAATAATGCAGGGGGCGGGGGGGAGAGGAAACTCCCTGGAGAGGGAATTCCATAATTTCGGTGTCACAACCAAGCAGACCTGTTTCAAGTTTGCCAACCATCTAGCCTCACATTTTCCACAACCTCCCTGGGAACTGCTGGAAGCATGAGATAGAGCTGAGTATCATCTGCATACTGGTGACAGCTCAGCTCATATCTCTAGATGACCTCTCCTAGTGGCTTTACATAGATTTTTTTAAAGCATGGGGGACAAGATGGGACCTTGCACAACTTCAGGGGCTGAGCAGCAGTCACCCAGTACCACCCTCTGAAACCTACCTTCCAGGTATGACGAAACAACCACAGCATGGTGCCTCCCAGCCCTAACTCCAAGAAATGCTCCAGAAGGATACCATGATGGATTGTATCACATTGATCTTCTTTGCCTACTATAAATACATCTTAAGAAAAAGTAAAAATACAAAGGATATGCATGTCTGTGTGTACTTTTGGCACAACCAGTGACAAGATGTCAGACTATTTTTAAAAATGATTGAAGTACAATACAATCTGTTTCAGATATAGTTTTGCTTTTAAAAACCCTGAAAAATCCAGGAAGGATATTGAATTTAGGAACATAAGAAGGCACCTGCTGGATCAGTCCCAAGGTTATTCCAGTTTCCTGTTTTCTGCAAAAGCCTGACAGATTCCTGTGGGAAACTCGCAAGCAAGGCATGAAAGCAAAAGCTATGTTGCCACCCAGAAGTTGTTGTGCAGAATCATGCTCCCTTGGAGGTTCCATTTAGTTAGCAGGGCTAATAACTGTTTATAAAGCTATTGTTCAAGACTTGGTTATTCGTCTTTTAAAGCCACCTTAATCAGTAGCCATCACATGTTGTGGCAGCAAATTCCATAAATCAGTATTGTTGTGTGGAGAAGTACTTGGTCATTGATATTTTTATAGGAATTTGTAAGGGTTATAAGGAAGCATTTTGAATGTCTGCAGCTTCGTAGACGTAATTTTGGATTGGAAAGGTGGATATCATTCAGGTCCAGATATCATTCCAAGAGTCAGTAGAGAGAGTATTGTTGCAAGATTTATTCCAAAGATTTTGGTATGAAAGAGTTTCTGCATCTTTCAGAGAGGACAACACTTTATGTATTCTAGAATATTTCCACTTTTTAAAGGAATCCTTCTTTCCTTTTATAGCTGCTCTGATGATGCTTTAACCACAGTATCATCATCTCGGCCTCGTTCACACCTTTTCTAGTCTGTTTTGTAGGCAAGCATCCATTATCATGATTTTAAATAATGTAAATGATTTCATCATCTTGACTCACCCATTTAAGTTCTTTTTAACTAATATTAACTTTTAGAATATTTTTCTTTTGAAATTAAATGTGACCATATTGAAGGTTTTGGGAGGCTTTCTTGGGAGGTAGTGGGCTCTCCTGTGGAGGTTTTCAAACAGAGGCTAGTTGGCCATCTGACAGCAATGCTGACTCTGTGAACTGAGGCAGATTGTGAGAGGGAGGACAGGAAGGGTTGCATCTGTGTTTAGTTCTTGTGGCCCTTTCTTACATGCCCAGGGAAATGCTGATTGCTACTTTGGGGTCAGAAAGCGATTTTTCTCCTGGCCAGTTTGGCTGGAGATCCTGGAGGGTTTTTGTCATCTTCTGGGCATGGAACAGTGGTCACGGGGGCGGGGGGGAGGTATTTGTGAATGTCCTGCATTGTGCAGGGAGGTTGTACTGATGACCATGGAGGTCCCTTCCAACTCTATGATTCTGTGATTCTGTGTGACATGGGGTGCACTCTTATCAGTCACGTTAAGTTCCGTATTCTTGGTGCTTGGGGGCAACAGTGGGAGGGCTACTGAAGTTCTAGCCCTGCTGGTGGACCTCCTGATGGCACCTGGGTTTTGGCTACTATGTGACGCAGAGCGTTGGACTGGATGGGCCATTGGCCTGATCCAACTTGGATTCTCTTATGTTCTTAAGAAATATTTCCTAATGTGTGGTTGGGACCCAAAACTGGGTCACAAAACCTCTGAAAGTGGGTTGCAGGCCAGCCCTCCCTAATGATCATCCCTACCCTTTCCGTTGTATTTTGGAAATCAGAGTATGACCCCGGAAACACTATCTTCCATGTCATACATTTCTTGAAATTTTTCTTCACTACATATACAATTTTTCTACACTACATATACAAGTAAAATATGTCCTGGTGGTTATTAGAGTGAGTTTCTTGGAATCTTAGGAGGGATTAGAGGGAGTAATGGAGAAGGAAAGGATGGTCAGTGGCTGGAATGTAACCTCCATTATGTGTATGCTAGAATACCACTTGCTTGGTCTTTCACAGTGGGGGTAGTGGACTCATTGCACAATGTTTGTTGGATGAGTTCCAAGGTCATTGTTTGCCTAGGGCACAGAAAAACCTGGGGCCAGCCCTGGATGGCTCATCATACCAAGTAAAATCATACTTGAGGATCACCAAACGGAAAAGGTTTGGAACCCCTGTCTTTAAGAACACTTACCTCACAACACCAATGGTTACCTCCCTTCTGACTGGTTCCATGATTACTACTGCAAGACACAATCAAGTACTCCATCTAGAAATGTATTATGATCTGAATGTGTATTTACCCAATTATTATAAAGGTAGTTAAAATAATTAATTATTGCAGTACTTAATCTGGATTGGTTATTTAGCCAGGCATCGTGTTCATGCTACTGGAAATGTTCTGTGCATGAAGAAATCTGCACACAATAAGTTGGATCCAACCAGCTTTTCAGGTTGTAAACAGTAAGCGAGGTACCCTTTGACCATCAAAAAAAAAAAAAAAAGGTTATGCTGGAAATTTTGGATCTCTATGGGTACAAAAGCCACGTGGGATAGGACCTATAGTAAAGATATGAATTGGGCAAGACTGAATGAAAAAGCTGTCTGGGTACAACCCAGTGTTTAGTATGTGTGTACCAGAAGGAAGCTGATATTGACATAGATCATTTCCAAATGATGTGAAGAGCAGTGAACAGAAATTCCTGCCTGCTTTCTCCATGTGATGCTATTAGTATGTAGACAAGCCCAAAATCTTTGATGGCAGACACTATGAACTAATAGAATCTTCAGCCATACTTTAAAACTTGTGTAATAATACATCTTTCAGTGTCATTTATGTTTCTCCTCCATCTTTGAAAATTTAACAGCTTACATTATAATGTTAATTTGTCCCTCTAACTGTACCATGTCTTTAACAGACTCTACATTGTTAAAACCTTCCCTGTAAATCTTTCTTATTAGGAAGTTAGCACACCAAGCAAAATTAGCTCAGACAAATATGTTTTGTTTACAAGACTTCCAGTAAAGTTTAACAAAGAAAACTTCACAAAATGAAGCAAGTCCAGGTTGGGTCCAAATCATCACATAATGTTTAAATCTTATTTTTTAAAGACATACTAAGCTTGCAGTGGTTGAAATAATTTGATTTATCAAGAGTGAGTATAACAGTTAGGAGAAAGGCTCAAGACAGTTTTGTTCATTCATGTAGATCCAGTATTCACATACTTCTCAGAGCAGGGTAAGTTTACACCACTGGTAAATGGCTCCTGTATTGTGCATGTCTGTTGAGCCATGCATAGTCTAATCAAAGTGCTAAAATACTTTGTCTACTTCCAATAGCGTTTTCAAGTCTTGCAGTCCCATAATGAGTCATATGATTTCTGGGCTTCTCTTAGAGCAATTTCAGATTTTCAGAAGAGATTTGATCCTGGAAGGGCTAGGGATGTGAAGACCCTAAACAAACTCAGAAAAAACTGGGAGGAAATATTTTCTTTTTAATGAACTAGAGGTTTTTTTTGGGGGGGGGGGGGCGGAATGGTGGCATTCTACTTAAATCAATGTACTAGTTTAAAAAGATGGTGGCATTCCTACTAAAATATTAAAATCACTTACTTGTGGGGGGCAGAAATACTTCTAATCTCAGATTTTAGAAAACAGGTTCAGATCTAATGTGGGGATTTTATAAGACAACAAAGTAATACAAGAAAAAAAGAAGAGAAATATTAGCAGCTTTTCTCCCTCTCCTGTAATACTAGAACTGAGGGGCACCCAGTGATATTGATGGGCAGTAGATACAAGAGAGAGAAAAGGAAACACTTCCATACTCAGTGAAGACCGCAAGCATAGATGACTATAAAGGGCGGAGTTAGACAGATCCATGAATATGTTCATCAGTGGCTACTAGCCATGGTTAATAAAGGGAACCTCCATATTCAGAGGCAGTAAACCTCTGAAACCCAGTTCTAGGAAGGCCTTGACCTCTCTGCCCTGTTTGTTGGATCTCCAGGGCAACTGGTTGGTCTCTGTGTGAAACAGGATACTGGACTAGACAGAGCACTGGTTTGATCCAGCAGGGATTTTCCAAGTTCTTATGCTTCTTATGTTCTTGTGTTTTTCTTAACTGATCAAAAATTATTTTTGTCTCAAACTAACATTATACGCGACAGGACTATTGTTTGACTTTGAGAGGGGCTTAGGATTGCACACTTGCTGGATAACAGAATTTAGAAGTGGGAACCTGCAAGGACTTGCAGGAGGCATCTCACTTACCCCCTCCCACTATTTCTTCTTTCCTTGTCCTGAAAGCCCCCATAGTCTCTCCCCTTTTCCTTCTTTCTTCTGCCTTTCTAGCGTTGCCAGCCTCTGGGTGGGGTCTGGAGATCTCCTAGAAGCACAACATATCTCCCAACCACAGAGATCAGTTCCCCTTAGGGTTGCTCAATCAAATTTGGGAAATCCTTGGAAATTGGGGGGGTAAAGATTTAGGGAGGCAAGCAACTTCAGCAAAGTATAGTGCCATAAAGTCCACCCTCCAAAGTAGCCATTTTATCCAGGGGAACAGCCACTGACAGAATCTGTAGCTTAAAGCTTAAAGCTACAGCTTAAAGCTATTTTATCATTTTCAGATTTTTTAAGGTGCCTAGTGTGGGGGTTTTTTTAGGTTTCACATTTTTCTGCAAACCTAGGGCCCTTTTCAGGTTTGTAGAAAGATCTGTCTTTTCCGTTCCCAGCTCCAGTCAACAGATATCCAAAGATATCCGGACTTTGCTAAAGAATATAAGATATTTTATATTCTGATTTCTATATTCTGACTTTTCCTCCATCATGGCATTCCAGGCTGCACACAGGGCCTCCTGTGGGAGTGTGGAGCGTTCTTGCCTCTGCTCAGCATTCCCAAAGGGAGTCAGGATTTAAGCACAGGTTTTTCAGCTCCTACTTTGACACTCTTAACAAATACTGCACTGGCTCCATAGCAGTTCTGTTGACCCGGTTAAGTGCATTTAACTATCTGCAAAAGACTGAGTCTTTCTTGCCCATGTATCTCGAACCCTTAAACCTGATTGAAACCCAAATTTAGAATGAGTAAATGTTACTGGCTGCAAACTTGGGGACTGATGACAGCCCGGCTGGATCTCATCCCTTGGGTATTTATGAAGCCACTGCAAGTTTGTGGTTAAAATAACCGGAGACGAAAACAAGCAAGATTAAATGTCAGTTGTGTAGGTCAGTAAATTCATCTGTCTCTCAAAAACATAGTGGATAAGTGTGTGTGCATGTGTGTAATTAAAATTCCTTGGATGAAAAGAAAGAAAAGTTAAAAAAAAGTACAGATTCTATTACTTAACCTTAAACTATTCCCTGAAGTTCATGCATGAAATGACATTCTTCAGTTCTGCTACATCTGTTCATGAGATCAAAAAGATAGATGAATTAATAGTTGCAAATTGGCCTGGGAATGAAAATATTCATGTAGATATTAGAAGCAAAAATATTAACAAGTATAACTGCTTTATCCAGTCCTATATGATGATAACCTTAATTTGTGATTTGCTGCCTAATGAAGAAACCGCCTGACAATTCTCACATCATAAAATGCTGTTCATGTGCATTAGATTAAAGCACATCATAGAATGGTTCCATGAAGTGGCTTTGTGACAAAGGCCTTCAGCCTCCAGCCCAGCTGATTTGCAGCGTGGCCCTTGCATTCCGTGAGCTCAACATGAAGTGGGGAATCTGGCTCAGTAGCAGAATGCATACTTTGTGCACTGAAGGTCCAGTGATTAGTCCTTGGCTTTTCCAGTCCTAAATCTCACATAGCAGGTGTTGGGAAAACCTTACTCTGCCTGACATCCTAAAGAGCCACTGCCAATCAGAGTAGACTGTTCTGAGTTAGATGACTCAATGGTCTGACTTGGTATAAGTCAGAGAGTCATGTGCTGATGTGCTCATTCTGATATCTATTTAGGACAGACTGTATAAGAAATAGCCTAGTAGCCCAGTTCTGTGAGCTGCAGTCCTGGCCAATGAAGTGTTTGAAATGGGGAATGCTGACTCTAATGTAATCCATGACCTGTGGAACAGCATTGGCGTTGCAAGCTGATCCAGACTGTCATTCAGTGAAGATTGGTAATGGCCTAAGACAGGCTGTGACTCTCATATATGACATCTGAAAGACATTTTGTGTACCATAGCATCGGCTCTGCTGACACAGCTTCTGAAGCCTGATACTGGTCATCATATCCTACTGAGATATTGAGAGATACTGAGCAAAGGGACAGGCTTGTCCTGCTGTCAAAACAGAATGTCCCTACAGTTATGAGTGCTCTATAAGCTGCTCTGCGTACCATCTAGAATCAAAGTGCTAAAATTTGCTGTTTTGTTTTTTTAAAAACTTGGGTTTTGCTCAGTTTAACTAATAAACACATATAAAATGACTGAAAGACATTACACATGTCATGTCAGTATTATACTTTCCTCTGCTCATTCTTTGGATGCATTACTATGGCCCCATCCACACGAGTGCGATAAAGCGGACGGGAATCGTACCTGCGTTGCGTCGCTGCATAAAAAGGTGCGTTAATGCGATCCCACGGAGCATCACAGAATTGGCCGGCAAACGTCGTTGCGCGATCACACAGCGTCGTTCTAGCGTACCAAAAAGAGAGCGGCCGAAGAGATGGCGTGGTGCAATCATACGTACGTGCGCCGTAAACGGCATTCGGCCTTCCGGCGTCCCGTTTGCGCGTCAGATGCAATGATGCGCATGCGTGGCATTGCGTTCGCGTAGACCTTCGCGCATGCGCAATGTCCGCTTGCCCGCAGCCGCAGCACCGCGGACAGCAGTGTTGAGGTCGCAGGGAGATTAGGACAGGGGCGCCACAGCTAATCATGGAAACTGAGGAAGAGCTTGTTGGGACAGCCATCCTGGCAGCATGCGAGGCTGTGCAGATTCAGAGCCAGCGTCAGCGACAACTGTGGCGTGAGGGGGAGAGAAGGAGACATGGCCTCCAGAGCCAATTGGCTGCCAGTTATGTCAGATGTGGCATCCGCCGTATAGGTCGGTCACGCTGGCGCAGGGAGAGGACAGCACGGCATGTCGTGCAGCTGACCTACCTGGCGCAGCAGCTGCCACGCCGCCGCTGGTGGGTGTACCCCCTGGTCCACAGAGTGGTGGACGTCATTCGTCACCCATGTCTGGGGAGAAGAAGAGTGGGTGAAGCACTTCAGAATGTCCAGGTGATGTGTACAGAGGGGCCGGGGGGGGCACACAAACAGGAGTGGCTGAGCGGAGCGCCTGTCCATGCCAGCCCTGTACTCCGGGTGGCACAGCCCTGCATATGGCAGGAGTCCTTTGATATTATTCCTCAGGGTATCTGAACCCCACAGCTCAGGTCTGTGGTGGCTGAGGGAGAGGAGGAGGGGGGGTGGGTATCACGGCATGTTGTGGTGGATCCTGACCCCAAGGCGATGCAGTATGTCCACAGGGCCACATTCACCTGGTTGGTGGACGGGCTGCGGGACAGACTCCAAAGGGAGACGATGGTGATGCGGGTCCCCGTGCCAGTGGAGGAGCTTGTGGCAGTGGCCGTGTGGTGGATGGCCAACACCATGTCCTACAGAACCGTTGGCATGCAGTTTGGCCTTGCCCGATCCACCATGGCGGCCATTGTCGTGGAGGTCACACGTGCCATTGCGGAGGAGCTGTATCGTCGAGTGGTGTACCTACGGAACCCAGAAAGGGTGAGTGCACAGGGGCATGGGGAGCAATGTGCAGTCGCAAGGGGAGGGGGCCATGGGGACACCCCGCGAGGCATGCTGCACAGCAGGCAAGGACCTGTGTTTACAGTTCGCCCATTACCTTGCCCACAGGTCATGCGAGCATTTTCCGCCCAGGACTTTCCGCAGTGTGTCGCCGCTATTGATGGATGCCATATCCGGACCACGATCCCCGTGGACCAGGCGGGAAACTATATGAATCGAAAGCACTACTGCTCATTGCTGCTGTAGGGCACCGTTGACCATGCCACTCGGTTTGTGGATGCCGTGGTGGGCCATAGTGAACGGAGCCATGACGCCCACGTGTTGCGCAGCTCCAACATCGTGGATGCCATGGATGCGGGCCAGTTCGTGCCGGGAAATCCCACCCGCACCATCGAGGGAGTGGA
Source organism: Lepidodactylus listeri (assembly GCA_029233225.1). Lineage (NCBI taxonomy): Eukaryota > Metazoa > Chordata > Lepidosauria > Squamata > Gekkonidae > Lepidodactylus > Lepidodactylus listeri. The sequence goes on from JARCFY010000005.1 coordinate 28,656,810, forward strand.
GGTGCCCCCACTGATTCTGGGGGATGCGGCCTATCCCCTGCGTCGGTGGCTGATGGTGCCCTACAAAGGCCACACGACCGCCAGGCAGAGGCATTTCAATAAGGTGCATGCGCGCGTGCGCAATGTTGTAGAGCGTGCCTTTGGCCGTTTGAAGGCACGATGGCGGTGTCTGCTTCTACAGGTGCCGCTGCAGCTGGATAACGTGAAGTATGCCGTGGCTGCCTGCGTGGTCCTGCACAACCTCTGCGAGGACCGTGGCCACGAAGCTCCTGAGGCGCTAGAGGAGGGAGAGGAGAGGGACTTCGAGGAGGGTGGGGACGAGGCTGAGCAGAGGCGCCCACAGATGGACGTGGATGAGAGGCAGGCAGCTGCGGGCCGGGTGGTGCGGGAGGCCCTGACCACATGGTTCTGTCGACGTGCGGGGATCCCCGAGGTCCCTGTCGCTGCCCGTGCAGCGACGTCCTCCGCTCCCTGTCCCTGGGGCTGTTGCAACACGATTGTGGTGGTGTTCTGGACTCCCTCAAATAAAGTGGCTTCTGACCAGATGTCTATGTGCTAGTCTGTCTCCTTGTGTGGGGAAAGGGGGGAGGCGTCCTGGGGCTGTGACGCAGAGGAGTACGGGTATGGCATGGCATCTCCCCCATGGCAGTGTCCCCCTGGACTGGACCCATGAGGTCTCAGGTGGGGTGTCCCCAGGTGGCCCTCCCTCAGGAGCACGGCCAGTACATTTGGAATGGCCAGACAGCTATGCTATGGGTCCAGATGGAGAGGGGCCCCCCTGGCTCTGCCTGCAACCTAGTGAGCTGGCCGCAGTGCCTGTCACCTCCTCCAGCACACACATAGTGGGAAGGTGGGCGTTCGCTCAGGAGTGCGTCCTGGAAACGGAGGACCGAAAGACTGTTTTGCCGCCGGCACGAAGATGCAAAGCAGCGAACTGGCAGGGGGTCGCCCGTTCGACGGTACGGTCCCTTGCCCACCAACCGAGCCGCCTTGGCGACCTGTTCGATGCGGAGCGACGCTCACACGTACCCTCGTAGCTCTGTTTCCCCCCCCCCCGGAGGTGCGAAGCCACGTCCCTGTGATTTTGCGGATCCCCGCTCGAACGGCGGACTAAAGGGGGTGCGTGTCAGCGCATGCGCAGAACGCCAAGGCCTCCTCATTCAGGCAGCATGGCTTTCCCCACCAAGGGTGTGCTGTGGCTGCCTGAAGAGATTGAGAGCCTTCTGGAGGCTCTTTACGAGTTGCACGCCGGGTCCAGGATCATGCCCTCGACCCACGAGGAGACCCTGTCCCTCTTCGAACAGGCTGCCAGCCGCCTGGCAGCCCAGGGGTTCCGGCGCTCGGCACAGCAATGCCGAGCTAAGTTCAAGCGGGAGAAGGCGGCTTTCTTTGAGGCTCTGGAGGACTGGGATGGCCTCCCGCCTCGAGGACACCGCCCTCCCCGCTTTGGACTGCTCCGGAACCTCTGGGAGCAGGCTGGGCGGCCTGGATGGAGGTACCGGATGCCATACCGTAAGTACCGTCCTCCCCCTCCCCCCAGTTTCCACGTGCCCCCCCCCATTGCTGCCATTTCACAGGGCGTCCACGTGCGAAGAGGCAGCGGCCGGGGACTCCCGAGGTCGAGGGCCACGGATCCGTGGACAGCGGCCGGCGGCGCCCAGCAGCACATGGTGAGCGTCTCACAGGCCTGTCTGCACAGGCTCCCAGCACGGCTCTGCCAGGTGCCATGCCTCGCAGGGTGCATGTGGTGGCTGCTCCCCAGTGTCAGGGGGGGCACACCCTGGTGGTGGAGGGTGGGATGCCTGCCATGGGCCCGGTGACCCAGCCCCCTAGGTGGCCAGCACAGATGGGGCCCACACCCAGCTCCTGAGGGCTGCTATGCACCTCTGCCTGCAGGGCCCATGGTGGTGAGCTCCCCAGAACAGCAGGCGGGGAGCCAGCGCTCCGGGGAGTCGGGTGCCGGACCAGCTCTCTTTGGGGGAGGGGGGCCTCCCTTGTGTAGGGAATAGTGCCTTCCCAGACAGCTCCGGGGCTCCCCCTGGCACTGCAGACTGTGTGGTTGTATGGGCCTGTAGACACTCACCTGTCTGGCTGCTTGTCGAGGCCAGGGACTCAGATGACTCCAGCACGTCCTCTGCCGTGGGATGGTGGGCTCCCTCTTCTGAAGAAGTGCTCGGCCCCTGGGGAGCCCGGCGTCTCCGCCGGCGTCGGCCAAGGGTCTGGAGTACCATGCCGGGGTCCACATCTCTGCTCTTATGCAGGATCCGATGCAACTCCTCATAATAGGGACACGTGATCTTGGGCTGGCCAGATTTAGAATTGTTAGCCACAACTTTACGGTACTTGAGGCGCATGGACTTAGTTTTGCGCCGACAAGCGAGGGCATCCCGGTCATGTCCCCTAGCCACCATGCCCCTGGCCACGTCGGCAAACACCTCAATGTTCCGTCGGGACTGCCCCAGGGTCCGCTGGACCCTGGCGTCTCCCCATAATGCTAGGAGGTCCCTCACTTCTGGCTGTGTCCAGGACGGACCACGCGCCTTGGCCATTGCACTGGTGCCTGTCCCTGATCTGAGGGGGATTGGGGGCAGAGGGGGGAGTGGGAAGTGTGTCCCTGGCCCTTTACGATATTTTTAGGCTGCGCGGCAACAGTCCGTACGGTCTGTATGCCCGTACGGCCCCCCTTCTGCTTTTCGGCGACTTTTCGCTACTGCGCATGAGCGGACCTCTGCCCTTACGCATTTCACGCAGCTCGGGAAAAAAACATCCGGCATTTACGCAGAAGCACGACGATGACCGGATGGGACGGCATAGGTGCGCTGCTGCGATCCCACGCACGCCTGCTTCCGCCTTTTCCGGAAAAGACTTCTGTTTTACCGGTCTCTTTTTGAAGCGCATCAACGGGCGCTCGCGACGTTGTTATGCCGATTGCACGACGCTTTGCAGATGTGCTCGTCTGATCCCGTCGGTTTGCGCCGTCGCTTCATCGCACCGCTTGCGTCGTAAATGGGTACGTATGATCGCGCCCTATGTATTAGTTTAACCTTATACTGCTTTATCGTTCTGTGGTCTTTCTAGAGGGAGTATCAAAAAGCTATACACTAAGCAATACCCAGTGTTTGGTGCTCTGTCCCATCTATAAAATAAAATCAATTAATTTTGAAATTTTGCTTCAAACGGAGGGAATGCCTGTTTCTGGCTTTTATTTCACTAGAGCAAGGGAATTGTTAATGTTTTGATTTGAGTGTCAGTTGTGACTTAAATAATTTCAAAATGATTATTTTGCAACTAAACTGGAAAAATAGCTAGTCATGGACAGCAGGTATATTGGCCAGGCATGGGCTGCCTCTCCTTACTATGTGCTCTATATTTCTTTTTGATATTTATTTATTGTTTAGGTTGATACCAGCCCCATCCCAGGAGCCTAAAGCAGATAGTGTATAATATGAAAAAAATTACCGTATATTCCCATTAACATATAAAATATTAAGGTAAATTGCTTGGAGGTTGGAGAAAACAGGATATAAATATTTCAAATTATATATTGCCAGTTATTTAGGAGCTTGCTTAAGAACAGAACAGTGGACTGTATATTTGGAGGGGGGAAATAAACTAGGAATATTAAATATTAGGTGTCATCTGTTAAAGGCTGAGCACCTACAGAAAATGTGCCTCGGTCCTGTAAACGGAATTCCATAGTTGTAAAGCAGCTGCTAATACAACTAGCATTATATGGGTTTTGCATATGAATGGTTATAGCTAAGAAGTCTCTCTTGATTAACTTACGTATCTCAACAGGAGATTCGTGATGTTTAAGGTAAGTTAGGTAGGGCCAAACCCAGTTAGGGTTTTTTGTAGGTCAAAACAACTATTCAGTCCATGGCATGCTGCAGAGCTCGCAGATGAGTAGCAGATTGGCCTCAAGCCAATATTGAAACATCCCAAGCAAAACCACTAGCATAGACATAGCCCAAGAGCATAATAAAAAAGCAATTATACTGCTTTTACCATAACCCAGGTTCCCCTTGCCCTATCATGTCCTGTTTCTCCTCTTTCTCTAAATTAGACTGCACAATCCACATTTCCTTCAGTTCCTCTGGAGACCACTTTTGGTGCTAAATAAATAACTTTTAAATACACGTGTGCTAATAGGTTGCTTTGCTGTTATGGTTAAGGGCTCCATGTAAGCAATCGTTACATGAAAGTGCTGTGAAGCCAGCCGGAGAATGGACAGTTATTTATGGCTGCCTTGATGAAATTAGCTGCTTATCTGATATATGGCGATGCTAGTGATGTGTGTAAGTCCTTCATAAAACCCGATTGCCAGAGCCTAGGGATAATGTGGCTGTAGTTGAAACAATTTGTCAAATACAATATCCAATCCTGAAGGGGATTTTCCAGCAGATGTGTCCTGTTAACGTTGGTTCTTGCTAAGCGAGATGTCTGCGGCATCTACAAACTAGTCATTATTTATACGGCTTGTGATAGATCTGCTAATTAAATCCCTTGAGTTGACTCCAGAACTTACCAGCTGGGACCTTGCTTAAGACGGATGCTTATTGGAAACTAAGAGGGAAGATGTACACATCACAGACTTCTCCTGGCTCATTTAGTGTTTCCAAATATTTCAGATTGTATAAAGACCTCAAACTAAGCCAGGGTTAAAATGGAGCTCAGTCCAAAGTTATCTTTAATATGGGGATTAGGGGCTGTACAAACCCACCCTCAGTTTTTTTCGGGTTTGGGTATATTAAACAAAAAAAACAAAAATCAATATTTCCTGATATTCCTGAATCCCAATACCAGTATGGTATTCAGATTCAGTAAATATTCAGGATTCCCGTTTTTTTCCGGCTCCATTATACCCAATGTGGGACCATTATAGTCAATGGTCCGGGTAGAGTATAATGGAAAAACTTTCCAGGATGCCTGGGGCTCGGGGGGGGGCTGTGTTTTGAGGTAGAGGCACCAGCAGCTATGCTGCAAATTTGGTGCCTCTCCTCAAAAAAACTCCCCAAGTTTCAAAAGGAGTGAACCAGGGGGTCCAATTTTATGGGCTTCCAAAGAAGGGGCCCCCATCTTCCATTGAAACCAGTGGAGGGGAGGAAGGTGTTTAAAGGGATCGCATTCTCCAAGCTGTGTGAGTGGCACAACTCCAAAGGCATTTAAAAGAACCACAGTCCCTTTAAACACCTTCTCTAAGGGGTGAGTTCACATGGAAGGAGTTTAAAGGTTCTGCAAGGGACTACCACCAGCAGCACTTTATTTGTTATGTATCTGAGTTTTATGATGTTTATCATTTGTGTTTTAATTATTTTTAACTTTTAATGTAAGCCACCCTAAGCCTTCTTGACAGGGAGGACAGGATATAAATCGAATTAAATAATAAATAAATTTAAACACCTTCTCCAAGCTTTTTAACTTCAGCCATCCAGTGGTTCTAAAAAATCCCAAATATTTTTGGGCTTTTCGGGGACCAGCCATTCTGGATAGCCAAAAAATGGCCAGATCTCTATCTGGCTGAAAGAGTAATTGGAAAAAACTAATAAGGTATTTTTCAGATGTTTTTTCAGCTCAGATTTAGCTGAATGCACACCCCTTATCAGGATTCAGTCCATGAACAGGAGAAGTAAATAAAGAGGAGGTTACATTTGAACCATGTTATTGCCTCAACCCAGAACATCCAGAGTGGATTTCCACACATCTCAGCTAGAATGTGGGTGTAGATGACAGCCACTGTGGTATGTTATTTATAGTGTAGGACTAGAATGACCCACGTTCAAATATCCAGTTGCCATGAAGCTCACTGGGTGACCTTGGACCAGTCACTTTCTGTCAGCCTAACCTAGGTCACAGGCTTGTTGCGCAGATAAAATGTGGAAAAGAAGAAAGGCAGGATAAAAATGTAATAGAATGGTTAACACTCCAAGAAGATGCTGGGATATTTCTCAGTTGTTACTTTAATACAATAGAATATTGTAAAATATTCCAGGAATTCACTGTGTGGGTGTCAGTTTACCTTTTAAAATTACATTATGAAGGAAATTCGTTAGTAAGGATATCCATGGGGGTTCCTTGCCCCCTATCCCTGAAGCACTCAGGCATTCTGAGTTAAAGTCAGTTGTCTCTAAAATTAATTTCATTGTCTCACAGTAATAATTAAAACAATTAACTAATGTGGTTTGGTAATTGCATAGCTATCAAACCTATCTTTCTGATGTTCTAAAGAAGTTAATACTTCAACAGTGCAGTCCTGAGGACTGCTGTGGCAGTCACCAACACAAAAGCTGAACCCTTCCATGAAGAGACAGTAGACAGACTAGAAAGACCCAGCAATAGCACAACCCCAGCAGTGGGATGTGGCCCAAGTGCCCTCCCAGCCCGTAGGAGAAGGGCATCCTTGCGGAAGTCAGGACACCCACCCCAGAAAGGGCTTAGCTGACAGTGAAAGCACTGCCCATAAACAATCATCCCTGCTCTAAGCCACACACACTTCCCTGGAAAAGTGAGAAAAGTGAGAAAAGAAAGACAAAAAAATAGAATGAGGCCAGACTTGAACCCACAGCCCCCACACCCAAGACCAGCATCCTGGCCACTGGGCCAAAAGGTTGTGTTCAAAGGAGGCATGCCATCAGGCCTTAAGAACTCCACTGCAGCTCTGACATCATCACCAGCCAGGCAGGGATCATTGCACAGACAAACATGGCTCAGTGGAAAGGCACTATGATAGCATGGCAGGGCTCCTGGTTTGATCCCCATATGGGGAGAGGCTAGAAACAGGCAAGAGCCTCAGAGCTGACATTTTGCCCCCATGTACCACAAAAGTTGGGACAGGATGGCTGAAGAAAACCACTGTTTTGGCAGGGATGCCACTCTATAATCCCTCTGTGCTACAGCCATGGCAGCAGCTACCCTGTGCTTCCACTCCCCTGCGCTTCCACCACCAAGCTGCATGGCTTATCAGATGCCAGCAGTGGTGTGGGGGAATGTGGGACCCAGAAACCCATTCCCTCCATGGCAGAATAGCCACACACCCCCTCAGACTGACCTCTCACCAGCCTGTTCTCCATGCAAGCCAAAGGCAGCAGTCAGCAGTGTGTGTGGGTAGGCAGTGGGGACCAGTGTCTTCACAGTGCTCCTGGGACCTCTGCTGTGTTTTGCTGCTGAATAAAAGTCCAGTGGCACCAGAAAGACCAACAACAGTGATCCCAACAAGGGTATCCCTGAGAGACCCCACCCTCCTGGATGTGTGAAGAGGCAGCCCTATAGGGAAGTCACAGGTAAGTTAGAAGAGGTGGAGCAGGGAGGGAGGTGCCCATAACTAGTCTCATCTGCACACAAACAAACAGATAAGGAGAGAGCTGTAGAACACCCAAGACGTGAACAGCAAATCATGAGATCCAATGAATGGTGTTACCAAGTCCCTCTGTCCAGCATGGCATCTGTGCCTTTGTGAACTGTTCCAAAGGCCATGGGGAGACAAGTTGAGCTGCCCTTAGCACAGCATGTGTAAGAGTGAGGTGGACTTTCTGGGTGGAAGGCTGCCCAAGCCATGGCTAGTATTTGGATGGGAGACCTCCAAAGAATACCAGAGTCATGGCACAGAGGCAGGCAATGGCAAACCTCCTCTGAATGTCTCTTGCCTTGAAAAGCCCACAGGGTCGCCCTAAGTCAGCTGTGACTTGACAGCACTTTCCACCACCAGATCGGTCTCTGCTTATTTTATATTACAAGATTCAGAACTGAGACAGTATAAACGTTTCTTTTTGTAATGTAACATTTGCTTCAACATACCCACTTTTTCTTTCAGTGTACCACAGTGTCAGGTATAATCTGATATATTACTTAAGAATACTGAAAAAGTAACAGATCCAAAGAGCTACTTTTGGGATATCAGATGGCTCAAGCAAACCCAGTGTTTTTGTTTTGGGGTTTTTCCCCCTTTGAAGCACACCTCCCCACCCCACTGTATTTGGTGTAGTGGTTAAGTGCATGGACTCTAATCTGGGAAAACCAGGTTTGATTCCACACTCCTCCACATGCAGCTGCTGGATGACCTTGGGCAAGCCATAGTTCTGTCAGAGCTGTTCTTGAAAGAGCAGTTTCTGTCAGAGCTCTCTCAACCCCACTTACCTTACAGGGTGGCTGTTGTGGGGAGGGGAAGGAAAAGGAGTTTGTAAGCCACTCAGAGATTTCGAGTGAAGGGTGGGGTATAAATCCAATATCTTCTTCTTCTTCTTCTGTATTATAATCTACCTTGGAATTCCCCTCAATTTCAAAAGTGATTTCCCATATCCCATAAGAGAGGGGGCTGTTATGTAGTCAGGAAGGAAGGAAGGAAGGAATACACATGACACACAAATGAGTTATGTTCAAGTCCAGCCAGCAAGATTTTTGGGGTATAAGCTTTTGGGAGTCCAAGCTCCCTTCATGGACTTTTTAAAGTTCATACCCTGAAATCTTGTTGTCTCTAAGATGCAGTTGGACTCAAATCTAGCTCTTCTATGCAGACCAACGCAGCTGCTCTCTTGAAACACAATATTCCAGGGCATCCTGTTACCCCCTTCCATTTTCTACCTTAAAAAGCTGCTTGAGGGAGGAGCAATGAGTGGGGAAAGCACTTAAACCTTTCTTGGACCACCATTTTCATGCTCCAAATAGTTCACTGGCAGCTCCCCAACCTGCTTGGCTTAATATATGGACATGTTGTGGGGTGGAGCCTCTTGGGGGAAACTTGGACTTGGGAAATGGTGGGGAAGAAAAGGTCAAGCACCCTCTTTCCCTGCCACTTCTCCACTTAATCAGTCTTTCCCAAAGTTGCTTTTTTTTGGGGGGGGGGGGGGCTTTTACATGCTTTTTGCATTAGGGTTGGTTTACTGTTCAGTTGAGACATTGCCCATCTATTATTTGACTACAGGCAAATATTGTGGAATATTTCATGAAGTCAGGAATGCTGCTGCAAAGTCTCTCCAGACTGGAAAAGATAGATGGCTGCAACTTTTGGTTTTTTAATAATAAATAATACTCTTCTGTTTTTAATTTATATTTTTAATTTTAAAACTCTAGTCCCACCCTGGTGTTCCAGGATAATAGCCAAGAAGAGGTGCTAAGTAGAACAGTCATATTTATCAAAACCTGTTTTTTTAAAAAAAAACATAACGAACTATTAAAAGGTTTAATTTCTTTTGGTTGGATCAGGTGAATCATGAATGGAAGAGGTTCATGGAACAGCTCTCTCCTCCTTCTGCCTTCTCCCTACAGCTCCCCCCAGCTCAATGGGGAATTAGCAGAAATCACCTTTTGTGTTAGAGTTTTCCATAACTCATGCAAAAAATGAAGGGGAGGTTTTGTTTGATTTGCCGTTCTTGCCATGGCCCTCCACACCATGTCCCTCTCTGCTGTCAGGGGCCCTGTGTCCCTCAGAAGTAGGTTGGAGAGGAATACAGGGGAAGGGGGGGTAACGATTCATATAACTGTCAAATACATTGACAATTAAAGTATCCCTGCTGCTTCTCTAATAAAATTATTGTCTTTTAAATATTAAAATCATAGAATTAAAAAGTTGGAAGGGGCCTAAAGACCATCCAGTCCAACCCCCTACGCCATGCAGGATGACCTGAAGCATCCCCGACAAATAATCTCTGCTTAAACACCTTTAAGGAGGGAAAACCCACAACATACCTGGTACCATTCTACCTCTAAACTGTGCTTATTGTTAAAAGGACAAAAGTAAATATTAATTTACACAGAGTGATTAAAATGTGGGATTTGCTGCCAGAGGGTGTAGTGATGGCCACACGACTAAACAGCTTAAAAGGGGGATTAGATAGATTCATGGAGGATAAGTGTATCAATGGCTACTAGCCATAGTGATTATGGGGAACCTCCACGTTCAGAGGCACTGATCCTTTGAATTCCAGAGCCAGGAGGTAACATCGGGGGAAGGCCTTGACCTCTCTGCCCTGTTGTTGGCTGTCCAGAGGTACTGGTTGGCCACTGTGTGAGACAGGATGCTGGACCAGATGGACTATTGGTCTGATCCAGCAGGGCTCTTTTTATGTTCTTATGATATTCTTAATATCACGCCAATATCTCCCTACCTGTAATTTAATCACATTATTATGTCCTGTCCTCCCCTACCAACTGAAACAATTCCATACCTTCCTCTAAGTGATAGCCTTTCAAATACTTTAAAAGCCCTTCAAATACTTAAACAGAGTAATCATATCCTCCCAATATTAGAGCAAAGCTTCTTTGATGTGTCAAATCATCAATCCTAATTTCTGTGTAATACATCTAGGAGCAAGGCTGGCTTCCCAAATCAAGAAAGACTGGTGCTTCTAGAAGTTAGGCGTGGGCCAAAGACCATAATTGTTCTCTTAAGGATGTAAATTGGAGGCTACGTTGATAAAAATTCTTAAAATGGTAGCCTTTCTACTGTAGCAAGTAAACCTTGGGGCATATTTAATTTTGGGTATTTTAGTACCATTTTGTTTGCATCGTAATTTCCTGCGTTCTCTGACTGGATTTGATTACAAGTCCCCTGCATTTGTTCACGTATAATTCCAACCAAATGCTTTAAAATCCCGAAACTGGTATATAACTAAAGAGGAGGCATACCAGTTTCTATAATCAAAATCATTAAGAGCTTGGTGTTGCAGGAACAAAGACATATCAGAATACTGTAGCTCAGGATTTGGCTCTAGGCGTCTTTTCTCTTTCCTGGAAATTGTAGGCCTTCATATCAGTGCTCAGAGTAACAGAAGTGTGATTCTATATCTCCTTAGGCATTCATCAGTGCTGCCGAAAACACAAATATGTTCCTGCTGCAGGTCATTATTCTGCTCGCTTCTTGAAAGCAAAATAGTACTACAGATACGAATCTTGAAATGTTTTTGGCACTGAGGGTTAGAAGAGCTCTGCTGTTTGTCTGAAAGCACTAATGGAAATTCCAGTGGATCACAATGAACGCTGCCAACCCTCCTTTCAAATTTGGGATATTTTCATACTTGGCTTATTATTTTTAAAAAATCCTTAGAGGAATTTTTGGCTTATACGCATGCTATGTTTTCCACCCATAACGTCCCACACAATGTTGTTGTTTTTTTTAATTATCATCACAGTGTTCTTTGTTTAATGAGTTGTTAAGGTTTAGCTTAGTGCCACTGAAGTATTCTTCACCAGGAATTTTGTGGGATTGCTTCCAAGCTATTCTACAGGCAATGCTAGAACAATATGGGAGAGATTCCTCTTCTAATGTTTTTTGTTTCTTTCTTTCTTGTTTCTAATATGTAATAGTTACATATTTTGAAATGCAAAAAAGACATATTTCCCGACTGACTACTTCAAACAAGAGATCACTACGACAAATCTCGTTTTAAATAGCCCTACTATTTAAGCTGTGATAATTGCTACTAACTAGGAATATTCCTAACCTTCCAACCCCAAAAGAGGACATTTTCATCATTTTTTAAAAAAAGAGCCCAAAAGAGGATAGACACCTAAAAAGAGGACGTGTCCTCTAAAAAGAGGACATCTGGTAACCCTGTACTAGTTGACTGAGTGAATCACCTTTAGCTAGTATAGCACAAGGTCATGCAAGTCTCTGTGCATGTATGCTTGGGTATGTGGAATTAACTTATAGAAAATTTTTTTTTTTCATTTTATATCTTTTTTTTATGATGTATGCACCTGATTGGGTTTTTCTTTTTTAGTGCATCTCAAAACTCTGAGGCATATGTGGAGCTCTCCTGTCAAGGAGGATCTCCCTACACACTTCAGTGCACACAAGTGCTTTTCATTTTCTCTGATGAGAGGGAGATACTTGGTACTCATGTTACAAAATTCCTACTCACATCTGGTGCATTTCTCCTTTACAGACAGTAATGGGGGGACATGGCTCAGTACTACAGCATCTGTTTGGCATGCAGAAATCCCAGGTTTAATCCCTGGCATTGCCAGTTAAAAGGATCCTGTAGCAGGTGATATGAAAGACCTTTGCCTGAAACCGTGGAGAGTTGCTACTAGTCTAAGTAGACAATGCTGTCCTTGGTGGACCCATGGTCTGATTCAGTCTAGCACAGCTTCATGTGTGTTCAAGACCCCCTGACTATCTGCCATAAAGGGCTATGATAGGATAAGCCGAGATATAGTCACATCTTAATGGTGAACTTCAGCAGGATTTAAACCATAGATTTTTTCCCCTGGTTCTAAGAGTTATGATTCTAATTCCGCTCCTGAATTTGATTGAGTAGAAACGCGACATCCAGATGTGCAGTTTAAAATTGGCAGCCATAATGAATAACAAGGAACAGATATGTCATATTGACAATGAAGCCATTTCAAGAATGTTTTATATTGCAAAATAATTTAAAAAAATTATCACTGAATTGCTCTCGGATTCAGGGTTGTTGTTTTTTCTGTAGAAAAGTTAACTGAAGCGCATTAAGACACAGCAAGTTTTTGCAATATCAGATTTTGTTAGAGGATCACTGGGGGGGTTTGGAACATGGAGAGATGTACTCTGCTTTTCTAGCCTTTGAAAGGCAGCATGAGCTCTGGAAGGTAGCACAAGCTTTGGCTTTCGGTCAAGTCAAAACTGCATAAAATGTTAGTTGTGTTTATTTACCACCACATTAACTTCTGTATCATCCTCTGGTTTGTGTTCTTGTAACCAGAGCAGTGTAACTAACTCCACACTTCAATCTGATATATTTCACTAGGTTTTGTTGGAACTGAGAACAATTAGCAAGATTTTTTTCTATATTACTTTTAAAAGACCATACAAACACTGTCATAAATCATTTTGGACAAGGGGAATATTTTGGCTTCTCGAGCTGAAGTATCCAGACCTCCCAAGTGACAACAATAAACATTGGTCCATGTGCCTTTTAATGCATTATGTGTACAGTTTAAACACTGGGGTTGAAACACAGTTTTTCAGAAATTAAATGCATGACAGCTACAACCCATGCCTACTAGCTGAAGGCTTTGTTTTCCTTACTGTAAGAATAATCTCCAGCATATGTTTATTTTTACATGACAGGCTACGGAGATTCACTGACATGAACTAAGACCATTTTATGCTAGTCTAGTGATTTGAAACCTCCTTGAGTACCATAAAAGGACTGTAATATAACAAGATAACATGGTATAATAATACTTCTTTCTGACAAAAGTGTCATGAGGAATGTAAAAACTTAGGCCCAGAGCTGGTTTTTTTCCCCCACACTGCTTATAATGATTATGCAGCACTAACCACTCAGCAAAACAAAACACGGAGCAATTCTAAATCCACGTTTAAAAAATAACGTTAGGAGAATATGTACATACGACATTTATATAGAAACCTTAGGGCCAGTTCATATGATCAGAAAAGCAGCAATAATAATGCTATGGTGTGAGAACTACATACCTGATCATATGAACGAGCCCTGAGTGTCATTTAGATAGATCCATGCCATAAAACTACTTGAAGATCATTTTCTCATGCCTGGTACATTTGAGAACAGGATTTCTCTGAGGCCATGGGGTGGGGAAAGGGTGGGGATGTGTAATAGCATTCTCAAACTGCTATTTGAAGGAAGCCATGATAGTTAAACTGATTGGGTATAGATTTTCAGTGCAGCTGTGCCCTTTATGGAGTAATTGCTTAGAGTTATGTTATGGTTATCTGGTTGTGTTGCACAGCAAACACTAGCTGAGTTTACATGCAGCCCTGTTTCCCTAATTCCCAGTTCTACAATTTTGAACATGTTTTCACTTCCTAAACAATTTAGTTACACCCTACATTTGTTATTTTGTAAAGTCACTAGAATTAGTAGTAATTCTGGAGCCATGGTGGCTCAGAGGTTAAGATGCTGAGCTGCTGACCAGAAGGTGGATAGCTCGGCAGTTTGAGACCCAAGTGAGCTCCCGTCTCTGGCCCCAGCTCTTGCCAACCTAGCAGTTCAAAAGCAAGAAATTGCAAGTAGATAAATAGGTACCGCTTCAGTGGGAAGGTAACAGCGTTCCATGCCCCTTGGCATTTAGTCATGCCAGCCACATGACCATGGAAAAGTCTTCAGACAGCGCTGGCTCTTCGGCTTGGAAATGGAGATGAGCACCGCCCCCTAGAGTTGGATACGATTGGCTTTCGAGCAAGGAAAACCTTTACCATTTTACCTTTAGTTAAAGTTACTAGTCCAGGTTCTGTGCTTAATCCATTAACCCCATTTAAATGTATACAGCTAACTGCAGAGTAGTAAGACTCTTGAATCTTATTCCTAAATCTGTGTCCAACACTTTCTGGAAACTGGAATCAGTCACTTTCCATTGCATGTTTCAGATTTTGTGAGTCCCCGTGGTTTGGCTTCAGCATTTAATCACTAGAAAATTCCCCATTAGTTCATGATCAAGAAAACCTGGAAACTATTTTTCACAGTGGCTCAGTTTGACCATTTTTAGAATACTGTTTAAAACAAAGATAAGCATTGTGCATGGCTCCTTCTGTAGAAGACTTCTGGCATCAGCCAAAAACTTTTTCTTTTTTATTCCAGAAGGCTTTTTAGTTAAATGTTGCCCTGGATGCTTGTAAGTGTTTAGTGGCTACTGTTATCTATTTTTCATTCTTTCTATGCATTTTAATATCGTAAGCCACCTTCAGTATTTATTTTTAAATAGGTGGGGTATAAATGTTTAAATAAACATGCATCCTGAAGCCTTTTAACATGGTAGAACAGACAATTGAGACCCAGTGTGTTGGTTTCTTTGAATGAAAAGTTATTTTGGAAATAAATCTGGGTATACAGGGGAAGGAGTGTCTTCAACATAAACCATTTGCAGTGATGTTTTTAAAAAGTATAACTGTTTCGTTATCTCAGACAAGGCCTGGCCAATACCAAGCCTCACTTACTCTCATTTGGATCAGCCTGGTAAAGATGCCTAAAATGTACCCTCTTGAAGGCTGTGGAGATTTGTGGGTCTTCCTCTGGTCCTTTACTTTAAAAAGTCTTGTGCCATGAAATCCGCAAAAAAGTTGGCTTGGCTCTGAGTCCAGCAGTTAAGGCAGGTTCAGGACCAAACATCTTATCTGTTTATCTTATTTTTATCCTGTCCTTTCTCCAAAGTGCTCAGGATGGTATACGTGGTTTTCCCACACCTCCATTTCATACTTAGAAGAATCCTATGTGGATAGGTAGGGTTGTCAGCTCTGAGTTGGAAAATACCTGAAGATTTTGGGAGTGGAGCCTGGGGAGGGCAGGGTTAGGGGAGGTGAGGGATCTCCGCAGGATATAACACCATTGAATCCACCTTCCAAAGCAGCCATTTTCTCCAGGGGAACTGATCTTGATCATCTGGAGATCAAATGTAATAGTGGGAAATATCCAGGTACCACCTGGGCAGGGCTCATTTCGTAGCAGGAGCTCCTCTGCATGTTAGGTCACACACCCCTGATGTAGCCAATCCTCCAAGAGCTTACAGTAGCCCCTGTAAGAAGAGCTCTGTAAGCTCTTGGAGGATTGGCTACATTAGGGGTGTGTGGCCTAATATGCAAAGGAGCTCCTGCTACAAAATGAGCCCTGCACCTGGGGACTGGCAACCTTAGTGATAGGGTAGGCTGAAATAGTGACAGTCCAAAGGTCATCCATTGTGGTTCATAATTTAATGGCCATTCAAACCCATATCTTTCTAATCATAGTACAGCTCTCTAGCCATACTCTACCAGTGTCTCATCTGGACTGATTTGCAGTTATTAGCTGTACTGAGAAAGTTTCATCATATGGTAAGAACTCCTAAGCAGCTCTGCATTGGGTGATACGGTTGTATGTAGTTTGATTGTTTCACCTCATCCTGTAATCACTTTTTGTGTAAAACCTCCAGATGGGGCCTGGAGATCTCCTGGAATTACAGCTGATCTTCAGACTAAATAGATCAATTCCCCTGGAGGAAATGGATGCTTTGGAAGCTGGACTCTATAGCATTATACCCTGCTGAAGTCCCAACCCTCCCCAAACCCTGCTATTCCCAGGCTCCACCCCCAAATCTCCAGGAATTTCCCAACCCAGAGTTGGCAACCCTATCAGTGAGGGTGGGTAACCTGCACTGTTGCAAACCAGATTTGTATAAGCATCCCCAAATGGTCTGAAATAATTAGGAAGAGAGAAAGTCTGAAGGGGAAGAAACTCTCAAGGTTGTGGAGGGCCATTATCACTTGAAAACTTGAGCCATCATCTTGGTATAAAATAAGTTGTCAGAAGTTTTGAGCTCTGAGGGAGCTGGGTTATTTTAACAGCCCATTGCAGATCATCATGAGCATGAACTTCTAAATCTGGTGTATATAAAGCGATCCCTTCTTTGCCGTATTGCCTACAGGGATGCTTGTAGTCGTGCTTCTGAAAACATTATAATTGGAATAATTTAAACAATGTGCAGATTGCCACAGACAGCACATACTCCATGTAGGAGTACACCCAGGGGATTCAAAATGTATGATATATATTTTGACACACTTGATATACTCCTACCACCAGCACCTCATGGCTGCCACTGCTGGTTCTTTAGCTCTAGCTAATGGTACAAAGCCAGTGCAAAATTTACTCCTTTTTCTAGGAATGGGAGATATGAAACGTGGGTCTCAGAGAAGCACATGTGACAAGTGCCTAATAATCCTAATCAGCGGATCAAGTCACGATGGTCTGGATGGTTGTACTTGGCAGGTGGATGTTGTGTGTGCATGCATGCATTTATTTATTTATTTAGGCTTTTATGCCGCCCTCACCACCAGCAGGCTCAGGGCAGTGTACAACAAAGTTCTAAAACTATATATATAAAATCATAAATAATCTAAAGTACAATTTTAAAATAACCAAAACCCACACGACACTGTAATAGAATTGTAGTCCCCCTGTTTACTTTACTTTAGCAATATTTTAACGTGGGGGAGAGGGTAGAAGCAGCTAGTGCACCAGCATCTGTTCACAACTGATTAGCCTACTAGAGACCATTGATGTTAAAACCAGTTGACGTTAAAAAGATGTAGCTGTTAAAAAATGTTGCTCTCTTCAACTATATGCTTGGTGGAACATCTCTGCCTTGTAACAGATCCCGCAAGGCCCTGATGTTAGTAGGCAGAGAGTTCCACCAAGCTGGAACCAGGGCTGAAAAGACCCTGGCTCCGGTTGAGGACATCCGGATGCTCTTTGGGCCAGGGACTTCCAATAGATGTTGATCAGTTGAGCGTAGTGCTCTCTGGGGGACATACCAGGATTGGTGGTCCTGTAGGTATGCTGGTCCCTGACAGTTCAGGGCCTTAAAGGTCAATACCAAACCTTGAACCTGACCTAGTATTCAACTTGAAGCCAGTGCAGCTGGCAGAGCACAGCTTGCATGTGTGCTGTTACCGGTATCCCCATAAGGACCTGGGCCAGTGCATTCTGGACAAGCTGTAACTTCCAAGTCAGTGACCAGCACAATCTCTGTATTACCAGGGCAAAAGCCAGACTGGTAGGGATCTAGAACTGATGTGTCCTCCAGGAAACTCTGAAGTTGCTTAGTCACTGCTCTCTCAACTACCTTACCCAGAAACAAAAGGTTCAAGACTGTGCGGTAGTTGGCCAGATGAGAAGGCTCCAACAATGGTTTCTTCAAGAGCAGTATTACCATTGCCTCTTTAAAACACCCTGGATAGACCCCTGAACTCAGAGACAGATTAATAATATCCATCAGAGGGCCCCGTATACCTTCTCCCCTGGCTGTGCTGGGTCCAGTCATCACCACAGATACCCTTCACTGGAAGTTGGATATGCAGTCCCAAAGCAAGCCGATAAACAGAGCCAAAGGTCAGAAAGCCAGGAAATCAGTCAGAGTTTGCTGGAGCGAGGAGCAGAGGCTAACAGCCGAGATCAGGTCCAAGCGAGCACAGTTGCTTCCACACGGAGGCAGGTTCGTGGGGGTGTTTATGACCAGGTCCTCCCTTCCCTGGGAGTCAGTCTGCCAAGACTCACAGCCCCTCACGTTGCCTTTGCAACAGCCTTTGCAATAACATTCAGCCATTGGCGTGCCCTGAATCTGGGACACTCAGGTGACCTAGGTGGGGATTCTGGCCTCGGGGTATCTCTAACTGGGGGTGCCAGGCCAGGCTCTAGATCAGTCTCTCCCTCAGGCTGCACCTCATTCTCTTCACCTTGCTGCCCCTCCTGTGCAGCTGTTGGAGCCTCTTCTCCCTCAGGTGCTGTTAAAAGTTCCTCTTCTGGGCTGACTCTAGAGGAGGCTGCTCCATGCCTCTTCCTCATCTGAGAAATAGTCAGCCTCAGCAGAGCCAGTACCCATGATGACATTGGCTCTTACTAGCTGTGAAGGACACAGTTCCAAGAGGCAAGTGATTGGCTTTGCACTCCTCAGAATCCTGTCGACAGCAGCCTCAGAGAGCTGGCTGAAGCTGTCAGAAACTGAATCTAAAGGCAGCCAAGGTGTCTTCAATTCACATATTGTATCAAAGTTGGCAGGCAGGTCATGGCAGAGCAACAAGACTTTCGGTGCAAAAAAGCCTGCAGATGCCTTGCAACTTATATCCGAATTACTAATCTTTTTTGTTCTCTCTGTGAGAGAGGATAATGTCCTAATTACCCTAAATAATTGTGCCAGGAGAGAGCTAGCGGATGCGATGCAGGCTGCATAGTATTTCCTCTTAGCAGCCTTCACCACCATCTCATAGGATTTCATAAACATCCTATAAGATGTTCTTGAGGCTTCATCGCAAGACTATCACCAAGTTCGCTCTAGTCATCTTAGTTCCCGTTTCATCTCCCTGAACCCTGTGTTATACTACGGGGACTACTTGAGGTGGAAATGAAGAGGACATTGGGGAGCAATTTCATAGATGGCTTTAGAGAGCCGGGAATTCCAGTCCTTTATCAGCTCATCCAGTGAATCATCGGGGGAAGGCTACTAATCTCTGCAGGCGAGCATAAATCTGCTCTTCACCTAGACATGTGGGGGGTGGGATGCCAGTTTGATGTAGTGGTGTAGTGGTTAAGTGCGCAGACTCTAATCTGGGAGAACCGGGTGTGATTCCCCACTCCTCCACTTGCACCTGGCTGGATGACCTTGGGCAAGCCATAGCTCTGTACCAGCTGTTCCCTCAAGGACAGCTTGGGAAAGCGCTCTCTCAGCCTCACCTACCTCACAGGGTGTCTGTTGTGGGGAGGGGAAGGGAAAAGGAGTTTGTAAGCCGCTCTGAGACTCCCTTGGGGAGTGGAGGGCGGGGTATAAATCCAGTCTCTTCCTCTTCTTCTTCTTCAGGGCAAAATTATCTGACCATGGCACAACATCAGTAGCTGCCAGATCAATATCAGTCCCTGTACCACAGATCAGGTCCAGAGACCTGGTGGGGCAATTCACTTTAGGGCAACTGTTTCACCCTCCTTGACTTAGGTCTTGGTCACGCACACCAGGTCTACAGCTTCCTCTGTGAAGTATTTCTGCAGAATTGTGGTCTTGTTATTAATGGACCTAGCGTTACACAACAGCAGTTTTGGAGAGAGGTTTAACATCCTAGCCCCCTCACCAGTGTGCCTCAGGATGGGACAAAGGTCAGAAGGAGACCAAACATAGCCATTTTTCTGCCTCCTTCCCTTATAAAGCTTTCTCCCACCTCCATACCTCCCTCTGCCCCAATCACTGGAATCCCTGACCCAACATTGGTATTTCCAAGCTCCATTCACCATGCTGCTTCTCCCTTCACTTTCATTTCCCAATATTCTCTTTGAAGTTTTCAAACGCTATTAATTTGCTGGGTAGTACAGTTTCACCTGGACATCCTCCCTCCCACCTGACCTCCACTCTTACCCCCAATTGAAGTAAGAATAAAATAGCCATTTACAAAAGTATCTTAAAAGCAATGGGATTACACCAGTGTTTTTCAACCACTGTGCCGCGGCACACTGGTGTGCCGTGAGATATTGTCAGGTGTGCCGCTGGATTTTTTCAATGAAAAAAATGTGCCTTCCGGGCTGACCTTCCGGGACGCGTTTGCGCATGCGAGAAAGAACAGTGGCACGGTCTCGCTGATTCCGCTCGCACACTCTGTGGCCGGCCTGAGGTAGGGTGATTTGCACCAAGACATTCCAGTAAACATGAATATGTTTGATGGTAACAGCTAGCTGTTTCTGTCAGGGTGGGGTTCAAATCAGTAACTGTCCCTCAGCGAAGAATGGATGTACTGTGCTTCTCTTCAAATCACTTATGGTCAGTGGAATGCCATTCACATAAGAGTAAGAGTTTAAACTCTCTATTTGAAAAACTTTAGCAGAATCGCAGTATTAAAATGCATCCACATTATATTTCTTCTGAAACTCAGGTCAATGTTATGGGAAGGAGCCATTACACTTTGGATCTGTAACTTACGATTTCAAGTTGAGTGGCTATTACGTGTATTTGTAATACTGTCATAGTTAATACTTGAGCTGAGGCAACTAATGACCCATTTATCTTGTATTTCAGTGTTTTTCAACCACTGTGCCGTGAGATATTGTCAGGTGTGCCGCGGGATATTTTCAATGAAAGAAATGTGCCTTCGCTCGAAAAAGGTTGAAAAACACTGGATTACACCATATGTGTGTTTGTGTGCATGTGTAATGATTTGTGATAATCATAATAATATTCACTTCTGATTTTTTAAATAAAAAATGTTTCAAAAAATTAAAAAGCTGTGGTGATGAACAGGTTGAAGGGCAAGCCAAGAACATCAGAGCCAGGTAGGGGGAAAATCCCTCCAGAGAAGGTTGAAAATTGAGGAAAGAATATAGAGGTTGCGGTCACACACCCGAGATAAAGCAGAGGGGAAGCGAGGCTATTTCCTCCAGAGGAAATTGACCCACAGTTGCGCAATCACGCAGAGTTTTGTAGATGCGGGCACAGGGCACCACTGCGTGATCAGACACAACCGCAGTTGAGTCGGGGGGGGGGGGGTGCCATTGTTTTCCGATTCACTTAAACAGGAGGATCGATGAATTGCATCTCTGCCCTGAGGGCTTCCTATGACAGTATGCGATGATGCACATACTGAGAAGGGGGGAAAAAACAATGGCATGGCATCGGGATAGCCTGATAATTTTATCCCGACCCCATGGGAGCATGCTGGCGCGATCAGATGCAGGAAAGTCCGTCTGTGGCCCATAGCAACCTGTTTGCTACTAGACTTTCTGAGGTGTTTTTTAACTCCGCGTGTGCGGCGGCGTAAAACAGGTTGGCGATGGCTGCAGGGCACTTGCCAGATGTTGGCGTCTGATCGCGCTCCTTTAATCCACTCGGCAATTGCACCTATGTTGTGGCAAATTGTGCATGTGATCGCAACCAGAGATTCATTCCCAAATCCCCACAGAAATCTGCAGCTTGGATCACCTTAAAGGGTTCCTCGTGCCCTGTCTATGCAAGCAGCAGACAGAGGTGGTAGAATTCTCAGGTGGCAAAATGCGCCAAACCCTTTCAGAATGCAGGTGGGAGAGGGTCACATCTTCAGCATTTCCTCTTCTAAAAACTCCCTGCAAACAAAAAGTTAACAGATCAGGGAGAAAGGTTGTAGCCTGTCGGATGTTTTGCTAGTTTTCTGTTTACAAGGAATTATTCATTTTAGGGGAATTTTTTTGGGGGGATCTGCAATCTGAAGTGACAATCCATGGTATCACCTCATTTCCGCTTTGTTCTGCTGAACGTGTAGGGCACGCCTCAGACAAAAAAGCTGAGGAGATCTCAAAAATTGTAGAGGAAGTGGCAAGTTATTGAAGACCGGCTTCCAAACAAAGGAGATTTCTCTTCCATTTCTCCTAATGTAACTTTCAGGCTAGAATGAAGTTTCCTTCTTTGGGAAGCTACTGTGGTTTCGAATGAAGGAGGCACCTGCAGTTGTCAACCTCCACAGTTGTTTTCCTTCATGGAAGGTAAAATATACCAGTCCCCATATATTTTGCTCTTGAAATGAAAAAAAGCTGGGAGGGGTACGGTTTTGAGTGGATAAATGACCAGAAGGGAAAGGATTGAGCAGGTCCCCCCCTCCTCGCAATTTCTTTGTTGAGCCTCAAGCTCCTTGCAGCCAATTTACGTGATAAAAGAAAAGGAGAGAGTAGTTACAAAACTACATCTGGTATGTCGTTTCACCCTCCATGTAGTGGAAAGATCAACATCTCTGAATTTACAGTTTCTCTCTTGTATTATCTTTTTTTGAGCAATGAAAAGGTAATTAATCACCCTCCTTTTGTCTGGTGTGAAGATGTTGGGGCTGTGCGGCCATCCATTTTTGTGCCGAAAGCTGCCTTATATTCATGAGCCAGCGCAGTGAGCAGTCCAGAAGATGGAAAGGCTGCCGGAAAGTGGTTCCATTTTTCAGTGATTAACTTTCCCTGCTTTGATACATAAAACCTAATGTCACCCAAAAGATTTGTTAGTTGCTAGCTTTTTCTCTCCACCTTGCTTGTGGGATAAGGGAGCAGCCATAGTTCCTTTATCGGAAGAACAGATCCTAAGCTGTAGAAACACATTCCGTCAGTCCCTAAATCTTCCAGTCTGTAAACATTTCTAGAATTCTTTCATAACCACAGAAGGTAAAAAGGATTAATGTGAATTGTATCTGATGTGAGGGGGGGATGTTCTAATAATCTAATACGTGAATTTAGACAACTGCACTGCTTTTTGTCTGCTGAATATCCATTTCATAACAATAGTTTTATCCTTTAAAAATGCTACTGGCTACCAGTCTCGGATGTTCCTGTGCTGAGCATAAAAGCGTTGGCACCATATCACAATATGTCACATCAGGCCATGATTAGGAGTGAGCATTTCCAGAACATTCTTTAATTTTGGCACTACAGAAAACAGTATGTGATAAATTTCAACTGGAGTGAAATTATACTGTGGTCCTTTGTGGCATCTTATAGGATGGGCCCCCGGAGGGGCATGAGGTGCTTGAAAGGTGAGAGCAGGAAGTTCCAGGAAGGAATTCAATCCTGAGGCAAAGGAAGAACAGTCATTTCTTCATCAGGCAAGATATGAGAGGACTGAATGCCCCCAGCAGAGGACACTCCATGAGCCAAACTAGATTTGTGAAAGCGTCTACCCTTCCATTACTTTTACCTTCCCCAATTCCTTTGAAATGTTTATTTTTTTCTTATGATAGTTTCTGGGCTTTAGAAGGGAATGTGGAATGTGTAGTTGCTGCTGGGAAGGGGAGTGCAGAGAAGTTGTGCAAGTTCTGAAGGGGACCCCAATTTCAACAGTATTTTGTGGAGGGAGAATGCAAAGGAGAGAGAGAACATGGCATCGTCATCATCATCACAAACACAAAGGCAGCAGTTCAGGATCAGACCAGTGGTCCTTCTAGGCACCATATGCATGGCATGGATTTTCCATTTCCCTGTCATTGCCACTGCAAATGCAGCCTGGCAACCAAGCATCCACACAGGAGTTTTGTGCGCACTTTCACTATTTCACCCCGCTGCATGGATACAGACTTAATACATAATTTAAAGACGGACAGAGATAAGTGTTACAATAAGGCTGGATCTAGATCTAGAACATGGGTGTAATACGTTGTAATAGCTTTCTGAGGTTTCTCCAAACGAAATGAAAATGTGTGGCTCATAATTGGAATGGATATTACCAGCTAATAAATGCTAATAAATTTGTTCTCCCTCCCCACCCCATTCCCTTGGGTTACTGGAAATAATTGCATGATCTTTAGATTACTGAAGCTTGCGAGTCTTAGGGCTTGCTTAATTATGGTGTGAATTCAAGCTTGAACAACAGTGGGATGAAAAATGGAGGGGGTTATTAATGTAAAGTCCACTAAAGTGAATAACTACCGCATTTTATGTTTCTCACCTTTTGTTGTACGTTTTGGCATAATGGAGTACCAAAAACTGCCAACCATGTAAATCCCCTAAAAAATTAATTAAAAAATGGTAGGTTTACAGATAGCTTTAATGTTTGAGTGTGGTCCCCCCCTCTCTCATAGTAACAGTACAACACAGGTAGACTCCCCATGACAGGCAGCAGATTTCTTGTGTCACCAAAGGATGGCAGCCCTGACCTGGATGGTCCAGGCTAGCCCAGTCATAGAAACATAGAAGAATCATAGAATCATAGAGTTGGAAGGGACCATACAGACTATCTAGTCCAAGCCCCTGCCGAGTGCAGGACCAGCCTAAATATTTGTCCAGCCTCTTCTTGAAAGCTGCCAGTGAAGGGGAGCTAACCACCTCCCTAGGCAGCTGATTCCACCTTTGAACCCCTCTGACCGTGAAAAAGTTTTTCCTAATATCCAGCCGATACCTTTCTGCATGTAATGTAAACCCGTTGCTTCGGGTCCTATCCTCTGCTGCCAACTGGAACAGTTCCTTGCCCTCCTCCAAATGACAGCCTTCCAAATATTTAAAGAGAGCAATCATGTCCCCCTTCAATCTCCTCTTCTCCAAACTAAGCATTCCCAAGGCCCTTAGCCTTTCCTCGTGGGTCTCAGACCCCTGATCATCCTCGTTGCTCTCCTCTGCACCCTCTCAATTTTGTCCACATCCTTTTTAAAGTGAGGCCTCCAGAACTGCACACAGTACTCAAGGTGCAGCCTGACCAAGGCAGTATACAGAGAACCTTCTGCGATTTCAATGCTATGGCCCTGTTAATACAACCCAAGACTGAATTTGCCTCTTTTGCCACCACATCACACTTGACTGCTCATATTTAGTTTACAGTCCACTCTTACCCCAAGATGTCTTTCGCATAGACTACTCCCCAGAAACCCCCATCCAGAAGCTAAACAAGGTCAGCCCCGGTTAGTGTTTGGGTGGGCGGCTACCAAAGAAGGCAGGCAATGACAAGCCACCTCTGTTCATCTCTTGCCTTGAAAACTCTACTGAGTTGCCATTAGTTGGCTGTGACTCAATGGCACCTTCCACCAAATGTTGGCAAATGTACTTGCTGAATTTGACATTGCATTTTTTATCATGTGTTGGGAAAGTAGTTTCCATTTGGATGGCCAAACCTGGCACCAGAATATCTTTGGTCAGCCTTGTTTTCATATTGCAGAATTGTCAGTTCATGGAGGAGAACTGAAATTGCTTGGCTAGCTGATTTAAATGGATTGGCAAATAGCTCTAAACAGCACTGATTCACACAGTGAGTCCACCGATCTGACCTAAGTATAAATTGTCATACATTGGGTGACGTGTATGTAGAAATTAAAGAGCAAAAGTATGTATGCAGGAAAGGTTGCAGGAAGGTTGAAATGCTCTTTTAAATCATGGCCATCAATAGATTCAATTCCTGCGTGGCCATCGATCGATTCAGAAGCCTGGTGCAAGCTCATTTAGAACGTCTTTCTGTTTAGGTTTTTGCTTTGTTTTGTTTTTCACACGTACACACAAAAAAGCTTGGCTCTCGCCTGCTTTTAAATCAGTTTTCACCCAGTTATAACTCAGTAATGTGCCACATTGCCCAAGCAGAATAGGATTATTCCGTATGGACAAAGAGGAATTCAGGACTTGTATAGCACCTTCTGCTTCCAAGGCATTTGGGGAAATTAATTTCATATCATTTGCCATTTGTCTCTATATTGCATCAGAGTCAGGCTGAAATGAACCACTAGCAGATTCTCATTTTGTTCTGGGGAACTCCCCCAAATGTGAAAGCAATAGCATGGCATCTTGCTGTTACGTGCCAGTATATTTTCCAAGGGATAAAATTTACCATGTGCATGGGTGGGAGCCCATTGAATCCAGCTCGCCAGCAGGGAGTTGCTGGAATCCAGCTCTTTGGCACTGTATGTAAAAGTTTTGAGAACTGGCTCTAGTTTTTGAAGAGTGCCAGCTGAAAACTGCAGTCTATCATAGTCACAATTTTTGTGCTGGGGTTGCATCTCTAGCTTGGATAGTTTTGCAGAATACACTGTCCCAGGACATAGTATGCCTATTTTAGTACATCACGGAACAACCCAGCATGACATGGTGTAGCTGCTAATACTAAAGTTGCACCTGTTTGCAATGGTGATTGTGCTGTTCAGGTGTACATCCGATGAGCATTCAACCTGCAGGCTGGCAGCTGTGCCCATTTAGCTGCAGGTTTACAATCTGACTACTTTTTTCTGCAGCTTAACCATTTTCCCCCACCCGTGATAACCAATGGACACATACATTTACACGAATTAGTGTATGGAGCATCAGGGGGGTGTGTGTGTGTGTGTGTTTCTGCTATGAGAGGTGGCATACCTAGTCCTTGCCAAGCAGTCTGTTTTTCTCCCTTTCGTTTATGCTGGCACAGGCATGCATTTTGTTTCCCCATCCCTAATCTTTCTTTAGCAGATTTGTTTACTTAGATTGCTTTCTCTTTATTGTTTCGTGATTGAACAAAGAACTACCCGACTGTGCTCGCCAGTAGGCCTCTTCCCTCCCCTCCCCTCCCCTCCCCCACCCAGCCCATCCCTGATTTGGTTGAGCGGGAATTCTGCCTGGCTTGTAATCATCTTTTTGCCTCGGCACACTCTATATTGTTCAGGTAAGCATCTGTTTTTTCTCAAGGGCTGCCTCTTCAGCTAGTTTTTGCATGCTGCTTAATCT
Organism: Lepidodactylus listeri; assembly: GCA_029233225.1. NCBI lineage: Eukaryota > Metazoa > Chordata > Lepidosauria > Squamata > Gekkonidae > Lepidodactylus > Lepidodactylus listeri. The sequence continues at coordinate 28,683,389 of JARCFY010000005.1, forward strand.
TGATAGCTCCAGTCCTCTGGAGCTCTTTTAATCTCCAAATCTATTACAGGGTTTTAAAATTAAAACTGTACTTGGTTTTACCTATCATTACACAAGGTCCATAGCCAAAGTAAGGATAGAATCTAGGTCTTGTGGGGGAAATTCACAGAATCGTAATTTTGAAGGGATCAAAACAGTCCTACTTTTTTGCACAAAGCAGTGGTATCTGTTCATAGCCCCTACTCCTCCTCCCTCAGTGTATGCATCCTAGCCCACAGTGTATAGAGAATGGGAGTTTATGTCCCCTACTTATGGTTGCCAGGTTCCCCCAGGGGGGGGAACCCCGCTCAATGGGTCCATTCCCCACCGACCTGGATCGGGCCACCAGGGGAACCCCACCCCCAAATTGCCAGGATTGCAGAACGTGCCCAGTGTGATGATGTCACCCAGAGATGACATTGTTGCGGGGGGGGGGGGAACGCTCTATCATTCGAGGGAAAACTCTATGATTTTCCTTCATATGAGAGTGGAAGAACTTCAGGACACAGCCGGGACTCCCCCCACTGCAACAAGGGTAGGACTTGGGAACCCTACCCCTACTTAAGAGTACATGTCAAATATTAGGTTTGTTGTCTGTCTTTTACTGGTACACCAGCAATTTCTGAAGAGTGTCCCTCTGATTTGCTGATTTTTCCTTGTAGAAAATTTTGTCTGATTTACCAAATTAGCAGAGGATAGGTTTATCAGAGATTCGTAGCTGTAGTAACTCAGTGGAACTTCCAAGTTCTGGGGCAGATTACCTCTGAATACCAGTTGGTGGGGTGTGTGAGAAGGGGCTAAAGCAGAGGAGGGCTTTTGATGCCATGTTTTGCATGTGGGTTTCCCAGAAGAATCACTGTGAACAACAGAATGCAGGATTGTGTTATAGACCAGGGGTCCCCAAACTTTTTGAACCTGTTGGCATTTTTGGAATTCTGATACAGTGTGGTAGGTGCAGCCATCAAATGGCTGCTGCAAGAGGTGGAGCCAGCTACAAAATGGTTGCCCCAGCTTACTTTCAGTCACACAGTGAATCCCACTGTGCTGTGGTAGCAGCTGATACCAAAGCAGCATTTTTTTAAAAAAAAATCTGCATATCCAATCAAAAGCATAGCCAATCAAAAAACACAACAGCAAAGAGCGAGATGTGGGATACAGAGAAGAGGAGACTAATTAAAGACAGCTTCATTTCAACAAACAGCTGGCTGACTCTTAGGGCAGGCTAGATGTTATATTAGCAAACATTGCTGAGACAATGGACAGGTAGGGTGGCATTTGCCAGATGGCAAGCGAAGGTGCCTAACTCCTTTTGCACCCAGCGGTGTAGTTAGGTAGACCTCCAGACCTGATGGTCTTCTGGCTCCCCCTTTTCAATGGTAATGTATATTACTCACTTACTTTAAATACAGAACACAAAATGAACAGTAAATAGTAACTTCTACCAGTTATGCGTATGAGCTCTGAAGATGTAAATATAAAGGCAAGAAGACATCCACTGCTCTAACAAGAACATTAGGGGAAGCCACAGCCAGTCTGGCCAAGAGTTAAGGGGTCCTTTCCGTGTACTTTCTGCCAAGAATATTTAAAGTCTGTTTCATAAGTCAGGAGTACTGAGTGCAGGAAACCTAAGTTCAAATCCTAGTGAGCTGTAAAATGGCACTGGGTGACCTTGAGTCAGACACTGTGAAACTGACTTTGACTTTGAGTCAATCCCCTAATTTACATCACGTGCCATGGGTCCCCCAAATGTTCTTGTTGGAGCAGTGGATGTCTTCTTACCTTTCCTTTTATAGTTGTTATGAGGATAAAAGGAAGGGAGGCATCCTCAAACTTCTTTGTTGAGAAGCAGAATAAAGTACAATAAATAAATAAGATAAATAAAAGTATTTCTGCTGCTGTCACCCCAGAGTTAGGGAAAAAACAGAGCAGCATACAGAGGCCTTGCGTAATTAATTTAAAACATTTATATCCCATTCTTTTTTAAGAAGCCCACAAGAGTGGCTTGCAATATGAATTATCCCACTCATTGGAGGGAACCCCCCCCCAGAGCATTCAAAACAATAAATTAGTACTAACTTAAACCAGGTCACGCATGCAATAGAGGGGAGGGGGGGAAGCTATACTTAAAATACCATTGTCTTGTTTCTTACAAAACTTAAGTTGGGTGAAAAGTTGTCTGGGAAATGTTTTAAATAATATAAAAATTGATTTAAACGCTTATGGACTTGAAGCTTATTTCTTCCCACAGCATGTCTTGACTGGATCATAAGTTAGCTGTTGTAATGTGTTGCTTTTAGCCCTGGAAACTCATAATAATGGCATACTCAGCAATGCATTGTCTCCCTCCTTCAGCTCATTAATGAACTTTTTAAATATCTTTGAGACACCATAGCAAGCTGAATTATTTGTCTGTCTTCTATTAAGAGAATGACTTGTGACCAGTAACATGTGCAGTGGTGGTAGTAGTAGTTCCAATTTATTGTACTGACCATAGGTCATCCTGTCCTTATATATAATCCTGTTTTCGGGTGGCAGTGCTCTATGTGCACCAAAATCGGGTGGCTGCCTGTACTGCCACTCAGAAAGGGGTCCCTGGCCATTGGCTGCGTTGCCGCAGTCCCGCCCACAGAAGCGGCGCCCAGCATCTTGGCTTCAGTGTGGTGCAAGGCAACGGGTGGGACGGACGCTCTGGCGGGCAAGGGCTGAGCAGTCCCTCCCTCCAGCAGATGTGCGGCAGCAGCAGCTGCAAGAGGGGGGAGGAGGCGGCACCTGTGTCAGCACTGGAGGTTGTGTCCTTCCTGGGAAAACTACTGTGTGGAGTTGTGGCACTGAAAGCGGCTTTCTACTTGCTCTGCAGAGTTTGTCTAGCAATGGCCTGGAAGTCCGGAGGTGCCAGTCACTTTGAGCTCATCCACAACCTCCACAGTGAGTGCGTGTGTGAGAGAGGGAGGGCTGGGTCCGGGCAAGGCAGGGGGGAGGGGACGAGGCAGAAGGTGGGACCAGGGTGTGTGCCATCCATTCATGTGCTCCTCCACATGCCCTCGAGTAGTACCCCAGCTTCCAGGTGCAAGGGAGGGAGGAACCATTGCTCACTGGCCCTCAGCGTCGCGGGCAGCTGGGTAGGATGGCCTGACTGTCATCATGCAGCTGTTCAGGCTGGGGGTGGGACCTCTTCTTGATGCAGAAGTGATGCAGAAGCCAGGAGGTGGCAGAGGAGGCAGCAGGGGGGGTGCCTCTCATTGTGCCTGTGGGGAGCCTACCTGAAGGTGGCGGGTGGCAGCAGTGAACACTGTGAGTCCCATCACTGCTGGAGGAGGAGGTGTGGTGGCAGCAGGAGTTCCACCAATGGGCCCAGCTGTGGCCTGTCTCTGGAGCAGCTGCCTGGGGTGGCCCACCTGGGATGACATCCCCCTCCCACTGCGTGCCAAAAGGAGAACGCGGAGAGCAGAGTCACCAACTGGCCTCCTTCAGTGCTGCGGCCCAGGAGGTTGCCTACGAGACCGGGCTCGGTGGCTGGGACGCAACCCTCTGTGCCTAGACGATCTTCCAAATGTGGGGCACCCAGCTGTTCCTTCGTAGGCAGCGGCAGTTGCCACAAGAGGCTGTGCAGGGGAGCAGGGCATCAGCTGGGCCCAGCGGAGCAGCCGTCGCCACTTTAGTTCTCCTCTCCGCTGCAACGGACGAGGCCTCAGCCAAGGCGGGGCCCTTCCTCGCCGCTCCGAGCTGAGGAAACCAGGCTGAGCACTGGCCCGCCCCACCAGAGGGGAGCCCCGAGAAGGTGCCGCTCAACCAGTTGGCCGGCAGCGGGGCATGCGGCCACTCACTGTGCTGCCACTGCCTGCCAGCACCTCGCCACTACCTGCTGTCCCCGCCCACCACTGCTTCCCCCGCAGAAGACGCACTGGTGCCGCAGCTACTCCTTCAGCCAGCCCTGTCCTCACCTGTCACCGTGCCCCCCTGCAAGCCCAGTGAGTTGGTGGTGGGCAGAGAACAGCTACTGTTTGGCAGGGAGGAAGGCAAAGCCAAGATCTTTCTAGAGCCCGTTGTTTTACACTATTAGTAACAATATAAAAACAACAAATCTTCCACAAACTGAATCGACAAATTAGCCTTGGAAGCTCTTCCATTGTACTGGATTTGTCCCTGCCATAATGTCAGAGTCCAAATGTCAAGGCTGATTAGTATTTCTGCATGATTTCCAATGCAAAGATAAAAATTTCCATGATGATACCTTTGAAGGGACAGAATTAGAGCATGGTGCAGATTTACTTTTTATTAGCTTCTAATTTACAGTGTTGGGTAGTCAAACGAGGGAGGATGAATTATGCAATGTTTCCATGGGTGTTTGGATACACCATAACGATAGGGAAGCATAGGAAGCAGCAGTGTAGCTGGAAGCGCTGTTCTCATTGTTAACTGTGGTAATTAATATTCAGATCTGGCAACCAATGGAATAAAAGTAATTACCATGCTACCTCTCAGCCTGTAGGCGCTCCTCAAATGAAGAGACAATAAAGGGCAAGTGAGCAGAATCCTCGCATTTAAAAAAATATCTCAGAAGCGATGAGTCTAGGTTTTTCAAATGTCACAGGAGAGTCAAGGGGTTTGTTCTTCCAAACACATTTGGAATTTGACACAGTGAAGTGCTTCTGTGTCTCATAAGTTATCAGACCTCAAAAATCTGAGTGGACTGACCATTTTTTAATTTAAAGAAACAGAATACAGAGGGCACTTGCTGAGGTAGGACAGAGAGTTGATACAATCCATTCCTGTAAAAGTCACTGCCCTCTTCTAAAGCCCCTGTCATGGATCTTTTTTTTAAAAAATCAAAAGATCATACCCTTCAGCATTTTACAGACAAAAATAGGCACATGTGTCTGGTAATGAAACTTAGAAACTTAGAAACTTAGAAATTATCCCAGCCTCTTATGAAGGAACTCAACATCTGATACAACTTGGGCCTATAGGCCCTAACTGCAACCATTCCTAAAGCCATCTTAAAACATCTGTTCCTGATTCTTCTCAGAACACCCTCCTACACCCCGAGGCAGATGGCCACACTTAAACACAGTAAAGACTTTGTTAACTGTACAATCCTTTCATATACTCCTTACCACAGCTTCTAACCTCTAAGCTGTGGAGTCTTGTGAGCAAAAATTCTACTTTGTGAGCTACTGGCATTAAAGTTGAGAGCAAGTGATTTGGCTACTGCATAAATTAGTTTGCTCTAGAGCCATCCTTCCTGAGCTAAGACAAAAATGTGTGAGCTGGAGGCTAAAAAACTGTGAGCTAGCTTACACTAACTCAGCTTCGAGAGAACTGCTTCTAACATACCGATTCTCATATCACAGATCACCTCTCATCCACACATTGTGACACGTTGCTGAGGGTTCTACTCTGAAGGATACTGTGTTCATATGCTCTGCAGTAGGGTTGCCAGCTCTGGGTTGGGAAACAGGGTATAATACAATAAAGTCCACCTTCCAAAGCAGCCATTTTCTCCAGGTGAACTAATATCTTTTGCCTGGAGATTAGTTGTAATTGTGGGAGATCGCCTGCCATTACCTGGAGGCTAACAACTCTGCTTCAATCACCTATCATGTGCTGATTTGAAATCCAGGGTGGTGTTAATTATGTCAGTTCAGTATATGTTGAGAAAACACAGTGGTCCTTGTACAGGTTACGAGCAGTTCTAAATATATTGCAGCAGTGGCACTATATAGCATGGCAAGTTGTGCTCTTAGAGTTCATGTACATGCAGTGGCACTAGATATTACGCAAGATTTAATTTCTCAGGATTCTGTCAGGTCATTGAATCCTGAGGAATGGTAGTTTAGCAATTCTCTCTAAAAATCTTAACAATGCATCCCCAAAGGGAAAAGAATAGGGACAAAATGGTGATTTTTCTAGAAACAAGTACCGGATGATTGAGACTGTCCTTGGTGAATGACAGTCAACATAATCATACAACATAAAAATATGCTTTGGTGTTTATTAGCGTGCAAAAAAATCTTTTTTTTTTCTGATTTGGGTCTACTGAACCCAAAAAATATTGGTAATCCCGAATATTCCCAAATACCAGTATCAGTTTTGTATTGGGATTCAGGTAAATATTTAGGAAATCCAAATTTATTCAGCTCCATTATACCCTATGGGGATACCATAGGGTATAATGGAGAAGGGGTTTAAATTTTAAATGCTTGCTGAGTTCACTCACAGAGATTTGGCGAGTGAACTCAGAAGGCATTTAAAGAGACAGCGATCTCTTTAAATGCCTTCTAGCCACGCCAGAATAAAAGCTGAATAATATTGGCTTTTATTTGGGCACAGCTATTTCGATAGCCGAATACAGATTAGCTGAATACAGATCTCTGAATAAATACACCCAAAATACTGATAAGGTATTTTTTCGGTATTTATTTGGCTTGGTATATACCGAGCGCACAACCCTAATATTCATATGTGAATTACCCATATAACATATACGAAAGCAAAGCTCTCATTCAGACATCTCAGTATGTAAGAGGCTGAATTTTAACAAAAATTATTAAGAGAGTATCCTGTGCAGTATCAGTTTTCTCCTTGCACACCTTCAGATGCTGTGGTTGGCATGAATGTTTATGTCAGCTCAGGATCTCAGCCCCAGACATGGCTAGTATCATAAGAATATAAGAGGTACTCTGCTGGGTCAGATAAGTGGTCCACCTAGTCCAGTCTTTCATTTCTCACAGTAGCCAGCTGTTTGCACTGGGTGGCCACTAGAGCATAGACGGCTGCCTCTGAATAAGGAGGTTCCCCTTTAGTCCTCACAGTTAGTAGCCATGGAAGGTCCTGTCTTCCATGAATCTATTTAATCCCATTTTTAAAGACATCTGTGCTTGTAGCCATTAATTATGGAATTCACTGCTACTAAAAGCCACTAACATGGATTACTTTAAAAAGAGAGTAGACGGGATGATAGAAGATAAATAAAAGTAAAGGTTTTTTTAATGTCGCTATTAAGGACCATGGAACAGCCCTGCAGTGAGCGCTTTATGTAGTACAGCTTTGGTTTTCTTCTTTTTGCTTCTTTGAGTAATACCACCACCACCTCCTTTTCTTCCTTCCCATCTTACCCTCTTGTTAATTAAAAAGACAGTTCAGTGCAGCAGTATAGAAAATAGAACCCAAACTGGGAAAACCTTTCTCATAATTGGAGACCAGAGTATTTTTCTTGATCATGGTAATTTATGGAACATTAGTTGCCATAACGATGAAATACAGTTTTTAGGGTGTTATTGAAGTGAATTTAGTGTGTGCAGGGGTTTCTAGAGGGGAAGGGGTACAGGAAACACACCAGTGTGATTTCTGTAAACTGAAGGACTCCATTTACTAGCAGAAATTACATGGGACGTCTGACACACTCATGTTAGTGGCTTTGAAGTTTATTTGTATTATTTTAACTACCATTTTACGAAAAATGAATTTAGCACCATGTAACTGCGTACAAGGCCACAGATCATTCAGCTGCTGATACTCAAGGCAATAATGACAGAACTTTATTTAACATTGTTTATTTATTTATCAATGGACCCCAAATGGGGGCTCTGCTAGCATAAGAACCATTAGCAAAGCCATGCTAGATTAGGCCAATGGCCCATCGAGTCCAACACTCTGTCACACCTTGGCCAAAACCCAGGTGCCACCAGGAGGTCCACCAGTGGAGCCAGACCCCAGAAGCCCTCCCATTCTTGCCCCCAAGCACCAAGAATACAGAGCATCACTGCCCCAGACATAGTGTTCCATCTATACCTTGTGGCTAATAGCCACTGGTAGACTTCTACTCCATCTATCTAATCCCTTCTTGAAGCTGTCTGTGTTTGCAGCTGCCACTGCTTCCTGTGGAAGTGAATTCCATGTGTTAATTACTGTTTAGGTGAAGAAGTACTTCCTTTTATCTGTTCTAAACCTTCTGCTCATAAATTTCATGGAGTGCCCATGAGTTCTTATATTGTGAGAAAGGGAGAAAAGGACTTCTTTCTCTACCTGCTCTATCCCATGCAAAATCTTGTAAACCTCAATCATGTCACCCCTCAGTCATCATTTCTCCAAGCTAAAGAGCCCCAAGCGCTTTAACCTTTCTTCACAGGGGAAGTGTTCCAACCCTTTTATCATTCTAGTTGCCCTTTTCTGCACTTTTTCCAATGCTATAATATCCTTTCTGAGGTATGGTGACCAGAACTGTGCTCAATATTCCAAATGAGGCTGCACCATCGATTTATACAGGGGCATTATGATACTGGCTGATTTGTTTTCAGTTCCCTTCCTAATAATCCCCAGCATAGCATTTGCCTTTTCTATTGCCGTCGCACACTGGATTGGCATTTTCATTGAGTTACCCACCACAACTCCAAGTTCTCTCTCCTGGTCAGTCTCTGCTAGTTCAGACCCCATTCACATGTGTTTATAATTAGGTTTTTTGTCTCCAATGTGCATTACTTTGCACTTGCCCACACTGAACATTGTTAAACCACATTGAACCACGTTGAGCAAAAAAAAGAGTAGTCAGAAAGTACTGCTCAACTAGCACAATTAAAAGAACAAACAATTGCATCTTATCCAACAATAAAAAGCAGATGATGAAAAAAAAGAACCTCACTGGATTTACATCCCTTAATGATCCTCAGATTTTTGTTTTATGGAAATTTTCTAATATCCTTAATTTTCTATGAGGGTATGTGAGTGTGCGTGTAAAGTGATGTCAAGTCACAGCCGACTTACGGCAACCCCATAGGGTTTTGAAGTCAAGAGACGAATAGAAGTGCTTTGCCATTGGCTGCCTCTGTGTAGCAACCATGGACTTCTGAGGGTAGATACCTTCCTCACAATTTCCAGTAGTGTTCTACAAGACCAGCATCACTACTGTAGACACCCAGTTCCTCTCACAACCCTACAGTTGGGCGCAGAATCAGAGGGAGCACCGGTATCTGTTAGATATATTCATCAGAAAGCAATAGGACAACTGTAACTCCTTACATAAATCCTGATGAATATGAAGTGAGCAATGCAGCAAGATCCGGGGGAGGGGGGGTGTTAACTTTTCTGTAAACCGATGCAAACTCAAGAGACACCTTCCTGACCTACAACATTTTAAATGTTTTGTTTTCAGGCTCCTGGTTGTGCGGGGAAAGCATCAGCTTCGCTTTTAAATTTCCTGGTGACTTCTTTTCTTTTCAGAATGCACAGCAGGCCGTCTGGGGACTAATACACAACATGTGTTGTCAATTTTAGACCCTTTGTGTTAGGAATTTTCCACTGCACAATTACATGAAATCTGGAGGCGACTGAGAAGAGCACAGAGCTAAGTCGTTCTGTACAAGGTTAAGCGAAGGAAATAACAGTAGAAGGAAAGGAAAACAAAGTGAAGTGGGTTTCCTCGTGACAGCAGCCTGCCGTGTAGGGTCAAGGGTTTATTGCTAACACTGCTGTCAATCAGCCCTGCAGCTGAAGATGGAAAACGGACTTCCATAAATCACACTGAAAATTATCATCCTGCTGATGCTTCCCCTCTCCTTTCTCATATACGTGGGTTTTGGCGGGGGGGGGGGGGGAATAAAAGCATACTTTCCCAAGAGCAAACATACTAGACAGGCTAGGAATGCTTCTGAAATTCTTACTATCTGGATTCTGGGGCTCCACATTACCTAACACTGTTTCTGAACCAGAACCACCAAATAACAAACTCAGTTTTCTCAGGGTTTTTTCCCACCCAACTTCCTTTTTACAAAGCTCTGTGTATGTTCTGTTTCTCACAGCTTTCAATTCCTGTAGGTCATGTACATCTTTGATTCTCTTTACATAACCAATGTGCATTGAAGCAATGATAAAATACTGCAAAAGAACGATCTGGGTGCCATTTTAGTTTGTATCAAGATTCTTTTAGGTCAGTCTTCAACCAGTGCCCAAGAGCATATCTGCATATTAGTTCAGCACTACACACAAAGGATTTTGATGCAGTCACATCAAAGTTGCTTTTTTGTAAAGTTCTGTCAATCCACATGTACATATTGGTAATGTAGAAGGGAAGGGGAGCTAAATGAACTGACTTTACGTGCTGGAATTAGTTCTGGAATGGATTTCAGTTACACTGAAATTAGAGAAAGGACAGAGCAGAACACAATTTTGGAACAACAAAAGAACAGAAGTGGGGAAATCCATACTTCTCTAATACTGCCTTAAATATTCTGTGTAGTATTTTTCCAGAACACGGCTTGAAATACTTTCTTCATTTCTGTTTGGTAAACCTTTTCTTACAGTCAGCCATACAAGTATTTCACTAAAAGAGGAAAAGGGAGCTACTGCAGTGAGCTGTCGGCCTCAGTTGATACCGCTAGATTTTAGTCCAGTAGCAGGTTAGAGACCAACAAGATTCAGAAGGCGGGGTATAAACTTCTGAGAGTCAAAGCTCCCTTCATTGTATTTCTGATGAAGGAAGCTTTGAGTCTCGGAAGCTTATAACCCCCTCCCCAGAAAAACCTTGATGGTCTCTAAGATTCTACTGGACTTGAATCTAGCTGTTCTACTGCAGGCCTACATGGCTACACTCTGAAACTGGCTTCAGCTGAGACAGAGAACTTTCACCTTTTCAGGTTTCAAATTTGACTTCTGCCATGAGCACAAGTGACCCTAAAGAAGCCATCATCTCTCAAATAACTAACCTGCCTTCCAGAACTATTGCAAGGAAAGAACAACTGAAGGTCTTCTCTTTTAAAAAAAAAATAGCACTTATGTTATAAAATCAATGTACTGCTTTAACAGTAGCTATAACAGGTTCTGTGAATTCTCAGCTTTTGTTTTTTTAAGTAAGTCTCTAGCCCTTTCCCTTGCAGAGATACAAAGGAAAATGTATATTTTCACAACAAAAGGAGCTAGAGATGTACTTTATCGTGTTTTATTTTTTGGTACTGCCCTTTCAACTAGCTCTTGTGATTTTTCCCTTTCTGCATCCAGTGCCTTGTCTGGGTTCTGGGACATATCCACTGTACTCTGGAACAAAATCACATGAAACCAATTCAGAAGTTCAGATGATTGTGTAAAAGGCAGTCTTTTCAAGTGCAACCTTTGGAAAGGCCAGTAGTGGACTCAGAGTGTTGGACTAGGATATGGGAGACCCAGGTTCAGATTCCCACTCTACCATGAAAGCTTGCTGGTTAACTTTGGGCCAGTCACATTATCTCAGCCTAATCTACCTCACAAAGTTGTTGTGAGGATAAAGTGGAGGTCTCCCACTGGTGAACCTCCTGTTGGCACCTGGTATTTTTGGCCACTGTGTGACAAGAGGGTTGGACTGGATGGGCCATTGGCCTGATCCAACATTGGCTTCTCTTAAGTTCTTATGAGGACAGCAGAATGTTTTTCGGTCCACACTGGAGAGAAAAGTGAGGTATAAATGTTCAAATAAATAAGCGTCAAAGATGATATTTTGGGGAGCCAAGTGGGAAATGGGGGGGGGGGCGTAAAACCATTGTCTTGAACTATCTGGTTTTGTGTTGATTTTCTGGTTAGGCTGATGAACACAAGCAGAATAGTAGTGGAGTATAACTCTTCGACTTAAACCTTTATGACTATACCTGCCTCTTTAAGCCTGATCTTCTGCCAACAATCTATTTCCTTTAGTGGAGGAGTGAGTAGTTATATTCCTCCCACCAGCATTCACTGCCACATTATGTAACGTGACTTGCATACTCCACACTGAGACCTGATTTACTCTGTTTTCCTTCTTCATAAAGATGGAAGAATTATATGCAAATTGAAACCCTGAACATCTGAGACTGTGCTGTACTGCAGCACACATGAGGAGCATAAGAAGAACATATTTCATTATATAATGATTTGTCCTTTATATTCGGACCTCAGAAGCAGATTCCTATCTGGGATTTTAAGCCAAGCGCACAATTTATCTGACAGCAAAAAGCTGATCTTTCTCTTGTCGGATAAGAAGAACATAAGAGAAGCCAATGTTGGATCAGGCCAGTGGCCCATCCAGTCCCACACTCTGTGTCACACAGTGGCTAAAACCCAGAAGATCTACTAGCAGGGCCAGAACTCCAGAAGCCCTCCCACTGTTGCCCCCAATGGTAGCTGCAACACCTGGGTCCATGTTTGAGTTATGATGGAGAAATTAGCTAAGAGACCATTTGCTTAATAGGCGCGCAAGCTAGGGATCGTACTCCAACTGTACCAGAGTCAGAACCCTCTCAGAGCAGCACAGACGACAGACAGGAAATATATTTTATTAAATTTATTAAGAAAATAACCCTAATACATTCAGCTAATTGATAAAAATATCACACACACACACCAGAGCTAGGAAATAAAGGTGTGAAGCAATCTAAAGAGATCAGGGATAAAAGAGGGCAAAGCATTGATGAGGATGGGGGTCATAGATACCTGTCCAGATGTGCAGAAGTCCATGGAGAAAGGATTATGGCCCAAACAAAGTTTGGGGCTGAGCTGCCAGTTGGCATCCAGGGGCAGACACACACTTTGAGGCCATGTGCTTTGGAAGATATAGACATTGGGAAACAATGCAGACCAGTGGGAGGCCCGAAGGGGCTTGTCTCAGGTGAAGACAAAAGATTAGCTGGACCAATTACGCGGTCCCAGGGGGTGTGACACCAGGAGGAGCAAAACCTAGGTTTGACCAATGATGTTTCAAAGGGGCAGGGTCTGGATTCACAATAGCATTGATGGGATTAGCCAGGTGCTAGATGGCTCTGCTGGAGCTGGTTGAATGGGTTTGATGACCACTGATGGTCCTGCCAAGGCAGGTTGAATAGGTTCCAAGATTTAGACAAAAGGTGGGAAATGGGTCCCTGATAGGCACCAGAAAGGATTGCAAAATATTTGAATGTTTTATTGGTTATCTCGGTATCGTGAGGGATAGAGCAGGAAGGACAGTTGTGGAGGCAAAGGATTTCCACATAGACATGTGTTATCACACAAAAAGGGCTAGGTGAAGTTCTGGAGATAAAAGGACTGTTTGTCAGGTAGCCAAAAGGACTGTTTGTCAGGTAGCCACTGAATAGCTTTAAAAAAGCAGATTCTGTACGTGGTGGAACTTGTCATTGTTTCGTATGCATACCTTCCTTAGTGGAGGGTAGATTGGAGATTGTATAGGAGGGCTGCCTTGTTCAACCTGAAAATGGAAACCCTTTTTGCAGAGCTGTGGCTAGCTCTGTGTTTCAGAACCAAGAGTGTCTTCCTTGGCCTGGGTTTGTGGGTCTCTGGTTCAGGTTAGAAGTGGGGTGTCCTACTGTTGGGGCTACCCTAGAGTAAGGCAGCACCTCTGGGTAACACCAAGAATACTGAGCATCACTACCCCAGACATGGTGTTCCATCTATACCTTGCAGCTAATAGCCATTGTTGGACCTCTGCTCCATATGTTTATCCAATCCCCTCTTGAAGCTGTCTATGCTTCTATCTGCCACCACTTCCTGCAGCAGTGAATTCCATGTGTTAATTACTCCTTGGGTGAAGAAGATCAGTGTCTGGCTAAGTATGCCAACTGATCCATCTAGACTAGCATTGCCCGTGCTTTTTTTTACTTTTTTTTTTTTTTATTAATTTTATCTATATCTAATTCTACAACGCTACTTTTCTAAGCTATGTTTACCTTATACAGAGTGTGTTTTATCATTTGCTTAATATTGCTATGCCATTAATACATATGAAGCGTTTTAAACCTTGGCTAATATTTAGATAAAATTGTTACTGATGATACATGAAAAATAAAAAAAAGCTGTTTGACAGACATGCTCTTTTGAAGGAATGCTTAATTATACACATAATCTATTATATATAAGTGCAGTTTCAAAAAACATTTCAGCCTTTATTTCTTCTTTCGTCCTCTTCTTGTCTTAACAGTCTCTTCTTGTACTTTTGGGGCTGCTGCTCCCTTTTCCGAGTCAGACGTTTCTTCTTCGCTCTTTGAGCTATCAAATCCATACATACTTTCTTGCGATGCCAGTGAACCATCTGAGTCTTTCTCTTTTTTCTTTTCTTTGCTTTTTTCCAAAAAACTTTTCGCCTGTTGGACAGAGTCAATCTTGTATTTCTTGTTTTTGATTTTTTTTTTGTTTGTTTGTTTTGTTTTTGTTTTTGATGCTGAAGCTCAGTCCTTCCGGAACATTCCACCTATAGATAATAGATTCAGACTGTAGCCAAGATGTCAGTTTTCCATAGGCTTTCCTTCTTTTCCTTATTTCAAATGGGATGTCTTTCATCACTTTAACTTCTTTTCCTTTGATCTTCAGAACTGCTTTATTTGTGGTCCTGAGCACCACATCTCTTGTTGACTTTTTGGAGAACCTTATCAGAATCTCACCAGGCAGGCTTTTCTTTTTAGTATAATCTGGATAGGTTCTGTAAACCATATCCATATCGCTTTTTATTTCCGCTGCTTTTAAGCCCGTCACTGGTTCAAGCGCTTCACTTAACAGATTTTTAAGGTCTTCTCCTTTATCTTCTGGTACATTCTGAAGTCTTAGGAAAAAATTCGATCTTTCCATCTGAAGTTTCAAGAGCTGATCAGAATGGAAGGCCTTTTCTTTCTCCGCTTTTTGTAGTCTTGAATCATGATTTTTAACTGAAGTCTTAACTTCCAGAAGTTCTCGCTGCAGCTTCTCTGTAGTTTTATTCGACTCCTTCAGGTCCAATTGCATCTTGTCCATCTTAACGTTGAGAGCTGTCATTTGGTCCACTAGAGGTCGCAATAACGAGGAGAACACCGTGCTCATCTCCGTGGTATCAACCTTTGAACTCGGAGCTGTACTTCCTAGTTTGGGGGAAGGTTTCGGTTTCCCCGCCATTGTTGAGACTGTGCTTCTTTGTTGATAGTTAGATAAGATGGACGAAAGGGGCAAATTCCACGACTGCGCTTATATCTTTTTAAAGTTCATATCCTCTAAAGAGCGATGCTGCCATCAAGCAAGCCGAACATCCGTTTTTTCATGCAGTAACGCCACGTAAAGAGTCCCGTAAGTACGCCAGTCTCGAGGGGGGGGGGTTTACTCCACCCGCCTTTCCCGCTGTATTCTGTTTCTTTTTACTTCAGACTCACTGTTTCTCCAAGCGTAACTGTCAGTTCCAGCCTCATTGCTTCACACTCTCTGCTGCTTCTCGGTTTTGCGCTTTTAGCCATACGGCTCCCACGGACGGGGGAACCTATGGGGGTGATGAAAGGGGACCTCAATCCCTCTATCGCCACCGTAGGGAGAGATCCCCCTCGTGCCACCCCAGGCAGAGCCCCTTCACTAGGGTCTCTGGGGGCTCGGCACCGGTCCGAAGCCCCTTCTTCCCGCCGGGTACGGATCGCGTTCCCCGCTAGTGCGGAGGAGCGCGTCCGCCATGGTCGCAAATCTTGCCGGAAGTCCATTGCCCGTGCTTTTTGAACCTGCAAGCACCTTTGGAATTCTGTCAAAGCATAGCAGGCACAGCCACAAAATGGCTGCCATAAAATGACTGCTGCAGGAGGTGGTACCACCTACAAAATGGTTGCCTCAGTGTACCTTCAGTCACACAGTGAAGATCCTTGTTCTGTAGTGGCAGCTGCTGCCAAAGCAACATTTTAAAAGTCTGAACAGCCAATCAGAAGCCTTGCTAGAGAAAAGCCCACCATGGTGGTCTCCAGAAAAGATAACAGTGGACACTATGGTGACCTGTGGTCTAGAAATCGTGTCCAGTCAGTTTCTCTCTTGGAAGGACTATCTTGACCTTAACAGCCTAATCCTAAATCTGACACACGTTTGCTATAACACCACATAAACTCTGTAATTCTACTATCATTACAGTGACATTGGTTCCACATTGCAGGCTGGGATGGTTTCACAATTTTTAGGCTCAGGGTACACAAAATGTTGTGTATTCCTGTTATATTCCTTTATATTTCCTTTCTTTTCATGCATACATAAAGAGGTGCTTTTCATAGCCAATCTCTTGCCTAGTTGATAATTTTTCCCCTTCTGAGTCTCCATTATATGCAGACAGATGTCTCAGTCTTATGAATAATCAGATGTAAATTAACTAACTGAGGTGAAAATTCACCTTGCACTCCTCTGGCCCACATAAAAGGAAACGAAAGCAACCATGAAATTAATTTTATTTACCATTAAAATGATAACTGGAACATGAATTGCAGTGATGTGAAAATAAATTAATTTTCAGCAATCCTCAAATAAGTTAAATGTCAAGTTGTGTTCCCTGGAAATGTTTTAGCACCACTTCTTAAAGGACTTGTTTCCTTGCTTCTTTTATATCCTTGTATAAAAAATCCTTCTCCCCAACCTGCATAGCCCAATCTTGTTAGATCTGGGAAATTAAGCAGCTCAGGTTGGCCCTGGTTAGTATTTGGATGGGAGACCATCAAGGAATACCAGGTTCATGACACAGAGACAGGCAGCGGCAAACCACCTCTGAACGTCTCTTGCCTTGAAAACCTTACAGGGTCAACGTAAGTCAACTCTGACTTGATGGCAAAAAAAACCCACAGAAGAAATCCTCAGAAGGTGATCATTTTGGAAAGGAGGCCTGGTTCAAACTACACATAATCAAGATTCCCTTCGGTATAGATACCACTGGGGCTGATTTTGAAAAAATTACTGGGGGAAAGGGAGGGAAACACAGAAAACGGTGTCTGTTATTTGTGCTTTTCTGTATCGTTGATCAGACTGTGACAGGTGTCCTACCAATTCATTGTATATTTATTAACCCACCTCTGTAAACTAGCTTCCTTTGGTACTAAAGGTTGTGTTAGGCAAGGACAGTAAAACGACTACCGCTATAAGCCAATTACGTTCTGTATTATCTTTTTCCTGGAATTTTTGTTGTTGGTTTTTCATTCTGATAGCTCTTTAAATCCATGTATCCATTTTAAAGAAGGGAGGTTTTAGCCAAGCCTGTGAGTCCTGTCACTCCAAAAGAAAAAGAAAAAACGCTCAAAATAAATTATAACATTTTCCCTCAACTCAGTAAATCCCAATCCCTTCCTTTAAGGGTTCATTTTGGCCTTCACAGCCTAGTCCTAGAATCTGATACATCAGCAAATAAATTAGAATGGGATTTAACTAGAACTGTGACAATGTTATGTAAACTCTTTCACTACACCAGGACCACGGAGGCATTATTCCCATGTTGCAGAAGGGAATGATATCACAAAACTCAGAGCTGAAGGGCTGACCAATGCATTCACTGGAAGGTGTACCAGCAATAGTGTTGGTGCCATCCTTGGTCCCTCTAGAACAGGGGTCCCCAGCAGGGTACCCATGGGCACCATGGTGGCCCACTCCAAAACCACTGATTTCGGGAGGGGTGTTGAAAGACCTGAGTCAGATTGAGGTGACAGGAGAGGAGGTCCTACGACTGATAGACAATTTAAAAACAAATAAATCACCGGGCCCGGATGGCATACTTCCGAGAGTTCTGAAAGAACTCAAATGTGAACTGGTGGATCTCCTGACAAAAATATGTAATCTTTCCTTAAAATCTGCCTCTATTCCTGAGGACTGGAAGGTAGCTAATGTCACTCCCATCTTTAAAAAGGGTTCCAGAGGAGATCCGGGAAATTACAGGCCAGTCAGTCTGATGTCGATACCGGGTAAGCTGGGGAAAACTGTTATTAAGGAAAAAATCAGTAGGCACATAGATGAACAAAATCTCTTGAGGAAGACTCAGCATGGGTTCTGTAAGGGAAGATCTTGTCTCACTAACCTGTTAGTGTTCTTTGAGGGAGTAAACAAACATGTGGACAAGGGGGACCCAATAGATGTTGTTTATAGATCGAGATGTCTGTAACTGTAGAAAAGAGTAAAAGTCCATTAGCACCTTAAAGATGAACAAAAATTGTGGTAGGGTATGAGCTTGCATAATTCGCTGCTCACTTCTTCAGATACCGGTACCTGA
Source organism: Lepidodactylus listeri (assembly GCA_029233225.1). NCBI lineage: Eukaryota > Metazoa > Chordata > Lepidosauria > Squamata > Gekkonidae > Lepidodactylus > Lepidodactylus listeri. The sequence continues at coordinate 28,701,345 of JARCFY010000005.1, forward strand.
AGAAGTGACCATATGCATTTTGGGTTGTTTGTTTTCAAACCACAAAGCAGTGAGAAGTTTTCTGTTCTACCACCAACTTGAGAGTGTTTACCGGTTGTATCCATTCAGTTGAACCACCATACACCTTAAGCAGAGCAAGGCTGCAGGTTCAGTGTATGGCATTTCAAATGACAGGACTTGGGGGAAGAGCTCTGCCTGAGAGCCCTTGGCAATCCACTCTCAATTAGAATGGACAGCACTGGGCTCGACGGACCAGTGGCCTGAGTAAGCATGATGCAGGTGCATCTCTGCAGAGAATGCACAACCTACTTCACAGTGATGAAGCTCAGGGTATTCGCATGCATGGAGGCTGCCTGTCCTTTCTCGCTCGTAAAGCTGGAGGCTGCAGCTGCCCCCAATGTAGTTTTTTTCCCTCCTACATCTTGTAAATGGAAGTAGCTGTCACTCATGAGCCTGTGAACAGGCCGATATGTCAATAGGAATTTTCTCTCTTATTACTCTCCTTGCCCAATGGGGGAAGACAGCTGTCAGGTTATCACTGGAAATACATTTCCCTTTGCCTCTTGCAATTTGCAGCCATATTCTAGTGTCCGTTAATCTACTGCATAGTGTGTGTGTGTGTGTGTGTGTGTGTGTGTCTACATGTGTGTGTGTTTTGCCAAGCATTTTATTCATCAGTTATGTAATTAGAATCGTCCAGAAAAGATAGATCATCTGTATAAGCTGTTTTTTTAAAAAACTTTGGAGTTTTTTTTCCAGACAATGTGTTAAAATCAAACATAAAATGACAGGGCAGGTGAAAAAGGCTGTGCTGGAGAATTGACCCCCGTAATACCAGCCTAAAAATCTGATAGACTAAAAATATTGCAGGGAGGGAAAAAATTGACTGCCAGGTTTGATCAAGGTCTTTTAAACATACTGTCATCCGAACACTAGATGTTTCGTTCAGATACGAACGCAACTGCTGTTCCCAGTAGCTGCTGGACTCAGATAACAAAGGTGGAGGGAAGAGTCTTGTGTGAGCAATAGTGATTTTCAGTTCACTGTCTTGTGCCCCCTGCTTCCCCTTTCCAGGTACAACATGTTTGATTGCGTTACTGTCAGATAAGGAGCTCACAGTGGCCAACGTCGGGGATTCGAGGGGCGTCTTATGTGATAAGGATGGAAATGCTATTCCGTTGTCGCATGATCACAAGCCCTATCAGCTTAAGGAGAGGAAGAGGATTAAAAGAGCTGGTAAGCTTATAAAGTTTGATGTTTGCTTCCTGGCTGAATATTGTAATGGTCTTGGGTTTTGTTTGGCTTTTTGGTTACATAATCGTCTCAAGTCTCTCCTTAGGGAGGCCGTCCTGCATCTCTGAGAACCCAGAATGTAAACAGAGAACCTCAAGGAATGGGAGAGACCAGAGGGACTTGGTGTTACTCATAATCAAGCCACACAAGACAGAAATCAGGATTTCCCAGACTCTTGTACATCTTCGAAATATGCAGATTGGGAGGGGACAAGGTTAGGCCTTCCTCCCCTGTATGGTTTTGCTTTCAGGACCACCACAACCACTCCTGTTGCTGCTATTAACCTTGGGAAGAAAGAGAGATATATTGTTCTCATAAAACTGATAGGAACAGTGGTAGGGGAGGGACCACGGCCAGGTGGTAGCCTGGGGCTATGAGAGTCCATGCCTGAGTGGTAGAGCATCTGCTTAGCATGCAGAAGGCCCCAAGTTCAATCCATGCTATCATTAGTTAAGAGAACCACATAGAAGGTAACGTGAAGGCCTCTGCCTGAAAGCCTGAAGAACTGTTACCAAGCTGCCAGTCAGAGTAAGCAGTATGTACCCTAATGGACCAATTCAGTATAAGGCATCTTCAAGTGTGTTTGTGTGTGATAGGTGAAATGATACAGCAGTTAAACCTCTTAACTTAGACCTCCTCTTCCAAGGTAGCCCTTATCTGAATCAGATGTGAAATGTCCTTTTTAAAAACACTGAGGACAGCCAGCTAAGGATATTCTGATACATTATTTTTTTTTAACCCAAAGACTCTTAAGGATCCAAAGAAACAATAAACGAGAGAAATAAACTAGAGAAAACTAACTCGTGAAAGCTCATACCCTACCTGTTAGTCTTTAAGGTGCCCCTAGGCTCTTACTCTTCTACTGGTTGAGCCAGAGAAACTGTTCTAAGTGCCAAAAAATTCATTGGAGATCTTTAAGTAAAATGTTTTAATTGCTGCCTTCTACAGAGCCTGTTAATATACAACTAGCAACACTATATTCCATTCCTTTCCAAATGTCTAGTCCTTTACTATTAATTTTTAATTCAGCCCGGGCATGTTTGCCATGGAGATCAATATTCCCCAGGTGTGTTTCCCATCCGCCAGCTGTCATGTCAAGCATCACTCACTATATGAATTGAAACTATAACATAACCATTTTCCATTCTCCATATTGGTGGCTGTTGACAAGGACGCAATACTACATGGTGACTGACATTATGGCTGCAGGGATGGGTTTAGAAAACTCACCATAAAGGTGTCAGTTCCATAGCCTGGACCTATGAGAGAGTCCAGAAGGCTTAAGTTTAAATGACGGGAGCTGTAATGCTTGTTATCAGTGCAATACCTGTTTATATTAACAGCAGGTTTTGCTGGTAAAGGCCACACAATATTGGTCCATAGTGGTGGACCAAGTTGAGGTCTTCTTGGGTAACTCATGATTCAACGGATCTGGCCACCTGGATCCATACCACAGTTAACATCAGGAGTAGACTACTGTAATGCACTCTGTATAGGTCTCCCCTAAAAATCAATTCAGAAGCTAATTAGTGTGGAATGCTGCAGCTCATTTATCAGGATACGTCCATATTACACCCATTCTAAAGTCAATCCATTGGCTACCCATTGGTTACTGGGTTCAATTCAAGGCACTGGTCATCGCATACAAAGCCCTTCATGGTCTTGGACCCCCATAGCTGCAAGACTGCCTCTTCTCCTGTGTCCCACCACAACAACGTCACCCATTCAAACAGGACCTTCTACAGGTACCACCCTGTAAATGGGCAAGATGTACAACTGCCCATACAGGTGCATTCTCTGTAATGGCCCCCACCATCAGGCCTTTGCCTGTGGAGTCAGGAAGGCTCTCACACTTTTGGCTACAACAGAACTGTTCAAGAGGGCATTTTTTTTAGAGGAATAGATCTGTACTATAACAGAATGATTAAGGAATGCATTTCAGTAGAGGGAACGGAACTATGGACTGTACTACTAATATGTACTATCTGTTGCTGTATGTTTTTATCTTGCTCTCGCTTATTTCCACTTACGTAATACCATTTCTTGCATTGTCCAAAATGCCAGATTTAATATGCCTTGTTTCAGGTTTCCACTGTCCTAGACCTATTACATTGTTTGATATCTCCTCATCCTACTGATTTTACTGGCATGCATTATGTAATCCAACTTGAGTCTCAGTGAGAAATAAATAAACGAAATAAGCAGTGAGAAAGTCCAGGTATGTTATGGTGCTGCAGTCCTAAAATGGTTATAACTTCCAGCTAATGCAGCTCATCCTGTGCCACCAGATTTTGTTTCTTTTCATTAACTGGTAATTAGAAAAGAAGGCTGCAAAGAGTTAGTCGAGGGAGCAAACTTGACTAGTGCGCCAGAACAGTACACAGCAAATTAGATGCAGCCCAGGAAATCCATAATTCGGATCTCCCATACTTTTTAAAAGCCTAAAGTTGTGGGAAAGGGTGTGGTATTCAAAACCAAGGCTGTGGGGTGTCATGTTCCTGATTTCATTGCCACCACAGGAACTGCTGTGTATCTTGTGCTGTGAAATGTGCAAGCTGTAGCAGCTCAGTGGCAGGTTGAACACGCATGAATCCATAAAGCTGCAGCAGCTGTCCAGTATTTCAGGCAGAAGTCTTCCACATCACCTGCTACCTGAACCTCTGCACGCCAAGTATTTGTTTTACCACTGAGCCATGCCCCATGCCCTCAAAAGGCTGGGAAATCAACATGGCAGAGAGGGGTGTCCCCCCCCCCTCCCGAACTGCAACCCCAGTCTGAATTCCCAGCTCCTTTCCTTTGGTGTTTTAGTCTATCAAAAATGTGGGAGACTCCAATGACAGATTTATACAGTCAAATCTAACTCAGCCTTTAGGAATATAATTCCGAATTTGTTAGACTGAAGGGTGTAACTAGTGAAGTGTCAACTTTGTACACTTCCAGTTAGCGTCTTAGTTTAGACTCATGCACAACTGATAACTTTACAGAAAAAAATGAAGCTGAGATTCGGAATAAACCTGACAGCTCTGCTTGCTCAATGCTGCTTTATATCCTGTAATAATGAGCTAGTCAAAGAAGGCAGCAATTCTCTGTTTATCAAGGAGTGGAGGGAAACGTAGATTTTTTTCCCCCCTTAGAGAGTAAAGTAGTCTTTTAACAGCATAGCACCTATTTGCAATTAACATTTGAACCTGATTATTGTAATCCAGAAGTGGAGGCCTCATTAAAAGAGATGAATATTCCAAAATTCTCACTAAGTAATCAGTAGAAGGCACCCCTGCTGGTTGGCAATGCAACTTTATGTGATTTTGTCCCTAAATGGTATATTGGCCTCAGTGTTTCTTTTAAATTATATTAGAAGTGTTTCAGTTGCTTTGGCAGGGGTGGGGTTGTTTTCAGAGTAATTCACATCTGTTATCTCTGATTTATCCGTATTGGCTGGCTGAAAAGGATGAGAGAGCATATTGGCCAGCAGCTGGTGGGCACGTTTTTAGCATACATTTGCAGCTCTCTGAGTGTCGCTCCCCAGCATCTTCTGAGACTTTGTAAAGTATCCAAAGTAGGATTGCCAACCTCCAGGTAGTGGCTAGAAATCTGCTGGGATTAAAACTGATCTCCAGGTGACAGAGGTAAGTTCCCCTGGAGAAAATGGCTGCTTTGGAAGGCGGAGCCTATGGCATTGTACCCCATTGAAGTCCCTCGCCTCCCCCAAACTCCACCCTCCTCAGGCTGCACCCCTGAAATCTCCAGGTATTTCCCAACCCAGAGCTGGCAACATCAATCCAAAATAGGGTTGCCAGGTGCACTCACTTGGCCCGCGGGGGGGGGGGGGGGGTCCCGGCCCACTCCTGGGAAACTGGAAGTGGTTTTGGGGAAGTGCTCACCCCAGCATGCTGGTGTCACCCGGAAGTGACATAAGCACATCAGGCATGTCTGGGGGCCAGATTTACCATAGAGTTTGCCCAAATACCAGAGCGTCACCCCAGATGTCCCCGATGTGCCTACATCACATCTGGGTTATATCGGGAAATTGGCGTGGGCATTTCTAGTTTTACCAGAATTGGTTTGAAAAAACATCATTTGGGGTTGGGGTTTGCCCTTGCCGGCCAGCTGGCCAGTGGCAGGAAAGCACCCCCCAAAAGGGGGGGTTCCCCTGCCCCCAGCAGGGCTCTAGGAACCCTAATCTAAAAGGTGTTTCTTTCAAAGTGTGTGGGGCCACCTGCTTGGGGCCACATAGTGCTTTGAACTAGTCCCATTAAGCAAGATACTAATTTGGGTATAAAGCATAAAAACAACCCTGTGAGCCTACCCAGCAGCAATGCCAATTACCTGTATCCAACCGCATAGTTTCAAAGACTTTTAAGGAGTTTTTCTTAAGGCAGCAAATTGCACAAATTCCTTCCTCCCACTGCAGTCCACTGATTCCCCTACAGTGTTGTAGGGGAGGCAGTCAGTGGACATTTGGGAACAGCATATGGGACAAAGTGGGAGCCAGCAGTGGGAGCGGGGAATCAGCAGAAATCAGCACCCTTGAGTCTTCTGAACATGCATCTGACTACATGTCTGCATGTTGGTATTCTTGAGGTACATTAGTGCTGTGACATGGTTTCCTCCAGGCCTCAGTGAACCAGTCCACCACTGGAAAGTCCATGTTAGAATCTATAACGAGATAAGAAGAAGAAGGCCTTCTCTGTCCCCAGCATTTGATATTCTAAAGGATACCATGACAATATGTGGAAGTTCCATTTAGCTACCCTAGCACCTACCTTAATAGTACAGCATTACAGTATTACATGCCAAAAGTCCCAGGTTCAGTCTGTAGCTTGTCCAGCTAAAAGATACTCAGATAGCAAGTGTGAAGAAAGACCATTCTCTGATCCCCAGACAGCTGTTGCTAGTCAGAGCAGACAATACTGCACTCATGTATTGATCACGGCTAACAGCCATTAATAAAGCAACTTAGGGAGGGGCTGTGGCTCAGTGGAAGAGCCTCTGCTTTGCATGCAGAAGGTCCCAGGTTCAATACCCAGCATCTCCAGTTAAAAGGACCAGGCAGTAAGTGGTGAGAAAGATTTCCCCCTGAGACCCTAGAGAGCTGCTACCAGTCTGAGGAGACAGTACTGATTTTGATGGACTGATGATGATCCAGGATATGTGTTCAAGCGTTCAACTTTTTAAAAAGACACCTAGGCTGAAGGCTGTTATGACATTGCCTGGTAATGAAAGTTAATTACTTGTTGGGTCAATAAGGGCTTCCTTGTGTCAAACCTGAGCCTACTGCCAATCTACTTGGATGACACAGACTTCTAGTATTATGAGAGGGGAAGAAATTCTCCATCTGTTCTTTCAACACTGTTGATCATTTTACAAAACCTCTAGCACAGTTCTTCTGGATCACTGCCAGACCATTTTGCTTAGTGCAGCAGGTCAGTTCTCCATCCAAGGGACCGAGGTGAGCCCCTGAGCTGCTGGCAGCACGACTAGAGCTCAGCTTTCTCCCACTGTCTCTATCTAGGCATGACCCTCTTTTCTCCCCCCCTTCCCTTTTGTTTTCCAGCACAACTAAACTTCCACAGGTAAACCATGTGGGGTTATTGGAACTTGGTTTGGAAAAGGTTGCATACCCCGGCTTTATAATATCCCCAAATCAGTGAACTTTCTTTCCCCCTAAACTAAAAATAAAAAACTTAAAATTGCTTTTGGCTTTTCTCTTTGGGAATGTGCTCCAGCCCTTGGTCTTTCTAGTGTCCCCTTTCTATGTCCTTCCGAGTCACCAAGCTCTGTGGTTGTCGTTTTGGACCTACTTGCACATAGAGATGATTTTTCCACTGGGGATCCGTTTACATTTGCATGTGCAAATTACATTCCTGCTGCATGCAGGTTCCTGATAGAAATGTAGTTCGATCCTGTTGAGTCGAATCTTTTAACAGCAGAAGGTAGCAATGCTGATGGTTTTGCTTTTTTAAAAAAAGGAAACCCTCCAAACCTGCCTCTTCACCGCAGCTTGGAACAAAGCAGTTTTTGGTTTCCTAATGAGAATTTCTAAGTGCTTTTTGCAAAGGAAAAGAAAAACCCATGGGAAAAAAGTTGTAAGAAAACACTTCTCATCCAACCCCAGGCAACACCACATGTGCTATGTAAAGATTTCACTTTCTATGCATAAGCGCTGGCTGCGGAAGCTTCGATAAGCAGATCTCACCAGTCAATTCCATCAGCCCTCTCCTTTCCTGGAGAAGATGAAGAAGAAAAGGGCTCATGAATATCACCTGTTTAATTTTTTTTCTTCCTGCAGGTGGTTGCTGAGCTCAAACATTTACTCCTGCCTACTGCCTTCCCAATTTTTCATAGAATTTCAACCAAATATACTTTTAAAAGTGAATATGCTCAGCATTTATTAAGTGCTCTCAGTGTTGGAATGACTTCACAGACAATGTCTTGTTGCAATCCAACAGACCTGTAAGGTAGGCTAGAATTTTTATCACCATATGGCAGGTAGAGGAGGAGGAGGAGGAGATTGGATTTATACCCATCATTTGGCATCTCAGAGCAGTTTATGATCTCCTTTCCCCTCCCCTCCCCACAACCGACACCCTGTGAGGTAGGTAGGGCTGAGAGAGCTCTCTCAAGATGCCCTTGAGAGAACAGCTCTGAAAGAACATAGTGACTGACTCAAGGTCACACCAGCAGCTGCATATGGAAAAGTGGGGAATCAAACCAGTTCTCCCAGATTAGGGTCTGTGCTCTTAACCACTATACCAAACTGGCTGAAGCCAAAGCAGAGTAGCTTTCTTTTTTTTTTTATAACCCCCCCCCCCCCCAAAAAAATTTTTTAATGGTTTGTTTTTATTTTATTTTGTAAGCCACCCACAGGCAGGTGGTCTGAACCTTTTCTAAATAAACAGAGTCAACAGCAGAGACATGAAGTTAACCAGGTGTCTCCCGGATCAGAGTTCATTCTGTGAGCCGCTAATCTCCACCAGGTCCTGATGAAATACTTCTTTACCAGTCTTCCTGCAGATATCTGTCTGTTCTTTGAAGGAAGAACGCATTGTTCAAGCACAGCACTGCACATTGAGGCTCTTTGTCTAGGCTAAAGAAACCATATTATATGGTCTTAGGAAAGCTGAATGAATAGAGCAAATTAAGGCTTACATCCACACTCACAAAGAAGCACACATACAAAAGGAAGAGATAAGAGGCAGTGATATATTGCTTTTGGCTAGTCTGCCGTGCACAGTGTTGCGGGTGTTCATCTATATTGCATGTAAGTGATCTCCTGCCCATTACTGCATGACCACCCACTCAAAAGGGAGGCGGCGCAATAGGCAATGAATCCCTTATATAATGAGCCAGCATCTCCTCTTCAGTGCTAACAGAAGCAGAGATAACTATCCACGTTCTCCTCCTACATACTATAATTGCTTGGTCCCACAAGTGATCGAAGACACAATCAGGATCGGGACAGGGTTCCAGAACAATCTCCTTGAATTTGACAGTGGAGGAAGAAATGGGTTGAAGAACTTCTGGTGCATTGGTTAGTAAAGGACGGAGCAGACAGGCAGATTTTCAGGCCTTGTCCAATTCAATAAACGCCAGGATCTGCAGGAAAAGTAGCCTGTATACTGGTTAGCAGCCAGCCAACAAAACAGGCTCCAAATATTTGCATTCTTTAGCTGAACACATTATCCTGCAGAGTTCCTGCAGCCTCAACAGCAGCTAGGACCAGGCCACAACTCCATAGGGTTGCCAAGTGGGGTCTACTTACCGGCGGGGGGGAGTTGTTCTCCCCCCGGGAGCTGACGTCATCATGTTGGGGGCGTAGCCAGGGCGACGCTCCGGCAATCGCCCCAAAACCATAGAGTTTTGGGGCAATTGCCGGAGCGTCGCCCTGGCAACGCCCCCAACGTAATGACGTCACCTCCGGGTGATGTCATTACACGGGGGAAGTCGTCCTCACCGGACAACTTCTGGGGCGGGGTTCCCCCCGCCGGCCGAATGCCGGTGGGCGGATCGGGAACCCCTATAGCAGGGGATCCCCCGCCCCCCGGGCTGACTTGGCAGCCCTACAACTCCAGGTGATTATGTACATGCAGAAATCAGCCCTCTACATGCTGGGTGGGGGAGGGCACATGTAAACACATACTGTTCCCCTGCCTGAGCCAACAGCAGAGACTGGCAAGTGTAACCCTTTAAGGAAGGCTGAAATCCCTCAGAACAACTGTTTGAGATAGGGAGCAGGGCCTATTCAGTGCTTTCCGTTTCCTTTCCCAGCCAAACTGCTCCTTCTGTTTTGAAAGAGCTGTGCATCCCTTAACCCCACCCCACAACCTCAAGCTGTACAGATGCTCTGCTGGACAGGAGTCACTGAATCTGATGGAGTTTTGCTCATGGGTTTTAATGTGACAGCAGTTTGCTAGTCCTCCCTCAGGTGCTGTAGGAGAGGATTCTGTTCTCGCTGCACGCAGATATTCTCCCACCCACTGCCCATCTTCCTTTGTATTTTCTCCTCTACAACTCAAAGCACCGAGTGATTATTTTCACAAGACTTTTCTGGGTCATTAACGTTACAGCTCAACCAAGGCCTCTTGATGGAAAGGAGGATAAACGTCCTTTATGTGTGTGTTTTCTCCCTTTTTCTTAATGCCCCGGAGTAAGATTTTTGTCTTTAGAAGCGTGTGCCTGATGTCCCACCTCCTTCATAAATCTTTGTAAATGTGTATGAACCTGTCTTTGAATGGCACCGAAGGGAGACAGAGGGCTTGATTAGAACTTGAGGGCAGATGGCTTGATCAGGGAGTGGTGAAAGTTGGTTTTCTGTATGGCAGATTGTTGAGACGAAGCCTGGGTTTTCTCCCTGTTCAGCAGTTTGTCATATATGTTTGGCAAGCTGGGGGAAAAATAAAAGAAACCAAGGATGTACTTGCCTCTAGGAATCTGCGTCTCAGCCATTTCAGCAGCATTGGCAGGGATAGTGATTCAGTCCTGCTTCTCTAATACCATGTTTGGATATTTCCTTGATTTCATGCATATCCTGGATTTTAAGATTCATAACATGAAATGTATTTTCAAGTGGATCTGTTTTTAAAAAAAAAAACAGCTGTAAAGGGATGGCCTTCACAATCTGTTTACTCCGGCTTCATCTGTTCCTTTCACTACCCACTCTACTTTCTTTTTTTCTGCTTGCAGCACATCTTTATGGAGTCCCTTTCTATACATACTTACTTCAGTTTGGTGTAGTGGTTAAGAGTGCGGACTCTAATCTGGGAGAACCAGGTTTGATTCCCCACTCCTCCACATGCAGCAGCTGGTGTGACCTTGGGTCAGTCACAGGTTCTTTCAGAGCTGTTCTCTCAAGGGTAGTTCTCCAAAGAGCTCTCTCACCCCCACCTACCTCACAGGGTGTCTGTTATGGGGAGGGGAAGGGGAAGGGATTGTAAGCTGCTCTGAGACCCCTTTGGGTAGTGAAGGGTGGGGTATAAATCCAATCTCTTCTTCTTCAAAGTAAGGCATACCGAGCTTAGCAGAACATATTTCCATGTAAATGTGCAGAGGATTGCACAGTTAGGATGGAACTCTGTATTGCCTGCAACTTTGAGATCCCACTGAAAATAGCCTCCCTGTGTCAAGTTCTTCCTCTTGTTCCCAAGGAACGTTTGCTATGTATTTGGGAATCAAAGGCAACAAGAGGGAAACTTTCAGTGTGTAAGTCGTTACCAATGCAAGAAAACCCCACAGAAATGAACCAAATTTAGGCTTTAAGTCCTGCTTGTAGCAATTTTCTCAGAACACTATTTTATATGAATGTATATAATTCTGTTGCGCTTTCATACAGAATAATAATGATAAACATTAGAAGTTTTCCCCAAGCTCATGGTTATGAGCTAAAGACGTACAATGCAGAAGCGAATGGGATCGCTGGTGCTTCTGATTTAAAGAAACCGTCTCACACCACATTTAATGAACGCCTACAACATAAGCTCAACTATAACAAACATGATGGAATGTAAACAAAGCAACATGAGCAAATAAAGTGACAGTCTCTAATAGTTGCTCTTTTTGTGTTGTTTCTGATTTAAAGAGACCACAGTTCTCACCACAGTTAATAACACTGACAGCATAAGCCCAATTATAACAAGCATGATGAAATGTAAATGAACCAACATGAGGAAATAAAGTAACAGTCTCTGATAGTCACTCTTCTTGCGTTGCAGACTTGTTATAGTCAGAAAGAGACGCAACCTGTATATCACAGGCTGAAGTCTGCCAGGACAAGAATGTTGTCAGGACCAGAATGCCTTGTGCCTCTCCGGAATGAAGGCCATTTCATGGATTCCTTTCTCAGTTACTTTTTTTCTTGCCTCATATGGAACCCATTTGCTCTCCATCTCCACCTGGTATTCTTTTAGAATTGAGAATACCAGGTGGAGAGCAGGCTGTTGCTGCTCTACAAAGGTGGTTATCCATTAAGATTTTTCACAGGGAAATGGGTTCCATAAGAGACAAGGAAAAAACGTAATTCTGACGAAGTTCTGAGAAAGGACTCCACGAAACGGCCTTCATTCTGGAGAGGCGTGTCGACGTTCTTGTCCTGACAGTGTTCTTGTCCTGATGGACTTCAGTCTGAGAAATACAGGTGGCTTCTCTTTTTGACTACAGCAAGTCTGCAGTGCAAGAAGAGCGACTATCAGAGACTGTTACTTTATTTTGTCCTATTGGTTTGTTTACATTCCATCATGTTTGTTACAGCTGAGCTTATGCTGTAAGCATTCTCTAAATATGGTGTGAGACAGTCTCTTTAAATCAGAAGCACCAGCAGGCGCAGGTGCTTCTGCATTGTACGTGTCTGGCTCGTGACCACAATAATATTATGTATTAAAGTGCAACAGAATTATATACATCCATTTAAAATAGTGTTCTAAGAAAATTGCTATAAGCAGGACTTGATTTGGTTCATTTTGGTGTTTCTTGCATGTGCATTTGTGAATGGCAGCCAATGGAGTGGAGCCAAAGTAGGGAGAAATGCATAACATGATTACATTACATGTTACTGAGGAAGAAAGGGAGATGTAATTTGGAGGTACCATTTTGAGTGTTATCCCCATATCATGGTGCAATTCCAGCCTAATAGTGTTATACAGTACAAGCTGTGCTGTTTTGCGATTTCTTGGGCTGGAGTACTATCAAGTATAAATAAGACAGATAAGGGAGTTCTAGACCAAATCAAGCCTGAACTCTCCCTAGAAGCTAAAGTCACTAAACTGGGGCTATGGTACTTTGGTCACATTATCAGAAGACTACTCACTGGGAATGACAGTAGTGTTAGGAAAACAGGAAGACCAAACATGAGATGGATTAACTTTAGATTATGTCCTTGTGGTGTTAGGCCCAATTTACACCTCCCCTCTGAAGTAGTTTGACTGCTGTCTTTTCCTATACTCATTTCACGCTGGTTTCAAATTTCACTCCCTGGGTATGAAGAGTACAAAGCAACAGGATTTGTTTAAAGCAGTATAATGCTAGCTTGACCACAGGAGGGCAATTAATGAATGTAAACAGTAATTTTTAAACTAGAACAAGTATGGTTTGAAACTAGAAACAGGTATAGACAGGTTTTTTTGAAACTAGAATGATTCCAGCGGGAAAGTCAGATGTAGATTTGACCTTAATGAATTTGAGAGCCTGGATCCTATACTTCTGCACTGTATCTTCTATTGTGATGTTCAGTCATTATATCCTGAGCCTTTGTTGAGAAACCTAGTAAATCATTCTGATGAATGGAAGATATCTTATTTACTCTCTACTCGCTCCTTAGTGATTATGGAAATAGTGGCCAAATTTCTGTTTTTGGCTTCTAAGAGGAGGGAATGTATCATTAAGCGCATAGGACTTTTGTATTTTCTTGCCTGTCAGTTTTAATATGATATATCAATAAAGGTTTGATTAATTGAGATGGATTGACTCTAGAAAGGTCGTTAATGGTACGACATTTTGGAGGACATTAATTCATAAGGTTGCCATAAGTTGGGAGAAACTTGATGGCACTTAACACATACAAACACACCCCATCAAGTACAGGTTACAATGGGATAGTTCTCCAAAGGGGAAGAGTTCCTTCTCAGCTTTCCCTTTTCCAAGTGGTGTCCTTGTGAAGTTTTTCCTTTCCTGTAGCTCAGCAACAGACATACTGATGCATTATGGAAAAGAACTTCCCAAGCACATGAGACGCAGGGTGTGTGGGGTGGGAGTGTCTGGGGTGGAAAATATAAGAAGAAATCCAAAGAGCAATAATCATTGGCTAGTTTTATCAACCCACAGGCACAGGAACTTCAGAAAGCTAGTGCATATAGAAACCGTTTAATAGAACATCGACATTTTTGTTTCCTCTCCAGGTGGCTTCATCAGTTTCAATGGTTCCTGGCGTGTTCAGGGGATCCTGGCCATGTCTCGCTCCCTTGGAGATTATCCGCTGAAAAATCTGAATGTCGTCATCCCAGACCCTGACATCCTGACCTTTGATCTGGACAAGCTCCAGCCAGAGTTCATGATCCTGGCATCCGATGGGCTGTGGGATGCTTTTAGCAATGAGGAAGCTGTTCGGTTCATCAAGGAACGCTTGGATGAACCCCACTTCGGAGCCAAGAGTATAGTCCTCCAGTCATTCTACAGGGGATGCCCTGACAACATAACAGTCATGGTGGTGAAGTTCAAGAGTAGTAGTAAAACAGAAGACCAGTAAATGTCACATGTCTCTCTGCCTCTCTCTCTTGGTGAACTTCTTCAACAAACCTTTACACTTCAACGCAGTAGACAGCTGTAGCAAGTATATTCACATTAAGACTGTACCTCCAAAAAAAACCCACACCCTTGGAATGAGGAAAATCGCTCTTTTGATAAACAGCAAGGCAGCAAACCCATTCAAAAGCAATGTTCAAGAAACAAATCTCCCTTCCCACCACCATTTTCTTTCTCGCAGCTCCGTAAGGGTGTGAGCTTAGCACATTCTTCCATTGTAAAGGCTGAAGACTCCCGCTTTGAATACCTGCATTCTCTCCTCTTTCAAATGCTTCCTGTTTCTTAGTCGCCGCCTGAGAGCTGGAGCCCACACTTTAGAAAAGCAGTGCTGGGACAGTCCGCAAGCCATGGGAATGACATTGGCCTTTCAGCAGTGTAACGTGATCTCCATTCTGCGATGCAACTGCTATGTTTTGTTTGTTTTTTCCTCCTGATCTGTGGACGTAGGAAGGCAGGTGGCAGAGGGCTTTGCAATTGTTGATCTGTCTTTTTCCTAGACAAATGGAAAAGAGCAGCCTTTCGGTGCAAAACAGGCAATCCTCCTTTCGCTTTTCATAGTTAAACATACCCTTCCTGAAACATAATTAGGGCTGTGCTATTGAGCTTCTCCATAGCTGTGTGTTTATACTGTCTGTACGCATGCCTTTAATGACGCCCTGCCTTTCTAACTCCAACCACAGATAGCTTTCTGGGGTCCTTGCTCATCAGGAAATTGCACTAACATCATTAACTCTTGCTTCTAGATGTGCCGGTTGTCAGGACAGAGCTGTAACTGCTCGATAATTATCAGAGATTGGAGTGTGCAGCAATGAGGGAAATCAACACTACTTTAGCAAAAGAGATGCCTGGGTGGGATTGAGATTTTGTTTTCAGTTATCAGCATAGGATCAACCGTGGGCAGGGGCAGGGATGTTGCAAGCATGCTGAAATGAAAAATAGTTGCCTAATTATTTCGGGTTTCTTTTAAAAACAGTGTTTCAATAGGATAGAAGCTTTGTTCAAAAGATTTGGGGGAAATAGTTTTGACAGCCTAGACAGTTAATGTTGTCATTAATCCAGGATCTCCATTAGGGATGAAAAGTCACAATTACACTGATTTATAATTAGGAGACTATGCATCATGTATGCTCATTGTAGAAAATTGACCTTTTTTCTGATTTCAGTGTTCGTAATTTAGGTGCGACCTGGCTGTGAAGCTCCTATCCCCACTCATCATTTGATGATGTCCTCAAAGGAATGGGCAAGGGTGTTTTCCAGTGGAGCATCATGGTACCATGGAGAAGTAGTTGTGTTTGTTAAATTTGTTCCTCTGAGTCATTTCAGGCTATCGCACAAGACACTGTGCCTTGGGCCAGCCTTCATTCTCCAAGAATCTGGCCTGTGGGTGTCCTCTGAAGCCTCTGAAATGCTTCTGGCACTTAGTGGACACCCTAAAATATTTGGGTTTTATGCCAGTGGCTCTGATGTGCATACAGAGCTTGATGGATATTTCTGTGGGCAGGAGAATGTGGGTGCAATCTCTGTCCATCTGTTCTACTTCCCTTGAGGAAGTGGAGACAAACAGAAGTCTATATGCACATGAGGTCTGAATAACAGTCTACAGAGCCCAACATGTGCAGGAGCTTCCCAGTCTATGAAGAGGGAAACTTGAATGCATGCAATTCAACCTGTTAAGAGTCATTTTCCTTCTAACAGAAGAGGAGACACTGCACACATGGAGCTCAGCACAGTCATTGGCCCATGGCTAATGAGTTTAATTAATTTGCCATGGGGAGAGGGGAGGTGTTTTAGGCTAACACTTTGGGACCCACTCCTTCATTTCCCTTTTCATTGTCTATAGCTCTGTGCTCAGGGGTAGCATGGAAAATGTACTGTACTTTCTCAGAAACAGAGAACAGACTTGAAAATAGTACAGAGAAAGATTTAGCTAACTGAAGTGTATCTTAGCTGTTATCCCAGCCTTCTGATTTCTGTTCCTTGCCCTCGTCTGTGACCTCTGCTCAATTATATTGAGTACGTTTTCAAAACAAATTAATTTGTAATGTCCAAATTCAGACATCCAGGGAGGGTATATGTGCAAAGTCTCTTCATCTGTCCATATTTTGCTACCCTCATATTAATACCAAATAGATTTTTTTAATTGAAAGATTTAATTAAAAGATCCATTTCTTCTGGTGAAGAAAATAATGCAACAGGATTCTTAATTACAGTTAAGCTGGAATGCAGAAAGGAAATACTAAACTGGGGGAGGAAAGAATTGCTTCTGTTTTTCAAGTTTCCTGATCTCTTATGTGGTAGGGTTGCGAGAACCACCATGGAGGTGGGAGTCCCCCGCCAGCAGGCCCTTCCTCCAGCCGCCAGTCAGCTGGCCAGCAGAGGGACTTACCAGTAGAAAGAAGGCCCAGGCCACATTGCCAACATCACACGGGAAGTGATGTCATCATGGCAGTGACATCCAGTTGACACTTTGTATCTGGACAAAAACTCTATGGTCAAAGTCATTTTTACCATAGAGTTTTTGTCCAAATACCAGACCGTTGCCTGGACATCACAGCATGTGAGACACTGGCAACATGACCTGGCCTTTCCTTTTTCTCCTGGTAAGTGTCCCCCCATCTCTCACTGGTTTCTAGGAGGAACCTGGGAACCCTGTTCTGTGGTTTTGCAACAGGATGAGATGATATGCTGTGTAAGAGTTTCAGGACTGACCTTTTAACCCTGTATTATATTGCTAGTAGGAGATGTATTCTCCAACTGCTACCTAGGCAATGCTTAGCAGTCAGTGCCATGCTGATTTTGCCATTTACTGTGTGGTTACTGTACAAACATAATTAGCTTAGTATTGTAAGAAATAGGCTGAAAAGGTAGAAGAGATTGTGGGTCAGATCCTCATGCACAAGGGGGTGGCGGTTTTCTGTGATTCCACTTCTTCCATAGCAGCTCTCCAGCTCCCCCTTCATGCTCCTCCCCAGGAGCGGCATCTAGGCAGCATTTCAGACTGCAGTAGAAGAGGGGAGGCCGGGAGGTTGCGTTTCCATGCAATTTAGATGGGATCTAGTCCACTGGGAACAGGTCTAAATGTTTTGTTTCAAAAAAGATTGGTGCTCTGTGTTAGAGCACTGGTCCTGTGCTATCCAGACGTTCACAGGGGGCATCTCCCACCCCCCACCCATGCTGATCACTGGTAGTCAAAACGGATTGAGAGCTTGACTGAGAAGAGTTGAAAGGCTCTTGCTAGCTCACATATAAATTTTAACTACCACAGTTGCTCATTGATTCGAAAGGAAAACACTGTCACTAGACAAAGGACTGGATTTCTTGTTAGTGTTCATAAAGGATATAACCATGAAGTTCCAGCAGAGGTCATTGAAAAGTCAGTCTTAAATTTCCCTGAGAGTAGGATCAAAAACTAGGAACAGTATTAGGTTGCTGTAAAGTAGTGAGAGTTATTTATGATAACCTCACTTAACCCTGGGCTAATTTTCATTCTGTACAGTAACAAAATTAAAGATTTTTTTGTGTGTAAAGTGTTGATAGGCAAATGATGTGAGACGACTATCCATAAAGAATTGCACTTTTGCATCAGCCTTTTCAACCTTCCCCTGTATGATAATTTGCCTCATTTTTTGCCACCTATGGCCAATCCTTCTTTGTTACCAGTTTATTACCAGCTCATTTGTTGCCTGATGTACTTTATAGATGGTCCTTGGCAGGGGTCATTTTGAGCATGAGCTCGGGGGAGCTCAGCTCCGGGAGTTGGTGCCAGCCCCCCCCCCCACGGGGGAATGCCTGCTTGTGTCATGGCTGCAGCAAAAGGACCCCTGGAAAGGTCTTTGTTCCTCCGACAACCCTTTTGAAGGCTTCAGCCACCACTGAAGCTATCCTCCCAGAATAGTGGTATTTCTTGGATTAGTAGCTGTCCCCTCTCTGCCAGCTTTCTTTCTTTCTTTCTTTCTTTCTTTCTTTCTTTCCTTCCTTCCTTCCTCCCTCCCTCCCTCCCTCCCTCCCTCCCCCCCTCTTTCTTTCTTGCCTTCTGACATACTTCCGGTGATGTCAGGTGGTTTAGCATATGCAAATAAGTTATGCTAATGAGCTCCTGCACCTCTTTTTCTACAAAATGACCCCTGGTCCTTGGCCCTTGCAAAATCTTTAGACACATTTACCTGCATAATTTGCCTGTGTGACCTATGATCAGAATTGTCTGGGGGGGGGATACTAAACTCTGTCACAGTAGTTTATAGGATCTCATATGAAGAGGCACTTTGATAATACTGGTTTTTGAGTGGTTGGGCATAACTTGACCTAAACTGGAACTAACCAGGGGCACCACAACCATCATTCTGAAAAGAAAGGAGGCCAGTTCTAGATAGATAGATGTACTAATGGTGGAAATAATAAGGAACATAACAAAAATAAAACTGGTGACATGTTGCAGTTCAGGATGGGTCTAGCAAGGGTGAAGGCCAATGCCATAACAGATGCTGCTGATTTTTCCTCAGAACTGTGACTAAAGAATTAATGTGGGAGAATTAGCTCATGATTATAAGCTTTAATAACCATAAAAAGTATTAGAGAAAGTCAAGAACAACTGAAAATTCTCCTCCTCATCATTAAGTTAAAGGGCCTGATCCAGACCTTCCATGAATAGAGCAAGGCCCACTTAACCCTTTGTAGTGCAGTCTACTGTACTCTCAGAAAATCAGATCTGAGGGGCATGTGAGGTTGCATGAGGGACAACAGCAAAAAGGGGGAAATTGGCAAATCTCTTTTTCCTCACTCCTCAGAAATTAATGTAAGAGGACAATCTCATGATTCTCAGGAGCAGCTTTTCAGGGGGGCACAGGAAGTACAAGCCACCAGAAATACTTCACACAGATGCACTTCATTCTCAGGAGGATTAAACTGAAAAAATGTTAAACCTTTACCCAACTTGATAGCTATTGTGTATATTACAGCACAGGATAAAATGAGCAAATAAAAATGGAGATTTAATATCATTTAAAAGAATGATCAAGGTATCATGCATAAATATAACCAGATAGTGTGTTAATTTTTATACTATTAGGGTTTAAATATCTAAGGAGGAACAAAAAAAAATCTATAGTAACAAGCAATAGGCCTCAAACAATTATAGAATACAGTTTATCTTCAGTCAGCTGTTTAAAAGGCCTCATTTGCCCAGCCACCTAGTCAAAAAGAAAAACAGTCTCATTCTCTGTATGAGTTCATGAGGAATTACTAGCTTCAAATGCGTACTTATAGACTTGTTTACAGTTTTCAGCTCGTTGGAAAGGCACCAACACTAGGAAATAAAACTGTAATAAGAGAATGAAGCATATCAGCATAATGGTATTGCAGAAACTATAGTTTGATTTGAGAAATATATAATATTTCTATATAAACATGTCTCGCGAAACCTTCTTTGGGGGATTTGAAACAAATTCTTATCATACGTGGAGAAATACTTGAAAACTGTTTCTTGTCACATTCTGAAATTTAGGACATCAGGAAAATCATGTTCGTAGCCAAACAGCAGTTTTTGTTTGATGCTGAGTTCAAAAACAATACAGCCAGACTCTGAAGTCTTCATTATAGTCCAGAATTCCAGCTGTAGCCTATTCAACACATATTGAAAAACACTTGCAGCCCCAGGGCCTAGAGAAGGGGAGAGGGCAGCAAAGGTGAGGACCCCCTTTACAACTGCCTGCCAATAATATAATCACACACAACATTTTGGATTAAAATGTGGAATAAAAAGGCTACAACTTTTATTGGTTACAGCTGTAAGAAGCATTGGCACAGCATGGGTCTGCTGGGTTCTGGCATCAACTGGCCTGTCTGCCAGTCGATGTACCCCATCCCCCCCCCCCCCCCCAGCCTGCCTGCTGGTGAGGGGAGAACCAGGGTACGGCAGGTTGCTGGATTCCACAGGGACTGTCACCCCCTAAGTGGTCTCCCCTGCCACCTGAGCATGAGGGTAACCTGTTGGCAGCCTGAGCTGGGCATGCCCCTTGAAGCCCCCCTCACCCCAAGATCTCTTAAGGGGATCCCTGTAGGCCAGGAAAACAGCACACAGGCTGATTCCCCCAAATGTATCTGGCCCCATGCTGATACCACCCAAAGGTTGTGACAGATAAAAGAAGCAGAAAACATCATAAACAAGAATATAACCCACACTTTACCATAACATAACCCCCCAATGGGGCAACCCACAAACACCACGAACCTTGTTCCCTTAAGTAGTAATACATAGGGAGGGATGGGTGAGCAGGCGGTTCCACACAGCAGGTGAGGTAGCCGGGCAGCACAACATGCTTTATACTCCCTTTCCCCCTCCCCCGGGCACAGTTCAGGCCCCATCGTAGGTCCACCTAGGGAGGGGATGGCCAGGTTTTCCAGCCACTGCGGCCACCTGGACCCCAAGCTGCCCACACAGCCCATCCTGCTCTTCAGGACATAGCCACCATAGCCACCCATCACTCTGCTGGCTCCCCCCCCACCCCAAACAGACTGCAAACAGGGACCCACTGTGAGTCAGGGTCTCCACTTATGAGAAGAAAATGCCTAAATCATGGTTTACTTGTGGCAGATGATTAACCAGGGCGGGACTGGCCACCTTGATGCCATATGAGGCTGGTGGGAGCCTCGGCCACCATGACCAATGCAAGCCAGCAGCTGACACTTCACACAAGGCGAACAATGTTTGTGAGATGGGCAGGTGGAAACCGGTGGCACCCTCATTGCATGAGGCAAGCATGCACTCTTCCTCCCTACCTACCTTCATGGGGGGAGGGTCCAGGAGCAGTCCAAAGGATATGGTCCTTACCAAGGCAGTTTTGGCCGCCCAGTCTACCCCTGTGATTAACACTTATTAACACATCACAGTGTGCAAGCCAGTTCATACTGTGGCATCACGTCTTGCTTTGTACCAAGCACTGTGGCCACAGTAAAAGATTCAAACATCTGTTTAACCATAGGTAAGAAAACCAACTGTGCTTATGCTTTATTTAAATGGAGAGAAAATATAACTGTGATGTGGATAGCAAATTAATTTACAATTTAATTTCAGCTACTTTTTTAAAAAAAGGGCAACTGGGTGATGGACACATAGGAAATCTGTATGAATCCTAGTATACTCTGCTTAATGCTTTTGTACCATCTTAAGGAATGGAAGAATTCCCGGCCACATGCAGTTTACGTGGAAGTAATACTTGTATTCATTGATTTTTCTTGGAGTTGTGAATGTATACAGTACATTGCACAGAACACCATCTAAAACGTTGCATGCGCTTCCTAAAGAAAATGCATCTAATGTGCACAGGAATTGCATCATGTTATATACAGTTCTCAAATGATCTGGGTCATTAGATGCTAATTTATCAATATCCTTGTGTGGAGCAATGTATATGAGAACATAAGAAGAGTCCTGCTAGATCAGACCAATAGTCCCATCTAGTCCAACATCCTGTCCAACACAGTGGCGAACCAGTTCCTCTGAACAGCCAACAACAGGGCATAGAGGCCAAGTACGCTTTCCATGAAGCAAATGTCATTCATTCCCCATGAACATTTTATGGTGATCATTTGTATTCACTGAAAGCTGCTAAAGCAGTTGGTGTAATGTTCATAACACTGCTAGTATAACAGTTACAGAACAATCCACAGAATGGTAGAAGTGTTTCAACTGCATTGTAATCTACAGTGCTGCCACAATCCAGCCACAGTTAAGCATTTTAAATCCCACTGATTTCAGTGGGAAAGTTATCATAGACTCCAGTTTCTTCTATCATAATAAATAGGATGGAAAAGAGTTCAGTTTTGACAGGACCATGCTCTATAAATTTAAAATAAGGATTGGTCCACATGGTTGGTTGTAATCTGTACACGACCACCTCCATCTTGTGAGTTCTTGGATGCATGCGCACCTGAATCAGATGAAGAGAACATACTGGAAGTTGGAAGTGCAATGGTATATCACTGTACTTCCATCTTATGTATAATGCATTTTTATTCCCTTTTATCATAGCAGTTGCACGTACCGGTGTATTTACTGCTCACCGTATGCATCCAACTTTGTGAATGAACTTAACTTCCTCTAGATTATACTTTTGAAATGAAAAACATATCCTCAGTCCAGCAGCGAACAGATCAAAGCACTGTATTGTCATTCCATGACATGTTTTTTGCACTTGCCAATTCATCAATACTGATTCTCTCTGGTAACATTAATGATCTGCTTGCAAGATAGATTTGCCCTTTGAAAGGCAGTTTTGAAATGGCAGATATACAAGTTTGGTTCATGTCAAAAATTGTACTCTCAAAAAAAAAAAGCATAATACCTTTTTTTATTAGCATCAACCAAATGGTCACAAATCACTGGGCACACATTAGAGAACACAAAGTCTTTCTCTCATTGCTTTGTGACAGTTTGGTTACTTCTAATGAAAATCTGTTGTGCTGCTACATTTTTAATAAGTGTGCAAAAAAGAGAGATCTTGAAAAGATTTCCTTGTTCTTTAAAAATAAAAGTCCTATAATTATTTTTAGTTATATTAAAATGGCCCATATTTGCCCTTCACGGATATGATGTTGCAACTCCTGTATTGTCATTGGATTGTCATTTGAGTCAAACACAGGAAGCCTGTTTCTGTATTTTAAAGTGTCTTTCATCATGAGAGCACAGTGAATGAACAAAACCTCTAGGTCAAAGACATAGGAAGGCAACAACAGAAAAAGAATCAAGATATTGGGTTGGATCCTGCCATCATTTCTGCTCATGGAAATTCTGCTGCAGACTTGCAATTTGTCCCTCTTACTGTTCCTATCAGTCAGTGGGCTTTGATGGGAAGGGGGAGGCAGCAGAATTCTGCTCACTTCCATTAATGGAAACGATTGGCAGGATCCAACCAATAGGGTTTACTAGCTCTACAGTGCAAAGTTGAGCTGGTAAATGGGTTAGATATAAAATCTACCGCTCGATTCATTGGGGTTGCTTTTCATATATATGTAAGTACTTACAAAGACCCTGGTGGTGGGAGCCATCTTAGAAGAGGCATCAGTTTTTCATGCTGGGGAGAATGCCTCTGCTTACCTGCCACAACATAGGCAGGTGAACGCGAAGTGGGGAAATGCCTTTTTCTTCAGAACTATTATATATGCAAATTAACGCATATAATCAAATTATAATCAAATAATGAATTAAAAGTTGTACAATTAGCTGAGTGGGGGGGGGGCAGTCCTAGTGTTTATACTAGTTCCCACATTCTCTAAAGCAATGGTTTCATTAATTGCAGATTGGCTAAACAGGCAAGTATTGGCCCAATATTTCATTCCCAATGATGTAACAAAGAGTGTGATGCATAGAGAAAGTGGCATTTTGGGGAGCTGTTTCGCTTTTCTTGCTTTCCAGCCACAAACACCTGAAACAGTTTCCTTAGAAGAGGCACTGCCCCTCTTTGTAGAACACCAGCTGCCACTCAGCTGCTCCTGCAGTAGGAGTGTGGCCACCGCTATAGGAATAAATGAGATTCTGAATAAACTAAAGGAAAGGAGAAAATTGGGGGGGGGGGTAGGTTTATGGTGAGAATTCTGGCTGTTACCCACATCTGGAACCATTAATCACCCCTTGCTCTACCACTTCGTAAAATCCAGCGCTGTTGCAGTGTTAACAATCATTTCTGAGACTGCAGATGGAGTCCCTGGAACAACTACTGACATAGAAACGTGTTTGTGGAGAACACAGGCATGGCATGGTGCTGGCTAAACACACAGCTAGAATCTCAGAGCTACTGTGCTGCCCCGGAAGGGCATGGTTTGAAGGCACTTGGGTACCACAACCTTGCTGGAGCTTAGCAGCTCTGGGGTTGGTCAGCGCTTCAATGAGAGTCTGGGAATTTCATGATCCATGGCGGGATGTGAATATACCTTGCACCTCTGTGAAGTGTCAGTTTATCACTGTGCAGTAGGACCTGAGAATGATCCCTTACCCTTCTTTAGAAACAGGCTGTGCTTCTGTTCCTCACCCCCACCCCTTCAGGCACTGTTAACAAACACCTTATCAGAACACAATGCTGAAGGTTTTTTTATTGATGTCGTGGTGAGAAAAAGGGAAGAGCCATTTGTGCCATGGTAGCTAAAGCCTATCAAGAGGAGCCTCTGGCCTTTCTAATGCAAACTATACAATGGGGGGAGGGGAAGCATGTGAAAGAGCCACCGAGACGTTTTCTGCTTGGCTCGTCTTCCAGAATTAATTTTTGAAAACAGAAGCACACCCAGGTGTGCTTTAAGATCTGTATAAAGACACAAAGTGGAATGTGCACATCTGTTTTCCAAACAAGAACAGCCTGGAAATGAAACTAGAGGTCATGTACCTTGTGCAGGCTGTATGTGTTGCGTTCGGTTAACACCCACAGACATCTTAAAGCTATGGGACATGCACCCCTCTGGACTTCAGAAAGGATTCTGAGGGCAGCAAATGAGAAGCGAGCTGATTGCGTCATCTACAATTACACCTTGAAGTCACATCTAGGAACTTAAACCTATCACTGCTTTATCCATACTGCACAGCAAGTGAAGGAACTCGGGAAGCCTCGTTGTTCTTTGGACTCATAGAGGTTTTCTTTTGTACCTAATTCTACATCTGTCTCTAAGAGACAAATTGAAACATGGGTCAAGTTTAATGTAAATATGATAACATTAGCTGTAGTATAACCCAAAAGCGACGGTGCTTTGTCACTTTTTGCAGTATGTAACTATGGTATCTTCAGTGTGTGCATTAGAGATAGATTGTTATGAACTTGGGGTTTGGTTTTTTTCTTTTCTTTTTTTTAAAGATGGGTGCAAAATATATGTTTCATGCAACTGCAGATTCTGTATTAACGTCTACAGGAAGTGTAAACTACTGATTAAAAAAAACACAAATTTGGTTGTATGGTTTAAAAAAATAAAAGCTTTAAAATGAGCATATTTAAATAAATAACGGGGTTTTTTCCTTTTTTGTACAGCTGCATTTCTGTTCAATTTCATTTAATTTGGAACATACGTATGAACAAAACCTATGTGGATGGCAGTACTTTAAATCAGTCAACAAGTTAAGCTGTATTGTATTAGGAGGAAATTGTCACATGTGGTAGACTGAAATCCAATTTAGCTTTGGCCATAACCAAGCCAAAGAAGCTCCTTTGAGTATTTACCATATTCCTATTAGTAAGTAGGAAATCTAATCTTTTGTTGATTTGACCACCATCAACATTTTTAAAATATACATTAAATGGTATAGGCAAAGGGAAATCTAACGGGCATTGTGATAGATTCTCAGTTTGATTACCCTGCCTCCAAACGTCCACTTGTGAGAGACCAGCCACTTCTCCTTGTGATACTGGAAGCAAATTCTTCCAGTTCTCCCTTCATCTGTATTCCCCATGCCATCGCCAAGGGCCCCCCAAGCTTTAGGAATGGCTTCTCAAGAGGCTGCAGTGGGAAGGGGGAAAGATTATTATATGAATCAAGCTCTACTCAAGGTTCTTCGGATCCAATCCGTTCTATGTAGACATAGTAACTATTCAAAGTCTGACCACAGTGGAGGCTCTCCTTGAGGGCACTTTACCCACTTTTGATCAAGCAGTCTTCCTGTTCGCATTAGTATTTGATCACACCATACACAAAACCATTTGTTTATTATTATCAAAAAAAAGTATGCTTCCTGATGGACCAGTTATAGACATCATTTGACACAGAAATGCCATTCAGTGGTTATGTTCCTTCCCTGTTATACACAGTACAAGAGAAGTAGTCCATTTAAAATAAATCCTGTACTAAGGCCATGTGCTATTAATAGGAAGGGTTTCCTGACTCTCTTGGGAAAAGGAAAATGGCGACAAGGAGTGTCCTAGTAAGGCTTGAGAGAGATGGGTTCTTAACAGAGCTGAAAGCAGTATGGTATATATATTTGCTCCTTTGTATACATACCTTAATTTCATGCCAGGTGTATTTGTACAATGTAAAACCTGCAAAACTAGAAATGTCCAGGTTGATGCATAGAATTTAAGTTCTGGTACATTTGCAAAAATAGGCCACAGTGAACTTCTGGGGTCAGCATGAAGACAGAGTCGCATTGTATTCCTTCCCAAGTACATTTAAGGTCTTCATAAATGTCAGGTCAATTCCTACAGTATAAATTAAAGAAGCCAGAAGAGGATAAGGCAGCACAGAGTCTCACTGAATTGAATGAGTCTTTAAAACTTGAGAGGGTATCAGTGGCAAGGAACTGAAGTCTCTCGCTTTATTTCTTGCCAGTACCTAATCATTGTGTGAGAAGAGATGCCATGTACTGCAATCAAGCGCTTGTATTTACAGATATCCCAGTTAATGCTATATAAAAAGAAGAGTTCTGCATCTTCTGGAATGTAGACACTCACCTCAAGAATATTTAAGCAAATTCCAACATAGACATCTTCAAACTTAATGGGTTTGACATGATGCATTATCTCATAAATCCTGCAAGCCAGCCTGGAATTAAGGATATAACCAAATCCACCACAGTATGGAGGATAAACATTAAATGGATATTCATCATAAGAAATGTATGTTTTCTTGTAAAGTCCTCTGTGAGAGGGGTTGTTAATTAAGGGGTATCCAGTAATGAAGTTTTCTGAAGCATTTGGTTTTAGAAGAAATTTCACTAAGTTGCCAGTGTTGATGAAGACATCAGAATCTGTTTTCATGACATACTGAGTATTGGGACAAAACTCAGCCACCCATCTGAAAGCCATGATTGTTTTCAATGTAAGGTTTTTATAAGTGTCAAGAAAGTCTTGACGGATTATGTCGCCATAGAGAATGCTTTCATCTTCTATTGATAAGGTTAAATAATCTTTTCTTTCTCCTCCTTGGCCCAGTAAAAACAGTGTCCGAACCTGGTTGCCCCACCAGGATTTCTGAGAGCCCCATGTTATCCTAATGGCTTGTCTTGCCTTCACATCTGCAGGTCTTGAAGTCACCAAAATAACCAAAAATGGGTTACTCTCGTTGCACTTTATTTGCTCACGTAGTGTGAAGGCAAACTTCTGCTTATAAACAGGTTCATACTCGTAGAAATGCATCCAGTTTATACGTTCTATCACAGGGTGGAAGGGAATTGCCATATACCATATCGTTAATATGGTAGAGATAAGAGACACACTCCAAAAAACTCTTTTCAAGCATATCATGGACATAACAGTCTTCAAAACAACCACAAAGACAAGATGGCCTTGGCAACAAAGTTGTCAGAAGAAAGAGCAGGGCTAGGCCACAAATTCTTGGCTGGAAAAGAAAAATCAACCAAGTTAGCATATGGAAAATACAAACTCTCAGGTTTAGAATACCCGAATCTCTGTGAAATAGATCATTTAAAGACATGATTATCACAATAGCTACTATCCATTTGTTCACATTGTCTGAAAATGGTACATCAGGCAGGTAGTGTTGGTGACAAAAAGACCTTGAGGGCTGGAGAGAAGACATCTTGCCTGTCCTTGGCTCCCACCAAAGAAAGAACAGTTTGGTTCTAGGGTTGCCAGCTCTGGGTTGGGAAATACCTGGAGATTTTCCAGGTGGAGCCTGGAAGGGCAAGGTTTGGGGACAGGAGGGACCTCAGTAGGGTATAATGCCATAAAATCCAAAGCAGCCATTTTCTCCAGGAGAACTGATCTTGGTCATCTGGAGATCAATTGTAATAGCAGGAGCTCTCCAGGTGCCACCTGAAGGCTGGCAAACCAATTTGATTCTATTACAGTGGCACAAAGGAAGAAGTACCACCCCACACAACATCTGGCTGCCACACAAGTGGTGCATTTCCACCAGTAGGCCATCTCCAAAGAATCACCAGCACTAGAAGGGAGGGAGGAAACCTTGTAATTGGAAAAAAACAATTTAATGTCATAAAGTAATAGTGCACAAATATTGCCTCTGATCTTAGGCTGGTTCACACTTTTTTGCAGTGCACAGACCTATGTGTGGTGTGGCCCAGCAATGCACTGTTTCCACGTGTATGTCCACCCCCACAGCATGTAGAACATCACATGTATCTTCTTTCTTTATTGTCGGTAAAATGCTCAACAAAGCACTACGGCTTGTAAGACTTTACCAACTTGCTCACTCAACACAAAGGTTGAGTTAACAACAGTAACATACAAGTGCAAATCTAAACTGCAGAACATTCACATAATAAAGGTTCCATTGCATTTTAAAATAACCCTACATATACAAAATGTCATATATATCTAAAAAGTAAACAATCACATTTCCCCAAAATCCAGTCTGTCAAGATGGCTTCAAGAATGTGCCGCCCAGCAAGCCCAGAACATACTAAAAGAGACTGTGGCTCTGGGTAAAAAGGTGAAGGAACTGAAAGTGCAGGTTGTATTCTTGTCAGTTCTTCCTGTCGAAGGTCATGGCTTAAGAAGGGAAAGGAAAATACTGCAGATCAATGACTGGCTACGTAGATGGTGTCATCAGGAAAGGTTTGAATTTTTGGACCATGGCTTACCCTTTTGAGATGAAGCTCCTCAATCAGGAGATGGTTTGCACCTCACGAAGGTACGAAAAAATGTGTTTGGAAACAGCCTTGCAAACCTAATAAGGAGATCTTTAAACTAGATCCTATGGGGGAGCGAGACAAAAATGCAAACCCCAGTATGATGCCAATAACTGGAGATAAGAACTCTAAAGTTTTGCAGGGAGTAGCACATATGCTAGATAACATTAACTCACATGTAAGTACAGAAATGAAAACCTCGGTGCATAAAACATGGATTCCAATGTTTCTACACTAATGCACAGAATATGGGAAACATACAGGAAGGGGACTATGACTTAATAGTCATTACTGAAACTTGGAATGAGGTATTTTAGACATCTTAGATATTGTACAAATGAATTCAATTCTAACTGAATTTAATAACTAAATGTGTATTTTAAGATATTAAAGATCTAGTTTAGTTTAAAATTGTAATTTTAAAAAAATGTGACGGCCAATGGCAAATGGCGGCCCGGGGGCCACATGCGGCCCGCCACAGAGTTTTTTGTGGCCCGCCAAGACACTTGGCCACTGTCAGCACCTGAGGAGCTGCAGCTTGAACTTATTGACATGCAGTCAGATCACACTGTGGAAGAAATGTTTAATGCTGTGACATTAGTTGACTTTTACAAATCTTTGTCTGCTGAAAAGTTTCCATGTATGAAGAAATTTGCTGGGAAAATGTTCTCTGTATTTGGGTCTACTGATATTTGTGAGCAAAAATTTTCTTGCATGAAGATCAACAAGAGTACATATAGACATTAACAGACATTTGACAGACATTAACTTGCAGGCTATGATGAGAATCTCAACAAGCCATCTCACTCCTGATTTCCAAAAAATTGTAGAAAAGTGTGATAGGGTACATTTGTCTCATTAAACGGATTCTAAAATTAAATGTGCTTGCAGCTATAGATGATATAAAATTAGCACAATAAATAAATTGAATAAAACTACCACTATTTCATTTAATTTATATTGATTGATTTCTATGATACAATTTATACCTTTTCTGAAATGCAAAGTTAACTAATGAATGCAATCATTTTAAAAGGTGCGGCCCTCCGCTAACCTCCGCTCCCACAAAGCGGCCCCCTAGCCAAAACAATTGCCCACCCCTGCCGTATACAATAAACTGCATCCATCCATCCATCCATCCATCCATCCATCACTGAAACTTAGTGGGATGACACTCACAATTGGAATATTAGGGTTGAGGGGTATAACTTATTTAAAAGGGACAGACAAATAAGGAAGGGGGAGGAATCATATTATATGTAAAGGAGGTATATATTTGTGAGGAAATTTGTGAATCTGAGCATGAAAGTCCAGTTGAGAGTCTCTGGGTAAAAATAAAAGGGGTAAGAAATAATAGTGATATTATGGTGGGGGTCTGCTGTAGACCACCAAGCCAGGCAGAGGACTTGGATGAGATTACAAACTTCTCAAAGAGACAGGACATGGTGGTCATGGGAGATTTAAATTACCTGAATATCTGTTGGAAGTCCAACTCTGCTAAAAATGAAAGATCCAATAAATTCCTGACATGTCTTGCTGACAACTTTATTTTCTAGAAAGTGGAGAGGGAAACAAGAGGATCTGATATCTTGGATTTGATTCTTACCAACAGGGAAGAACTGGTTGACGAGGTGAAAGTAGTGGGCACCCTGGGTAGTAGTGACCATGAAATTTTGGAATTTACAGTCTTGGGGAAGGTAAAAGCTGTACATAGTCACAGAGGAGTCGACTTTTAGAAATCCGTGGGGGGGGCTCTTATGTGCACGCGCGCAAAGCACGCGCACATGCCGGGACCATGTCCCCCCCGCCTCTCCCCCCCGGGCCTGCCTCCATGGGGCCAGCTGGGCAAATGCCCAGCATGCTGGCGTCACCCGGAAGTGATGCCAGCACGCTGGGTACGTTGCCGGGGTGACACTCTGGCAATCACCCTGAAACTCTATGGTGCCAACAAAGATGGTGAGGGGTCTGGAGACCAAGTCCTATATGGAAAGGTTGAAGGAGCTGTGTATGTTTAGCCTGGAGAGGAGGCGACTGAGAGGTGATATGATAACCATCTTCTGCTTGATATAGAGGATGGTACAGAGTTGTTTTCTGTTGCCCCAGGAGGTTGAACCAGAACCAATGTGTTGAAATTAAATCAGAAGAGTTTTTGGCTAAACATTAGGAAAAATTTCCTGACAGAGCGGTTCCTCAGTGGAACAGGCTTCCTCGGGAGGTGGTGGGCTCTCCTTTGGAGGTTTTCAAACAGAGGCTAGATAGCTATCTGACAGTAATACTGATTGTGTGAACTTAGGCAGATCATGAGAGAGAGGGCAGGAAGTGCTTAGTTCTTGTGACCCTTTCTTACACACCCAGGGAAATGCTGATTGCCACTTTGGGGTTAGGAAGCAATTTTTCTCCAGGCCAGTTTGGCCAGGGATTCTGGAGGTTTTTTGGCATCTTTTGGGCATGGAACAGCGGTCACTGCAGGTGTGGAGGGGGAGGTATTTGTGAATTTGCTGCATTGTGCAGAGAGTTAGACTAAATGATCCTGGAGATCCCTTCCAACTCTATGATTCTATGAGTCTATTCAGGAAGTTCTACTGCCAATGAAATAAATTTTACTACTGTTTCTATAGTTCTCTTATCAGTCCTCGGAAGAAGGTTTGAAAGATAGTTATCAGTGGAGTGAACAGGGAAAATAGCCATGAGAGGAATTAGCACATTGACTCTTAGTTCAGCATACAGTTTACAGGGGAAAGGAGGGGAAATGTACACTAGACTCTAAAACTTGATCTGCACAGGAACATAACCTCTGCTCTCAAGAAATTATTGCTTGTGTATGCATAGTCCCAATACACAAGACAATGGAAGGATTGGAAGGGCACACAAGGGTAAAGATATGTATTGAAAGGACTGTGTCATATGTCAAAGTTTACATACTGAGGATCTATAAAACATTTGTTCCCATACACTCAGACACATATTGTCTATATGCTGGGGTGAATTATGAATTAATCTGCTAATACTAATACACTCAACTCTGAAGGTTTCCTATGTTGGGATGGCAGATTACAAAATAATGTTGTCTGCACTAAAATTTCACACCCTGTGTATATTGGGTTAATGAAACTGCATAACAGAAGACCACAAATTATTTTAATCAACAAATCTGATATCAACACTCACAGTACTCAAACAGTGCATTCATCTTTCAGTCTTCTAAGGCACTCTGTTGCTAATCTAAAAGTCACTGTTCCCCGACCCCACCTCCTCAAGAAAAAAATGTCAAAGAATCTAACATAAAATTAGGATTAACTACAAAGTTCAATGCTCTATCCATTGCCTCCTGGGTTTTAAGAAAGGTTTGGGATGTCATTTACTAGAGGTGCTAATATTTTAGCATGAGCCATCCCATACAGATGTTAATCTATTCATCCAAAGTCTGTATGGCCTCTGTACCTAAGGTCCAGTTCAATGACAAATAAAAGTTAGAAATGTATACCTTTTCTCTTCAATGGGGACCTAATAATGGGGAGCTTGTAACATAGTTTTCCCTTCCTCCACTTTATCCCTAATATTTCTGAAACAAAAGCCTACATAGGCATTAATTTTCAAAAAGCAACTCAAAGAGTTTTGAATTTAATACTTTTTGAAATAACAACTTTTACATTGAACAATTTGATTTAAGGACTGCTAAAATGCTGTGGGGGAGTTTTGCCACTAGAGGGAACTCTTATTACTTCATATACGCAGCCAAGAGATCTATGTGGAAATTTTATTGCCTTTTATATACAATGGATTAGTATATACACAAGAGACCTCATGCAAATTCAGGACTGTATTCTAACCCTAGAGCTTCATGTATGAGGCTGCCTTACAGGTTGTCTATCACAATCACAGTACTGCCTACTCTGACTGGTAGCAGTTAGTCTAGCAAGCCACCCACTCTCAGCCTCAGTCAGAAATATGGGAAATAATAATACTGATCTTTCTAATAGTAGGTTGCATCCAGGCCCTTAGCCACAGGGGGCACACGAGGGCAATACCTCTCCTATGAATATGCCCAGACCCTGCAGGAGGGGAGGGAGCCTTCAAAGAGAACCTATATAAAATGTTTTATAGATGGTATATAACACCAGAAAAATTAGCTAAAATGTACCATGGAGTGTCTGATAAATGTTGGAAATGTAAGACCCAGGTGGGGAGTTTCTTCCATGTTTGGTGGAAGTGTAAAGATGTGATGTTATACTGGAGAAGGGTTCATGAGATGCTGCAAAATATATGTTCAGTAACATTTCCATTTAAACCGGAAATGTTTTTACTTAATATTATGCCTGATGTTAAAGACATGCAATGTAAGTATTTAATTATACACATAATCATGGCAGCAAGAATACTATATGCTAAGTACTGGAAGAAATCAGAGATACCGACGGAAAGCAATCTTGTGACAAAAATCTTTGAGACAGCAGAAATGGACATATTATCGAATTATTTGAAGGATGGAAGTAAGAAAAATGGGAAAGATAACTGATTATCATTTTATGACTGGATAGAAAGAAACTTTGAAGATCAAGAATAATGAAAGTAAATAACTAAAAATGTAGAGAAACTCTAATTTGAAATATGGAAAGCTTAATTTTCTTTTTCAGGATGCATAAGAAAAATGCTCAGTGAACGGACTAACTGATAACAATTCTAGTACCTGTATAAATAGAGAGCAAATTGTAAACAGAAGTAGAATTTATAATTATATTATAAACTTGAAGATTTTTTTTAATGTATGTCTTACCCCATGCCCTTTACCCTTCCTACCTTTTAGTGTTTATGTGAAAACCTAATAAATTAAAAATGAAAGGGGGGGGGAGCCAGCAGGAGGGTAGTGAGGAGTGGACTCTCCGGATCTTTCTGCTTCCACAGCTGGCTTCTCAAATTTTGAGAAGCCAGCTGCAGAAGCAGGAAGACCCAGCAAGGCCATGTGGTGGCCGCCCCTCTCCCTCCTCTCTGATGGGAAGAAGAAGAAGAAGAAGAGATTGGATTTATACCCCGCCCTCCACTCCCCCAAGGGAGTCTCAGAGGGGCTTACAAACTCCTTTCCCTTCCCCTCCCCACAACAGACACCCTGTGAGGTACGTGGGGCGGAGAGAGCTCTTTCCCAAGCTGTCCTTGAGGGAACAGCTGACACAGAGCTATGGCTTGCCCAAGGTCATCCGGCCAGGTGCAAGTGGAGGAGTGGGGAATCAAACCCAGTTCTCCCAGATTAGAGTCTGCGCACTTAACCACTACACCAAACTGGCTCTCCTAAGCCTGAGTTGGGGGGGGGGACTTGGGAGCTGCCGGTAAGTTCACCTCCACCCACCCCCACTAGCAGGTCCAATTTGCTCCCTCTCAGCAAAAAAAATTTCTGGCTACAGGGCTGGTTGAAACCAGGCAACTTTCTAGCTTGAACTTATCCAGTTCAAGTACCTTACAACAGCCCCACTCCTGCATGGATTTTGTTTGTGTAGTTCCCATGATTTTCTGCTTAGCCTTTTTTGCTGGTCAGACAGGATCCCCTCTTTCTTTTCCACCAGCAGAAAAGCTGGTTGGATCCAACCCAGGGTTTTTGTAATACATACTGTCTAGCATTTCCCTCACACTCAGCATGCCTGTGGCTCAGTGGTAGATTATCTGCTAAGCGTATGGTTAAGAAGAGATCAGGTGCTAGTTGATAAGGGACTTCCACCTGAGACCCAGGAAAGCCACCAACAATCCAAGTAGGTGATATTGACCCAGACAGACTAATGATCTGATGCTGGGGAGCTTCTTTTTCTTCCATTTCCCCCTTTCATTCATACAGCAGCCTTGTACTAAATGGCTTGTTCAGTGTTGTTTTTTATATTGATATTTATGATTTTAAAATATTGTTCGCATTTGTAAACTGCCAAGACCAAGACCCAGATCTCTATAAATAAATATGATGATCATTTGAGGTAGGTTAGGCTGTCCCAAGGTCATTCAGTGAGTTTCCATGGCTGACTACGGCTTTGAACTCAGTCTTCCAAGTCCTACTCTGACATTTGAACCACGACATCACATCGGCATGTAGACCATTTTGAACTCTCTCAAATGCACATAAATATTTGATTGCTGCTGCTGTTGCTGAGGTTTTTAAAACTGTTAATCATATGAATGAATTTAGAGTCCAGTGGCACCTTTAAGACCAACAAAGGTTTATTCAAGGTATGAACTTTTGTGTGTGTGCATACTTTTTCAAATGCATTGGAATGGTAGGTAAGGTTCACACTTATAAGGGAATATTAGGATCCAGTGAACATAGTGCTAAATTTAAACTCAGAAGGAGTTTTAGTCTTAGTCCAGGTAGGAGACATGTTACATATTTATTCTCATGTTTTCAAGGATGTCTGCATAAATGCCTTAAAAATGAGGGTTGTTTTTTTTTTTAAAGTAATATGGTTGAAATATCTACAGATCTCTGATTCAGGCCACCATTCTGGGACAGGATGTCCATTAGGGATACTGCATGTTAATATTGAACTAATTGACCTACCACCAGGATTTTTGTTGTGTGTAGGAAAGTTGCTCCTCTCTGTTGCCTGCCTTTAAGGTGGTCCAGACTACCTTAAAATTGGTAAAAGGGAAGGAAAGAGAACATGTAAATCCAGGAAAAGGTTAACACTTTAAGCCAACTGCTGAATGAAAAACTAGGAACAGTTCAAAACTGTGGAGTGAATCACCTCAAAGAAATCCACAAGGTATGGCTACTTCTTTGACACTAGCCAAGATGTAAGGTGAATGCTTCCAATGACTCTCAGTTGGGGCTCTTTCTCATTTCACAAAATCTTACTTAGTGCATACATCTAAGGAGAAGTTTGCAATCCACACCCAAACTGAGTAATTTGCAGTGCCATCTGAAGCAGAGTGTCACCCTTCTTAAGTCCAATGAACATAACACTAAACTATGAGCAGTATTAATTATAATCAGGTGCAACACCGTTATCACCTTACAGAAGACTTTGGAATGACTGGCATGAAGCAAGAAAGGCTGTCCAGGTCTGAGAACTCCATCGACTATCTTCACTTGTCTGCAAATGTTATTTATTCTATTTACATTATTTGTAGTCCACCTTTCTCACATGGACTCAAGGCAGATCACACACAGTGAGTCAGTACAATCAACAAAACTGGATATTCAATAACTAATATATTAGGATGTTAGAAGACTGGAAGCCACCAGAAAGAACAGAAGCGTAGCATAAATGTTAATATGACTTATAAAGCAGTACAGAAATTACATAATAGGATCCCATTTACAATCTGCTATATACAGTCCTGATCATTTATTCAAGTAGGTTTGTGAAACCATTTTGTACCATGCAGCCTTATTACCTGTGCAGAAAACCCCTCTTCAATAGTTAATTTCTGCAGAGTTTGCGGAAGGCCAGGAGAGTGGGAGCTTTCCTGACCTCAGGGAGGCCATTCCACAAGCTGGGAGCCACAACGGAGAAAGCATGTGTATGGGCAGTTGTTGATTTTGCCCATTTGCAGGTTGGGAACTGCAGAAATCCCTGCTGACACGAGCAGAGTTGTCATGGCAGAGCATAGAGAGATAGGCAGTCCCTTAAATAAGAGGGACCAAGACAATGAAAGGCTTTATATGTGATAGCCAATACCTTAAACTGTGCTACGTAACAAATGGGCAACCAGTGGAGGGTTTGCAGAATGGGAGTAATACACATACACCAACTAGCTCCTGTTAATAGTCGAGCCATGGCACTGAGAGCCAGTTTGGTGTAGGAGAGCCAGTTTGGTGTAGTGGTTAAGTGCGCGGACTCTAATCTGGGAGAACCGGGTTTGATTCCCCACTCCCCCACTTGCAGCTGGTGGATGACCTTGGCCAAGCTATAGTTCTGTCAGAGCTGTTCTCTCAAGGACAGTTCTGGAAAGAGCTCTCTCAGCCCTGCCAACTTCACAGGATGTCTGTTGTGGGGAGGGGAAGGGAAAGGAGTTTGTTAGCCACTCTGAGACTCTGAGTGAAGAGCGGGGTATAAATCTAATCTCTTTTCTCTTCTTTTCTCCATTCTGGACCAGTTGGAGTTTCCAGTTTGATTTTGAGAGAAGACCACCATGTAATGCATTACAGTAGTCTAGTCTCAATGTTACTGTGGTGTGGATCCAGGTGGCCAGATCAGGTGTATCAAGGTACAGGGCCATTTTAGTGGCTAGGCTGAGTTGGAAGAAAGCCTTTTTTGAAGCTGCATTAACTTGCTTCTCCAGTAATAAAGCTGGATCAGTATGGCCCTAGGGCTTTTAACAGAGTCTGCAAGGGTCAGCTGAACTCCATCGAAAACAGAGAGGACAGTATCTTTCAAGTATCTATCTGCCTTCCCAACTATCATTACCTCCATCTTTTCAGGGTTTAATTTCCATTTGTTCGTTTCTAGCCAGTTAATTACTGCAGCCAGGCAGCGATTAAGGACCTCTACCGCATCACCAGGAGATTTGGATAACAATGAATAGAGCTGAGTATCATCAGCATATTGATGACAACCCAAAACTATGACTGATTTGTCCCAAGGGCTTTACATAGAGATTAAAAAAGCATGGGAGATAGAATCGCACCCTGTGGAACCCCACAAGATAGGTCCCACACTGACAACTGGTTTCCAGTAGTAACCAGGGGTCATTTTGTAGAAAAAGAGGTGCAGGAGCTCATTTGTATAACTCATTAGCATAACTTATTTGCATATGCCACACCCCCTGACATCACCAGAAGTATGTCAGAAGGCAAGAAAGAAAGAAGAGAGAGAGAGAGAGAGAGAGACAGAGAAAGAAAGAAAGAAAGAAAGAAAGAAAGAAAGAAAGAAAGAAAGAAAGAAAGAAAGAAAGAAAGAAAGAAAGAAAGAAAGAAAGAAAGAAAGAAAGAAAGAAAGAAAGAAAGCTGGCAGAGAGGGGACACCTACTAATCCAAGCCTAAGAAATACCACTATTCTGGGAGGATAGCTTCAGTGATGGCTGAAGCCTTCAGAAGGCTGGTTGGAGGAACAAGGACCTTTCCAGGGGACGGGGTCATTTTGCTGCAGCCATGACATTTGAGTCCAATCTGTGAGAATGATTTGAACTAGTTCAGTGCAGATCCCCTGATACCTACTTCTCTCTTCAGGCACCTCAACAAGGTAGCATGATCTACTCTAACAAAGGCTGCAGATATAAGAGCAGCAGAGACCCTTGGCCATTTTCTATGCTCAGACGGAGGTTACCAGCGAAAGCTAGAAGAGCTGTTTCTATCCTGTAGCCTGGCCTGAAAAGGGTCTAGAGCGCTAGGTGATCCCACCCTGTCATCTTCATTTCATTGCCTCTCACACAGGGGAGAACCCTCAATTTTGTCATGCCTTGCCCCAAGGCTTTACCTTCCCAGTTTCTTACTTGGTGGGTATCTCATCTACTTCCACAATATTGCACTTCTCTCTTCCCATCACCTCCTCTCCATCTTTGTACGCACACTGGCTCAACCTACATAACCACTAATAAGTTGGGCAAGTAATGCTGTTTTAATCTGTTGTTTTAAAGTATTGTATATTGTTTTAATATTGATTGAACCCACCCTGAGCCTGCTTGCGAGGAGGGTGGGATACAAGTCCAATAAAAAAAATAAAATAAATCAGTTATCCAAGCAAATCAGTTATCCAAGAAGACTTGGAAATGGTTTGCTACTGCTCTTTCAATCACTTTGTCCAGAAAGGATAGATTAGAGACCAGGCAATAATTGGCCACATCATTCTTCTGAAGGGATGATTTTTTTAAAGTACTGGCCAAATAACTGCCTCTTTGGGTGCGTTCACACTTGCAGATTTGAGCTGGCTGCAGCCAGCTCCAATCTGCACGTTTACACTGTAACAGCTGGCTCTCATCCCCAGCCGTCACTCAGGTGCGACAAAGTGTCTGAAATCCGAGACCAGCTCCCCTGCTGGTCTCAGCTGTCCTCTTCTGCCTGCAGCCACATTTGTGTGCTGTGTAAACGCTGAGCCGTCTCTGAGGCACTTCCGAGTAACCCCCCTCCCCTCCCCGCAGAAGCCTCTGGCTTCCGCTTTTCGTCTGCCATTTTTTTTTGCATTTAGCGAGATTCGCATGAGCGCCCATACGAACCTACATTTAAAGGACAGATGTGCAAATGGAGGCTAGTTCTACTGTGTACATGAGTTTGCGGTCACAATGAGGCTATTTTTGGGTTGAAATATCACAGCGTTTTCAAGTGTCTAAAGGAAGCAGTGATTCGGTCCGATGGTGCTGCACATGCACGAAAAAATTTTTCCCATCCGCCTGCATGAGCGCTTATGCGCATGCGCAAGCAGTGGGGAAACCCCCCCCGAACCCCACCCCCATCGTTAGTGTGAACGTGGGGGAGCCACTTGAAGGCGACACGAGGAGAGGTTAGTGTGGTCGTGATTTTACGGAACCAGCTGTTTGCAGCCAGCTCCAGCAGGCTTCAGCACTCCAGTGTGAACACAGCCTTTGAGTCATTAAGGGAAGATGCCCTGAATTAATGACTGATTTATAGTGGATGTTAAGGATTTGTTGATATGGTCCATGCATGGTTTTATCAACCAGGATGGGAAAGGATCCAGGGTACAGGTAGTGGCCTTCACAGATCCTAGGATCTTGTTCACATCCATCACAGAAATTGGGTCAAAATGATCCATAAGTAGCCCAGGTGGTTTATTAGGCCTTTTTTTCTGGAGTATCTATCGGAACATATTTTCAATCAGAACATATTTTCAATATTTTACCAGCAAAAAACCCTGACAAATGTATTATAGTTGGTTGTTTTTTCCTGGGACATTAGAGGCTCAGATTTAGGTAGCATCAAATGCTGAGCTACCTTGAACAGCTGGGATGAGCGTGAACTAGCTGATGCTGTAATAGCTGAGAAGTAAACTTTCTTTGTCACTGTCACTGCTGTTTCATAGGTCTCTATAGCACAATCTATCTGATTCAGCACGCATTCTCCACCAGCGCCGTTCTAGACAACTCCCAGCTGCTTTCAGATTGCCTAGCTCCAACTACTACATTCAGGACCCGACATGAGTGTTATCTGGAAGTTCTGGAAATATTCCAATTGCATCATGATTGATAGATTTCAAAGGAAAATATTTCTTTAACCTTCAGCTATTTCCCCTGTGTACATTATGTCAAAAGGTCTTTGTGATTGGTGGTAATGTAAGTTGAGCCAGTGTTGGGTACAAAGATGGAGAGGAGGTGATGGGAAGAGAAGTGCAAGATTTGTGGAAGTAGATGAGATACCTGCCAAGTAAGAAACTATGGAGGTAAAGACTTGAAGCATGACAAAACTGAGCGGTCTCCCCTCTGTGAGAGGCAATGAAATGAAAATGACAGGGTGGGATCATTGGGATTACAAGGGAATGGACACGGTGGGCTAAAACAGCGGGGAGGGGCGGATCTTGAACATCTCCCTTTAGATCTCATACCTGCTGGAACACAGGCCAAGAACCTATTCCAGCATTCACTCATTCACCCCTGTGACCCTTGACTTTCTTCTCCCTCTTTCTGTCAAATGTCCCACAGCTGAAAGTTATATTCCAGTTCTTTGGGGATAAGATCCAGTCTTCTCTCCATGAGTCTGAAAAGTGGGAAATGGCACAGTATAAATATTCATATTTCCCACTTTTCAGACTCATGGAGAGAAGACTGGATCTTATCCCCAATTTTGGCCTCTGTGGGGCGGGTTTGGCTTCTACCACCCTGGTAAATGAGACTAAACATAGGAGCAAATTCAAGTGAGATATAGCTTCCCAAGCAATCGTAGAAAGATGCATCACAAAAATTAAGTTGTGAATATGATGCTTTTCATTTTTATGCTTTTTTAACTGGCATTCCCATTAGCCTTCCTGGTTATAGAAGAAGAGATTGGATTTATACCCCGCCCTTCACTACCCAGAGGAGTCTCAGAGCGACTTACAAACTCCTTTCCCTTCCCTTCCCCTCCCCACAACAGACACCCTGTGAGGTAGGTGGGGCTGAGAGAACTCTGACAGAAACTGCTCTTTTTCAAAAACAGCTGTGCCAGAACTATGGCTTGCCCAAGGTCATCCAGCAGCAGCGAGTGGAAGAGTGGGGAATCAAACCCAGTTCTCCCAGATTAGAATCTGCGTGCTTAACTACACCAAACTGGCTTACTTAACAGATATATGTCAATGAAGCAAAAGAAAATATTTATCAGACAACTAGAACTGTGTTGTTGTTTTTTAAATAATCCTTTAGCTTTGTTAGGAACGTTGTCCAGTTAACAGTTTTGTGATAGGCAGATATTCAGAAGCAGCAGTCAAAACATTGTGATGTTAGCCCTCTCAAGCTTGGATTGTGCTTTAACATCTCCAAGAATGGTGTATGATTCCCATTGATGTCAAAAACTTATAAGTATAGCAGGAGCTTGTTTTAAAACAATCTTAAAGCAAGAAATGTGTTTTGTCAAGTGCAGTCAGCAGTATTAAGAGCATAAACAGAATTCCTTCAGCTAACCACATATGATGATTCTAATTGTAGTCATACTTTACTTGGGAGTAAGCCACAGATCCTAACTAAATGTGTCATTTAACATGTGACTGCCATGGCAACTCCATTCTGAACTGCCACATGGGCCTGATTCAGATTGGAAAGACTGAAGCTCCTTTCCCCTCCACACAGTAGCCCCAATCTGAATTGGGCCCCTGCAGTGCTTCAGTATGGAATTCCTTCAGGGAACTCGCAGCTGCAATCAGAATGTCCATGTGGCAGTCACACGTTAAATGTTGCATTGATTTCTAACCTCAGTGAAATTAGTGGGACTGGGGGGGGGGGGGTGCATTCAGATACACCCAAGCTGAAATTTCAGATATATTCGGCATCGAAAATATATATGGGCATTTTTTGGAACCCCCCAAAAAGGTCTCAAAAAATTCCGGAAATATTCGGAAGCCAGCATTTGCAGACTCCCAGGTACTGTATTGTTCCCCCCTTTCATTTTTGTGTCCAGGGGTTTCTATGGGCCTCCCAGGATGCTTTTTGTCAATTTCAAGTCTGTTTTATCATTTTCAAGAGTTTCTTCCTTCTTCTTTGGAGGTGTTGCTTTGTGTCTATCTGATTCAGCACAGCTTTTTGCACAGAGCTTATAAAATCCCCTCCCTGGCTTGGATTTGTTGTGGCACTGGTTTTGTGGGCATTCTGTACATTGCAATTGGTTCTACTAAGCTTGCAAAAATGCCCCCCTTCAGTTTCTACTGGTTTGATTTTGGTTCTGTTTGGCTTGCAACATTGGTTTGTGGTTCTAATGGCATTACTGGGTTCTGCAACGGTTCTGTTCAGGGCCTACAGTGGGGCCCTTTGGGGTCCCTCAACTTATCACCTAGGCTCCACAACTTCCCATCCAAACCAGGCCCTCCAACTTGCATTTTTTAATTTCATTTATCACGCCTATCACCAGCAAGCCATGCACCACCCTCCAATCCCATGCCACTCTCTAATGCCTCTCACCAGTGGTGGCAGGCAGGCAGGCAATGAAGGCAGCCTTCTCAGATGGGCTCACCACTCTCCTGCCCTAGCAGTCTTGGCTCTTCTGCCAAAAGGACACCCAGCTGGTTGAAGGGAAGGACAGGAGTGGGGCTGCTTGCTTGGAGAGGGTTCAGGGGGCGGGGCGGGGGTGCTCCTTGACTTATTTAAGGTAAAAGTAAAGGTTTCCCTTGCTTGAAAGCCAGTCGAATCCGACTCTAGGGAGCGGTGCTGTTTTCCTATAGTTGACAGCAACTGTCATATTTCCTTTAAGAAAGGCCTGGAGAGGTGGTATTGTATGTCATCTTGTTTTCAGTATTGTCCCTCCAATAGAGTCAAGTCAGGTTCCACAGTCTGTACTTTGAAAGGAGGTTAGTAGAAATCATTATAAATCATTATACATAACTACTGGTTACGTATAATGGTGCCAGGACTTGTTTGGAGTCTAATAGCTCATATTCAAAATTTATTTATGGCTTAACCTAGTTTTGTTCCCTGCCTCCTTGTGCTAAAACACGTTTACTTCTTTGTTCACTGCAACTCAGCTCTGCCATCTCTTGCCAGGCATTTCCCCACAGATGAGAATAAATTTTGTTTTTGTTTCCTTGAGCGGCAACCTTCCTTGTTTGTTAAAGGCACGGGCTTCACACAAAAAAACAAAACAGTAGCGACAAATCTTGTCACTAGTTCTTATCACTAATGACTTATTACATCCACAACAGCCAGATTCAAGTCAACCAGATTCAAGTCCAACAGCACCTTAGAGACAAGACAAACAAGATTTTGGGGGGTATAAGCTTCCGAGAGTAAAAGCTTCATCATCTGACAAAGGGAACTTTTACTCTCAATACTTTATACCCCTGAAGTCCTGCTGGTCTCCAAGTTGCTCCTGGACTTGAATCTTTAAGGACTGTGTTATACGTGTGCAGTTGTGGGCTCCCACACTTCTGTCATTCTTCAAACTGTGTGAAACAGAAATGTACAGGAGGGCATTTTTATTTATTTGTTGATTTAAAACATTTGTATGCTGCCTTTCCACCCAACTTATGAGTCCCTAAGGTGTGAACACTCAAAACAATATTAAAAGAAAGACAGCTAGAACAATGATGATGATAGACTGACAGATGGACAGACGGATGCACAGACAGATGGATGGGCAGATGGATGGATGGATGATATGGTGTTACCCGCCCTGAGCCCATTCGCGGGATGGGCGGGATAGAAATATAGGTAGGAAGGAAGGAAGGAAGGAAGGAAGGAAGGAAGATGGTGATGATGGAGATAGATGAGAGATAGATGAGAGAGAGAGATGCCTCTGTGTGTTTAAAATAAAATATATGAACACAAAGACACACAAGCACACAAGCAGGGAAGAGGGCCAATGAAATTTAGTGTGAGAATGGAAACTGGAATCAGGTATGGTTGGTAGGCAAATGACCCCACAATACCTACAAAAGATAAGTAAATCTGGGCCCAGAAAATGGTTGAATGGGAGCCTGCAAGCTTTCAAAAACCATGACAAATGGACTTGTGTTTTTTAGAGAGAGGGAATCTTTGGAAGACCTGAAGCTAGGGATCCCTATTTCACTCCACACTTTAAAAACTAAAAAGATATCTTTACTAACACCTGCACACTCCATCAGAAATCACAGCATAACATGGATGTCCAAGATGCATAGAACTAGGTAGGGACCAAATTTTGTTATGCCACATTGTTCGCTCTAATACAGCTTATAACACATTTAAAATCAAAAGAGCACTTTTAACCATAGTTACTCAGAAGTAGGCCCCATTGCCTTCAGAGGGACTTATTTCCAAGTAACTGTATCGGACTTTGGCCAAAGGCTAAATGATAATCCCTACCCCTCCTTTTCCTGGAAGTTAGTAAAACAAACAAACAAAAAACAAACAAACCAGGAGGCGACTCCTCAAGATCAAACTCAGACTATGAGCCACTGGTTAATACAGAAAGCTGTTGCCCCTCCTCAGAGTACTCTAAAGAATGTCCACTGTTCATGTTACTTTGCAAATTCATCAGCAGTTTGGAAGCATCCATTCGAAACCCACTCTTATAATTTAGACATTACTCTGCAAAAATGCACCAGTGTCTTTGACTGCTAGATTGCCTAGCCTTGCCTTTTAAGAATCTCCCCTTCCCACCCTTTTGTTTCACCCCTGTGTGCATACATCTGCCAAAGCAGGCTCTGGCTTAGAGCACTTCAATGCCACAATAAATCTATTAAAGGTGTCAGACGCCTCTTTGTTGTTTTAGCTGCAACAAAGGAGCAAAGCTATACCCCTGGGACTCCTCTCTCTATTTAGCTTCAGCTTCTGCCTTCGGAAATGGCTGTGAAGGGGGGAAAGGCTTGATCTGCTCAGTTGATCACTTTTGCAACTACCAAAGTTGATACCAAAATAAATTCCTGTTTAAGATTACCCAAAGCCTGGTGGCTTATGTGTTTTGTATCATTTGCAAGAGCCTTTAACTATAAAACAAGATGTTACCCTCAGTCTGTTCCAGATATCCACATTTAAACCATTACGTACGAAGGTTAAAAACTGTTCCAGACAGAAGCCCAAACACTGTTATGCTTCCAATTTGTGCCTGATATTATCCCTGCCTAATCTTCTGCCTTTAGAAGTCTCAGAAAAGATACAAGGGGTTATCGGTGGGCATAAAAATCAAGCAAAATACAAAAAAAACAAGATCGACTTCAAAGTGTCTGCATAAGGCACAAAAGCAGGTGTGTAGAGGATAAT
The DNA here is from genome assembly GCA_029233225.1 of Lepidodactylus listeri. NCBI lineage: Eukaryota > Metazoa > Chordata > Lepidosauria > Squamata > Gekkonidae > Lepidodactylus > Lepidodactylus listeri. The sequence goes on from JARCFY010000005.1 coordinate 28,746,286, forward strand.
CTTTGAATGATCACAGAGGGGAGGGGTAGCACACCCTCCCCCATCCACATAACTCTTTTCTTCCACCACCCACCCCACTGAAACCCCTTCTGCGTGTTTTGCTCACCCATCCAGGGACTCTTCGGTCTCCTTCACCAGATTTCTTTCTTTCCACCTGCTCCAGCATGAAAGGTGATTGATTGTAAACTAGCCTCTCTCAGGTATTTCCCTCCCCCTTGTATCTGGTTGGTAACTCAGTAAACCCTTCCCCTGAAAAGCACAAAAGGAAAGGGTCCTAAACCCAGAGGAAATCGTGACTGAAAGAGAGGAGTCAAGTGACAATAGCTTTGTCTGTAAACAAATTATTCTGGTTACCTGTGACACTCGCTGGCTCCTCCTGGGAGTCAAAAAATGCTGGCCTTTAAACGACAGTGAATTAGCAGCTCTCTTCCTCCTACATAACAAGAAATGCAAAAAGCAAAGGCCGATGGTCATTTTTTAAAACTTAGATCTGCTTGTGTGGAGCAAGTGTGATTTTAAAACAAATTAAAATGTCAAAACATTGAACATTTGCCCTGCAAATACATCCTGACCTAGGAGGGGAGAAATAAACTGTCCAGCATGTTTACTTCCATTGCACAAATGCCCTAGCGTTGCCAACTCTAGGTTGGGAAATATCTGGAGATTTGAGGGGTGGAACCTGAGGAGGGTAGGGTTTGGGGAGGTGAGGGACTTCAGTGGGGTATAATGCCACAGAATCCACCTTCCAAAACGGCCATTTTCTCCAGGGGATCTCTGTCGCCTGGAGTTGTAATAGCAGAAGATCTCTAGCCACCAACTGGAGGTTGGCAACCCTAAGACAGCCAGGGGATGAGGCTAAAATTAGGTACTTTTAATATAGCTTCTGTTAAGAAATCATCCTTTTCTTTGTAGGTATAGCCAATGACGATCCCTGTAATGTAGAAAGGATTAGCTTCTCCTATCTGGAGTATCTGACAAAGAGAGCTCTCAAAAACTCATATCCCAATTATCTTGTTGGTCTCGAAGGCGCTACTGGACTTGAATCTAGCTATTCTATTGCAGACCAACATGGCTAACTTCTGAAACTATCTAGAGTGTGGCATCTTCAAGATAAGAGGTATAATCCAAAAGGCTGGCTTCCTGGTTCAGCAGGAGAAGGCTCATGACCAAAAATTGTGTGGGACTCAATGGAGATATGCTAATAAAGTTCTTCTGCTCTTCTTTCTACCCTTTTGGGAGGCTTCACTCTTTCAACCAGGACAAGACAACCTCGACTCATACACACACACACCCCATAACTAAGTGTTGGTTCCTCAGATATAAGAGAATTAATTGAATAGCACACAACGTCTTTAGTTACTGTCATTTACAAAATACAGGAACTAACATGGTAAAGATTATTCTAACACCCATCTGAAATACATGATGACATCCACAAAACTCTTAACCATGGAAACGCTCTTTTGCCAGAGGAAATTTACAAAGGGTAACAAGGTAAGAGTCTCACACATTTAATGTTTTATCATGGCATACCATGAAGCTGTTTAGAAATCAAGGACAAATTATGTTAAGGAAAAAATAGCCACATAATAGAGACAAAAATCCTTTATTTGCAAGGCCTGGCCTTTTTCCTAGAAAATCTGCCTGGGAAAACCCTCTTAGTTATACATCATGTGGCCAGCTCTCTCAATCAACAGTCTATTTAGAAGAATCGAAATTCACTTATCAAGTAAAGCAGATCTTTAGCAGGCTGTACTCTTGAGGATTCCAGTTTAATAATCTTCATTACAGTGGGTAGAATCTCTATTTCAACCCTTAATATGTAGGCAAGAATGATTCTGATATACCCCAAATGGTTTTTAGTGGTCTGTTCTTCCATGCCTGAAACACTTAACATCCACACATTCATGTAGGTTCAATGGAACCTGCATAATCCTGCAGTACTTGAAAATGATTGATAAGCTTTTAGCCTGGCTGACTCAAAATGTTTATTCCAATAGCTAACAGCAAAACAACTGTTCCTATTCAGTCTTGACAGGACAATCTGCTTTACTTGACAACTGCATTTAAATTCCTTTAAAGGACACCTTTGGTTTTTCCGCATAGTCAACACTTTAGATGTTCTTAGAGCAATTGGTACTCAAGGTGCTATAACCCATTTTATATAGGAGACAAAATTACCATGTCATCAACATAAAGTAAGATCAGTACTTTCGTTTGTCAATGGAGGGAGGGAAAATTCTTTCAGTTCTGTTGTGGTATAATTTATATAAAAACAAGTAGGGAATTAAGAGCACCCTCGGGGGGATCTTTTCTCATCCCCTGGTCCTCTTCCCTATTCTATCCCTTCCTTCCTTCCTAGACTTCTCATCTACTCCCCTTTCTCTGCTTCCTTCCTTCTCTCCTTCCAGTCCTTTTGCTTCATTTTGCTTCCTTTCCTGTTTTCCCCTTTCCCTCCACTCCAGCTTTGCTCTCCCACATCTTCCTTCTTGGCTGTCAGCCTTTGTCCCATGACTCATCTTGAGATTCAAAATGAATCTACTGCAGCAGTAATTTCACAAGATACTGGCATTTAAAACCTTTACTTTATCCCCTCCTATTTTACTGTAAGGTTATTCTAAAACCTGGGACTTTCCTGTGGTTTGCAGAAATCTCTCCCTTACATGTATATAGCCCCATTGAAAAGATTTCTGTACTCTCATTCTCAGGCCAAGTTCAGAATTAGGATAATGAAGCACTGTAGCTTAATGTTGCACTGTTTCATACCTCAGATAACAGGAGTCGTATTCGAGTATAGCCCTGTGTTTGGAAAACAGCTAATAAAGACTGCAAGTATGGTCACCTAATCAATGTTTATTGGTAAAATACATTAGAAATACAGATGCAGAACATTATACAGTACACAGATATTATCAAGATGCATCTACTGGGGCATTCCAAGCCAACTCAACAAATGAGTATTTTATTGTAGCCATAGGTTTTGTTGAAATTTTGCAGAGGCCTTATTACTGTTGAAATGCATCTATAGCCACTTTTTAAAAATTCTGTCACTGGGGGCATGACCCCACTCCTCTGCAAATTTGTGCAGGAACGTATTTTCTATAATATTTCATTCTTGCTGCCACTTATCTAAAATTATCTTTTTACCATGTTAGAAGCAGTACACTGAGGCTTGGATCCCCCAGAGCATTTTCATGGGTTAAAGGAGCACAACTTTCCCACCTCCCCCCTTGAGCTGCGGCTCAAAAATGCCCCCAATAAAAGTAAATCTAGTTAAATTGCCACCTCCATTCTCAGCCCAAAGTTTTGTGCTCTCCCCTTACAGTGTGAAATGGATATCATGATTTAAACAGGAAACTAAATAGTCTGTTTCTATCTCGAGGGGAGAAGTTAAAAATAAATCCAAAAGGCAACTTTCATCTTTTAGATGGTGTAGTAGCTTTTGTTTCTTGTTCCTGTAACAGCTGTATGGGCATTAAAAATTCAACAGGCACAGTTTACCAACAGGGACGATAAGTTCTGTTTACTATGATGCTTTTAAAGGCACAGAAAAAATGACAGAAACAATATTAATGTAAATACCCTTTTACTGGGATCAACCAAGAGTATAACAAAACATTTATTCATTCATTCATTCATTCATTCATTCATTCAATTTGTATCCTGCCCTCCCCACATCAGACAAGCCTTTGAATTCCCTACAGCTCTTCATCAGGCTGAATATTTATCAAGCTGGACATTCCCTTCCTCTCCCCCCCCCCCCAAATCCTTTTCTGTTTTTTTTGTACCGATCATCCAACCTGATAAAGAGTTCCTCTGATTTGGGGGGCTTCTGCTCACTGCTGGCCAGCTGGCCAGCAGGGAATCCCCACCTCCAAATGCTGTGCGATGTCCCCGATGTGATAATGTCACACAGAAGTGATGTGATCATATCAGGACATTGCGTGGCAACACTGCTTTTGGGGCAAAACTCTATGGCTTTAGGCCAAAAACCCCATAGAGTTTTGCCTAAAATGCAGAGCATTGCCGCATGACATCCCTGACATTAGGATGTCACTTCCATATGATGTCATCACACTGGGGACGTTGCATGATGTCCTTGCCCACCCCGGAACACCCCCCAAATCCCCCCACTGGCAAGCCAAGGGGACTTGGCAACCCTATGCTAGTCTGACTACTGTGACTATTCCTTGCCCAATTTAGACATGCTTACCCCGCAGAAATGATTGGGAAGGGATTGAGGTTGATCACACCATTCCCTGAGTGTGTGTATGCATCTGTGAATCCCTACAGCAGCCAGAGTGGAAGAGTCAAACAAGAGAAGCAATCACAGAGTGGAGCCTTCTCATGTCAACTTGGTAGAAGCTGGAGATGCTCTTTGGAGGGTTAGAAGGTGACACCAAGTCAGAATGAAAAGAGGGAGCAGAGAAAGCTGGAGTGGATGGGGATTCAGGAATTAGTTTTTCGCTCCAATGTGTGCGGACACTGAGCTTGAGTGACCCGTTATGCCATAAAAGGTGATAACCAGTGCTTTGAACTGGATCTAGAAGAAGGCAGCCTATGCAGTTGATACGGTGCTGGTGTTGTATGTTCCAAGCTACTGACCCGCAATAGGAGTCTTCCTGTCACATTTGGCACCAGCTGAAGCTTCCCAGATATGTACTATGGCAAGCCCACATCCAGCACATTACACCAGGCAAATCTGGAGGCTATAGTAGCATGGGTCAGTGTGGCTGGGTGAGCAGAGTCTAAATAAGGAACCAACTTAAAAGTCAGATGAAATTGAAAGAAGGCAGCCATAGCAACAGCAATAGCCTGCTTATCTATCAAAAACACCAGGTCTAAGAGTACCCCAAGATATTAACTTGATCTGCCAGAGAGAGCTCAATCCCATCTAAGCCCGGTAGACTGTCCTTTATCTTGCTGGATGAATATCCATTTTGTTCACCCTTAGCCAACTTGACCATAGACATTTAAATGGAAGTGAAATATTAAAAGGAAATATAAGTACGTTCTACATAAATTATAACTGTATGATTAAGATGATTGTAATTTATCATTGATGTATGATCTATATTATTGTGCTTATGTCCTATGTATGATTTAGATTATTGTATTTTATGTTTGTATTTTGGTGTATTAGTAAACTGAAATTTTTTTTAAAAGTCCAACATCCTGAGAACATGTAGCACAAAACCATCCACGCACTACAGAGACTGGGCATCTATTCTACACTGAAGCAAAAAAGACAAATCACAACAATTGAGTTCCTAGGGGGGAAATGCAACCATAACAAGGAAAGAATGAGAAAACAGTTATGTGTTGACAAGAGCCTCGGAAACCACTGTTCCAAGTACATGCACAGGTTATGCTTCAGCAATTGCACAAAATTTGACTAGTGCGGAACCACCCATTGTTTCCTCAGTCTAATCAATATCTAATTACACTCAGAACCTGTAGTGTCATCTTTTCTTCATTCTCTTTTGAAGTAATGGGACTGTAGTAACAAGCAATTTGGATGACGAAGTGCTGAGAGGAAGGAGGGCTTTTTTAAAAAAAAGACGTCTTAGCTTTACTAAGAAACAAATTAAGGAAACCAAATCTGGTATGACGAGTAGGGCAAAACTCCTTATGGATAACTAGCTGGGTTTTGTATTGAACAATTTCATAAAGGCTTGCACTTTAATCCAAAACAATGATCAGAACCAGAGTGGCAGAGTCACAAATAATTGATAAGGTTGCCAGGTTCCTGCCCAGCTGTGCATGCGGCAACAGAAACTGACTGTGCTCTCATGTTATTATTTAACTGAATGTAAGTTCTTTAAACGTTTATATACCAGTCTCTCCATTAAAAAAATTGAGATTTTTTTTTAAAGAAGGTTTTTTCAAGATCCAGTATAAATAGATAAAACAAATTTAGGCAGCATAAGATGATAAAACAGACTTGTATATCCTAAAAACATAGATCTGAAAGATCTAAGAGCCTGCTTCGGCGGGGAGCGCAGGGTATAAATCAAATAAATAAATAAAATAAGATACCAGTAGCTTTAAGGACAAAGGTCTGGGTCTACCCGAGAAACTGTCCCCCATCCATCTTTGGAATTTATCTCTTTAAAAGCCTGCGAGGTCAGAAAGGTTTGGGTCTACCTAAGCAGCTGTTGTGCCCTGACCTGGATAGCTCGGGCTAGCCCGATCTCATCAGATCTCGGAAGCTTTGCTGGGTCAGCCCTGGATACTTTTTGGAAGGGAGTCCACCAAGGAATACCAGGGTCACAATGCAGAGGATAGCCCAGGTCAGGCTAGCTCAAACGATCCAGGACAGGGCAACAGCTCTTCAACAGTTCACAATCCTGCGAGGAAGGCTCCATGAACTGCACCTATAAGATAGTCACCTGACTGGGAGAGGCAGAAGCTGCTGCACTATCAGTGAGCTCTTTTGTGCAGTTATGTTTGCAAAATGTGTCATAACTTGTGCCTATGTCAAACAATGGAAACATTGCATGGTTACTCATGTTTTCGCTGAGATATCTGTGCTTCCTAATAGCTCCTTAAGCCTGGCAAATACCTGGCCTGTTGTTTCTTATCACAAGAACACCTTAATCTAATGCCTGGACTAAATTACTTATTTACAATGAATTGGAGGATCCTGCAAATTTGAAATGTTTTGGGAAGCACTGAGGAAGCAACAACATGGCCATGGACGATGAAGTAATGACAAAATTAAGCACCAGTATCTCACTCTCTGCCAACTGCTTCCCATTTGTATTTATGTTTATTTTAATGCTATATCCTGCCTTCCATCCACTACGAAGCTGAAGATAGCATATTCCAGGTTCTCTGATATTTCCCATCCGGGGACTGAGTCAACCAGACCTGCTTAAGATCAGCAAGTTTTCTGCATTGTATGCCTTCCTTCATATCCGCAAAGGCTGGAAATTTTGGCCAGGATCTAAAGAACTACTTTTAATTAGGGTTGCCAGGTCACCGGCAGGAGACTTACTGAGATGCTCCGGGAGAGGGGAGGGAAGAATCACACTGTGCCTCCGGGCGACGCAGACATGTGGAGGAAGTTGGGGGCAATGTTCTGGGTTTTGGGCAAAACTCTATGGTTTGAAGCTAACTTTGGTTTTGCCCAGAAAACAGAGGGTGGCCCCCCCAATGTCATCAATGGGCCTATGTCACTACCGGGTGATGTAGGCAAGTCACTTTATTTCTGACCTTTTTGGGGGGGGGGGGTAATTCCCCAGCAGCAAGGACCGCCCATTGGCCACCCCACACACACACACTTTCTGATAGCCCTGAAGTGGGGGAGGGGCTCCAAACTGAGAGATCCCCCACCACAACTGGGGACTGACAACCCTACTTTTAATACACACACACAGCCCTGTGCCTGCCCAGTATGATTTTTGACTTTGTCACTGTATGGCAGATCCCGCATCTTGGAAAGTTCCCTCAGTTTCCTTAAGCACTTTGTTGTGTGGCATGGGAGGGGGGTGGTTTCTGCCTAAGAAACACACCCAAAGTCCCCCTGGGCACACCGAGCTAATTCTGCAGTTCTATGGAAGATTGCCCAACACACACATGCACACACACATGCCATTTTTAAGCTGAAAAAATGGAATTTGCAGTCCAACAGGGGGGAAATTTCCCAGTGCTAAAAGAGGCCAAAGATTTAAACTGAGTAATAGTTTATGTACACAGTAAACCAGAAACTCCCAGTATCTTCCAAAGTCTTCAATTCCAAGTTCCAGTACTGAGTAGGTCTTATAATTTATATGAATGTTCTCCACTAAGGCCTCCACACCCTTATTCAGTTCCAGGGTGTTGGCTGCATTGGCTACCCATGGGCATACTGACGATTGCTGGGATGATCTTTCTGGCCTTGGCTTCCCTGGCTTCCTGTTGCTTGGCAACCTGCCGTTGGGTGGATTTTCTCGTCTTCCTCAAGGCTGACTTCCATGTCTCTATGGAAACTATTCTCTGGCTGCCTCTTTTTCTGGAGCTGTCTTGGACGCCTTGTTTTGCTAAGGCCCATGAGACGAGCTTTGAAGTTGCCTCAGAGGGCCAACGCATGGTAATACTCTCCAATCGAGTCTGCTCTGATGGCCCCATCATCTGTGCCAGGGTGAAGATGAAACGCCTGGCTCTGGAACCAGTAATCACCTTCTCCTCTGTCTTATGTAAGTTCTGAATGAGCCAGAGGCCCAGTCCTAACATAACATTCTTCCACAGGAGTGCTTTTGAAGGAACTGCTGTGAAGGAATTTCTCTGGGAAAAGTTTCATCGCAGCTGATAGAAAGACGACAGTTTTTAAGAGATCTGGATGCGGCTTGGCAGAGGTGTCCTGTCCTAGCATGCACTCACATGAGATCGGGGAGGAAGTTTCACTTTCTGTGCCGGAGAGCTGCCTTTAATAAATCAAAGTGCTCTGAAAACAAAAATCCTAACATAGGTCATCTACCATCTACAAAATTCCAACACCAAAACCTGACAGAGTTAAACATGCTTATGGTGATTAATTTCAGCGGGCTTCAGTATACATTCTCTGCTGGGGTGTGGCCCAAACACTTGAAAAATGCTTTTCCAGAAAACTATATTAAGTCTTAGCTCACAGACCTGATGAGGCTGCTTCCACAGGAGTTTTTTTGACCTTTCGTTGTTATTCCTTCTCTGACCTGGATGGCCCAGGTTGCCTCATCTCAGCAGATCTCAGAAGCTAAATAGAGTCAGCCCTGGTTAGTATTTGGATTAGAGATCACCAAGGAATACGAGGGTCCTGACACAGAGGCAGGCAATGACAAACCACCTCTGAACGTCTCTTGCCTTGAAAACCCTATGGAGTGGCCATAAGTTGGCTGTGACTTGATAGTGCCCCCCCCCCAGTAGTTACTCCTAGCTGAAAAACATTAAGTAGAAATGCATCTCTGGCTGATATTTTCCATTATAGAAACTTGACTCTCATTTGTGGCAGCTCAGTCCTGAATCCTGCGACTGGGTGAAGTTTTGATCTTACATGAGCATGTGAATAGTCTCTTGGTTACAAAAATCCACATTAAGGCACTGATGGGTTCTGTGACTGTGACACAGCAATGTTGCACAATGCCAAGCTATGAGGCATTCAAGGACTCCCCCATCTGTTGCAACAGATGGTTAGTGTAGTTCCCTCTCTGCTCTCCCATTGAAGGAGAGGTGGCACCTGAATTCATCCCTCCCCCAGCAAAGAAGAAGAGGAAGAGGAGGAAGGAGGAGGAGGAGAAGAAAATTGGATTTATACCCCACCCTTTACTTGGAGTCTCAGAGTGGCTTCCAATCTCCTTCCCTTCCTCTCCCCACAACCTGTGAGGTAGGTGGGGCTGAGAGAGCTCTGAAAGAACTGCTATTGAGAGAACAGATCTCAAAGAACTGTAACTGACCCAATGTCACCCAGCAGCTGCATGTGGAGGAGAGGGGAATCCAAACCTGGTTCTCCAGATTAGAGTCCACCACTCTTAACCACTGCACCAAACTGGCTCTCTGATCAGAGCTGACAAAACTGGCAGCACTGATGGTCCTTGCTATGCATGGAAGCTGTAAGGATTTCTTTAAGCGGTGGAAAGCTAGTCTCTGTGAAGTTGATAAAAGGGAACACAAGCTGTGGCAAATAAAATGCAAGTCTGTGATCAGGCAGGCAAAAAGGGAATATGAGGAGCACATAGCAAAAAACATAAAGACCAACAATAAAACTTTTTTCAAATACATTAGGAGTAGGAAACCAGCCAGGGAGGCAGTGGGGCCCTTGGATGACCAAGGGGAAAAAGGAGTACTGAAGGATGATAGGGAAATGGCTGAGAAGCTGAATGCATTTTTTGCCTCTGTCTTCACTGTGGAAGATGAGTAGTGCCTACCCACTCCAGAACCCCTGATTACGGGAGGGGTGTTGAAAGAACTGAGTCAGATTGAGGTGACGAGAGAGGAGGTCCTATGACTGATAGACAACTTAAAAACTAATAAATCACCAGGCCCGGATGGCATATATCCAAGAAAGAACTCAAATGTGAACTTATGGATCTCCTGACAAAAATATGTCATCTTTCATTAAAATCTGCCTCCATTCCTGAGGACTAGAAGGTAGCTAATGTCACTCCCATCTTTAAAAAGGGTTCCAGAGGAGATCCAGGAAATTACAGGCCAGTCAGTCTGACGTCGATACCGGATAAGTTGGTGGAAACTGTTATTAAAGAAAAAATTAGTAGGCACATTGATGAACAAAATCTACTGAAGAAGACTCAGCATGGGAAGATCTTGTCTCACTGACCTGTTAGTGTTCTTTGAGGGAGTCAATAACCATGTGGACAAAGGGGACACAGTAGATGTTGTTTACCTTGATTTCCAGAAAACTTTTGATAAAGTTCCTCATCAAAGGCTCCTAAGTAAGTTCAATAGTCATGGTATAAAAGGACAAGTCCTTTTGTGGATCAAAAACTGGCTAATTAAAAGGAAACAGAGAGTGAGTATAAATGGGAAATTTTCTCAGTGGAGGGTGGTAAGTAGTGGGGTACTGCAGGAATCAGTACTTGGTCCGATGCTTTTTAACTTGTTTATTAATGATTTGGAGTTGGCAGTAAGCAGTGAAGTGGCTAAATTTGCAGATGACATGAAGTTGTTCAGGGTGGTGAGAACCAGGGAGGCACTCCGAAGGGATCTATCGAGGATGGGCGAGTGGGCATCAACATGGCAAATAGGGTTTAATGTGGCCAAGTGCAAAGTGATGCACATTGGAGCCAAAAATCCTAACTATAAATACAGGTTGATGGGGTCCGAACTGGCAGAGACTGACCAAGAGAGAGATCTTGGAGTTGTAGGAGATAACTCAATGAAAATGTCGGGACAGTGTGCAACTGCAATGAAAAAGGCCAACGCTATGCTGGGGATTATTAGGAAGGGAAATAAATTGATGGTGCGACCTCATTTGGAGTACTGTGTACAGTTCTGGTTGCCACACCTCAAAAAAGATATTATAGCATTGGGAAAAGTGCAGAAAAGAGCAACTAGAATGATAAAAGGGTTGGAACACTTTCCCTGTGAAGAAAGGCTGAAGTGCTTGGGGCTCTTTAGCTTGGAGAAACGACGGCTGATGGGTGACATGATCGAGGTTTATAAGATTATGCATGGGATAGAGCAGGTAGAGAAAGAAGTACTTTTCTCCCTTTCTCACAATACAAGAATTCGTGAAATTGCTGAGCAGTCGGGTTAGAACAGATAAAAGGAAGTACTTCTTCACTGAAAGAGTGATTAACACATGGAATTCACTGTCACAGGAGGTGGTAGTGGCTACAAGCTTGGACGGCTTTAAGAGGGAATTAGATAACATATGGAGCAGAATAGCCATCAGTGGCTATTAGCCACAAGGTATAGATAGGAACTCTCAGTCTGGGGCAAGTGATGCACTGAATTCTTGGTGCTTGGGGGGAGGGGCAACAGTGGGAGGGCTTCTAGTGTCTTGGCCCTACTGATGGACCTCCTGATGGCACCTGGTATTTGTGGCCACTGTGTGACAGAGTGTTAGACTGGATGGGCCATTGGTCTGATCCAACATTGCCTTCTCTTATGTTCTTATGCATATACTAGCCTGATACCTGTGCTTCACTACGGTATTTAAGTTCTGAAAATCCAGTTATAATACTGATGATATGAAGTTGAAATGTAACATTTGTTGTAGGAGTTCTGTTGGAGTTCTGTTGGAGAAGATTGTAGTGTAAAAAACAAAATGAGACATGCATTCTGAAGGATTAGGGCTGCCAAGTCCCCCCAGGGGGCGGGGATTCCCCTGCTAAAAGGGTCCCCAATCCACCAGTCCAGATCCGGCCAGTGGAGAGAACCCCACCCCCGAAGTGGCTAGATCAGGCCGACATGCCCGGCATGATGACATCACCTGGAAGTGATGTCATCACGCTGGGCATGTTAATGGGCGATGCTCTAGTAATCGCCCAGAAAGCTCTATGGTACCATAGAGTCCTAGGGCAATTACCAGAGCATCGCCTGGTGACGGGTCCAGTGTGATGATGTCACTTCCAGGCGATGTCATTGCGTCACACGCTTTGCGCGCACACGAAGACTCCCAGAGAGGGCCCAGGACTCCCCGCTATTCAATCAGTAAGACTTGCAACCCTATGAAGGACATCTCTGTGGACCTCATTGGTAGTTCTGCCCTCAGGTGCTAGGATCACCAGGCTGCTTGGTGAGCTCACTCTGGAGCAGGCCACATAGAACTGTCCATGTGAGAAGTAGTCATCTGTTAAGTCAGTACCTGCCAATTTCAGTGTCTGGCCTTGGGACATTGATGGTCATAGCAAAGCAGACCTTGAGGAGGAACTGCAGCCTCTTGAACTTTGCGGCATTCCAAGTTGCCTCCTCCTTGTAGTGTTGGTGTATCTGACTCAACGTTTGCCAGAAGCTTTCTTGGGGGCAGTGAGAGGTGAGAGGTGTGAGGGGGAGTTGGTCTGAGGGATTGGTGATGTGGTGGACATTTCTTCAGGTTCATGAGGGAACCATGCATTGAAACGGCTCCTCAAAAGGTCCTTTAAAATCTCCCCATGAACATTAATAAACCCAGTTGCCATGCTGGCTGTTATGAGAAATCTCTGTTCAGGAATCTTGAATTGCTGATTTCTGTAACTGTCCTCAGTTGTCTGCAGTCTCTTTTAACTGTTTTTACCTCAGAACATTGAGATCCACAGCTGAGCAATCAGAGGGAGGCGAGTGCAAGCAGGCAGGTTTTACCTCAGAACTCTGAGCTACACAATTGACCAATGGGGGGGGGGGGGGAAGCAGCAGCCTGCCAGACACATGGAAAACAATTGGGGGAACATGTTTGCTTCTTTTTTATCCCCTTAGGGGTCGTGTTTCTCAGAAATCTCTTCATAGTGGGGGTTGACGTCATGGTAGGAATGCACTCCCCTTACTTTGGGTTTCTTGGTGCAGGGGTTTGGCCTGGGCATTGAATTTTTGTGGGGGGAGGGGTGCAGGACATACCTTTTTAACAAAAATGTTTCTCATTTATGTTACAATTAAGAAGTGGTACATAACTACATATTAAAAAAAATCTGATCAATCAAATATTAATCAAGTTCATATGAACCAATTTTCTAGAACCCACATTGTGAGAAGTTAAATAACCTAATACAGGAAACCACTTTTCTACATATTTGGGGTATATTTCCATAGTGGGTGGAAGTGTGGCTAAAGCCATTGGAGAGGCTGGGCCAGCAGCATTGCTAAGGTGCTTCTGCTCAGGCGGCCTTCCTAATGGATTAAAGTAGCCTGGCCCTACTCCTGCACCTGACAGATACCCACCTGTCTCATTTGGGGGAGTGCATATAAAGGCATCAGGAAGACTGGGCCAGCAGCATCCCTAAGGCAATCTTGCTGAGCAAGCTTCCCTGACAGATGTAAGCATCCCACCCCCTCTCCTACACCTGACAGGCAGCTTCCTGTCCAGTGTAGGAGGGGGAGGGGTATTGCAAGCCATTCTGGAGGCTGGGTCAGCAGGATCACTAAGGTGTTACTGCTGGGGCAGGCTCCCTGATGGCTTTAAGCACCCTGCACCTGCTGCTGCACCTGACAGACCCTTAGGAGTCGAATTTCTAAAAATCCCTTCTTAGTGAGCATCTACATCATGGTAGGAGTGCTCTCACCAAATTTGGTGTTCCTAGGTCCGGGGGTTTGGCCTGGGCATTGATTTTACAGTGAAGGGACTTTCTTTTATATAGAGAGATGGTGTCCACACTTCCAGTATCTGAATATGGTAGTCTTTTCCCTAGCTTAGCAGCCATTTGTACAGGTAAAAGGGAAGACCCAGTACATCCCTCACCCTGGAAACTGTGGTCTTCTCTTGAAACCAAGTATAGCTTTTCCTTTGCAAGGCTCAGAATGTTTTTCAATCAATTTGTGGTGTATTTACAGCAGTTATGTTCAGAGCAAAGCATCAAAGTTCTTCTTTTGTGCATTTTCTTTATGCTCATTTTTATCCAGGACAAAGAAACAATAACAAATTAATAATAATAAAGAAAAATAATGATCTCTTGACAGGGCCGGCACTTCCATAAGGCAGGGTTAGGCATTGGCCAAGGGATGCCAACATAGAAGAACGGTGCCCTCACTGGCCTGCCACCCTGCCCCTCACCAAAAGCCCTGCTCCGCTCGCCCTTGGCCTGCCGCCCTGCCGAGGCCGTTGTCATGACACCATTGGCACCCTTTCCTCACTTGGTGCTGTGAGGCGGGAGAGGCAGCCAGCCACGTCCAGCCAGCACATGAGGTGGGGTGTGCACATGTGTAAGGGGGCACATGTGCAGTGCGTGGGCCTGGCAGGGGCCACCTAGTCAAGTTTCAGCCAGGGGCAGGGGCTCCCTCCTTCCTTGCACTTTCCTTCCCCTGCCAGCAGGCAGGTGGGCTGAGGCGACCCAGTGGGCTTCATTGTGCATGTGGGGGCACCACAAGCAAAGCAAGGCCAGGCCTCTGCCTCCCTCCTCGACCTCTTCTCCTTCCCCTGCCAGCCGGGCTGAGCGCACAGCTCACACACTTTCCCCTCAGCTCCAGCAGAGCCAGCCCATCGTTCCACCTCCCCAGCTGAGTGGCTGGCAGGGCAGACAGGGGGACGCTGGTTCCTCCTGCGGGGCTGGCCAGAGGCTTCTTCTCTTGGGGGCGCAGTGGTGTCTCACACACCTCCTCCCGGTCTTTTAGCAAAGCCAGCTAAGCCCTGCCTTGACCTGGATGGGCCAGCCAAGCCCAAGCTCAACGGCTCTCCGAAGCTGAGCAGGGTTGCTCCTGGCCAGGACTTGGGGTGGCGGGGGGGAGGCTCATGATGTAGAGGCAGCCCCACCAGGGTGACTCCACCTCTGGACCCCTCTTGTCAGGAAAGCCCTGCCTTGTGCCTTCGCTTTCCCTTTCAGAGCCTCGCTGCCCTGCAGAGAGAAATGCAGTCCTGTATAAGAGCAACAGCCTTTTATTCCTGCTGTAAGTTTTTGTCTGCTTGCACACGTCTTCGGGGGGGGGGGAGCTAGAGAGAAAACTGGTTAGCTGGGTGGGGGTCGCAAGTGCCTAGGGTGCAAAAAAGCCTGGCACCGGCCCTTCCTCCCGATTTACCCAAAAAAAGATGAATCCAGAAGCAATCATAAACATTTCTGTACAGCCTAAGAAGAATACAATCAAAGGGTCAGTAATCAATAAAAGCACACACATCACAATACTCAGATGACACTGCAATGTGCGAATGTTGGGGTTGCCAGCCTCCAGGTGGGGCCTGGGGATCTCCCACTTTTACAACTGATCTCCAGCTGACAGAGATCAGCTCCCCTAGAGAAAATAGCTGCTTTGAAGGGTGGACTGTATGGCATTGTACCCTGCTGAGGCCTCTCCCCTCCCCTCCCCAAACCCCACCCTCTCCTGGCTCCACCCTCAAAGTCCCCAGGTATTTTCCAACCCGGACTTGGCAACCCTAGCAAATGTTGTTTATCTAATATGAACCAGAATCAAATCACCATTAATGTTTCTGGTGTGCACTTACCTGCACCTCAGAAAACAAATTTACCCCCAATGGGTTGTACATTCATGCAGGACAGGTGTTATAGAAAACACTTTCAAATAAATTGTTACATATTTGTAAAAGTCCTTAACAGTATAATACTAAGCAGAGTAACATCTTTGGTCTTCTGACCAATTCCGCACTGACATTTTTATCACTCATTTTTCCCTATTGCTTTGCCCCCCCCCCTTTCTCACACGTTTTGCTCCTCTGGGACTACTGGGGGGGGGCCTGAAGCAATAGGGACAAATGAGTGACAAAAATGTCAGTGACTCTATTTATGGTTGGTTGATTATTTTAATCGTATATGTTTTGCTTCATGGGGGGGAGGGGGGAGAGATTATGAGTAGGGAAACAGTCAGAAGGGAAAGGGTTTGAAACTAAGCCCCCCCCCCCCCCCCCCCCGCACACAAAAGCCCCCTTCTGTTTAAAACTCACAATTTCCCAGGGATGTTTTGTAATTAACAAAGAAGCCAAAAGAATGTTAGACCAGAGACCCTCTTTAAGCAGGTCAGGCACACTGTTTGCTCTGCTGATAAGCAATCTGACTCTTCCTGCTTTTTCCCCTCACCCTATTAGACTATTTAGACCTGAGCAAATTGTGGAATTAACTCCTCCTTTTCTGTACATGTGGACTGGAGTTGCCCTCCAGTTTTGCAGCAAACAGCTTGATGCTGAGGGAGGAAAATTCTTCAGCCAACCAAGAGCAGCAACTTTTACTGACACTTAATTGATGCACACATCCCAAGGAACATGCTTGCATTCTGAATTGCCATGCCAGCTTGAAAAAGCCCGATCTTATCCCTGTTTACTCAGAATGAGGTCCCACTGTCTGCAGCCTCCACACCACGGCAATCAGGGCTTTTGTGCGATAGCAAGATAAACTATTTCAGGAGCCAGGGTTGATGTCGAAATATCTTGGCAGTGAGCTCACCCAGGAGGAAGGGCAGATGATTCAGAACTAAGCCTTTGGAAAAACATTACACTTTTAAAACGGGGCTTCCGGTACAGACTGATACTCTTCAGATTAACCAACTATACAAATCAGAGGTGTATGATCCACTTCATTAAAGGCAATGGGCAAAACTCCAGTGATCTGAAAGGATCCTGGACTGCATCCAGCACTAAGGAAGGAACGAGTTTAGCTGGAACTGAATATAAAGGAATGATTCAATTAAGGCTCTTTCTCATTTAAAACAACGCGATCAGATTGTTGGAATGCACAGTAAAAACTGTACAGCCCAAATATATCCATTTATTTTTGAATCACAGCTCTTCAGCCATCGTTTTTGGCCCATCTGGATGTTCTGTAAGTACTTTTCCCCTCTCTGTGGTGCTTCTCATTATGTAGATCATGTGAAGCAAGGTGATATGCCCTTATTTGTTCCCCTTTAGCACTGTTTATAGGGAGAGTGTTGGGGGAGAAGCAGGATATCACAAGCTGAGTGAGTATGTAACGGGGCACATAATAGAGAGGGGGGGGAAACATTGGAAAACATCCAGATTGGCCCTTAGACAGATATTCTCAGTATCTATTGACTTTAAAAGCCATTGTGCTTTTTCCTAGTGCGGTCCTAAACAGAGTTACAACCTTCTAAATCTATTGGATTTAGAACTGTATAACTCTGTTTAAGATTCCATGGTCCGCTGTTTAAAAATCAGGTTTGGGGAATTTGGAGCATGGTGTAAATGTGATTAGCTGGCTGTATTTAATATCTTCACATCATATTGGCCACTTGTTAATTCTGCACTTGTGGAACTGCGTTGCCAACCTTCAAGTGGGGTCTGCAGATCTCCCAGAATTGCAGCTGAGCTCCAGATGACAGAGATCAGTTCCCCTGGAGAAAACAGCTGCTCTGGAGGGCGGACCCCATGGTATTATACCCTGCTGAGGTCCCTCCCCTCCCCAAACCCTGCCCTCCACAGACTCCACCCCCAAGTCTCCAGGAATTTCCCAACTCAGACCTGGCAACCCTTCTGGGGGAACCATTTTGCACTGATGATTTCGTGAGATCACCTAATGCCAGAGTCTTGTTGGAAAGGAATGCGAGTGGCAGGGGGTCACTGGTAACAGGTCACAAAGGAAGCAAATGTGGTTCATGGAACAGAGTGTGGTGCGTGGGCCCAGGGAACAGGGTTCCAGATTACAGCTGACTTGCCAGTGGCCTGAAGACAACCCACAATTTCAGTTTGAAGTTCCTTAATGGAGGCATACATCACAGCCTGCGGAGATTAAGAAAGATTGCTACCCACCCTGAACCTCAAGGGTAATAAATCATGCCATCATTTGAGGACATCCGTCTTCATTAGATTTCCCACTTGTTCCATTTTGCTGGTGCACTGTGCACTTTGGTATAACAGATTGTGTTTTAATGTATGCTTACTTGACACTGTGTCTCCCTCCATTTACATTACTATTTAAATGTATTGAGTATTAACAGTGGCAGGGCATTAAGGAATTCTGCTCCCAGGCATCTATTAAAACAGTACTTTTATTCCCAAATGTAACTCTTTTAAAGATGCTTGATATGGGCACTCCAGCCACCCAAAATGGGACAGCACACTACACAGTCAGATATCATAATGTTTTATAGTGATTCTCTGTTAGGCTAATCAATGCATGTAGCATTAACATTAACTATTGTATATATTGTGTTCAACTCAACATCATTGATATTCCAAGTCAGCCTGTTTTACCAGTTCCTTTGGAAGACCCAGCCTCTAAAAAAGCTATGGTAACATTTTAATTAGTGATGGGCATAAACCAAGACAATGCGGTTTGGTTCATGATGTACCCAGTTCACTAAACACGAACCTTAATGAACTTTTAGAGGCTAAACAAGGTTTGTGAGGTTTATGATGCAGTAGAATGCCCCCCCCAGATGTGCCAGAGACACCAAACTCACAGGAGATCTCTGGCTGATTTGCCTCTACTTTCCCTCCAAATTGGGTGAGAATTGGATTTACAAGGCCTGAGTTACGGCCCACCAAAGAAGGTGCACCATCCTCCATTGTTACCAATGGACTAAGGTCAAACCAGATAATCTCTCAGTAGAAACTGAAGGGGGGGGGCATTTTTACAAGCCCAGCAGAACGAGTACCACTGTGGCAGTGCAAACCCAACAGGACTAAGGTCAAGCTAGAGAATCTCTGCAGTAGAGACTTGGGGGGGGGAGCATTTTTGTAAGCCTAGTTGAACCAGTACAATGTACGAGTGCCTAGCAAAGGGATGTACTAAAAGGAATGATTGCATTGCCCATTGGAAACAATGAGAAAGGCTTGATGGTCCATTAGGGATAATGGGAGCCAGGAATGCCAATTGATTTACATGGGCTCCATTGAAATACATTACAGCACAAAAAGTTCCAATGAAAATGCAGAGTGGATTTTCAATTATAGTCTCTGTGTCCAGATAAACTGCTCTGGGACTAGAATAACAGGTCTGAGAGAGGAAAGACAGTCCCCAGAAATAGAATTAGTGCTCTGGGACTGGAATGACAGATCCTCAATTGGAATGACGGCCATCACAGGAAGGCCTGCGGGGGGGGGGGGGCTATTGAAATTGGCACAACTAGTTTGAAACTGACAAGTGTTTCCAAGACAGGAGAATCCCCGCATTGCTTTGAGGTTTGATAAACATTCTGATTAAGCAGAGACAGTCTGTCTGGAAATGTAGCCATTCACAAACTCACAAGAACCTCCAGGAACAGCTTGAAAGTTTGTGGAAAGTTTGTGCCGGTTGATCTGCCACAAACTTCACTTTGCAAACCACAAATTGGCCAAAGTTTGTCACAAACTTTACTTCATGAGCAGGTTCATGTCCCTCCCTAATTTTAATAACCAACATCTTATTTATCTTTTTAAATTTACCAAGTCCTCAACATTTGTCAAATTTTGTTTTCTTCATCATTTTTATTCACTTGCTGGGAATCTTGGGATTTTTCTTGATCCACCGCTGTTGCTGGAAAAACAGATGATTTTGGCTATGAAAGATGTGTTCCTCCAGTTTCATTTAGCATGGAGATTGATTCCCTACCTTGACCAAGCTGATCTGGCCATGTGGCTCCTTGCTATGGTATCCTTAAGACTGGACTATTGTGCACTCTACATAGGACTGCCCTTTAAGACGCTTAGAATCTTGAGTGTGTACAAAATTCCACACCTTGATTATTATCAACAGCAAAGCAGAATCATATTATACTGATTTTGCAATCAGTTCTTTGGTTGCCAATCAGTTTCTGGGTTCAGTTCAAGGTTCTGGTTATTATCTATAAATCCCTTCATGGCCTTGGACTCACATATCTCCAGGATTGCTTCTCTCCTGTTACATTCTGCCGCAGCAGCACTGATGGTCTGACAAGAAGTATAATGTGTCGCAGTTTGTGAGTGGGTCTTTTTGGTTGTAGTTCCCCTCCTGGTGAAATAACTTTCCATAGCAAGTGAGGAATGCCCCCATACTTCTGTCATTCCTTTAACTACATAGGACAACTTTTTCAGTAGGCCTTTTTGTAAGTTAGCTTGTTCATAATTTTTTATATTTTATCTAGATTATATTGGTGTTTGGGAGTATTTGATATTTTATTAACTGTTTTGAGGCTTTTAAAGAAAGACGGACTATAAATACAGCTAATAAATAACGTTCCTCCACTGTTGACCCCCAACAACTGGTACGGAAAGGGTTCCTACTCTAAGGGTTCCATTTAGCCATCATAGCTAATAGGGTGGACTGGGAGGAAAAGGCAGCCCAGCAGGCTTATAGCCAGGATTTTTTGAATTTTGGGGCAAAATTTTTTTTAGTGGGGTGGCAGCCCCCCCATTTTTATTTTTTATTTTTAAAAAATTAATGAATTCTGCATCTGAACAGGGAGGACCTGGGTTTGACTCCCCCCTCCACATTGCCATATCTTGCAAAGTGATGCAGCTCGACACAAGGAAGTGCAAAGCGGCGGTTGCTGTAGGAAGTCAGTGGCTGGGGCTGGAGGACGCAAGCACAGTGGAGATCATGGGAGGGGAGGGCGATTCAGGAGGAGCCATTCTGATCATCATGTGGATGATCAGGACAGAGGAGAAGGCTGACCTTGGTCTGGAGAAAGCGGGTGCACCAGCCATCTGTGTAGGCTCGCACTCCTTTGGCTGCCTCAGCTAGGGGATTTTGCAACTTTTGAAGCAAGATGTTTTCAGGAAGCTGAACTTGGTGCTTTTTTCTCCCCTCCAAAGATGTGGGGGTGCGATGGCTCCAGACTGGGCCAGGCGCTCGACGAGGCGGAGAGGGGCACCCAGCCTCCCACAGAAGAGCCCTCCCTGCTGAGCTGTGGGAAGAGGAAGGGAATGTGATTGTCAGCCACTTTCCTTAAGGTAGAGGAAAGTGGGGTATAAAAACTTCACTTCTTCTCCCTGGCTTGGAATAGGGTTTGGTGGAGCCACGTGGCTCCTTCCTCAACTGGATCAGGGCAAGCGCCACTAGCTTGCAGTGGTGGTTGGGCATGTTGGGCATCCCTTGCTTGGGGCTTTGGTGGCCCCAGAAGGGGAGTGGCCTCCAGGCCATCAGCCGACTGGGACTTTTTCCTGGTGGCTCCATGGCCAGTTTGCCCCGATAGCTAATAACCATGATAGAACTATCCTCAGTAATTTGTTTAATTCCCTTTTACAGCAAGTTTACCTAGGAAATGATCCAGCCTTTTACTGGGGAAACTGCAGATTGAGAACAATTTGTCCTGTTACATGTGGATACAGATATCTCATAAAAAACAAACAGACTCTTAGAGCATTTCCCCCAGCAAGGTGAGTCCAGCATCCTCCCTCAGTCACTATGTAAATGACAGATATACTCATCCCTTAAGGAAACACTAATAATACTTCCCTCCATACTTCAGGTGAATTGTATGCCTTTTTATTTTTATACTTACATCTCTAAAACGTGCACCATGTGCTTATGAATAAACTACATAATAAATTAAAAATACTTGAAAAACTGTTCCAGGAAGGGGGAGGCAGTTTTGTGATGTCAAAGGTTCCAGTCAACAAGCCTTTAGCCATAAGACCAAATTCTATGGTACTCTTGAAGAGAAGAAGAAGAGATTGGATTTATACCCCGCCCTTCACTCCCCAAGGGAGTCTCAGAGCGGTTTACAAACTCCTTTCCCTTCCCCTCCCCACAACAGACACCCTGTGAGGTAGGTGGGGCTGAGAGAGCTCTTTCCCAAGCTGTCCTTGAGAGAACAGTTGGTACAGAGCTATGGCTTGCCCAAGGTCATCCAGCCAGGTGCAAGTGGAGGAGTTGGGAATCAAACCCGGTTCTCCCAGATTAGAGTCCGCACACTTAACCACTACACCAAATTGGCTCTTGCAGATCCGAATTCCCAGAACTCAGTCCAGGATAACTCTTTGGAAGAAAACGCAATGAACGCATTTCCATAGCAGACTCAGTGCTTAATTATGTGCATTTATGGTGTGCAAACTTTCTAAGAACTCAGACAGATGAGATAAAGATCACAAATCTCATAAAAGGCAAAGTGCAGGCTTGTCAAGCCTCAGTTTGCCTTGGGATAATGAAAGGAAAAGATGATGAAAACATATAGGAACTTTGTGGAGCTCCGAAAGGTCCTTTATAAACTGGGTCAATGGGCAACAGATCGGTAAATGAAATTTGATATCCTGATTTGACATGCGTTGATGGGGACTCATTTGGAAATTATAGAAGAAGACTGTGGGTAGCTTACTGAAAATGTTGCCTTTGTATGTCGAAGTGATTTAAAATAAAAGAAAATTCCATGTTAGGGATTATTAAGAAAGGGGCTGAAGGAAAAACACTACCATTACAGCAAAGCCCTGATACAAGCCCCTGGTTGGTCATATTTGGGTTACTATAACCAGTTCTGGTTACCGCATCTCAAAAAGGGCTTTAAACAGTTGGAAAAAGTAAACTACCACAAGGTTAGAGTGCCTGCCCTATAAGCCACTAAAGCATCTGGAGCATTGTCGTTTAGGTGATGTGATAAACGTCTACAAAATTATGCATGGTATAGAGCAAGGGAATATAGTTTTCTCTGTCTTCCATAATAACAGAACTCAAGACCACACTATGAAACTTCACTCAACAGTCAATGGCCTTGTGAAACTCATTGCAATGAGATGTGGTAACAGTGAGTGGTTTAGAGAGATTTAAAAGGAGAGTTGAACTGATTTATGGAGGATAGATCTATGTTGGCTATTAGCCATGGTAACTGAATGAGCCCTCTGGATTCTCAGGTGGAATGCTGCCCCTGATGGTCAAATGTTGAGGAACAGTCAGCTAAGGTCTGTCTGTCTGTAGACCCTAATAGTGGGCTTCCCTGTGGCGTCTGATCAGCCACTGGTGGAAACAGGATACTGGAATAGATGGACCATTGGTCTTACCCAGGACTGCTGCTTTTTTCTTATGCATTTAACCCTTCAACATTCACTTGGACTCACTATTCAAAACCGTGCTCCCTGCTTTGTTATTAACATTTTAAATTGAAAAGTATATATTTTTTCCTTTCAAATAGTAGTAATAAAACTGAGAGCCCAGTTGTGAACAGTGAAACTGTGGATCTTGAAGGGTTAAATACCTCTGCCCCAAGGCAAATTGAGGCTACCTGAGCCTGCAATATGCATTTTATGGACAAAACAAGTTTGAGCTGACAGAAACCAGGAAACTCCTAAGTGCTGCTACTTTGCATGCTCCTGGTGATGTCCTACTTACTATATTTTAGATAATGATAAGCTTGCAACAGAAGGCCAAAGTTGCCAGCTTCATTAGTCCTTAATTGTTTAGAAACTGGGAGTTGTAGGATATCACCCATGTGGGTTAGTGCCCTGTACGCAGTCTCTGCCTATATGCTTGCCTATATGCTTGCCTTAAGAGAAGCCAGAGATCTAATTTCTCAGAGTGAAACACTTGGAATAGTTGCAACACCTCCTTTCCTGACAACTACTTGATCCGTGGCAACTTAACTATCGATCCAAATATCACACAGTTTTCTTGCAGAATATCGTTATCCCACAACTAATAGGCATGGCTGTTGAAAGCATGTCGAGAATAACATAAATGCACGATGAATATATATATCAACATCACCATTAGGAATGTTTGAGCAGTACAATCTAACCCTAGGAATGTCATACAGTTAGTGGTATTATAACATCTTGCACTGCAAAAATACACCCACAAACATCTCATGAATTAAGAAAGACAAGGAGCTTCTAGAATACAAGAGTATGCTCAGCTTTGGCATTGATCAACATAATAAAGCAACCTTTGGCTGCTGTGACCGAACATTATTCATGTCAGCTCCACCCTGCAAGTAGGCAGCGAAGGTTATATTTTAATAACACTCTGTTTGCATACTGCCACCCGGATAAAGTCACAGAACAAACATACACATGCTGTTATTCCTGTTGCATCGCACAAAGCCTGATCTTCCATTTCTTTCTCCTTTACTTGCCGTTTTTCATCTGAAAGATCAAGAAAACCAAAATCTGACTCATAAAATATTTTTTTAAAGAAGAAAACTACTAAATGGTGTGGTCAGGATGGGACTCTCCAGCTCTAAACATTCCAAAGCCAAGCAAGCCCAGATCCTAATGCTCGGTCTTGATTCAGCAGGGAAATCAACGCTTTTATACAAGATGAAGTTCAATGATGTCTTCCTAACGATGCCGACGGTTGGTTTCAACGTGGAGATGATTGAAACAGGAGGAAACATTGCCTTAACAGTTTGGGATGTTGGAGGACAGCACAAAATGAGGGCCGTTTGGAGCAACTACTTGGAAAACACAGACTGCCTGGTCTATGTTGTGGACAGCACTGACAGGCAACGCTTGGATGAGTCGAAGAGAGAGCTGGAGCAAATCTTGAGGAATGAAAGGGTAAAGGACGTGCCTGTGATTGTCCTGGCAAACAAACAGGATCTCCGTGGAGCTTTGGATGCTGAGGAAATCACCAGGAAATTTAACATGAAGAAACACTGTCATGACCGGGACTGGTACGTACAACCCTGCTGCGCTCTTACAGGGGAAGGCCTGTCTGAAGCCCACCGGAAACTAGCATCGTTTGCCAAATCCTGTGTGAAATCTAAACAAGAAGCTTTTAAGATTTTCAAACCAGATTAATTTATTTCTCTCTAACCAAGGTATATTGGGTTGGGGTACAAATCAGTCTTTCAACTGAGCATCTGACTTTTCAGGATTGGGTGTAAAGTAGAATGTATTTACAGTAGGCCAGGTACTGTTTCACTCCTTTGTATTGTTCTCCAGAAATATTATTTTGCTGAATTTTAATAATACAATAGAACTGTGGGAGTTTTGAACCTGAATACCTACAAAGCTGCATGAAGAACAGATTCACCTGTGCTCTTAAATTATGGTACATCTGGTATCCATTTTATATCCAACAGGATAACTGTAGCATCCAAAGAGAAACTTACAACATAATTCATAAGCCAATGACTGGAGATAGTTTGGACGCATTCCTATTTACTGTAAGTGTATGCATAAAAACCATGAAAATTAATTTAGCCTTACGTTCTGACTGTGAAATTTATGCCAGCAGATCTGCCTACAAGAAAAGCATAATGCCAACATCTGCAGCATTAGTATGTCTGCATACTATCACAAAACATATATAACATTTGTTAAAAGCTCATATTTGTTTAGACTTTTTCATTAAATCAGAAAGAGCTTTATGTAAAACATAAAATGGTAATTTTAAATATATTTTATCTAGCTTTTCAACCATAATATGGCTGATCAAGTCACAGCACTTGGAAATACAATACAAAGTGCAACTTGGGGAGCAGATTTTTGGCTGTACGTGGACTAAGGCACGATGGAGGAGGACTTAGTTGCTTCTCCCCCACTGATGGTCTCAGCAGTGAGACTTCTGGTAAAATGGGCTATTTGCTGCTATGATAGGCTGCATCCTCCCAGCCATTTTGCTTCACCTTGACTTCCTTACCACAGTGCAGGCTTTGGAAGCATCCATGCAATATCACAACATCCATGCAACATCACAATCTATTCATCCTGCTTCTGGCTTTTTCCTGCTTTGCTCCCATCTTTCCCAAACCTGTCTGTCAGTAGGATCAGTCAAAGTCCCTTTGGACATGATGTGACTGGGAAGATGTACATTTTTGCAGATCCTACCCACATTAGCACCATTTTATTTGGCTCAGCCAGTTTCACTGAGGAGTTATAAGGAGAAAGGGACAGGCTGCAAACTTCCCCATATAACTTTGTATGAAAAAGGCCTAGAGACTTACTTTTTGTTCAAACAGAATGTAGGAACTAGTAAATCATCAAAATATTTTGTTATTGCAAATCCCCATTATTATTATTATTATTTTAAAAAGCCCTTTAGTAGAAGGGGGGAAATGGGGGCCATGGAGGGCGAAAGCAAGGAAAGTGTGGAGAAAAATGTTGTATGGGTACCCTGTTGCCACTGCAAATGTTTCCCACATGGAAGCAGCCTTTGTTGGTATAATCCCTCCAAAATTACTGGAAAATCTATGGCTCATGTTGTTCCTGTAATTTATGGATGTGTGTATGCTTACTTGAAACGCATTGAATTCACATCTGTATTAGAGCCCTGAATATTCTTTACTTTAGCTAGAGTTAGATACCACTCAAACAGCTTTAAAGTAGTTGTCTTGGGGCCTAATTACACATTACATTTCCTCATGTCCTCCCCAGGTCCTTATAATCAAATGTTTATTTTGCATTCCATCCTAGGCACTTTGTCCCAGGCATACACTGGCCCAGTTGGGATTGGGACCACAGCGCAGAAGGAAAGGGGTCTTATGTGTCTACCATTTCCTTGACTTGATTTAGGGCTAAATAGGTATACACCACCAGTGCACGTGGTACCTCCATTACAAGAAACAGGGGCGACCTCCCCTGGGATTTCAGGTCCTGGTATGAATGGCATCCACACATGCCTTGCATTAAGTTCCCAGCACAAAACTTACAATACACATGACTGTGTGGGACCCAAGGAAGACCTAGAGGGAAACATGGCATCCAGTTGGGCCCTTAATTTTACATTGCAAGAAAATGCTGCTCATATCTGCTCATCATGCAACCATATATTTTCTGGTACTGAGACTTCCTGATCAAGATGACACTTAATTATGTAGATATGCCTTACATTAGATTCATGCCAGTCTATTACTCATTTAAGGAACATTTTAGCCTATCCTTATTAACTGATGATGAGGATTTCTTTTCACATTCTGCCATCTGCCTAAATTGATGGTTTTCCCCTTAGCCATCAAGACCTGATCTGAAAAAAACTGAGAGCAGTGGGTGTCTCTCATTAAAACATCTAACAATATCTTAATATATTAACTTATTTAATCATACCGAGTAATGTAGTCAGTTTGCCTCTCCCACCAAATCTTAAACCTAGGCAGTAACGACTTTCACTAAACTGCAAAAAAAAAAAAAAAAAGACTCTCAATACCAAGCTAAATGTGGAAGTCTCAACCCCTTCCATCCTTCCAACAGAAATAAGCAAACTTGGGTGGGAAATAATGCATTTTTTCCCCTAACACCCCAGAGAAAGTTAGAATACATTTTTTTTGTCAGGAATCCCGATACATTTGTAAAATCTCATTTCTAGTATTAAATAAAACCTACATGGCTTGTCTGTGTACTCTAGCTAGATATTTCAGTAATGGTTCATGCTAAAAAAAAAAATTGCACTAATTTCATGATCGACCATACTTAAATCTGTTAAAAGTGCTAAATTCAAGTAATGACCATTATATAGTGTCTGGAACTAATGACAAGCTGAATGAGGACAAACATGCTGAAGCTTAATCCAGACAAGATGGAGATGCTGTTGTAGGGTTGCTAGGTTCTTACCTTCTTCCGGTGGGCGACTCCTGCTGGCTCTCCTCAGAAGCATATGTGGCCTGATGACATCACCTGGAAGTGATGTCATCACACTGGGCATGTTGTGAAGGGGCTGCTCTAGTATTTGGCTAAAAACTCTATGTATGATCACCACTGAGATTTTAGCCAAATGCTGGATGTGATGTCACTTCCAGGTGATGTCATTGCACCAGGCACATCAGCCATGGCGGGGCTCTTCAGGGGCAGGGCTCCTCTGCCAGCCAGCTGACTGGCAGTGGTTTGGGGGCCTGGAAATCGGGATAAACCCTGCCCCCACTGAGGGGATGGCAACCCTATGCTGTTGGCTGGTAGCATGACTGATCCTGGTGTATGGGCTGGGTGGGGCTGCACTCTCTTTTTAGGTCCACAGTTTGCCCCCAGATCTACCCTTATGCTTTAATGGTCAGATCTTGGCCATGGCCAGAAGTGTTTTTTATCAGTTGAGATTGGTATACTAGCTGTGCCTGTTCCGAAGATAAAGGATTTAGCCACAGTTTCAAACACTCTGGTGACCTACAGACGTGATTACAGTTGTGCATTCTACACGGGGCTGCCTTTGAAAAGAGCTTAGAAAAAGTACAGCTGGGCCAGAACATAGCTGCCCAATTATTAACATGGGAGAGCCAACCAATATATCTAATTATTAACACGGCCAGATCTCTGAACACTTAAATCCAGAGATCGGAGTCAGATATGAACCTGGCAAGCACAACAGTATTGCCTGCCTTCCAGGTTTGATTTCTGTCAGTTAAAGGCTTTCCAGGGCTGTTTTTGCTTTTGAAGGAGGCTGCAATCACTGGACAACTTGCTACCACCCAGTTTGCATGACTCACCCAGGCTGGGCTGCTCACTAATTTTCATCAGCAGCCACCCCACAAAAGCCAGTGTGGTGAGGTGATTAGAGTTTCAGAATAGAATCTGGGAGACACAGGCCTGAATCACCACTCTGCCATGGCAGCTCACTGGGTGACCTTGGGCCAGTCATACATTCTCAGCATAATTTACCTCACAGGCTTGTCGTGAGGACAAAATGGAGGAGAGGAGAATGATATAATCTGCTTTGGGTTCCCACTGTAGAGAAACACAGGGTATGGATGAAGTAAATAAGTAATGCGTATAACTGAAGATGAAAGATGGGTAAAAGGTAGGTTGGTAAGTGGGTGGGAAGGAGGCAAGGACGTAGGCAAAGCTGGGGATATGCAGGTTGCCAGGAGGAGGGAAAGAGATTAAAGGGGGAAATGAGATGCCCTTCGCAAGTCCTGGTAGGTTTCCCATTGCACAGTTGGGTTGCCAGGTCCCCTGACCAATCTGGTGGGGGGATTTGGGGAGAGTTCTGAGTTGCAGAGATGCCCCCCAAGCCCCACCCCCAAATGTGGCCACCCCTCTCCCTCCCCACTAAAAAATTTAAAGGGCTTCAGCTGATTGGCAGGGAGTACGTGGCCTACTGACCACCTGGAGGGCCCTTTCAATCTTTTAGCAGGGATGGAGAGGGGCTGTTGCTGGCCACAGCTCTGCCGGCAAAAAGACCCTTTAAAGCAGGGGTGTCGCACTCATTTCTTATGAGGGCTGGATCTGACATAAATGAGACTTTGTTGGGCCAGACCATGTGTGTCATAAAATATAATGCCAGGTAGCGGAGATAGAAATTTTCTAAAGGACACGGACACAAAGTTTTTTTTTTACTTAAAATAAAAACATGCTTAAAACATTAGCCCTCTTGCAAGATTTTGTTTATTTTGTTGGAGAAATAAGCATGTAATGCAAGGCCTGAGAAATTCAGTCATTATAGGGTTAACTATGCAACTTGTTTGTTTACCTATGTTAGCCTGGAAGCGATACCTGGCAGCTGGCCAATTGACTGTAGACCCGGGAAAACTAAAGGTGTACTGTCTTGCTAATTGGTCAATGATATCAGGTGTTTCCTTTCAGGGGTCAAGAAGAAGGAGAGATCCTCCATTACAATCTCTCACTCTCTATCAGCATGTCTTAGTGTGAAGATGGAGCACAATGCAGCTCCTTAGAAAGCATGTTTTGTTTATTTGTAGCTAATCCCGTTTACCTTTTCCCTTTAGTAATAAACTTCTTTTAAACCAAAAGAAGCAATCTCTTCTTTCCAGAAAAGCAAGATTCATTACTCTGATTTTTCTGATTATTGGACAAAAGTCCTAACAAATGGTAGCAGAGTTCTTAAAACATGGTTTCTCTTCTAAAAAGCTTTCTGGATTGATTGAGAAAGAGAAATAGGGAATAAGAGCTAGAGGCTTGGATTTTTAAAACGACCACTTTTTTTCCTTCCTGCTCTCAGAGCAATCTTGCAGCCAGAAAGGCCCAACCCTGTTTCCTTGCTGATCAGGGGAAAACCTATGCTGGGTTGTAGTTTGCCAGGAGCAAAGGATCTTTTTTGACTGGATTAATTTTTGCCTGCTGTAAGTGGAGCTGAGCCTTGGAGCACCGGAGAGACGCTGCTGCCGGGAGAACAAAGGAAGGCGAGGCAAAGGAGCTTTTGAACTTCGCGCTGCTGCTGCTGCTGCTGCTGCTGCTGCTGCTGCTGCTGCAGAGAAAGGAAAGATTAACCCTGCCAGCTCCTGGAGAAGTAGATGACTGAGCCAGAACCTGTGCTTCTACCTCAAATCCAAAGGGACGTGAGTAAAAAAAAAGAAAATGGCTTTTAATGCCCCATCCCAAGAAATGCCAAACCTCAGACTTACAAAGGCTAACTATCAGTGGTGGGAGGAGTATTTGAAGAGTCGCCTGCAGACTCACAATGCCCTTCAAGTATTAACAACTGAAAATCCTCCAGAAACTGACCCTGATAAGACACAATTCCTTATGATGGATGGTTTTGCTAAAGCCCTGATTTTAGGGAGTATTCCCTACACAGAGGTACCAGGATTAAGAGGGCTAGCCACGTCCAGATTGATGATTAAACACTTAAAGAATAAATTTGATAAGCACAGCAAGAGTAAAATCTATTCCCTCAAGGGAAAGATTTTTGATTTCAGGATGAAGGAGGGAGACTGCCTTCCCAAAGAGATGGACAAATTAATGGGCATTTACACACAGCTTAAAGACCTGAATGAAGCACCCTCTGATACAGATATGATTTCTTCAATTCTTAAGGGTCTGCCTAGCTCCTATAAGTCTGTAACCAGTATGATTAGACTGAAAGATGATCTGACTTTAGAAGGTCTTTTGTCTGCACTAACTGAGGAATATGATTCTAGAAATTTGAAAGAAAGTTTGTCTGATGAGATGTCTGTTTTGAGTCTAAAGCATGGACAGAGATTTAAAAGGAAAATAGAGTGTTTTATATGTGGGAAAAATCATCTTGCAAAGTACTGCTCTTCTAAGTATGCACCTAATAATGAGCCCCAAGAACAAAGAGCCACAGGAGCACATGGTTCCAGTAACAAAGAACCAGCCAGTGGAAGGGGAAGCCATTATGGGAGGAGCAGAGGTCACGTTTCACACACACAGCACAGAGGAAAGAAGTTTGCAGCACAGACACAGAGCAAAGGCAATGCTTTTAGGATCACTGATGATTTTAACACAGATGATAAGAAAATATTTTTAATCGATTCTGGCGCTTGTACACACGTGTGTAGAGAAAAAGCCTGGTTTAGTAACATAGATGTTGAGAACAAACCAAGAATTTACCAAGCTAACAGGCAATTATTGAATGTACAAGGTGTTGGAACTGTAAAATTACAGTTGTCTACTACAGATAATCAATTAATTGAAGTTGAATTGCAAAATACAGCTTATGTGCCTGAAGCTGTTGAGAACTTAATTTCAACAAAAAGCCTTATGAATACTGGCCATATTGTAGTGCTCAAACCAGAGCAAGGAAGCAAGGTCTCTACCATGGATGGAGAGCTTGAATTTAAAGTGGAAGAGAAAAATGGCTTTCATTACTTTGTAGCTTGTGATGATGAGGAGACAGAAACTTTTGATGTTGATCCTGATGAGGAAATAGAGACTGTTGATGATAAGGAACAGATTTGCCAGACTAAGGATGCTTGTGATGATGCTTGTAAACATGAAAAATGTTTATTTGCGTGGCATATTAAAATGGGACATAGAAATTTGAAATCTGTTGAGCAGTTGTTAAAGCAATGTGGAATACCTGTTGTGCATTGTGAAAAGAGTGAAACTAGATGTGAGACATGCCTCAGAGCAAAGGGAGATGCCCCAAGTTATTCTGGGAAAACTCCAGCGCAAAATCAAGAATTTTTGGAAACTGTATACAGTGATCTTGTTGGGCCTTTACCTGCATCCCTAGGTGGGAACAAATATTTTGTGACTTTCACAGAGAATAAAACAAAATACACTTATGTGTATATGCTGAGAAGTAAAGATGAAACACTGCGTAGATTTAAAAATTATGTGGCTATTGTTAAAAATAAATTTGGCAAAGCACCTCAAAGCTTACTCACAGATGGAGGTGGTGAATATTGTAATGCTGAATTCAAACAATTTCTACAAGAGCAAGGAATTCAACATAAAGTATCCATTGCCTATTCACCCCAGCAAAATGGAGCTTCTGAGAGATTAAATAGAACACTGCAGGGGATGTGCAGAGCTATGCTGATGCATTCTGGACTGCCAAACGGTTTATGGGCAGAAGCCCTGAACACAGCAGTGTACTTACACAACAGATTACCCTCAAAGATTATTGGAACCTCCCCTTTTCAGGCTTGGTTTGGAAGACAGCCTGGTCTAAGGCATATCAAAGCTTTTGGCGCAAAAGGGTATGCACACATACCAAAGGAAAAGAGGGGAAAGCTTGATTCCAGATCTGAAACTGGACTTATTGTAGGCTATCCTGTTGGTGGGAAAGGGTACAGGATATACAATCCCCAAACCCACACAGTAGAAGAACGCAATGTTGTTTTTATTGATGAGACTGTATTGCCTAGTGTTTCCACTGCAGCTGATCCAAAGATGCCTGGGACTGCACCTGATGAGTTCGTTGCTTGGCTACCTGTAGTGACTGCTGGTGAACTGGCCGGGGAACTGGCAAGTGAAGCAGCAGGTCCACCTTCTGAGGAAACTATTGAAACAGAAGGGGAAGCAGGGGCCACACCAGAGGAAGCGGCTCAACCCACGGCAGAACCCACAGCAGCACCCACACCCAGTGTGAGGCGATCAGAAAGGAGCACTAAGGGACAACCTCCAATGAAGTATGGATTTTGTGAACTTGTGCAACCTGCAAAGGAACCCAAGAACTGGAAGGAAGTTTGCAACTTACCTGCGAGTGAAAGAGGCAGATGGCTTGAAGCAATGGAACAAGAGCTGCTATCCATTAGCGAAAAAGAGGCCTGGACTCTCACTCAACTACCTCAAGGCAGAAACCCTGTTGGATGTAAATGGGTCTTCAAAATTAAGCACAAGGAAGATGGAACTGTGGAGCTATACAAAGCACGCCTAGTAGCTAAAGGCTACTCACAGCAATATGGGACTGACTATTTTGAAACTTTTGCTCCAGTTACTGACCAAGCAACATTCAGAACACTTCTAAGTGTTGCAGCATCTAGGAACATGATAGTAGAGCATCTTGATGTAAAGACTGCTTTTCTCAATGGAGAACTATCTGAGGAGATCTATATGGAACAACCTGAAGGTTTCAAGGTCAAAGGTCAAGAAAACTACGTCTACAAACTTAATAAAGGACTCTATGGCCTAAAGCAAGGCGCAAAGGCCTGGTATGACAAACTTACTGAACTTTTAAAGAAGCAAGGCTTCAAGCAAGGGAAAGCTGAACCTTGTCTGTACACTAGAATCAGAAATGGACAATACCAGTATGTTCTTGTTTACGTTGACGACTTGATCGTGGCTTGTCAAAACAGAGGAGACATCAAAGCAATAGCTGATGGACTGAATAAGGAAGTGGAAGTCAAACAGCTAGGAGATGTTCAACAATACCTCGGAATGCAAATTGAGAGACTCAAGGATGGAACTTTTCTTTTATGCCAGAAAAGAAAGATTATGGACTTTATAGAATCTGTTGGCATGAAGAACTGCAAAGCTTCAACAATCCCACTTGAACCTGGATATCTGAAGGAGAAGGACGGCACACCACTAAAGGACATAGGAGGATACAGAGAGGCTGTTGGAAAGCTCTTGTACCTGAGCAAATCAACGCGTCCAGATATTACAGCGGCAGTTGGATTTCTAAGCAGAAAAGTAAGTTCGCCAAATCATCATGATTGGAGCGCAATAAAGAAGATGGCACGTTACCTAAGAGGAACAATGGACTTAAAACTGAAAATTGCACCAACTGAACAACCAAGACTAGTTGGCTACATGGATGCCAGTTGGGGAGAAGAGATGAACAACTACAAGTCTACCAGTGGATACCTATTCTTTTATGGAGATGGACTGATAGACTGGACTAGTAGAAAGCAGACTGTTGTAGCGCAATCCACAGCAGAAGCTGAGTGCATTTCAGCAGCAAGTGCCTGCAGCAGACTTGAATGGATCTTTGAGATGTTGAAAGATTTTGGAATAATTGAACCTGTACCTATACTTATGTTAGAGGATAATCAAGCTTGTATAACTATATGTAAGGAAGAGAGCACGACTGCTAGAAGTAGATCTATTGGTATTAAATGTGCATTAGTTAAAGATTTGTACCAGAAAAAGCTGATAGAGATTAAGCATTGTTGTACAGAAGAGATGGTGGCTGATATTCTGACTAAGCCACTGACCAAAGACAAGTTTGAAAGACTTCGTGGAATGTTGAATATGCTTGACGCTAATGTTGAATAATGTTTGTGTATGCATGTATAATGACTTGCATTTCAGGTCTTGAGAAGGGGTGTTGGAGAAATGAGCATGTAATGCAAGGCCTGAGAAATTCAGTCATTATAGGGTTAACTATGCAACTTGTTTGTTTACCTATGTTAGCCTGGAAGCAATACCTGGCAGCTGGCCAATTAACTGTAGACCCGGGAAAACTAAAGGTGTACTGTCTTGCTAATTGGTCAGTGATATCAGGTGTTTCCTTTCAGGGGTCAAGAAGAAGGAGAGATCCTCCATTGCAATCTCTCACTCTCTATCAGTATGTCTTAGTCTGAAGACGGAGCACAATGCAGCTCCTTAGAAAGCATGTTTTGTTTATTTGTAGCTAATCCCGTTTACCTTTTCCCTTTAGTAATAAACTTCTTTTAAACCAAAAGAAGCAATCTCTTCTTTCCAGAAAAGCAAGATTCATTACTCTGATTTTTCTGATTATTGGACAAAAGTCCTAACATATTTAACATCATCTGATAACTGACACCTCTTGCTCTGAATTATTGCATCAAAATGTCTGTGCTGTAGCAATTTTGAGTATGCTGTTCAGGTGTGTATCTGTAAGCTGCAAACCTACTTTTGATTTATCACCACAGAAATCTCATGCTCAGAGTTCTGAGTCTAGGACCCAGGGGAAACATGAAATGGCTGAGCGATTGAGAGAGTCTGGCGAAGCAAGCTATGATGCAGCAGCAGCAACAGACTTGGAAGCAGATGGCCAGTTGCAGTGCAGGCCTGATAGAAGCCCTGCAGGGGCCTGATCTGGCCCCTGGGCCACATGTTTGACACCCCTGCTTTAAAGGATCTTTTGCCAGTGGGGGGCCACCGCACAGGCGGGACTCCTTTACCAACAGCAGTTCTCCACTTGGGATTCAGGCCCATGTGCCGCCATCCCCCTCGTGCTCCCTGTCGATCAGCTGAAGCCCTTTAAATCTTTTCACAGGGAGGGAGGGGGTGGCTGCAGCGGGGGGGCAGGGCTCTCCATAGCTGTGATGCTGCACAATAAGCTGGCAACCAGGCATGGCAAGTTTCAATCACAGACCACAGCTCAAGAGTGGCAGCTTTCCTGGTGGCTCCAAGAACCCTGGTAGGCTCTGGGGGGTGGCAGTCTGGGCTTGGTGTCTGGGGACAGGGGCCTCTGGTATGTGGGGAGAGGGCTTATTCCCCCCACGATGAGCACCCCCTCCACCCACTTTCACCCTCATGGTGAGCCCCCATGAGCAGGGGGAACCCCCGCCCAGACCTGGGGGATGGCAACTGTAATGTACCATGCAGAATATATGCAACAGTGCTTGCCATGTGCTCCAGGCAATGGCAACCGCCACGTGGCCAGAGCACATGGCCAGGCAGCGACCCTAGCTTCAGCCTGGGGGAACAATAGCTGGCCAGATCCTAGTGGCCACCAATAAGGAACCTAGGTTCTTCCCAGGGAACCTATGAGAAACATGTACAACGTAAGACCCTATTGGGTCCTTTGGGTGCGGCCAGAGGTGTGGCTCTGGCCAGCATAAAAAGCAGGCTCTGGAGCCCTGTCCCCATGCCTCATCTGACCACCTAATAAAGAGCTTGCTAGGAAATCACTTCCACTGGTCTCCCGACGCCAGTACTTTTCAGCAACCCTACTGCACAGCGGGCCTTGGCCTAGTGGCTGGCACCATGCAACTGATTTTCCTCAGAAGAGGCTGCCAGGGTGAAGGAAGGAGGGAAAGCTGAAGACGGGGCAGATAAAGGTTGTTCAGATGGTGGATGGGAAGGAGAGATGGAAGCAGAAAAAGGAGAGAAGCTATGGAGGCTGCCAGGGAAGGGAAAGAGGAAATAATGGGGAGAAGAAACGAGATGCCCCCTGCCGGTCCTTGCAGGTCTCCTGCTTGTATGATCCTATTAATCAAATCCTGAAACAACTGTGATAAGTATTGGAGTCGGGAGTCCATGGAATAGTGAAACAGCTAGATCTTTATTGCTGCTTCGGGTGAAGCATGCAACCCAGGGCTCAGAGCCCTCCTTTTATGCTGGTCAGGGACAATCCCCTGACCTCACCCAACTGGCCTGATAGGCTATTAGAAGTCTATTTACATCTCATAGGTTCCCTGGGAGAAACCTAGGTACAGGATTGGTGGCCGGTGTGAATCCACCTGGCCTTTGTTCTACCTGGCTGAAGCTCAGGTAGTTTCTTGGCCATGTGCTCTGGCCATGCGGTCACAATTAAGAGAGCACATGGCGACCGCATGGTCAATACATAACAAACTGCAATAGTTACCATTTGGTTCTTGGATTCAATTCAATGTACTGATTTTGACTTTTAAAGTCCCAGTTGTTCAGGACCAGGCAACCTTAAGGGCCACCTTCTGCCACCATAGCAACCCACCCCTACAATGAGATGTTCTTTAGATGATTGACGCTAAGCTCTCACCCAAATGGCAAAGGACAATTTGTCTACTCTAATGACACACACGCCTCCTATCTTTGTTCACAGCAAATCCGTAGACAACAAGGGGAAGTTTTGGGAATTTCTCCATGTCACAGACACAACAGGAAAAAGGTCTTGCAAACATTGTCTTGGGTGGAGCAACAGAAAAGTAGGGATTTTTGGTGTATAATATTTGTGGCCAATATTGTGACATTGGCGCCAAAGGGATGCAAGCCATTGTTCGGGGTGGGGGTGGGGGGGAATCCTCAGGCATTCTTTGTACTTCATTCTCCCTACAGCTAGAATCTTCTGTTTGTACACACTGCAGACAGTTCTGGCCAGGCAAGGCAAAGGATTTTTTGTAATATTATGTCACATTTATTCTTTTCTTTTTTTTCTGGAGCCACAAAATGCTGCGAAGTGGCCTTACAGCATTTGCCAGAACTCTCCCAGACATCTTGGTGTATTACATGTCCAAGTAAATGCTGTCAAAATCCGTTTTGTTGCAGTTGCCACAATCTGTCAGTGCATTAGAGGTGCTCTCTCATGGTATACACCGTGATCATTACGGATACAAACAGGCAAAAAATATACCTCACCATCTTTGTAATCAATTAGGGCCCTCAAGGCAGTGAACAGTTTAAAAAGATGATACAAATCTATTTTAAAAACAGCACGTATGTATAAAACCAACAATTAAATATTTGGATTGTGATATTTTTTGAGGATTAAATTAGTTGCTCATACAAGAAAATAAAGCTTATTTTGAACACTGAGAAACGCATTACTAAGTTTTTTTTTAAAAAAAAAACCAACTAAAGTTTTATTTTCTTGTATGAGTTAATTTATGGCTCCTTTGCCCCAGTGCTGAGTGATAAAACTAAGTTCCCTTCTTTCTACCGGATGGCTCTACATGAACCTGTTCATATGCTGGGGTTGTTCAATTGCTTATGCATTTTGGGTGGACGTGGACTGGCCTCATTTCCAGTGACAAGTGTGGAGAAACTTTTCCACAGACCTTGAGACTATTTTTATTGCTTTTACACAAATGAGGCTAATTTTATTGATCTGAACACTGAGTAAAATCATAGAAGGCACATTTTTTTTCTCTTTGGTTTCATGCAAAGTAATAAAAGTAAGTAAGAAAGCACAACTTGGATTGATTTTTCTTTACCAAACAAATAAAATCAAAATGGCAAAGGGAATGGTCGAAGAAGAAAGGGCAGAGCAAAATGGAAGGGGCCAAATGGAAGGAGGGTTGTTAGAGAAGACAGGAGTCATACCAAAGGGGAAAGGGGGCTGGTTGTAATCTTTCACTTAGGGCCCATGCAAACCTGGTGCTGGACTTGCCTCTCCCCAAACCCACCTTACTGCTTCCAGGAAAGAGACAGGCCATGCTGGCTCAGACGTTAAGACGCTGAACTGCAGACTTTCTGTATCAGGAAAAAATGGGCTGCAGTGGCCCAAGTGGTTAAGGTCAAATCTACAGCCCAATTTACACCTCCCCTCTGAAGTAGTTTGACTGCTGTCTTTTCCCAAGCTCATTTCACGCTGGTTTCAAATTTCTCTCCAGAGGGTCTGAAGAGTTTTTCTGTGCATTCTGTGCACCTCAGCGTTTAGTCATGCTGGCCACACGACCATGAAAAAGTCTTCAGACAGCGCTGGCTCTTCAACTTGGAAACGGAGATGAGCACAGCCCCCTAGAGTCAGATTCGACTGGCTTTCAAGCAAGGGAAACCTTTACCTTTACATTTACATTAGATGTTGACAATTGGAAGCCAGGCAGCTATTTTAATGACTGGCAGTTCTAATCTCCTCTTAAGTCCTTCCCACTCTCCCACCAGATGCAAGGCACAGCCCTTGCCCATTTTTAGGGGGTTGAGGGCTTTGGAATAACAGTAGGCCCCACAGTGCATCCACAGTGCGAAAATGTTTTAACAAACAGGAAGAAAGATGCTATTAAAGACCTTTTTTCAAAAAAAAAGAAGGAAAATGCATATGCAAGTACTGCGATCCCATGTGAATCCTTTCAGTGCCAACACAAAATCATATTCTGGTTCAGTGATGCAGAAGAACGAATATCTTTGTATGCAAAAGAAGCAGCAAAACATTTTCATTATTCGTGAATTTCTTAGCAGTGGCAATATAGATCAAATTAGACTCCTTAAGTAACTGGGGTGTAGTTTCAACATGCATTATTTAAATCAGGATCAAAGATGCTGGAATTTATCCCAAACTATACACACACAAGGCATACACAGCTTGGCGTGCTTTCTGAAGGTAGTAATCTTTTTGTTTAATGGTATTGATCTTTTTTTAATGTTTAATTCTAACCAGGGTTTGATATTGCTCACAGCTTGAAGCCATAGTTTAAAGGATAATGTGATGTAGTAGTTAGAGTGTGGTTAGAACCAGGAGACCAGGATTTCTATCACCATTCAGCCATGAAGCTCACTTGTTAACCTTGGGCTGATCACTCTCTCAACCTAGCCTACCTCACAGTAGGGTTTCCAGGTTCCTACCTTTTGCCAGCAGGGGGACAAGGCTTCCAGTCTGGGATCTTCTGGAGCCCATGCTTACTGCATGCGCCATGATGACATCACCCGGAAGGGATGTTATCACGGTAGGCACATTGCTGGCGGGATGCTCTAGCATTTGGCCAGAAACTCTATGGGCAAACCCCCAGCTGGCTTGGGAGAAGGCATTTGTCTCTTTAAATCCCTTATTCAAGCCATCTATTTGCTTTCTTCCCCCCCACATCTATTTGCTTTCTTTCTGCCTTTCTTTTTCTCTTTCTCCCTTCCTTCCCTCCTTCCTTCCTTCCTTCCTTTCTCTCCCTTTCTTCCCCCTCCCTCCCCCATCTATTTGCTTTCTTTGTTTCTCTCTTTCTTTCCTTCCACCTCTTTTATTCTTTCTTTCCAACTCTCTCTCTCTTAGAAAAATAAATATCATTAGCAAACAAATAAGTGTTGTTGGACAAATACATATTATTGTGAATATCAGTTTTTACCTCTTTTATTTTTATTTTTGGCAGTCTCATTTAATGTTAATAAAAAGCAAATCTGAATATTTTTCAATATAAATGTGTGTGTAATATTTGCGGCTCTCAAACATCTGACATTTATTCTATGTGGCTCTCACGTTAAGCAAGTTTGGCCACCCCTGACATAGACCTTTGATAAGTTTTAACCACTCTTAAAGCTATTGAGCATATCTGCACAGCATTATTGCATCAGTTCTGGACCCCAACTGCTTTGGTTTATCCCTTAGTTTCTGTGTGTTCTCTTCAGCCAGGGCACTTCCTAGATGTTTTCTGATCATGCTTTAATCTGCCTGGCATTCACACCTATGTCTGGGCTAACTGGGCCCTTGTTCTTCAATGCAGTTTTGCTGCTATCTAATCAACCGCTAAGAAAAAACAGAACAAGGGCCCTTGTGCAGAAAAGCCCATTGTTGACAAGCAAACATAGGCTGCAGTAACACGCACAATTAGCCCCAACATAGATGCGAATGCCAGGTGGATTAAAGGAGTGCGATCAGACAACATCTAGGAAGCACCCTGCAGCCATCGGCAACCCATTTTGCTCCACTGCAGAAGTGGAGTTAAAAGACACCTCAAAAAGTCCAGTAGCAAATGGGTTGCTACGGGCCACAGACAGACTTTCCCGCATCTGATAGCTCCAGCGCACTCTCATGGTGTCAGGATGGTCTGATCAGGCCATCCTAACTCCGTGCCATTGTTCCCCCCCCCTTCACAGTATGCACATCAGCACATACTCCCACACACTCCATAGGGAGACCTCAGTGCAGAGATGCGATTCATCGATTCCTCGTGTATGCGCATTGGAAACAAAGGCCAAAAAACACCCCACTGACTCATCTGTGGTTGCGTCTGATCACGCAATGGCAAGCTGCACCCACAGCTTCAAAAGTCTGTGTGATGGCGCAATTGCAGGTCAAATTCCATCCAAAGAAATAGCCTTGCTCCCCCCCCCCCGTTTTATCTGGCGCATGTGACCATAGCCATAGTTAAACTTAGGGGGAGAAAAAAAAAGAAAATTTAATGCATATGAGGCAAAAAACTAGTGCAGGGTGTATATGATCCTGCAGCTTACCTTGGCTTAGAACAACTCAGAGGCCGTTTTCGCACTGGCTTTTTTCCAGGGCGAGCACTGGAGTGAGCACCGGAGTTTCTGGTCAGTTTCACATCAGTTGCTCCGTGCTCACAAACTCCTCCGGAGTTTCACCGCACTGCTCAGGAGTATCCCTGGAGCAAGAAAATCCTGTTCCTGGCGGTGTTTCCTGTTTACTCCGTTGGAGAAACCTAGATGAGAACACACCCACTCGCCCGCCCTCCATCTGGCTCGCCCCGCGGTGGGCGTTTCTTGAATTTTTTTTTTGAAACGAGCCCTCCTAACGTTATATCAAAATAAGGAGGCAGGGAGGCAAGATCGCACCACAGGGACTGCGTTGGCGAGGTGGATTTGCCGTTTCTTGGGAGCAGGAGCCGGGCGCCATTGGCCCGAGAGCTCCATGTGCTTGCTCCCCGGTAACTGCTGCCCTTTGTTTGGGCTTCCCCGGCAACAGCCCGTGCAGAACTGGTGGTGGGTGCTTTCCTCTAGCAATCCGTGGAGAAGCCGCGGCAAGCGGGCGGGTGGGCTGGGGAAACTTGCCTTCCTTTCCACTCCCTGTGTGGGGTCCCACGATCCTGAAGCAACACTTCCCCCCTCCTTTTTTTTTTTTTTTTTTTTAAAAAAAGGCCCTTATAATGTTATAACATCATAATGAAATTTTGATGCAGCAAGGGAAGACGGCACAATTGTTGTCTTTATATAATAAACACACGTTCACATCTACTATGGGGGGGGGTTTAATTTGCTGTTTATTGGCAGCCCCTGCAGAGCAGGCTGGGCGCGCTTCTTTGCAGAAAAGTCACAGAAATGGATTGAACTGTTTTCTATAACTATAACTATTCCTGCGGAGCGGGGAGACTGCTCTGCGTGTCATGCTGCTCCTCCTCAGCTGCCGCCACCACCACCACCACCATTTATGTAATTTTTTTTTCTTAACACGGGCCAGCTGACGCCATGTTGCCCATCCTCCATTTTGTTGCCTTGATCAGGTTAAGCACACGACATTTCAGTTCACATCGGAGAATCCACCCATGGGGGGGGGGGTTCCTCCTTGTAGCCCGCCAATCGTTTTGCACCAACCCAGAACGGCGGGAAAATTTGAATACTGAGGAGGGACGATGAATTCTGGGAAGAGGAAGGCGGGTGATGCACTGTCGTCATTCCACTATGACGTTATAACGTTACCACGCATGCGTTTAAAAAAAAAAAAGGAAAAGCGGGGAACGAGGGAGGAGCTGGGGGGGAGGAAGGGGAGGGGAAATGCAAGGGGCGGGCACAGAGAGCATCGAAGCAACTCAAATGGGAACAGAAAACTTCGGGGGGGGGGGAGAGGAGCAGATTGCTATAGTGCGAAAACGGCAGGTTTGCTCAGGAGGAGTCGCAGAGGGGGAAATTAGGAGGAAGTGAAAGGCAACTGGCCAGTCTGAAAAGGCCCAGAGAGTTACACACACCAGCCTTAATAGCACATAGGGCACGTAGACTAATGTTACTGTGTGTCACAAAACAACAACATTGCTAAAATATTGTAACACTGTTCTGGCAGCACGGTAAGTGGAAATGTCTGTCAATATTTGCACTCTAAGGGTCTGTGCACAGTAAATCAACATTCCTGAATGGCCATCAACAGGTTCTATAAGCCAGTACAAATACATTAAAAAACTATTGTCCTACTCCTCATGTCAGAAACTGGCTACCCATGGTAGGGTTGCCAGATTCCAGGTGGAGCCTGGAGATCTCCCGCTTTTACAGCTGACAGAAATCAGCTCCCTTGGAAAAAATGGCTGCTTTGAAGGCTGGACTCTATGGCACTGTACCATGCTGAGGCCCCTCCTCTTCCCAAACCCCACCCTCTCCTGAATCCACCCCCAAAGTCTCCAGGTATTTCCCAACCCAGACCTTGCAACTCTAACCTATAGTTAAGAACACCAGGGGAAGAAGGTCCCAAAAACCCTTCCATCTCACCTATTTTACATCCTGAAACTGGGGGAAGTTATTCTAGAATAAGGAGGGGAATGGCTGCCACTGGTGGGCCGGGGCAGGGAAACTATGGGGAAAGGAGGCTAGCCTGTGGGCCCAGCTGTGGTGAGGAAGGGGGCAGGGTGGACGAGGAGAAGGGGGAATAAAAAGGAGGCCGAGGAAGCTGTCTGAGGAGGATGACACCTGAAGTATATCCTGTGAGAGGGGGAGTGAGGAGGGAACGGCCAGCTGAGCAGAGAGGGAGAGAGAGGTGCATGGGGAGCGTGCGCTGGGTTGGCCAAACCTGAACTCCGAACTCTGGAATAGGCTTCAGGCAGACTGCGGGGCAGTGGAGTAACTGCCCCGGGTCCAATAGTCTGAGGATCAGCAACTCAGTCCCTGGGACTTCCCCACCTGCGTCTGTTCCACCTTCGCCAAGCCAAAGGGGGGGACGTGGCCGGAGAACTGACAGTGGAATCCTGTTGCCACTATGTTGTACTGGCAGCTGCACCAAAAGCAGAGAAACTACGTAAGTCTGTCCCCTTGTTTGGTT
The DNA here is from genome assembly GCA_029233225.1 of Lepidodactylus listeri. Classification (NCBI taxonomy): domain Eukaryota; kingdom Metazoa; phylum Chordata; class Lepidosauria; order Squamata; family Gekkonidae; genus Lepidodactylus; species Lepidodactylus listeri. Next base: position 28,789,602 of record JARCFY010000005.1, read on the forward strand.
CCCAGTTTGGGTTCCTGCTGTGTGATTTCTGCTGAAGGGGAAAGTGAGGGTGGGGCTTTAACTCTGAAGGAAGAGGACATGGCCCAATCCTTTCTCATTAAGGCTGCCAACTGGTCTGGAGGAAAATGTTCTATTCTTTTAATAAAGACTAAATGTGTGGAAATGGGCAGCTCAACTTAAAATCCCATTTAAACCTGTATTAAGGAGACAGGATTATTTTTTCTCAAGGCAGTGGGCAATCCCATTTGGGAATGTGGGGTTCCCACCCACATTCCTTAATGGCACAAAATCTTACTGCAATTAAAGCCAGGATGTTGAATGGGTGAAGCTGAGCTGCAACAGAATTAGGCTGCGGTGGCTCAAATGGTTAAGACGCTGAACTGCAGACCGGAAGGTTGGTAGTTTGGCAGTTCAAGACCCGAGTGCTGTATGACGGAGTGAGCCCCCGTCTCTGGCCCCAGCTCCTGCCAACCTAGCAATTCAAAAGCAAGAACTTGCAAGTAGATAAATAGGTACCACTTCGGTGGGAAGGTAACAGCTTTCGAGCTTTCGAGCAAGGGAAACCTTTACCTAGGAGGAAAAAATGATTTGCAAATACATGTGCACGAAACCATAAAAAGCTCCAGTTTGCCTTTTAATTCACACTAGATTCTCTATTAACACATATATTCATAAAAACATCATGTATATGTAGGTCTGTTGATTTCACCCTCTGCTGCGCCCTCTCCTGTGGGACTATATCTGCATAAATGGTCCCCCCCCCACAAACTGAGGCCTAAATCCCCAAGTGAACAAAGCAATTAAACACAGCTTAACTTTAGGCAGTTTTTCTTTCAAAGCTCAATTAGGAGCAATTGAACCCTTTCTAAAAATTCAAAAGAGGTGATGTCTAGTGAAAGCAATTTAATGAGATTAAAATTTAGCTCCTATTTAAAAAAAACAAACACATTTGTTTTTGCTTATCCATGACTATTCTTTGATCATATTCATGAAAACTGGATTATAACTATTTTGGGCTGTCTGATTAATGTGAATGGGCCTATTGTTACATACTATTAATGGATATGTTTCCTGCATGAGCCATTCATCCGCTAGGGTACGGTCTCAAAGTAGTGCTCTGTGAAGCATGTGTATTTTGGGGGGCGGGGGGGGGGTGAGAAACAGAATCAAACAATGCAATTCTATGCATCTCTATTCAGAAGTAAGTTTTACTACATTCAGTGGCTTACTCCAAGGTAAAGATGGCAAAGGATTGCAAGCAGTGAAAGGGGTCTGAAAGTTTACAGCGTGAGTTAGCTGAAAGTCAGAGCACAGCCTTTGGGAGAAGCTGCCAAAATCTCCTGCTTGCTGCTGGAGTGCCTGTTCACTGCCCTCCTGCTCTGTGGCATGCTTATAAATAAAGCAGATGTTTCCAACACTGTACATTTCCAATGATTTCTCATTCAGGAAAACTAAAACTCAGTAGTAGTTCTTAGGGTTGTAGGCTCAGGGTCTGGAAATATTTGGGAGATTTTGGGGGGTGGCGCCTGAGGAGGATAGAGTTTGGGGTGGGAAGGGACTCAGTGGGGTATAATGCCATGGAGTCCACCTTCCAAAGCAGCCATTTTCTCCAGATTAATTGATCTGTGTTGCCTCCAGTTGTAACAGTAGGATCGATTTCCCACTAGCGCTGCCCCAGCATTCTTCCTCCATTTGCCCCGGTGCTGTGCTTGAATTTCACACTATTTGCCACGGGGCACACTTTGACCTGCAGCTCCACCCAATCTTCCCCACAGTTTCTGTGATCCTGTTTTTTGAGGATCACTGAAGCCGCGGGGAAGATCAGGTAGAGCCGCGAGTCAAAATGCGCCCCCCGGCAAATAGTGTGAAATTCAAGCACAGCACCGGGGCAAACGGAGAAAGAACACCGGGGCAGCGCCTGTGCAAAATTGGTCTAGGATATCTCCAGCCACCACTCAGAGGTTGGCAATATGTAATGTAATATGTAGGTAACTATTTTCTAAAGTGCTCACTCTCCTACCTTGATCCCATTCTCTATACAGGGTCAGTACTGTGGTCCTGCAGCACAATTTCATCTCTAGCTTTGGCCACACTTACATGTAGGGTATTATGATTTAAGTCAACGAGATATGCTCATATGTAAACACAGGGGGGGAATTGGTTTAGGCATAACAGCAAGCTGTTTTTTGGAGCACTAGCTGAACAAGTCTCAGGCTTGTGGTCTCTTCCACCCTTCTTACTCACTCCTCACTTTGCACACTTTTATTTCAACCCCCCCTCCCCACTTCCTAGTTTGTGGCAAACCGTAGCTTGCTATTCCAGTCACACTGTTAAAACGATGATTCAGCCGTAATGGCAAATATCATGTAAGGGTGAGGCCTACAATATACATGAGGGGGTGGGAGAAAAGACAAAGTTCATTCTAGAGGGCATTCATGCAGTGCCAAGCCATAGTTTGACCACTGCAAAAATATTTTATAAATATAAAACATCTGCAAAGAGTTTCTAGATGAGAGAACGGGACTGTGAAGATTTGAGAATGTCATTTGAGAGACAGTAAGAAGTCTGAGAATTCTGGGTTTTATCAGCTTGTTTCCCGGGAGACATACCATGAACAAAACTTGTAGTCCTTGTTCACTGTCACGAGATTCCACTGCTTCCATCAGTTAGTAATTCATTATTTTATTAGTATATTGACTGCTATTTTAATGATGGACTGCTATTGTGTGGCTGCCTCCTGGTTTTGCTGTTTTTAGGGCTTAATTTTTTCCGTACTGTACTTTTTAAAAAGTGGGGTTTTGCTCTAAACCACTTTCAGAACTGTTTTAGTAGAAGGGCAGAATATAACCTATTGTAAATAAACATGCTCTGTATCCTCTTCAGACTGGATTGTGATTATTTGGTTGCACAACATGAGCCTGACATTATTTGCTTACACAACATGTAATTTGGTTCAGATCTGAGGTGGCTCAAAATTTCAGCCTTTTAAGATAAATGCACCATGAGGGTTTACCTAGTATTAAAAGGAGGCGGAGGTGAAGGAGTAGGAGTTCGTTTTTATACCCTGCCTTTCACTACTCGAAGGAGTCTTAAAAGTGGCTTACAATCTCTTTCCCTTCCCCTCCTCACAACAGGCACCTTGTGAGGTAAGTGGGGCTGAGAGAGCTCTGGGAGAACCGTGGCTGGTTACCCAGCTGGCTTTATGTGGAAGAACTGGGAATCAAACCCAGTTCTCCAGATTAGAGCCTGCCACTCTTAACCACTACACCAAACTGGCTCTCAAGGTTTTAACTTGTGAAGGCTCACATACTGAGTAGGGGTTGAGGGCCTCTCTCCCATGTGATGACTGTCGTACAATTACCTCTGGGATCATGGAGGGATATCAGAAAGACTTGTGGCCTGGTGAGGGTTGCCTGCAGATGCGTTTGCATACAATATGCAGCCATCCCAATTCCTACAGTGCCTGCAGCTTGACGAAGTGCTGCTGCCATCATGGGCAGCTGCACACATACTATCATCATGCAAATTAACGTCAAAAGGCATCTCTATGTAATCCCAGACTGACTACAATCCTCTTTGGCAGCTGTCCCTGCTCCTGAGGCTATTGACTGGAGGCTGCCATGTATAATATTCAGACAGGCCCCTGTAGCCAAGAATGCATTGCCTGTATCCCCCATACATTGCTGTCTTCTTACTTTTAGTGTATCCCTTGGTCTTTTGTAATGTACCTCTTGATACCAACCTATTGCCTCCCAAAATAGCCTAATTCTTACAGAATTCTGGTTTGTATCTGGACACAATTCAAAGGGCTGGTTCTCACCATTAACGCTCTCAATAGCTGGGACCAGTGTACCAAAGGAACTGCCTACTCCCATACAAATCTGTCCAGCAGCTGAAATTTGTATTGGTGCCATTCCGTGTGGCTCCATTGCTGAAGATGTGTGGAAACTAGAGACAGGGCCTTTTCTGTGTTGGTGACTTGGTTGCGGAATGATTTTCTTGCAGCTGGAGTGCCTGATGCCCCATCCCGGCATCAGATGATTATTTTGTATACCTAGACATTTGGGTAATAGTTTTATAAATTTTGTGTCCTCATTTTAATGCTTTAAAACTTTTAATGCTTTAAAACTTTGCACTGAGTTGTCTTTATCACATCTTATATATTGCTCTTTTTCTTCTGCTGCAGTTGATTTTATCTACTATATTAATTTTAGAAAGCTAATAAATATATGCTCTGACCTGGATAGCCCAGGCTCGCCTGAGCTCATCAGGTCTTGGAAGCTAAGCAGCATTGGCATTGGCTAGTATTTTGATGGGAGACCACCAAGAAATACCAGTAGCAAACCACCACTAAATGCCTCTTGCCTTGAAAACCCCACAGGATCACCATAAGTCCATTGTGACTTGATAGCACAAATACATTAATAAATGCATAAGAAAGCTAATAAATATATAAGATAACCCTACAAAATTTAGAAGTATTGCTATTGGGTCAATTTATTGAATTGTGCCAAATGTTCATAAGACAAAGCAGTTAAGATTTTGATGTACATTGCGTATATTTAAAATGTTCTAAGTGGAATATGGCCAGACAGTCCCATGCCTCTCTTAAACTGGGGTGGGAGAAAGACAAACATTCTCTTCTCAAATTGGGCATCAACACCTGCTTTCGTTTTCATCTGACATGAAAGTTATGGGCATTCTAAAGTAGGGAAAGTGAGCATATGAATTTGCCTACAAAGCACAGGTAATGCAACTATAGGCTTTCAGAAGAGAGCCATCTGGTGGCTCATTAAAATTATTGCAATTATAGACAAAAAAAGAAAGGAGCAAATACAGAAAACCGCGTAGAATATCTGTTTAGTGATTAGACAAGTTAAAAGCTTGCAATGCAATTTAAACAGTGAAGAAAGTTGGGGTCTATCGATCCCTACTAGGCATGTGTGTGTGATAGAGTTCTTTCAAGTTAGACAAATCAGAAAAATGTTTTCCTTGAAAGAAAACCACTGTGTGCTTGAAGGTAAGTTACAGCAAACACTTTGTGGCTGGCTCCATTTCCTGTGACAGCCGTTTTGTGGCTGTGCCCACTACACTGTGTCAAAATTCCAAAGGTGCCCCCAAGCTCAAAAAGTTTGAGAACCCCAGGGTTAGATGTCCTATAAGGTCCCTTCCAACTCCAAGGCTGTCTTAAGCTGATCACAACAGCAGTCAAACATTGGTTCAGAGTTTCTACTGCCATCAGCGAAGGAAATACATATATCAAAACTGGAGATGGAAGAAGAAGAAGAAAAGATTGGATTTATACCCCGCCCTCCACTCCCCAAGGGAGTCTCAGAGCGGCTTACAAACTCCTTTTCCCTTCTCCTCCCCACAACAGACACCCTGTGAGGTACGTGGGGCTGAGAGAACTCTTTCCCAAGCTGTCCTTGAGGGAACAGTTGGTACAGAGCTATGGCTTGCCCAAGGTCATCCAGCCAGGTGCAAGTGGAGGAGTGGGGAATCAAACCTGGTTCTCCCAGGTTAGAGTCCGCGCACTTAACCACTACACCAAACTGGATGAGCAGATGTATCCTTAGCTGTGGAATGCTGAGAGCAGGGTCTCAGTTATTTACTCTCAGCATGCTCCGGCTCATAGATGTTTGTGATTTGGGCCTTCCTACAGATACCATCCTTATCTCTTTCAAGACCGGATTCAAGAATACGGTAATTGGTTAATCGTGAGAACCTGTGCTTAGTTGTATAATCAGATGGGGGGGGGGGTTAGGAGTGGATATTAACATCTTCTGGAAAGTTCCATCACGGGAGGTTCCCGTTCGGATCCAAGAAACCACCTGGTGCCAGAAGGCAAAAGACTATAATAAGGTTATAGGTCAGAGGGAAACTTTATGCTTGTGCCATATTATCATGCTTGGATATGTTATGGTACATCATGATCGACTGCAACGTACAGAATGCTTTAGGCTTCAGCTTGAGTTTTTATGCTGCAAGAAGGTGTGCCATCTAGTTACCAGGTACTAAATATATTAGAAAAGTTAGCTTTTCCATTTCTCTGTTGCTAAGCTATAGACCATACTGCATAGTGATGTGCTTCCACCGAGAACCTGTGCGAGCAGGAAGTTGTTGATCTTACCATCCTATAGGGTGGTCCCTTCAGAAGGGTGGGATTAAAATGTAAGAAATATATACTGCACCAATTTTCTGATTTCTGTTAACTACAGCTCAAGGGTAGTTAATCTTTGGAACTACATTTCCAGAAACACAGACCACACCAGAGCATACGCTACAGCTGCTATGGAGAGGCAGGCCACAACATATTGAAAATGCCATAAAGCTTAAGGGGTACTTGCCATGTTGATCACTATGATTATGTAATGGTACTTTCTCTGCAGAGCTCTCGTGTACACTTTTCCCTAAGAAAAAAAATATACACATGGAATTTACAGCAGGTTTTTGGTACGTGAGATATAGAATGAGGGCAGGCAGGAATGTACAAAAGGGATATGTGGAGGGAGTAGGCAGGAACACTATGCAAAACAGTGCCCCGTGTAGAGCTGGAGTTTGCAGAAAAATTGAGTTTGCCATCTAAGGATGAAAAGAAAGAAGTGGTAAAAGTGGGAGGGCATAAGCAGGCAAGGAGAACCAGCAAACAATTATGGAGTTCTGGGGAAACATTTCACCCACATTCATCATTAAGTGGAGTACTGTTGTAAGGCTGGAGGAGTTCCAGAAAAACATGTTCAATTCATCACCCAAAAGATACGGGTTATTTTGCTGAAAGATAAAAGAGCACCCATAAATCCACAGTATGGGCTCCTAACTTTGAAACAGACTTCTGAAACTAGGGCCAACTAGAAAGGAGCATTTACGCAAACCATTATTTTACAGAAGTTTTGTCTTTTAGTGGCTCTTGTTTCTACTGCGGAAATTACATGTACACAACAAACAGTTTCAGCACCAATTTTTCTTTGTCCAAGCATGTGTTGCCAGTGAAGAATAATCTTATCTGTGCTGTGGCAGAACTTACTATGACAGAACTTACCAAAGAAGAACTTACTATTGTTCATATTGCATTCAAAACCAGCTGGTACAACCCCCACAAAAGTAGAAGCCTTTATTGGCTGTATTTACAAAAAGCCCTATGCAAGATGCTTATTAGTTTATTTTACCAGGTAAAGCCCTATTCTGCCCTTTGGTGAGCTCCCAAAGTACCAATAAGTGTCACCAAAGCCAATAAAAGCCAAAGAAGATAAAAAGACCGCACAACCAAGAGCAAGTGGTAATTTTATAAGGGCAAAGTTATGTAAATCCCTGCGAGTACCATGCCATGAGCCCCAATACTGTTTTTTTAATTCCTTTTAAAAGGCAGTTGCAGGTTCTCAATTCTCTTTAAATAATTCACCAGGACCAAGCAGGGTTTTTTTTTTAACCAAAAAGACAAATTAGAAACTATGTAAGGTCTATATTGAATGTAATTGAATATTTTGAAGCACATCCAGCGAAACAGATGGCACTGATCTTTTTAGATGCTGAAAAAGCGTTTGATAATCTTAGCTGGAATTTTATGTTGGAACAACTATTAGATTGGCACTGTGGAGAAAATGTCTATATGTTGGTTAGAGCAATCTACACTAAACAACAAGCAAGAATCTTGCTGAATGGGGATTTAACACAAAGTATTGAGATAGAAAAAAGGAACTAGACAAGGATGTTCACTTTCTCCATTACTCTTTATCTTTGCACTGGAAACATTGAATGATATGGTAAGAAAATATAGTCAGATCAAAGGACTTAAAATAAAAGGAGAGGAATATAAATTACAAACATTTGCAGATTATTTAGTATTTATTTTGGGAGAACCTCTAGAATCTATTATTCAACTTATAAACACACTACAAGAGTATGGAAGGGTAGCTGGACTAAAAATCAACTTCAAGAAAACTAAAATTTTAATGGAAAACTGTACCAAAGATCAGATTCAACAGCTGCAAACAATTTCTAGTATTGAAGTTCAGAAGAAAGTGAAATATTTAGGAATAACTTTAACAAATATATGTAGTTCTTTGCTACAGGACAATTACATGAAACTGCTATCAGAAATTAAGAAAGATTTGGAAAAATGGAAGTACTTATAAATATCCTTAATGGGAGGAATAGCCACCATAAAAATGAACATTTTGCTAAAACTTATTTTTCTATTTCAAACCATCTCAATTTTTAAAAAACCAACAGTACTTTAAAGATTTGGATAAACATATAACACAATTTATCTGGCAAGGAAAGAGACCCAGAATAAAGATGAAAGCACTCCAGGATGCGAAAGAGAGAGCAGGATTTGCCCTACCAGACTGGTCCCTATACTATAAGGCTGCCTCTTTGACTTGGGTGAGAGAATGGATCTTGCTGGACAATCCAAGACTTTTAAAGTTAGAGGGTCATGACCTATTACTTGGTTGGCATGCTTTTGTATGGTATGGTAGAGGCGATTCTCATTAAGTACTTTAAACAGCATATTCTTAGAAGATCATTATTGAAAATGTGGGAAGAAACAAAAAAACCCTTTTATTATACAAAAATACCAAAATGGGTTTCACCACTTGAAGCTTTTATGAATCCCAACTTATTTTTAAAACATACAAAGGGGAGATATAAAGATTTGTTGGACAACAAAAACGTTCTGAAATCAAAAGATACCCTCCAAAAAGAAACGAATTTGAGCTGGTGGGAATGAGTACAATTAGAATCCAGATATACTGAGGACAAATTAATTGCTTTTTGTGAAAAGCATACTGAGTTGGATAAACGGTTGTTGTATACTGATGAAAAAGATTAAAAAGCTGTATGCAATGCCATTAGAAATGAAATAACAAGATGAAGTGGTTAAATGTTCAATTATTAGATGGGCGCAAAATTTAGGTCACAGTATTGAATTAGACCAATGGTACAAAGTATCAAAAATATAAAGTTTACTAAAGCTACTTCTTATAAAGAAATATCCCTGCTCGCGGGGAGGGTGGTGTACAAATTAAATAACTATACAGGATGTTTTATAGATGGTATAACTACCAGTGATTACCAGTACCTAAGTGATGGAGCTGTGAGAACCTCAACTGACACATAAGTAGGCACAGTAAGAAACAGCCCTCCAGGTATATGGATCCCAGGTCACAAGTGGCCTTAAAAGTAATACAGGTGTGATATATTATTTAGAGTGTAAGACTAGAATGAGCAACATTCAAATCCCCAATTGCCACGTGGCTCACTGGGTAATCTTAAATCAGTCACAGGCCCTCAGCCTAACCTACCTCACAGGCTGTTGTGAGGATAAAATGGAGGAGGAAACATGTGTTGTCCTGAGCTCCTTGGAGAAATGGTGTGTTAAAAAGGTATTAAACAAATACACTTAGGCTGCAGTCACACACACTAAATAATCCTTTCAATGCACTTTTGAATTGGATTTTGCCAGTTCACACGGTGAAAATCCAGTTGGAAAGTGCATTGAAAGTGGATTCTTCCATTTCTGCTCTGAGTTGACTCAACGTTTCATGCCTTCTGGAGAGTAGGCGTATGCACAGTCCTCATCAGTTCATTAAGGGAGGGGAGGGGGAATATTACATATGCTTTGAATAGCCCAATATTTTCCTACAAATCTGGAGTGTTTGCAGAAGTCCTTACCATCTTCACTGGCGATCCTGTTACACTGCCCTACTAATCGACATGGGGTCAAGTTTACAGTTAAGGAGGAGTGATGTTATAGCAGGGTCCCCAATATTTTTGAGCCTGTGGGCACCTTGGAAATTCTGACACAGGGTGGTAGACGCAACCACAAACTGGCAGCTGCTGGAGGCACATGCAAGGCCCAAGAGTAATTTTTAAAAATGCACTGAGGGAGAGAGAATAAAATAAATACCATGGTGGCAGCTTGTGCTGAGACAATGCTATTTTAATCTGCACAGCCAATCAGATCTCCAGTGGTCAATCAGAAGCCCTTTTGGGCAGTAGCTTCACCTAGCCATGCCCACTTTTTAAAACACCTGGTGATGGGTACTAGAAAAGGTGTGGGCAAGTGCCATGGCACCCGCACACATCACATTGGGGACCCTTGTGTTATAGTATTTAAAATGTGTTTCAAGTTCTGCATTCCAAAGTTAATGTATTAAATCTCTTAGAGTTTCCTAAAGGTTTTGACAAATTAAGTTTAAACCAGCAGCTTATGAATGCTTTCTCCAAGAATACCAAATACCTGACATATTTAGAGAACTGAAACCCACTCATCAGACACCTATGCCCTCTACAGCTTGCCATGAACTTTCACCTTTCACTTCCCTGGACAAAACCAGACTGTAGCTTGAGAGACACTAGTTTATGGATCAGTATCGTTGTCCTTAAACTTTCTGTGACATATTAAATTATAAAAATAGTATTTTTCCATTTAATATGCTAAATCCAGTTCGGGGATCACAAGAATATATGAAAAGTAATTAGCTTCCCTTTGCTATTTCCCCATATAATACTTCTGAGTCTGTCCTCAAAACCACTTAAGCTCTTCTTTGTACTTTAAAAAATTCTGAAATGAAGAGTTCTGGATTATTTCTTAATATAGCTACGTGACTATGATCCTAATCTCCTTTACTGCTTGCAGAGGCACTTCTGCACACAAAGCAGTGAGGGTCAGTGATTTCCCTCCCCCCACTCCCAGATATCTGCCAAAGCCTGGGAGCAACATTTTGGAGGATATGGCCTGTTGCACTGTGAGGGGGGAAATCTCTTCTGTGCGCCTGGCTTCACTCACCTAGTTTAGGAACCTGTAGCTTCAATAAGTACGTCTAAGTAAGCAACGGCAATTGTTATGGGAAATACAAGTTTCTTCGAGACCTCTGCTGAATCAGGAATTATGGAATCCTGAACCGAATATCAAGGCCTTTAGCTCTTCTCCCCCTTTAGGTATGAATTGTAACAGGCACCAGGAACAGCTGTTTCTGAACATCATAAAAACATGCTTCTGAACGCAGCAAGCATCAAAATCAAATCTACAGTGATAACAGATTAGTGGGGAGGGAGTAAAATATTAAGATACAACAAATATGGTATTTACCCTAAATGACCCTGATTTTAAAACAACTCCCTTTGAGAAAGGTTATATACAAAAAGCTTTGTTATTACTGTACAAACATCTAACCTGTGTGCAAATTTAAGACCATCTCTTATTCATTTTTATTTTCAGGAAACAAAGAAATAGTATAAGGGAAATACAGAAAGGAAAATAAGGGTTGAGACATAATTATGTATATCAAAGATGACTATGATGATTATATGTAACAAAGTATAAAAGACAGAAAGTATTTCTCCCCAACATCCCCTTCATTACACTGAAAAATTTTGGGGACTTTGTCTCTAATGTACAATTATATTTACTTCTAATGGGGCACATTTATATTCATCATTTTACATTTCTAACTTCATAACTAGACTGTTTTGTAGCTACATTTAGTTTTGTTATTACTACATACTCAGTATTACATGTTTTTGCTTCGTGCATACTTGCTATTACTTTTAACAAGTAGGTAACATAACAGAAATACAGAAGGAAAGTCTATATTTCATAATAAGAAAATTAAAGACAGTGTTTCTTCTCAAAATCCACTTCCTTACACAGATTTGTATTCAGGATATTACATTTAAAACTGATTCACATTTCACTTATTCTTCACTACCATACATTTGTATACAATGTTTTAAACTGCTTCTCATTCTAAATTAGTCTCCTCATTGCATAGTACAAACTCCCTCTTTCCTCTGATTTCGTAATTGATGTTTTTCAAATAAGTTGTCAATTTCACCATTACTGCATATTCCACAAGTTTGTTTTCCTGTTTTTCTAAGCCTGGACGTCCAGTTTCCATTTTGCTGCATAAATGATTCTAGCCATTGTTACAATGTATTTGAATATCTCTTCCAAAATGTTCAGCAATTTGTTAAGCAGTATACCTAATAGCCTATTTTTTGCTTCCATAGGAAATTTGAACTTTAATATATTCTGCATTTTCCCATGTATTTCCTTCTAATATCTTTTTGCTTTATTTACATGTCCACCACATATGAAAGAAGGTCCATCTATGTCTTGACATTTCCAGCACTTCTTTTGTAGTTTTTATTTGCTTTCTCAATATCCTTTGGAGTTATATATTATTTAAAGAACATTTTATACCAATTTTCTTTTAATGCCTGGCTGGGTGTAAACTTGATGTCTTTTCCCCATAACCGCTCCCATTGATACTGTTCTTTGAAGTTCTGCATCCATTCAATCATACATTTTTTCACTTGTTCTTCTGTTTCTAGTTGGAGTAATAACTTATACATCCATTGTAGTAAATGCTCTTTTTGTTTTATAATCAGCTGTTTGAACTCAGCCACTTCTCTTAGAGCCCCACCTTCAGTGTTAATGATCTTCTTTAGCCTTGAGGCTGATTGATGGCACTCCTGGGAAAAAACACTCGTCTTTGCTTCAGGTAAGTAGATTTCCCCTAATCCTTGGCAAGGTTTTGTAATTTTTTTTTTTAAATTTCAGGATTTTAAAAAAGATGGCAATGATATTCTAAATGAATAAATGTACATGTGACTTAAAAAAAAAAGGTGGACCGTCCCCTTGAAGCAGGAGAGATGGGCAAGAATGAAGGCTTACTCAGCATAAGTTCTATCAAACTGAATATCTGTCATTCAAGTTGTGACACCTGGAGAAAACTGTATTCTTACATCAGGTTAATAATCAGTTGTGACCTCTTTTATATATGTCTGTTCTCTCTATTTAAATGGTTGTGTTGTAGGCACCTGCACCTCTAACACTGGCAAAAAGGGTGGGGGGGGGAATTAGAGAAGCAATAATAAACCTATTTGTGAGAGAAGAGTAAAAATTCTTGCACTTAATTTCAGGTTGTTTTTCCTTTATGTATGTTTGTCCTGAGATGCCCTGGTGCTGTTCTGCACGTATTTCAGTGCTTCATCACAGAAGCAGAGCATTGATTAGGACAGGACATAAGGTACAGCATAGATTTCCCCTGATAACCTTCAGCCTTATTCTGGCAGAAATCACAGAACAGCAGGCATGAATATATTCTAATTAAATCACATTCTCTTAAATACATAAAAATAACCCTTAGGATAATGTTAACATTTAAAACATTAAAGAAGGTTAGACTTGGCATCAGTCCCCAAATTGCCAAAGACAAAAGAAGAAAGTCCTCAAATTGCCAAAGATGAAAGTTCTCTATCCATGGAGATCTGATGCTCAAACCTGATTAAGCTAACCAGTTCTGAGCTAGAAATGAGGCCATGTGCCCTGAAAAAATGTCCTGAAATTGATACAGAATGCAATACTGCATGTAACAATAGCCCTCCAGTGTGTTATTGTAGTCTTGATACTTCCGGAAAAATAGCACACACAGGAGCCAAAGCAGGATCAAACTGCCTTGGTATTTCTGCATTCAGTTCTGCTAATATCAGGAACAAGAATATTTTTTCCAATACCCAGGAAAGCATTTTACAAATGCACTTTCTTCAAACAAAACACGGAAAAAGAGGTTGTACTTACAACCTAATCCAGTCTCCTTTCCATCACTATAATAAGGGATGAGGCCACTTCAGATACCAAAATTACAATTCCACAGGGCCTGCAAATGGAGCTGTTCTACCAGGCTTTGGCTGAGGCAGCGGATGTCCAAATGACACCAGCCTTCCCTGCTCAACTTGATCAATCTGCTCCATCCACCTCCTTTGCCTTAGGGCACTGCCTATACCGACTGGCGCCAGCACCTGCTGTTTCTGGTTTCCCTGAAATGTGCCCGCCCTGACATTATCGCAACAGGCACTGTAATTAGAAATGGGTAAGCTGCCATCAGGGAGTGTTTTAAGGATTTATTCAGATGAAATTGTTGACGTTTTTATGAATTATTATTTATCGTTTTACTATATGTTGTGAGCAATGCTCCCCCTAAGCTATGTGGTCCTGTGAGCAAAAGTTCTACTTTGTGAGGTACAGGCATTACAGTGAGAAGGTGATTTGGCTGCTGCATACATTAGTTTGCTCTGGAGCCATACTTCCTGGGCTAAAACAAAAATGTGTGAGCTGGAGGCTAAAAAACTGTAGGGCAGGATATAAATAAATAAATAAATAAAAGTCTGCAGCCCCATCAGAGCCTACAGTATCTACACTGCACCCAGTGGACCTACTCTGCCATTTTGCACCTAGATTGCCCTTGGCTGTACCCGCCAAAGGGGCCACAGTGGCTCAGAGGCTAAGATGCTGAGTTGCAGACTGGAAGGTCGGTAGCTCGGCAGTTCGAGACCCTACTGCCGCATGACGCACTGAGTTCCCATCTGTGCCCCAGCTCCTGCCAACCTAGCAGTTCAAAAGCAAGAAACTGCAAGTAGACAAATAGGTTCCGCTTCAGTGGGAAGGTAACAGCATTCCATGCCCCTCAGTGTTTAGTCATGCTGGCCACATAACTATGGCGAAGTCTTCGGACAGCACTGGCTCTTCGGCTTGAAAACAGAGATGAGTACCACCCCCTAGAGTTGGATTTGACTAGCTTTTAAGCAAGGGAAACCTTTACCTTTACCCACCAATCCAACTAGTGTACTTTACCTGGAAACAGGGTCCTACAAATATGCTGTTAAACAGTAACTCTGTACACATTTCACTACAGTAAACATGGATACAATCCATTTACAGCATGTACACATTATTTGCACACTTGTTATTTCTTACATTCAACATGTGTACACAATTTAAACCCAACATTTATCAAGGTGCAATTTTAGTTCCATTTTAGGGGCCATGGTTCAGTGGCAGAGCATCTGCTTTGCATCAGAAGGTTTGGTCCCTGGTATTTTCAGCTAAAGGCACCAGGTAGCAAGTGATGGGAAAGACCTCATCCTGAAACCCTGGAGAGCAGCTGCCAGACAGAATACATGATACTGACCTTGATAAACCAATCATTGGTCTCAGTTTGTGTGTCCAAACTGTTGTCTCTTTTCCACAATTGATGTAAGAGGGTGCATGCATGATGTATGCACATCCACTGAAATATACATCCACTGACAATGTAAAAATGAGCTTTTGTGATACATCAAATCTTCCCCCGCACACATACACTTATGGGCTGTCAGCTCTGGGTTGGAAAATCCTTGGAACTTTGGGGGGGGGGGTGGAGCCTGAGGGGGTCAAGGTTTGGGGTGGGACAGCAATGGGCATAATGCCATAGGAGCCCACCTCCCAAAGTGGCCATTTTCTGCAGGGGAACTGATCCCTGTAACTTGGACATCAACTGTAATCAGTCAGCAACCCTAGGCATAGCTCATTTCAGGCACAGCTTAATCCACGCGAGCCGGTTTGGTGTAGTGGTTAAGAGCAGCAGACTCTAATCCGGGAGAACCAGGTTTGATTCCCCACTCCTCCACTTGCAGCTGCTGGATGACCTTGGGCAAGCCATAGTTCTGTCAGAGCTGTTCTTGAAAGAGCAGTCTTCAAAAGAGCTCTCTCAGCCCCACTTACCTCACTGGGTGTCTGCTGCGGGGAGGGGAGGGGAAGGGAAGGGAAAGGAGTTTGTAAGCCGCTCTGAGACTCCGAGTGAAGGGCGGGGTCTAAATCCAATCTCTTCTTCGTCTCTTAACCATTGCGCAAAACTTGGGCCGTCCCCACCATCTCTTTACCAAAAAGGAGTTAGACTACATGTGCCATCCCCACCCACCCCCGTACACCATGAGGGAGGGAAGGCCTCACGCAACGCTGAAGGCCGCGACAAGGGGGAACAGAGGAGGCTACGCAACGGGCCAGCAGAGCCCCCCCAATCTGCCGGGACAGAAACCACCCCCCCTCCCCGCCGCGTTCGCTCCCTTTCCGCCTCAGAGGCGTCCTCTCGCCGGCGTCTCTTCGTGCGCCTCAGCCTCTCCCCGCCCACATCTTCCCTTCCAGCCAATCGGAACGCGCCGCTCGGGAGAGGGAGGCGGCCTGGCGGGCGTGGCTGTTGCCCGTCTGTCTGAGAACGAGGCTGCCACCTCCTCCTCCCCTGTCCCGTGCCCCTCCCCTCCCTCCCCCCGCCTCCCTCGCTCTCTCTCTCCGTCGCTCGCCCGCTGCCTTCGCTACCGGCACATTCCGGCGCCCTGCCAAGGCCTCAGCCCAGGGGAGCGGCTCGGGCAGGCGAGGAAGGAGGCCGCGCGATCCGCCGAGTCAGGCGCCGGGCCGGGTGGAGGGGAGCGAGGGTGGCTCGCCAGGGAGCCGGAGCCGCTGCCGCCGCCGCGGTGTGTTGAGGAGAGAGAGACTCGAGCGGGCGAGGCCGAGAGGCGGAAGCAGCGCCGGGAAAGGGGGGCCCCGGCTGGGTCCGGCCTGGGTGAGGAAGGAGGAAGAGGAGGGAGGAGGAGGAGAAGAGGCCGCGCTCCCTGCCTCCCGCCATGGCCGACAACGAGAAGCTGGACAACCAACGGCTGAAGAACTTTAAGAACAAAGGCCGCGACCTGGAGGTAGCTCCCTCCCTCCCTCCCTTCCTGGCCGGCCCGCGGCTGGTCCCCCGCTTCGGGCTCAGGGAGGGGCCCCGGTGGGCAGGCCTGGGCGGGCGGCCGGAGGACGGCGGGCACAGGAGAGGAAGGGAAGGGAAGGAGGACAGGGCCGCCGCCGCTGCTGTTGTGGCGTCTCTGCTAATCTCCCGCGGCGGTTGCGGGCCCGGCCTCCAGGCGCTGCCGGGTCGTGCGTGGGCCGCTCTGCCAGTCATGGAGGACGCGGCGCGGGGACTGGCTGCCCGGGGGTGGCTTTGGGGAAGCGCCGCCGCGGGGGTGGGGAGGGGAAAGCAAGGGGCCTAGGCCGCTTCCATGGGCGCCGGCGCCGCCGCCTTGTGTTCCCCCTTTTCCCATCCGACGGGAAGCGCTACGAAAAGGGGGTGGGTTGTGGGGAGGGCTCTTGCTTCTGCCCTGAGACTTCCTTGAATCAGCCCCCGCCCGCGGTAAGAGGGCGAGGGAGGCACTAGGTGGGTCGGGTGGAAGGAAGGAAGGAAGGAAAGGGGGCGCCGCTTCCTCCCCACCTACTCTCGGCTGCCTGCCATGGGAGCTGCCTGTCGGATGACACGTGTATTTATTCCCCCCACCCGCATGCGTATTTTTATCAGGCAAGGTTGGCTGGGCCTTAACGCTGTTGTCGGCTTAGGAAGCCGGCCTTCCGCTTAGCCACACTGTTAAATCTTCAGGGATGCTACGTAGTTTGAAATTGCTTGATCATACGACCCAAAAAATAAACGGCTCTCTCTGCACAGGCACTGGAAGAAATGCCTGATGTGGGTTTTTTTTATTCATGGGGTTTTTTTTAATGGCATTAACGGAAAGGTACCGTTAAATCCTACACATACTGTATTCAATACAGAAATAAAGTTTAGAAGAAACGTTTTAATTATGAAATTTCATCTGATAGTTGTCATGGTCCATGAGAAGAATGTCCAGATCCTGTTCATCAGGTTGCCAGTTCATGTTTTCCTTGTGAAAACGGTATGGCTTACAAATGTCACAGCCTGATTTGGGATAGAATCAGCTGCAGAAGGCCATCCTGACATGAGTAGATGCTGCTGTTTCCCCTCATATGAACAGTGTCTTAGCAGTGAGAGATGTGTGTAGAATTCTGGTTCAGCTTGCAGGAATTTCGGGTTCTAAGTTTTTGTGGTGTATTACAGTGGTGGCACAATTTCTTGGTAAGTATCACAACCCAAGTCTATGAGAGAATGGCAGTGTAGTGCAGAGTAAGAATGAGTCTGTACCTGCCTTCCACGAGGCAGTTTGTGGCTGATTTTTGTTCCTAATCTATTGGGGTGTAAGCGGCAGGAAATCACTAGAGAAGCAGATAGGACTGCTGACCCGTTGTGTCATAGTTAGGCTTACAGACTTTCCTGCACCTGTCCAGGTATGCCCTCAAAACTCCTGCTACCTGTTCAACCTGTGCCTCCCATGAATGGCCTTGTATAGCACATAATGTGCTATTTGGGCAATATGTAGAAAAATTGTTCCCAGCATGCTCAGTGTTGTCTTGTTTCACCCAGTGTGGTGGAAGGGTAAACAAAGCATAGGACTGTCTCAATCCCTGTTGCAAATTGCCCCCTGCCCCCCCTGTGATTCCCTTACCTCAGTTCTTCAGGGATCTATGGCTTAGGGTTCTACTGAGTAATTACACTTTAAATGTTTGAGTTCTTCCATAGCAGGATAAGATGCAGTTTGCTATACACAAGGGAACTATCCCAAATTTTGGTCCACTGCTAAACTTGCGTGCATTCTTGCCAGGACTTTATTTGACCTTTGAATAACTTCATGATAATAATTGGATGCTGATCCAGAAATACTGAATAATTTTACTTTATTCTTACATTCTTATTCTGGGGTGTTTTTTTTTCCTTCTCCAAATACGAAAAATGTTGGAATTATTTGGTCGGATGTTGCCAGAGGTTTAATAATTATGTAGTTTTAAAAACCAAAAAACCCAAAGTATTCCTGATACCTTGAACACTTCTTGTTCATTCAAAAAGTGATCTTTGAACCATAAACAGTTAGGTAAGTTTTTTTTAAGCCCTTTCCTAGTTAATTTCTCCGCTGTATGTGCTCATGCATAAGTTTTAAATCTCCACTGTGTAATGTCCCTGTATTTTGGTTCAGGAATATGTTCCTCCCAGAGTTCAGAATGAAGTCCTGAGATGGACTGCCCTTCATGCAGGAGGGACAATTTGGAGCATCATAGCAAATGGTAATGGCAGGAACATGGTTTTTCCCCCTCTGTCCAGCCACACTCTTGATATGAAATCCTCTATCCATAGGTTAAGATAGTAGTGAAGCATTGTATAGCATATCAAGCTGGATGCTTCATGGCTTCAAGTTCCACTTTCCTGCCACCTCTGGAAGCAAGTTTGAAGCCAATGCTTCTGTATCACAGAGGGATTTCCCTGTACTGAGGGTCTGTGGAAATGATGGAAGAATGGGAATAGATATTTCAAGAATTAAAATTGGTAAATAATTGTGGTCCCTCCTGAATCAAATCAGGACTATGGCATGTGTGTGTGGAGTTAATACTTTTGTCCTATTTTCCCTATGTCAGGAGGCCTTGAGTTATTTGCCTGTTAGGGACACATGAAGGCCTGTATGTGCCTATATGTTTTCCTTAGCAGTGCTGATAACTTGCAGAAGGGGTGGGGGAATTTGAGGTCAGGGTTAAATACCAAATCAGGAGCTTTGCAGCTGCTATTTGCCAATTTTAAAATGCTCAGGAGATCAATTCATGGATTTCACAGTATCTTATTTGGTTGACCTTGAGTCATCCAAAATCTAGCTGCCTTTGTAACTGTGACTGGACTTGTGCAATCTTTGAATAAATAAGTTTATCCCAGACCTTTAAATTAGCAACGTTTTAATTTGTTAGTTTTAACGGAAGTTTTTATTAGAATTTTCAGAGAAGAGTTAGATGGAACAAGAAGGGGGACCCGCGATACTCACGGGGGAAGTATCCCAATCCTTCTCCCACCCACCCACCCCGGCAGCGGTGGCAAGCCCCGCCAAACCTCTCTCCTCCCCTCCAGCACTGGTGGTGGTGAGGCCTGAGCAGCTCCAGCCACCGGGCCCACCGAGCCTTCTCCCTCCTCCCCCCGGCGGTGGCAAGGCCTGAGTGGCTCCAGCTGCCAGGCCCACCAAGCCTCCCCCCCCAACAGCCAAAGTGTTCTCTGCTCATGAGCAGGGAATGCTTTTACTTTTGGGGGGATTTAAGTATCCCTCCCAATTTTTTTTTTACTTTTAGGATTTTTCTGCACACCTGGGGAGTCTCCCAAGTGTGCAAAAAAAAATCTCTCTGCCCCCCAAGTGCCCCCTTCATGCAGATTTAGATACCTGCACGGAGGGGGCAACTTGGCTATTAGTATATAGATATCACTTGCTTGAAAAGAAATTGTCAGGGGTCTATGCCTATTTGAGGTGCTATCAAATGGACAGAAAATGTCATGAACCTTACAAAGACAAATATTATTTACATTTAACATTTACTTCATTGTTCCCAATGGAGAGCCAAACAAGCTTTCAGCATCCTTCACCACTCTACCATTTTATCTTAACAACTCCTATGTGAAGGAGGTTAGGGTAAGAGACTGAGTGGGCCAAGGTCACCCAACAAGCTTCCATGGCAATGTGGGGATTCAACCTTGGGTCTTCTAGATCCTAGTCCAGCTCTAACCATGACACCATGCTGCCTCTCAATCAAAGAAAAATTAAAGTATGTATTCTCGCAGATACTATTCTTGGCAAGCATGTGATCCTTGTGATGGAATGTAGGAAAAGGCCTGGGAGAAAACATGATCTGTGTCAATAAATAGCACTTCATACTTCCTGTCATTTTGAGAATAAGATGTCTAAGATTATTGCTTAGTGCATATGAGTTAAATCCTATGCCTTCTTCCCACCAGTGCAAGAAGCCTTGCACCAGTAGAGGCTACAGTTACCAGCTTTGTGCGGCTTAGCATACGTTCTCCCCAACCACCAACAGTACCTTTTCAATGCTTACAAGTGACTGATGGGAGAAGGAAGAGGCGTGAAAGATCTGCCTCTGCCAACACGTTCCACTGGCACTGCACGGGACCCAGTCCAGTGTCTTAATCTGTTAATTGTCACTGGGGAGATGTAATGTGTGTAACCTCCCTCTGTTGAAGTTAATAGGATAATCTGCGTGTGCAGCATTCTGCATTAGGGAAAACATTTAATGTGAGTAAACCATAAGAAGAGAGTTCTGCATTGTACTTAAGGATTACAGTAAACATGTGCTTACGAGAAATCACATCATAATATTTAAAATACAAGGTCAGTTTGAAGGGAAAATGCTATGCAACTGAAAAAATGGTTATTTGGTAGCTCAGTGTGAGAGGTGGGTCTGGGGTACAAAGAGACTAGTCTAATTAAGTTACCAGCAAATCCTGCTTTAGCTGTATGACTTGATATATCCCTATGATGAGTGCTAGAGCTAGGACTGCTGTATTTGTTTGCAGGTGTCTTACTCTGCAGCCCTTTTTTGATTTGCATGTGGAAGGAAGGGGAGGGTAGAAGACTTGCCCTAGGTATTTGATGACCCCTTTGTCACTGCACATTGTAAGGTATGTCACGGGATACTTTATAGTATCATGGAAGATTATAACAGATTTTGTGCAGAAGTGTTGCAAGAAATCTTGAAGAATATCTTTTAGATTCTCTATTATTTTCATGGATGTGCCTAAAATTATTGCTATCATGGGCAGCCTTTTAGCTTGCTCATATGTTTAGGTTGGCTCTGGAAAAGGTTTGGGGCTAAACTTAACTTATTCCTGGAACATTGAGGGATCCTTCCCTCAACCAGGTTTGTGGTATGTACTGTGGAGTGTATGAATTTTAAAGGGCTTGGTGGTATGGGTACCTTTGTATTAGAATGTTAAGCTTGAATTGCATTCTTGGGGGGGGGACTGAAGAAAGTACCAGGAGCAGTCTAGCATTTTGACAGTCTAGATCGCTGTGCTATAGGATGGAGCGGGGTGGGCCATATTTCAGGATCTCTAGCAGTGTTATCTAGTAGTGTACCAGTAAACACTGGTGTACTTTGAAATGTTTTTTAAAATAGAAAATTTTTAAAAAATACTGAAGAGTTGGAAGTTTGTTTGCTGGTTCTATTGCATGCTGAAGAGGCAACTCTTCAATTCAAATTTTAAAATTTAATCTGAAGGCTGCTTGTGTTGTCCCACAGTGCCAGTGGCTGCAGTGGAAATTTACACAACCGGGGGGAGACTAGAGCTATAATACGTATATAATGATATCAGGCTTTTGCCCTGACCTGGATAGCCCAGGCTAGCTCAAAAATTGTCAGATCTTGGAAGTTAAGCAGGGTTGGCCCCGTTAGTATTTGGATGGGAGACCACCAAGGATGTCCAGATTCATGGCGCAGAGGCAGGCAATGGCAAACCCCTTCTGAATTTCTCTTGTTTGAAAACCCTACAAAGTTGCCATAAGTTGGCTGCGAGTTGATGGTGCTTTCCACCACCAATATAGGCTTTAGTGGATCATGGCCACAGAGTACAAATGTAGCAATTGAGTTGCAATTCAGAATCGTTTTAAATACCCTCCCACATTATGATAAAAAAAATTAAATAACAGTCAAATAATGGTCCTCAGAAAATCATAATTTAGGAACCACTGCTGTGGAGGATGCTGTCAATGCTCCCTCTAAGCTGTGGAGTCTTGTGAGCAAAAATTCTTCTTTGTGAGCTGCTGGCATTAAAGTTGTGAGCAAGCGATTTGGCTACTGCATAAATTAGTTTGCTCTGGAACCATCCTTTTTGAGCTAAGCCAAAAATGTGTGAGCTGGAGGCTAAGAAACCGTGAGCTAGCTCACACTAACTCAGCTTAGAGGGAACACTAGATGCCGTGTGTAAAAGCTTTGATCAGGTGCCTTCATTGGTTCCATTAATATTTTGCTACTGCGAGAATTGTTCGGATTCCTTGTGCAGCCAGCCTGCACAGATTTTTATTTATTTACTGAGATGCATGGTGAATTACAAAACTTAAAAAAAAAAATCTGGACTGCACAAGTAACAATGTAGTTGGACCAAGATTATAGAATTGGGGTGGGGTGGGGAATGCACCCACACCTGGCCCTGAAACTAAGACATGATATATCATAATGCAAAAAGTGGTTTACAAAGGTAGAAGGCAGCTATATGTGTTCTTTTCACTCCTGTAGGAATATTTTTTTCATCGATTGAATTGGATACACCCCCCCACCCCCTATCCCATCTGATCTTGAGACAGTTGAATCCCAAGGTTGTGAGATCCACAGGCACTGATGTGGAGGGAGGAGGGCTGTACTGTGGGGGGACTGAAGACAAATTTTCTTTCCTGCTTCTGTCAGTGCAGCTGTGTTAATGAACGGAAAGGGTGATTTTTGCCCTTGTTCTCCCTCTCAGTGCATCTCCTTAACCTGCATGGGAAAAGTCCATATAGGCCATAGGCCTGCGACCTCAGGAATCAGTGTTCCCAGGGTTCAGTGAGATTGCTGAATGGAGGGGAGCTCAGAAAAGATCCCAGGTCCTTGTGCTCCCTGTTCATACAATCCAGCCCACTGTAAGGAAGTATAAGGTTTTTATATAAGAGATTTAGCTAAACCTGCTCATTTTAGTCTTTATATTGTTTCTCCTGAATTATGTTAAGCAAAGTATTTTTTTGGCTGCAATCTAACACATGAAATCCACTTTCAATGCACTTTTGAATTGGATTTTGCCAGTTCACACAGTAAAATCCTGTTGGAAAGTGCTTTGAAAGTGGATTATTTAGTGTGTGTGATCACAGCCTTGGTGTAAAACTTGAGACTGCTAAAGGTCTGAATACAGGTAGACACTGAACAGTAAGTACTTTACATGTCCAGAGGATTAAATGAGGTGTTAACAGTGTCTTTTAAATTATTTTAAATTTTCAGTAGGTCTCAAAGTATTTTATTGTCCTTACAAATCTTATTTCATTTATGCCTAAACTATTGTTGCTTGCTCATTTTTTCCTAATGTCTTAGGCAGATGACCAGGTTGCAAAATTCTTACTTGTGTAAAATGCTCAGTTGAAATACTGATATTTTTAAAGCATGCTGCTGCCATGCTTTAAAGTGTTACATTCTGAGACATTTTCTGTAGTTTAATGGGATAGCTTATTCTTCCTCACCAGCATTTTGGGAAGCAGGGGTTGGGTTTTCTTCTGTGTATGTCTATGGCAGGCTGTGCCCCTTGAGGCTGAAGCTAGCATGGACATGGCAAAGGCAGGCTTGCCAATAACTTACAGGTACCTTGATACCAGGTACTGGGTCATCTTGCTCACTTTTCTTGTGAAAGATGAAATGGTTTTCTGTAAGGCAATAGATTAACGTAAGATTGCTTAATACTATGCAGACAGGACCAAGAGGATGCTTTCCAAGGCAAATCACCTCCGGGTTTTCCTGCAAAACTCCCCAAATCAAGAAAAATATATCTTGCTTTCCTCCCATAACTGCTGTGTGGCATTGATTCTGTCTCTTGAACAAACTAATCATGTTCAGTTTCAACAGAAGGCCAGTGTTCTAACACCAGGAAGTAAGCACAGCCACATCCAAAATGAGAGAGAGATGATACTAAGCATCTTCCTCGTTGGCAGCTAAGGATCACTTTCAAGGAGAAAGAAAGGATTCCTGAAATTCTGGGTGGCTTCCCAAGCAGCAGATCTTCTCCTGAGAGAACCTCCCAGACTGGCACTCTTCACAACAGGCTGGGCAGCTTCCCCAAGAGAGGTCTGACAAGGAAGCCACACAGCCTGCCATGTTGTATGTGAGGCTGAAGAGCTTCTCTTCCAGCAGCAGTCTACTGGTAAGGGTTTGAGAAAGATGACTGCTGTGTATGAAATGATTAAAACCTTTTTGCAAAACAGTGCATGTCTTCACTCGTGTTATACTAACAGCTACCACACTAATAGTTTGCATTATACTAATAGCAGGGCAAAAGTCAGACTTTAGGCAAGCATTTTTTGCATTTATATAGTTGATTTAGTATTAAGACTTCACAAATATAGAGCAAACAGAATTTTTCACATTGCAAAAATAGGAATGTAGATCCAGTATTGACATGCTGTGTGCATATGCCCAATTCGTATTCATTCTCCTCTCCCTCCAGTCTTTATTGAGCCAATCATCATAGTGCCTGTATCACAGTTACTCTCTCTCTCTCTCTCTCTGTGCATGCAGTGTGCATCTCCTTCTTTGCAGGTAATAGTTTTCAGGTTTGCCGAACATGTGAGCTGGCCTCTAGTGTACCAGTCATTTATTGCTGTTGAGTTCTTGCATGTCTAGTCAAGAAAAACATCAGATTGGCAGTTCTTCACAGTTTAATTGTGCCTTCCATTAACTGTATAATAGTAAAATACTTCTTAATTCTAAAAATGGATGTTTTTCTAGTGCAGTTTGCAGCTTAGTTCAGAGTTGGAAGACACTGTTTTCAAATGGAAGTTTTAGTTAATTTAAAGTCCTATAGTGTGTTGACGTGTGGTGATGTCTCAGCAACAGGTGACACACGGTTTTATCCTATACTGGTTTGTTAGATTGATTGTGTTTTTATATAAAGTTCCTAAGACTGCAATAGATGCTGTATTCAGGCATATCAAGGAGTTCCTTTCTGCCTGGTGGCAGGGATGAAGAACTTCAATTTGAGAGGAAATGTGTACTTTTGGAAATGTTGCCTTGTGGCTATGCTGCATATCTGGACCTGGCTTGATCCTATAGATTAACGTGAAATATAAGACCAGTGTGGATGTATCTACACTCACTGGTATCTTAGTGCCATGGCTGTAATGCCTTACTGTTTGCAAGGTCAAGGCAACATTTTGGTACAGCTGCCATTTCCCTCTGCTGTTTGGTCAGAAGTGACTGTAAATAATCTCTTCAAGTTTTCTCAGTGATATTTGTACCACTGCTTATGACAAAAACAGTTAAAATATTATTTGGGCCTCACTTTATGCTACTGTGTGGAGCCATTTCATAGTTTTGGAAGCACCATAAGATGTTTAGGGGATACTGTCAGCTTTCTAGGCACCACCTCTATAGTGAGTTGTAAAATTTAATGTTGATGTCTTAAATTTTCAGGCACCTTGGTGTTTTCAGTTTTTCCATTCCTTATGACTTAAGCTGATACATAGGGCATTGCACTTCACAGTGTTCAAATCACCTCATGTACCAAATTCTTAGCAATCTCTTACACTAAACCTGCAAGGTAAACTAGTTTTCTTATCCTTGTACTGTGGAACTGTGGCTTGTCTGCTTAGACTAGGATTGAAATGGAAACATCCCAGTTTACATTCTCAGCCACTACACTGTGCCAGCCTGACAGGCACTTAAAACGTGCTTTATCGAATGGTGATACTATTTTACTGCTCCTTTATTTTGCCTTCCTTGTTTAGTTCTTAGATGTTAAGCTAAGAAGCACATAGCTGCTGGGATTTAATGTGGAATTGGCGAGGGAAAGATCCTTTCAGGCCTCTGTGTTTATGTTTAAGGAAGTGTGTGTATGTGTAGCAGTGCCTTGAATCTGATTCATTAACTTCCATTGGAGGGCTTTGGACAAACTTCCTGGAAGGAAGATGCAAGAAGACAGCATGGTTTTAACATTACCAGTGCTGTGAATGTATCAGACAACTCTTGACAACTCTAACTTAAAATATAGTTAGCTACTCTAAAAGCTGGCTTGTTTCTATAAACATAAATGTTGCATACATTGTAGAACTTAAATCTGTTAAATGTGTTGTTGGAACACATCTTTGTACTTACTTCTGTATCAAGAACTGCATGCTTGTTTTTAAAAACAATTGGCTGGCTGTTCTTTTTAAGATCCATGT
Organism: Lepidodactylus listeri; assembly: GCA_029233225.1. Lineage (NCBI taxonomy): Eukaryota > Metazoa > Chordata > Lepidosauria > Squamata > Gekkonidae > Lepidodactylus > Lepidodactylus listeri. The sequence continues at coordinate 28,816,017 of JARCFY010000005.1, forward strand.
GAATGAATGGGTCTTGTTGCTGACAGGCAAAAGTACTATGCATGAGCAGAATGTTGACTTAGAGGTGACTGCTTAAAATATTATCTGGTGCAACATGGAGTGTGGTCTAGATGTTGCTGCATCACAGAATCTCACCTGAACAGAGAATTTAGGCTGCCATCTTAATTCTAATCTGAAGCAAGTGTTTAAATCTATTAGTATTGTATACTATATCCTAAATTTTTCATTTTTGTCTAACAGTCTCAAGCATTACAAAGATGCAAGCAAAGAACATAAGACACTTGTATATCAAATTTTGGATGCTACTGCATTAATAAAGAAGGGGGCCCACACCAAAGGGGAAAAGTTCCTTTTACTACTATACATGGAGGGTGAGAAGTGAATGTCAGTAAATACAGATTAATAGTAAATTCTTAGTTGATGGGGCAGTATTAAAATTGAGACTATGTCTCTCATACACAGGTAAACAAGCTTAGTAACTGGAATGAAAGAGAAATGATGAATCCAGGGTTGTTCATAGCCATGTACTCATTTACTGTGCCTTCACTGTTTTAATACTCAGATATCTAGTTTTCTTTCACTTGCTTTTTAATGCCAACTGTTCATTTTTAAGCCTTGAGGCAAATTTATACGAGCATAAGTGAGGTGTTATTTCTTTTTTAAACTCATCAGGAATTGTTTGAAAGAATCCCATGTGAAAATTGTACTCACATGTAAAAGTTGTTTCAAAAAGACTTCTAGACTGTGCTTTAGTGAACGTTGGAAGCAGGGTATAATTGTCTTTTTTTTTGGACTTTTCAGACAATGAGAAGACAACGAAATGAAGTAGTTGTCGAATTAAGAAAGGTAAGTTTATTTAATATTTTTAGAACTACTGTGTGCAGACTCTGGATCCAGACATCACAGAGAAAGGGAGCCATTTTTATGTCCCTTACGTTCTTGTCTAGTCTTTCCCCTTTTCTTTGTCAAGGTGCACTCTGTTCCTGTGCATGAGAATGCAAATACTGCCCTTCTGAATCATGCTGAAGATCTGGTCTAGGGCGGCATTGTATTTCCAGTGTTGACCATGTAGATTGGGGTCCCCAGCATGGTGCCTTTGGACACCATAGCACCTGCTGACACCTTTCCTGGGACCCACCAACCGTTTTTAGAAAGTGGGTGGGATCAGGTGGGGCATTCGTCCAGCAGGGCTTCTGATTGACCATTGGAGATCCAATTGACTGGGCAGATTAAAATATAACACTGCCACTGTAGTATTGGTTTTATTCTCTCACTTTCCCAGTGTATTTTTTAAATTACTCCCTTCTCCCTTCACTTGGCTTCCTCTGGGTGTGTGGCTGGACCTCCTGTGGCAGCCATTTTGTGGTCTTACCCACCACCTTATGTCAGAATTCCAGAGGTGCCCACAGGATCAAAACGGTAGGGGACACATGATGTAGGTGCTTCCTGAAGCTCATGACCAAGACATGACAGTGTTTTTTATCCATCAAAATCCAAATGTTTGCTGTCTCTGACCTTGGAGAGTCTATGTAACTGTCCTGACTTCTAGCAATTGATAGATAAATTGATCCACAATATGTCTAATATTTATCGCAACTTGTATAGAGAATACTACAAATTAATTCTACGTTAACTTGTACCATTGGGAGAAATTTCACTCTTTTTGAATGCAATTAATGAGACAGTATTGTCTGCTGATGTTGCTTTGTGGGCTTTGGCACTTGGCTTCAGAATAATTAGGGTGTTTGCTTCTGCAGCCCGAAGCTTTTGTTTTCCCTTACTAGCCAAGATTTTTCCTAGCCATGGTTGTCATTCAGATTGGTAAATAGCTGAAGCAGGAAGCTGCTCTCACTTGATCTGCCTCACCTCTCTCTGACTTCACATAAAGCATTTGAGCTCTACTAATACTACTGTTTAGATCAGTACCATTGTTTTCTGTATATAATAATGGATTACTTTAAGCTCTGCACATAGGAGTGGATATTTGCTCCTGTTATTTCCTGGCTCTGTGATGGACATTTTTTGTTAGGCTCTGGGCTTCTCTAGGTACTGTAGATGTACAGGTTGTGCTTTTGGGATGAATAATCTTGGGAATATGTAATGAGAAAATATTTTAGAAATAATCAGGATGGTAAATTCGGTATATCTGCATAACCATAGGTCTTCTGAAAATTATGTTTATGGGGGGAAACAACACCCTGCCAGTGTGTGCTCTTAGAAACTGTAGGGGATCTCGACAGATCTTTCAGTTTCAAAGGGTGAATAATTGCTGCTCTGAATAGTGCTCTTCCTCTGCTGTGTTTGCTGTTCCATGATGCTGCAGTCATGTAAAATATATCTCTGTATATATCTTCCTTTAGTTGTATCACCCCCCCCCCCAAATGTTAAAGTTTTAGTAGGGGTAAAAACCATATGAATTTAACACATGTGGCAGCAGTAGAATTTCAGTTTCCTTGGTACATGTCATTAAAAGTTGGGCAGCAAAAGACTGGCATGTAGGCATAAGTCACAGGGGCAGTAAAGTTATTGTATTAATGTTTCCTGATGTTCAAAATATAATTTCTCTGTTGAATTAAAGAGAAAATCTGCTGGGCAAGTTAAGAGTGAATGTAAATACAAATAGTGTATGATTGTCTAGTATAAAAACGAAGTAATGCAAAATCTTTCTGTACTGCACAAGGCCTCTTTCAGTTTGTTAAGTAAGTGGGTTTTTAGTATACTTTGCTTTCATATTAATGACAATGACAATTTTTAAGAGTAGCAAATATTGCTTTGTCGGCATGTAATTACTTGTTTTCTTATTAAAAGACGAAGAGAGATGAACATCTGCTAAAGAGAAGAAATGTACCCAATGAGGATATCTGTGAAGATTCTGATATAGATGGTGACTTCAGGGTGGTAAGAACTGAACTAGTCTTATATATAATCAGTTGTTTGTATGCCTTTATTAAAGCATTTCTAACATTTGTAATTTCTAATTTGTTGTAGCAAAATACATCCCTGGAGGCAATAGTGCAGGTAAACTTAGTCCTATTATTCATCCCCCCCAATTTGATTTATTGTAAAGGTCTGAACCTCTGAACTTTTTTTTAGAATGCTTCAAGTGACAACCAAGGTGTCCAGTTAAGTGCAGTTCAGGCTGCAAGGTAAGAGCAAAATGCACTTTTCTTGTTTTACTGTGGCAGCTTCTGTAGCATAGTATGCATTAACGGGAATAGTTAGAGGAATTATTTGAGATCTTCATTAAAGTTCTGTGTTGTGTTTTGTTTAAAGGCAGCAAATGGATGGTTACACTTGCCTTTGTATATTTGTCAGTTTAATCCAGGTTTATTCCAATTAAGGTGCTTTGGATATAGGATTACATTTCAATAGAAATATGATAGAATGATAGTGTAACATGTCTAAGGCTGTCAAAATCGGTAAGAGTGAGTTAAAATTATTTATGTTATAGCAGTTACAAGTGAGACAGCATTAAAATGATTCCTGGCATCTTTCTAATTGTTAGGGTATTTGAAGTGAAGAAAAAGGGCATGCCAAAATAAGTAACTAGTGTTAATGTTAATCTTTTGCTAGTCTTGTTGGAACAATGTGAATGTTGCCTGCAAGGTTCTCGTTTTTTCCTCCCCATGTGCTCCTAAACAGAAAACTACTGTCGAGTGATCGCAACCCACCAATTGATGACTTAATAAAATCTGGAATATTACCCATATTAGTGCATTGTCTTGAAAGAGATGACAAGTGAGTATTTGTTTTTTTCGTTTTATTTTGCAAAATTTATACCCCACCTTTCTGCCCTCATAAGGGCGCTTTAAAGGTGTATATTGGTTATAAAAAGTTCTTTACCAAATTAGGCATTTGAAAGTATTGAAATAAAACTAAACTTTTTTTTATAGTCCATCTTTACAGTTTGAAGCAGCATGGGCATTGACAAATATTGCGTCTGGAACCTCTGAACAAACACAGGCTGTAGTTCAATCCAGTAAGTTCATCACTATTTAATAGTAGGCAATGCATTAATGTGTACAAAATAACTTTTACAAAAATTCCTTTGACAATCAAGTAATGTAGTAAAACTGTACACACATTGCATTTCTTGCTCAACAGTGTTCACCAGTGCAAACTAATGGGTTGAAAGTTACGATTTGGAAGGTGCTTCCTTTCTATGGTATTTGGAAGTAATGAATTGACTTGGAACTACAGTATTGTAAAATACCTTTTGCTTCTTGATAGGGTTAAGAAACAACTGCTTTGTTCAAGCACTTTTGGTGCAAAAAGCTTTAGATTCTTTGCATAAATTGCAGTTTGGAATATATCAACTGCCTTCAGAAACAGACCTAAAGAACCATGCATAGTCAAAAGAAAATTTCTACTACTATTACAGAGATGAGTTCTAATATACTGCAGCAATTACATTTATATATCTTGAATGAAACTTAGAAAAGGGAAATGCATTGCATATTGTGTGTGAGTTGTACGCGGGTATAAATCCTGTAATATAAAATGGAGTTCTTAATTTAACTTGTTTTGAGAAACAGTTGTGAGGAAAAAATTCCACATAGGTTCCATTTTTCACTGGTAAAATTAACAGTTATTGGCTCACATAGATCTTGGATTAACGTTTTAGTTCCCTGACAGCAATTTATGTATTTTTCAAACTGCGTTTGGGCAGAGCTCGTAAAATGCTGTTTTAAAACTGTTTGTAAAGAAGGAGCACTGCTGTGCCCATTATTCTAAGGCCAGAAATCTTAATATAACATGAATCTTCCAGACACCAGGATGGAGGAGTATTGTACGTTTAATGGCTCATGAGGATCAGAACTTCCATACAATTAAAGTAGGTACAGGTTGGGAAGATCTTACTACAAACATGGGGACACCTACATTTGTGGAAATCTTAAAAGGAGGGGGGACTTAGAAGGGACAGGCTTGGAAGAAGGAAGAAGACAGTGGCAGGGGAAGGAAGGATTTTATGAAGACATTGTTTTGGTGATCACTGAAGTATTCACATGCTACAGATTGAGTTGGATCTCATCATTCCTTCTGATCTTGTGTGTGATAATGACAGTTTGCATTAAACAGTTGAGTTTTTTGACCTACACAAAAGGCTGGATTTTTCTGTAGCTTTCAGAAGAAATTGTGTACGTATATTAGCTGCTTCAGTTTATGTAAAGGGAAAAAAAGTGCAGGAAGACTGTATTGCCAACAATTTTGCATGGTTGGAATATGCTACAGAAGAAGTGTTCTTGCAGCACAGGAGTGGCAATGAAGAAGGCCACATGATTCATCTCTTTTTAAAAACTTATGCTAAGAAGAGCTTTAGGCATTTGGCCAGTGCAGAGAAAGGAGGAAGCTAAGTGTTTCCTGAGCCTTTGCACTGATATGCCTGAGTGGGGACAGTTTGTGCCTCTTTCCTGAGGTATAAGAGTTATATTGGACATTATGGTGCTGTAAAAGAAGCTAAAAACAGGAAGAAACTCTTCACTCCTGAAGAAATTCAGTTCCCAACATTAGACTCCTGAAATCCTGAATGATAATTATACAAATTCTGCACAATTTGTTAACAGATATGATTTGTAATTCTGATACCTAAGAATGGAGAATCCCTTTCTAAAACCACCAGTATCTAAAGTTTGGCTTAAATACTTTTTTTCCTGAAAACCTGACAAAAGGAAAAACTTGGCTGCTGTTCTTATGGCTAAATCTCTGCTTTCCAGAATAAGGGCTTAGAGTACCAAAGAAACAGAGTTGCATTTTCATAATATTTCCTTATTTTGCAGATGCTGTCCCACTTTTTTTGAGGCTTCTGCATTCACCCCATCAAAACGTCTGTGAACAGGCAGTGTGGGCCCTAGGCAATATCATAGGTTAGTATTACACTGTATGTAAAAACGCCAGTCTATTTTTGACATGAAGAACTAACAATGTGAAAACTAGCTTTGTCTAGGGAATTCTTGTTCTCAGTCCTACATTTTCTTTTATGAATCTTCATCAAAGCATCTTTTACAGGGGCATGTGAAAGTTCACACAGATCAGTCACATGAAGAAATATAATATGAGTAGGGATGGGCATGCACTGAAAAAAATGGAGGTTCGTGCTTTGGAGATTTTCACGAACCACGAACTTCTCCATTGCACAAACTGGTTTATGCTTCGGAAGTCCATGGGGCCCCCCACCTTGAAGTGAGCTCCAAAGGCATTTAAATGCCCTCGGAGCCTACCACGGCAAACCTGAGTGAGCTCAGAAGTCACTTCATATTTATTTATTTATTTATTTATTTCATTTTTATCCCGCCTAGCCGCCAAACTGTCTTCGGAGTCCATTTCCTGGTTGGGCTGCCAGACCAGAAGCAAGCCCTGAAGGCGTTTAAACCGTTGTCTGAGCCTCCAGGTCAGCTGGCCCAACTAAGCTCTCAGAGTGAGCTCTGAAGGCTTTTACAGGCCTTCGGAGCCCATATAAGGGCATAGAAGGCCTATAAAAGCTTTCAGAGCTCGCTCTGGGAGCTCAGTTGAGTTGGGCCTATAAAGGCCTTCGGAGTTCACTCTCAGAGCTCATGTGGGCCAACCTGATCTGGAGGTAGGCTCCAAAAGTATTTAAATGCCTGCAGGGCTCACTTCTGGTTGAGCGGCCTGACCTGGAAGTGGGCTCTGAAAGCACTTAAATGCCTTCAGAGCTCATTTCCGAACCTGCCCACGAACCTCCATAAATACCTGAATGTTCGTGGGTGGGTTTGTGGGACCAGCTGGTCTCACAAACCCCTGGTTCCTGCCAAACTGGGGTTTATACATCAGTTCATTCCCATCCCTAAACATGAGTAATTCAGGCTATGTCAGTATGTGTTGCATAGTAAGCAAAATTCCTGTATTAGGTTTTACAACAGCATTTTCACACTAATGCTTTAATACTTCTTCTGTGTAATAAGTTGCATTTAAACTGCTTTAAGGCAGAATTGTAAATATTTTTGTAATACTGTTTGTCTAGGGAAGGGGCAAATTACAAGATGTTTCAATTTTACCTTTAGAAGGAAGCTGTATATTATATAAATACATAGACTTGCTGTGGCTCTGTAGTTGGTTTAATGGACAAAGCAAAAAGTGGGTAGGACTGAGTATGAAAGCTGTCACCTTAGGATAGCTAGTTATTGTGGTCAGTCTTATGTAATCCAATAGATAAGATACTGCTTCAGCAAAGGCACTGACAGTGAAATTGTACAGATGTTACTGCACTATAAAAGACCTTGTGGAAGTGTTTTTCTTTTAAATTACAAAATGTATATCTTACCTTTTTGCCCTCACAAGGTCCACCAAGATAACTAACAAAATGTACATGATAAAATTATATTTCAAAACCATTAAAATCACCCCTCAACACTATTAAAACAATTAAAAACAAAGGTAAAATATATACAAAGACACAATATAGCAATTAAAACATATGGTCAGATAAATGCACACCTGGAGAACGGTGACTGTGAGAACAATTGTGTTTCAAGAGAAGCAGGAACTGCCAGGGAGCCAGTACCCAGTTTTTGTTTCAGAATGCATTAATTCCAAAAACACAAGTACCACATACTGTGGCTTATTATCTAAACGTTGTCCTGCATGTCCGTGGACCACAAAGAAGGGATGAAGGGAACCAAGTGGATGCATGATAAATAACCCACGCAAATGCCAACAGGGCAGATTAGGAACACAGTGGAGCACAATAATCGCACCAACTTTGTGCTTCCCTCCATAGGACTAAACTATCAGTCTTGCTTTCGGTATGTAACATAATAGTCCATTTCAGTAATTTATTTATTTAACGTGTGACCACAAGTCTTTACAATTACAATCTTGTTTTCTTACCATTATCCCTTGCATAGACATGAAAGCTGACACTTTCATATTGCGGGGATGTTGGGGATTTCTGAATTTGCTTGTATATGCAAGGATGTTCTTAGGTTCTGGTTGCATGTCTAGTACTAGTAAAAGTGTTGGAATAGCACTGGTGTAGTAATGGTCTAGCCTTTCCAGCATGTACTTCTGCATATAAATGGAAATAGTTACTTTCAAGTCACTGGCTCAAAAGGTAATCTACCCTAACATAAAAAGTAGTTTTGCTAGATCTCTGTTTATCCATTTTATGCCATTGAACAAATTTAATGATTTCTGCAGGTGATGGACCCCAGTGTAGAGATTATGTAATTAGCCTTGGAGTGGTGAAGCCTCTGCTGTCGTTCATCAGCCCGTCTATTCCCATAACTTTCTTAAGAAATGTTACTTGGGTAATGGTCAACTTATGCCGCCACAAAGACCCACCTCCACCAATGGAAACCATCCAGGAGGTAACCACTGCTTAATTGTTTGTTGATACTTTGTTATTTTAATTTTGCTTCAGAATTGTAAATGCCTTTTCTGTTTGTTCCTTAGATCCTTCCAGCACTCTGTGTTTTAATTCACCATACGGATGTAAATGTGAGTATCGATTATGATAATACTGTATTTCTTTCTTTTTTTAAGGCAGCTACTGAAAGCAAGTGTGCATGCTGAGTCAACTAGCTTATGACTATTAATGAAGCAGATTTAGAATAAAATGTATTTCAAAAAGAGCTAGTACAATGTAATACTCATTCCCTTAAAGGAGCAAACTACAGGATTTCCATGCTTCCGCTGCCCTTCATCCTAATGGCCTTGGCCATGATAGTTGCTTCTGCTGTTATTTATGCAACACTGCTGTTGAACATGCCACTTTAGTTCCGTACACAGAAAATAAGTCCCTGCCTGAAATAGCTTGTGATACAAAACAGGCAGTAGGAAAGAACTGGAGAGAGAGAGAGAGAAGTTGTGAGGGGTAAATATGGTCAAATGCAGTCATGTGTACTTAGTTACAGTCAAGGAGGAGAATTAAGGGGTTATACCGAGGTAGGTTTGGGGGAGGAGTCAGAGCAAATGAGAGAAGTAAACTGTTTTGAAAGCACTTAGTGGATTGCATCCACACAGTGGAGATGATGGAGTGGATCTCTTTTCCCCCTTCCCCAGGCATCCTTCCATTTGTCCCTAGAACTCCTCTTTAAGAGTCAGGAAAGCCTTGCAAGCAAATCGCGGCACAGGATGGGGTGCTGCCATGGCAAGGGGGTGTCTCTCCAGGCTGCCAGCAGAAAAAGTGATTTTTTTTAAAGCTCATTTCCCATTATCGATGCTGTGCTTCGTCCTGGTGTGAATTTTGCTTGCTAGTGTTTTCATCTGCAGAGGTGTTTTGGAACACATAGCCGGATGCTTGAGGAAGGGGAAACTTTCCCTGCTAACTCTTTCCATTAACTCTTTCTCTGGATCCAACTCGGTGTCCGTAATTCTGACGGTTGGATATGCAGACTACATTCATATCACCTGTTTGCAAATGAGATTCCTTGTTCAGCTTGGGGATAGGTGGGTAGAGGCCTGGTTCTGCATGCGTTGTGTTTCAGTCAGAGCATGAAACAGCAAAAATAATCTGAATTGAAAAAGTTGGCCACTGCCTAAAGTAAAAAGGTCATCCTAATGGAAGTTGTGTTATCCTACTTAAGGGCTGGTAATCTACAATTTAGTCTCCATGGTCTCTCTGCAGTTCCACGTACAGGTTGTGTGCTGTTGCAGAAGCAGCTTCAGAGGGTTATAGAGCTCCAGCCCAGGAATTATCGCTGAACCATCTAGTTTATTTTGTGACCCAGGAAACATTAAAATAACAAATCCCCATACAGTATATATTGTAAACTCGAAATGGTATTACTATAAATGTCTCGCGTCTTATAGGACTTTTCTTTGCTTGTATTCCTCTAATGCATTGTATCCTTCCCCCTTCCTTTAAATTAGATATTGGTAGATACAGTCTGGGCCCTCTCTTACCTAACGGATTCAGGCAATGAACAGATTCAGATGGTGATAGACTCTGGGATAGTTCCTCATTTGGTTCCTCTTCTCAGCCATCAGGAAGTTAAAGTGCAAGTGAGTATTGAGCACATCTTCTCTATATAGAAAGCCTTTCTTCATGGTCAGCAATAAAGGGGAAATTCACAGCATGAAACATATTGTGCATTTATTCTGTTTAGCTGCTGTATATGAAGTTCAGAAAGGTAAAGCATTCTGACTTCAGAATATTTTATTTTAGTGTTGAATGACATTTTGTCTAAATCGAGAAAAATTGCAAGACACATTGCATGCTGTCCTTAAATAGCCAGTGTAGACATCATGCGAGGGGCTGATTAGAATTTTTTATGGGATTTTTTGTAGCTCATTAGTAGCCTTACTGTAATGCTTTTAAAGGTCAGAGTAGAGTTGCAAGGGTTGTGTTAATGCTTCCTTTTTCCATAATATAAATTGCACTGCCCCCTGTAGGTGGGGAAGACATAAAACATCTGTTCCTGTCCAGCTTCCTTCTCCAGCAGAGCTGACTTGCATAGGTAGTGCACATGTGAGTCCCTGCTGCTGGCATGTCTGCTGATGTAGTTGCAGCTTCAGGATAGAGTGATTTAAAGCGTGTAAGAGACATGGGATTGAAAGAATTTGGCAACCCAGTTTTAAAAACTGAACACAACCACTGAACAGCCACCTATTCCCATATTTCCATGTGAGCCTATCTGAACATTATGGTCATTATGGCCATAATGTTCAGATAGGCTCACATGGAAATATGGGAATAGGTGGCTGTTCAGTGGTTGTGTTCAGTTTTTAAAACTGGGTTGCCAAATTCTTCCCCCAGTGGGGGAAGTCTTTGGTATTTTTGGTATTCCCTTATTGACCCTCCTTCCTGTTTATTTTAATTGCTGTATTACATACATGTATTATTTTTAAGGCAGATTTTTAGTATCTTTTTAACTGTGTATCACTTTGTGAGCTCTGCTTGACCGGAAAGGTGGGATACAAATGTTTTAAACAGTCCCATGGCAGACCATCTTTGCATATCTCTTGATATGCCTTTGACCTGAATACATCTTGACAATCGACTTCAAGACTGATATATTATTTAACTTTCTATTACTTGCACCTCTGTCTGACTCAGTTACATGTTCAGTTCAGTCTTTATTACAGCCCACAGGCCATTCAGACACCGAGCAAAACAAACAAAAGCAGATCAAAGCAGCATTATATCATTATGTAAATAAAACTTCTCTGTATCTGAGGGTTAGAATCTGAGCAAATTGTTTATTGTTTGTTTATTTATTTATTTTTCGTATTTATACCCCACCCTCCCCGCGGACGGTCTCACTGGATGTTGTGTCAGCCCGTATTTTCATTGCAGATCAGAAAAACTTCACCACATTTATTGTCTTGCAAATCTTAATGTCTCTCAAAACACGAGGGCTGCATCAGTCACCAAGGCAAAAGAAGGCAAAGACAAATGTTGATAGAGCAGTAGGAAAGTGAACATTTATTGGGATACTAGCAAGCTCCTACATGTTTCGCCATAGCTTTGTCAGGGGATCTCTGAATGTGTTTATCTACAGCACTTTTTACACAGCTGCTAAACTCACAGAAAATTTTCAGATTCCTGAAAGGTAAACTGTGTAGTGATGGCTATAAACTAGAACTAACTATCTCTTGCTCTCCCCACCCCTGAACTGTTGAAATTTTTTTTTCAGACGGCTGCACTTAGAGCTGTAGGCAATATTGTTACTGGTACTGATGAACAGACACAAGTAGTTCTGAATTGTGAAGCTCTTTCGCACTTCCCTGCCCTATTGACACACCCCAAAGAAAAAATTAATAAGGTATGTAAACGTATGTGATCAAAGAGCTCGCGCTCACTGAACCATAGCCCTCTGTTCTGTAGAAGATTACTGTCCGGTTGCCACTGTGTCACTTCATCTCAGTCCTACAGAATCCCTTGATAATTGTTAATTTCTGTACCTGCTTGGTGAAATGATGCTACTTTTGTTCACTTACTTTATAACATGGAAGTTACTTTCCAAGGTGATCATTGGGAACGTCAGGAAAACTCTTGCCAAATACCTTGATAGTCTTACCTGGTTGGTCATTTATTTTACACTTCATCACCTCTCATTTTTTGTATGTTTTCAGATTTATCTACTGTTATGGAGGGCTGGTCTTTGCATCAGTTCTGTGGCAGAACCTAAATTTAGTTCTTCACTTTCAAATCACTGCTTCCACGTGCAACCTACTAAATAGGTTTTTGGAAGTACAGTATATAAAAACCAAGTGTTTGCTAACTTCAGTTTTGCTTGGCTTATTACTTACTACTTGGCTTTCTTCTACAGTTTCATAGATGACCAATATAATTTAAAATCACAGACTAAGACAGAATACTCTGGATCTTTTGGCGGTTAAGCCATAACTGATCTTTAAAAACTGATGAGGATAAGTGCCTTGCTGCATCAGATCAAGATGGTTTGCAAGAGCTGCAACAATCAATAGGCTTTAGGGGGTCTACTGAAAACTTGCTAGCAACCTACCAGTGGACCTGCGGTTTATTTTGTCTACCTCTGCATTAAGCTGTCTCTTGGAAATGATGAAATAGAGGTAATTGATGAGGGTGTGGGGTGTGTGTGAGAGAGAGGATGGCAAATTGTGTTCTGATTAAGTGTGTGTGTGTGTATGTGTGCATACAGAGGGTCACATCATGGTGCAGACTGTGGGCACTGACAAAACTGCTGATTTCGGAGTGCATCTGAGGCACATTTGCTAACACATGGGGTCTTTGCTGCAATGTTGCCGATGATTAGAGCCCAATATAAGCTCATAGTTTGCACCTAGACATCTTAAACCTCTAACAGGTTCATTTTGTCATAGAAAGGAACTTGTGATCTGATCTAAGAGTTCAGCTTAATGGTTTGAAGTATGCTTGAAGTAGGGAATTTCCTCTCCCATCTCATGTGGGACGTTGAATAAGCAGAGACTTTAGGCTTAGTGGGAAAACTTTTGTAAAGTGGTGATTGTTCCACACTGTAGCAAATTTATTAACATTACCAACATCCTTTATTGGATGGGATTTCAGTCTTTTAGTTGTGCTAATGCAGCCAGAATCTGCCATCCTGCATATAATATAACCTTCGACACTGTTCTTGTAGTCTGCAAAAATGGGAAAGCCTACTTTTAAAACACCTTACATTGGGGGATTCGTCAAATAAAGGAGTATGTGACCTGCTAATTGAAAATGTCATTGCAAGTATATCCCGGTACCTCTGCTTTGTAAAAGGGAACTAATGCAGAGTCCCTGGTTGATAGTTGTTTGGCCCCTGAAGTCCTCTGTATGCTCAAGCATGCCTTTGGGGACTCCCTGCTCTTAGTATGTGCCTCCTCCATTGTGCTGTTTGGGCATGAGGGCTGGTCCACAGGAATGTCTCAGCAAGCAAGGGAGGCAATACATAAATAAATAAATGTAGGGGCTGGATTATGCTTCTCTTCCATGTTGAAACTATATTGTATTAGGAAAGTGAATCTGTTACTATACAGGCAGCATAATTTGCTGGATCGTGTTGTTATCAGCTTAACTTTTAACTGTACTACAGCTTCATCAAAATGGAGAATTGAAAAAAGTCCTCACACTTTTTAATGCTGTACATTAGGGATCCCCATGGGTGCTGTGGTGCCTGCTGACACCTTTTCTGGTGCCTGCCAAGTATTTCTAGGTAATGGGTTGGAGCCAAATAGGGATTTTGCCCAGTAAGGTTTCTGATTGACTATTGGAAGACTGAGTGGCTGTGCGTATATTCTTTTTTAAAATGTTGCTTTAGCAGCAGCTGCCACCACAGCACAAGGATCTGATTTGCATTACTGAAGTTAAGCTATTTTGTGGCAGCCCACCATGCCATGACAGAATTCCAAATGTGCTTGCAGGCTTAAAAAAGCTTGGGGATCCTTGCTGTACATCTTGAGTGAGTACAATCTGGTCTTAAACCGCATCACTCATTCTAAAAGGGAAAAGATGATTTGTTCAGTGTTCTCCTAAATATCCCAGTTTTTCCCATCAGAAAAGCTCGGGAAAGTCCTCCAAATTGTTTCTGTATATTTCCTGGGCTTTCTCTTTTCTGATCACTAGACAATATGCTAGAAAAGTAAAATGGGAAACCTGAATGGTCCTTGAATAAATAGTTAAGACGCTTCAATGTTCATAGATAATTTGTAGGTCAGTTATTAATTTTGATTAGCTGCTTTTGCTGATTTAGTGCATAGGATTCTGCTTCAAGGCCCCAACCTTAACCACAGGTGTATCCATGCCAGGGTATTTTAGTCCAACTACATGGTACACAAATCGTTTTCCATATTTGAGCAGCCCTTTTATTAGGAAGTGGTACACCATGAGTAATTAATACACAGGAGCACCCAAGCACAATCGTTTTAGTGCATTGGCGTAAATATGTATGTGGTTTGTTCTTGGATTACTGGCAACTGTTTATCTCTGTCATTTCCCTATCTATATAGCATCTCTAAGGAGTCCTTTAGTCCCATGCTGTTTGCTTGTCATTCTCTTCACATATTGGTTATTCTAGCAAACCACTTACTCCCTCTAATATACCCTTAACTTAAAGGTTTCATTTTCTTTCTTTTTTAAGAGCCATTTTGGTTCTGTACTGAGCGATATTGGCTCTAGAACCATAGGTTGCAGATCCCTTCTTTGTATCTTCAGAGGTTCCCAGTTAAGTTGTTCATCAACATGGGCAAGTTATGAGTACATAGTTGGTTCAAAAGGAATGATCTCCAGAAGACAAGCTGTGACTGCTTGCCAAGTTGTGTAAAATAGATCAGCCTGATTCACAAGAGCAAACCTGAGTTAGCTGGAAAGGCTGATCCTGTGAAAGACATTTTTCAGCATGCAAGAGGTTTGGAAGGGCTTATTTTTGCATTTGGTTTTTTGTTTTGTAGGAGTGCTGTTGGACAGTTTCATTTCTGTGGAAAGGCAAAATTAAATAACATTTTGCTCCCTCAAGACAGTTGGCTCTTCAGTGAGTTTCATATTGGGGGGAAGGAAATAGTACTTAAGAAAAGTAGAGACAATTTCAGATTTACTCTTGCTCTAAAAATCATGGACGTTGTAAAGCTACTTTAACTTCCACTCCATGTGAGCAGGATGGATGTACTGTCTGACACTTTCTGCTTGCCTATACCTTAAGCTCCATGCTGTTAAGCTTACATTGCTCGTTTGCTGTTTTCAAAATTAGTGTTATTACAGCGAGCCTTTCAAGTAGGCATTCTGTGGTGTTAGATTTAACATGTGATCACATTCTTTTTAAAAGTGTGTGTACAACATCTTCAGTGCTGCAGCCTCAACTGGAAATTGTAGTCGGCTTGGGATTTTAGGTAGTAAGGAAGCATCATGTTGGCACATAGCATCCTTGCGTTACATATTTATTTAGGTTTCTGAAGACATGGAAATTCTAACTGCTTTAATTCTTCCTTAAATCAATTAAATTAAACCCTCTTTTGCTCTTGCCATAGGAATCAATACTGATGTGGTCCAGAATGTTTAAGGGTCTAGTCCTTGGCAGAAAATACCTTACTTAGCTTAAATGGGACATCGTACCAAACACTAATTAAAGAATTTGACAGACTGTAGTTTGTGATTGGCTGGCAAACTGCAATGAAAAACTCTGGTGATTTAGGCTAACGTTGGTTTGATACAAAGTATAAAATGATAAGCCTTTGAAAAATTAAGCAATTTTAAAGTTGATTTTAGAAGAAGTGGTAAACATGGGATCTAGATGTTACGTTTGGCTGAAATGGGCTCTTACTGTACTCCAGATTCATTTAGCCTACAGAGATCAGTTCATGTGTTCATTATTCATGGTATTGCCAATATTTTAAAATGATAATTTTTGTTGCAGGAAGCTGTATGGTTCCTATCTAACATCACTGCAGGAAATCAGCAGCAAGTCCAGGCGGTGATAGATGCAAACCTTGTTCCAATGATAATTCACCTTTTAGATAAGGTCAGAGCCCCCCTCCCTTATTACAAAGTATTTTTTTGCTATATAGATTATGTTGTCTAGGAAACTGTTATAAGGTGTTATCTCAGGTACTTATCCTGACTGTCTAGTATAGATTTATAGATCATTGTACACTCTCTGTTTAGAATGGCTTACAGCAGGCATTCCAGATAGACAAAAAGTAGTAGTAGAAGAGATTGAATTTATATCCCACCCTTCACTCACTTGGAGTCTCAGAGCAGTTTGCAAACTCCTTTCCCTTCCTCTCCCCACAACAGACATCCTGTGAGATAGGTGGGGCTGAGAGAGCACTGAGACAGCTGTCCTTGAGAGAACAGCTGGTACAGAGCTATGGCTTGCCCAAGGTCATCCAGCAGGTGCAAGTGGAGGAGTGGGGAATCAAACCCGGTTCTCCCAGATTAGAGTTTGTGCACTTAACCACTACACCAAACTGGCTCTCCAAAGCACTCACAGTTGGGGTAATTTTTAGAGTTATGGGGTAAAAAATCCAAGGATGGATAATTATATTGCACAGAGAAAAATTACAAATTACGCTGTTTAGTTCTGTCCATATGATGAATGCTTGTAGACAGCAACAGGTAGCAGTCCTCCTCCTAGCATGCAAATTACAGCAGTCAAATGCATTTTGACAGTATGTTCTTTTTACCACTTATGTACACCTTTCCACCACACTGAAAACAAAATACTGAATTGTACCCCTTAGAATGTAACCATACAGATGGCAGTACTTTCTACAGGTAGCTAGCCACTTTTCAAACCGTCTTTTGTTGAGGAATTTCTGCCTGATGGGATGGGAATTAGAGCTCATTTTCAATGTGTTGGTTGTGTGTCTGGGTCTCATTCCAAGATCTAGAAAGATCTTCATGTATAGATTGTGGAACAATCCTTTGCTTCATCAGAATAATTCCAGAATAACTTTGTTTTCTCAGAACAGTCAATAAAAAACTGACCATTCCATCTTTTTATTCTGACAGTTAATTATACAATAGAAATTATTTGAATTTAAGCCTTTTCTTTATCTTAATCCAAGGAAGTTGCTTTTGGTGTAGTTTGGAGCCAGTTTGGTCTAGTGGTTAAGTGCATGGACTCTAATCTGGGAGAACTGGGTTTGATTCCCCACTCCTCCTCTTGCACCTGCGGGATGACCTTGGGCAAGCTATAGTTCTGGCACAGCTGTTCTTGAAAAAGAGCAGTTTCTGTCAGAGCTCTCTCAGCTCCACCTGCCTCACAGGGTGTCTGTTGTGGGGAGGGGAAGGAGTTTTTAAGCCGCTCTGAGACTTTCTTGGGTAGTGAAGGGCAGGGTATAAATCCAATCTCCTCCTCCTTCCCTGGCAGCTTATCTCTGCAGATGGGATAGTTGTCTGTTGTGCTTCATTAGAGTAGTGCCCTCATTCTGCTAGATCAGGGGTCCATAGTGCCCCCAGACACCTTTTTGGGAGCCCACTAAGTGTTTTTATTAAGTGGGTGGGGCCAGATGGAGTTTTCCCCAGCATGGCTTCTGATTGGTTGTGTAGATTTTTTAAAACGTTGCTTTGGCAGCACCTAACATTACAGCACAAGGATCTTCACTGTGTGACTGAAGGTAAGCTGCAGCAGCCATTCTGTGTATGCGCCCATCACACTGTGTCAGAATTCCAGAGATACCCGAAGGCTCAAAAAGGTTGGGGACCCTTGTGCTAGATTCTAACGTCTGTTGACTTGCTGTTTCTTCCCCAGTGTAGGCACTTATTACTGGGTATGTGTCCATTACTTTGAGATTTATGCTCTGCAATTTCTTGGCTCAGTGTATATCATGTGCACCATCCCTTTGCACATCATCTGCATGGGGCTGGCAGGTGGTGGAGATTAATCTTTTTTTTTTTAACTTTTAGGGTGACTTTGGTACACAGAAAGAAGCTGCTTGGGCTATAAGCAACCTGACAATCAGTGGGAGAAAAGATCAGGTGAGTAGAGCTTGCTTGACCAAACATTTTATTTATTTATTATTTACCAAATTTGTATCCAGTTCCCTCTCCCCTGAATGGGACTTGAGGCTAATAAAATACAATCAATAAAACAGTATAAAAGATACAGTGAAAATAATTAAAAATCTATCCCGATTAAAATCTATCCACTATCAAGCAAGGTAGGATGCGTGGATAGTGAAGACACAGGTGGCGCATAATGTACCAGCCTCAGTCACCCAAAGCCGCCTGAAAAAAAGTGGCCTTGCATGCCCTGCGGAACCTAGGGAGGTCTTGCAAGACACACACTTTTTCAAGCACCTGGTTCCACAGGATGGGGGCCACTACTGAGAAGGCCCCCCCTCACCCTTGTTGACACAAGGTGGAAGTTTGTGGACCAGGGACCTTCAATAAATTCTGAGATGATGATGAGGGAAGACATGGAGGATCATGGTGGGAGAGATGGTCCCAAAGGTATGAGAGTCCCAGGCCGCTTAGGGCTTTAAAGGTAAATACCAACACTTTGAATTGACACCAGAAACTAATTGGGAGTTGGTGCAGCTGCCGTAGGATAGGTGTTCTATGCTCTGGCAAGGACATTCTTGTCAGCAGTCTGGCAGCTGTGTTCTGGACCACTTACAGTTTCTAAAGCATCTTCAAAGGCACAGCAGTCCAGTCTCAAGGTAACTGTTGCATGAATTACTGTGGCAAGGTCCACCCAAGACAGATAGGGAGCCAGTTGTACCCAGTGAGTCCCTACTAGTCTGTTGCAGCAAAAACTGTGGTACTGTAAATACTAATAAGTATATTATGGGCCAACGTCTATTTCATTAGACAAGACCTAAATTACATTGATTAGCTAAGATTGTATTTAGTCTTTCTGTTATGCAAGTCAAGAGTGAGTATATTGGGGGGGGGAGGCTGAAACACAGTGTCAACCATGACTGTCGTGGTTATAAAGCATGTGATAACGGCATGTCAGTAATGTCACAAATCTAACAAAATGTCATCAAAAGGCATCATACATGACTTGGAAAGTTAGTGGCTGCCCTTAAACAACTGACAGTCCAAAGGGAACAAAAAGAAGAGGGAGGAGGGGGAAATAGCTATGTATACAACTGGAAAGTTTAGGAAATTTATTTTGTCACGTGCTTGAATCTACATATGCATAGCCAGTACTATTTGAAACATATTATCATACTTCAGTATATTATATTTTGTTATATGGGGAATTTCATTCATCTATATTTTAAAAACGATTTATATTCTTTGCTTTAAATAGGGATAGTTTTGTAGTTGTAGGGATAGCTTTTATAGTCTGTAGAAAAGTAATTAAAAAAAAGATTTGATTTGCAAAACTATTTGGTATCAGAGCTAGGAAATTTACCAGCTTTTTTCTAAAAAATCATTACCCACATTTATCACATCTATAATTTAGAAGAAATGCCAAGGAAAGGAAATACGGCTTCCACTCCTTGCTTCCAGCTTTCCCTGTAGGCTCCAGTCCTGCTTTCCCCTGACCTATCTGGGGATGGGGGGTACATGTGAGAGCCAGAGTGCGTATGGACAAGGGGAAGCTTGAAAGAAGGCACTAGATTCTCAGTAGCAAGGTATAAGGCTTAGTTATCTGATTGGTTGCCCGTGCAACCAGAATGGTGACTGAAATCTCATGATTCCATTTTTGTTGCCTTAGAAGCGGTACAATTTTGCATACATAAAAGTTCCATTTAATGTGCAGAAAAGGTTTTGGATATACTTTGCCCCACTCACTATGCACGTATGACTAGGACTTTGCTGTTAGATAGTTGTCTGATGTTTCAGCAGTAGGAGCTAATTGTTAGGAAAAGGACACCTGGTAATTGGAAATCTCCCTGTGTTTTTGAATGAGGCACTCCTAGCTTTTCAAAAGTGATATCCCTCTAGATGAGA
Organism: Lepidodactylus listeri; assembly: GCA_029233225.1. Classification (NCBI taxonomy): domain Eukaryota; kingdom Metazoa; phylum Chordata; class Lepidosauria; order Squamata; family Gekkonidae; genus Lepidodactylus; species Lepidodactylus listeri. The sequence continues at coordinate 28,835,806 of JARCFY010000005.1, forward strand.
TGAAGGGAGAGAGGAACAGCTAAGGCAGTCTGGAGTTTGAATAAAAGGCGAGTGTGTGTGTGTGTTCTGGCTGTTAAACTTTCCCCAGCCTTTAAAATCTGATATTCCTTGATATTCCTTGGCAAATCCCCATGTGCTCTAGAAGAAAACAGAATAATGCCCATGTTTGACATGCACAGGAAAGGGGGGAGAGGAAGCACTTGTAAAACTCTTGCTTATGTTAAAATATAAGCTCCTTGGTTCCGATACCAGGCATTTTGTACTCTGCAAAGCACCAGATGCATTGAGTGAAGAAAAATAATAATACTAGCCTAATGTAGACCAAGCTGAAAGGGCAGTAAGGTCCTGCTGGGACCCAGAACCAAAGAGGGGGGCTTAAAGGAGTGAGTGTAAGGGTACTTCTCTCCCCCGTCTGTTTCCTGCAGCGTCCTCCCAAAATGCTCCTCCTAATTTAAAAACAGAGGGCAATGACATTATTGTGAGCACCTAATAAGGACATTACCATATACTGACAATTTTTTTTGCCTAATGGCTACCTGTAATTTCTGCCGCCTTGAGCAAGCCTTTCACATTCTTCCATTGTTACAAGTAAATGGAAAGGCACACCCCCCCCCCCCCCATACAGACACAGGTACATGCACACAACGGGTTGGAGCAAAGTTTTTTGTTAATTTTCCCCATCTCTCTGCTGTCCTTTCTAGGAAGCAAAGCTCTGTTGGTTTTACCTCCATTTAGAACACATCAGACAGATATTTGTTCTTTGACTTTGCCTGTAGGGTTGTAATAAGTGGGTGATCTGATTTTCTCGGATTGGGGAGTGGGTCCTTTTGGCGCCAGCTGCCTGCTCGTTTTTAAAAACTTTAGGATTACGTCACCAGAGTTCTCATGTTGTTTAGGTGGGAGTTCCACCCCCGCACATATACAAATGTTACTGTTCCGGGGGGGGGGGGGAATCTTCTCACTAGTGCATTTTTTCCTGCAAATTTAAGTATCTCCTGGGTTTGCAGAATCTAAAATAGTAATTGTTACTGGCCTTGTCATGACTATTAGATACTTTTTGCCCTGCCTTTTCTAAGTGTTCCAAAGCAGCTTATAGGTAATGTCATGGTGTAGTGGTTGGTGTCAGTTTGGGATCTGAGAATACCAGGTCTGAATCCCCACTCTGCCATGGAAGCGTGCAAGGGACCCGGGCCAAACACACACTCATCCTCACATACCTTACAGGGTTGTTCTGAGGATAACATTGAATAGAGGATGAGGTTGTAAGCCACCCTGGGTCCCCATTGTGGAGAAAAGGGGGGTATATATGAAGTAAGGATAATAAACCCCTCAAAATGGTAAAGACACGTTCAGCTGTGAGATGATAAACAATCGGAATGATTCGGGCAGGGGAGTAATTTTAATAACTGCCAGTTCTTAAGTAAGATTTTGTTTTGTGTACTGAGAACCATCTTACTTTTCTGTAGGTTTTAAAATGCAGCTCTTTCAGCTCTTCCTTGTCTTTAAATGTGTAATTTGATTGATGTACTTTTTTGTTTCTCTAGGTGGCATACCTAATTCAACAAAATGTAATTCCTCCATTTTGCAACTTGTTAACAGTAAAAGATGCTCAGGTTGTACAAGTAGTGCTGGATGGACTAAGTAATATATTAAAAATGGCTGAAGATGAGTCAGAAACCATAGCCAACCTTATTGAAGAATGTGGAGGTATGCTTGAATATGTGGCTAGTGACGCAAAAGATTTGAACTTACTAGTTACATTTCTTTGTAACTCTCCTGTATTGTAACTGATGTGGAAATATTTTCATACCACTTTCGGGGACAACAGTATATTTGTAATTATGGTTTGAAGATTGATGCTAATAAATGTTCTGGAAAGAAATTATTTTCTTATTTTGCTTTTATAAAGCTAAGCTTATAAATTATGTTTCTTTTTCTAAACTTTTATAGGGCTGGAGAAAATTGAACAGTTACAAAATCATGAAAATGAAGACATCTACAAACTGGCTTATGAGATCATTGATCAGTTCTTCTCTTCAGATGATGTAAGTAAATGTGTAATCCAGTCTATTAAGTCATACTGAATGTTACTGTTCATAAAACAGGATTTTTGTGCTTGGAATTCTCTGAGCATGTCGAGCCTGGTTTAATCCTTGCATAGGAACCAGTCACTTCAGTGTTACATATCGTGATAAAAATATGGCGCAGGTCTTGGGCTGAAATGGAGAATTCTTATTTCTGGTTTTTGTGGTTTAATTACAGATAGATGAAGATCCAAGCCTTGTTCCAGAGGCAATACAAGGTGGAACATTTGGTTTCAATTCATCTGCCAATGTACCTGCAGAAGGGTTCCAGTTCTAGAGTCGTATTTGGGAAGTTAGGTACAATGCAGCACTGAATAAAAAAAGGTTTGATCCATCAAGCTTGGCTCATGGGATCCGCTGCTGCATTAAATCGGGAAAGAAAATGTGAAGATTTCATTTGGAATCACAGAAAAGCCCGAATGAAGTCAAGATGGCGAGTGGGTGCGAGTGAGAGTGAGTGGCAAAATGTAATGAAAAACTTCACACTGAATGCTTATATAGGTTGTTCAAAGGAAAAAAGGGCTACAGGTCAAAGATCCTCAGTGCCTGAGGAGGAACATTGACTTAATTAGCGCAAATGTGGGGGGATATGCAGTACTATACCATCATCAAGCCATGTAAGCATAAAGGAGAATAGGATGCCCATATAAGTCCAAGGAGAATGAGCCCAGGCCTTGCTATGAAGCACCGTGTGAATGGACAACATTGAGTGAATGTCTGGACTCAGTGCTGTGGGGCCACGTGTGTGTTTCAAATCTGGGGCTCTTTGCTCATGAAGCAGACTCCTAGTCTTGGAGTGGGGTGTGTACGAGAGTGTGGTTGTGATGCTGTATGTGAACGCATGCAAGCTTGATTTGCCTTCAGGGGGCTGATAATAACCCTAGTCAATCATCAAAAGGAGTGCATAAGTGTTAACACTGGACACGAAAACAGAGACCGGTTTAGCAGCAGACTATGGTTTTACTCCTGCAGCCTATGTTTTTTCCCCCCTTTTTAATGTATGGCTTATTACTAGTTGCTTGTAAAGTCAGAAAACTTTGAGGAAGGCTTCCCTGTGCATTTGCACCAGATCTATGTTACAAAAAAAAATTAAGCTTTCCATATCATCAGAACTAATTTGTGTAGACTTTTGCATGAAAATCCATACACATTTCCCTCTTCCAACTATTGTGTTGCAGTACACAAATTGCCATAAATCTAGAAATCCGTAAAATACCACCCTTTTTCATTTTCAGAGATGACATAAAGCTATTTTTGCATGTGGTAATCTACAGCATAGCTCATTTTTAGATTTTGTTGAGTCTTGTAACCAGCTGTTTTTGTTGTGGTAGGATACTGTGCTGTGTTTCAATGTTATTTGTTTTCAAACTTTGTTTTCTATGAAAATGATATGGAAACCTCAAAATAAAATTTGGTGCATATGTACTGCTGAATAAGGATTGGAGAAGAGATGTGAATAGATGTACAAATCAAGTCATGGTTTGAACACCGTTAATACCACCTAATCTGTCCAATTGTTCTAGACTTTTTATCTTTAGATGTAGGCAGCCATGAACAATCTATTTTGAGCCACTTTAGAGAGAACTTTGTATTCTTAACTTGCATACAAAATGCAAGTGGTTTTTATAATTGGAATAATACCTCAGTTTTGAGGTTCTGCACACTAAATTAAAAGTGACATAACAAATATGTAAAAAAAGGAGAACTCTTTATAAGGTGGCTCATTGTAGGAAATGCTGTGCCTTCCCCTTTGAGCACAAGTGTTGCATGAACAACAGTTTGCTATAAGAAAACATACCAGGTTAGCCACCATTAGCATCTATATCTACCTTGTGTTTTTTTAAAATCAGCTGGTAATTCTGAAATGCAGTAGAATGGATAAAGATTATTTTGTGATCATAACTCTTTGTTGGACTAGAGTATTTTTGCAGCATTCCTTGTCATCAGAAACATGGTTAAAAGTTTAAAACTAGATGCAGCAGAAAACTAGCTTGTGAAATTTATCCAAGTAGAATGCAGGCTAGGCTGTCTTGGGGAAAATAAACATTAAAACTTACAACAATGTTATATCGGTGTAAGTGTCTTTGACTAAACACGTATTTGTAGATTCTGATATTGCAGCCTTCACTTGCATGGGTAATCAAGTAGAACAAAGACACCATACAGTTTTTATTCAGCAATTCCTTTCCCTTTGCTTGACACTGTGCCTTTCAGCACCTACCTGCACGTCACCATGTAATCAAAGTTTTGCTTTCTGGTTTATCCAGTAGTTTCTTTTTCCTAGTCCTTCCAAAATCGTAACTTCCACTGACCAATCATTTTAAACAGGGAGACAAATCTGCAATGAAAGTCTTCCTTCCACTCAGTTGAACAGATATGCAACCGCATAAACAACGTAAGCATCATCTCAAATCATACACACTATCATATATTAATCTTCCAAACCCACTCACCCCCTCCCAAACTTTGCGAGCTACTAGAGTAATAGCATTATTGTACCATAGCTATGAGACACTGCCAAAACAATTAGTATTTCAAAGATTCCTGGAAGAAGAAACTGTGCCCCAAATGAAACTAAACGGCCAAGTCTTTGTGTAAATTTCAGTTAACATAGCTTAAGGTCATTCTTCAGTGTTTTTGTTGTTCAGTTGAGTCCAACTCTTCTGCAGACTGACTGTATACTTTTTGCCAAATGTTACCAGGCTCATCTGTTGGTGATCTCCTGGATACACAGCTCAGATTTAGCACAATCAAGATAATACTATATGCTCACTACAACTGTTTTAATATTTTGCTGTGATTAGTCTGGCTGAGCAGGTCCAGGACTAATACTAACATTACACTCATTTACAAACAAGTACAGTACTGCTGTTGGGTATGAGCACTGCCATTTAGATTCTACTACTTAGAATTCAAAATATTTGGGGTTTCAAAGGGCTTGTTGTCTATAGCTGAAGAAATCAATTCTCTGTAGTAGAATTTTATTTGAGATGTTCCTTCCTTACAGCTCTCTAAGTCAATACAAGCTGCAGTAAAACTTCTCTTAACACGTTGAATCCCAAGAATGATCTTTCTGCTGGCTGGAGAAAAACTGAAAGGATAGAAAGATGGATTGCAAAGGTCATCAGTATAGTATGTTGACTTATAATGTCGGTAATACAGAAGGAACATGATCTCTACCCAGAACACTTATATCCTCAGCGGCGACTTAAACACTAAAATGGGTGTCGAACTCATTTATTACAAGGGCCAGATTGGACATAAATTCATTTTGTTGGGCCGGCTCATGTGTGACATAAAATATTTCCGGTACCTGGCATTACATTTTAACACTGACTGTGACCCGGACCCCTCCTCAGCACCCAACCTAACCACCCTTTGTTCGATATGCACAAGAAGTTTTGCACAGCAAAGAGAACTATTGCCCGGCAATCAAGGAGCAACAACCAGAGACTTAAAAGACCATATTTCAGAAGCTTTTGATGAGCTGCAGCGTGAATTGCTGCATTGTTGCTGCAGGTGTGGCAGCCATAGACAGGTGGCCAAGTGGCATCAACCAGGGGAACCCAACAACCCCTGCCATAAACAAACTGCTACAGTCAACAGGCTTTAGGGAGGGAAGGGGGGCGAGGCAGCTGCACAATCCCACACTTCCCTCTGTCGAAGTCCCAAATTCAGCAACAAGTTTGGACCACAAGTGGAACCGTGATGCTCCTCAGCACCACAGGCAATCTTCAAGTGCTGCCATGCTCCAAAAATACCAGCTCTACTTTAATTGCCTTTTGTAGACTTTTATTTCCTGCCAGCTTCATGGCATTATCCAACCATCCAAAATACTACTCCCCATGGGCAAGCACAAAGATGCACATCCTGTGCCTGCCTTTGCCATGTGGAAACCCACTGCTTTTCTGAATGCCTGCTACCGTCCCTGACCTTTGCCTCGGCCACCCCACCTGCTTCCATTCAGACTATTACAGAAGGCAGCACTTGCATGCAGGGAGCCAGGAGACAGTGTGTTTTGGCTTCATCTCTTATTTAATCATAATTGCACTGCCGAGGGAGGGAGGGAGGCAGGAGAGGAGCCATGCACATTTGGGCCAGCAGGTTAGTAGGTTCCAGCACACCTGACTCAGTGGGCTTCCACCCCCAACCCTTGGCATTTTGCATGGCTAAGGGCAGGAGGCTGGCTCCACAGAGCTCAGGGCCAAACCAGCCCTCCTTGCCCCTTATGGTTGCCAACTCTAGGTTGGGCAATCCTTGGAGATATGGGGAAGACCCTGGGGAGGTCCATGTTTGGGGAAGGGAGGGACCTCAGCAGGGGGGTATAATACCCTAATATAGGCCCTTCTGGTCCACATTCAGACTGATATCCCAGCAGTTGCTTGTAGGCTGGATAAGAGCCGTTCCAGCCTGTGGGCATGTTTGATGTGTCTGCACTAAAACACATGCTCGCCAACATTCCCAGGTTTAATCTTCAACTGAAGGACCTTAAATAGTTGCAGCATTATTACTGGAACTGGCCCTGAGGGGAATTAGCCATAAAAGGTGTTCCAGAGAGGGATAATGCAAGATTTTGAAGTGTGTATATACCGGGGTAGATCTCAGTAATGGTACCTCAAAAAATACAAAGCCTACACTAAGTACTGGTTCCCCAAGTACTCACACACCCAGCAAGAAAGCTCACTCTTATTAGAGGGAGAAGGGAAGAAATTGGGAAGATTCAAGAAGGGGCATATAACCTTACGGCCTTGTGATTTGAAGAGGTCCAAGGAGCTGGCAAAGCGGGGAGACAAGCTGTGGAATGCAGCAAGGGTTCTCGGAAATTGGAAATCTGAAGAACCGTTTGCTGGGGCTTGGGGTTGTTTTAGTAGTCACAATCAAGAGAACAGGCTTTGCATATGTTGAAAGCAGTGTTCCCTCTAAGCTGAGTTAGTGTGAGCTAGCTCAGTTTTTTAGCCTCCAGCTCACATTTTTGTCTTAGCTCAGGAAGGATGGCTCCAGAGCAAACTGCAGTAGCCAAATTGCTCGCTCACAACTTTAATGCCAGTAGCTCACAAAGTAGAATTTTTGCTCACAAGACTCCACAGCTTAGAGGGAGCACTGTTTGAAGGGAAAAGCTTCAAGGTTTGGCTATGCCGAGTGTGTTCAAAGGTACAGGGGTATATCAGTTGCCAAAAATGACAAGCCAAATAAGTCTGGCAGTGATCTAGATGTGGATGGAAAGGGGGGAGGCTCAAGATGGAGTCATGGGAAACATTTTCAACAAGGACAGAAGCCTGAAAGGATTATGTTCTACAAGAAATTTTCATTCCATCGCAGACCCAAGTATGTTTTTGGAGGAGATGCAAATGCTTTGAAAATAACTTCTGGTAATTCCAGCAATGATATTTGAACAAATATTGCTTCATCATTGAAACATCATTTAGAGCAGTGGTTCTTAATCTGGGTTCGATCGAACCCTAGGGGTTCGGTGAGTCAGTCTCGGGTTCGGTGGGGCCTCCAACTTAGTACTATTACTAAGTACTAAGAATTATTTTTCACTAAAGAAGGGTTCGGTGAATGCGCATATGAAACTGGTAGGGTTCGGTACCTCCAACAAGGCTAAGAACCACTGATTTAGAGATTTCATGTACTTTGTGAAAATATATATAATGGCCACAATCCAAATCCAAAATAATGTGTATGTGAGTAACAGCGACATTTGCAGAGATATTTGAAGATTTCTCTGCGACAGTTCCCACTCCTGAAGATGCAAACTACTTTTAAAACAAATTACACATTTAGATTTTTATTAAGTCAAAGTAAACTGCAAAAATTTTAAGCATACAAACTTTTAAAAAAACCAAACTTTTCCAACATTCCATAGAAGTATGTATTCAATAGGTCCCACATTTTGTTTTCTGTTGTCATTCTCACAGGACATGTTTCTTTTAGATGTAATGCAACCTTTGGTTGGATGTACTTATGTATTTGACTTCTAAATAGATCCTGCTATTGAAATTAGAGCAGGCTTTGCTCTTATTTCTGATTCTGTCAGAGATACCACATTTGAATATAGAATAAATAATACCAAGGTGGAGGTAAGAGACTTTTATATGGAAAATTCTAGTTTCCAGGGGCAAATTTGCCCAAGAGACAAGAATGCATTATTCTCCTCCAGGATTGTTGCTAGATGAAAACATAAGTTTTATTCTATGAAAGTGGCCTATTTCTTGCTCCCATCCTTCTTAGATGGCCACCAACTCTACTGAGGCTCAGGCTGCGATCACACACACTAAATAATCCACTTTCAATGCACTTTCAAATTGGATTTTGCCAGTTCACACAACAGTAAAATCCAGTTGAAAAGTGCATTGAAAGTGGATTATTTAGTGAGTGTGATCACAGCTTTAGATTATATCCACCAGTGCCCTTCTGGATGTTTAGTTTTTGGCTGCCTTTTCTCCCTGGTTAGGGATCCTGGCTTTTTAGCTCTTTCCTTCCCCTCGGGCTCCAGTCTCCCTTATATAGCTATAGCTGTGGAGTCCCGTTTCTCCCTGTCCTGGCTTTCGACTAAGCCATCTTCAGCCGTCTGGCTTTCAGAAGTCTGGGATGTTTTCTCTCCACTTTTAGCCCTCTGAGATTCAGGCGCCAAAGACTGCTGAAGTTCAGCATCTCCCCGCCCTGGGTCTTCCCGGTCAGTTTCCTTCTCCCCCTGCTGCCTCGTGTGCACGGCATCTTCCACGAACGGGCGTCGAGCGAGTTCCCTCTGAATGCCCCAGTGCGGCAAGGGCTTCGGCTCCCAGAGCTTCTCCCTGGCGGCTCTCTCTTCCACCTGAGCCGCAGGCTCTTGCCGCTGGCCTAAACAGTGTCCCTCTCCTCCCAGGGCGGGCTGTTGCGGCGGCTGAGGCGGCGGCTTCCTCTTCCACCAGCGGTCCTGCCACGGGGTCTGAGCCAGCTCCCGCTTGAGGTAGTTGTACCACTCCGTTGGGCCGGGGCGCTCTTCGTCGTCCGGCGAGCTGCTGCTCTCCAGGTCCAGCGGGTCGGAAAACCCGCCTTCTCGCCACGAGACATATGGCGAGACGTCGGGAGAGTCGTCGCTGTCCGTGGGGTTGGAGAACCGCCGGGCCGAAGCCCGCCCCACATCCCGCGAGGAGCGGGCCGTCGCCACCAAGGCCGGCGACGAGCAGCTCAGGCCGGTGGCGGTGGAGGCCAAAGCGCAGGCCAAGAAGGACAAGAACAGGCTTTGGCCGGGGGCGGCGGTGAACTTCAGCGGCTGCAGCTCCGGCACGGTCCGGGTCCGGCCCCGCACCTGCACCAAGAGGCTGGAGCCGAGCGCCGCCGTGCAGGTGATCAGCAAAGCCGTCAGGCCGTGCAGCATCGGGCCCAGCCTCCGGCACTGTCGCCGGCCCAGGAAGTCCCACCCGATGGCCGACGAGGCGGTCACCACGCTGAGGAGGCAGCAGGCGGCGATGGTCATCATGAGGGCGCCCCCGACCGGGCCCAGCAGCGGGGAGTCCGGAGGCGGATCGGCTTGGTTGATGGCCCAGGACGCGCCCAGCACCACCCGCCGCTTCGAGCTGGTCACCAGCACCCAGCTGGGATAGGCCCCCGCGGTGCTGATCACCGCCAGCGCCATGCTTTCGACCAGGGCCGCCGCCAAGCTGCCCTCACGCCGGCTGCTGCGCTTCAGCAGGAGCAGCCGGAGCCTGTCGCACCGTAGAGCCGAGCCGCCCAGCGGCTTCTCGAAGGTCTCTTCGAACTGCGGCCTCCTCGCCTGAGCCATGAGGAAAGCGGCCACTTCGCCCCTCACAGCTTCAGGTCTCTGGGGGAGACTTTAGAGCCTCCGAGGAGCCGAAGGGGATTCTGGACTACGCGGGGAAGGGGGGGGGGGGGGAGAGGGAATGCGGCCTGAGGCGCGAAAAGGCGCCTCGCCTTTCCCGCCCAGCCCTCTTGGTCCATCTAAAGAAACTGAAGGAGAGTCGCTTGTCCTTAGGACCGGGAAGCGAAGTAATCCTTCCTTTAACAATGAAAAAGTTCTTCAAGAAATTAAGTTCATTTTAGACGGGTTCTCTCCTCCCCCAATTAATTTTATTTTTAAAAAGTTAACTCTTTTAAAAATCCCCTCCTTTCCTATTGATGCAAGTTGGCTTCAGATAAATGTAACTGAAACTCATACTTACCTTCAAAGCAATAAACCTCGTGATAAAACAATATAATGCACACACTCTGGCCGATGCAGGTAAATAAGGGCTCTAGTATCCAACACTCAGGAGACATTCATTCATTTAGATTTATAGCCCTTCCTCCCCTGTACAAAAGGGCTCAGAGTGGCTTACAGCATTCTTAAAAACAGTCCATACAATTTATTTATTTATTGTTTCAATTTGTATAGCACCTTGCTGGACATGCTGGCTCAAGGTGGCTAATGAAGTTAAAATATTTGGAACAATACAAAGCTAAAACCATTAAAAGATTACAGTACAGAATAAAAACACAACAGTGAACAAATAAAAGCAAACAAGGCGGTATTCAGAGTTACACCCGAAGATGGAAGCAACATCCAACGTGAACTCTGGCTTGATGTTCCAGGGCATATTCATCAGTGGCGGCTCCTAATCGAAAGCCTGGTGGAAGAGCTCCGTTTTACAGGCCCTGCGGAACTGTAAAAGATCTTGCAGGGCCCTGATGTCCTCCGGGAGCTCATTCCACCGGTATGGGGCCATCTCTGAGAAAGCCCTGGTTCTGGTGGTAGTCAGCCCGGCTTCTTTTGGACCAGGGAGGGTCAGGCGGTGTTGTGATCCTGATCTCAGTGCTCTCTGGGGCACATATGGGGAAAGGCTGTCCCTCAAGTAGGCAGGCCCCTGATTAAAACATTTAACAATTGTGTAATGCAATAGATACAATACAATAACAACAACTGACACAGTTAATACATGGTGTAAGAATATCCCGGGAGGGAGATGAAGATCCTAAAGTCTGCCTAATATGCAAGAAGGGGGAGGGGAAAGAGTGGAGGAGGAAGGGAGGCCAATCTAAGATGGAAGAACCATCGCTGCCCTCAACTGTAGGCCTGGCAGAACAACTCTGTTTCACAGGCCCTGCAGAACTGCATTAGATGATCTAATTTAGATCTCGCAGGGCTCGGATCTCACCCGGCAGAGTGTTCCACCAGGCCGGAGCCAGGGCCAAGAAAGCCCTGGTTCTGGTTGAGCAGCTGGCACAAAACTGCACTTCGGACAGCATAAGTCCCCATGAAGGGGAGAGTCCCCAGAATGTCATGGTGTACAATTTCTGGTGGTCCAAACCTTATTTTGGGGTTCAGAGCTTTCAAACTCTCCTCAATGTTTTTCTTTGAATTCATGAATATGTCACAAATAAGGAATAAATTGGGAACTGGGAACCAACTTCAGTCTTCCTATTAGACCTTTGGTCCATCAAGGTAAGTACTGTCAACTCAGACTTGCAGTGGCTCTCCAGTGTCTCAGGCAGAGAAGGGTCTCTCATATCACCTATTGCCTTATCCTTTTAACTTGAAATGCTGGGAGTTGACCCTAGGACCTTCTGCATGCCAAGTATATGCTTTACCACTGAGCCATGGCCCCTGCCCCTCTAGTTCAGAAGGGTCTTTTGCGGATGTCACACAAGGGCAAAAGATGCTTGGAGGAGCTGATAAAATACTTGTGGGCTGTGTGGAAATGCATCAGACTGTTATGCTGCCCCAAAGTGAGTGAATCTTTGCACCAAAGGAAGAAGGTCTCAAATGAAGGGAAGGAACAAATTGATGTTTTGTATATACAAATTACTGGTTTTATAATTGTGGTTTATAATGTTTTATTTATATTGTAAGCTGCCATGAGTTCAGCAAGGGAGAAAAGGCAGTTAACTATTTTTTTAAAATACAATAAACATTTACCATGACATACAGTGGTTGAAACTGAAGGCTGGTTTCCACATTATTTTTGCATGCATACTGTCTTGACAGTCCCTATGTCCATATGTATAATGTAGCATATAAAGCAGCTGCTTATGGATACCACTATCATCATTTCCCATTATTGTGACAGATGATAAAGTATCAGCATCAGGGGTCATTTCGAGTAGGAGCTCGGGGGTGCTCAGCTCCGGGAGTTGGTGCCAGCACCCCCCCCCCCAGCGGGAGAATGCCTGCTTGTGTCACGGCTGCAGCAAAATGACCCCATCCCCTGGAAAGGTCCATGTTCCTCCAACCAGCCTTCTGAAGGCTTCAGCCACCACTGAAGCTATCCTCCCAGAATAGTGGTATTTCTGAGGCTTGGATTAGTAGCAGTCCCCTCTCTGCCAGCCCTTCCTTCCTTCCTTCCTTCCTTCAAGTATTGGAGTCGGGAGGTGAGTGGTAGTGATTTCATAGCAAAGCTCTTTATTGAGGGTCAGATGGAACATGAGAAACCCTGGGCTCAGAGCCCTCTTTTATGCCGGCCGGAGACAATGCCCCGACCTCGCCCCGAAGACCTGATAGGACCTTAAGTCCATGGTTGCAGTTCATAGGTCCCCCAGCGGGAGACCTAGGCTCGTAATTGGTGGTTGCTCAGGATCCGACTGGCTATTGTTCTACCTGGCCGAAGCTCAGGTAGATTCTGACCATGTGGCGGTCGCCATTACGAGAGACCAGGTGACCGCGGTCTTAGTACACAACACCTTCCTTCCTTTCCTTTCTCTCTCTTCTCTCTCTCTTCTTTGTTTCTTGCCTTCTGACGTACTTCTGGTGATTTTAGGAGGTGTGGCATATGCAAATAAGTTATGCTAATGAGCTCCTGCACCTCTTTTTCTACAAAATGACCCCTGATCAGCATGATTATGTGAATTGCTGTCATTTGTAAACAGTTTGTTTATAGAAGCCTGTTTTCTGTCCATTCACCTTTTCTGTGTAAAATCTTTGCTCCTTTCTTGTTTGTTCCTGTATGTTTTGATGTCCAGTTCACAAGTGAGGTTAGCCCTGTTTAGTCTTTATGTTTGACCACATGTATGGAATAAATGCATAACACATGATCCTCCTAATATGCACAATTGCCATTTCTTCAGTGGCATATATTCAAGATTAGTCTGGTATCTGGCACATATGTACCAAGGCAGAAAATTCATATATTGCCCTTTTAAAAGAAATGGCAATCATGTGTATTGGGAGAATCACATAAGAACATAATAGAAGCCAATGTTGGATCAGGCCAGTGGCCCATCCAGTCCAACACTTTGTCACACAGTGGCCAAAAACACCAGGTCCCCTCAGAAGGCCCAGCAGTGGGGGCAGGAAGCCCTCCCACTGTTACCCCCCCCCCAAGTACCAAGAATACAGAGCATCACTTGCCCCAGACTGAGAGTTCCCATCTATACTTTGTGGCTAATAGCCACTGATGGACTTCTGCTCCATATGTTTATCTAATTCCCTCTTCCACATGTAGCATGTTTGTTCCATATGTGTGGTCACAGCTCCAGGAACATAACGTCTGAAAAGCCTAATAATGGCCAGAAAAGCGAATTCAGATTTATACTACGTTGGGATGGCCTCCACTGTCTATGAAAACACTGCCAAAACTGGCATTAAGTATTGGAGAAGAGTTAAAATAGACTAGGAGCCAAATCCTTTTGCCAAGCAGGACTTCTAATTAGCCACTGAAGATCTGACTGGCTGTGCAAATTTCATAAAGGTGCCTCTGCAGCACTTGCCATCACAGCACAAGTATCCTTAGTGCCCGACTGCAGGTAAGCTTTGTGCATGCAAGAACATATTTTCAAACATCTTGTTCATTGTAAAAGGCAGAGCTTCTGACTGAAATGCTGAAGAGGTCATATTAGAGATAAGCATGACCTTACTCCCCAACATTTTGTGGCTAGCTCTGCCCCGTGACAGCCACTTTGCAGTTGCTTCCACCACCGTGTCAGAATTCCAAACGTGCCTGCAGGCTAAGAAGGCTTTGTGTGGACCCAACACAGATAGTTTGTAGAAGGGTTCGGTACAACAGTACTATACAATTCTACAAATATGCTTTCACCAGAGGCCAGTGTAGTGGAGCCAGTGTGGTATACTGTGTAGAAGGTTGGACTTGGAGAAATCAGTTCAAATCCCCAATTGATCCTGTAGGTCTCAGTTTTCAACCTAACCCAAGGTTGTTGTGAGGATAAAATAGGATAAACCCCATGAATGAGTTCCTTGGAAGGAGGTCAGAATACAAACAAGATAAATATGTTTGTTTTTCAATCTAAACAAACTATTCTAATCCCACTGACTAAAACGGGTATAATTCTGCTTTTGGATTGTACTGTAAAGGAGGAAATGGCATGTGGAAAAATACCAAATAGTAAGCAAGCTGCTTTGAATGTCAGAAGACGACAAGACCTAAATAGTTTAGACTGAATTAAAATTAAAGATCAGCTTGTTTTGTAGGGAAAAAAACCAACTGAATATGCAAACCTTTTCTGACAAAGTCCATCTAAAACCAAAATTAAGATTATACAGTCAGATAGCAACACCAGTTAGAGGAAGCATAGGTTTATATTGTTAACATTTTCATACTTAGGGAGCCATGAGAGAGGATTTTATCTTTCCAGACATAATTCCAGACATTTCCCAGATGTTTACATGACAGGCTTTAAAATATAAATTTAATTTTATCAGGATAGACAGATGCTTATGTCTTCTGGAAAGATAAGCACATCATTATTTATGGCACAGTGGCAAATTTATATTATTATTTGCTTGTTCAAGATTACTTCAGCAGACAGCTCTCAGTATGTTTGAATTTTTTCTTCTGCTTGACTCAGTAAATTAAAAATAATCTTGTTCATTATCATATACATGAAAATATACATGAGATCTTTCACATATGATGTCTGGAGGATTACCTTGTAACAGATGGTAGATCGCACTGTCAGAATGAAAGCTATAAAATTTATCTTCAGCTTTTTCTGAGATATATTTCCCCAGCAATGTCCAGGAGGGGGCGTACTCTGCATTCTTTACTTTCTGTCTGGAGACTGCAAGGCAGATTTTGACCAGGGTTGCCTCTTAGAACTCATCAGAGAATTGCTATATAGCCACAGGACAGCCATGGTAAGCATATGACTTTGTTATTCTGTACTTATCTCCTGAGATCCAACGCATGGTTACTTGGAAACAAATCCTATTTTCTCAGTGAGAATTACTACCAAGTTATTTATTACATTTGTTTTCCGTGTTATTTATTATTTATTATTGGGATTTTTATCCTGCCCAGCCAGCGTTAGCCGGCTCAAGGCGGCTCACAAAGGTTAAACACAACAGTATAAATTATCATAAAATTACAGCTTAAAAACACACAAACAACAAGGATCACCAAATTTCACAGGATTTGGCAGCCAACATTATTTCCAGAGTGGAGCACAGCAATTTCCAGGCCCCCAGCCAGGAGCTTGCACAAGTTGATTTATCTCGGCGTTTTCCAGAGGCCCCCTTCCCCCAGTGGCAGCTCCTAATTGAAAGCCTGGTGGAAGAGCTCCGCTTTGCAGGCCCTGCAGCACTGCAAAAGGTCCCTCTGATAATGGCACTGCAAGGTACATGGGGTTCCCAGATCTCTCATCCAAACAGTAATCACACCCCAACCTGCTAGCTTCAGCAGATTTGCTGTATTGTGTGCTTTTATATCATATCCTGGTACCATGGATAATGTCAACCTTATAGAACACTGTTTCTCTGATTCTGTTCAAGCAAACAACATAACTGTATGAAGCTAGATACAAAAGATACATAACTTCCAATGCAATTTGGAAGTTAGAACAGGCAAAACTTGCTTAATTGGCTTGTTGCAATTCAAAAGCACAACACTTATTACTGTCTTAATTAGAGCACCTTTGTTTCAGAGACCAAAGGACTAACAGAACAGCTTCAGCACCGAGCCAAAAAAATCAGATTTAGCCAGCAGGGTGTAGTGGCTAGAGTATTGGATGAGGCTCTTGGGAGACCCAGGTTCATTTCCGTACTCTGTCGCGGAAGCTCACTGGATGACTTTGGGCCAGTCACACTTTTTCGCCCAAACCTACCTCACAGGGTTGTAAGGATACAACAGAGGAGAATTATGTGAGCTGCCTTGCATTGGGGAGAAAGGCAGTACATGAAGTAAATAAATAAACCGAAGTAAAAATTACAATGATTACTAAAAGAATGCATGCTAAACAAGTGGATATAAATAGTTAAGTGGAGAAGTAGAATTGGCCATTCATAAGTCACAAGGTAGAATAGAAGAGTTAGATAATAAGGAGAGGAAGAATAATCTGCTTTTAGCCAATAGCACTTGGAGGTAAACAACTCCTGTCTTTTATAGAAAGATGGAAACTTTTTTTCAGACTTAAGCAAAGAAAATAGTAGGATTAACAATGCTTGTCTACTTTCCTCTGGTTCAGATAAATTTCTCTACAACACACTGATCAAGCTGCATGTTAATACAATAAGGCTTGGATCCAGTGGAAATTTCTAAGGATAGAAGAGTTTTCTGTCCATGTAGCATGACTTTCTTGTGTCCTCCCTTGCTGCTGCAGCTTAACATGCCTGCTGGGATGCTCCTTCTGGGGCACAGGGAACTCCCAACAAGTGCATTGGGGGTGATGCGGGAAATCTGCAGTGGGAGGAAGCAAGTGTTGAAAATCACCCTGCTTCAGCCTGTGGAACTCCTCCTTAAGTGTTAGGGGACAATGCATCCTAGGCTGGAAGACTTCAATGTACATGCCCCTATGTCAGGTTTTGCTCAGGACTCCTGCACAATTACTGGCCTTCACGGGTTTTATTGAGCACTAAAGGGCACACACTATCAGTGCAATGCTAAATAGTTTCCTGAGAGTAAATACCATTGGGTGGGATTCTGAGTAGACCTTCTTACAATTGTCCTGCACTATACAAGTAATTGCTGATCAGATGGTTAAAAACTGAGATGTTGCCATGGTCAGATTGCTATCTGGTAAAGGGTACCCACATTTCTAAGCAAGTTGAACTACTTAGAATAGTCTGCATCTTGGAAATTATGGATCCTTCAGGATTCCAGAATATGGAGATTGCCTGGGAAACTCCTGTACAAGTAGGGTCAAAGCCCCAAGAAATAATAGTCAAGAAAAGTGGAGACCATTCACAATAGCAATAAATGGTGATATTATAATCTCCCTAGTTTTGTCAAGTTTATAAACTCATTTAATGGCTTAGAAATTCCAAGTCCTTGTTAAGTCATTGGGAAATGGTGTTAAATTTCTTGATGAATCAATAGTTTAATGCTGGAGTCTTGCTTTGAAGTTGAGAATGATGACTTTCAAATGGTTATATTTTTTCCTCTGTGATAAGTCTCAGGATGTAGATCATTGTGCATGCTCAGTCTTCTCCCTGAGGCTTGTACTATGGCTACCACAAGGTTCAGTATTATACCCAACTTTATTTAACATCTATGTGCAGCCATTATATAAGATCACCCATACCTATGGAATCAGCATCCCTGGAGTAAAAAAATAACAAAGTAGGTACCACCTCTTAAATGTTACAGTGATTTTTACTAGTGGGTTTATATTATGAGCTTTGGCCTGCATAGACAAATTTTAGCTATGTCCCCTCCCTTTTTTGTTTTGCTTACATTAAAAATATAGAGGACAAGTAAGCACCCCTTGGTTTAAAAAGTAAGGTTAACAGGCCTAGCAACTGGCAGTGGTTTGGCAGGGTGGGAACATCAGCAACAGCATGACATCACTTCCAGGAAAAACCTGGGAGTGATGTTTCATCTCTTTAGGAATTGCTGGAAACAAACTGGTAACCATAAAGTTTCCAGCAATTCCCAGCGGTTTTCTTGGAAGTGATCTCATGTCATTGCCAATTACTATTCTCCCCCCCCCCCCTTTTCTCCTTTTTGCTACAGTAGTAGTAGCGGGAAACAGGAGTTGAGGACACAGGATCCCTCACCCTGGTGAAAACTTGGGAAGTCAAAAAGATAGGGAACAATTTACAGTGTCCTGACATGTTTTGTATTGTCATTATTTATGTTTATTCTGAAATCCTATAGAAAATTTCAAAACTTTGAAGTAATATGCATGGAAGGAAAATGTCACCATGGAAATAAAAATTGTTTCTGTGTGTATGTGTGCACGCACGGACACACACACACACACTAGTTTCCCTACAGCTCTCCCATTCAGGCACTGGCCGTACTGATTCTAAGCGGAGTTACTCATGTGCCTTATAATCATCACCAAAGAGTTCCTTCCTCCTGTCCTATCACACTTATGGTCCCAATAGAAGTGGCTTTTCCTTTTTTATGGATGTTGGGATACAGTTATATGAATTTTATGCCATATAAAATATGGTGGATACTAAGTTAAATCCCATCATCAGGAGTCATTAAATTGAACTTTGTGAAAGGTGTACTGCTCATGCTCAAACTCTGCATGGCATAAAATGCAGACAATTGTTTTCCAACCACCAGAGAAAAATAGGAAAAGCCACTTCCTATGGAGGCAAGTGAGACCCTAAGTGTGACAGAAGGAAGGAACTCTTAACCTTGGTACTAGGATGTGATTGAAAGGCAGATGAACAACTCTGCTTAGACACAGTATGGCCAGTGCCTGTATGGGACAGCTGTTGGGAACCATGCTGTTCCGCAGAAGAAGAGCTAGATTCCAGTCCAGTTAGGATCACAGAGACCAACAAGATTTTTTTGGGGTACAAACTTCTGCAAGTCAGTGCTCTTTTCATCACATACTAAGGAACATTTTCTTGCATATCTGAGAAGTCTGTCCACCAAGTTTGGAGAAACTTCTGCCTTGTTTGTGGGTGTCACTGTTTCATTGCTCTACATGGTACCCTCATCTTCTGGAGCACTGATAACAATGGTACAATTACAACACAACCAGTGCAAACATGAGTATTTGATTTTGTTGTATAAAATCCAGGGCTGATCACTATTGCTTTTAGGCATCATCCAGCCAAAATTAAATCAGATACTTAAAGCACATGTCCAGTTATCTCCAAAAGTAAAAATCCTGAGGATTCATGCTTCAGAACCATGGTTTTGAACAATGGTGGCACCAGGAAGCAGTGGATCTGTGATTTTTGTGGTAAAATGATATGTGCTTTGATGGGGAGTCTGAGGTGACTGAATGGAAAAATATTGAGGATCCATGAGGATTTGTGCTTTGGAACCATGCTTTTGCACTGTGGCAGTGCCACGAAGCAGTGAATTGTGATTTTTTGGGGGTGCAATCTGTGGCTATGGACATGGACTGTGATTTGATGGTCAATCTGGGGTGACCCCAGCACAAAAACTGTGAGGATCCATAAGGATCTGTGCATCAGAGCCACATATTAAAATAATCTAGACCTGACTTTTACCCAGTCCTGTATTTGCGCCACCATGGCACCATAAAGCTGTGAATATGTGATTGTTGTGCTGCTGCTGCTGCCTATAGGCAAAGACATGCTCTCATGATCTACAATATGATGGTGGTTTTATTTTGTTTAAATGTAAAAATCATATAAATTCATGAGGATCCATGCCTTGGATCTATGTTTTTGTATCTTTGCAACATACTGAAGTATTGCCAGGTCCCACCCCAGCCATCAGTGGGGGATGAGGGGCGGAGTTGCCAGTAGGATGCCAAGCCCCCCCGGGAGGGCGGGGGAAACACTGATTTTTAATGCTTACCCCCGCTTTTTCAAAATTGGCCACCGGGGGAGGCAATGGCTGCTAGCAGGAACGCAGGGGAATGTCGGAGCCTGCCCTGCCCTCTCCCTGCCAGGCCTGAACTGTCTTAAAAGGGAAATGTCTGCAGAGAGCCTGCAGTAAAAAGCCTCACAGACATTTCCCCTTTAAGAGCAGAGCCAGCAAGAGTAACCCCTGCCCAGAGATTAAGGAGGGACTAGGCTCTTTGTACTGAAGGGCCTGCTTTTGCATGTGGCTTGCAAGGTTGCTGGGGTAAGTGCCTCTGCCAGCTCTTTTCCTTCTTTCTCTCTCCCCCTCCCCCTTTCTTTCTTTTTTCTGTCTGTCTGTCTCTCTCTCTCTCCCCATCCAGCAGAGGTCTATCAGTGGCTATTATTAGCCACAAGGTCTAAATGGAACACTTTGTCTGGGGCAGTGATGCTCTGCATTCTTGGTGCTTGGGGGGCAACAGTGGGAGGGCTTCTGGAGTTCTGGCCCCGCTGCCGGACCTCCTGAGGGCACCTGGTATTTTTGGCCACTGTGTGACCCGGAGTGTTGTACTGGATGGGCTGCTGGCCCGATCCACTGTGGCTTCTCTCCTGTTCTTATATGAAAATCATATTTAGCACTTGTGTAGCACTTAGTGCTTCATATTCTGCCGAGATGAGGAAGGATTCAGTAGGGCCGTTGCTCAGTGATAGAGCATCTGCTTGACATGTAGGAGGTATCAGCCTCTTCAGCTAAAAAAGGATCAGGTAATAGGTGACATTAAAGATCTCAGCCTGAGACCCTGGAGAGCCACTACCAGTCTGAGTAGTCAATACTGACCTTGATGGACCAATGGCCTGATTCAGTATTAGGAAACTTCATGAGTTCATGTGGAAGCAACATCACAGGATGTGACATCACAAAATGATGTCACTTCCTTTCTCCTGGCTCCACCCCCAAAGTCCTCAGATATTTCCAGAGTTGGACTTGGCAGCCCTAGTTGCCAGATCCAGGTTGGGAAAGTCCTGGAGATTTGGGGCTGGAGCCTGGGGAAGACAGGGATCTCAGTGGAGTACAATGACATAAGAGTCCACCTTCTAAAATATCCATTTTCTCTAGGGGAGCTCAGTTGCCTGGAGAGGAGCTATAATTCTGGGAGATCACCAGGTCCCACCCAGAGACTGGCATCTCTAACTGAATGTGTTTTTATGGATCATTCCGTGGCACAGGCTTTGACAAGTGGTTTTATACTAGATTTCCTGGAGTTCTGTTTAAAAACCAACCAACAAATGGTAAACTAGAGAATCTGTGGAGAGCTGGCTTTTACTTTTTCCCATTTTAAAATGCTTGTAATTTTTACACACTGTCACTGACAGGTAACTAGAATGAAGAATCGAAACGGCTCTTCGCAGCGTGTTCAGCTGAAAAGAAAAAGAAAGCAAGGGACATCTCGACCCGTACTGCTAGAACTCGTCTTGAGAATACCCAGAGGGCTGCTCGGTATTCTATTCCTGCAGAAAACGTTAACGGAAGAGAAACCCTGCAATTCACAGACTCCGGGGAGGGGAAGGTCTGGCCGACAACTAAGCCGACCGCTCCCTCCAAAACCGTTCGCGACCGTTTGGCCAGCCCTCCTCCCCCACGCCATTCCGCTTACTTTTGAACTGAACATCCCGTTGATCTTGATTGGTTGGAGGCCTCCCGGATTCTCTAACGCACATGCGCAGCCCGGGAGCTTCCCTTTCTCTTCCACAAACGACTCTGATTGGAGGAAGTAAGAAGCCGCTGCCGGACTCGCTTTGAGGAGAGCTACCTTAGAGGTGGGGGCCGGGAATTGGGGTTGCCTCGACGAGACGGTTCTCTGAGGTGAGTCTCTAATTCAGAGGGGGGGTAGGTAAGGGAGGGCTGTCCAAAGGATGGTTAATAGGGTGCATCGATCTGCACAGCCTTGTCTGAAGGCGGAGCATCCTTTGAGGAGGGGAAGTGAGGACCCCCCCCCCCCGGAAGCACAACGGCGTCCTTTAATATCTACCCACGCTCTTGTTTGTATCTATTGCGAGTTATTCTTTCCTTACTCTTCTCCCCCCCCATATATCTCCCTTCCCCCCCAATCTATTATAGAGATCATTCTGATTCATAATTTTTCGACTGGTTGTGCGACATCAGTCCCACTAATCACTGTGGAAGCAACTGACCAGGGAAACTGAGATAGGGCCCATTCGTACTGATGCTTGTCCCTAACAGGGTTATTCAAGCCCTTTGTTGTGAGATTAAAACTCAGTTCGGCGTAAACGGTTATTTATGTAGCTACTTGATTCATTTGTAGTTTGCCAAATGCTAAGAGATGGAAATGGGTTGTGTTTGATGACTCTTTTTTTTTTTATTAAAGGCTTTTTCCAAGGTTTGTTTGAAAAATTGAAAATGATTAAAACTGGACTCGTCTAGAATTTTGTTTTTGTATTTCCCCTTATGCATGTTGTGATGTTTCTTGTCATATGCAGCTAATTTTGCTAGACTGGGTAGTTATTTTGAACATTTTTTAAAGCTGCTTTTCTTCCGTACAGAACTCAGTTTATGCCAGTTGATTAAAATACAATTTAAATAAGTTTGGCAAAGTTTGTTGACTTAAGACTTGGTATGCGTTACTTCAGCTTTTAGCTGCAGCCCTTGATGAAGCAGAAGAGGGTCCTTGATGAGTGCTTGAGAAGAAAGCTTTGCTTATTCTTTGTGATAGCTGGCACCAAGGGCACTTGAATTGTGACCATGGGCACAGTTCACTGTGGAAATATACAGTGGAATAATCCTTCATGGACAGTTTATAAACATTTACATTCCAGAACATTTTCTAACACAATGTCCATAAGCTAATATTTGTGTCTGTGTTTGTGTATCACTTAAATTGGAATTAGTAATAATGTGAATAGAGAACCCCCAGTTTACCTGCAGAGGGAGATCAGTGGTTAAAAGTAGAGGAGGCGGAGTCAGTTTTTCTTGCTTTATAATTACTCTGGAATGATAAAGTGGTGAAAGCACAGAGGCAACCAACTCCTTTCACCCAAGCAGGATCAGCCTGTTTGTGAATAAGTAAGATTTATCAAAATCTACTATAGATCAGAAAACAGGCCCTGCTTCTCATGACTGCTGCTTCAAATACTTCATCACAGGAAACTGAGATTCTTGTCTAATTCTTTTATCTTTTTTTTTCCAGATAAATAGAGAGCCTTTGCTTGTGTTAAGATACTTTATCCTTTGGGTTGTTGTACCAGTTTACTGTCTTTTCAGTGGTGAGTGCTGGAAGTCTTGCCATTTGTTTCATTATATGTCTTATCAGTTATTTAATGTGAATTTTTCTCCAAGGCTCAGTTACCACTTGTGTTTTAATTTTTTTTAATACATAGTCTTCTTGTTTGTGCAGCTGTATAACTTGAATATCAAGATAGTGTATATGATAGCAACTATTGGGCATAATTATGAAAGCAGGCAGTTTCTGCAAATCTCAGAGATATTGTTATAAATATTGTTGTAAGCAATATTGTTGTAAATCAGGGGTCCTCAAACTACGGCCCGTGGGCCACATGCGGCCCGCCGAGGGCATTTTTCTGGCCCCCCCGGGGTTGCCGCTGCCTGTCCTCCAATTCCCAGCAGCACACAAAGCAGCGGAAAAATTGCAGCCGACTCTTCTCGGGCCACATGACAAAGCCCCGCCCCCCTGCTTCCAGTCAGCCAGGAGGAGGCAAAAGGAAGACTGGAAGAGGGTAAGTGTGGGGTGGCAGGCACTCCGGCTGGCCCCAAGTCTCCTAGCCGGCTGAGAGGCAGCAGCACAAAAAGCCTTTTTCGAGTGCTGGGAATTGGAGGGGGAGAGAGAGGGGGGGGTTCTCTTTCCCATCATGATGCCTGCAGTAGTGGAGTTTCAGGGAGAAGCAGCTGGGGGCTTGCTGCCTTAAAAAGTTTGTGAGGATGCCGAGTTCTTTGTTTCTTCGGAGAGGGAAAGAAAACAGCCCCGTCAAGGGTGCCTTGCTTGCACACCCCCCCCCCCCCCGTGCGCCTTCCCTACCCGCAAAATAACATCTGAAATCTCCAACCAGATCTAGACTAACTGATGCACACTTGCATCACTTGTTACGACTAGCAGTGACAAATATGGAACTGGACATTGACCATCTCATTAGCCAAATGCAGGCCCATAGTTCCCATTGAAATACTGGTAAGTTTGTTGATTTAACTTTACTTGTTCTTCATTTTAAATATTGTACCTGTTCCAATTTTGTTTTTTTCCTTCAAAATAAGATATGTGCAGTGTGCATAGGAATTTGTTCATAGGTTTTTTTTTTAAACTATAGTCCGGCCCTCCAACGGTCTGAGGGACAGGGAACTGGCCCCCTGTTTAAAAAGTTTGAGGACCCCTGTTGTAAATAGTACATTGTAAATAATAATGTATATTATAAACTTCCTTGAGACCTTTGGCAGAAAAGTGGTATTCAGCTGAATCTGATAAACAAGTACTTGTCTTGCTTCAAGGAAATAACTGTAGTATCAAAAGAAAATCTTAACCCTAAAATATTTTGAAAATGTCAAACTCTAGAACTGTAAAGCATAAAGTGGGATCTGAAGACCATTTTCCCCTAGTGCAGGGATGGGCAAATTGCGGCCCGGGGGCCACATGCGTCCCGCCACAGAGTTTTTTGCGGCCCGCCAAGAAGATTTCAGGACTTCAAGAAAAGTGAGCCTAAATTCAATTTGCTCTCTTATCCCATCACTGCTGATATTGATACAGCACCTGAGGAGCTGCAGCTTGAACTTATTGACATGCAGTCAGATCACACTGTGAAAGAAATGTTTAATGTTGTGACATTAGTTGACTTTTACAAATCTTTGTCTGCTGAAAAAATTTCCATGAATGAAGAAATTTGCTGGGAAAATGTTCTCTATATTTGGATCTACATATATTTGTGAGCAAAGTTTTTCTTGTCTTGCATGAAGATCAGCAAGAGTAAATATAGATGCTCTCTGACAGACATTAACTTGCAGGCTGTGATGAGAATCTCAACAAGCAATCTCACTCCTGATTTCAAAAAAATTGTAGAAAAGTGTGATCGGGTACATTTGTCGCATTAAACTGATTCTAAAATCAAATGTGCTTGCAGCTATAGATGATATGAAATTAGCACAATAAATAAATTGAATAAAACTACCACTATTTTATTTAATTTATATTTATTGATTTTTATGATACAATTTATATCTTTTCTGAAATGCAAAGTTAACTAATGAATGCAATCATTTTAAAAGGTGTGGCCCTCCGCTAACCTCCGCTCCCACAAAGTGGCCCCCAAGCCAAAACAATTGCCCACCCCTGCCCTAGTGGAAAGAGGGATAATTTTTATTGATTTCCCCCCCCCTCCTCTGTGGAGTTGTATATTCTTCTTAAAAGTTCTTTGTCTTCCACTGGCTGCAGAAGGCAGGGAGAGGTGGGAAAGTTGTATTTTGTTGACAGAACTACATTTATCTTTGCCTTATACATGATAACATTATTGTTGTGGCAAATATCACACATGTGAAAATCTTGGTTTTCTTTTGGCAATGCAGATTGGATGGCATTTAGTATATGTAGAAGAGTACAGTGGATTTTTTACTTTCTGCAATGAGCTTGGTTAAATTGAACGTTTTAGTTAGTATTCATTCTGTTCATACAGTATTTACCCAAATGCAAGTTTTCCCCCAGAGATGCCTTTTAAAAAGGAGGAGGTAGTCTTACATTCTTGTACAAATTAGTTATGTCCAATAGTAATTATTTTTTGTGTGTAACATTTTTAAGAGGGTTACTGTATGTTTAGGGTCATTTTCTTTCCAAGTAAATATGGTACGTAAGACCACTTGTTGGCTAATTTTAGCTATGTGGACAGATTTATTTTTCTTTGCAGTTCATGGAAATGCTTTAGTCCACTTTGATCAAACTAAAATTGTTTTGAAATGCAAAAGAAGCTTTGGCAAATTTTTTAGAATGCTGGGTGTTGATAGTAGACCAAGAAATGTTGATTCTAATCAGAGTTTCAGGGCTTTGAATAGTATTTAAAGTTAATGCCCTTACTCTGCCTTTTAAAAAGATATATGATTAAAAGTTATCTTCAACAGCCAATGCCTGGCCCCCATGCAAATATCCAATGGAGCTGGTGACTGTGGTTTTGCAACTAGGAACACACAGATTTTCAGAGAAATGTTTTATATTATTAACCAATATTTTGGAGTTAAAAAGCAACAAGTGGGAACCAGGTAAAATTGCTTTTTCCTCTTCTGCCCATTTTGTTTACCCCTGCTTCGAAGTGGGGGTAAGCAAAACATGCGGGTTTAAATGGCTGCCATCCATTTAACCCTTCCTGGGTAATTCCTCCCCCTTTTCCTGGCCACGGCTTGCCACCACTGAAAGAATCCAAACTGGCCAGTTCAGTTCCTGCATTTTTTCGTTGGTTTGGGACCATCCCTACACAGGAGGCAAGCACATACAAGTGTTGAGTTACTTATATGAAGACACAACAGGGAGTTTACTGAGGGCAAATAATTCTGTATCTCTATCAGAATTGATTGAATGAGGCAACCACAGAAGAGACTGATTCTCTGTGGGGATGTTTGTGCTTTGAACCAAAGACTTTATTTAATTTCTTATGGCATACAAGCAATTCCTCCACTGCTTGTGCATTAGGAATTATTGTTTTAAAGTGTCCCATTTATGTGAAACAAAAAACTGAAACATACTCTTTTTTGATCTTTGGGCATCACACTGGAGTTTGGGCCTTGCATTTGCTTCAGTTGGGAAACTTTTAGAAGTAGTTTTTAGGTACCAGAAAATCCCTACCCTTCAGAGGCATAGCACCAATCATTCATGCTCAAGGTTGAGGAATTATTCTCACTTAGTTCTGTTGTATGCCACAAAAGCATTTTAGGAACACTCTTCTGTGAGCTGGTTTTCTTCTCTGTCTTATGTTCACACCCACACATTGTCTGTTTCTTCTTGTGATCCCCCCCCCCTTTTCTTGGAGTTGTTCTGTGGTGGCATTGTAGCTGTGGCACAGAGGACAGCCATAAAGTGTTGGCAGCAGAAAGAGTTTGCTCTGTATCAGTAGCTCCCATTCACCTGACTTTTTTGATACCAAGCCATCCACAGAGGAGTATTGGTTCCAGTCAAGTTTCCTTTGATATTCCCTGAGATGAGGTTTGCCAGGCCAATGTTACAGCTGGGTAGGTGTCAAATCAAGGATGCTTAGTTCACCTAAGATCCCCACACAACATGAATCCCCCCTTCCCCCCCAAAACAGGGGTGTCTTCATAATACTGTTAAGACTAGGGTGTTAGGGTTTCCAGACTTTATACTTCAGTCTCAGTGATTAACATGAGTTTGAGTATATTATTATGAGAGGTGTCACAATTTCCAATAACCTACTTAAGTTTTGCTTTAAAAATGATGTCAAGTGTGTGTTGACATAGACTTATTACTAAAATTCTGATTTCTTTCACTGTCTTAAAATATCTATCTATAAATATATCATTTATTTTTTACTTTTTAGGAAATGCATCATTTTGAAGAGGAGCTCACCTGTTCCATTTGTTATAGTATATATGAAGATCCCCGTGTATTACCCTGTTCACATACATTTTGTAGAAACTGTTTGGAAAGTGTTCTTCAGTTATCAAGCAACTTTTCAATATGGAGACCTTTAAGACTTCCCCTGAAGTGTCCCAACTGTAGAAGCATTGTTGAAATCCCTCCATCTGGTACAGACTCTTTGCCTATAAACTTCGCACTAAAGGCTATCATTGAAAAATACCAGCAAGATGACCATCCAGATGTGGCTACATGTAGTGAACATTATAGGCAGCCACTAAATGTTTACTGTCTTTTTGACAAAAAATTGGTGTGTGGGCATTGCCTTACAATAGGAAAACATCATGGCCATCCTATAGATGACCTTCAAAGTGCCTACATGAAAGAAAAGGAAACTCCTAGCAAACTCCTTGAGCAGTTGACTGATAAACACTGGAGTGAAGTATGTCTGCTTATTGAAAACTTGGAGGAGCAGAAAGCCCAATGTGAAAGCATTGTCCAGGAGGATAAGAAAACTGTGCTGCAGTATTTTAAGAGACTGAATGATGCACTAGATCATAAAAAACAAGCTTTGCTTGCAGCACTGGATGAAGTGAACGCACAGATTGCTGCAGAATATGAGCCACTCATTGAAAGGATGAAGGGAATACGAGAAGAGCAACTTGAGTTAATGTCTCTGAATACATCCATTCAGGAGGAAGAGTCTCCCCTTCTTTTTCTAGAAAAAGTTGAGGATGTTCGTCAGCGTGTCAAAGCTTTGAAGGAAAAGCCATTACCAAGTATTAAGCCTGTTGAAATCTACCCTCGAATAGGACAGGTGTTAAAAGATGTGTGGACCAAAAGTGAAATTAGTCAAATTAATAAGATTGTCACTCCTCAGATAAAGCTGATTTCCAAAGGAAAAGTGTGTCATGGCTGTGAAAAAGAAAACAGTAAGCATAAAGAATCCTGGCCCTTAAACTTCCTAGTACTTACAATAATTTCATTGGTTGTGGCCATTTTTTTCTGTTTTAACGCACACCTCTTTTCAGTTGTACATGAAGTTACCTTCCCTTATGTTCTGAATGCCTTGCAAAATGTTTATCATGACTCAAATAATAGGTTGCAGGCTGCAGTGGAAGTTGTGTGCCACAGCTGTAATCTGTTTGAATATCTGTGTAAAGTAGTTTCTTCGTCCATATGAATATTTCTCATAGCAAGAGCTGCTATATGAAAATCAGGACAAGAAACGGCATGGATTGGGTTATCACTTTTTGTAGATTCTTATAGCCTGTTGCTAAAGATGGTCATGGGAAGTAAAGGCTGAGGGTAGATTGCATTGACAGCTGGGTTACAATTTCTAAACAGATGCACCAACAACAATGGTTTGTATCGGGGTGAATGTTCTACTAAGAATTAAATTGATTCCTCAGACTTGTTGGTGTTAGAATACACATACAGGCGGCTACCTCTTCTAGCAAAGTTTACAAGGAGAAATTAGGGAGATGGGTAAGGGCAGGCTGGGAGGCAGGAGAAACTGCTAATAAAACTCCTGTTCTCTCGAAACTCTGTAGTTTTTATAAGCATTACATCTTGCTGAGTGTCATGCCACAAATAAGGGGCTGGAATTAAAATTCTAGCAGTTTAGTGTGTATTAAATATCCTGTAACCTTTTACTAAATTCCATAGGTGCCCATATTGGTGCTTAATGTAAAAAATGACCAAAGACTGCAGAATGCATTAAAAAACATTTTAACCTCTAAAAAAAAATTGGACAATGGATTTTAAAACTTCATTTAGGGGTAAGGAAGTGTTTGGTTTTTGACTTGGCAACTTCTTTTGTTAAACATTAGAAATATTGTCTAATGTATTTTAATGATTGCATTAAGCATATGTACAGAAGGCTGACATGTTTAGTCTTTAAGAATTTAATTGTCATTGTTCAACATTGGTAGCCTGTTCTGTTTGAAAGTTTTCAGTGTTCACTGTATATTTTGGTATAAGTTATCCAACCTGGGGATCGTGCTGTAGGCAACACTTTTAAGATACTTCCCAGTATACAAACTATGTAGCCTTTTTCACATACTTCAGAATTCTAACCATCTTTACTATGATGTGAATCACTCTACTTCCATGGACCTTAACTGCTGCATGCTGTAGACTGGAGCCTGATCTTTACAACAGCTCTGTGGGCTAATAACTTTATGGGTCAGCAGGAATTTGAACCTGTCACTTCTAATATATTTGGAAATGTTATTTCCCAGTGCTTGTGTTAGAAGCGTCTCCTGTATCTGCTCACTTTGCTCACTAAGGTTTGCACCTTATGTTTTTGAGATTGGGGAATAATTAGCAGCGAGGGAGATGATAAAGATATGTCTAACCATAGCCAGTAACACTTTTGACTCTTGGCAAGACAGTGGACCCAAAGTTTGTTTTGTGAGAAGCTTCAGGAGGAAACTTGTCCTTTTTGAGCCAGTGAACACTGATTATGGTTAGCATGGTATTAGAAATTGTCACTGCCAACTAGATGTGCATTATATGTGCTGAAATTGCCACTGTTACTGAAAGTGCATCTTAATTTACTGAATGCCCCTCCCTTACGATCTCATTTTGTGCAAGATCTGGTGTACTTTCATTTTACTCGACAAAGGACACCAGCAGGTGCCTGGCTGTCACATAAAATAGAATGGATTGTGCAAAGTATACCTTTTGAATAGGAATTAATTCAGTGGCATATCTTTTTTTCTAACTCCCCAGTCTCATTATTATTGGCCTCCACCCAGCTGTTGTGAAATCTAAACTTGAGCAGACAGTCTATGTATGATGCAGCCTGTATGGTGAGCAGCTTGCCAGTTTACAACATCCTCCATATTTGGATTGCAGTTGGCCTCCATGCAGTTACTTGAGTGGCTAAGATCCTTTCTCTAAGCCAACAGGATTTGAGGCTACCTCCCCCTTCTAGTAGTGTACTTGGCTTCATGGCATTAAATTTGAAAAATTTGTAAGTTATTTTTATAAGACTGGACATGTTTTTAAATCTTAACCTGTTTCAAGAATTCAGAATTTGTAATTTTCATCTAGTATTTTAATAAACTTTCATTTTAGCTAGCTTTTCAGGGCTAGAGTGTTATTTACCTTTATCCTAAAAGTGACAACTTGTTTGTGTGTGTGTATGAGTGTTTGCTGTCAAATCACAGCTCACATGTGGAAAGCTGACCCCACAGGGTTTTCAAGGAAAGAGCTGTTCAGAGGTGGTTTGCCATTGCCTGCCCCCCACGCCATGACCCTGCTATTCCTTGGTGGTCTTCCTTCCAAATAGTGACCAGAGTGGAGGCTGTGGGGGGGGGGGGGGAGATGGAAAGTTGAAGAGTGAGGTTGATAATTGGCTGGGAAGGAGATAGGGTTGCCAACTCCAGGTGGAAAATTCCTGGAGATTTGAGGGATGGAGCCTGGAGACGGTGAGGTTGGAGGAGGGGGTGGGACCTCAGACAGGTACACTGCCATAGACTTCACCTTCCAAGCCAACCTGTCCCTCATGGAGAACCATTGTTGCCAATTGCCAGGTGGGGGCTGGAGACCACTCAGAATTACAACTGCTCTCTAGGAGAGAGGGGGGAGGAGATGGGAAGCTGAAGCTAGTGGGCAGATAATGATACATTGACGGTTGGCTGAGAGGGAGATAGGGTTGCCAGCTCCAAGTTGGGAAATTCCTGGAGATTTGAGGGTGGACCCAGGAGAGGGTGAGGTTTCAGCAGGGGTGGGACCTCAGACAGGTACAATGCCGTAGAGTCCACCCTCCAAACCACCTGTTCCCTCATGGGGAACAATTGCTGCCAGTCTCCAGGGGAGTGATGGAGATCACACCAAATTACAACTGCTCTTCAGATGGCAGAGATCTTTCCCTGGAGAAAATGGTGGACTCTGTGTCATTATATCCTGCTGAGGTCACCACAGCAAAATGACGCTGAGTGTCCAAGGCTGGGGCACTCTCCCAGAGCCTCTTTCTAGCGCCCGTTGTATTTATTTCCACAACGGGCCTTATTCCTAGTTAAAGATATTATAGCATCTATTTCATTGGAGTCCCACATTAGGAGTGTGTGTTAAAACTAATATTTCTCTGCAAAACTGAAATTCTTTAAGTTCGTTGAACTCTATATTTTAATTGTGGTTGATCCCAAACCTTCCTCCCCTTATAAAAGTATAAACTACAAATATAAATGGTCTGAGCCTAGGACCCAGGGCAACATGAAATGGCTGAGTGTTGCAAGCTCCTCCCCCACCAGGTCTACTCAGAGTAGCAGTCACTCTCCAGGGTCTCAGGGTTTTTTTACAGGGTGGTTTGAGATGATAATGCTGTTTTCCGCAGCACTTAGTCTGTTATTATTCCATTGGAGCTCCACATTAGGAGGGTATGTTTTAAATCTAATATTAATCTGCAAAACTGGAGGCCCTTGAGTTTGCAGAACTCTATATTTTAACCCTGGCTGGTCCAACACCCCTCCCCCCCCCAAAAAAAACTGCCTGCCTGAATTGGAAAGGTGGGGAAATAGTGAGATTTCCCAAAACAATTTTTGAAACAAAAAAAGCACAAGGATCCCACCAGCTCCTACCTGTGATGAAGACTGCAGAGGCTGGGAGCAGTGGCTGGGAAGTTTGGCAGCCCCTGCCCTCTGCTTCCTGCTCTCAGAGGCAACTCAAGCTCAAAACAGTGAGGATGGGCAGGGGAGGGGGGAGAGAAGAGAGCTCCACTCTTGGGCCAGATTAAAGGCCTGGACGAGATGGTTCCAGCCTGTGGGCCATAGGTTTGACACCCCTGGTGTAGATGATCTAACCAGTGAGACTTTGGCCACGGTCACATGGCCCTTAAATGCGGTAGGAAGGGCTATTTCCTCCCGCATTTAAAGGGGCCGTCCACAACGGCCGCTGAAAGTCCCGCGCTGAAGCGGGCTTAAATGTGGGTTGCTCCCGCATTTTCCAACCCCGGGAAAACCTCCCGGGTGTTGCAGGAGGAACCCGCATTTTAGCCATCTGGCCAGCCCTCTCACGCAATCATTGCGAGAGCGGGGCTGTCCAGATGGTCCCGTTGGCCATTTCCCCCCCCCCCTTTTACACTTGGGCGCTTGGGCAGTCAAGCGCCCAAGTGTAAAAGGGGGGGAACCCCCCCCCCAACTTACCTTTGCCGCCGCCTCTGCCGCCGCCTCCGTTGCTTCTGCAGCTGCCGCTTCCACCTCCTCTAATGCAGCCGCCGCTGCTTTCACCGCCACTGCTGCTGCCGCTTCTGCAGCTGCTGCCGCAGGGGTTGGGATGTGTAGACATCCCAACCTGCGGTAGAAAAATGCGGCCCCTTTAAATCCGGGAGGGCTCCCAGATTTAAAGGGCCCGTGTGACCGCAGCCATAAGCAAGGATCTTCAAAGGAATTCCTTTTTGGTGTTCACATTTATTGTACCTGTGGTCTGGTGGAAATTGGCAGCAACCCTCTCTTCTCCAAATACCAAAACTTGGGGGCTATTAAATTGATAGGTAGATTCAAGATAGGCAAAAGAAAGTACTTCACTTGAACATTTGTAATTTACAGTCACAGGTAGTGATGACAGGTGTTAGTTTAGTTTTTTAAAAGGATTAAGCCATGCAAGTTGAATGGAACCTGCAGGGCAGTGCAATGTCATTTGCTGGGGGGGGGGGGGTGGGCTGCAAGGGAGAAACTTCTGCATGTCTGCTCAGGGGCTTCAGGTCTGCCACTGTAGGAAACAGTATATTTAGATCAGGGGTCTCCAGCATGGTACCTGTGGGTGCCATGGTGCCTGTCATGTGTTTTTAGGAGGTGGATGGGGCCAGGTAGGATTGATTTACTGGTGATTTGATTGTGCAAGCTTTTAAAAATGTTGGCTGCAGCTGCCACACACCACAAGGATCTGTATTGTGCTGTGATACTGAAGTTTAGCTGTGGCAACCATTCTGGGGCTGGCTCTACCTCCTGTGGCAGTAATTTTGTTGCTGTACCCTACCATGTCATGTTAGAGTTCCAAATGTGCCTGCAAACTCAAAAAGGTTAGGGACCCCAAATAAAGACTATTGGTCTAATACAGCAGGAACTCTTACACACTGCAGATGTCATCAGTTTCACTGAATGTCCCATGACTTGAGATTTGAACCCAGGTATTCCAAATCCCAGTCCAGCTTGCTAACCAGGATACTCCTGTGACAAGACAGAAAAAAATTCTGTATCTTTTCCCTCATTCTGTGAAAGTGAACAAAACATCTATATAACACAACAGTACTTTGGGAAAGAATGAGAAATTTAGTAAAACTGTAAATTTTGGTTCAAAAATGTAATGATGTGCAGACAAGCTGGAGAAGCCTGGCAGAGCTCCCCCCCCCACCCCCACCCTTCCTAGCTCGCCCACCAAGGCAGATGAGCCAGAAAAGGCCTGGGATGAGGTGGGGAGGGATTTAAATGCCTCTCCATACTCCCCCCCCCCCCCCACCGGCAGCGGCTTTCGGCGGCAGGCCAAAACAGATTAGAGAATCTGATTTGGCCTGTGGCTGCCCAAAAGGGGGCTGAATGGGCCATTTTGGGGGTGCATTTAGTTCGGATGAAATGAATACACATCCCTAATGAATGCATACGCTGGAAGCACGTTAAGTACACATTAGCAGTATGAAAGGCACAAATGTGGAAGTCTCACATACCTTATGTTACACAGTAACTGGTGTCCAAGGTCACACGAGGGCTCTGTGGAGTAATTTCTACAACTGGGCAGTCTGCAGTCATTTTATGTTGGGTGTCCCTGTCATTCAGTGTGGTTATGGTCGCACTGTCCACCCTGTTATAGAACAGGTCTCAAGGGAAGTTGGGTTGAAAGCGAGTGGTTGTGACGAAAGTCTCACTAGGTTATGTTGGAATGGTGAAGAGGAATATGGGCATATGAGTTCCATGAGTGACACCTCTTTTATACAATACAGCTTTACTCAAAACAGCAAGTGTCCTTTTCATGGCTTTTGGCAAACAGCCAAGTTGTGACCTGGGTTCCTGGTTTTTTCCTTCCTTTTTTCGCTTTAAATATGTATCTCGATATCTGTACCTGTCTGTTGGTTTGCCTCTCTCTTTGTAATTGGTTTTCACACTCTGGGTGTGGTTAAAGGTTCCCCCCCACTCACAGGTTTTATCCGTGTTGCACACATTGTTTTTTTAAATGGATGTCATTCTCCACTTCAGCCAGTTGTTCCTGCACTCCTCCTGTTTGCGCATGCCGACACAGACCTGTCTGGGACTGTCTGTATTTGTGCTTTGCAGCATTCCTTGGGTTTTTGGCTTCCTGTTTTCTGTGTGTCTGGCCCCATCCTCTACCTCTGCTTTTGTGTGTATCCACTGGCTTTTTTTTTTTATATAACTTGGGCTGGTCCCCCCCCCCCCCCCAACACTGACAGCTGTTTACTTGGTGGGTTTTTTTTTCATTATGGAAAGTGTTGCCTCAGCAAACTTGGCTTGGAGGCTAAAGATGGTGGGTTTTGTCCCCTGAGGGAATCAATCTGGTGAGGAGAGTAAAGACAGTAGCTGTGTTCACTGGAGCGAAGCAAGTCTTCTGAGGAAAGTTTTGGTGGGCGCTGCTTCTGTGGGCAGGACTTGGGCAACGCAGCCAGTGCATAGGGACAGCTTCTGACTGACACATCATGGAGCCAACTGATTTAGGAGTGTGGAATGTTCAGAAAGTGCCACCCCACTACTCAATTATATATAAGAACAGATAATTGTATATAATTTCTAAAGTGAGCAACTGGGACACTGTGCTTTCTATATTGCATGTCCCTGACACAAGTCCTTACCCTTAACTCAAGGTATGCAGCAAAAGGATGTTGATTTGAGTTTTGTTCCCCCACACCCTAGTTTTGTGTGTTGAACTAAATCTAAATGAAAGCAGATTCGATCTGAGATCTATTCTTACACAGTAAAAGGGCAGCTCTGAAATTTAAAAAGGAGAAGGAAGAAGTATGAGGGGTAAATCTGAGCACAATAGCACCTTATCAGGGTGTAAGCTTTCCAAAGTCAAACTCCCCTCATTTGATATCCAGGAAGATGTATGCATATCAATAATGAGATCTCTTTATAGTCTAGCTTTTGGAGAGCAAGTCAGAGAAACAACTGGTCAACATGGATTGTTATTCATCTGCATAAAGAAACCATTTTTAATCAAAGTACTGTGCCACCTTAATTTTTATGGCATCACAATACTATGGTCAAAAAGGCTTTTCAGCTTGTAAATATAAGTGTTATAGGAACTCTTGTAGGTCAAAGAAGCTTTTTTGGAGCAATATAACTGCAGTTGTGATGACAAGCTGGGAAGCCATCCATCCAACTTTCATCTCAAATGGTTCAGTGAAGCAGGCCAAGGTAACACCCACACAGGGCTGTGTGACGCAGTTAAAGACTGTACTACTACACTCACCATACTTTTCTCACCACCCACTAGAATAAGATACCTGCTTGAGAGAGGCAGTTGTAGTATTTAAAACTTATTACCCCAGTACCAATGATTGACAAATTACAGCTTCGAGACCACTCAAGATACCTTTACATCCCTCTGCTGTAGGAGAAAGGGCTGTTGCAATTTTTCCTGCTACAATGACGTGAGAAGAAGATAAAGAATAAGAGCTGGCCAAAACAGCCAAGAAGCCCAGAGGATGAGAAACTCATACATAATGAGTTTATTTTATTACACATGTAAATAAAAACACAGTATAAAATGTAAAATAAAATCTACCACCCATATCCCCAAGTAAATCTACTGCTTAAAACTAACTGTGATTGTCAAACCACAGTATTTTCATCCATTTATCCTTTAAGCAGTAATTTAGAGGTGAAAGATGTATCTTTTATAGAACAGCATATTTTCAACAAGATGTTACATTTAAAAACACTTTTAAAACAAAATGGTGAAAGTTGCACAGACGATGTTTGTTAGAAGTATCTACTTGTTAAAATTGAAGTAGTTTTCACGAGCAGCCAACAGAACCAAGTCCTTTCAGTGCAATTACTTTGGGATTTGTTGCAACACTTTTAGTTGTGTTGTAAGTCTTGTAGATGCCTATTAATCTATCAGCAATCTCAAACATATTGTTCCGCAGAGAAATAATGATGAACTGTGCATTTTTCGTTTGTTCCTGGAAGTTGAAATATATTTCGTATTAGTACTGGTAATAATACATTGAGGAATAAAAACCTCTTCTACTGGCTTAGAAGCAAAGCACAGAGCTCTCATCTGGCTTCTCCCTATAGGGAAGAATGGAGAGAGCTGTCCTGTCTAAACTGGCCTTACCCCAGCCTTTCAGATAAAAGCAAAATAGGGGCTAGGAAATTTTTAATAGGACATACACTGTCCAGTTCAACTGAAATAATTCTAGGAAGCTGCTGATTTAATTAAGATAAAGGGTTGGATCTGACCAGCTTTTCAGTTGGTGAAAATGAAAGGAGTCCTCTTAACAATAAAAAAAGAAGAAGTGTATTCTGGCAATGCTGGGACCTGCATGTACAAAAGCCATGTTTGATGGGGTTGTAATAAGGATAATATTTGGGGAAACTAGAGAAAAAGCTGGCTGGATCTAATGTTTTAAGCATGTTTTTATTTTAAGTAAAAAAAATACCCTTTGTG
This sequence comes from Lepidodactylus listeri, assembly GCA_029233225.1. Lineage (NCBI taxonomy): Eukaryota > Metazoa > Chordata > Lepidosauria > Squamata > Gekkonidae > Lepidodactylus > Lepidodactylus listeri. The sequence continues at coordinate 28,872,756 of JARCFY010000005.1, forward strand.
TTTGTGCCCTTTATAAAAGTTTATGTCTCCTCTACCTGGCATTACATTTTATGACACACATGGTCTGGTCCAACAAGGTCTCATTTATGTCAGATTCGGCCCTCATAACAAACGAGCTTGACACCCCTGATCTATAGTGTAGTTACATGTGGACCAATATATACAACTTTTGTTGTCCTATTCAAAAGTGATCCTGTAGAATGCAAAAATATTTAAAGAAGAAGAAGAAAAGAGGTTGGATTTATATCCCGCCCTTCACTCACTTGGAGTCTCAGAGCGGCTTACAAACTCCTTTCCCTCCCCCTCCCCACAACAGGCACCCTGTGAGGTAGGTGGGCCTGAGAGAGCGCTTTCCCAAGCTGTCCTTGAGGGAACAGCTGGTACAGAGCTATGGCTTGCCCAAGGTCATCCAGCCAGGTGCAAGTGGAGGAGTGGGGAATCAAACCGTTCTCTCAGATTAGAGTCCGTGCACTTAACCACTACACCAAACTGGCTCTTTAAAGGGTTGAAGCATCTTTCCCTGGGAAAGAGCAATGCATTTAGGGCTATTTACAGGGTGGTTGGTTTTTAAACGGTAAATGATAAGAGGTTTATAAAGTTATATCCATTCCATGCAAAATGAAGAGTGACATTTTTCTCTTTCATATAAAACTAGAATTTGCCATTACCTACTGAAATTGTCAGAAGATTCATAGCAGACAAAAGAAAATCATCACCTAATGCATATTTAATCTATGTGATTTACTGTTAAGAGGAAGGAATACCTATTCAGTCTAGACAGTTTTAAAAGAGGATTAGACAATTCCATGGTTTATCAACAGCTTTTAGGCATAAAAACTAAATGGGATCTTGGAAGATTTTGGAAGATTCAGAGTAGGCAAAGAGGAAGAAGCTGCCTCACACCAAATTAGGCCATAAAAACCACTGTTGCCTGCTCAGACTGGCAGCAGCAGCTCTCCAAGGTCTCAGGCAGAGGTCTTTCACCTTACCTGCTGCCTGGTCCAAATAACTGCAGATATCAAGAATTGAACCTGGGACCTTCTGCATGCAAAGCGGTTCTTCCACTAAGCCAAAGCCCCCTCTCCCTAGTTATGGGATGCTGGACAACATGTAACTTTTCATCTGATCCAGCAAAGCCCTTCTGCTCTTTCTACAAGAGCATCTACAATGAAGAGGGATAACTGAGAAGTAAAACATGAAATGTTTCTCAGATCTTCAACAGTTGAGTGGATCCTAAAACCTCCAAAAGCTTTCATCCAACTTAAGTAGGTCTTCTTCCACAGTAGACCACTTCAGTTGGAGGAAGGCTTCAAACTTGAGCCAAAAGAAAAAGGTGGGGTACAAATATTTCAATCAACTTTGCTCCGTGGAATGGTAAGATAGGTTAAGATCCATCCCAATTTTTAGAGCTTTTCTTACACAAAACTAGCACTAGTTTAATATCAATACACCAGTACAGGTGATCCAGACTACTACACAGTACTTACATATATGTAAAATGCTACAATGGATACATTTTTAAAGTCAAGCGCTGCATCAATTTCATCCATAAAGTACAAAGGAGTTGGCTTGTAATGATGAAGAGCGAAAACCAAAGCCAGTGAGCTAAGTGTCTTCTCTCCACCAGACAAATTAAATATTTTCTTCCAGCTTTTCTTTGGTGGCCGAACACTGACAAAAATCAAGAAAATATTCATGAGGTTAATTGTTTCCCTTTATTAATAATGACAACAAAAACTACATTTAATGTTGACACCACAGTCTATCTCTACTTTTGTATCCCGTTTTTCCTCTAAGGAACTCTGGGCTCTCACCCACAACTTATATCCCACAACAACCCTGTGAGGTAGGTTAGGCCAGGTCACCCAGTAAAGCTCCATAATGAAGGCAGGACTTAAGCCTGGATCTCCCAGGTTGTAATCTAACATTCTATCATTCTACAGCACTGCAGTATTGTGCCAGCCCCACACCCCCAAAGACCACTGAGACAAACACAGGCTTTCAACTGGTGAGAAAAGCCACCCCACGTTTTCTGTAGGTTATATGGGGATATTGGGTTTGGGGTTTTCTGGCTGCCTCTTTGATAATGCTGCTACTTCAGCACCATTGTTAAAGTTTTGTTCTTCTTTGCAATATAGGGCTGTGACATTTATGGGGAAGCCAGAAAAGGAGACAGGGAAAACACTCCTTTCCCTACAAGGCAAACATTAACAAATAAAATATTAATGATTCTTGCTGACCCCTCCTTACAAGCCCCACTTTGTGCCCCTGTGCCTTTGGATACAAGGTGGGGGGTGACCAGAGGCGGGGCCTTTTTGAAGGCTGCTCCTTGAAGCTCGTTTGGCACTTACTGTACTCTCCTTTAGGCCCAATCATTTAGTTTTATCCAGGGTTTTGATTAAGAGATTGATTTTCTAACATTGTTTTTACAGTCTCTGATTCTGTCCTGAGAACTGTTTAGCAGGGATCATTTTAGGCTGCTAAATGTTTTGTGTGATTTTTATTTTCTGGATGGGTTGGGTTTTTAATGGTTTGTTAATTTTTAAGCCCTTTTTACTTCATTTTATGATTTTATCTTGTTTTACTTTTGTAAGCCAACTCAAGTAGGTTCTCTGGGAAGGCAGGATATATAATTTTTAAATAAATAAAAATACATAGTGCTTTCAGTACAGACATTCCCACACTGTAGATTGGAAGCTGAGGTTCAGAGAATGACATCTGTACAATGGTTACATAGTAAGAACCTAGGAGTACTAGGCTTGCTCTCGTAGACCACTGCACTGGTTCTCACTTTAAATGTAGCTGAACATAAGCAGCTGCCTTTGATCTATCTAGCCCAGCGGTCAGCAGTTCTCCAAGGTCTTAAAGCAGAGGTTTTTCCCAGTGCTTCTACCCAAAAGTCTTAATTGAGAACTGACCCTGGAACCTTCTGCATGCAAAGCTTACTGTGCTCTACCACTGATCCCAGTTAACGTACAATGGTGAAAAGATTTATCAAAATTCAGTTTTGATCATTTATAACTTTGTAATGTTAAATAATATAAATTTGTCAATCTGGAGTTCTGGTGGTAATATGAAAAAGCATCCAAATTTCAGACACCAGAGACATCTCTGCTAACCCAACCCCGTGAAGATAATGTTTAGTATTAACATTTTATAACAGGATTGCAACTGAAAGTGACTGCGGAAGAGGTCACCAGATACAATACCTCAGTACAAACACGAGCAGAAGCTATTTTGGATGCCAGCTTATGAGCACACTCATAAGGCAGTGCCTCAGTGTTGCACAGCTATGCCAGGAAACTAGTAAAATGCCTCTTTGATCTTGTCATTAATACCAAAACACAGCATGGCTTGTTCTTCTGTAAACATTTAATGATTGTACCATATAGTGGTCATAAAAAACCACAGTCCTTTAAAATGGCTTCAGCTTAAACTAAGAAAGTTACAGGCAACACCCACCTGAACATGATTCCTTCAGAGAAAGGATCCAGACTATCTACAAGCTCAAGCTCCGCATCTCCTCCCAAAGTAAGCATCTGGTAGTTTTCTTTCAGTTTATTTGTTATTATATTAAATCCTGCCATAAACTCATTAAGCCTTTGCTTTCTAAGATCTTCATAAGCTTGTCTAAAAATGTCTCTCTCGTTAGTAATTTCATCCAGCTCAGCAACACGTTTCAAATATAACTCTTCCTGGAAATGTAAAAAACAAAACATGAAACTAAATATGTATGTAAATTGTTACTTACTGGGGTATCTTCTATATTTAAATATTTCTATATCACCTTTATTACACCAAGGTGATTTACACAAGAAACATCCATATAAACAGTTTTTTACAATACACCCTCAAAATTCCAGTCTAAAGCCAGGAAATTCACAAACATCAAATAACCCAGTCAAAGCCACCTTAATCAGGCCCATATTATCATCACCAACAATCACTACTACTTATTTTGAAAGTCACACATTTTTATACCCATAAAATTCAGTAACCTGATGTCATATTTAGTTATCAATGAAAGGCCCTTTTGACATTTAAACAAGACTTTCTAAGAGTAAATGTTCTGGTTACAAGTAATTCACACAGATAACAAGAAACGTAAAAACAGTTCTGATACCTACAAAGATCTGATTGGTCTGTGAAGTTTTATTGTATTTGCATTTCCCCCCAAACACAAATATATTTATAAGAAGTCTCTATCCCTTATTGCTGAATGAAGCTCTCTTAATCCTTTAATATACCCTTACAAGGCGGGCAGGTACTATACTACCCCTTTCCTAGAGATAATAAAAAAGAGATGAACTTTCACTGGAATGCAGTACTTCTTTGCAACATTAGAAGCAAAAGCACTGGCTTCAAATACAACACTTGCAAATTAATATGATCCTATTATCACAGTAGTCCACTTTCTTCACCAATGGCTCTGAATTCCAATTGCCCCACAAGTTCTTTTCACATGGTCACTATCAAAATGGTCATCTAATGCTGTGATGCCATGTATCTCTGTGTTCTATATCTTTGGCTTCTTTCGTTTATTTTGATAGTCTTGAAGCATGGCACCAGAACAAGGATAGCCAATTACTCTCTTAGATCTGATCTCTAAGGATTATTTTCAAAGGCCCAATTAAGAGAACCAGTTAAAATATTAAAGGCTTCCCCATGAGCTGAGAAACATTTCTACATTGTGACACTCCACAGAGAAATTATTTGTCTACAACTTGCTTCCTGCCTAGTATGGATAAACTTTATCTAATTCACCCCAACTTCATGGTAAGTTAACAAATATTATGCCTTCCTTGGGAATTTGCTGCCTCACAGAAACTGTCTCCAAGGAAGGGATTCTACAGTGTCAAGCAGAAAATGTCAATCATATAAAGAACCAACAGAGGGGCAAGCTTGGACCCAATCTTGCTACAGATCTTTTATTTGATTTTAAATGTACTATAACAATCACAGTATATAAATACTTACCTTTTTATTAAATTCAGCAATAGCACCTAAATTTGGTTTCATTTCATGACACTGAGCTTCCAAAAGTGCTATTTGACTAGTTATGATATTTGGGTCTTTAATCGCCTCAAGTTCTTCTTGACTGAGTACTTGAAGTTCTTCCACTTGTTCATCTTCCACAGAATGCAGAGAGATTTTTGATATCTAAAAAACATTTTAAGCAGTGAATACATAGATCCTGTCCCCGTTTGCATAACTTTAATGCTGGGCTAGGCTATATGTGAGCAGAACAAATTAAGACTCTTACAATGAAATCCTATGCAGCTGAAATCAATGGGTTTAGAGTAACATAACTCTGCATAAGGTTGCACTGTCGTCATTCCTACTCAATATGTTTAGGATTTAATAAATTTGATCAAGCACTAGTAAGCTATCACCCCGAAAGAATAAGGTCAGAAAATGATGTAATAAAATACTTGATAACGTTGAATTTGATTGCACAATGACATTGCAATAACCCAACAGACATAAGAGCCCCCCCCCAGGTTAACAGGAGACTTTCCAGAGAGCCAAGACGGATATCCTTAGATATTGCTAAATACAGGATCATTGGCAGCATGAGTATTCATTCTTTTCAATGAAGAGAGAACATACTTGATTGAGTACATCCACTTCCAATGGGTCAAAATTCTAATCAAAAACTCCTCTGGTAGAATGAGCACCTCACTGTTTCAGTAAGAACCACAGAAAGAAAGCCAGTGTGGGGTGATTAAAGCATCAGATTAGCATTTGGGAGAACTAGCTTTGAATGCCCATTCTGCCATGGAAAGCTTGTTAAGAAACCTTGGGCCTGTCAAACTCTCAGCCTAAACTACGTCACAGGGTTGTTATGAGGATAAAACAGAGGAAAGGAGAACATAAGCAGCTTTGAGTCCCCATTGGGAAGACAAGAGAGTTATAAATGAAGCAAATAAAATAAAATAGATGATGCTGTTCAAAAGATATAGAAATATCAGCATGGCACAGCAATAGTACTTTTTAAAAAAGCAAATGGGGTGGGGTTTAGAGACAAAGACTGAAACAAATCCAGATAGCTAATCCCAAATCTGTGTTAAAAAGGCATTCAGAGAAGGATTTACCCTGGCCACTGAGAAGAAGATTCACATTAAACGCTCCCCTCTTTCTCTTTTAACAGAGAAAGACAACTTTTGAGATCAGCATGCTGGAAAAAACAGTATCTGCATATCAGATGGGACCCCAATGGGGAAAGAACCAAAGTCCCAAAGAACCCTTCATCCAAATTCTGGTCAATTCTGTACATCCCACCAAAGGTTTAAGTGGAGACCCAAGTTGCTGGGCTCCCAATATTCTCCTGTGAGGAACTTGTCCAGTGGACCATGCAGCTGCCCCTAACTGCACTGATTCCTGGAGGGATGGGAAGCATTCAAATAATTTCCCTAACCCAAGGAAGATTTAGACACCGCTTTTTCATCAGAAAAATCTCTTGAAGGACAAAGTCCACTTACCTAAAGTCTGCTTTGTCTACTTGACATTAAATTCTGAGTACCCAATGAACAGTGTGTGCGTGCCAGTCCTCTTCTCTGGGAGAGGAAGGCAGCAGCAGGAGCTCCTGAGCCCTCTGAAAACTACAATTCGTTTTAGGTCTGTTAATAAACACTACCTTATCAGCATGAATAACGTATAACTCCGCTCTGACAGAGTATCCAGCTCTCCTGACTGGGGGAGGGGGCATGGCTTCATGGCAGGGAACATGCTTTAGAGGTAGAACGTTCTGCCTGAAATTCTGGAGAGCCAGTGCTTGTCAGATGATACAACACTGAGGTAAACAAGAGCATTGGTATGACTTGGTACAAGGCAGCTTCATATGCTTGAGGTGGTTGCGAAGATTTCTGCAACCAGAAAACGTATCTTTTTGTTAAGAACTTCCTGGAAAGGCTTAAGAGAGATTACACAAGGAATTGGGGGAGGTTCTATCTTTGGAAGTTGTGAACTTTAGCTAACATGCAACACAGATCCCCCTGCCTTGAAATATAACACACAGGGGAACCGTTCTTGAGACTCCAAGACACAAGTGATAGTATCACAAAGAATTTGGTGCAGATCCTGATGCAGACTGCAAGAAACGTTATACTGAGTCAGACCATTGGCCCTACTAGTTCTGCCTGGCTCTTCAGGGTTCCAGGCAAGAAGAGATCCTTCCCAAAAGCCTAAGATCCTTTTAACTGAAGGCGACAGGAACTGAACTTGAAAGCTTTGGCATTCAAAGCATCAGCTCAACGACTGAGCTCCAGCCCTCCAGACTGCTTTAGAGATATGGTAGAAGACTAACATATGCTAGAAGGGTAGCTTACATCTTCTCAATAGAGTCTACCTCTCTCTGGCATGATAAGAGATAATATAGGCCTGAAGGAAAGGGAGGATAAAAGGCCCCAATCACATGCAGAATTAGCCACGCAATAGGCACGAATGCCATGCGGATTTTAAGGGCGCAATCACACCAGAACATCTGACAAGCGTCCCCCATCCGTCGGCAACCCGTTTCTCTCCGCCAAAGAAGCGGAGTTAAAAGATACTAGGGAAAGTCCAGTATCAAACAGGTTTGCTACAGACCACAGACGGACTTTCCCCGTGTGATCGCTCCAGTGCGCACTCATGGCATCGGGGATAGTCTGATGAGGCTATCCTGATGCCATGCCATTGTTTTTCCCCCCCTTCTCAGTATGCACATCATCGCATACTGCCATAGGAAGCCCTCAGGGTGGAGATGCGATTCATTGATCCCCCATTTAAGTGCATTGGAAAAAAGGCAACCCTGCCCCCAATTGTATCTGATCACGCAGTGGCAGGCTATGCCCACAGCTTCACAGAACTGTGTGATTGCGCAACTGCAGGTCAAATTACTCCGGAGCAAATAGCCTCACTTCCTCCCTGGATTACCTCGCTTGTGTGACTGGGACCAAAAATTTGTAACTGTTGGCTGATTCAGGGCTCATCTGTCCGCGACCAAGTCAAATAGGTCTAAAAATAAAGCTTTCCTAGTCTAATGCAGCATGATTAATAGGTCTGCCACCTCCTAGTTTAGCCTCAAGTTCCCTTAGAAGTATGGCTATTAGTGCTGAAGTCAGTCAAGGCAGAGGGATAAAGCAGTCTTCACAGAAGTAACCAAACTCCTTAGCAGTCATCCAGTCTTCCTCTTGAGAGAATAACAGACATGCTAATTATTGCTCAGCATAAGTGTATGCATGTGTATGTTACTCTTCTTTGAATGCAGGAAAGAGAAACCACCCAACTCACAAAGGAACAAATTGTTTAACGGAGAACTCATCATAAAATAGGAAGCATGGCAACAACAAAAAAAGTATTTTGGAAAAGTAAGCCAGAACAAACTACCCAGGTGGCTGAACAATACTATTTCAGGATTTGTGTAGAATAAATGCTCTCAAATGAGATCTTGTTGAGACAGGCCCTAGCCTCTTTTAAAGCAAGCCTTTTAGAGGACCTTGTCATTTGGTACATAATCACATCCACATAAAACCTGGTGTTAACATTTGAACTATGCTAATATGATTGTACTGCGGGGAAGTTATCAAGCCTTCCTAAAACAAAGATTTACCTTATTTCTTAAAACATTTATGTACAGTAAAGTGTTTATTACCTCCTTTTGCCAGTGCTTAATTTTTGATTGATGCTCAGCAATATGACACTCCAGCTGTTCAATTTTAAGCCTAATACTCAGAGCCTCTTTTTGAAGTGCATGCTCTTCTTCTTGGATAGCTTTAATCTCCTGAAGTACAGTTCTGTGATTCTGCTGGACCTCTGGTAAGGAGTCCTAAACAAAGATTATAAGTCAACTGAGGCTGTACGCATATCTGACCAGAGGGGGCTTGAATGTCTCGTGTTTTCCTTTAAGCACTTAATTCTGAATTCAAACAATCCATGCATACACTGCACATAACTACAGCTATTACTTGGAATTAAATAACTGGAAAAGTTTGAAAAAGTTGGTCTTAAGCAGAATTATCCCAGTAAAAGTCTCCAAAGATCTTCATGCCAAGATCATGTTCTGTCCAATAATGTACACTAATATGTGATATTAAGCACAAGAATTATTCTCAAATTATATACATCTGATTACTATATCCAAGTGATCACATTAGGCATTGCATCATAAAGGTTCCAAAAATAATTCATAACCTTTCCAAAACAGCCAACTGACCACCAACTTGTCATTCTCTCCCCACCAGAACTTCTTGCATTTTTTCCATCTAGTATCCCAGCAGAGGCTGTTTTCATCTAGAAGGAATGTCTAAAGCTCCATCACAACCATATATAAGATCAGAGAATTTGCTTACCTATTTGTTCACCTAACAATGGTACAGATATTTGAATGCTTTCCTCTATCCACTAGGAGGCAGGCTCTTCATAGAAGAAAGAAGTTTCCTCTGCTGGACTAGAAGGCACCTCCCACTTACTCCCCAGAGCAGCCCTTGCTACCTCTGCAATAAGAATAACGAATCTTCTAGAAAAAAATAACTAAGGATGACCATGGTCCAATGAATGCTAACTTCTGGGTGTGTCCTGGATCACAATTAGGTGAACAAGAAGGAAAAGAATTCACAGAGAACGCAAGTTCTCCACATGCCTTACTCACTGTCTCCAGTGGCCCAGACAAATGGTCCATTTCAGAGTAGCTCTGGTAGGAAAGGTAGGCACAGAAAACCAGACACAAGGCAGATGACTTGATTAGAGCCCCTATTAACGGTAGAGCCTGTTAATGGACCCGTCTAGCAGTCACAATGTACAAAACCTTTACAGAATAACCCAAGCTTCCTAGCCTAAACTTTACAGCCTTCAGGGATGAAGCTGTGGAAGCTCCACCTTAGGGCAGAATGATCCTTGACTGAGGAGACCAGGATGAGTGTCAGCAACATTGCAGAAGTCTTTGCTCTTTGAAAAAGAACTGGTTGGCCTCTTCTCTTATTGCGGAAGACTGGAATCCATGCTGCATTATTGTCTGTGTGACTCTCAATATCACATGATTTCCTTCCAGAAGCTTCTGAAATTAATAGATAAGCCAGCTGTGCCATTATCAGCTACAGAAGTTCAATATTGTAGGAATTTCCTTGGGTTGACCACTGTCCCCCAATCACCAAGTCTGGCATCTGTTGTTACCATAAGCACTCATGGCTCACATAACGGAATTCCAGTCTCACCAGGCTAAGCGAGATTGAAGGCTAAGGATGATCATGCAATTCCCCCCTCCCACTTTGGCTGAGAAGAAGTGATGGTAAGGTTGAAGGACCCCTTGAAGAACCCTTGAAGAACCATGGCAGACACAAGAGTATAAAACAGGTGGGATGGAATGCTGAAACATATAGGAGCTCTGACAGGAGCTGTGATATTGACAACAGCAGTCTGGATTCTCATTCAGCAATCCAGAAGACTGTCACTTCAGCAGCATCAATAAATATGACCAGATGCCAAATTTAGTGTTACTGGAATCAACATGACTTCTACCTGTTGGTTATGATACAGGGCTCATTTTGTAGCAGGAGCTCCTCTGCATATTAGGCCACACACCCCTGACGTAGTCAATCTTCCAAGAGCTTACAGTAGCCCCTGTAAGAAGAGCTCTGTAAGCTCTTGGAGGCTTAATATGCAAAGGAGCTCCTGCTACAAAATGAGCTTCTCTTGAAGAAAAGCAGTTATATTTCCATGTTTTCCTATGCTAGGGCCTAATCAGCAAGATGGGTCATAACTCATTTTAAGTGCAAGTCTGCATTCATGACTATTCTTGACTTAGACAAAGTTTTGGACAATGAGGCAAGCCCAAATGATAGCATGCAGTACTGTGTAATATGCACACCTCAGGAACTTGTGGTAGTGGTCCTAACTAGGGGATGCAGACTGGCAGTTTTTAAGATCAAAAGAGGTCATGATCTTCTCAGTGGAAACCATCTTAATATAACGGACATGGAATCTGTTGATCCTTTGTAAGATAAGAATGGCTGACATCCTCTCCATCATTTTGGAATTGGAGTAAGACTATATATCCTGCTGCTATTGATCGGATAGTACAGACTCTACAGCACCAACCTGGAACCACCTCTAGATTGCATCAGCCATCAGTAAGCACTTTGGTGTGCTTTTGTCTAGCAGGACAAGACCAGAACTCTCTGTCTCTACACACACTTTGGAATTCCAGACAGTACCCAAGGCAGACCACCTTCACTATACCCTGATTTGATGCTAGCAGGCTCCAGACAGAAGGAAATTCCTGCAACCAGACCACAATTCTGACCGGCAACATCTGTTCTAAAGCAGTCAGGAAGATTGTTTAGAACTTTCTTTAGATGGGAAAGAACTGGAATGTCTGCCAGAAGTCTGCATCTTTAAGTTACGAAATGCCTAGAGGCCAAAAAGGTCTGATGTACATCTATGCGACTGGGATCCATTGGCTGCTGACAGAAGAAACTAAAATGCTCAGATCTTCCTGCTCTGAAGGATACAGCTAACTGTGAAAAGGAAGAAACTTACACTTGACTTTCCACCAGCCACAATCACCTTGTCTAATTATTTCCCCAAAGAAGCCATTGCTTTCAAATTTCAGAGATAACGACAGACTTGGCTGACCTGGTCTCCTGATACAGCCTGAGCCACACGATAGCTACCACAAGTAGCTGTGATTTTGAACATCCAGTATGATTTCTGCACCAAAGGCTAAGTGTTGAAAGATGTCATTGAGGACCATTGCTACAGATTCCAACACCTGTTTTTGTCACAAGGATTGTAACCAAGCTACAGAGGTCTGGCAGGTGGCCTGCTCCAGGGAAGCTCCCTTTCCAAATCTTCTTCTGAAGAGTAGATGCTATTGTACTGGCAATATGGGGAAAAGGTAACATCAAAGATCCCACTCAGAAGCAAGCGAAGAAGCTCACAAGCCTGCAGAAAATGGGATAGGATCTGTGTTCCAAGGTGACTGCAGGCCCACAGAATGACACCCCCTCCCCTTCCTGCCATGTCAGCAATCATGGGATTTCTGCATTCCCAGGCTGACTGAAGTTGAGAAGACTCATATTTCCCCAAGCAGGTGAAATTCAATTTATACCAGCAGGGTCTGACCCTGTGTTCATGCCTTTCTCATTTTCTTGTTCTTTGTTTTAAAATGAACTTCCCTTCATGTTGACTGTGAGGAAGGGGGGAGGGGACGGACTAAGCAAGGGAGAGAATATCTCCAAGAGGGGAAGGAGAGAAAGAGTAACAGGGAAGGGCACCACCTCCCCGTTTTTATGTTTCCAGAAGGCAATTAATTTGAGGAAGCAGAGCCTCCTCTTCTTTTGCTTATCTTCTGAAGCACCAAATTATTCTACAACCCCTTTTGCCCCACTTACATTTATGAGTTTGGGGTTGGGTTTTTTTTAGCTTTTACTGTATTTGTTTTTACTCTGTGAGCCACACTGAACAGGTCTCTGGGGAGGCAGCATCTAAATTTCTAATAAGCAAAGACTAAGTAGCACTTAAAACTATTATCTGCTGCCCTCTTGAGGTAAGTCACATGGCTGCACAAAAAGGAACTTCTGAGGAATGCCAATCCTGAGTGGGGGAGAAGTCAGGAGGTTAGAAGCCCACCCCCTGCCATAAGAGCTGGGGGGGGGGGGGGCGATGAGGGATGCTAGAGCCCTCAAAATACCTAAGCAATAAGCCCTCTTCAAAACATACAATCAAGAAAATTTACCCCAAAGCTAGAAAGGGAGCAGAGGGCATGCCTGCCTATATAAGCACTTAGCAACAAATGCCCTGCTCCCAAAGTAACTGCTGCCCAGGCCCTCATTAATGGGGATGAGGACTGAAAATTTTAAACGAGACCTCATACCTCCCATGGACATAAATGTGATCCTGAGCCCCAAGCTTTCCTGATGACAGACAGCATTGCTATTTTTTACATTCAGAATTTTTTTTTGGAGGAGTGGGTGGTCAGCTGTGCAGCAGAACCATGTGGCTGCCCCAACCCATTCCTTAAATGTTCCAGCTTAAGAGGAAAAAAGGGAAGGTGAAACACAGACACGAGGCTGGCTCAGTGTACTTACAGCCAACTCCAAATGCCAAAGAGCTTTCTTCCTTCTTCTTACATTTTTTCTTCTTTGAACTTCTAGTCTGTAGGCTAAGGCCATGCCACCTTGCTAAACCAGAGCACACCAGAAGAAACCTGCAGTGGTTCACTAGGGAGGCAAGAGAAAGGCTCTCTCTGGGAAGAAGCCTCCTAAGTCCAGCCCTGGCCATTTATTTCTTCTTGCCTCCTAGCGGATGGAGAGGAAAGCACTGTTTGTGACAAATGGAAAATAGTGCTTTCTGCAAGGACTTAGGAATCTGCTGGCAAGGTTTCAGCACTCACACACTCGCTGAGGCCCAGATAATAAGGGACAAGCTAACATTTGGTCCAGGGGCACTATCTGCTTTACAGTGCCAAGATGTACACAGTATGGTTATGACTTTTCCTACAGGCAAACTGCATCTGAACCCTTGTATTTTGGCAGTTGAATACAACTGAATGGCTAATAACAGCAGCTTGCTCAAAGACTACTGTTACTCATTATAAACCTGGGGTAACTGATGGAAAGGGCACTGCCACTGGAACTCCTGCACTATGGAAGAGCTTCCCTAACATTAAATGTGACAGACTTCAGCCTGGCTCATGTGGAATATTGCTTCTGACAGGATTAATATTATGGGCTATGAAGAAATGAACTGGAGCTTCATTTTTACTGAAAAGGAGCACTACTTCAACAGACTATGTTTTAAGTGGACTGTATAGTACCCTGTATTTTCATAAAGTGTTTAAAAAAACAACTAATGCAGGAAACTTGCCAGCAAACTTATAAGTGCTTGCAGATAATCACTAATCTTATACATCACAAGCACATTTAGTGTTTATATACATACACGCTGTTCTGAATCTCTTAAGCCACATTCCATTTGAAGAACAGAAGCCAGTAGCATACATACCTCAGCTTTTTTGCAGTTATTCATAACTTCAGCAGCTCTGTCCTCCAGTGTACGCAGCTGTTCCATTAAGTCTTGCATTTCCTTTTTATTCTGTTCAATTTCCTTCTCAATGGAAAGGACAGAATCCTCAGATTTTTTCAGATTTCTAAACACAGTGCATATAAAGAAGCTGATATGAAGTCTTTCTTCTAATGGCATTATTTTATACCCCACCTTTCTCCCCAATGGGGCCCCAAAGCTGCTTACATTGTATCCTCCACTTTATCCTCACAACAATCCTGGGTGGTAGGTTAGGTTGAGAACATGTGACTGACCCAAGGTCATCCAGCAAGCTTTCATGGCAGTATGGGGATTCGAGCCTGGATCTCCCTAGTCCAGCACACTAACCACTACACCACAGTAGCTCTCAGTAAAAATTTAAATTTCTGCAGAAAAGAACTGGAAAATGTGCCAGCAATACACATGGCCACATCCATATTTGATTTGTCTGACTTGTTAATATGGAGCATAGTACTGGGTACTGATTGACTGAGACATAAAGGACTGGAAACACAGGCTCTTTCTGGAGAAGGTGGAAACTATGTATCTAGATTCTTACTTTCCATTACCATATCCTCCATGATTTTCTTCCTCAGTGGATTTCCCATCACACTATTTCCAGTCCCATGTATATTTTTTAATAGTATCCCATAAACATTTAATCTGTTTTATGCACAGAATTACTTCAACTTGATTCTTCATTTAAAAAAAAATGAAAAACCTCTCCTATCAAACCACAGGAAGAAATTGTTATAATCATGTTCCAAAGCCATAAAATCTGGTAATCATTTTGTCTCACAATGACATGTAGTGCCATTTTATGCTCTTACGCTGTTGGCAAAGTAAAGAATGTAAACCACCTTATCATACCTGTCTGCTGTCTTGATTGCCACCTGGGCTTTAGTAACAGCAGAAGCACACTGATCTAGTTCCTTATTTATCTTATCAAGATTGTCTTGCTGAGCTTTCAGTTTATTGTTACTGATTTCAATTATGAGATTATGTAGTCTCTTAACTTCTGTTTCCAATTTACTAGACTTTGCAGCAACTCGGTCATAATCTGTCAAAAACAGAAGCAGTAAAATTGGGGGGGGGGGAGGGAGAGATAAAATCACTCAAGTTGTTACAGGTTCCAGGAGCAAATTATCCCAGGAAAATACTAACCAGGGCCTTTGCTCAAGTCCAGAACTGGAAAGGCAGTAGTGCTGGGGTGCTGTGGGAGAATGACTCATGGGCAGTGTTTTCTCTAAGCTGAGTTAATGTGAGCTAGCTCACAGTTTTTTAGCCTTCGGCTCTCACATTTTTGTCTTAGCTCAGGAAGGATGGCTCCAGAGCAAACTAATTTATGCAGCAGCCAAATCGCTCGCTCACAACTTTAATGCCAGTAGCTCACAAAGCAGAATTTTTGCTCAAAAGTCTCCACAGCTTAGAGGAAGCATTGCTCATGGGTGCCCCTCACATCTAAATCTTGTGGCAGTTGAGGCATCCTCCTAGTAGGTCGATAAGTGTACACTCAGGATGCCCAGCGACCAGTATGGTAACAGTTTGGAAGCTGAAAGGGTGAAGAGCAGCCATTTTGTTCCAGTGAAGTACTGGAATAAATCTGCACTGTTCTACTCAGATCGGAATACAGAGAAGTACCAAGGAACTGAGTATGTGAAGAACTCCAAGAGTCAGCATAATCTGAAGAGCTTTACACACTCAGGTAAACGCCTTCAGGGTCAGGTAAGATGGCAACTTCTTGCTGTGCAGTTTTAAACAGATTTACAACCCTTTAAATCCACTGAAGTCAATGGGCTTAAAAATGCACAACTCGCAGAATCACTAAATATTCTCATAAACCAAATCCACTAACCTGAAGCAAGTTTAGGAGAAACTGAACAATTTTTTTTTGAAAAACAGCAGTTTACAATACCACATTCATAAATACTATTTTTCTAGTACTAGTTTGAAATAAAATGAAAGACAGAATGCACACCAATGTAGAATGTATGCTCCACATTCAAGAAACGTGTGCTTCTCAGTTACTGAAACTAAAAAACAAACTGACATGCTTGATGTGGCAAACTGTTAACTTTTTGCAAAGGCAAACATCATAAACAAGTAAAAGAACAGAAGAACAATGCTTGAACGTATATAGGATTGCTTTTATTGCTTCCACAGGAAAGCTGAAGACAACAGATAGTGAGTTAATTTGTGCTTTCAGCAACACATTTCTCCACAATGGAATACAATAAAAGCACCAGTGGCTAATTTAAAGTACTGCTCCAATAAAACTAGAACCCCTTTTACCCAAACTAATTGGAAGCCATGGCTGAATTAATTTTCTTACAAAGTGATTCTGTTTTAACTATGCAAAGCCTTCATAATATTTTAAACAGACTGCTCCATCAGACATTAAGACAACATGACTGGTGTATGCACTTTAATTATGAATTCATCCCATTTCATAGGTGAAGTTAGCCTACCTTCTTTGTAGCTGTTACATTTCTTCTCCAGTTCTTTTTGCTTTGTTTCATCTGGAGCAGCAGCAATTACATTGGCTTCAAGTTCTTTAACCTGGACTTTTAAGTGAACTTCCTGTTCTGATAAACTCTAAACAATACAAATAGGCTTGTTAGTTTGTCTGCATAGAATATCTTATTGTTTTTAAGCCAAACTACCACCCTGAAGCAGAAAAATTTGGCAAATCCCAAGTGTTGCAGCAGCATTCCACTAGAGCAGAGGAGCCTGTTAGCCTCCATCCTTCCAGGAGCAATCTACTGAAAAGCCTTCCTCCCAAGGTCAGATAACCTTCTAAAGAAGCAGCCCATGAAGTATGAGTGCCACTACTACCCTTTGCCTCCTCTCATTGTACAGAAGCTGGGTACCAGCCCTAATTCCTGAATAACCTGCCTATTACCTATATAGAACAATAATCAATATTGAGTTTTTATATTACGAAGTTAGTTTTCTTGGAATTCACCACCACTGTTCATGGTTTTGTAAGAGAAGTGTCTCAGATGCTTCAGCTGGTACAAAGATGTAGCACATCGTGTCTGGATTGATACTGGGAAACAAAAACTTATACAAAGTGTTTAGAAACTGTACTAGCTGTTGATTAGTGGCTAGGCCTAATTAAATTGCTCATGTGACTGATTATGTTATTGGATGGACAATAGGCTTTTAAAGAGACAATTCTGGGTGTTAAAACAGTACATTCTAGGTCAGGAAAAAAGGTGCATATTAAGATACAAAATCAATAATTAATCATGATGTTGCTCATTGCTGAAGCAGTGTATAACCATTATAACCAACACATTTCTGTTTGAAATTAAACTCAGATGGCAGCCTCCAAAATCTCTCCCATGTACCCCCCCTTTAAAAAGGCTTTGGAGTAAGCCAGCAACTTAGTGGCCAAACAATATATCAGTGCTCCCAGTCCCACCCCAATACTGACAGGTTTGATTCTAGTTCAGTTGACCATGCATTCTGTAATCCATCAGACTAAAATGGAGATGAGAGATGATGAACACTCCCTTCCCTTGGCAGAAGCAGCACTCCCTAGCACTATTTAAAACTTCAGTGGATTATTTAGTCTTGCAGTATCTGCGGTCCCTTAATAGTCTGGTACCAAACACCTTTGCATAAGAGTTACTACAGTACTGTAGCCAAGTCCTGCAAGTCCCTGAAATCCCCTCTGCCTATATAAGTGGCCCTGCTCTTTTCTCCAGCACTTCAAAACATACCAAACAGAAATCCAGCACTGGATGAAAATAAACTGGCCAGTTGTATCAATTCTACCTAGGGGGGAAATGTTTCTTACTGTTTGTTCTCTGGGTTCTAATATAAAGCTCAGACATCATCTACTTGTTGAAGAAACCTGAGAGGAGTTTCAACCCAGAAATGCATTTAAGCCTGCCGCTCAAATCTATGTGTGGGGCCACTTCCTGAAATGACCATCACTGCTGAAAAAAAGAACGCCCCCTTAAGCTAGGTTCTAAACCACATTGCGTGAACTCCTTCCATTAATGACATGACCTTAAGCCTAGTCACACAGAAAGGGGGGAGGGGGGGGGAGCTCACTCCAGTCACAAAAGTATTTTAATTTTAAGATGAGTTGCTAAAAGGTAGGATGCCAATGACCCGGTGATATATGGATCCAGGCTCTGATTAATACTTGTGAGCTCATTCTTTTCAAGTATTGGGGTAATCTATCTCTGTCTCTCATCACTGAACGTGGGACATTCCATAACGAGATGAACGAAGGTATTTTGAGTGAACACTTAATATCCTCTTAAGATCATCCCCTTTTAAACAATTCTCAAATTGTATACCATTATCAAAAGTTTTCTACATTTCAAAGCAAACCTAAAGTAGTGATAGCTGGTTGTTTCACCATATATTTTTACAAAGTGTTTGGACAATCTAGAGTTCACTTCCTTATTCTTTCAATAACTAGCAAAAAAATGTTGAAAACCTTCAGTCTCATGTAAAATTACCTGAATACTTGCACTGTACTTTTCCAATGTGTTTCTCATTTCTCTGACACTCTCACTCAGCTTTGCTATAGTTTCCTCAAGCTGCACTCTTTGTTCTTGACACTGCATTGCTTTTTGGGAATCATTTTGCAGCCGAGATTGCATTTTACAGATCTATAAAAATAAAGTTGTATATGTAAAAGTTATAGACAAACATGTGTATTATCACTGTGTGTGAGAGACACACTCATGCAAATATGAACAATCCAATTCAGGAAAATCTATTCTAGCACCTAGATTTTCAAGATGAAAAACAATAGTTTAGTGAAATAAGGGATATGAAAGGCAGTGAAAGACAATTTCTGTTGGGAACAGAAAGAATTAAGCTGAGAAGAAACATTAAGAGGAGAAGCCACCATGTTAGAAAGCTCTTTGCCTGCAAGAATAGTTTAGGAACAAAAAACTAGGAGGTGATTTGGTAGACAGAGAATATTCTGAACTGTATTTTTTAGAACAAAAAGCATCAGAACTAGAAGCAGTATCTAAAGAATCCATATAAATGTCCCCTCTGGACTCTGAGACTGAATAATAAACTCCCATTCTAGAGGATCTGGAAACCCAAGACATTTGGGGGGAGGCCAAAGCCTAACATGTTAAGCTTCCCCTAGTCATTATGAGCTGGGAATGCCACTTACTAACAAGCTGGTAACCATTGTATGACACCATACCTATACAAGAACCTCAACTTAATAAATTTCTACCTGGTGCAGACAGACAGGACACTTGTATGCATGGCTTACTTGTCAGCCCAAGTGAGCTGAACAGGAGATGTTCTGTAATAAGCATGCTTAGGTTTGAAGCCCAAAACATCACAATTATGCAGTTAGAACAACTACTCTTAATTCAGCCTCTTTATGCAAACTGATACTTTCAGAAATAACTAGGAAGGAATATAATTTTTCCAGAATTTTAATTATATAATCATATACTAACCTCCTCTTCTGATGTTTCAACTACCACAGAGGATCCCATTCTACCCTTCAATATTTTTCCTCCTCCACCAGTCATTGTCCCTGTGGAAAGAGGGGGAAAAAATTAGAATTGCCAATGTCATATTCAAATTGAATTTTTAAGTACAATTTTGAATTTTTAAATACCCGACTGTTCTATGATTTGTCCTTGCAGTGTAACTACTCTCCATCTTTTGTCTTTTTGGAATGCAACTCTGGTAGCTTGGTCCAGGTTATTTGCTACTAAAGTATCACGCAAGGCAAAATAGAAGGCTTGACGAATCTTCTCATCTTTTACTTTTATCATGTCAAATAGACGTGGAACATTTTCAGGAGTCTGTACTCTATTCATGCTTTTCTCCCACACTGCCATCTGGATGAAAGGCAAAAAAAGCAATAATATTGACAAAGAACATCTGCATAAAAACAATATATACTCATATAGTCTAACTGTTGTAGTTAATGTATGTGTTTTAATTTTTCTCCTAGCAAATGTCTCAATACTTTGACATCTTTGCTTTCTGCAGGGCTTTCATATGTAATCTGTTAATTAACCCTGTCCCTTCAATTGAAGTACCTCATATGACACATTCAAAATTAACTTGTCCTTTCAACTGAAATAGCTCACATAACACAGGGCACGATCATGGTTTACTCCAGTCATATTTCAGAACCCAAACGACTGTCTGAGCTTTCGAACATACCCACAAACCGCAGCTGACAGCTGTTTGCCCATTTTGTTTTCTACTTGGATAGCACTCCGGTTTGTATCTTCAGAAGTGGAACAATGGCATACTATACTTTGCCACATCACACCAAACCAGTTAGCACCAGTCAGTCTGCAAAACAGAGTTTATAATTTTGTGCCTCCGATGACAGCTGTGATTTGAAAATTCCCATTTTTATCCTGCTTTCTCTCCATACAGCTCAGGATGGTTAGTGTACATAGTTCTCCCCTGCTCTACAGAGCAGGTTAGGTTGGACAGAGTGTGTGCCTGGCTCAAAGTCACCCTATGAACTTCAAGGCTGTGGAGATTTGGTTCTGGGATCTCCCAGTGTTCCCTCTAAGCTGAGTTAGTGTGAGCTAGCTCACAGTTTTTAGCCTCCAGCTCACACAATTTTGTCTTAGCTCAGGAAGGAGGGCTCCAGAGCAAACTAATCTATGCAGTAGCCAAACTGCTCGCTCACAACTTTAATGCCAGTAGCTCACAAAGTAGAATTTTTGCTCACAAGGCTCCACAGCTTAGAGGGAGCATTACTCCCCAGTCCTTGTCAGACACCCTAAGCACTAAACTACACTGGCTCACACCAAACCATATGGTTAAGAAAGCAGTAATAGCCTTTTTATATAAAATTTGAGAATTCTTAATATTTGTAATGAAGACTAAATAGTCCTGTTAGCAGCCTTTTGGTATTCTAGAAAAAGATGCTCTTTATAAAAGGGAGGGAATTTGCCAAGCTGCAGCAGCACTGAGAAAGATCTAGAGCTACGGTTATATTTGTGATTCAAACTTTACACATCTATGCCGTTTACAAAAGGCACACATATAGTTAGATTCCCCCCACCATAAAAATGGAACAACAAAATTAATCTATGCGAGCTCAGCATTTAGGAGCTGCTACAAAAAAGGAAAATGTTATTTGTGACCGTATCTGTAGAAATACTAGATCCAAGTCTAGTAGCACCTTGGAGATCAACAAGATTTTTTGAGGTACAAGCTTTTGAGAGGCAACGCTCCCTTTGTCAGACATGAGTTGGAACAGAGATTTCTCAGTCCTTATATCCCAGGTAGAAGGTGGGAGGGGTGTTGCAAAGAAGGAACTCGGGATGCAAGGGTACAATGTGCACAGTAATTAGCTTGACTCAATTGGAGGGACAATGTTTGAGGGCAGAAAATAAACATCTGTAGTGAGAGAAAAATCCTGTGTACCTATTTAGGCCCCCCCCCCCGGGGGGGGGGTCTATTGTTCTGAACTTGAGTTCATTCACAAGTTCGACAATCTTGTACTGTAATCTCTCCTTGATGCTTCTCTGTTTGAGGACTGCTACTTTTAGGTCAGCAATGAAATCACCTGGATGATTAAAACATTCCCCAAAGGTTGTTGCGCATTGTGGTTTTTAATGCCGAATTAATGTCTGTTTATTCTTTGGCGTAGGGACTGACCTATTTGTCCAGTATGGAGAGTGGAAGAGCATTCCTGACATTTGATAGCATATATAATGTTGGAAGATGAACAAGTGAATGGGCCTGAGATAAGATGGCTGTAGTTAGGTCTGGTGATTGTGGTGTCAGAGTGAATATGGGGACAGAGTTGGCATCTTGGTTTGTTACCGGCCCTGTGTCTGTGTTAGGAAGGACATTGTTTGGGTGAGAAATTGCACAGGCTGTAGGTTCTTCTACTGCAGTCTAACATGCCTACCCTCCTACCCTCTGAAACTATCTGCACAAATCATGTATGCAAACTCTGTATGGCTTCATGTCTGGGAGGTGAGTCACACCTTCTCCTCCCCACCTCCCCCCCAAAAATAAAAGGCACGAGCTGGTACAGACCCAGTTCTAACAGACCTTGATAACTACATATTGGGGGTAGAAGGCACTTCAACACCCCCATATAAATCTGTGGAAGGCAATAAAAAAGGGCTAACACTAATTACTAAGTCTGATGCAGTATAATATTGTTCCACATTTCTGTTCAAAGACCTGCTTTCCTCCTAGCTACTTGAAATTCAGTAATAAACATCACTGAACATATAGCAAAACTGTCAAAATAAAAAAGAAATTGTATACCAAGTAAACTTTCCACTGATACCTTGTGGGGCTAAAATATTATTGAAAGTCAACCCTCGGGCATGGCGTTGGGACGCACCAGCAATGGATGCCTAAACATGGCGCTTCGAGCTTGCCCTCCCGGTTTCCCCCCCTAAACAGGATCAACAAATTAACAGCGAACTCCTTCGACATTGGCAAAGAGCGATCTGCAACCTTAAGAATTGACTGGTAAGCAAGCAACACGGCCGGATTACTGTGACACAGCTTTCTACTTTAAAATTCAAAATGGCTGCCGAGCCAAAACCAGGTTGCGGGGAGGAGAAGAACCTGTAACTCTTAAATTGCTACAGTCAACTTTAAAAACCTCCTTTCAGTCTTTTGAGCAATCCATGGTGGGAAAAATTACCAACTCAATAGACTCAGCCATTCAACCCCTATTAGACCAAATGGGCCAGCTCTCTATAGCTTTAGAAAAAACCAAGACGATGGCAGAAACTTCAATTACCCTAAGCTCTACCTTGCAATCTGAAAACCAACTAATACGAAAAGAACAAGCATAGTTAAAAGATAGGATCTTGATCCTAGAATCAGAGACACACAAGCACCATTTAAAGCTTAGAGGTTTTAAAGAGAACTTAGAAGAGAATGCCTTGCTTTCCCTTTTGGCTAGCATCTGTGTTAAATATGGAAAGCTCTTCACAAATACCTATCCTAAAGACCTATAGAATTGGGTCTCCAAACAAACCTAATAGACGCTATCCTAGAGGTATTCTTATTGAATTTATAGACATAAGACACAAAACAGCAATTCAACAGGCAGCACATGAACAAGGATTTCTGTCTTACCATGAAACAAAAATATACATCTTTCTGGATCTCCCATCTGAAGCTTTAGAAATCAGACAACAACTAAAAGAAACAACAGCCAGACTACATAAGCAAAAGATTCCTTATCATTGGATGACACCTGGACAGATAAAAGCTACTCATCATGGTAAACAACTATTTGCTTATGATGCTGTAAGTGGCAAGCAACTCTTAAGCAATCTACAGCTTGATGAACCAATGGAAGAACAAAGACAGTCTTCTAAAAGATGTTTGGAATTTGCTTTGTCTCCTTTAAAAGCTACAAAAATTCCAGTCTTAAATTCAACAAATGACTGTAACAAGTATTTTTGTGAGATAAAAGCTAGATGTTTATATTTCATGGTGGAATTAAGGATCGACAGACATGTTATATAAGATTACCGGAAACTAGAACTCATGGAGGTTATAATGAGGGGGGAAGGGGGGGCTAGAAAAGGAGGGCTCCTAAGGGTTGAAGCCTCAGACAGTTGGTAAAGAGGCTTTAGGAGGGTCTAGTACTCGGAAACAAAAGCACTGTATGAAAGTTAACAGATAATAGTCTTTTTAGGATAGATAGAAATAAGTTTATTTAATTTTATTTGGAGTTTCAAGTAAAGTAAACTTACCTTGGGTTAACAGTAAGGGAAACATATTCAAATTTAACTTTTGTTCTATCAGACTATAAGGATACTGGTTATTAGGCTAAGGTAGTTTTTATAGGTATTGTAGATAGTTTGGCATAGACTATATTTGTAATTTCTCTGGTTCGTTGAATTCAACTTGAGTAACATTTTTAGTGCTCTTTTTCAATAGATCATAATGACTTCACGGTTAGAATTTATGTCATGGAACGTGCGTGAACAACAAGGTGAAACAATCTTCTATTGCAGGAAACACTTAAAAAACAAAAATTACCCAATCTTAAAGATAAACATCTACAGAGACCAATATATCTCACCAGGCTCTTCTAAAGCTCGAGGCACAGCTATACTTATAGCTAAGAGAGTCAAATTTGAACTAAAAGGAGAACTAATTGATGATGCTGGTAGGTACAATTTTATCAAAGGTTTGGTTGAGGGGAAAATGTTAACTGTGGGTTCCGTATATGCCTCAAATTCGGAACAGATTTCATTTATAAAAAATACCCTAGAGTGTCTTGCTACATTTCAAGAGGAAGAGCTTATTGTGGGGTGGAGATTGGAACTGGATTATGGACAATCATTTAGACAGGTCTAAAGAAAAAATGATCAAAAAAAAAAAGGGGAAAAAAAAGAAAGTCAACCCTGGCAGTGTACATAATAGTGACTCATTATTACATGCTTAAGATATTTGGAAGTGGGGAAAAACCAAACACTTGAAGCATATCGCAGTGTGAACACAGCTGCAATATGAACAAATTTACATGGTTTACATCTCAGACTTTTAAAAAGTGTCTCCTAAGTCTTCTACTCATATACAAACCTTGTCAAGTCCAATAAAAGTTGCAACACCGATATTTTGTTTCTTCAAGAAATTAACACATTTTTGAGCTGTATCAATAGTATCAACAACAATGTGATCTAGTGCTCCACAAGATGATGAAATTGCAACATCATATTTTTCATCTATAGCTCCCAGGTCACCCTGTTGGGAAAAAAGAATGGAGGAAGAAAAAGGAGGGCATTTAAACACTCAGGCTAGTTGATAGTCGGGCCCAGCTTGAAAACGCAAAAGGAACTCAAGCAACTCTATTATTGCAACTAGCTTTTTTGTACACTTCTAAAATGTATCAGGATGTATAAATGAGGCAATAGTGAACACAACCCAAAGCAGAGTTCGGTAGTTAAGCACCACTAACTGCATTAGATATGATGCTGGCAATATTATTCCAGCATACCATTGGTTAATCTTTATTCTTCCCCACCCCCATTGGTTTTAGGACTGAGTGGCGATGGTGAGTTTTACCTGAGTCTGATATTTCAGTATTTTTTTTAAATTATAAGCTGTTTGCTTTCAGTAAGACTTGTTTTAATTTTAGCTGCTCTGAATAAGTGCATCGGAAAACCAGAATTATAACATTAATAAATAGTATGAACCCTACCTAATGCTTCTAGAATTTAATTGGTCTAAGGGAAACAGCATAAATTGCTTTCAAAGAACCATGTGAAGACAGGGACAAAGGCAGAGGACAGGGGCCAAGTTTCACATACCTTTCTGGCTAATATAGCTAACTCTAAAAGTAAGATTTGAACAGGATTATAATAATAGGGTAGAATTTTCAAAGTCTTGCTCGGTTTCACACACGAAGCTGCCTTCCATCAAGGTTAGTACTGTACACTCAGACTGGCAGCAACTCTCCAGGATCTCAGGCTGGGGTCTTTCACATCACCAACTGCTTGATTCTTTTAACTGGGGATGCTGGAAATTGAACCTGCGACCTTCTGCATGTAAAGGAGAGACTCTTCCACTAATCCACAGACCCTCCCCAACTTCTAATTTGAGGTGGAGACATACTGACAACTTCCACTGGTTCCACCTTTCTGCTGTAAACCCCCCTCCCCCCGGGGCCAAAATTCCTTAGAGTCCCTTATGTAGCATTTTGTGGAGATCAGTGGGTTGCAAAGAAGGGAGCAAGAGACTTCCATTCCACGATGGAAAACCCTTTTCCTCTCGGTATATGTATATATATGCATGAGTGTTCAGTGCTTGCAGGAAAAAAAATCTTGTCATGTAGACAAAAATGGAGACAGTCAGGTTGTAACTAAATATGGCAGACAATGTTGTGCCCAGTGTTTGTATCATGCTTGCCTTAAAATTCAGGAGAGCAACTACTAGGCTGCAAGTCCCTGGCCTTTTTTGTTGCAGAGATATGCCTTTCCCATTACATCTCCAAAATGAAAGAGGGTAGAGATTTTAAGTAAATAATCTGCACATGCAGAGATGTTATTGTTTTGGGGGGGCTTTAAATAATTTTTAACTTTTAAGATTTCTCTGCAAACTTAGGGGCCAACTTCAAAGATCATGCTAAAGTATTCCCTCAACTTTCTAACCCCCAAAAGGAGAAGGTGGGAATGACTCATGGACAGCCCCACTCTAGAAGGGAGGATTGCACCCCCCCTCTCACAGATCTCCAATGAGACTGCCTTCTTTGACATATCATCCTACTTTTAAAATCTCTTCATTAAGAATGAAAAGTAACTCTATATCAACTCTTTCAATGGAACCATCTTAAGAAATACAGAGCTGTAAGTTTGTTGAAGTGGTCAAATGTTAAAACACCCATTGAAATTCAGTTCCATCCTTGCCCAGATAGTTGGGCCAAACTGACCCTCAGAAGTTAAAAAAAAAAAAAAAAAGATGAAAACCATTGTTTTCAAACTACAATTCCATTCTCCACATATTTATCAACTTTAATGAAGCCAATTGCCTGTGGGGTTTCAAGCCCCCTCCCACTTGTTTGTTAACTGGAATGTATACTCCGATAGAATTGGAGTAATTTTACCCCAACTGTGGTGACAGTGGAAAAGTGCCATCAAGCTACTTACGGTGACACTCTGTAGAAGTGGTTTGCCATGTCTCTGTGTAGTGATCCTGGTATTCCTTGAAGTCTCCCATCCAAATATTAATTAGGGCCAACCCTGCTTAGCTTCTGAGATCTGAGATCAGGCTAGCCTGGGCTATGCAGGTCTGGACAACTATGTTGAGTGTAAAATTGAAGTGCACATAGGGTGAAATCAAAAGAATTATATTTCTTATGTTTTCTCCCTGGTGTCTTCGCAGCTTATCTAGTCCTTGAATAAGTCATCTGTAGATTTTTTACAGCTAGTGCCAATGTTCAATGCAAACCTCAAGACTTGTTTTTTATTTTTTACTTTGGAGTCCTGCATAATTAGTAAAGTACACTTTTTATTCAGGCAAGAGTAACTTACTAGTCTTCCATATATACCCGGAATTTGTCCAGCTTTCTTCTGCTGAATTAAGGCTTCAAGAACTTTTCCTCGGCTTTTATTCACTGCCAGAGAACTTCTTGCTTCTTCCACTTTCTGACGTAACTCTCGAGTATAATTTTTGATTTCTGCTTCTTCTTTTACAAGTTTGTCAAGTTCATTCTTTCTCTTTAAAAAAATCCATTTATAATTATTGAAAATCCAACAAGCTTTAAGGAATTTAAACTTTACATTTACTTACAATACATCAACTAAAATATTTTATTTGGTTTTATGAAACAAAAAATCATGATTAGCCGCCTTGAGCCAGTTCGCCGGCAAGGCGGGATAAAAATGAAATAAATAAATAAATGATTATTATTTTTAATCTATCTAAAGAATGAAACAAATATACTGAGATTTTTCTGAAGAAAATCTGTTTTTCTAATGATATGCCACTGTGGGATCAGAATGTAATTTATTTAAATTTCTGCAACCTTAAATTTGTATTCACAATAATCAATAGAACTTTAAACAATACTGTTTAACCCTGATGAATAAAAACCTACTTTCCCATTGTGCAGTGATATTTTACACTGATCATTCAGTGGGAACTCATTCTAAGACAAAATTTGAGGGACCCAATGTGTAACTTAGCTCTACCATCCCAACATGATCATTTCAAAATCTGGCTGTGCAGTGGGAAATCAAGTGATCCAGTTCTTTCGTTGCTTCCAGTAAACGTATTTGGGTTCAAGACATGTGGTTGCATAGTAAATTTCAGATTTAGTTTAATCAACAGAAGACGTGCATGATAAGGTATGTCAAATGTTCTCTGGTGATAACTACATTTGCTACAGGATTATGGTTTACTCAGCAAAAAAGTAACAATCACTGGGAAGAAACAGGAAATGATGCATTACTGTCTTGAAAGCAGGCAGTGGTGACTTTCCTCTGCAACTGTACAACAGCACTGTTATCAACACGATTGGGAAGGAAACTTTTCTGGGATCCAGTGTCCCACCTGTTCCATTATTCATGGCTAATACTATATTACAAATTGTTTATTGCTTAGAACAAAAAAGTAATCACAACATAAAAGTTAAATATGCATAGGATGAGTCAGAACTCATCCAAATGTAATACCGACACATGAGATAAATGGACCATACATGATTTAACAATGAAGGCTAAGTCTAGCAGAGGCAAAGTGACCATCAATGCACAAAATTCAGAGCATACAAATAGCTTATGAAGTTCTGTACACAATTTACATTTCTAAATTATGATTCCCTACACACATCATGCTGAACAAGTTATATCTATTTTCTGGGTGGCACAGGCATAGTCTATGTGTAACAAAATTTATTTTTATCTACTGAAGTATAACAGATTTCCTCAGAGTCATTGTGGAATGCAGTTTTATTGAGGATGCTTGAAATATCTTTCCCTAAGAAGGGTTACTCGAAAACTCAGTATAATGAACACTTTCCACCGTCCATTGATCAAATACATAAATGATTGATGGGATTTTAGCATATATCCCTCCCTGATACATCAAAAGCTTAGTCTAGGTAGAGAAGGCCCCACAGGGAACAGAATGACATCTTAGAAAATTTTTGGAGTATGATTCAGTTCTTTGAAACACGTAATTATCACAATGAAAAACTGCATGTTGCATATCCCGTCCATCTCTGCAAAACTGAGTCTTTTGTAGTCTTAATTTTAATGTGTTTCTTAGCTATAAATGCAAATAAGGGATTATTATAAGGGATTATGCCATTAGGTAGTATGTATGTATCACTTGAGCCAAGTTATCAGCGCTTTTTAACACATAACATTTCTTTGGTTAGGTAGTCTTGACATTTCAATGTGCTGTAATTTTAACCAATAGGACAAAGATTTTGAGGATACCTAGACTCAACTATATGATCCCCAGTTTATACCACATCAGGCCTAAAGAAGTAGAATATAGGGCTCACAGTTTAGTTGCTTCCAAATGTCCATGAAGTTCTTTCATTAGTATTTCTGAAAAATTATAACTTCCTTTATTTCAACACTGTCCAACTGAGTACTTTTTACAATTAAATACATAGTGCTTTTTACAACCTTCATCCCCCACAAGTGTTCTATAGGACATCACATCCTAGTTTGGGGAGTAGATACCATGAGCATCTATATATTAATTCCCAAGGCGCCTCCTTTGTGCAGGTATCTAAATCTGCACATCGGAGGCACAGAGATTTTTCTGCACACTTGGGGGACTCCCCAGGTGTACAGAAAAATCCTAAAACTTAAAAAAACTTTTTTGGGGGGGATATTTAAATCCCCTCAAAAGTTAAAGAGCGTTCCCTGTGCTTGCGCATGGCAGGGAATGCTCTGCGGTGGCCTGGGGGCTGAGAGGCACTGAGGCCTCGCCGCCGGTGCCAGGGGGGTGGGGGAGGGAAATCGGCGGCCCGGCAGCTGAGAGCTGCTTGGGCCTCTGTGCTGGGGGGGGGGGAATTGGAGGCCTGGTGGCTGAGAGCTACTCGGGCCTTGCCGCCAGTGCCAGGGGGTGGGAATCAGCGGGCCTGGCGGCTGAGAGCTGCTCAGTCCTCGCTGGTGCCATGGGGGGGGGGGAGCAGTGGGCCTGGCGGCTAGAAGCCTCAGGCCTCACTGTCAGTGCGGGGGAGGGAGGATTGGCGGGCCCAGGCCTCACCGTAGGTGCCAGCGTGGGGTAAGAGAGAAGACTTACCTGCAGCTTCTTCCTCCGCTGTGTGGGGCTCCTTCTCTCCTCCCCCCAGCAAGTATCACAGGTACCGCCTCTTGTCTATATACTATTTCCCAGGGGTTTTTTTTCTGTGTGAATACTTATATCTACCAAAAGAGAGCTCACTCTCCCCCAACAGCTTTTCCTACATAGTCAGGGGCCTTTCTCAGTCTGCAGAAAAATCCAAAAAGTTAAAAAAAAAACCCCTCAGGGACCATTGAATCCCCCCCCACTTTTTGAAATGGCCTTCGCTGGATCTAACTCCAGGCATCAACTGTGAGAGATCAGAATGTTCGGGGGGCGGGAGGGAGGCTTCTAACTGTTTCTGTCAGTAAAAGGCAGGGTTTTTACTGGCAGCAGCCAAGGGGTGCCAAGTACCCCCCCCTGGCCACCAGCAGCAGATACAGATCCAGGATGGGAAACTCCTGGAGATTTGGGGGTGGAGCCTGAGGAGGATAGGGACCTCAGTGAGGTACAATGCCATAAACTCCACCCTCCAAAGCATCCATTTTCTCCATGGAAAGTTATCTCTGTAGTCTGGGGATGAGCAGTAATTCCAGGGGATCCCCAGGTCCCACCTGGAGGTTGGCATCCCTAGGCAACACCCTCTGTGTCACTTGATACCACCTGATTTGCATGACTCAAATAGGCCCAGCTGCTTTCTACTGTTCATCAGCAGCCACCCTATGAAAGCCATTGTGATGTAACAGTTAGAGCTTCAGATTGGGATCTGTGAGACCCAGGTTCAGATGCTCATCTTGTGGTGGAAGCTGACTGGGAAATTTTGGACCAGTCACATACTTTCAGCCTAACCAACCTCACAGGGTTGTTGTGCAGATAACAAGGAGGAAATAATAATGTAAGCTGCTTTAGTTCCCACTGTGGAGAAAGAGTGTAATTTTCCTAGGTAGAGGCTGCAGTGGAGGGGGGTGGAGATGGAAAGCTGAAGACAGATAAAGGTAGAAAATTCTACTCAAGGCTATGAGACTTGGATACCTAGTAAGGACCACGTAAATTAAAACCTGGCTAAAAGCTTATAGGGAATCACACTGCCAAACTGCTAACAGCACAAAGAGGCACTAAGCCTTTACCTATGGCCTCTTTATGTGACTGATGAACATTATACCATTGCTTTCTACTGACGCTTAAGGAAGAGAGCAAGACACAAGGAATAGGCCCTGTTCTGTTTCATCTGCAAAGGTTACTAAATTGTAGAAGGCCATCAATGAATTAGGTAAGGGGCTGGCAAAGAGTTAACAGGTGATTTGATGGTGAAGAAAGAGAAGAATTGGCCTGAAACTCCTTTCCAATCAGTAGGTTTTCTCCCCACCAGCTATCAAGTCAGTACAGAGATGCACTTAGGTGGTGGCACAGAGTGTAAGTTTCTTTATCCACTATTTTGGGTCCATAATTCCTTTTTATGAAGCTGGTGATATGAGAGTTGGTTTTTATACTCCATTTTCTCTACCTGAAGGAGTCTCAAAGCGGCTTACAATCGCCTTCCTTTCCTCTTCCCACAACAGGCACCTTGTGAGGTAGGTGAGGCTGAGAGAATTCTGAGAGAACTGTGACTGGCCCAAGATCACTCAGGTGGCTTCATGTGGAGAAGCTGGAAATCAAACCTAGTTCTTCAGATTACAGTTTTGCCACTTTTAACCACTACACCACACTGACTATCTAGAGCATCCCTAAAGCATGACCAAGGTAGACAGGTACTTCTAACTCTCCATTACTGGTTATTTAATGAGGGCCTCCATCTTTCCATAGAGTCCTTGATTTTGACAACCTAAAATTAAAAGTATGAAATACTTTTTAAAATACAATAAATCTAACCTTCTTTAGATCGTGTTCAGCTTGAGGCAAATTTGATTCCAGCTCTTTGATAGCAGCTAACCGTTCCTTAAGAGTTTCTGAAGCAGTCCGAAAAGCCTCTTTGGATTTGTTTAACTGAGATACTGCAGTATTATGACAACTAAGGTAGAGATCAAGTTCTGATTGGGCCACATCCAAGTGTGATCGTGCTTCATTAACAGTTTTGCTGAATTCCATCAGTTTTTTTTCTTTATCCTATGAAAATATGGGGGGGGGGATTAAGTATTGCACAAAGATGATTTTGCTCACAATAAATATGAACACAGCATTGGCTTCCAGCTACCTCAACAAATGTCAGTCTTCTATTGTCTGTACTGTTCTTGTTCATATGAATACTCCTTACAGTTAAAACAACTCTTTCTTTGCTTAGCCAAATGCATCATCAGGCCCACAGTGACAGGATGAATACAGAGACAAGACCTCCTTTGAAATATATAATGCCCCAGACCCCTTTAATACACTCTTTTCATGGTGCAGATATAGGGGAAAGTACATAAGTAGTTTTGTCCCAATTGCCTAGGAAAGAAGTTTGAAGATGGATGAAGCTGAGTCTGTAAAGACCCTCTCTGACTGATTCATTTTCATTTGCTCTGTTCTTCTCCTTGGGTCATTTGCTTCTTTCTTGTTGTTCCTTTACTCATTAATGTTCACAGTGACAAGTGAGCAGAAAACTGGAAATTTACACTACCTTGGGGATTGGGCAGGGCCATGGAAAGAAGGCAGGAACACAAAAATGAATGCTCAGTTTTCCTCAGGCTATTTTTAATCTTTAATTGCAAGTCACCTTGCTGTACTTGCCGGTGTTAAAGAAAGTGCACCTCTGAACATGCATAGAATGCCTTTTACCTACCAACAACAGTCAAGATCCTGCCTTCACCTCACAGAAAATGTGGAATTCAGGCTGCAGGAGATGTAATGCTCTGACCAGCTTAAACCCCAGAACCTTTCACTACAGCAAAATAAGTACATCACTACAGAAGACCAATGGTCTGAGGGGACATAATACCTAGACATTCTAAAGATCCAGTACCAGGCTTCTAGGGGAGGGGGCATGCAGAATTAATGAAATACCAAGCCCACCTTGTTGGACCATATGGAAGAATAATAATTCCACATCTGGAAGCCCTCCAACAGAGAAAACAAATGGCTTTATAGCCAGAGTGCAAGCACATGTAATTTGCCAGCCAGTACCTCCTAGATAGCAACTACTACTCAGCCAGGCAACTAAGAAAATTACTAATTTAATTCTTAACATCCTGTAACTTCTTCTGTTCTTAAAAAAAAAAAAAGATGATAACTGTTTATATGATCCAGAAGGAATAATTGAGCACTAAGTATTGACACAAACCTCTTTCTCTTTCTGCAGTCCCTGTGTTTCCTGCATAAGGCTGTCCATAACTTCTTTAAGTTTTGCCTCTGCCTTTTCCTTTTCTTTTTCTAGAACTTCTCGCTTAGCTGTTGCTTCTTTAACGGTAGCCTCACTAGTAGCAGGAACACTTTTCAAGTCTTCAACCTATGTGAAAAAGCTAGCATTACTTGGCAAATTAACTGAAACAAAAGGAACATTTCCCCCAGTATGTAAGCTTGTCACTTCGTATGAGTTTAGAAGTTAACTAGAAAACCAGACAAAAGTCCCATTTAAATAACTAACTCAAAGAGCACCAGGATAAACAGTATGTTGAAATAACTAGACTTCAAAAGTGCCGTTTTAACACTTGCCAGTGAATTATATCCATGAAATATATAGTTCTCAGAAGCAATTTATTTCAACACACTGTTCATAGTGCTGTGTTACACTTTTGACACCTTGGTTCATGACTGAACTTTCATTTCCTACTTACTCAGAATCAGATTCTCTGCCCTTGATAACTGGTTTGCCATGCAGATCAAATCCAACTCTCTCCTACAACCCTGCCTTAAGGCCAAAGAGAGCAGGAGAACTTATGCAATAGCCATAGCACAGTGTTACATATCCCAGCTCAAACTCAATGACAGAGATTATGAAGGCAGCAGATAAAGAAAGCTGATGTTTTCCCCAGCAGTGGAAACACACTAGAGTTGAGGCTGCTCCAAGTATGTGCTCTGAGCCAATAAAGATGACAACACTGCCTTGAGCGAGTGCTACCCTAGAATAGTGTCATGGTTTATATGACATTGCCATGG
Organism: Lepidodactylus listeri; assembly: GCA_029233225.1. Taxonomy (NCBI): domain Eukaryota; kingdom Metazoa; phylum Chordata; class Lepidosauria; order Squamata; family Gekkonidae; genus Lepidodactylus; species Lepidodactylus listeri. The sequence goes on from JARCFY010000005.1 coordinate 28,906,551, forward strand.
GAAGAGGAGATTTCACTACATAACTACAGAGATGTATGGCAGAATGTGCTACTGGATTATTGTTTGTGTAAGCTCTCTTTCAGTCAGGAAAAACAGACAGAAGATACATATGTAAGAGTGAACATACATGACTACATAGAGAGCTGTAGCATATTGCTGTACATCCAGGACAAGGGAAAACATAATAGCACCAATACAGACTGCTGTTCTTATGGCTCAGAACTTGCAAACACTGTGCTGGGCTGATTTCCTGCAAGGATTCCCCCCTCCCCACCCTTGCAGGAGACCAAGCAAATGCCTAATAACAAGGAAGCTAAAGATTTATTCTTTGTATTCAGTACTTCACTTTTGCCAGCAAAAATACATATTGGCCAGTGAAATCTAGTTCAATAGATTTTTGAAAGTTACTTTTACTGATTTTTTGTCCCAGAGATGTCTTACCCAGAAATAAGAAGCTGAAGTCAGCAAGATGTAGTTCCAAGTAAATATGCAGAGGATTGGGAAGCATTTTTACCATAGAGTGTCCCTTTGTAATCAAAGGCTTACTTCAAGTAAAAATATTCTGGCTCAGACTTCAGGTTTGATGTGCCTATTCACAGATTCCTAATTTTTAATAGTGTATCTCATTTAGAACATCCTTTCAGATATTTATCATGAAACATATTTTCTCTTTTACAAGTTATGCTTTAATAGGCTTCCCCCCCCTTGAGAAAGACACAGTGAAAGGTTGGAAATTTATAGGTGTACCTTTTCTTTATCCTTCTGAAGCTGCTTCTCTAGTTTTTTAGACTTGCTTTTTGCATGTTTTAGTTTTTCCCTTACTTGAACATCCTCCAAGTCCAGCTGTGTAAATTTCTTTTTGTTTTCTTCAATAAATGCTGTGATTTTATTGCGTTCTCTAAAGAGAAGGAAAATGCTGATTACGTTTGCAATCAATTAAAATAGCACAGTCACACTAAGCTAGTTTTCTTTACTTTTACAGAAGATGAAGATGTCATGCTTATTACTCAACAGCAAATGGAGCGCATACTGCACTCTTTCAAATCTTGTTAATGCCTGTAAGGTAATAGCACTGTGCTTACTTTTCCACTTCTTTCAGAGACTTATTTTTATCTTTCATTTCATCTGCCAGCTTACTGCTTCTTTCGTTAACTTCTTTGGTGTCTTCAAGTATTTTTTCTTTTTGAGTTTCCAGTTCACTTATTCGTTTCTGCAACTCATAACTGAACAAATTTTAAACAAATTTTTACATTACATAACTGCAGAAAAGATTGTTCCCATTTTAAATACAGTTCCATCAGTAAAAGGCACCCCATCCACCAGAGCAAGACTCAATGACTAGCAGAAGCTAGGGATTTATTTTACTGAAATGAAGCTAGTCAAGATCAATTCCAAAATGTTCCATCACTAATTTTGTGGGTTGAGCATTTTGCAGTACTACCACCTCGCTATACAGTTATCATTAGAATTAGGGGAAAACTCAGCATGATTCAGAAGTATAAACCAGTAAGGTATTTTCTGAGAGGATGGTAAGGGTTGAAAACAAGACCTGGACTGCCAATAGCCTCTGAGAGAATATCCTATGACCAGCAGGTGAAGCCCATGTCCTTCTATTGTTGGCCAAAATGCGTAATGATGTAGCATTTTAAAAGGAAAGTTAGAATATTTTATGAGCGCTGTGTGCTTGTTTTGAACAATACTTCTATTGCTGAGTCACAAGCACAACTTTATTGTTAAAGTCCTGCATAGGCTCTCTTTGCTCAAAGTAATGGAATTAAAAAGATGTTCTTTAATTAAGTAATACAATTTCCACAGTATTAGCCATAACACAACAAAGCAACGCAACTTGCTTGAATGCCAAAGTGATTTGCTTACTATGCTGTGGAGAAAGAACAAGATGATGAACTGTTGCTAGCAGGACCTAACCAGTACAATGTACCTCCTAATTTACTCACAGAAGGAAGTAGATTTAGTTTAAAGTAGATGACCTATAAGGACTTGCAGGGCGGGGGCATTTCATTTTCCTCTGCATCCCTCACTATTGACTCTTTTCCTTCCCTGGCAGCCCCCATAGCCCTTCTCCTGCTTCCTTCTCTTCTTCCCACCCACTGGCTGATCTACCTTTATGTGCTCCCTTTGTCTTCAGCGTTTCCTCCTGCCCTCCCCGCAGAAGCCTCTTCCTAGGAAAAGTCTGCCCCAGTTGTGTGGTGGTTGCTAGGCCAGGTGTTGTTTTCCCAATGGTCACTGCCTGGCCCTGGTGAGACATCCTCCATTGGGGACATGACAAGGGAAGGGGATGGTACCCTTTCATATTTGTTTTTTCCAAGTACACCCCTGCTTGCAAGGCTCAGCAATATAGTTGTGGCTACCTAGCAACCTCTAAAATGGCCACTGAAAGGTCAGTAAGTATTATTTTCTTAAAGCTAAGGCACTGTTTCTATTATTTTGATGAGTTTAAATTCTCTGATTTATTTTTAAGATTTCAGATTTTTTTGCAAGCATGGGGCTTCCTTTGAGTTTGTTACCTTCTACTCTTCTTTCCCTAGCTCCATTTTGCTTATCTATTAATCCAGATCAATGGCCCAGTTTGGAATTTATTTGACCTCTCTTGCATCCTTACCCAATGCAGACCATCAGACTGAATAACAGAGTACCCATATACCACTATTCATGAATTATTTAGTGGTCCTGTAATAGTCCCACCTCCACACCCTGCAAAGATAATCTTACTCACATGTAATATTGACATATCTTATTCTTTTCCTTGAACATCTTATTTTCTAAAGAAAGAAATTCAAGTGCTTTGTTCCGCTCTCCTTCCAAGGCATCTTTTTCTTTTTCCACCATTTTAACTCTGTTCAACTGAAAATATAAATATACACAATTCACCAACTTTAACATTCAAACAGCCTTACTTATATGCTTAAGAACACATTATGTACAAGATAGATAAGAACTTAATGACTGTCAATGTATTGACTGCAGTATGAACAAATATAAACATGAAACCTCCTCTTCCCTGGCTGCTTCAGTTCAAGAACACCTCACGAGCTCCCTCCCACCCAATATTCATAGTAACCTAATTAAAAAGACAGCATTTAAAGTTATAGCCTATATTTACACTCAGTCATGAATAGTGCAGTCTTACCTTCTCACCCCTCTGTTCATTTAGTATCTCAACTCTTCTACACAATGTTTGAATGGGCTGTATGAATCGTACTGATCCTATTATATCTTCTAAATATTCAAGCATGCCTTCATTGTGCTCATTTTGCCCTTTAGGCTTCATCATTGCTATTTGTTCAACTTCTCCCTAAAAAAATAATACAGTAAAAATTCTACAAGACAAAATAACTGCTCTAAGGTACACGCGTAAGTACACAAGAAAATGTTTGAGACTGAAGTCATCAGAAACCTTGTCAGTAATACTCAGTGTCTCGGGAGTCACATGTGGGTCTTTGACCAGCCATTTGTGGCTGTTTTGAGCACTGTTCCCAAATGTGGCATCTGCCCCATGCTTCAAAAACGTGGGCAAGGCCCTTAGCCAGTGGGGCTTGTAGTTAGCAGGTGGTTTTCACCTTGAAACAGCTGGCACCTGAGAAGCAGGTAAAGTCGCACACCTCATTAAGGTGCATGACTTATGTCAGGGATGGAAGTCAATGTAGCTCTTTTGGTTGACGGTGAATGGGGCTCTTTGAAAATGGTGGAGAACTACTGTCTTAGGCAGAATAAACGCACATGTCAACTTGATCAATAAAATATGTTCGATGGCTTTCTGCTGGTCCAGATCCCAACTAATTTTTAAGTTTTTACTCCTACCCAAAGACCATCAAGAAAATGTGCAAACAACCACCAGACATAGATTAACCAAAATGCCTCAGACAAGTCACAGTAAAACATGAAAATGCTTTTAGGGTATAGGATGTGGTAATTAATTAATGAGGTAATTGCAACTATTAGACTGCATCAGAAGCCAATACATTAAAAAATACTTATTCTTCTATCTAAGGAAGTCAGCAGTCCTTCTCTTCCACAGTCTCGTTTGCTTAAACAGGAAATGATGAAAATACAGGACTAGATGCTATGCATCATCAGCAAAAGGCACTGAAAGATTCCCTCCCATCCCTCTTAAGAACACAAGAGCCCTGATGATTCAGATCAACAGACCATCCAGTCCAACATTCTGTCACACACAGTGGTCAACCAGTTCCTCTGGAGAGCCAATGACAGGGCACAGAGACCGAGACCTTCCCCTGATATTGCCTCCTGGCACTGGGATTCAGAGGTTGACTGTATTTGAATGTGCAGGTTTCCCCTCAGTCACCATGGCTAGTAGCCACTAATAAACCTATCATCTGTGAAATTATCTAATCAACTTTTAAAGCTGCCTAGTCCTGTGGCCATCCTCTGGCAGTAAATTTTACATTTTAATCACTCTATAAGTAAAGAAGTATTTCCTTTTGTCCATCCTGAATCTACTGCCCAGAAGCTTCATTGGATACCCTTGAGTTTAGTATGTGGGGAGAAAGAAAAATTTCCTTTGTCAACTCTCTCCATCGTACACATGATTTTGCCCTCTTTCCTAGTCTCAGTATAGCTGCCTGTGTTGCACAGATTTTTATTACCATGATTCTCCACTCTTTGGTGTCACCACTAAAACACCACAAGTGAGTGCTAGTGCAAGAACATGAACAATCTGCTGCCTTTGGCATCTTCTGGTGGCACTGTACAGAAACCAGCCCAGGCCTTAAATTTTCTTCACCTCTAGGAGCCATCTCCACAACTGAGGAGCCGAAGTCATTTTTCATTCTTCAGTGTTCCATATTTGTATGATGTTGTCTAATTATTGCTACCACAAAACCTAATGATTTTAACAATACAACAAAAGTGCTGTAGTATATAAATAAATACAGAGGTAACCCTAGCTGTCATCACCACAAAAAAAATCTAACTTCTTATAGTGGCCTAACTCCTCCCCAATTTTTCATAATTCCACTATTGCTTATAAAAAGCTCCATTTAACTGAATGTTGGACCCAGTATAGAAAATGACTGGTTAAGAAATAAATCCATCTATCATGACAGAATGGTGTAAAGTCAAATTTATACACAAACAAGATATAACAAAAGGTTCATGCATGCTCATTTTTATGTCATACAATAAAACATTCTGATGCAAAATGATGAATAAATTGGGTTGAGCTCAGCCCATTCCCTTCCTTACTATACCCCCCTGCATGACTTTTTGTCCATGCAGAACTTATGATCACAAACAGAGCCTTTTGATGGTATAATAGGACCCCTCTTTTCACCAGTGGAAAAACTGGTTGAAACTGGGAGAAGTTTGTACTTCCACTGAGAACTATCGCAACTACATTTAATCTATGCCTCCAGTACATACAAGTAAACATCAAGTAAACATCAGTACATACAAGTAAAAATCTAATAAGATTTCAATACAAGCACATTTTAAAGGGAAGACACAGTAAGCTCATTTAAAATAACTTCAACATAAGCTCATTTAAAATAACTTCAACAAACACTGAGCCAAATCATGTGTCTTGATAACAATGACAGCAGGAATAACTTATTAAATGCCTAAAGGCACTAAAACCTTCATCATGACTGGCCAGGCTACAGATTATGGGCACACTTTTTACATATTAGTAACAGTTCATAAATTTTGGAGGAGTAGCCAAGTTAGTCTGCTATAGCAAGCACAGTTAAGGGCGCCTTAAAAACAACTGTGATGTAAGCTTCTGTAGGCCAGAATTCACTTCACCTGTGCATGCAGCTGACCAGGAAAGTTTACACCACAATAAATTTGTAAGATTAACAAACCAGTTCTAATCCCACATTGGACAAAAACAAAACTAGAATCTTTGTTGTATCTGCAAATTCATATTACTATACTTCAGTCTAATGGCAGACCTGTTACTATGAGTCAGTATGTGCATAATATTCAGCTACAAACTAGACTAAAGAGAGTCAATGAAGTGCAGGTTGAGTCAAGATGCATAGTTTTAGCTGGCCCAAAGAAGAGAATCTTTTTTGTATGTATGTATGTATGTATTTATTATTAAATGTATACCCCGCCCTACCCAGCCACGGCCAACTCAGGGCGGTATTTGAGTACAGCAGATCAACCCACCCCATGTATTTTCCAGATAATAGTAGCTAACAGCAAAACACCCACAAAACTCATCACTGAAAACGGGAGACTGTCAATTTAAAACCATACTATATATTTGGATAGAAAAAAACAAGTTTAAGAAGTGAAAGGACATGTGGCTTTTACATTAAAAGACAGGTACCATACAAGTATTTTCATATTGAAAGTAGCCTTCTAAAATACTTATCCTTAATATGAACATACTAAAATCCAGTTTTCTTTAAACTTATCTTTTACTTCTTTTATATGTAAACAATGAAGCATAGGTTAAAACTTCTGCTTTTTAAGGTCAAGCATGGCACAGTAAATAACATGAGCTTGATAAAATGGGCACAGCATTCACACATAACAACAGGCACTGGAGCCCAGGAAGTGATGTCCGTATCTTATCCAGCTCAGTGGATCATTTTGTCTGGGAGATTTTTTTTAACTCCTATTGTGTTTGTGCTAACTACCCAAACCTCACAAATATCTCAATTCTCAAACTAGATGTTTACAACTACCTATCCATCAAAATTTACTCTGTCTTGGAAAGACTTCAACTCAACACCACCATTTTTTGCTTTTAGAAAATTCCAAGGATTCAGGCTATCAGCAGGGACCAAAAGAGAAGCCTAGATTTTAAAATAAAATGTGTGATTTCATTTACCATTCTAACACTGCTTAATTGACTGAAAGACAAAGTATTGGAATTCCTCACTATAGGCCTCCCTTTAAAAAAAAGCAGTTGGAGGATGTGGATGGCTAGTGAATATTTTGAAGGGGCAAATAGCATTTTTTTAAGGGCAAGGTAATTTAAATCTGACAAGAGTATGAGGAAGGATTAAATACCAGTTTCCCCAGTGCCAGTGCTTCAACTGAATTTGCAGTCTCCCAGCTGGTTTGAATTTTTTTTCTTCTGAAAGTCAAACTAGGTTATGTGTTAAATAAAGCACTGTATTGTGCACGTTTTCTATCATTGATATAATTGCTGCAATACAGCAGAAGGCTCAGTTTAATTGCAAAACAACATTTTTAATGAAACAAATTGTATATTTTTTTTATGAAGACATATATAAAGTAGAAATGAGATAACTATTTTAAAATCAATCATCTTTTTGTGGCCAGATGTGATATATAGCAATCTATTTTGCTACATATTCTCCTAACAGGGCATTTTCATTTTAGACTCATTTATAGTTTTTCACTAAGTGTGACATATCCTCTTTCACTAGCCTTCTGACTATTACGTGCCAGTTTCAGCCACCAAAGCAATCTATCTTTTTGTATTACTGAAAGTATAACTGTATTGCAATCCACTAAGACATCTAAAATTTAATAAAAATTAAGGGCTATTATTTCATACATGTTTAATGTACTTAAAAGCTCTTTCTACTTTTTTGCTAAAATTTTAATAATTTTATTCAAAAATATTTGTGAATTATTATAATTTAACCATATTATTCTATACCTTTTGCATTTGGGTTGGGGGTAAAGTGTACATGAGCAGAAAAATTCCTATGGAATCAGACTAGTTTAATTCTATTATTTGGGGGGTACAAGCACATCTAAAAAGTTAGACAGAAATATTAATATTAATACAGAAATATTAATATCATTAGATTTTACAAAGTGTGAGTCATACAGTTCCACTATATTTTGCATTGTACTGCTGAAAGGGTAGAAATTCTGGAGATAAAAAGCACAAGATATTTTAAGTTTGGGCATAACACCGTCAATGAATTCAAACAATTTACTAGGGCTGAATCTTGTTTTTAATTTCATTTACCAACCCACAATATTCTGAACAAGTCAGATTTCTCATAGGCCTTTAAAGTAAGAGGAACCAGCCTCACCCAAACTATTAGGATATGTTAACAGAGTTAGTTGATAGAGTTAATAAATAGTATCTATAGTGTTATACGCTTATCAGATTAAAAGTACTAACAGTACACAGGAATAACATTTTACTAAGTAACATTTAAGAATGTCACACTAACTATATATAACTAACTACTTAAAAGTTATTTTACTACTATTTGACCGTAGCAGATTATTATTTAAAAACTTGGGGCTCCTCAGAAAGAAATCTGTGTATTACCTGAAAATGCAAGACAATTATGTACAGATAAACTCTACAAATTATTTGCTTGTTTAATTATCCTACAAACTGTCTTTGAATATAACAAGCCACACCCACAACCTTCAGACTTCATCATAAGAAATCCACTTAATTCCTAAAAGCCACAAGAAAATCAGTTCTATCCATCAATTTAATATTTTAAAAGAAGTACTTTCAATTTAAAATTTGATTTGTATTATATTTAAAAGTGTGAACAGTAGGCATTATAGGAAGGATACATAGGAGCTAAATTTATATGAAATGTATAGTGATATTCAGAAATATTGTCTGGATACACACAAACAAATCACAATTTAAGCCCCATTTATTTGAATGGGAGAAAATTAAAAACATGCTTAGCTCTCCTACCTGAAAAGCATGGGGATGCTAAATACTCAGTTTCAAAGGATTATATCACAATTTTAAAAAATGACTTTTCCATTAAAACACACAGATTAAATGTGTTTTCAAATGTTCAAGGACAGAATTTTTCAAGAACACAAACCGATTTCAAATAATTGACCTTAGACATATGCTAAAAAGATTAGTCTAAAGAATTTAAAACTGCTGGTTTGATCCCCCCCAGCAAGGATCATAAAAGTTAATTTGAAAAAAATAAAATAAAAATTTCATTACTGCAAGCTGATCTTTTAAAACTTGCCTAGTTGAATTTAAATACAATTATAATTTATTGAAAATGAATTCATTATTAATACACACAACACACTATATTATGTTAAAAGCTACTATTCTACATATAATAAGGGAATCACAGAAAAAACTCTCTCAAAATGCTGTTAATACAGTCTAAATATGTTATAAATAATAGATTATGTATCTAGGCTGCTATTTAGTAACTCCATATAAAGGGGGTCTCCTCCCTCCAGTTTATCCTCCCAGAATAACCCCCATCCCCAACCATTAGAAGACTTTCCATGAAGATGGAGGGGGATACTTTTGCATGAAATTCAGTCCAGGCATACTACAGGCTGCAGCTGTAAAGTGAGGCTGGCAACTCTTCCAGCCACAAATAGAATCTCTTTCCATCTGCAACTCTTTGGAGTCCAGTCAAAATGTATTGGTCTTGACGCTGGGTGCCCAACAACTAGCAAGTCATAACAGGTTTAAGGAATCAGTTGCAGGTTTCCAGAGATGCCATCTTGTATCTCATCAGTATAGAACAGGGGTGGGCAAACTGTGGCTTGGGAGCCGCATGCGGCTCTTTCACATATATTATGTGGCTCCCGGCAGGGCGCCTGGGGAAGCTAAATATCATTAGCAAACAAATATCACTGAACAAATTAATATCATTATCAATATCTGCTTTTACCCCTTTTGGTATTATTTTTGGCAGTCTCATTTAATGTTAATAAAAAGCAGATTTACTTATTTTCCAATAAAAGCAGGTAATATTTGTTCATGTCTTGTGGCTCTCAAACATCTGATCTTTATTCTGTGCGGCTCTTACGTTAAGCAAGTTTGGCCACCCCTGTTCTAGGTGGCTCTTACGCTGAGCAAGTTTGCCCACCCCTGGTATAGAACAATCATGTACTCTTTACAGGCATAAAATAATCTCAAATGTTGTGCATCCAGTAGGCCACATCTAAGAAAGATTTTCCTACTGCAACCCCCAAGTAATTATCTCAGAGGTCAGAGAACCCACTAGAGCAATATTTTAATAGGCAAGAGTAAAAATGAACATTTTAATAGGCAAGAGTACAAATGAATTTTGGGCGTTTGGTCTGAAAGTAAATGTTTTTGCTCAGTTTTGTTGCAGCTGTTTAGAAACAACATATGGATAGAAATTTAAGTTTTTTTCAATAAAATACACTCAAAATAATGATTCAGCCATTAATTTCTAGCTACTACAACAGCTCATAAGCAAAGAGTAAGTTCTTAAACAATGTATCTTATATTGGGACATCTATTAATAGAGCTTTTTTTAAAAAAAAATCATAACTGCACCCTTCTAGGTACTATAAAATTACTACTTAATTGTACAACAATTTTTTAACAATTGTGTATATCAGTAAGTATGAACATTTGTTTAGAAAGCATCTGAAATACAAGTCAGAAGCCTGGTTTAAAATGGGTTCTTTTCCTTGGTGATTAAAATTCTTTTGATCAAAATCAATCTACCTGCCTTCCACTATACACCATGAAGCAAGTTTCATAGAGAAATGATCTAGTTTACTCATACATTTAGTTACAAATTTTAAATCTTTAAGTAGCAAAACCTAGTTACTTTAGAACAATAGAGAATAGTTTGAAAATATTTTAGTTAGTTTCTTGCCCAAGAAAAATACAATTCCTTCCAGAGATGTGGCTTGCCAGGCCCATTATTTGAGATGCCACAGGTGTATACTAGTTAGGGGTAGGGCTAGTGCCTTATAAAGATTATAGTACAATTCTGCATAAACTTTGGCACTATTCCCAAGATAACTACATATATTATTTAACTCGGGGAATTTTTAAACGGAGCCCTTTCCAGTATACTTTATACTTCTTTTCCCGTAATGAAAACTGAGATTTATGCAATCAGGTATGAAGGAGATTGATATAAAGTCATTCATTTCTTAAAATCTGAGTATCAATACCATCTGTTCACTATTTTTTGAAGATTTTAGAAGCTGTTCATGGTATTATTTCACTTATTATTGGAAATTGTCATTAGCACTGTTTAAGTAAACAAACAACTAATGAAGTGAAATGCATTTTTTAAAAATAAAGAGCCTGGAATAAGCCTCATGCAAATATTGCAAATATTTGCATCCATGTATTCAGGTACTATCCATATTCTTAATACTGCGATTTCCAGAAGTCTTAATGAAGTTAAAGAAATCTGATACTTTGCTTGCATTTGGTAAAGGGCGGGAAGCATCATTACCAAAAGAAAGCCTAAGTTACTTGCAGTATTTGAATATGTACAAGCCCAGAGTATGTGGTTCTAGAGAACAATGCTTACAGGCCAGAGCTATAAGCCATAATTCAAAGGGCACCTTGTGTCTGCACAAGTAGTCTAGCACATGTAAGAGCACTTCTTGCCCTCTTCCTATAGCTCCTTGTGCTTTGTCAGAGGGCATTCCCAAAGCCTTCCTATGACTCAGGCACAGTTTTTTTGGGTTGAGATGTGTCACCACTTAGCTCCCTGTTATTAGCAAATGTTCAGTTTCCTTGTGCCTGTATAATATCCTTTAGGTTATTATACATAAATAAATTGCAGCATTAAAAGGGAAGTCAGTCATTTAACTTGTTTCAAAATTATTTTAGTAGTATCTCTGAATAGTAACCATGCATGATTTAAAGTAAGAGCTATTTTACAGTTTGTCAGTATTAATAGATTTAAGTGAATGTAATTCCTGCTTAAACAAACATTTTCCCCCACGATTCTTTTGTAGGTGTTTAATGTAGTGTTTGGACCACTATCATGAAACAAAATATTAGTACATATCAAATATCATTAAGTTTTCTTCAAGGAATTGGAATTGTTGGTGTCACATATGAAATTTTCTTTACTCAGTATGAATTATGGGAACTTGTTGAAAATGTCTTATGATTTTAGACCCTGATTTATACAGTTGTGAAAATCGTACAAAGTGTAAAGTTTTACAATACAACATGGGAATCTGTTGCCTCGGTTGTACATTTAGTGCTTAATTCCAGATCTGTTCATATGTCTGAAGCAAGATAAGATGTCAAAAGAGAAAGGCAATGTTTATTACAATCATTTACTTAATTCTATACTTTAAATGTACAGACATTACCACCATATATAACAGAAAAGTAACAGTGTTGCTTAATCCCTGCCACGCTTAAGCAGCACAATAATATTGGTGTTAAGATTATCTTTACTACACCAATATTTACGTGCTGCTAGGGCGGAACAAGTATAACAATTGTTCTACTCTCTTGCCTATCCACAATGCAGCACTAGTCACCATACTAAAAACTTCAAGTGATTCTCTTCCTTAAAATTCTAAAGCAGCAAATAATGACTTGCATATTTACTATGACATACAATTCATGATGTGCTGCTAGGGTACCTTAAGGCTTCCAAGCACAAGGTTCACCACAATACCTAGACACAGATTTAGTAAAGAAAAACTTTATTTAGTAACAAAAGAAAGCAAAACTCAAAGGATTACCTGTAAAATTAAGAACCTGTTATGATCCAGGTCAATCCCATGACTTCGAAGCAGAATCCCAACATCTTTAAATGTTGCTTTCTTCCCACTTATATGGTATACTGAAGAATCATCTTTGTAGGCTGTTCTGGATACACAGAAATTGCTGTTGGGAATGACTTCATAATCATCCCCTTCCTGTTTTGAAGGAAAACAAAACCAGAAAAATATTAAGCCACTGATCTCCCCAGTTTTCAAGTAAACTAGTTTTAGCCTCACAAATGCTATTATACCCTAGTTCACACTTCCTCTGAAAGCTACAGCAAGGTCCATAACATATGTACCATATTAGTTATGCAAGTATTTTTACTGTCATTTTATTGACAGCACAGAGCCACTCCTCAGATTGTCTAAACTTTCTGAGAAAATACTAGAATTGCCCAACATGCAGCCCCATTATATGCATGATCACTTGAAAAGAAACCCATTGGAATTCAATGGGATTTACTCCCAAGCAAATATGCACATAATTGTAACCTTTGTCTTTTCCTACCTCTGTGTTATGTAATAGAAAACAGAATATTGGTGTTTTATGTATTTTGAAAAGTTAAAAATGTAGGGTCTTATACAGTCAATTGAAAAATCACTCAATTTAAACATGTAATTTACTAAGCCTGGACTTAAGCAGCTTTTTGCCAGTCTGCACAAGATATTTTGTTATCTCTCTCCCCCCAAAATAAAATACGATCCCCCCCCCCAAAAAAATGTTAACATAAATTAACAAAACCAATTTGATTCAAAGCCTAATTTAAGAGTTTAATTTGTTCAATAATTAATATCCTACCAAAGACAAATATAAACAATTCAATATTTTTAAAACTTAAAATATTAGGTATGATTTTGCTGGACTTGTTTTACAGAATTTTATTTATATTTCAAGTTTACATCCATTTAATAAAATTTTAGTAATTAAAAAAAAAATAACACTGAACTTTTTTTCCACTCAGAAGGCACCCCCTGCATTGGTAACCGAGTACACATCTCAGTTACGTCCATAGAATCCCTTTTTTCCTCCCAATTATGCAGTGAAAAGACTTTTATCCAAACTTTGAACTGTTCATTCCATAATTTGTTTCAATTATTTTATATAGCAAAGTACATCTGAGTCCAGGTTCCACTTTATTAACACTTTACCAAAGCACAATCTTACTAGAAAATAAAAGGTTAATGGTCCTGAACATCGATTAACAAGGCTTATAAATCATGGAACCTGAAATATGATGTAGTGTCTTTAAGTCTGTAATTACTATTAAAACCATACCAAAATATTTTTAAAAATTAAACTAATGTATATTGATACTGGTAGGATGATTTTTAAAAGGTCTTTCACAACAGTTTTGTAGTTTAAATACACACATATATCCCTCTTGCTAGCCTGAATCATAGAAAACCTCATTATTTTAACAGTAATCCTGTGGTCCTTGATATATGCATATCTTGCTCAAATATACTGTAAAGAAAACAAAAGTTTTACAGGGGTTTAAGTTAAAATATGCCTACTTATCAATACTAATTAGAATTTAAGTATATTATATTCCTTTCAGGTATCAATATTTTAAAATAGAATACTCAAAATGCTCAATATTTTCCTCATTTTATATCTACCTGAAATCAGTCAGGTACACAAAATGTAACAATTTATAGGACATCAAGCCTCTCCAGCTTTAATGAGATGAAACGTACCTTGTCAATGATCTTTTGAAAATGAATTTCTACAATGCAACTCTGAATATCTTTATGTTCATCAGAATTGTGAATCAGTACTGAAAGCTTTTTGGATCTTATTTTTTGTGCCCGATAACCAAACACAAAGAGCATGGAATCAATCACATTGGACTTTCCACTGCCATTTGGTCCAATAATGCATGAAAAACGCTATATAACAGGGGGAAAAAATCACTCAAGTTTAACAGTTACAAGTAATTATGCTTCATTGCTTTGGAGACAGTTTAAAATACGATTACACCTAGAGCAGGAAATTGTGAACTACTGGAAAGCTTAGTTTTTACAGCCAAGAGTAAAAAGTACAAGCTATTCAAAGACACATACAGTTAGCTCAAATTTCTGAAGTGTTATACTGTAAATTACATAAAATAAAATGTATCCAAAACTTTACAGAGAAACGTTTATAGTTAGCACCATGAGCATCAAAATGCTTCAGATTATATGGATTTATATTGTATAATTTAGTCATGTATTATTGAGCTGTTCAAATACAGAATAGAAAAAGATTTTATCTAAGTTGCATGAACTCCACAGAAAGCAAGATCTTGAAAAGGAAACTAGAGACAATAGTATCCTAACTCATTTCAGTTTACCCCCATGTCAGTTCACAATATGTAGTTTTCACTTTCTTTAAGCAGCAAAGTCAGAATAATCTTACCTCAACTCAGAAGTAACTTAAAATGCAACGATACCTTATGAAATGGTCCTAGAATTTGCTCCCCAGCATAAGATTTGAAGTTCTGGTTTACAATGTGAGTTATCATGAGACGAGGAGCTCCAGCTTCATTGGTCATTGCTGGAGGTGGGGGAGGAGAGATGCTACTCAAAATCTCTTCTAAACTTCGATTGTCAACTACTCCGTCTGACACTGCTAGAGATAGCCAAACACAGACAGAATCATTCAGTGACCCCAAAATTTTAAATGTCTAGTTTATGATCAAAAACAGCAGAACCTAATAATCTTCTTTTCTTCCACAAGCATTACTACACAAGAACAAATACATTTCTACCCACAGGCTGAATTATCCTGAAACAAGTCTAAAATACGCCTCTTCTATTTAATACTGGACAGTCTACCTTTAATGAGCTGTATCCTAAAACCAGCCCAATGCTTTTCAGAAACGATACGCTGCTCCAATAGATTCTACCAGCATAAATCCAAGAAAACTGGCAAACCTTCCTACGATCTTGCTTTCTCAGGCATGCTCAGAGCTTACGTACACTGTTAAGGAGGTGGTCTGCTGCACAATGCCCTGCAAGCTCTAATGACAGCAGCAGCACTATTCCTCAAAGACAGGAAGTTTGTCACCAAAAAAAAGCTAGCCACTTAAATTTCAACTGGAGTTAGAACAGGGTTTTTTTTTTCTTTTTAACTCCTTGAGACACGTTCTTTGAATGTCTGATACCACTTTCCAGAAATTAATCCTCTCACCAATAAAAATCTACATCTCTTCTCAACAAGTGTATCATGCTTCCTTTTGCCTTCTTTATGCAGACATTTTTCAGTACAAAATGTACAGCTCAAACATGCTTAAGATATAAGCAGTAATTGCCAAAAAACACATAAACCACAAATAGTTACTCTCACACCACCTCAAAATTATGTCTGTTTAAATCATTGGTTGCTGTTCTGGCATAACGTAAGACGTATGGACTGAGCACCAGAAATAAGTAACATTGGCTTGGTTTGAAATAAAGACACTGTCTTTGACGACATTTTCACACAAAACATTTTCAACCAACATGTCAGCCTTTACAGTGTAAACTGATAAAATTGGGCTCGCCTTGATCTGAAATGAAGACATGTCTTTGAAATCATTTTCACACAGAACTGTTACAACTAATAAGAAACCTCCGAAGAATAAAACTAGGCTGCCTTAACTTTAAGTTGAGCACCTTTGCAAGCCAAGTTTTTAAGCCAAGTATATATGATAAGAGACTGACCTTGCTGAAGTACTTCTGTGATGTGTACTCTGGCTTCTTTTTCAGCTTTTCCATCATTGGAAGGCTCCTCCAAGGACTCATTGCCTTGGTGATGGGCTGCCGTAGATATTTTAGTTCTTTTCCTTGGCATGATTTCTGCTGGCTCGTCCAATTCCAAAAAACCAAACTACATAAGGACCGTATCTTCTCTGCTAACACAAACAAGAAAAACCCCTTGACCTAAACACTAGGCATACTGTATGCCCAGTGTCTAATATTCAGCCAAAATTCAGATGAACTTTGTAATTTGGCAAACTATCATGACAGATACGTTGTAACACAATTTTGCAAGTTAGAAATGGAAACCTCCATCATACTTGTCCTACTTTGTTAAGACCTAACAAAAATAAGTAGCTCAATAATTAACTGGTTATGTCAGGTGCAAACTGAATATGGAAACACTGAAATACATAGGTGTAATTTTAATTGTTTCATTTGAATTTTCAGAAGAAATTCCAATTATGCTTAAGACCCTAGAACAGTCTAAATACTTTTTTAAAAAGTTCTTACCACTATACTAGCCCAGTATTTTAATTCAGAAAGGTAACTGTAACCAACTAAAAAGATGTAATTTTTAACATTTTAAAATTAATGTCTGATCAGAAAATAATTTTACCACGAAATGCCACAACTTGGTACAAAAAACAAGTATTAAGAAAAAAAAAAAGAAAAGCAAACCATCTTTAAGGGACTAAAATCTAAACTCTTGAGATCTGAGCAGCTAATGTGCTGATCTTGAGGATGTTAGCTAACTTCTAACTGATGAAGATTTTGAAAATTACTGTTTGAAAGATCTTGCCGAACGACTTACATCAGGTTTTAAAAAGTCTGTCACTACATTCAGTAAGCTGAATATTTTGCATTGGGAACAGAGAGGACTTATTAACAGCACTTTTAAGAATCAATGGTACACGTTACAAAATTATTGGAATGGTTCTGTTTCATTGACGTTTATAGCCTCCAGAGTTCAGAGCAATCCAAAGGACAGGACCAAAAAGAGTCCAAAGGAAAAGACCAAAGTTTGCCATTAAAAATCAAAAGCAGATAAGCTTAAAAAGCAACAGTTGTTTTGCTTTTGTGCACATGATCTCAGAATTATTATAGGAAAAAAATTAAGCTTTCTCATAAATGAGGCAGGCTTTTGCTTAATTATAATAAATCCATCACCTCCTAACCACCCCCTTTCCCCTTCATAGTTTGACGTCCAGTCAAGGGGGTCAAATTAGAGATGTTTTGTTAAAAGCACTTGCAGACCTACTGCCAAATATCACTCATCAAATCAGGCTCACGAAATTGTGATCTAAGAGCAGAATTGCTCTGTTGTGAACTAAGAGCAGAATTTTAAAAAGGGGTGGGGGGGGGTCAGCATTTTCAAGAATTTAGTAGAGACCCCCCACACACACACTTTGACGTGAGTGTGCCTCTTCATCGGACTCAACTGCCAGACCCCAAATCCGTGGACGTTATATTTTAAAAACAGTACTTCACCGTTGAAATGACTAAGAATTAAGGTCACAACAATTATTTGTGTGTGTGTGTGGGGGGGGGGGGGATTATAACTCAATCCTGACAGCCTCCCCCAAATCAGACTAATAAAGAACTGTGCAAAGATCAAGATGAAGGAGCTGACTTGGTATTTTATCGCTCGCAACGGAAATCGCCAGCAAATACAGCCTCCCACCCTTCCCAGCGACCTCAAAGGAAAGAAGGGGGGAGATGGAAAGGCGGCCAGCTGAAGCAGAAACGAAGACTGCCGCCTTTTTCACCCCCACGGAGTAAAAAGTGGGGATTTCCCCCCCCCCCTTGTAATTCGAATAAATATTCCGTCCTCACCACAGAGACCCACTTAATAGGCAAGAAGAACGAGTCTCATCCACCGGTCTAATCAGAGGGAGAAAAGCTTCTCAAATCTCTCCTCAGGCAAAAGCAGAAACGAGCAGTCCACAGACCTGCTTACCAGGCAACTACGCGGCACACTTTCCTCAGCAACCAGCAACTCTAGTAAGCGGGAGCGCGGGGCCAGGCGAGTCTCGGAGCAGCGGCGACAAGAGCACTAGAAAGCCCAGTTTCCTGCCTGTAGCCTTGGCGGCTTCTACACTCGAAAATGGCGCCCAAACGCCAAACTCGAAATGAAATTCGTTAGAAAAGCGCAAAGCATGCTGGGCGAAGAAAGGGGCCGGCTTCCCACAGGTTTGAAAGGAGGAAAAAGAAAAGCCTCCCACGCCGCCATCTTGTTTTCCGTTATTTAGCGGAAAGGTGGCTGAAAATATTTTCAAGTTCTGCTTCCTCGGAGTTTTTGTTCCTGTCGTGTTTTGTTTTTTTTTAACGTGAAGTTAACGACTACGAGAATAAAGTGTCGCTTTTAAAAGGGTGGGCGGAATTCGAGAGGGCGGGTTGAGCGACGTAGCTCCTCTCGTGGGCGCGCGGGTTGGCTGCGTAACCTAGCAACGGTCTAAAAGGGATGGAATAGTGAAAGAAGCAAGGAACTGGGGTTTCTTTTTTTTAAAAAAAAATGGATTATTAAAAATAGAAAACGAATGATAAAAGTGCGTGTTTCTGTATGACAAGTTTGACAGGACTGCTCCCTGACGTCAGGAGTGGCGTCACGTGCTTGGAGGGGGCTGTGAGGTGGAAAGAAGACTAATAAAACCTCGCGGGGGAGGAGGAGGAAGGTTGGTTGGGGTTAGGCATAGGAAATCTCGCGGGAAGTAGCTATAGAGACCGAACGGCTTCCCTTTTACTGTTGACAACAGAGCGGAGGAGTAAAGCGCCGGGAGCAGTTTTCTATGAGGCAAATTAGGGAGTCACCTGGAATACCTGAACCGTAGTGGGACCCCTGCCTCAGGAATCCTGCTTGGAGGAAGACCTGCGCTCTTCCCAGGGCCCCCAATTTCACAAGGTAAGAATCGCGCCCTTCTGATTAGGTGCTCGCCTTAGAGATGTTAAACAAGGCAGGAGCTACTTTCCTTACACACCTGAGAGAAGGGCAATAGTTCAATGGTGAGGGGTGCCTGGGCTTGAAGGAAGCGCATTTGTAAACCAGAAATTAGACAAATTCGGGGGCACTTTAAAAACTAGCATCATCTTATCCTTGTTCGGTTGTCTTTAAAGGTGCCCCCTGGGCTTCTGGTCTTATTGGGATGCAACAGACGAACACGGCTCCCTCTCTGGAATTGCTTCTTAACCAGAGTGACATTGCTGCAGTTGTGCAAGTCTGCAGGGTTGAATTCCCAGAATCTGAGATTGAGATGGGGCTTTAAGAGGCTTGAGAACTGCATCCTTGAGCTCTGTGCCTCAGCAGGAAAAATGGGCTGTCAAGAAAATAAATCAATATAAGTATGGATTTTTTTCTGTTGTGTTTGAAACATGACCAACCCCATCCTTGCCCAACTTGTTTGTCAGCGGCAATAGAGGATGGGGGTTTTAAACAGCGACCAAAGATGCTTCTTCCATGTAAACTTCATTATGACCTTGCAGCTCTACTTAACACAATGTGATCCTAGACAGAGGTATTCCAGACTTATCTCACTTATTACAATGGATTTAGACTGGAGTAACTGTGTATAGGATTGTGTTGTTGACTGGGAACTGGGGCACATTAAATTAAGTGGGTTTTACTGCTGAATGAACATTTGTATGCTGTGGAAAAGGAATACTGTCTGCCTTCAGCCTGAAATATCTCTTGGGTTTGTGTTAAGGAAAATTTCTTCCCGTAATCAGAGCAGCTTTCAGAGCCCTGAATATAAAGGACTGGTTGATAATAATGAGACTATACTGATGGTTTGTGCCATGGTGCTTTTTGAGTTCAGTATTGAGTTAAATGAAATTCCGTGATAAATATGCAACACTTTGGGTCTCTGTCAGAGTTATCCTAAGGATGAAAAGTATGATGAGGGGATGTGGTAAGTATCTGTACTATTTGTGCTTACAAATCAGACGCTGGTATTCTAAACTGTTGTTGGATTGTTGTGCATGTAGGTATTAGATTTGTGAGTAGTCGTAGGTGATGCAGGTGTGTTTTCCTGAACCAAAAAATCTACAACCGGGGAGTTGTGCAGTTAGTGGTAAAATGTCTCATGGAGATCCATTTGAATCAAATAAGGAATTGGGGACTGTGAACTAGGTTCTGGGAACCATCTGCAGCCCTCATATCCAAAACGCCCTAAATCATTGTATGGGGCAGAAAAAGCGGGGCATTTTGTTTCAGAAGGCAGATCCCAACATACAATTTAATACCATACCATAAAATGAGATACTGAACTTTATGTCAGAGCAGATTCAAGAGCCTATAATCACATGTTTGCCCAAGCCTATAATCAAGAATGCCAACTATGATTTAGTTAAATTTTATTACACACTAGTAGCTATGGTTTTGTGATCACAGTAGCAGTGGTCTGGGTCTTGATGAGGCAGACTCTCCCCCGCACACATTTTAAGTATGTGTTGTTTGTAGAATGGGCATTCATATCCATGCTAGTGCTTATATCAGTTACCAGTGTTATTCTCATCGTTGTCGCGGGTTATTCTTGGTTAATCTGAAATGACAGGAAGAATGACATGACATGTATGTGTGTGCTCCAAGGCTGCACAAATGAATTGTCCTGAAGCAAAGGTGAACAAAATTAAACAGATGAACACTGGCCAGTTTCTGGTGAATAGTTCATGTGAACTGCTTGCTGAGATTCTTCTGAAGACTGCTACAATGGGTGGGTCTGGTTCTGATATTCCAAGGCATTATTTTTCTTAAGACTGCATATTCAGGGTCATGGTGCAGATTAATAGTGCCTTAACAGTTAAGAAATCCTCAGCATACCCTCTTACTTTATATAGTTAAAACATACCAGTCAAACGTAAAGATTCTGGGGGGGGACGGGACATGGACATAGACAACAAAAATCTGAAATTCCTCTGTAACAGATATATGGTACATAATGAAGGTCAGTTGACTGACTTTTTACTTCTTTAACAAATCATAACCCATTTTTTTGTACTTGCGGTAAAGATTTTTTTAATACCAGTGAGGTGAAATGATGCAGTTCTCCTTCTCTGCTTACAATGTATGTCTATAAAAGGACTGTGGATTACAGTTTACATTGGTGGTTATGATTATGAAACAAAAAGGTAATTATCCAGAGTAATATAAGTGATAGGTGGTTGTGCGTGTCTCTGGCTTTGAAAGGTTCATTAGGGTCAGTACTGTACCTCAAATATCCAGACAAATGTCTGTCTTTCTGTGTGTTTGAAATTTCCAAGGAAGAAAATTCAGCATGCTCATTTTCATGCTGTTCAGAGATAATGTAATTAAACTACTATGAAGCAGGTAGTTTGTGTATTTTATTCTGTGGGTAGATTCAGGAGGATAGCTGTGCTGGTCTGAAGCAACAGAACAAAGTTTGAGTCCAGTGGCACCTTTAAGACCAACGAAGTTTAATTCTGGGTATAAGCTTTTGTGTGCATCCACACTTCATCAGATACTCTGTGGGTATTATTCTGTTAACATAAGTAGAATTTTTTCCTGGTTTCTGAAAAAAAATGGGGCTTGTACTTGAGGCACTTCCAATAAAATAAACAGAAAAATGATAGTAATAGCAACACAATTTTCAAATCAGCCGTATAGATAAAAGTAAACAATAATAGGGCACTTCTATAGTAGTTGGGCTAAAGACCACATAGACAACTTTATAAAATGAGGAAGGCAGAATTGTGGTAAAAAAAATGCCAAACATGGCATATCTCTGAATAACCATTTCTTAAAATAGCTTCATTTCTAAACAATGGACCATGTAAAGCTTGTAGGTGTTCCATAATACTGCTGGCAAGGTGCCACTGGCACAGAGCTCTTCAGGTGAATGATTTGAGCTTGACGAATGAAGTCAACAGCTGGATTTCTTTTAAAAATTGTTTTAGAGAACTTATTAAAATTAATGTCATTTGGCAAGTAGGAAGGTGGATGCTGGCTGCATCCTTTGCAAGGGGAGGAGAATGGACTCTCTTGCCTGCCAAGGAGAGGAAAATCTCAAGACTGACTCCCCGAGAATAACCCTGTGTATATGCACATGCTCACATTTATGTGCACAACATGCATACACCTATAGGGAAGAAGTTTGTGGAAATTATTTTCCAGAAAAAGTAATTTCTAAGCCACCTTCAATCCCTGTTGGGGATAAAGACAGGATATACATTTTATTTACATATTTTTTTAAAAATAGGGTTAATAATATAATTTGTCTAAATATAAATAATATAATGTTTACATAATGTAATATGTCTTAATTATCTGATTCATAAATAATAAAATTTCTAAATGCATTAGCCTGCTGCTGAACAAACTGATGCTTTTCTCTTTTATTAATGTAAATTATTTTGGGGTACCTTACCAGATTGTGTACTGTGTCATTCAAAAACCATATGGCTCAGCCCAAAGTCAGGTTTTTATAGAACTTTGGAAGATACTCGTTTCTGCAGAGTAGGATAGAAAATAGTTACATCATTCCCGAAGTAGAGATCATTTGAATGTTTAAAAAGAATCTAATTTCATTGGTGATACATTGGACTAAACGGCAAATAGTTTACAGAATACATAATTAGTATCCTGGGGCAAAGTTCTCTCTGTTGTAGAGGTTATATCTACTGGAGACCTTGGATGAACCTCTGCTTAGTAACTCTTTAGTGGGTTGTAGTATCTATGTTGCAGGAATCTCAAAAGGTTAGAGGGCATATACTGTGAATAACAGTATATTCTCTCATGAATGCACAACTGTCCATTAATTAACATTAATGGGAGTAATGGCCATTGAAGAAGCTCTTTGAAATCCATTATTTCTGTATAATCTGTTGTAAACATTTTTATTTCTTGAAGATAATGCAAGTCTTGCTTACTATTTTGCATGTAATATCAAAGGGCCAGTGCTAATTGTTTTCCTGTGTTGAGAAATTAATAGGGTCATTTTCTTATCCTTTTTATGCAATAATTTGTGTGGGTATTGTATCAAAAGAATGCGTACCAATTAAAATGTAGATATTGACATTTCTCGTCTAATGCAGGTTATTCTTTTAATATTCCAGGTGTAACCTGTGGAGCACAAACAAGATCTCTCTCTGTCTGTGTATTTAAATCAATGCGTTAAACTGGATTATCAACACCAGTAAATTCAATCGAAATGAGATTAAAGACATCTCTGTTGAAGGAACCAAAACATATCCTTTGTTTTGTAAACAGCTTTATAAGTGTAGCTGACAATATTCTGAAGTTGTTCAATGTTTGTGGTGAAGCGTGAATTTCCTTTTTCACAAATGTATCAAAATATCATTCATCTCTATAAGCAATCCAAATGAAAAAAGAATAGGTTCTTCACACACCTTTTTCTTACTGAGACTTTTGCTCTTTTCTGGAATATTCAGAATTCAAGACCTCTACAATGTTTACAATATTCTAGGCTTATTATCTTCCTCCAAACCATTCAGTAGACGATAATATTGGTCCAGTAGGTGTGGATATTGAAGCTGCTGTGCCACAGATCCAGCAATAGCACATTTATCCAGGAGCTGACACTGCCATAGTGTGGTGAAGGGTATGGTTGGGCATGACACCTAACTTTGAGACGGCAGTCCGTTAGGCCGTGTCTGTATCTCTGTGTTTTACTGTTATGGAATTTTAAAGTTTTAATGGAAATTTTGGCACCCAGTTTGCAAAGCATAAATTATGGTTTGTGTGACCACAGCAAAATAAAGCCATCAGATTGAGTTGGTCAATTTAATCCACTGAGAATGGTTGTCAGATTAAAGCATTGCAGTCAAAATTCCAATATAGAGTTGCCAGGTGAGGCCGACAACCAGGTGAGGGACTTACTAGGAGGTTCCAGGAGAAGGGAGGGAGGCTCTGGGAGAGGGATCTCCAAAGTGAGTTCCAGGTGAGCTGCTGTTGCATTTAAAGGGATTGCATTCCTTTTAAATGCTTTCCCTCCGTTGGAAATAATGGAAGATGGGACACCTTCTTTTGGGGCTCATAGAATTGGACCCTCTGGTCCAATCTTTTTGAAACTGGGGGGGGGGGGGGGTTTGAGGAGAGGCACCAGCAGCTATGCTAAAAATTTGGTGCCTCTAACTTAAAAAAAAACAAAACAGCCCCCTTCAGAGCCCCAGATACCAACAAATCAATTCTCCATTATAACCTATGGGGACCAGTCTCCATAGAATATAATGGAGCACCCAGCAGCTATTCCACCCCCACCCCTCCCCCCGCTTTCTGATAGCCCTGAAGCGGGGAGAGGGGCTCCAACCTGGGGGATCACCTGCCCCCAACCGGGGACTGACAACCTTAGTCCAATATGAAACGCACATGTTGAGGCAACACCCCTACATGCAGGTATCAAATGTTGGCTTCAAGCCTTATATTCTGAAGTAATTGAGACTGGGAAGGGAAGCCATTTAGGAGTGAGAAAAGATTCTTAAGTGTAAGGATGTGTCTCTGATGACCAAGATCAAGATAATTCATACCACAGTATTCCCCATTAGTATGTATGGGTGTGGAAGTTGGGAAGAAAACTGACAGGAAGAAATTTGATTAATTTGAAATACGGTGTTGGAGGAGAGTTTTACGGATTCCAATCACTGCCAAAAAGACAAATAAGTTGGTTCTAGATCAAATAAAGCTTGAATGCTTCCTAGAAGCTAAAATGAATAAATTGAGGTTATCGTATTTTGGTCACATTATGAGAAGACAAAAGTCACCAGAAAAGACAATAATGCTAGGAAAAGTCGAGCCAGCCAGAGAAAAAGACCCAACATGAGATGGATTGACTCAGTCAAGGAAGCCATGGGCCTCAGTTTGCAAGACCTTAGCAAGGTGGTTAATGGTAGAAGGTTTTGGAGGTCATTAATTCATAGGGTCGCCATAAGTCAGAAGCAACTTGATGGCACTTAACATGCACACAATCCTGATTTCATGTAGTATACTTAGTTTAAGGTGGTTTGAAGAATGCTGTGTTATTTCTTGTACCATGAGGCAGAACTAGAGAAGGCACTGGCAATTGTTGGAGGAGATAAGGATCATGTTTTATACCTAGTTGTGTTCATTTGGCCAGATTAGTTATTTGTATTATCACTTGCTTTACAAGATCCCTGCGCCTGTTTTTGTAATAATCTTACTATCCCAAGTTTGAACTGATCCACCCATCTTTAATGTGTCATAGTTAAGTGGAAGAATGTTAGGTTGCAATACTATGCACACTTACAAGATAGTAGTCCCCATTGACTAAGGAGGGATTTTCTTATGAGTATAGATGCATGGACCCTGACCTGGATGGTTCAGGCAAGCCTGGTCTCATCAGTTCTCAGAAACTAAGCAGGGTCAGTCCTGATTAGTACTTGGATGAGACACGACCAAGGAAGTCCAGAGTTGTTACACAGAGGCAGGCAGTGGCAAACCACCACTGTTAGTCTCTTGCCTTGAAAATCCTACGGGGTCGACATAAGTCGGTTTTAACTTGAAGAGGAGGAGGAGGAGACTGGATTTATACCCCTCCCTTCACCACCCGAAGGAATCTCAGAGCAGCTTTCAATCTCCTTTCCCTTTCCCTCCTCACAACAGACACCCTGTGAGGTAGGTATGGCTGAGAGAGATCTTTCGAGAACTGTTTGTGAGAGAACAGCTCTGAAAGAACTTGTCACTGACCCAAGGTTGCACCAGCAGCTGCATGTGGAGGAATGAGGAATCAAACCCAGTTCTCCCAGACTAGAGTCCACATTCCTAACCCATCTCTTTTTAAGAACAAAAAATATCAAATCTGAGGCCATGAGCTCACAGTCTCCTTCTTTCCTTCTGTATATGGATTTCCACCCTCCTGCCTTTTTTGTTTGTTTTTGGTGATAACTATGCTATGATGTCCACAATGGGAAGCTACTGTTAGTACTAAGTAGGATTGCCTTGAAATAGTGAGATGCAAACCCGCTTCTTTCTAGTCATAGTTTCAAATGCTGTTTTGAAAGCAGTTCTACAGTCTGCCCAATTTGAGCATTGTAGCAAACTGTCAGTGGAATCCTAAGCAGTGCTTCATCCTTTTGTGTTACCTCTTAATTAGTGAAAAGTCATAATGTCTGTTGAATTTGTTCCAATCATTACACCCATTTTAAAAATGAAAATTTGTTTCAACAGTTTCAGATCCCCATGCTGCAGTCAGACTCACAGGGTTACTTGGGGCTGATTACTCTTGGTCTAACCCAACTCAGAAGATTTATTGTGAGGATAAAATGGAAGAGGGAAATACAGTGCATGTTGCCCTGAGATCTTTGAAAGAAAAGAAGATAAATAGGTATAACCAGCTAGCTCAAAACGTCTTTGGAGGGGAGAACTAGTTGGCAAAATGGTACTCATAAAACCTGTGCCGCAAAAATACGTTTTGAGAGGAAGCAAGAGCAGGGAAAGGATAGAAGTAGGGAAGGATACATGAGTGGAGGAAGTAGAGTTGAGAAGAAATGGGAGGAAGAAAAGAATGAGCAGATAGATGAAGTGAGCTCTCAGAACTAGCTGGTGGCTGGGTGAAAGGATAAGGAAGAAAAATTGGGAGGGTGGATGACTGGTGTAAGGGAAGGAAGAAAAGATTGAAGGTGGGCTAGAACAAGTGGAGCCATAACAAATGGAGGGAAAGTCAGGCAAGAGGGCCTAAGCAGATTCAGTGGGTGTGAGGCTGGTTAAGAATTGGGGTTTCTTTGCGTCATTAGTCCCCAATTTGCTAGTTTATAGAAGGGGTTTTAATATCTTTTTTTCATTATGTATGATTCAACTACTGCAACATAAGAATTCCTTAATTCTGTTAAAACATAAGGAATTGGTTAGTTGTGTAGGCTGGACAACAGCAGATGAACTTTATTCATGCAGTGAAGATCAAATTATGAAATGGAATTTGTTAACTGGCGACGCAACACAAGTAGTGAAGCTACCTGATGATATCTACCCCATAGATCTTCATTGGTTTCCCAAAAGTGTAGGTGGAAAGAGGCAAACCCAAGCTGAGACCTTTGTGCTCACAAGTTCTGATGGTAAGTCATCTTGAAAGTGCATATTGTTAATTTTATAGTACGATACTTGTAGTGGCATTTCGTTTATATACAGTCAAGGGTTTTTGTGGTATCATATTTCAAGTTGATGTGGTGCCTTAGGACTGTTAAAATTCTGTCTGTTTTCATGCTTTCTGATTTTTGTAAAATTTTATTTTTGCTTACTCATAACGTTTATTTCCCCCTTGGATTAGGTCCAAATCCTTGTAATAATTATATCCTTGGTAAGCATGTGTTTTGGCTTCTCAGGCTATGCTTCCCTACTTGCAATGTCTTGTCAAAGTATAATTGGGAATTGGATGAGAGATTTATTTGCCTGTTGCTTTTTCCCCTATGGAACTTTTTTCTTTGTTTAATTACAAGAATCGTTTGCCGAACATGCCAAACTGTTCCAGTACTACACTAAATAGAAGAAAGAATGCTGTACTGTCAATAACTGGTGTCTGCAGTGGCCACAGTATCTTTAGGAACACGATCTCTTATGGTTTTAGACATAACATAGCAAGAGTAAACCTGAGGGAAAGGGTAAACTCAGATTTGCTCTGTGCACCTGGAGTGCAGTAGTTAAGGTGTAGGTGAGTTGATGCAAGTGTAGCTCTGCATGAACAGGATCCACATTCAGTTCAGTACCCAGTACAATTCCCACTGCAGTGCCCATTCCTGTTTTTGCAGATTAAAATAAGTATGCTCATACCCTCTTTTGGACCATTGGCTGTGCTTTCCCCTATGTCTTACTAAACATGCAACATTTTTTAGCTCATCACTGTCTTAGCCAGCTCTGCCTAGCACCATCTAATTTTATTACTAAACCTGCTGCACATCCTGCACAAGATGTAGCCCAAAGGCCATAAGATTGGAGCTTAAAATATTTTTTTTTGCTTTTCTGCCTCTGGTTTTTAAAATATCCAGCTGATTAAGAGATCTAAAAAATTTAAGTTTGCATCTGTTTTGTGATATTTTGGTTGAACCTAGTAAAAGTGTTTCACAGCTTCTGTTTTCGTGGATCAATATGTCTGCCTCTGATCTTTGATATTAACGTTGTCAGACATGATAGCAGCTTTTTTTGTCTTCTGATACCTGATCTATCCTGTAAGAATTCAGTCTTCAGCTTCAGATGAATGTATCCCATCATTTTGACTGATTCAAAATAATGTAGCAGACTACATTACAAAAAAAAAACCCTGAGATTTATCAAACAAAATTTACAAATGTAACTTTGGAGAAGTGCACTGGTATGCTGAATCTGCCATTCAACCTTTCATGCCTGCCCCTCCTCCAATGCTTTTTTACCTCAGTTATTCTTGCAGTATGAATGCAAGTATCCCCTGCCCAGGACCACTTAGAGTGGTGTACCAGCGTGGAGGGGGGGGGGCATTTGGCCTGGATCTTAAAGGGGACCTCTAATTTTAGATGCTTGTTATTTTTTTTTAGCATTTGATGTTTTATGTACATCATGCATCCTTTAAAAAATATTATGACTTGGGGCCTCAAAAACTGGAAGTGGCTCAGGCTTCTCTGGACCTCTGAGAGGGCTTCCCTTGCCTGGAGGAAAAACAGCTTTCAAAAAAAATTTTTTGTCAGGTGGAAGAGCACAGAAGGTTCAGTTTCCCCCATATATTGTAACCCTGCCCGCCTTTTAAATTGGCACATCTAATCACCTCCTGCTTCATGAGGAATTGGGTACTGTCACATCTGCTTGCACCTTTAGGTTGAAGTTGTGAACATACTTAAATCCATTTAAATTGATATGATTCATTCTCAAATGTACTTATGATAGGACTCTATTAATTTATTGCAAATGATGAACAAGTTTTGCCCAGATTAAATAGCTGTATAAATAGAATACATTGTCTTCTCAAAAATATTGTCATAATTCAAAATAATTTAAAAATATTTTAGAGCATAAGGAACCTGCTTTAGTGAGGGCTTAATCTTCATGTTGTTCTAATGACTTCAGAGACTGAAGCAGAAAGGAACAATCTAGCAGTGTTCTTATCCTGAATCTCAATTACTTAAAGTGCAGAACCTGACATTACTGGGCCTTGGTGGTTTATTAAAAAATCCCTATGTCTACAACTTGAAGATTGATAAAGCTATCTTTTTGCAAACCACTTTGTGGCTCTGAAAATAGAACAATGCAACAGTTATGCACATACAGGCATTATAAGGCCACTAATGTGTTTTTCAGAACACTACTATGCCATCAATCACAATTCTACAAATTGGTTCTGTATGTACGTAACCAAGAGAATCCCTCTTACATGATAGTACACCAATTTTAATCTTATTTATGGCATTAATATTGCAACCAGAACTCCCCTGAGTACAGCATATTTTATGAATGCATTTTAAAAATTTTTTAAAGAGAGTAAAAAGCAGAAAGTGTCCACTGAGACCTTTGCTTTACCACATATGTAATAGAGCAACCATTATGTCTTGAAGCATATCTAACTAGACAGCTGCTATAATTCATAGATTAACAGCAGTAACACATCTCCTGAAACACAAAGCAGTCGTATAGAATTCTTGGATTTGTTGAGTTAATCATCTGTGATTGTCACATTTAAGACCAACCACGCTGGTAGTCTGTATACAATATAGGATTTCATAGAAAAGCTTTTATGTTACTGAGCACCATAATAGCTCAAAATGTGAACTGAATTCTTGGAATTGCACTGCTATACAATGGGAAATATTATCCTTATTTATTACTTATTTATGATTTCTCATTGGTAAAACAATTACGCATGTAAAAAATAGTACAGCCTTTGTAGCCTGATATATGCCAGGGGCACAATATAGGTTTCTAAGTCACAACCTAACTATGCCAGTGTTCTTGTCCAATGACAAAGCAACAATTGTGACAGAAGAGAAACAGGACTCAATCCATGAACAGCATGCAAGCCCTTTCATTTTCAAGACTGCCCTGAGGAAGGGAAAGAATCTTTCCAAGTAGCCTCATGGAAACTGACAATCTCTGCTCATATGTACCAGATTCTAAGATTAATACTCGTAATACACACTGAAAGCTTGTGTGGTTATAGTGGTTATGTGTTTCTCTGGAGACAGGGGGGGCCTGGGTTCACCCCCACAAACATACCATTAAACTCCCTGGTTGACAATGAGTGATTAACTCATTCAAGCTAGCCTACCTTAAAGGTTTGTTGTGAATATAAAATGAAGAGGACTATGTGTTTCTCCTGAGTTCTTGGAAGGCACATCAGAATAAACATGGAATAAATGGATAATTGTGAAAGCAGAAGTTATGTGGGAGACCTGAATTCTGACTGCCTCTTATAATCTTGTGAAGGGGCCCAAAGTGGTACAGTTCCCATTATGGTCTTCTCTGAGATCCAGGGAAATATACCAGTGACATCAGAGTACAGAAGGAGAGATGCTGAATGTTAACAGTCCATAAAGGCTGGCCATTATAGGTACCGGGCAGAGCTTGCCTGCATTCTCTCCTGCTCTTTATGTGAGTATGGATAGGACCCCGTTTTGAGCATGAGAGTAGCAGTTTTCTGCAATACTTGCATAACATAATACTCCACAGTATTTATCTAATACTCTACCAGTTTAACCAATAGATTTATGTCCTAATTTAACCTGTTCATGGTGCTATTTCGGTGCCCTAATATTCTGTCTTAAAAATAGCAAGTATTATCTGTCATGCTCAGTCAGCTGGCTCTCACAAAGCTTTATTCAGAAGTTCATGCTTGATGCCATAAATGATGGGGTTGGGTTTTATAAAAGATGCCCATTGAATTTCAAATCCAGATGCTAAAGTGACAGTACAGCCAAGCCAGTGATAGTCCTGTTATTCCCCTGCTAATACAGGCCCACTTGTAATAGAGTGATTTGCCATTGGCATCAAGAGAGGCACAGCATACACAGAGAAGTTGGAGATTCTCTGGAAAATAACGTGCATGATCCAATGACAAGCTTTTTGCTAATGTCTGTATAGCTTTCCAAAACTCCATTTAAAGCCCATCAAATGACAAGTTTGGCTTTTATGCATAATTTGTTATGAGTTCGTATTCTAGAACCCAGCATTTCAATACATACAGTACAGCAATATAATTTGAAATTTTCTCTGTGTGTGTAGTTCGTGAATATGGATAGAAGATATAGTGTGTATTTCTAATGTTGTTTGGTTTAGTTTGGTAGGGTATTGTTGTATGGATATGGTGGATTTTTCAATAAAATTTAATTTTATAAAAGTTGGCCTTCAGTTTGCTCTGATATATTAAATAGTGTCTCTCGTTTACATAATTTTTTTCTAAGTTGTTTGATACGTTCATTTGATTATTTGTTTATTTAAGTGATGTCATATTCTGTTTTTCTTTGAACAGAGTGAGTTCTGGTGAATTTGAGCATTTCATTGTCTGAAATACTGTTATGTTACCACTTAGATGATTAATTTAATACTGTATGCAGTGGTTCTTTAAAAATTGTGTTCTACTAGTCTTGTTCCACTAGTTTTTGTTACACATATAGCTAATCATTAAAATTATAGCAGAATATTTAAGAGCTCTGTGGTAGCAAATGAATATAACAGACATGGTTCTGTACATGCTGTACTTGAATAGGCTGCTAATCTCTTATTTGAATGCCTTCCAGAACTGCAAAACTGCTTCAAGTTTGAGAACAGTTTATGGTTTCATTGAATAATAAAAACAGGAAGAAAGGGAGCAGTATTTTATAACACTGAGAATTAATGTAAGGCTGAAACTGAGTCCCTTCACATTCTGTTCCAAACTATATTATGAATAAAGCATATGGTCAAACTTTTCACTTTTTCTGTCTGGCCAAGAGAAGTGAAAGTAAAAAAGCCTGGAAGATACCAAATGAGGTTTTGAACACTGTCCTAGTTTTAAAGTATCTTCCCGAACAAGCTCCAGCAGTCAGGTGGCATGTAAAACTACAAGGCTGTAAGCAGGGGTCATTTTGAGCAGGAGCTCGGGGGAGCTCAGCTCCGGGAGTTGGTGCCAGCCCACCCCCACCCCGCGGGGGAATTCCTGCTTGTGTCATGGCTGCAGCAAAATGACCCCGTCCCCTGGAAAGGGCCTTGTTCCTCCAACCAGCCTTCTGAAGGCTTCAGCCACCACTGAAGCTATCGGTATTTCTGAGGCTTGGATTAGTAACTGTCCCCTCTCTGCCTTCTTTCTTTCTTTCTTTCTTTCTTTCTTTCTTTCTTTCTTTCTTTCTTTCTTTCTTTCTTTCTTTCTTTCTTTCTTTCTTTCTTTCTCTCTCTCTCTCTCTCTCTCTCTCTCTCTCTCTCTCTTCCTCTCTCTTGCCTTCTGACATACTTCCGGTGATGTCAGGTGGTTTAGCATATGCAAATGAGTTATGCAAATGAGTTATGCTAATAAGCTCCAGCACCTCTTTTTCCACAAGATGACCACTGGCTGTAAGATAATTGTCTTTTCATGCAGTCACAGTTTTATCATTGGTAGTGGGTTTGTAGGAAGATGAGTTTGCTACCTATCACAAGTTGAATATTCTGAGTCAGTTTCTGTTGCTCTGTAACTAGGAGCACAGACTCAGCACTGAATCTGGGGTGATTGTTCCCGAGAGAGTGACACCCCAAAGTGACCTCTGTACCTCCATAAGCAGTGCCCTATAAAGCCAGGCTTGGCTTAAACAGTGTCTTTTGCTGGGAGGCTAGAAGAACCACATTTTGGCTGAGAAAACTCAGGCCAAAGAGAATTCTCCATGCAAAGCAACCCCCCCCCCTTCTCTCCTGTCAGCTGTAGTCCAAAAAGGACTAAGAATGGGCAAGTCTCTGCCCTTGCCTCAGGCATCTTCTGCTGACCAAATGGCTAGTCTTTTGTCTGTCAAATGTACAGGCAGGCAGGGACAAAAAGCCTCTGGTCTGTGCTATTGTCATGAATGAAGTACCTTGCATGTTTCCACCCCCCTCTCCTGTTTCACCCATGTCAGGAAGCATCTTTGGAATAATCCTCTCATTCCTGTCTCCATATATTTGTCTAAGATATCTGCATTCTTACACCTATTCCAGACCCATCAAGGTAAACATTAACTCTCTATGTATAAGTGGATGGTCACCCATTCAGGATCATTCTGCCACACATTTAAGAAACATCACTCCTTTTGTCTGGCACCAGGGAAATGCCAGACCACTCTATTGTTCCACAATGGACACCCCCAGCAGTCATCCCAACACCTGGGTTCTATTGTCAAAGCCTGACTCTGCCCCCTCTGGAAGCTCGTTGGCCACATCTAGGCCTTGCCCATCCTGATGTCACACACCTCCTGGGATACCTGATTGGCCCAGGTAATCTTTTGTTCTCACCTGAGACCAGCCCCCAAGACCTTCCATTGGTTTGCATTGTTTTCCAGTGCCTTTAACCATCTAGGTCCATGGCCTCAGACCGTGTGTTTCTGCCCTGATGCCAACTGGCAAGCCACCCCTTTACCCTCTGGGTTTAGGCCATAATCCTTTCTTCATGGACCTCTGCACATCGGGACAGGTAGTATCACTCTATAACTCACCCCCTCTATTCCCTATCAATCACCTCTACTTCCTTAGTTCTATATTGTGTGTATGAATGTTTGATTATACTTTTATCAGTTTAAGAATCCTTCAGTAAAGAGATCGCTGCTTTAGTAATCTAGTCTCCGTGTCTATTTCTGTGACCTGGATAGAGTGGGACTCTGGTATACAAAGGTCATGATCCTGTAGCTATGCCAATTGCACATTAATATCATAATTCCCCAACCTATTATTAAAGCAAATAGAGCAATTTGGCTAACAGCTCTGTTGCCCAGTGTCTTTTGAACCTGTGGTTCCTGGGTGTTCACTTGCTGGGGCTTTCCTTAGTTTAAGAGCCATCCCGTCTTACTCATTCTGTTGGCAAGGTGACTGCAAGGGATGGTTCATGTGTGTCCTGCCCTAGGGTGTTCGCTGTAGGTTGATGTGAGAAATGCATCCTCTTGTTCAGTCTGGTCTCTTGCTCCATTCCAGAGCCACACTGGTGGTTGGCAGCAAGTTTGAGCCAGAGCCACCCCCTCCATTCTTGCAATATGTTCTCTTGAAGGTGGCCGCAGTCCAGTGGGGGTCAGGTTTGGCTGTTCATTGTAGCACTGGGTGAGCCGGGCTTCAAGCTGTCCTGTAACTCGTCCTGCTAGATGATTGCGGGGCACATGCTTCTATCTTTCTTCATGGGGAAAGGGTTCCAACCCTTTTATCATTCTAGTTGCCCTTTTCTGCACTTTTCCCAATGCTATAATATCTTTTTTGAGGTGTGGCGACCAGAACTGTACACAGTACTTCAAATGAGGTTGCACCATCAATTTATACAGGGGCATTATGATACTGGCTGATTTGTTTTCAGTTCCCTTCCTAATAACCCCCAGCATAGCATTGGCCTTTTTTATTGCAGTCACACACTGTCTCAACATTTTCATTGAGTTATTTACTACG
Source organism: Lepidodactylus listeri (assembly GCA_029233225.1). Taxonomy (NCBI): domain Eukaryota; kingdom Metazoa; phylum Chordata; class Lepidosauria; order Squamata; family Gekkonidae; genus Lepidodactylus; species Lepidodactylus listeri. Next base: position 28,941,217 of record JARCFY010000005.1, read on the forward strand.
ACTCCAAGATCTCTCTCTTGGTCAGTCTCCACCAGTTCGGACCCCATTAACGTGTATTTATAGTTAGGATTTTTGGCTCCAATGTGCATCAGTATGCACTTGGCCGCATTGAGACCCATTTGCCACGCTGACGCCCACTCGCCCATCCTCGACAGATCCCTTTGGAGTGCCTCCCAATCCTCCCTGGTTCTCACCACCCTGAACAACTTCGTGTCATCTGCAGATTTAGCCACTTCACTGCTTACTCCCAACTCCAAATCATTAATAAATAAGTTAAAGAGGATTGGACCGAGTACTGATCCCTGTGGTACCACACTGCTTATCTCCCTTCACTGAGAAAATTGTCCATTTATACTCACTCTTTGTTTCGTTTTAATTAGCCATTTTTTCCTTTTTTATTAGAAATATAACAGTTGTACAAGCAAAATATATAATTCACAAATTTGAATAAGATTGACAAAATTACTGTAATTAAATAATTAGCCAGTTTTTGATCCACAAAAGGACTTGTCCTTTTATCCTGTGACTATTGAGCTTACTTAGGAGCCTTTGATGAGGGACTTTATCAAAAGCTTTCTGGAAGTCAAGGTAAACAACATCTATTGGGTCCCCCTTGTCCACATGTTTGTTTACTCCCTCAAAGAACACTAACAGGTCAGTGAGACAAGATCTTCCCTTACAGAACCCATGTTGAGTCTTCCTCAATAGATTTTGTTCATCAATGTGCCTACTAATATTTTCCTTAATAACAGTTTCCACCAACTTACCCGGTATCAATGTCAGACTGACTAGCCTGTAATTTCCCGGATCTCCTCTAGAACCCTTTTTAAAGATAGGAGTGACATTCGCTACCTTCCAGTCCTCAGGAATGGAGGCAGGTTTTAAGGAAAGGTTACATATTTTTGTCAGGAGATCTACAAGTTCACATTTGAGTTCTTTCAGAATTCTCAGATGTATGCCATCCGGGCCTAGTGATTTATTAGTTTTTGTCTATCAGTCGTAGGACCCCTTCTCTCGTCACCGCAATCTGACCCAGGTCTTTTAACGCTCCTCCCGAAAGCAGCAGTTCTGGAGTGGGTAAGCACTTCTCATCTTCCACAGTGAAGACAGAGGAAAAAAATGCATTCAGCTTCTCAGCCATTTCCCTATCATCCTTCAGTACTCCTTTTACCCCTCGGTCATCCAAGGGCCCCACTTTCTCCCTGGCTAGTTTTCTACTTCTAATGTATTTGAAGGAAGTTTCATTGTTGGTCTTTGTGTTTTTGCTATATTCTCTTCATATTCCCTTTTTGCCTGCCTGATCACAGACTTGCATTTTATTTGCCACAGCCTGTGTTCCCTTTTGTCAACCTCACTGAGACTAGCTTTCCACTGCTTAAAGGAATCCTTCTTACTTTTTACAACTTCCATTACTTTGTTTGTTAACCATGCAGGCTTTTTTCTATACCTATTTGTGCTTTTCCTAATCCGCGGTATATATTTTTCCTGAGCTTCTAGGATTGTAGTTTTAAATAGTCTCCAAGCTTCCCCAATGGTTTTGACCCTTTCTACTTTTCCTTTCAGTTTCCTCCTCACATGTCCCCTCATATCAGAGAAGTTACCCCTTTTAAAGTTAAAAGTGGTTGTGTCAGTCTTTTGAGGTAACTCCCTATTTATACAAATGTTGAACTCAATAACATTATGGTCACTGTTCCCAAGCGGTGCAATCACTTTTACATCTCTCACCAGGTCTTGTGTGTAACTTAGGACCAAATCCAGGATCACCTCTCCCCTGGTGGGTTCTGTGACCATCTGCTCCATAACACAGTCATTGAGAGTGTCTAGAAGCTCAATCTCTTTTTCCCAACTTTAACACATATTGACCCAATCAATGTGTGGGTAGTTAGTCACCTGTTACCTATTGAGGAATGCCATGGGGTGGTTGTCCATGATTGACTCGGATTAGACATTATGGAGCGGCATCACTAGCTTATGTGAACAATGTCTCCTCCTCTGAATGGGAGCCTGATGGGGCCTACCTGCATTCCATGGCTCCATCTCCACACTGGCAATATGACTAAACAGAGGGCATGGACCACCCCCCTGGGGCATGTGGGTGGCATGTCATGTGTGCCAGGGCTTTTAGCTACTACTTCACACTCATCCTGAAAGGCTAGGTGAACGCAGGAGCCAAGTCTGACTTCCAGAGAGAAATGTCTTCCTTCTCATGGCGCCATTTTACAGCCAGGCTGCACAGCTCACACATTCATCTCTTTCACCTCACACCACTGGAAAAGTGATTGTGAGGTGTGACAACACCAGTCATACTCGTCTGACATGCAGGGGTGGAGGTGTCCCCAATTTCAATCAACCTTGTATTTCACCAAGAGGTGGACTGTTACCAGAGAGAACTTGTGCTTGGGAATGGGGTGGGACTGTTCCTTCAACACCAATTACGCACCGGCCATCCCCTTCCAGTTGCACCATCAGCAAGGAGAGGCCAGTGCAAGGCCAAGGCCAACTCCTCAAGGCAAACCAACCAAGTCCTAATTCCCAGAGCAACTTATCTTCTTTCTCATGCGTGCTTTCTCTGTCCAGGCCACACAGTCCTCACATCCATCCCGTTTTACCCACACCACTTGCAGGGCGACTGATTGCAGGGCCCGCCATCCATCCCTGTCCCTGGGCTTTGGTTGTTGTTGTAGCTGTGTGCTAGGGTACAGGGTCTGACTGTCATCACTGCCCCCTGTCAAGGTGATTGCCATGACTGCATGGCCACGGTCTTCATCAGGGACTTCTCCTGAAGTTTGGGTGATCTTTCTGTTTCCTTTTCTTTTCCTCTTTGTGCCCTTTGGGCCCCAACTCTCAGCCACCTCCCCTTGTGTAACAAGCTACTCCTGGCCACCAGCCACCTACACCATTTACGAGCAGGGCACTGACCAGGCCCAAACTATCGGCCACTGTCAAGAACATATGTTGTATGTGGGCAACCTGTTGTATGTGGGCAACCTGTTATGGTGGCATGAGCCGCAGCACCCCCAGGTGTGGGACTCTGTGGTGTCCTAGTCTGCCATGGCCTGGGGTCTTCATGGCAACATGTCATTAACCCACACCACTGGTCAGTGGTCATTGTTGACATAGTGGGGGGGAGTTTGTCTGGAGCCACCATGGCCTTTCAGTCCACTTGCTGGCAAAGTAATTACAGGGTATGGCCAAATCCTTCTGGAGTGTTGCGGGGGAGGGGTTGGGCTTTGTTTTGCTTGGGCAGTGTTAGAACTCATTACTTGGCTGAGTAAGGTCATCCCACTGGCAAGGTGTTTGTGGGGCAAGGGCTCCAAAATCCAAGGTGAGTGTGGGAGGATAGCAGCGCATGCATGGCCAACCTTTCCCGGGAACAGGATGCTGATGGTAGCGAGTTCGAGCTGGAGCCACCCCCCCTTACAGTTGTGATCTGTTATCTCAAAGATGGCCGTCTGCAGCTGTCTGTAAAAAAAGACAAGGCAGGAAGTGGGTACTAAACGTCTGTGCAAGGCTTGTCCACAGAAGAAGGGTGGGCCCGAGGGGCACAGGAACCCACAACTGGGTTGGCTCTGCCCTGCAGTCACCAGTCACGTCTGTCAGTGGAGGGAGAGTGTGCCTGGGGAGTAAGCTTCCTATCCTGCGGGTGAATCCTAGGCCTGGGCAGAGTGCTGTAGTTGCCTCACCTGTGGAGGAAGGGTGGGTCTGCCGTATGGTGGCTCCTGGGCCCAGGCAGGATGGGGGGGGGGTTAGACCTGCAATGCACTGCACTACAACCACCTACTGTGTGGGTGGCTCCCAGGCCAGGATGGAGGGGATTGACCCTTCATTCGTCTGAATGTTGTAGAAGGATGGGCCTAGACAGGGACACATCCATCCACAATACTGCTGGCAACCATTCTCTCCCGCATGCTTCCAGGGGGAGGGGAGTGTCCATCCCAGAGAGGTCTATTGCAAATTCAATGCCTCCCTCTGCTTGGTCACATAGGGTCCGTTCTGTCTGTTCTGTAGCTCGGAACTCACACTTAACCACATTTCCCCAGAAAGTGCTTTCCTGGGGGCATCCTGTGGAAGTCCCCTGCAAGTTTGATGCCTCTAGCTATCATGGGGTCCATTCTGTACACTCCAGAACCTGCGCCTAACATTTCCTCAAAAAGGACTTTCCTGGGGGCACCTTGTTTGAGGGTCTGTAACTTGGACCACCCCAAGCCTAATCTTCACCAAACTTGATAGGCAGGTGAGGAGAGTCAGCTGGAGATGCCATGTGATTTTGGAGTGTCTAGGACTCCGGGGGGGGGGGCACCCTGTATCCTGTACTTCCCAAACAGGTTCTGTTCGGCAAAGCAGCTGGATTCGGGTTCCAGTTTTGTACCCATTCCTAGTAATTTCAGCATTTCTAGTTCACAGAAAATGTTTTCATGGTTTATCTATTTAAAACATTTATTAGTCACCTTGCAGCACTCAGCAGTTTACAATACAAATAAAACAACAGTTCTAAATCATATAAAAGATGACAGTTTAAAATCTCTGTTAGGACTGCTAATAAATAAAAACTAAGTCAAATGGAGTCCTAAATAAAACTCTTTACAGCTGCCTCCTGATAATCAAATGTGAGGGGGCCAGGTGCATTTCATGGGGAGAATTGTGGGGCTGCCACTGAAAAGCCTTCTTTCTTGTGCCCACCAGGCAAGCTTCTTGGATTGGTTGGGTAGTCCGCCGGGTAGAGATAAGCCTTATTTTCTGTACCTTCATAAGCACCAATTAACCAGTAGTTATTAGTCCATCTTACAATTGTTTTTACTTTGCTAGGATTCAAAATGCCTAAACATTTTTTGCCAAATTTTGTCAAATTAGTTTTTCTGTAAATATAGGAAAATAAGTTCAGAAAGTATAGGCTGTGTTTAGTGTAGAACAGGGATGGTCTAGTGCCTCTATCAGGGGTCCCAAATCTTGTTGAGTGTGCAAGTCCTTTTGGAGTGTTTGGACATGGTAATTGGGAGCTGTAGGGTTGCCAAGTCTTACTGAATTAACAGCGGGGGCGATTGCTAGAGCGTCACCCGGCGGCGTGCCCAGCGTGATGACGTCACTTCCGAGCGACATCATTTCGCCGGGCACGTCGGCCTGATCTGGCCACTTCGGGGGTGGGGATTCCCCCGCTGGCTGGATCCGGACCGGCAGATTGGGGATCCTTTTAGTGGGGGAATCCCCGCGCCCCAGGGGGACTTGGCAGCCCTAGGGAGCTACCACAAAATGGCTGCCTTAGGACTCTTTGTCTCCTCCTGCCATATTTTTAAAATAAAGTTGCAGAGATTTCAGTGATTTCCCAAGTTTACTAATACTTATTTAATTTAACTACATTGTCGTGTGTGAACTGAGTTGACGCCAAGAGATTGGGCAAGTTTGCAAATTCTGATGGGGAATCTAGTTGAAGCCATCTATTAGCCTGTGTACAATTGATTTTATTTCCTCAACTTTTCTAACTTGTATTTACTTTCACGCCTTGTAGTAAGGATCTATCTCCCCCTTTGCTAACCCCATTGCCACCACTGCAGCTACTCCATCCTCCCAGCCCCTTTAGAACATCTCAGAACTGGCTGGAGAACTGGCATGGGATGATGGTTAAGAACAAAGATAACCAAGAGAAAGAGGGATAGAAGAAAGGAAGGAAGCTATGTTAAAGTTAAACAAGGAGAGTATGAAAATGAGGGAGTACGTATGGCATGAAGGAACATGGAAGGGAACTTCAAAAGAGATAAAGAAGTGTTGAAGGGGCAAGGAAGCAGAGCAGTGTGAGCAAACACCAGGAGGCATACTGGTAGTTGTCTTTGTGCCCTTTAGTGTCACATTAGGATCACTGCCTTATAGGCTGCATCCAACTTTCCTCACCTCTTGCGGGAAATTGCAAGATGTTGCTTCTTACATATTCCTATTGAGACCTTAGAGGCTGCAAAAACTTCTGAAAAAAGCTTTTTCATGACAAGAGGGGGCACGCATCCTCTTTCAGCTAAGCCATTGAAAGGAGGCATGATAATGTCATTGATGGAGGGGGCAGTAGAATGTGTGCAGCTTGACTGGAAGTGTCTGGTGCTTCAGAATGTGATCCGCAAGTCCAAAGACCATGCCAAATCCAAGAAATGATGCCATTCTTAAAATGATTTTCTGGAAAGGTCAACATTTCTCACAGACCTAGATTTAGTTGCAAAATTATTTTCTGGAGTAAAAATTGTGTTTTTTTCCGATAAGACTAGAAAATGTACTCGTTCTGTGTTGAAAAATATTCAAATCTTGATAGCAGATGTTGACTGTATGGAACATGTATATTATATGCATTCTGCCTCCATTTTTTCCTTTTTTAATCTTGTTTCATTACTGAGTCTCATTACTACAAATAAATATTATTACATTTCATGGTAGGTTTGATTTCTTTATAAATTAACATTTCATCTTATACTGTTGCATTTAAATTTTTATGATATATGTTACCCTGGAAGCCTATAGTCTGCTTATGGTAACTTGAAATAGCAATTATATATCTGTATGATATCTAGCCCTTTTGTTCATATTTATTGTATATTTTAACTTATGTATAGCCATTCTTAAGAAATCATAATTTTTATCATTATCTTGCTGAGCAAGTGCAAAAGAGAAATCATTTGGCTATCTTTCTTCTAAAAATTAGTGTGCTATATTCAGGGAACTTCAGTATCAGAATGATATGGGGAAGCAAAGAGGATATTGAGTAATGATTTCTGAGTCTTTCTGAAAAATTGTTGGCTATATTGTTCCAGTTTCATTTATAATTACTATAAAGATGCCAACACAAAATAGTAGAATAATTATTATAGGGATTTATTAGGGCATTAATAATCTTACATAATAATTAAGGACAGAAAAGGCAGATGTCATAGCTAAAATCACAGCTAAAATCAGATGTCACAGCTAAAATCAGTTTATTTCAATGGCTTGTGTCAAGTTAGATAACTTGTCCCATAGATTTCAATGAGATTTAAGCATGAATAACTGTATTTCATCTGATCCATGTTGTTTTGTAAATCTGGACAGTGTTTATGTTTTGATTTGCATGAGATTAATAAAAACAGTTACGAACTGAGAAACCTGCTTAGTTGATTCAGTTATAAGTCTTGGTGTGAACCACCTTAAAGAATTAGAAATAGAAAAATTCTACAACATTATTCAAATGTTTTTATTTTACTGGTGTTTTTAAACTTCTAAGAATATATAGCCTTCCTAGCGTAGACTGGATTTCTAATATAGTAACTTTGAATTTGTATAGGCAAGTTCCATTTGATTTCCAAGTCAGGAAGAGTGGAAAAAAGTGTTGAAGCCCATTGTGGAGCTGTACTAGCAGGAAGATGGAATTATGAAGGAACAGCACTTGTTACAGGTAAGAGGGTAATTTTTAGCGGTTCTTTTGGGGTTTTTTGTAAAAAAAAAATGATAAGCACAGAATGCCTTCAAAGGTACAATGGCCTCATTTTTAAAGCTTAGTGTTTGTAGCAAAGAACAGAAACAAAGAACACCTAGTTAACTGAAACAAAGTAAAGCCATTAACATTACTGAAAACAGGTAAGATGCCCACTGAATGGTGGGAATGTGTATGGAAATGTGATCTAGGGATGGGTGAGAAGAGTTCGGTTATGGTTTTTTCCCTTATTGCTTGGCCAGAATCTTGAAAAATATGATCTTCGACATGGTCTCTGTGCTTCACACTGATGGGGTTTCTGCGCCTGCGCAGGAATCCTTCGGTATAGTAGAAAGCTCTCGACAGATTTTTGCTTTCAACGCCTCCGGGCATGCGTGAAGCCCCCACCGCACATGTCCAGAGGAGCGGGCGCAGACATCCCACCAGTTCTCTTCTGACCGCCGCGCTGCTTACAGCTTCTGCGTTTAGCTGAGTCTTTTGAGGAAAGCTCTCCTTCGCTTTGTTTTCTTGTCTTCTCACTCTTTCTCCTTGACTTTCAACACTTTCATTCTGTATCTTCTGTTTAAAAAATTACAAAAAAAAAATCTTTCTCCTCGGTTGGTGGGGTTCTTCCCTTTCTGCCTTCAGGCTCCCCCCTTATTTTTCATCTCTGTTTTTTCCTGCTCTCATTGTGCTAAGTTTAGCAACCAAACTCGGAAAAATAGGGCAGCCCGCTTGAAGGTCGCTTTACTGGAGTTGGCATTGCTTCCTGTATCGACCTCGACGACCTCCTTCCCATCGATGTTGACGGTATCAACAGCCGACTTCGCGGCCCCATCGACATCTAGGCCGTCATCCGATATAAGTCGACCTGTATCAAAACAACAGGCTTCGATGTAGTCTATGGCTTCGACACCAATTAAAAAGAAGGATAAGTCGGAAAAACACCACAAGGCTCTATCCGCAGCCACTGGCAAGCCTTCGAGTAAGGCCCCGACTTTGGTTTCCGAACCAGTAGCACCCCACTAGATGCTACCTCGATAACTCCTTTAATCGTGCCTCCACCACCTACTGAAGTGACCGCTATCACTCTTCTGGATTCTCTCATCCGGCAACCGCACGAGGCACTACCAGACAACATTCTGGAGGCACAGGAGTTCCTTGAGACTAACCAAGAACAGCTCTATGCTCCGTCACCATGACGCCCGAGCTCTCGTTCTTGGTCTCGATTGCCATACGAGGGATCCCTCTCCTACATCAAGACCGATCCTCCTCGTCCAGACAGGGCCTTTGACTTTATCTGTGCTGTCTCTCTTCACACTCATCTTTCCCCCTTCCTTCCTACGTGGAACAGGGTAATGTCAGACTTTTGGGTCCTCACCATTATTTCCAGGGGATACCTCGTTGAATTCCTACAGCCCCCACCGACCCCAACCTTCATCGCTACCGTACCTTCACCTGTCCTCCTTCGAGAAGTCAGTGTCCTCCTCGACAAGGGTGCCATAGAACCCGTCCCCACTCACCACCAATGCAAAGGTTTCTACTAGAGGTACTTTGCAGTTCCCAAAAGGGACGGCAGCACCAGACCCATCTTGGACCTTCGAGGCCTCAAACTGTTCATCCAATACCGCTGGTTCTGAATGGTGACACTATGCTCTATTCTTCCCCTACTATGCAGATGAGCATGGGTGGCTACCCTCGATCTGCAGGATGCGTACTTCCATATCACCGTATGTCCCCTCCACCGGAAGTACCTCCGTTTCGCCATTGGACATCAACATTTCCAATACAAAGCCCTACCGTTTGGCCTTTCCACAGCTCCCCACGTTTTCACAAAGACAATGGTCGTCATTGCGGACTTCCTCTGCCTGCAAGGGATTACTATCTTCCCGTACATAGACGATTGGCTCATAGTGTCAACTTCCCCCCAGGACTTGCTGACCGACATTTCCGTCACGCAAACCATCCTGGAGGATATCGGCCTCATGATCAACGAGGACAAATCTCATCTCATCCCCTCTCAAAGAGTACAGTTCATCGGGGCAGAACTGGACTCCATCTCCCTTCAGGCTTACCTTCTAGAAGACAGGGTGTCACCAGTAGTCACATTGGCCTCACATGTCCGCTCCGATCCCGACTCTTCGGCCCTCTTGATCCAACGATTATTGGGACACATGGCTGCCACAACAGCAGTACTGCTCTTTGCAAAGCTCAAAATGCACCCTCTCCAGCTATGGTTCGTCCATTCCTTTCACCCACAGCAGAACCCACAGAACCTTAGTCTTTCTCCCCCCCCAAGATGTCCAGGAGACTCTCCTCTGGTGGATTCTACCGTCAAACCTCCTCCAGGGATCCCCCTTTCATCTCTCGTTGCCGCAACTCACCGTAACCACCGACGCATCAATATGGGGATGGGGGGCACATCTGAACGGCCACAGCACGTGCGCTCGCTGGGAACAGGACTTGAGATCCCACCACATCAATTACCTCGAACCCTTGGCAATTTTCTTCATGCTTCTGACCTTTCTACCCATAGTGAAGGGACGCTGCGTGGCCATCCTTACAGACAATACCACTGCAGTCTGTTATGTCAACCACCAGGGCGGCACAATTTCCCACAGCCTGTGCCACCTTGCAATCCAACTTTGGGACTGGAGCACATCCAACAACATTTTCCTGAGGGCCACACACATCCCCGGCTCCCTAAACAGCCAACCAAGCTGCCACAACAGCAGGGGACACACTGGACATCACAAATGGGAACTGAATCCAACCTATCTCCGCCAGGTATTCCTTCTTTGGTGAATCTCAGCCGTGGATGTTTTCACCACTCGTCAGAACACGAAGTGCGCAACATTCTGCACGCAGGGCGGAACCGACCCTCTCTCCCTGGGAGACGGCCTACTCTACCCGTGGAATCACGATTTCGTCTTTGCCTTTCCACCTCTACCACTTCTCACACAAGTGGTACACAAGACACTACACAAGACGGCAGAATGCATACTGATCACTCCTTGGTGGCCCAGACAAGCTTGGTTTCCAGTCCTCCTCTCAATGGCCCAGGGGAAATTCCATCACTTTCCTCTACTACCAGATCTCCTAATACTCTCCGACTCTCCCATCCCCCACCACAACATCCCCCATCTCTAGCCCACAGACACGATCCTCCAGTCCTCTGCTTCCTACCGAATGCAGTTCGCATGGTTCCGGACATTTTGTTCCTCCCTAAAGTCGTCTCCGACTTCCACCTACAATCTGAGATCATCTTACCTGACTTCTACCCTTCTTATGTTTCTGAGTAAGAACGTCTCTTACATACCCTTGACGTTAAACGATCACGAGCTGTGCCTTTGATTTTGAGGTATAAGTTCTCACCAAACTTGAAGTAGTTTTGGGTGAGAACAAATATGCAAAGTTCAGTGGCAGGATCTGCTGTGGATTGTGAACAGCAGAAGATTCTGTAAATCTGGAAACAAAATTACAGTGCAGATAATAAATTGCAGTTTGTGCTGTTTTAAAGCTTGAAAAATGTTCTTATTTGAGCATAGCATACTGAATAGCTGTAGGGATAACCTAACATAGAGGCTAGCTAGGAAACTGGGATTGTAAAATTTCCATAGTTGCCTGCTACAGTTACATAAAGAGAGAGAGAGAGAGCATCTTTGCTGATATTTTTGAAGGAGGTACACAAATGCAGCTTCGCAACTCTCTGGATGAGTGATATTCTCTGCATCTTTTCCATCCACTAAATGGCAGGGCAAGGCTGCTCATTGTTGTTTTTTTAATATATATAATTTTAATTGTTTTTCTATAAAACTACAACAGAAAATAGGAAGGGGGAACTACAAACTATGGGAGAAAGAAAAGAAGGCCACTAAAAGCCCAAGTGGCAGGGGTCATTTTCTATGTTACATAGCTTGGTTGAGATTTCACTTACAATACATTTTAGTAAAATGAAACATAAGAGTTATGTTTATATACTATTTAGTAATACAGAAGGGGTTTTTTTTAAGGCTGAAATAGGTATGTCAGGTAATTCATGGTTCCAAACATATAACTGGATTCATGTTTCTTATTTTTTCGGTTTCTTCCCCATAGGCTTATTTTTATCAAAGTCCATCTGATTTTAAGTAATCTAGGGGCAGTGGCTCCTAACTCAGATTCAGAGTCCTCCTCAGAGGGGCTGCTTGATGTGTCTCCATGTCTTCCCAAATCATAGTCACTGTGATCTGATGTCTTGTCATCCTGTGCTGTTTCTGTTCTGTTCTGTTCCTTTCAGTTTGTCCGTTGTTTGACACTGCTCCCAGAAGGCTATGGCTTTTGTAACAGAGTCCACTCTTTTTTTTTTGTCCTTAAATTTAAAAGTGAGCCCTTCAGGAAAGAGCCATTTGTAGGACATGGAATTTTTCTGTAGAAAGGTTGTCAGATTTTTATATTGTTTCCTTGTTTTCCTGATTTCAAATGGAATGTCTTTTAAAACTTTTATGTCTGTACCTTTGATTTTTAGGGTAATCCCATTAGTCGCTTTAAGGACATCGACATTGTTAAAGGAATGGTAAAAGGTTGGATTTGTCCACTTTTCTCAATGTGAAGTAGGGATTCTAATGTATTTTGGTGAGGATTCCCAGGAATCTGAGGTTAAGTGATACATGGTACAAGTTTGACTCCAGTGGCACCTCTAAGACCAACAAAGTTCAATTCTGGGTGAAAGTGAGAACTGAGAGACTTCGTATGTGTAGATGCACACTTCTTCAAATACATTGAAACCAGGCCCGCAGCCAGAAAATTTTGGTTGGTGGGGCAGGAGAGTGGGGAATTTAATTATATTACTAATTAGATTAGTTCCTCAGAAAGGTCACTTAGGGTCCCTCCTTTCCCTTTCAGAGCCGCCCTGCTGTTTTTGGTCAGTTTCACTCCCCCCGCCCCCCCCCCCCAGTCAGCTGTCAGGCCTCTGTGGCTAGGGGCCTGATTGAAACAGATTTCCTCAAGCAATACATATCATTTTGAAGGGGGGGGGTTAGTTGCTAGAAAGGGGTAATTAGAGTCCAGATGTGTAAGTACAGCTAAGATTGGAATAACACTGTTGGTAAGGTCTGTGAATAGCACCAAATTAGCATGCAGATAATAGTAACAATAGATGCAAGAACTAAGTTTGAGTCCAGTGGCACCTTTAAGATCAGCAAAGTTTAATTCTGCTATTCACAGACCTAACCAACTTCATTTTCCAATCTTAGCTGTACTTATGCATTTTTACTCTTAATTAACCCTTCTTGGCAACTAACCTCGCCCCCTACCTATATGTAACAATTGAGGAAATCTGTTTCAATGTATTTGAAGAAGTGTGCATCTACACATGTGAAGTCTCTCAGTCTCGCTTATACCCAGAATTGAACTTTGTTGGTCTTAGAGGTGCCACTGGTCTCAAACTTAGTTAGTTGTATTTGTGTGCTAATTAGCTGCCACTCACACGTCTTACCAACTGTTTTACTCCAATCTCAGCTATACTTATGGCCCAGTTACTTGTGCATCTTGATTCTAACTAGCCCTTCCTGGCAACTAAATCCCATCCCTCCGTCTCTCTACCTATATGTAAGGCTTGAGGGAAACTGTTTCTATGTATCTGAAGAAGTGTGCATGCACACGAAAGCTTATACTCAGAATTAAACTTTGTTGGTCTTAAAGGTGCCACTGGACTCAGACTTTGTTCTATTGCTTCAGCCCAACACAGCTACCCGCCTGAATTGTAGTACAATACTGTGATACTAACATTAAAAATGAAAATAAGTATACTTACCTTGATCATTTAATGTGCATATGATAAGACATCTCTGAAGAGCTGTTGTCTGATCACAGTCAAATATTTTGCGTATAATACCACAAAAGGCTTTTACGTTAGTAGAAATTTTCACCTGATGCTTCCTCCCCTGTATGCAGCGTGCTGATCTAGGCTTTTCTCCCAGCCGTACTAAATGTGGTTGGCAATTTTAAATAACCTTTGAGCTCACACTGCCTTTGCCATTTAATTTCAGTATCTTGAATTTCAGTATCTTGAACTATCAGTGTCATTAGGAAAGCAAAGCTTTGTATTCTGTTGAGCATATCTGCTGTTTTATACATTCCCAAATTTCAGTGAGCAAATAGAATGAAACTAATGCAATAACCTCCCAAGTAACTTCCACATAACATATTCCAGGAAAGTGGGCAAGGCCATTGAAAAGTAGGGCTTGAGGTGGTAGGTGGTTGACACTTGGAAACAGCTACCGGAAGGGGGGACTAGAGGGCAGATAAACTGGCCTTGTGCCTGGGGAAGGAAGTAGAGCCCATTAGCTCTGCCCCCCCCCCTATTAGCTGCCTCTGTGCTCTCTTATTCTAGTATGCAGGCAGCAAGCAGAAGCAGAGCAAGATAGTCACAGAGCAGAGAGAGGATAGCTACTGCTGCCATCTTGATAGCCACCCAGAAAAAGAACAAGCTAGTCACAGTTGGTTGGTAACAGTTTTACTCCATGGCCAGTAGGCCCTCATCCTGGCATCTTGGTAATCATACTCTCTTACCAGAGCTACTGTGCCTCATGTTAAGGAGAGTGCAAGAAGACAGAAATGGAAGCCCTTCCCCTCAAAGATGGTCAATCTCCATAGCTCTCAGGCCACCTCTGGCTATCTGTCCAACGTTTATCATAATATTGCTAAATGTTTCTTTGTTACAGTTGGTGAAGATGGACAAATAAAAATATGGTCTAAGAGTGGAATGCTGAGATCCACCCTCGCACAGCAAGGTATGTTAATTTATTTCCTTATGCATAACTTCAGTACCTTTTGAAATCTTTTTAACACAGTGTTTGTTAGCCGAATTGCTTTAATTTAAAATGAGCAATTGGCAAATTACCGGTTCACAGCCTACTATACCAGGGTCCCACCCCTCCCGGGAGTTCTCCAGGAAAGAGGCACTGAGGCTGAGGTCAAGTTTAAATGATGTTTACTATGAAATGTTGTTCAAGCATACACAAAACAGAATCTCACACACACACACACAGGTCTGAGGAAATTTAGATAGAAAATAGCACTGTTGCATTAGCAGGAGTTTCATTGATGGGTGATACTTTACCTATCCTGGAGATGGAAACTTGTTCCAACATGAGATGGGGGATCAGAAAAGGAAAAATGGGGAGTGTGTTCTGAAACTGCAGAAACACACTTCTTCCTGGCTGCGCAAACCAGGGATTAAAGATGAAGGCAAGGTAGTGGGATAGCAAGCTGGACATAAGGGGGGGCGTAAAGCAGATAGTGGAAGCTCAAGAGGCCGATTGCCTGCTGTGCAAGGTCTTTTATTAGGTGGTCTTGGGGCGGGCAATGCCAACCACATCCCACTAACACACCCACTAGGTGGTCCGTCCCTTCAATCCCTATTATTGGTCAAGGTAAAAAGGAGGAGGGGATGCAGAGGGGTGGCCAATATTGCAAAACTATGAGCTAAACAGGAATTGACACCTGGGCAAAGTCCGATGACTCACCGGGGCCATTCTATTGTCTCTTAATGGCCCTAGGCAGCCACTTGATGGGCGGAAGATTAGTTGCCAAGTAACCTCACTTAGCATAATCCGTGCAGGTATGTTGGAGGGGGCAGGGGTTGACCAGCTCGATGTAACAGAAAAAACCCTTATTGCAAGGGGTTCCTTGCTTCTGTCTTAGTGAACCATAGAGGTTGCCAGCCTCCTGGAGTGGACTGGAGCTTCTCCCAGCAATGGAGAATGCCTGTAGTCCTTGCAGCATAGCAACCCAAGTTCAAACTTATGAATATTAAAATCCATAAGAGCACTTTGCAGTGCCTTGCTGGCCAACATGTTAAAGATAATGAAGTAAAGGTATAAAGGGGATACAGGAAAAAAAAAGGGATTGCATAACACCATTTTTTATATATATATATAGTATATTATTGGTATTTTTGGAGTATTTATTCAGCTGAATACAGATTGGAGAATCTGATTTGGCTACCAAAATAGCTGTGCCCTAATAAATGCCAATATTATTTGGCTATTATTTGGGTTTGGCTAGAAGGCACTTTAAATGCCTTCTGAGCTCACTCAGTGGCAGTGTGACATTTAAAGTTTAAATCCCTTCTGAATTCAGTGTGACTCAGCAAGTAAACTCAGCAAGCATTTAAAGAGACCTTTTCCCCTCCATTGGTTTCAGTGGAGGATGGGGGCACCTTCTTTAGGGGTTTATAGAACTGAATCCCTTGGTCCAATCTTTTTAAAACTTAAGGGGGTTGCAAATTTGCTATACTGCAAATTTGGTGCCTCTACCTCAAAAAACAGCCCACCAGAGCCCCAAATACCTCTTGATCAATTCTTCATTATATCCTATGGGGATGGTCCCCATAGGGTATAATGGAGCCAAATAAATTCAGGTTTCCCTAATATTTACCCAAATCCCAATACAATATTGATCTTGGTATTTGGAAATATTCGTAATACAAGGGGGGAAATTGATTTTTTTTTGCACATCCCTAGTTTCATTTTTACTACATATTCGGTATTATATATTTTGCCAACTCTACCTACTCAGTGTAACTTTTGACAATAATCTATCCGAGTATAGAAAGAAAATCTGTTATGTATCTCATAATAAGAAGGTAGAAGATATTTCTGCTTAGGATCCACTTTAATTTATATTCAAGGTGTGTTACATATAAAACTTATTCTTGTTCTTCTACATTTCGATAAATATGTACAAATTTTTGAACTTCTCATTCTACATTTCTACCCCACTTGCATAATACACACTCCATCTCTCCTCAAATTTTGTGATTGATCTATTTCTCAGGTAAGTTGTTAATTTTGCCATGACTTCATATTCGGCAAGTTTATTTTCCCATTCTTCTAGGTGAGGGCAGACATCTAGTTTCCATTCTGCTACATAGATAATTCTAGCCACTGTCACCATGTATTTGACTATCTCTTCCAGAATTTTTGGTAATTTATTAGGCAGTATACCTAACAGCATATTCTTAGCTTCCCAGAAGTAATTTAAATTTTAATATGTTTTAGATTTTTCCATGTCCTTCCTTCCTTCCTTCCTTCCTTCCTTCCTTCCTCCTTCCTTCCTTCCTTCTTGTTTTTTTGTTTTGCTTTTTTATAAGTCCACCACATATCAAAAAAGTTCTCCCATGGGTAGAATAGTGCTGGATTCACAGTGTTTGCCATTTATTATTTCTTTACAAAATTTATATCCTGCTGTTCTGCCCTTGAAGGGTTAGCCAAGATGGCTAACAATTTGAAAAATATGTGATAAAATACAGTATAAAAACCATTAAAATAAAAACTATAACTCTCTTTTAAATCTCTTTTTAAAATACAGATAAAACAGTTAAGGGGATTTATTCATATCATTGCTCCACTTCTCAGTATATATAGTTCTATGTATTTTTTTATTTTTTTTATTTATATTCCACCTTTATATGCCATCTATGCTGCAATTTAAAATACAGCAAATGGTAAAAATGACTCTCCTCCCTCCTGCCTGGAAGGCTTGACAATGCTTTTGTGGTTGCCTACCAGCAGCCATTGAAGGCATTTACCTCTTAGAGCTATAGGCTCTGCTATTATTTTTGGGAGATTTAATCCTTCTTTCTATTACTATAGGGGGGGTTTAACCTCCCCCTCATGTATTTTTTCTTTGTTTCAGGTTTATCTACAAACCTTGTCTTGTCTATTTAAATATCCACAGATGGGGCCATGTTGAGGATTAAATATATTGGTGATGATGATTGATGATAGTAATCACATAATGCTTATATAGTTATTTTAAGAATTCACAAATTGACCCATTATACAACTCTCATGTTCAGTCTTTCACAGATTTTTCTTTCAACTTAAGCATCTGTTCCATTAACCAAACTACATGGTTTGCATGATGATATAGTTTTATATTTGGAATTTTTACAGTGCAGACTTAAGAGTTATATGCTTCTACGCCCATTGATTTCAGTGGAGAGCATTACTCTGTCTAGGAATACACACTAAATATTCTTAATATTTGAAACCCGGAGCAGAATGTGCTACCAAAACTTGCAGGTAAATAGTAATGCCATTTAATTAAGTACATACTTCTTAACGTTGTAAAATAACAATGGGCTAAATAGTGTATTCATGTTCCATTTCAGACAATGCACCTAATTCTGCTTTGTCTTAGTACACTGAAATCATGCAGCCTTTTGACATTAAAAAGCTGCTTGTATATGGGTTGGATGAAATGTTAGTTTTTTATCTCTTTCTTTCTCAAACAAATTATCTTTTCTGTTAGCCTATGGACAACATTTCCAACCACAGGAGTAAGATATATATTTCAACTGTTTTAAGGAAGTTCCTATCTTAAATATAATGTTTTTCTCATTTGTAGTGTAGAGAGTAAGATGAGCCAACTGCCTTACCCTCCACCTAAGGAAGGACTACAAAAGCTACTCAAGGCCCAGGCTATATTTTATTTAATGTGAGGGCAATGTATTCTGGATATGGCAGTTGCTAAGGAAGTGTAGTAGGTTTCCCTGGCTAACGCGAAGTATAAATTCTCCATTTCCCTCCTTCTCTTTCTTTGTGTCTCCTGGCTCTTATTGTATTTACTTCCATTTCTTGTAGCAAGGGTACTTTGGTCCATCTACATCCTTTCTGTAGTTGGTGGTCAGAGCTAAATGTTGTAACAAACTAGTTTCAAGCAAACACTTGCATCTAACGAAGGCAAAGGAGCCAAGCCATACGTCCAGGCACCCATTCCTTTGAAACTGCCCAAACTTTGCAGAAGCCATCTGGAGCCACCCCACCCCACCCCACCCCAGCCAACTGATTGCTGCCATCACAACCTCTCTCTCTATCCTCTTGTT
Source organism: Lepidodactylus listeri (assembly GCA_029233225.1). Taxonomy (NCBI): domain Eukaryota; kingdom Metazoa; phylum Chordata; class Lepidosauria; order Squamata; family Gekkonidae; genus Lepidodactylus; species Lepidodactylus listeri. Next base: position 28,959,510 of record JARCFY010000005.1, read on the forward strand.
GCCTTTAGTATACCTCAAAGCTGGCTGATGAAGGGACACAGAGTAGGGGTTAATATCATCTAGCCTAGCATCCTGTTTAAATAGTGGTTATCCTGAAGTTTCTGGGAAGCCTTATGTAACAGCATGCACACAGAAGTTTCAGGAAACCATACCATTGTAAGAGTGGGTTTGTCCCTTCTTTTGAAGAACTTGCTTGGCTGCATCTTTACCTTTATTGTTAGTTATATAGGATGTGGCAGACAAAATCTGACAGGATTTTACTCTGAGATAGGGACATGATCATCTGATTCCAATTTGTTTGCCTTCCTCAGATCATCCACATAAGTACAGAATCTTACTTCTTTGCACTCTTCTTTCAAAAAATTCTGTTGATCTTGGGGCCCTGCATGTTTCAAATCATTGTGAATGTACACATTTTTTACTTTTTTACTTTTTATGTTTTGTACATGGTTTTATATTAATGTTAACCATATATCATACTGCATGACAGAAAGGTGAGACATAAATCTCCAAAATTAGATCCCAATATCCCAAATTAAATAATTTTTGAGAAGGGGAGCCCAAATTTGCCACTGCTGCCATGCACAGTTGGTACTTGAACTATAATCATGTCCCAAAAATGTCTTCCCTAATTAGTCAGGGTCATTGCTACATATGTAAAGTTGGGATTCTTTATTCTGCATGTGAATCACCTTATATGTTTCCTTGCTGTGATGTAGTTTTAACTGTAAGCTGTCTCAAGCAGGACTCAGAAGAGGTAGCATAGAAATATCCTAAATAAATAATTAATAAATGTACTTACATTGAATTTCATTTTGTCATTTTGTTGCCAGTTTACCTAATTGGATAGATCCGTTAGTGATAGCTTTCTTGACTATAGAAGTCATCACCCCCACCTGTCAGCTTGTTATCAGAATAGTTGCTTAGACTGGCAGAAGTGAATAACTTGCAGCAGCTGAGAACTGTCTTCTAAAGTGGTTGACAGTTTGCAGTTTAGAGATCTATCCTGGTAACAGCTTTCTGTTGGCTAAATGGCTTTTTTCTGCACTGAGAACTTCAGCCCCACCAGAAAAAAATTTGCCCCACAAGCCACAAAATCCTGGCTATGGTCTTTGTGAAAATTGGAGTGTGTGTGTGTGGGGAGACTAGGCCAAGGCAGCCAGAAGAGAAGAAGGCAGGGGAAGCAGGCAGGACAAATTTTCGTTTATCTGCCTATTGATATCTAATTTCATCTGAATGGAGGGAGGTGTCCAGGGGGGTGCCATAGGGCTTGGTTCTGGGGCCGGAACTTTTTAATATTTTTATAAATGGTCTCAATGAGGGCATGGGAGGGCTACTCATTAAATTTGCATGTGACACTAAATTGGGAGGCGCAGCGAGCACACCAGAAGATAGAGATAGAATTCAACAAGATCTGAACATGTTGGAAAAGTGGATAGATATGAACAAGATGCATTTTAACAAGGATAAATGCCGAGCTCTACATCAGGGTAAAAGAATGAGAAACACACATACTGAATGGGGGATACACTTCTGAGTAGCAGTGTGTGTGAGCAAGATCTTGGGGTACAGGTGGATCGTAAACTAAGTATGAGCAACCAGTGTGATGCAGCAACAAAAAAGGCTAATGTAATCTTGGGGTGTATCAACAGAGGCATAACATCCAAATCACAGGATGTGATAGTTTTGCTGTACACTGCATTGGTCAGGCCACACCTGAAATATTGGGTGCAGTTCTGGAGGCCTCACTTCAAAAAGGATGTGGACAGAATGGAGCAGGTGCAGAGGAAAGGGATGAGGATGATTGGGGGCCTGGAGACCAAGCCCTATGAGGAAAGGCAGAGGGACTTGGGAATGTTTAGTCTGGAGAAGAGGAGGTTGAGGGGAGACATGATTACTCTCTTAGAGGCAGGCAGGGAGCTGTTCCTGTTGGTAGCAGGGGATAGGACTCGCAAGAATGGGTTTAAATTGGGGGTGGGAAGGTACCAGCTGGATATTACAGAAAACTTTTTTACAGTAAGAGTTGTGCAGCAGTGGAATCAGCTGCCTGGGGAGGTGGTGAGCTTCCCCTCAACTCTGATCTATGGTTCTAATCCAAAAAATATTTGCCACTGGGAAAGATGTGTGATGGTTATAAAAAGTTCATTTGAAATCTATTGAAAATTTCACAATAGATAACCACAAGAACCTGTAATGTTAATTGATGATGCTCCTTAGCTTCTTCCTTTATTGGTTAGGGTACTTGTGATATCTACAAAGCAGCACTCTGTTGTTATATAATGTCTTTTATCTACAGCTGTACATGCATAATTTAAGCAGCACAGATGATGTTGGAATGCAGATAAGAGGCATGCCAATATTTTTCACTTTGAATCAGTAAAATCCTACAGAATTGAAAAAATGCCAGATATTTGTGCTCTCTGTTTTCACTGTGTGTGAAAGGAAGCATGGTTTCTTGGATAAAGTTAGTGCATTAAAACCACATTTCATCAAAAGGATTATATGTTCCGCTTTGTTTGATATCTTTTTAATGAAGTAATTTAATTCATTTACTCAAACCTAGGCACAGCCACAATTTTCCAAGGCAAGATCTGTAACTATAGCTTAAGAATGTCAAAAGCAACTCTTGCAATCATGAGGAATGCTAGCAAGACTATTACAGCCAACCTCTATTCCTTATCTTTTCCAGTCTCTTTTGGAGGCAGCAGCAACAGAGTTTCTCCTAATCTTCAAACTCTGTTGCCTGCTGTTAAATCATGGTTTTTAGAGGGGGCTCCCACCATTGTCTTTCTGTTTTATAGCTTCAGTGCTGGTGGTATGAGCAGTGAGAAATTGCCAGAAAATGTTTCTATGGGAAAAAAGCTTCATGTTGTGCCATGTGATACGCACAGGGTGTCCTCAAGCTGAAGAGAAATGGTTGGGGATGATGGTGCTATATAGTAATGGTTCTGCATGGAGTGCTGCCAGTACCAGAATTTTGGAAGTGTCTGATGGAGATTCACCTTCTGCTCTACCACTGCTCTTTGCCTGACACCATTTGGTCAACTCTAAAGCCCTCAAAAGGTCATTCCTGTATCCACATTCATGCTGCTGAAGCCCACTATGACAGTTATGCTGCAAGATTAGAACTAATGTTTCTACTTTCTGTAGTACCGATGCTACTTTAAAAGATTCTTGTTTTTAGTCTTATGCATGCAGGGCATTCAGCCTGCAGTATCTAAGAAAGGCAAAAATAGGAAAGCAGGTTATGTGATCATTCTTATCCTGTAAGAACTTTCAGGTCTTATTGGTTTTTTTGATCTGAGCAACAATGGAGTTGCTTGCTGCTGTTATCCACCATTTTTCTATTTGCTTAGTTCTGTTTCTCTTTGCCCTTCTTGGTCTGCTTGGATGCAGTTCAATTTTTCAGAACTTTGATGTATATCAACAGAGGGGTTGTTTCCCCCCCCTTACCTTGCCACTCTAGTATTCTTGTTCAAATTGGAATTAAAAAATGGCATGGTGAGTACTGACATTGCTGTTTACATGGGCATAGAGTGACTGTTTAAGCGCTCCTGAAAGCTTTACAGTTCAAACATCAACAACAAAAAGGACTTGAAGTTCCTTGGGAGGAGGGACCAGTGTCCATGCCTACTGACTTGTCTACTACTAGTGGGAATCAACTGTGCAATGCGAGTTAATGTTTGGTTGCCAAGTATTGGAACAAGTTGATCTTTGAAGATCTATGACTTGCATACCTTAAACACTGCCTGCTCCCATATGAACCTGCCTGACTACTCCAGTCATCATTAAAGTCCCTGCTTCAGGTTCCCCTGCCATCGGAGGCTAGATGGGTAGCCACCAAGTGTGGAGGTGACCTTACAGCATTCTTTTCCGTGTGGTGGGTGATTGGCCATTTAGTGTTATCTTCTCTGTCCCCAGACCAGAGAAATACATTCCAATCTACCATTCCAAATTACATTGCATTCCACTATGTATTACATTACATTACAATCTACTTTTCCAGTCTTCTATTCCAAATGAAAAATAAAATAAAGAGGATGTATGTCCCTTCTGGGGAATTGGTGGGAGTACAGATGTGAGGACTGGATGAGGTTAGCATATGGGGTAAGATAAGAAACCAATATCCCTGTTAAATCCTGGGGATTCCATTGTTCTGAGTATCGTAATAACTTGTAACTCAGCAATTTCTCTTTCTAATCTGTTCCTGAAGTTCCTTTGCAATAGAACAGATACTTTGAGGTCACCCATTGAATGTCCTGGAAGGTTGAAGTGTTCTCCTACAGGTTTCTCAGTCTTGTGATTCTTGATTTCAAAACCACAAGACTGAGAAACCTGTAGGAAAACACATACAAAAATTTTTAATAAATAGAAGTACAGAGATAGAAATAAGAGAGTAACACACAGCCCTGGGTTTTCCATTTGATTTGACAAATCCCTTGCCGTCTCTCTGATCTGTCTGCAGGGTGAGGCTAATCCTGCTCCATGCAGCAGCAGCAGCAAAATTAAAAAGGTGGCCTAATATGGTGGGCAGGGCTAGCCATGATTGATGGTGCATGTTGTAACCTTGGTAATGCAACACAGTGCACCTTTGATATTCTGCATATGTTACTGGCTGGAGTCCTGATGGTAGTTTAGCAGGTCCTTATATCTGGATCTATGCATTGTTTCTATCACCTCTTTGGTCCACTGGTGAAAAATTATCCCTTTAACTTTATGCTGAACAAAACTAGGGATGGGCATGAACCCTGTCAGAAACCTAATTTCCTGACAAATATCAGTGGTTTGTGGCTCACAAACGGGAGGTTCGTGCCCATCCCTATCCACGACCCTCCACATGGTTTCAGAGGTTTGTGGGGTTCCTGATGGGAAGCAAGGGGAGGAAGCGAGAAGGATCGCTGAAATGGCTTGCAAAAGCTATTTAGAGGAAACGCTCCCTTTAAATGGCTTTTGTGAGCTCTTTTCCCCTTTCCATTCTGCTGGCTTCAGTGAGCCACTGCCAGCAGAAAGGAGGGAGGGAAGATCTCCTGAGAAGCTCTCCCTTCTATACTGCTGGCCTCAGGGAGCCACCCGCAGCAGAAAGGAAGGAGGGAAAATCTCAGATCTTCTCACAAACTGAACCAATTTGGTAAATGGGGAGGTTCATGTGACCTCATAAACGACGAAAAACCTTCATGCCCATCCCTAAACAAAACATAAGATTAAAATATGTTCTAGTAAAGGCCACCAAAAGGTGGCTCATATGGTTAAGTCCTATTTTTCCAAAGAGTGGCTCAAGCTCTAGAGAACCTCTAGAAGAGAATTCCCAGCCCAGAACTTATTCAGAGGACAAGGATATGTTTTTCTTGCTGCTGCTTCCCTTTCTTTGTTTTGTCTTTTGACTAAAGCATATATAATGCTGACTGTCCTCTAAGAGCATGTTTCCTCTGCACAGTATATCCTGATCATCTCCAGCTCCTCTTTCCTTTTTCTGGCTGGCTTTTGGGACCAACTTGTTTCACCACAATATTGTGCTCCAAGATACTGTATCTGCTTCATCTGGCAGCCCTTCAAGACCAAGTTTCTGTAAGCAGGGAGTTAACTCCTGCCATTTAAATCTGGAAACTGACGCACTGTGCCAACCATGACATAAAGATTAAGCATTTGTTTTAGACATAAAAATCTCTGTGATTATTAAAGCAGCCTGCAAATTAAGTCTTTAAATTCTAAAATTGGTGGTGTCTTAACTGATGTAGCTTTCATTGTCACTGTTTACAGAATGAAGGGCTTGACGGATGTAGAGCGGAACTTTGGCTTCTTAATTTTTGTATCCTACGTAACACAGGTTTGGTGGAATTTTGGAAAGCCAACAAAAAATTACAGTTCACTAAAGATTGGAATTGTAGAAGGGGAGGCTGATTTTTGTGTTTGTATTATAACTGGAATTTATAAACTTGATTTAGCTGCAGCTGTGGAACCAGTGGATCTTCAACATGGTCCCTGTGCTTCACACTGATGGGTTTCTGCACCTGCACAGGAATCCTTCGGTATAGTAGAAAGCTCTCGATGGATTTTCACACTCAGCGCCTCTGGGCATGCATGGAGCCCCCACCACGCATGCCCAGAGGAGCGGGCGCAGACATCCTGCCAGTTCTCTTCTGACCGCCGCGCTGCTAACAGCTTCTGCGTTTAGCTGAGTCCCTTGAGGAAAGCTCTCCTTTGCCTTGCTTTCTTGTCTTCTCACTCTTTCTCCTTGACTTTCAACACTTTCATTCTGTATCTTCTGTTTAAAAAATTTTCATCTCTGTTTTTTCTACTTTATGGCTACAAAGTGGGGCTGCTTCAAGTGGGGGCTTTATGGCTACAAAGTGGGGCTGTTGCTTGGCTTGCGGCAGCAAATTGGCAGCTCCTGACAGCCACTCCTTGTGCATTCTCTGCCTCAGAGAAAGTCACTGGCCAGATTCCTGCCCTCATTGTGCTAAGTTTAGCAACCAAACTCGGAAAAATAGGGCAGCCCGCTTGAATGTCGCTTCACTAGGGTCGGCATTGCTTCCTGTATCGACCTTGACCACGATGATCTCCTTCCCATCGACATCGACAGCCAACTTCGCGGCCCCATCGACATCGAGACCATCATCCGATATAACTCGACCTGTATCGAAATAACAGGCTCCAATGCAGTCCATGGCTTCAACGCTAATTAAAAAGAAGAACAAGGATAAGTCGGAAAAATGCCACAAGGCTCTATCCGCAGCCACTGGCAAGCCTTTGAGTAAGGCCCCAACTTCGGTTTCCAAACCAGTAGTGCCCCCACTAGATGCTACCTCGGTACCGATAACTCCCTTGATCGTGCCTCCACCACCTATTGAAGTGACCACTATCACTCTTCTGGAGTCTCCCATCCGGCAACCCCACGAGGCACTACCAGACAACATTCTGGAGGCACAGGAGTTCCTCGAGATTGACCAAGAACAGCTCTATGCTCCGTCACCACGACGCCCGAGCTCTCATTCTCGATTGCCATCTGAGGGATCTCTCTCCTATGTCGAGACCAAGCCTCCTCATCCAGACAGGGACGATAGACATGACTACCAGCCTCCACCACCTTGATACTGCTCCCTGAGACATAGGTCTGCTCGGTATGGATCACCCAGACACCGATCCCCCATTTCGACGCACTGGGCATATGCTCCTCCGATGGCACCATGGGATCGACATCGTCCTCCCTATCCATACGGAGGCTACCAACCATCGACATTGATGCCCCGGATCCCTCCAGTTGCCCACTCCAACTGGGATAGATATTCCCGTCGGGCTCAATCTCGATCACCAGTGTGATCACATCCACTGCCTTCGGCAGCACAGTCTAGACCCCCTACCCAGACTACGATCCACCAACGTCCTACTCTGCCATCGGCACCAAGCGCTACTGAACCATCAAATGGCCATGGCATCGAAACACGCTATGCGGGACCCACGACCGACACAGATGACCCCTCCCCCGGCTCAGTCGATCCAGACGGAAGCAGCACCTGCCTCTTCCTCATCTGAATGGGATTCCAATGCCGATCAGTCCGACCATAGTTCCCCTGTCGACCCTTCCCCAAAACCTGATGTCACAGAAAATCTACCAATCTCCCCGTCAGAAGATCTCACCTCCTATGCAGATCTGATTAAGCGAATGGCCCTCTCCCTTGGCCTCCCTATTGTACAACCAAGGCCTGCTATAACTGATCCGGTGTTTGATATCGTACAAATGGACATTTCCACTTCCATTGCACTGCCGATATCTGCAGTCCTCCTCCAACCGCCAAATCAGTATGGGATAAGCCCTCGTCGACACCTGTCTCTACCAGATGCCTAGATCACATGTACAGGGTCCAGGAAACAGATGCTGAGTTCCTGACAAACCATCCTCGCCCCAACTCAATGGTCGTCACCTCGGCTTCCAGATCCAGGAGGACACATTCTACCCCTGTGGATAGGGAAGGGTGTAAGCTTGACACCTTTGGACGCTGTTTCTACTCAGCTGGGGCTCTGGGGCTGAAAGTCACCAATTATTCCGCCAGCATGGGAAGATACCACTACACCCTGTGGGAACAGCTTTCGGAAGCCATCATTTTGCTCCCTGAGGACCAGAGACTGCCTGCCTGGAGGGTACAAAAGGAAGGCCTCACCCTTGCTAAACAGCAGGTGAACACCTCCAAACATGCTTTAGACATCTTCTCTAAGACTATGATGTCTGCCATAGCCTTGAGGTGTCACTCCTGGTTGCACTCCACCACTTTGCAACAGGACACTAGATCTTTGGTCGAAGACCTCCCCTTTGATAGAGTTGGCCTCTTCCACGCCACCACTGATACCGTCCTCCAGGACCTTGATAAAAGCATCAAGGCCTCCTGCACACTAGGGATGTCTTCTCCTCCTTGGCAATCCAAACCACGAACTTGGTCTAGACCCTGGTCCTGCAGGTCATCAAACCGGAATTCCCCGGATAAATCCTGGTGCCCACGTACTTCCCCAGGTGTGCAGAAACAATCATATGTTCTGAGACAGAAGTTCTCACCAGCCCAACAGCCCGGCTGCTCCAAGCAGTCCCGGCAGGCCAAGCAGGGCCTTTGACTTTATCCGTCCTGTCTCTCTTCACACTCATCTTGCCCCCTTCCTTCCTATGTGGAACAGGGTAACGTCAGACTCTTGGGTCCTCACCATTATCTCCAGGGGATACTTTGTCGAATTCCTACAGCCCCCACCGACCCCAACCTTCATCACTACCTTACCTTCACTTGTTCTCCTTCGAGAAGTCAGCGTCCTCCTCGACAAGGGTGCCATAGAACCCGTCCCCACTCACCACCAATGCAAAGGTTTCTACTCAAGGTACTTCACAGTTCCCAAAAGGGATGGCGGCACCAGACCCATCTTGGACCTTTGAGGCCTCAAACTGTTCATCCAATACCGCTGGTTCTGAATGGTGACACTACACTCCATGCTTCCCCTACTATGCATGGATGGCTACCTTTGATCTGCAGGATGCCTACTTCCATATCACCATATGTCCCCCCCACTGGAAGTACCTTCATTTCGCCATTAAACATCAACATTTCCAATACAAAACCCTACCGTTTGGCCTTTCCACAGCTCCCCGCATTTTCACAAAGACAGTGGTCGTCATTGCGGCCTTCCTCCACCTGCAAGAGATTACTATCTTCCCGTACATAGACAATTGGCTCATAGTGTCAACTTCCCCCCAGGACTTGCTGACTGACATTTCCATCACGCGAACCATCCGGGAGGATCTTGGCCTCATGATCAACGAGGACAAATCTCATCTCATCCCCTCTCAAAGAGTACAGTTCATCAGGGTGGAACTGGACTCCATCTCCCTTCAGGCTTACCTTCTGGAAGACAGGATGTCACCAATAGTCACATAGTCACACGTTCACTTCGATCCTGACTCTTCGGCCCTCTTGATCCAACGATTATTGGGACACATGGCCGCCACAACGGCAGTACTGCTCTTTGCAAAGCTCAAAATGTGCCCTCTCCAGCTATGGTTCGCCCATTCCTTTCACCCACAGCAGGACCCACAGAACCTTTGTCTTTCTCCCCCCCCCCAAGATGTCCAGGACTCTCTCCTCTGGTGGATCCTGCCATCAAACCTCCTCCAGGGATCCCCCTTTCATCTCCCATTGCCGCAACTCACCCTAAACACCGATGTGTCGACATGGGGATGGGGGGTACATCTGAATGGCCACAGCATGGGCGCTTGCTGGGAACAGGACCTGAGATCCCACCACATCAATTACCTCAAACTCTTGGCAATTTCTTCACGCTTTGGACCTTTCTACCCATAGTGAAGGGACGCTGCATGGCCATCCTTACAGACAAATACCACTGCAGTCTGTTATGTCAACCGCTGGGGCGGCACAATTAACCGCAGCCTGTGCCACCTTGCAATCCGACTTTGGGACTGGAGCACGTCCAACAACATTTTCCTGAGGGTCACACACATCCCCGGCTCCCTGAACAGCCAAGCTGATCTCCTGAGCAGGGGACACGCCAGACATCACTGTCTGGAACTGAATCCAACCTATCTCCGCCAGGTATTCCTTCTTTGGTGAACCCCAGCCGTGGATGTTTTCGCCACTCGTCAGAACACAAAGTGCACAGCATTCTGCACGGAGGGTGGAACTGACCCCCTCTCCCTGGGAGACGGCCTACTCTACCCATGGAATCATGATTTTGTCTATGCCTTTCCACCTTTACCACTACTCACACAAGTGATACACAAGATACTACACAAGATGGCGGAATGCATACTGATCACTCCTTGGTGGCCCAGACAAGCCTGGTTTCCAGTCCTCTTCTCACTGGCCCAGGGGAAATTCCATCACTTTCCTCTACTACCAGATCTCCTGATACTCTCCGACTCCCCCATCCTCCACCACGACATCCCCCGTCTCATGTTCACGGTGTGGACACTCTCCCCTCCGTATTCTCTGACAGAGTGAATAATGTCCTGCTTAACTTCCACAAGGCATCCACTCGCCAGTCGTATGCTTACAAATGGGCTAATTTCTGTACATACCTAGCCTCGTCCAACATAGAACCCTGCTCTGTGGGCCTGTCCCATATTTTTGATTTTCTCCTATCCCTAGTGAATGCTGGACTCTCACACTCTTCTCTGAGAGTATACCTGTCTGTGATCTCGGCTTTCCACAACAGAATTGACAGCTTTTCTGTGTTCACCCCACCCCCTTTCTGAAGGGGCTTCTCCACCTCTATCCACCCACCAGAGTCCCACCACAACCTTAGGATCTACCGTTAGTCCTCCGTACGCTCACTCAGAAGCCATTTGAACCATTGGCATCCTGTGATCTTCGCTTGCTGGCTTGGAAAACGGCCTTCTTACTTGCCATCACTTCAGCTTGTCGAGTTGGTGAACTCCTAGCCCTCAGATATGATCCTCTGTTCCTCTGCTTCCTACCGAACACAGTTCGCATGGTTCCGGACATTTCATTTCTCCCTAAAGTTGTCTCCAACTTCCACCTGCAGTTTGAGATCATCTTGCCTGACTTGTTCCCTTCTTATGTTTCTGAGCAAGAACGTCTCTTACATACCCTTGACATTAAACGAGCACTTCTCTTCTACCTTGCTCGTACTAAGCCGGCTAGGAAAACACCCAGACTCTTTGTTTCCTACGCGTCACACAGAATGGGCAAACTCATCACTGCCCAAAGACCCTCCAGATGGATTGTGGGGCTTATCAAACTCGCCTATGAACTTGCCAAGACTCCACTTCTGGGGCCCATCCAGGCACACTCCACCAGGTCTATAGCCGTCTCTACGGCATTCCTTAAAGGTGCCTCCCTGATGGACATTTGCACGGCTGCAACATGGGCTACTCCGAACATTTTTATCAGGCACTATGCACTGGACACTCGAGTAGCTGCTCGCTCTGCGATGGGTCACCTTATCTTATCCGCTGCTTCTCAGTGACAGCCTGCCTGCTTCCTCCTTCAGGTAGGACACTGCTCGCTACTCTCCCATCAGTGTGAAGCACAGAGACCACGTTGAAGATAAACAGGTTGCCTACCTGTAACTGATGATCTTCGAGTGGTCATCTGTGCATTCACACTACCCACCCATCCTTCCCCTCTGCTGCCAGGCTTTCTTCCTATTTTCACGCTTGGTTGCAGCAGTCAGAAGGAACTGGCAGGATGTCCATGCCTGCTCCTCTGGGCATGCGCGGTGGGGGCTCTGTGCATACCCGGCGGCGCTGAGTGCGAAAATCCGTCGAGAGCTTTCTACTATACCGAAGGATTCCTGCGCAGGCGCAGAAACCCATCAGTATGAATGCACAGATGACCACTCGAAGATCATCAGTTACAGGTAGGCAACCTGTTTTTTCATTACCACAGCTAAATTAGCACCTCAGCTTCTAGTTGACTTATAGCCATTAGGAATGCATGGACTAGTGTCTGTAGACCATCCCTGGTAACACTCTATATACCTTTGTGCAATACTGTGTGTAACAATATGCAACAATTCAACCTATCCTTTGCTTCTGCTCTCATCCATTTTGTTTAGAGTTTAAAATACATTACAGGCCATATATTTATTATACAGACATATTTATTACCAGATCTCTCTATTTATTAATTTAATTGAAGTTTTCTGACCATGGTATCCCAGCTTCTCCCCCCCCCCCCTAAATTTGTCTTGTTTTTCCACAGGAACACCAATATATTCAGTTGCGTGGGGTCCAGATTCAGAAAAGATTCTTTACACATCAGGAAAGCAACTAATTATCAAACCTCTTCAACCAAATGCTAAGATTTTGCAGGTAATGTTAAGCAGGGTTGCCGGGTCCCCCCTTACCACTGGCAGGGGAGTGGGGGGAAGTGTAGCCAAATACATGTTGGGGCACTCCTGGAGATTTGGGGATGAAGCCTAAGGAGGACAGGGACTTCAGTGGGGTATGGTGCCATAGAGTCCACCCTCCAGAGCATCTATTTGCTCCAGGGATCTGATCTCTGTACTCAGGAGATTAGGTGTAATTCCTGGGGATCCCCAAATCCCACCTGGAGGCTGGCATCCCTATGTTAATGTGAAATGGCATTTAGCATTGCATACATTTGCTGTGCATCAGACAGTCCTAAATGCATTAATCCTAATTGCTGCTCTGCTGCAGGCTTTGATATATACAAAAAACTTTACCTTTGGCAGGAGTGTTGCCATTTGTTTATGAATAATAATCTGCACATGATACGAAGTGTCAGTTTATGTAGGCTTGGATTCTAAGCCTTGCTTGCCCCTGCACAGAACCCTGTGGCAGAGGCAGCCCTCCACTGTGGGCCACAATCTGTGGCATTAGACATTTTTTGTGCAGGACCAATGTCTTTCAGTGGGACAGGAAGTACCAAACAGCAGAGGTCTGACATGGAGGACTGTCTCCTCAGCAGTAAATCCTCTTCCCTTCTGCTGCAGCTCCAAATAATCTGTGAAATGTTGCTCATGGGGGACAGAGGATCATCTGGAACAGTAGAAGGGAGGAGTCAGTGAAAATTGCTCCTTGTTATCTTAGTGGAAATTTTCCCTGGGATCCAGAACCAACTTAGAAATGGTGGCATCAATGTAAAGTTTAACCCTGGTTAAGAAATCAGAGAAAATGGGGCGTTTATGCTCACATAAGGAGATGCTGGGAGGAGAGTACTCAGTCTTGCAGGCCTCTCCTGATTTTTTAACCATGGTTAAGCAATTGGGAGTGAGATGAATACAGAAATGCTGAAAAATAGGAAAACTGATAAAAACAATGTTGCATATACGTTGCAGGATGTAACTACATAATAAAATTTATTCCATTTTAATTATTCAAAACAGACCAAAAGCGTACAAAGGTTGAGGAATTTCTAAATTTTAATTAACTAACTAGATGGTTAACGGTGATTAATTCCACATGGTGAGGATTCTGCAAATGTAGAGCCATGCACATTGGTGGTGGAGCTTCCACATGTAGGAATGTTCTGTGCACATTCCTCTGTATTTTTTTCCTTTCCACACATGTTGTGCAGCAGTTTCACATTGGTTCTTGGGTGTGGGTGTATGTGTGACTTAAATGGGGAAGGGAAATTGCTCCCTCTTGCCTCTTCCATGAGTGAAGCTCCACTAACAGAGGAGGAGGAAGGGAGTGACTTCCCTACAGCACATGTCTGTTACTCCATGCAGGTCCTGTGACCTAAGGAATACATTTTCTCAGGGTCAGAAAGGACTACTGGCAGGAGGGGAAAGCTGAGAAGGTCTGTGAACCTTGTGCAGTTGTTGTACAGGATCCATCCTGTTGTTTGCTGATTTAAATCTCATCAGTACTTACATGGCTCGACTTTTTTTTTTAATGTCATTTGTGAGCCAACTTGTCAGGTTTTTTGGGGGGGGGTTGGTTTTGCTGTCAAGTTGTAGCGAACTCAAGGCAGCCACATAGAGTTTTCAAGGCAAGGGACTAACAGATATGGTTTGCCGTTGTCTGTCTCTGCATAGCCACCTTGGACTTCCTTGGTGATCTCCCAGCCAAGTACTTACCAGGGCTGGCCCTGGGCATTTTCACATGGGATTTTTTTTGTCAGTTCTGGCCTCATACTCTTTCAGTTTATCCCTAGATTTCTGCTCACATTTCTGTACCTTTAGTTTTTACTTTTTGGGGGGGGGGGGGGTTAGACCATTTGTACTCTTATTGTTTTCTGCAAGCTGATTTTGAGTCACCTTTTCCCTCATGTGTAATGTTTCTGCTGGCTTACTTTGTCCCATCTTTTCCCATATACCTCCAAACCACTTTTCAGTGATTGGACTGTCATCATTGTCAAACCATTCACTCTCCTTCACCCCTGCCCTGAAGACGTGGTTTCATTTTTGTAAAAAGGCACTAAAATAACAATATGAAGAGGAGGAGGAGGAGATTCGATTTATACCCCACCCTTCACCTGGAGTCTCAGAGCGGCTTACAAACTCCTTTCCCTTCCCCTCCCCCCAACAGACACCCTGTGAGGTAGGTGGGGCTGAGAGAGCTCTTTTGAGAACTGCTCTTTTCAAGAACAGCTCTGACAGAACTACGGCTTACCCAAGGTATGCAAGTGGAGGAGTGGGGAATCAAAACTGGTTCTCCCAGATTAGAGTTCACGCACTTAACCACTACTCCAAACTGGCTCTACTGTTGATCTACTGCAGTAATGATAGGTCAAGGAGATTCTCTGAATTCCAGCTTTCATTTTTTAAACAAGTAAGTCTCTGGTCTCTGCCCTTGTCCCTTCCCTTACATCTCTGCAAAGGAGAAGGCTAGAGAATTTTTTTTTAAGGAAGCTGAGATATCAGAGAACCTTTTTAGTATATGAGATCTTATGAGATAAGGTTAGCTTAGGCCAGGGGTGGGCAAACTGTGGCTCGGGAGCCACATGTGGCTCTTTCACATATATTATGTGACTCTCGGCAGGATGGCTGGGGAAGCTAAATATCATTGGACAAGTTAATATCATTATCAATATCTGCTTTTACCCCTTTTGTTATTATTTTTGGCAGTCTCATTTAATGTTAATAAAAAGCAAATTTGCTTATTTTCCAATAAAAGCAGGTAATATTTGTTCATGTCTTGTGGCTCTCAAACATCTGATGTTTATTCTATGCGGCTCTTACGTTAAGCAAGTTTGGCCACCCCTGTTCTAGGTGGCTCTTACACTGAGCAAGTTTGCCCACCCCTGGCTTAGGCTATCAGATATGCTGGTATTTTTCTGAAATAACTGAATTAACTGACATAATGCTCTGGTATTAATTAATGTTTTGAAGCAAGTTTTATACACATAGTTTTCACAATATGCAAATAATAAAAACATATCCTAGATTGTTTGTTATATCGTCTTTTTCCCAGTGGAAAGCCCATGATGGAATTATTCTCAAAGTTGATTGGAATTCTGTGAATGATCTTATCCTGTCAGGTGGAGAAGACTGTAAATATAAGGTGTGTATTTTTATTTAATTACTAAATCTTAAATTATGTCAGTACAATCAAATAGACAGTATGTCACCAACCATCACAGAAATATGCAATTATATAACAAGAGCTAATTATATAGTACCCATTGAATAAGATTTAACTTATTTATTTATTTTAGGATATGTGAACAATCTTTATTTTTGGCTAAATTCTTATGCTTTTCCCCAATTTTGCTATGACAAAAATAGACAAGCAAAGATACTGGTACTTTCATTATAAAATTAGTTAAATAGAAACATTAAAATAGTAAATGTTAAAGCCGTAAAGTAAAATGCAATGACTTGGATCACAAATCATATGGAAGCAGCTAAATCAATTTTGAGTTAACTTGGTTCCCGGTTCTTCAATATATGGCAGATAATCGTTTTGGTTCCCTGATGTTGATTATATAAGCTGAATTTTTTCTCCCCCTTTTATTGCTTTATATTTATTTCTTAGTTTTTAATATTTGTATTAACACTTCATTAATAAATTTTTAAAAGACAGTCGCTTATCTATGGGGTAGAATCTTGAATACCACCTTCTCAAGGCCTACAAACTATTGTCTTTTCGGAGATATAGGACAATTCTGGGTTTAGAAAAGCATGCCTAGCTTCACTCTTTCCTCATTCCATGACACTGGCCTTGGTTATGGATGCAATGATTTATTTATTTATTCACCACTTTTTTTCCCCTGAAGACTGAAACTGCTTACAGGTGTAACATCAGATTGCAGTAACCCAATAAAATCAAACCATGTACTTCCAACATCATATACAGAAACCTGAAACAGCTTGAAGTATGTAAGACTCCCCTATCAGCCCCCAACAAAGGCTTAGTGAAACAGGGAGTGATAATGCCCTCTGCACATCCATTATGTGGACTCTCTAAGCATCAGCCTTGCTAAAGCTGATGAGAGTGGGGCTGATTTGCAGGAGGGTGCAGCAAGAGGCCAAGGAATCTAGCTGGTTCCCAAGAATGTAACCTGTGATGCAGTATAGGTGAAGGAATGATTCTGTACCATATCTCTTTGCTATCGCTTTAATGACAGACGCCTTTGCATTTTAAGTATGGAGTAAGAGGCAGAGTTGAGTCTTCCACAGTTGCAGATTGGGTATAGTAGTAACTAGATTTGGGGACAAGACTGGAAGTCACTATTGCGCCCCCTAATATGGTACTTAGGGTTTCCAACCTCTAGATGGGGCCTGGAGATCTTCTGGAATTAGAGCTCCAGATAACAGAGATCAGTTCCCCTGGAGAAAATGCTCTGATAGATGGACTGTGTGGCATTTTTCCATGCTGAGGCCCTTCTCATCCTCAAACTCTGCCCTTCCCAGGCTTTACCTCCAAAATCTCCAGGTATTTTCCAGCCTGGAATTGGCTACCCTGACGATACTGTAGCCTGCTTCTGTATTTTTTAAATATGATTCATACTCATAAATGTGTAACAAGCCTTTGAAATGAGACATGATTTCTCAATATCTTTAGAGGTGATTTGTTTTCATTTATGTTTGTTTCTTAGGTGTGGGACAGTTATGGTCGGCTGTTGTACAGCTCTCAGTCACATGAGTACCCTATCACTTCTGTTGCTTGGGCTGTGGATGGGGAGTTATTTGCTGTGGGGTCCTTTCATACATTACGTCTTTGTGATAAAACAGGGGTAAGTAACAACTCTTGACAACAGCTAGGTATCAAAATAGATTAATAACACAGTAAATAATCCAGAAACTATACCTTCATTGAAAGAGAGTACTTCAGTGTTTGTCCAGTTTACTTCTCTAGGAATGATTCCTTTCAACTCTTCTGTGTCATATGAAGAACTGGTCACGAGGGCCAGGGTACAGTCAGGAACAGCATGGCATACGTTCCATAAGGGAGAAATCTGCAGACACCCCAACTGGCACGCTTTCTATTCACACAAGGTTCCAACCCATTGTTTGTTAAGAAGATGTATTTGCTGTTAGAATCAAGCATTTTGTAGTTCTGAACATTGATGGGTCGTTTAAATATGTTCTATGATACAGGAAGCTGTCTCCTTTGACTGATGCTGCAGGTTAAATTAATTGATAAAAACCCTCCAGAAATCAAACAGGTCTGATAAGATTTGCAACTGTTCTATAGGAACTGCTGATGGTGTGACAGTCCATGTTGGAGTATGTGTGCACATGTGTGCTAGGTTGACCAGGATTTATAGTGCCTGTCACATAATCAAACCACATCTCAGAGGCTGTTAGGAAGTTGAAAAGGGCTTTGGTGATGGCCTTTTTTATTGCAGTCGTACACTGTCTCGACATTTTCAGTGAGTTATCTACTATGGCCCCAAGATCTCTCTCTTGGTCAGTCTCCACTAGATCGGACCCCATCAACGTATGTTTATAGTTAGGATTTTTGGCCCCAATGTGCATCACTTTGCACTTGGCCACATTGAGCCCCATTTGCCACGTTGACCCCCATTTGCCCATCCTTGACAGATCCCTTTGGAGTGCCTCCCACTCCTCCCTGGTTTTCACCACCCTGAACAACTTCGTGTCATCCACAGATTTAGCCACTTCACTGCTTACTCCCAACTCCAAATCATTAATGATTTCTGTACAGTCTTGCCATTATTTTTCTTTTTGACATTAACACTTTTCCCATGTTTGGCCAGGCTCTAAAGCAGGGGTGGCCAACCTGTGGCTCGGGAGCCACATGCGGCTCTTTCACACACATTGTGCGGCTCCTGGCAGGGCGGCTGGGAAAGCAAAGGAGAGGCATGCTTTTTCTCTCTTTCTCCCTTCCTTCCTCCCCTCCTCCCTCCCATCTATTTGCTTTCCTAGTTTCTCTCTCTCTCTTTCCACTTCTTTAATTCTTTCTTTCCATCTCTCTCTTTTTCTCTCTCTCTCTCAATATCATTAGCAAACAAGTAATATCATTATCAATAACCGGTTTTCCTCGTTTGTTTTTATTTTTGGCAGTCCCATTTAACGTTAATAAAAAGCAAATTTTCATATTTTTAAAAATAAAAACGTGTGTGTGATATTTGTTTCTGTCTTGCGGCTCTCAGACATCTGACGTTTATTCTATGTGGCTCTTACGTTAAGCAAGGTTGGCCACCCCTGCTCTAAAGCATTATCCAGCTAGTACTGTACTCTCAAGAGGGTACTGGTTCAGTTAATTTCTAGCTGTCCTCCATGCCATGTGGCAAGCCATTTTAAAAGTGAAGTTGAGTTTCAAGAACAGGTTTATCATACAACTTGGAAGTTTTTGTTTTTTAGAAAAGGTGTTAAAATCCTACTTGTCTGTATACAAGTGCTTGGATTTGCCTACAGTTGTCTTCTGGGATCTTTTATCTCCTCAGCTGCAATAGTACAAGATTCAATACAGGTCACTTTTTAAAATTCTGGAGACTTACATAAATTAAAGTATCTTCAGCTGACAACCCACACAGTGTTAGATAGTCTCATATAACCTTCAGACCTTTGTGGTTTCGTTTTGCTTTATTTGGTGGCGTGATCATTTTGTTGGTTCTTTGCAACCATTTGGTTCATTTTGTGATTGACTGTAGTGGTGACCTAATTTCTATTTTTATTTGCTTTTTAATAATTTCCCATTAATTTCAGTGGACAAATTATAACTTTCTATTTTCGGTTTCTTTTTGGACGGTATTTGGCAGGATGGAAGCCCTCCATGAGTGAACCATGCCTGTTAAATTTCATCTTTACACACCGGGCTTTTGTTGTAGGGACAACTGAATTATGCTAATTTTAAAAGTATTCTTCTCACCCTACCACATGCTTTTATGGACAATTTGAATGAAACTCACAGGGAGACACAGACACTGACATATTAATTAGGAACCATGGAATGGCTAGGAATTTACTGATTTAAAGAACACATCAAAAACTCATACATTTTTTTTAAATTATTTATTTATTTATTTTCTATTCCACCCTTTCCAAGGGCGGATTTTCATTCCATGGGAGTATTCACTTAGTTGATCTAAAATGTACATAGGTTTTTTATGTTTTTTCAGTTCCCTCCCAATAATGAGACTGTTTCAGAATGGAATAAAAGGAATAATCATTTAGCACCTTTTATATAGCTGCTATGTATATAATTGCTAGCCCAGAACTGTCAATCACATTGGCTCTTGCCTGACCTCCCCCTCCTCCCCCTGTATCTGTTTGCAAGTCATCTTCCATATGGAGAAGAAAAAGATCCTGGCAGTTAGAAGCAGACTAGCACAGAAGGAAAGGGGGGATGGGAGAAGCCAATGAACCATCTATCCAACATGATTCAAAGCCACTTTGGATGCCTTTTCTTTGGTTTGGAGCACTTGGGGTCAGGATCCTGCTTTATCTGGGTGTCCCTTCAAAGTGGCTCCAGGGTGAGGTGATTCATTTTGAAGTGCTTTTCATCACTCGCAATCAGTGGTGTTAAAGCCTCTTGGTGTTTAGTGGCAAAGAGAATTTTTACCCATGTAAGTGTTTGTGTATATTGCCTTCTTTATGTACTATAGGGATAGTAAAGAAAGGGAAAAGAAAATTTATCCGGCTACTTAACCCTATCTAACAATATTTTTGTTAGTAATTTCTTAGAGGCCAACAAGATGTAGTTTTATTTATTAAAAACTCTTAATATTCTCAGTGAAGATGCACCATGATACACCGTGATACAATCTACTCAGGCCTGTTTACAGAATAATAATCTTTAAAATGCTTTGCATAAAGGAATTTTAAGGGGGAAAAAATTTACAGTAGCTAAAGCCAGATATTATCTATTCCTTTGCAGCAGTCAGGAATAATTTATGAGATTTGCCTCCATACGTTTTTGCTGCTTCATGCAAGTTTTTCCCCCCTCTTGACTTAAATATAAATAGCTGCTCAAGGATTAGCTGTGCTGGTGCTGAGAGAGGAGAGAGAATGAGTCACATAACCAGTGTGATAGTGTTTGAAGAGAGCCAGACCTGCCTTTCTGGTCAACACAGACATTTTTATTGTGTCTGATGTAATGGAGCTGAATCAGCGAATTGCTCCCTCGAGAGCCATCAGGAGATATACATATCATTAACCCTTCTGCAGCATATGCAACTAGTTACGAAGCATAATTTAATTAAATCTGCTAACATATATAGTGTTTTGCTTCCATCCCTTTTTGGCTCGCTCTCTTTGTTCTAATATCATGTATGTGTCTTTTTAAAAAACATCAAACAAATAGCCTGCCTACTGCCTCTTTTGTAGTTGTAGGGTCTCTTTTTAATGTGCCATTCACATTTGGGGAAAGCAAAATCAGTATTTAAATTAGCTTTGGTGGTTGCTTTTAAAATGTGTGCCAGGCATATGTCATGTTGAAAGCCAAACACTTATATCAGTACTCTACAAAAAAAATTATATATAATTTGGTCCCATTTTAAAAGATTCTAAGCTCCTTTTAAAAAGACCAGAAAGTTTGTAGCCTGTGACTATTCATACATACCTTGTGGGTGATTTCCTGTGGGTCTGCATGCTTGCTTTGACTCTGTTGGTCATGTTGCAATACTCTTACACAGAAATAGAAATCAGGAAGGACTGAGGCCTTCTAATATTCCCCCACCCCCGCAGTTACAGAAGACAAGCGAAACGCCTTACTCTGTGTGAGAGGAGTCCTTTCTCAGTGCTCCAAAGAATGAAAGACGCTTATACATAAAGCATCAAAAGTAACTTTATAAATAAGCCACAGTCAGTTTACTTAGATTATTAATGTCAGCTAATATATCTGACAGATGTGATTTTTTAAAAAATTTGTTCATAGCAATTTTGTCAAATGTATCCTCTGTATAAATGGTGTCTTGGCTATTCTGCTGTTTTCCTGGGGGTTAACTGAGCCTATTAGACAATTGTTTGTGAGGTGTTTATTGTAGTTGTAATATTCTTTTGCAGGTTTTAAAAAATGCTTTTATTACCATATAAACTAGAACAGCAGTACAAACAACCATTGAACAGAGGAGAACAACAATCGATCGTAATAACCTGCACAGTACTGCAAAGAAATTTAATGCAGTTGTTTAGTCTGTCTTGATACATTATCTGTGTAATTTTGTTACAACTAAATGCATTTTCCTACTGGATATATTGTAGAAATCCTGTAGAATTCCGCTGTGTATTAACTTTAATTATATTCTTGATCTCATCACTCTGTGGAGTAAGGTGTCTCCCATGTTTTATTATATTATTTCACAGGAATATCTTGTTAAAGATTCTGCTTTGTAAAAACTTTGCCCGTCACTAGAGAGGCAATTGAGGACATGTTTGTTTGATCTTGTTGTGTATTCTTAATTGCTAGTTAAAACTTAAAAAGAAAAGAAAATTGGCAGGCAGGAAGGAGACCTGCGCATTTCAGAGCCCAGCTGGGAGGGTGTTCACTGAACTTTCACATTCCCACTGTGATTCCTGTCAGTGAGGCTGGACCAGGATCGCTAAATGAAGTGGTGTACTCTTCTCTATGGAACTGAATGTTAACCACTAACTTCTGTGTGAGAAAATAGTTGGATAGAGTACTGGGGTGGGAGATAAGGAAGACAAGGAAAGTGTGGAGAATACTGTTGTGTGGACACTGTTACCACTGCAGATATTTCTGCATTTGCAGCAGCAATGTAAGCTGCACTGAGAATCATTTCCACTTGGAAGCAGCCTAAGGTCCTTTCTGCACTAACAGCTCACTGTAGCTTACTCGGGAGAATCTGAGCAGTTGAGCCTTTAAGGTTAACGTCGTATTTTGTGTCCCTGCAGATGGGCTTTGGGGAAGAGGGAAAAGATTCCTCCCTAGGGCCCAATGTGCAAAGGATGGAGGAGTGTCAAATGCCCCCCCCCTGCAAACTAGAAGCATCAAATTCCCAGAGGACCTCCCCAAGCTGCCCCTCTGCCTGCCCTCCAAGTTGTGTGCTAGGTGAAAATTAAATAGAAGTGGAAATAGGGATGAGGGGATGGGTGGAGATGACTAAATCCGCATCAAGTAGTCTGCTTATTATTCCCTCTGAATCAGAAGCTGAAGAGCAAAAAGGTCCAGGGAGAAAACCGCTTTCAGATTCCCTGGAGCAACGCCGTGATGACTTCGAAGTCACCTCCAAGTAGCCATAAAACAATGCAGAATCTGGAAAGAGCCATGATGGAGGAGGAAAGTGAGAGTGGGGTGCAATGCGGAGGGAGATTCTGCTTCCATTGTGGCTGTGGACAAACCGGGGGGGGGGGGTGGAAAGACAGGTGCAGAAAAGACCTAAGATAAGAAGCAGCCCTTAGTTTAAGCCTAGACAAATTTTCTTTGGTTCTTTGAGCTGTCCCAAAAAATTCGAGGCCAGGGTTTTGGATTTAAAGACTATATTTCCTAGTTACTGCTACCACAAAACAAAATACTAAACCTCTTACAGATTTTCATAATTTTATTCAAGGTATGACAAAAGTGTTGTAGTGTAAGTAAATATGGAAGTAACTCTGGTTGTCAACAGAATAAAAATCTTAACTCTAACCCTAACCTAGCTTTCCTCTGATTTCTCATAATTCTATCACTACTTTAAAAAACTCAATTTAATTGAATATTGGAGCCACTATAGAAAGCAATCAGTTAAGAAATGAATTAATCTACCACCACAGGATGGTATAAAGTTAACATATAACCAAGCAATAACAAGAATTTCATGCATAGGCATTTTATGTCATTCAGGAAAACATATTCTAATGTGAAATGATAAAGAAGCTTGTAATTTCACTGAGGATTGCAGAGAAAAACAGTACAATAAAATCATTGCTAAAAATACTAGGTACCATTATGACATTTCTAAGTGGCATGGCAGCCTGGCACCTGGGTTTTTTTGAGCCCTGCCTTGGCTACTGTTCTATTATTATCAGCAGCAGTAACCTAAAAAACTAGTTGTGTTTACAAAGCAAACTGCTTTTATCTTCTCCACAGAGCTTAATAACATCCTAAATCTATATAGTACAACGCAGTCAGGCTACCTTCAATTAAATCTCAATCTTACAATAAAGTTCTAAAAGTGAAGAAACCAAACCTCAAGTGATCCTTTTCTGGATTTTTTTACATTAGTGTGTCTACCTACATAAATCAACAGAAAGGGAACAAGAAAAGTAACCAGAGATTATAAAGCAAATTGGTTAATAACGATTTCACAAAATCACAACTAGAGGCTGAATGACTGTTGGTTTGTACTGTGGGGGAGGACCTACATGAGGAAATTAGCCCCTTGGAAAAGCATACATATCAAGGTTTTTCAGCTGGCATATTGTTACCTCATCTACTTACACTAGAAATAATTGGGTAAGATTAATCCACAACTTGACAAGGTAGTGCAGCAAAAATTCCAGTGTCGTTTTTTTCTGGTAGCAATCTTGTCCAAGCCAATGTATTTTGATACAATAAGACTGACTATCATTCTGATACAAACATTTGAAGGAAAATAGTGTATTTTAGTCATCTCCCAGAATGTTGTCCACCATCTGCACTGTCCAGATGCTCTTCAAAGACTTCAATCTGGTCTCAAAGTTACCAAGACAGTGGCAAAAACCTTATTGTGTAGGGGGGGGGGGCACAGCTGGAACACTGAGAAAACTAAGAAAAGGTATAGCCTGAACATAGATAGTTTTAAGCTTCAGTTTATTAGCCCTCATCCCATTATTTTCTGAAGGCTGTTGTTCAACAGTTTTACTAGAATCCATGAAAGTAGATCAAATTGGTCATTCGTCCTCATGATTGTAATACTAAGCTTCAAATCCTCCTATAATCTTGCTCAGCAATTTTGTGTAGATGTTAAATACCACAGAAAACAAGATAGAATGTTGTGGCATATTGTCCCAAAGAATAGCAGCAGTCCTCCAGGAACAGAGGCTATAATCTGGCAGGACTGAAATGCAATGTCTCTGTCTCCTATCATTTTCACATGGTGCAGTAGGATACCTTGGATAATAGTACAAAATATTGCTGAGAGGTTCAAAAGAATCAACACCTCTGAACTCTTCCTGTCCATCTCTTGACAAAAATTGTTCACTAGTGCAATGGAGGATATTGCTGTCCCAAATCCCAGCCTGAAACCAGACAGAAATGGTTCTAGGTTTCATTTAAAAGACCCAGACTCTGTTCCATCAATAAATTCTCCATAATTCTTACACAAGTATGCTAAGTTTCAGCCTAGCCAGTAACTGAAGGAGACCACTCACTGTTCAGAAGGGCTCCATTGGACAGTACTTTGTGGACGCAGTGGTGGCAGTGAACAGTGATTTGTTGTCATCACCCCCCCAAGGAATAAATTTTGACATAGGTTCTAGGTCGTAATTGGTTGTTTTCCTTATGAGTTTTATCCACTTACACTCTCCTGGAGTTTCATTGCATGTAGTTCAAAGCTGTATCCAGATGCCTAGGAATAGATTGTGTCAATAGTCCAGGTCATTTCCTGATTCGGGGGATTGGCCAAGGCTGACAACTAGGGGTGTGCAAGGAATTTCTTTTTTGGGTTTTTTTCCCCCCCAGATTCAGGTATAAAAGAGCTGAATTTATTCAGCATTCCCAAATATTCCCAAATACCACTATTGGCATTGTATTTGGATTTGGGAAATATTCAGTAATACAGAATATATTCGGCTCCATTATACCCTATGGGGCCATTATATTCAATGGCAAATCTCTTAGGGTATATTCAGTGAGTTGGGGGAGGGGTTTGAGGTAGAGGCACCAAATTTGCAGTAGCTGCTGCAGCCTCTCCCCAAAAGGACCCCCAGGTTTCAAAAAGATTGGGCCAGGGGGTCCAATTCTATGGGCACCCAAAGTGGGTGCCCCCATCCTCCATTGTTTCCAATGGGAGAAAAATAGCAAGGCAATACAAGCCCAGCAGAATGTCCCAGAGAATCTCTGCAGTAGAAGGTGAAGTGTGTGTGTGTGGGGGGGATTTTTGCAAGGCCAGCAGCATAACCAGTGCAATGTGCCCAGCAGAACCAGTGCCACTGTGGCAGTGTTAAAACCCAACAGGACTAAGGTCAGATCTGAGAATATGAGAACCTCTGGAGTGGAGGGGGGGAGAGACAATTTCTGCAATGACAGCAGAACCACTACAACAGGGGTGGCCAACCTCGCTTAACGTAAGAGCCACATAGAATAAACGTCAGATGTCTGAGAGCCGCAAGACAGGAACAAATATCACACACACGTTTTTATTTTTAAAAATATGCAAATTTGCTTTTTATTAACGTTAAATGGGACTGCCAAAAATAAAAACAAACAAGGAAAACCGGTTATTGATAATGATATTACTTGTTTGCTAATGATATTGAGAGAGAGAGAGAAAAAGAGAGAGATGGAAAGAAAGAATTAAAGAAGTGGAAAGAAAGAGAGAGAGAGAAACTAGGAAAGCAAATAGATGGGAGGGAGGAGGGAAGGAAGGAAGGAAGGAAGGAAGGAAGGAAGGAAGAGAGAAAAAGCATGCCTCCCCTTTGCTTCCCCAGCCGCCCTGCCAGGAGCCGCACAATATGTGTGAAAGAGCCGCGTGTGGCTCCCGAGCCACAGGTTGGCCACCCCTGCACTACAATGTACCACTGCCCAGCAGCAGAACCCTTTGTCATTGTGACAAATGCCAGGCCAGTTCAACAGGACTGGTTTCAAGCACAGAATCCAAGCAAGGGGGAGGTGGGTTGCAGGACAGCAGAACCAGTGCAGTAGTGGCTGCCCAGCAGCAGAACCCAGTGCCAACTTACTAGTACCCAGCAGCAGAACAATAACACTTTTTGTGGCAAATGGCAGCTCAACATTACTGGGCTTCTGTGTATTGGGCTGGCCTTGGTTCAGATGGGCTAGCAAAACTGCCTGCCCACCCTGCACTTTTGAGTGTTCAGCTAGGCTTCTACTGCCCTTGTTTCTGCCCCTCCCCCAATTTTTTAAACCCTGCTGCCATTCCCTGGTGTGACTTTGGTTAGTTCTGTTGCTGCCACATTGGCACTGCGTTCTGCTGCTTGGCACTTGTAAGGTGACACTGGGTTTTGCTGCTGGACCCTAGTATGTGGGTTCTGCTGCTGGGCACTTGCAGAACCCCCCTCCTTAGTTTCTACTTCAGAGATTCTCAGATTTAACCTCAGTCCTTTTAGGTTTTGGCATTGCCACAGTGGCACTGGTTCTGCAGGACACATTGCACTGGTTATGCTGCTGGCCTTGTAACCCCCCCCCCCCCCCCCCACACACACACACACACTTCACTTTCTACTGCAGAGATTCTCTGGGACATTCTGCTGGGCTTGTTTTGCCTTGCTATTCCCCCCCCCCCCCCCAATTGGAAACAGTGAAGGATGGGGGCACCCGCTTTGGATGCTCATAGAATTGGACCCCCTGGCCCAATCTTTTTGACACCTGGGGGTCCTTTTGGGGAGAGCCTCCAGCAGCTACACTGCAAATTTGGTGCCTCTACCCTAAATCCCCCACCCCCTGCTGACCACTTTACAATAACTGGTGACCAAGGACTTTATTTTTGGTTGCTTACAGAAGCACTGACAACATTTCCTAATTGGAAGAAATACACATGTTGCCACTTTTGGTTCTCATAGAACTTTTTTATTCTTTAGGGAGAAACCAAAAGGTTCAAGCATATATTTCTGTAGAAATGTGTTTAAAAATCATTTTAACAGAGTTGAAATTTTACTGTTAGTGCTTTTAATATGCTCCTTAGAAATCAAGTATACATTTTAATGTTCTGCACATATCCTGAAACCAAGTTTAGGCTGGATAATTTATATATGCTGATTTACAGTACTTGAAACAAGATCTGATTTTTTGTTTACTTTTCCTAAGAAATAAAGTGGTTTGGTTTGAAATCTTTCTTCAAGAGAGGCAGAGGTAACCTTGTCCCAGTTATAATACAATGTTAAACTTTTCTAATTAAGACACTGAACTACAGACCGGAAGGTCGGTAGTTTGGCAGTTCAAGACCAGAGTGCCGCGTGACGGAGTGAGCTCCCGTCTCTGGCCCCAGCTCCTGCCAACCTAGCAGTTCGAAAGCAAGAAATTGCAAGTAGATAAATAGGTACCAGTTCAGTGGGAAGCTAACAGCGTTCCGTGCACCTTGGCATCCAGTCACGCCAGCCACATGACCACGGAAACATCTTCAGACAGCACTGGCTCTTTGGCATGGAAACGGAGATGAGCACTGCAACCCTAGGGTTGTATTAGACTGGCTTTCAAGCAAGGGAAACCTTTAGCTTTACTACCCAGATTTCCCAGTAGTTTAGATTTCAGCTTTAAAATCATTGGGTTGGATCCTGCCAGATTTTTCACTCATTGTCAGCCAATTCTCCTTCTTATAGCTCCTGTCCTACATGGTGTTTGTCTATGCTGAACCCATGATGCCCACCATAGGCATTTTGTTAGATACCAGGAGGTCCCTCTTCCATCACTGGAACAGATGGTTGGCTCCAGCCCTTTATTTATCTGTCACAGGTTGCTCAGGTGTAAATTTTCTTTGTAAAAAAGGAAGGAGTTGAGGTAAAAGTGTGAACCCTGTCATACATTTTCCATGGGTAAATTCTCTTTGCAGTTGGCTAGAACAGAATTAGCAGTTACTAGGGCTGAAGAGTCCTGATTTTAAAAGCCTGCAATGAGGTTAGGTGGCACCGTTGGAAGCCTTGAGTTAGTGATTTACAGAAAAAAGAAGGTTGAGTTTACAGTTTCAGGTTTCAGTAACTGGAAGAAGGCTTTCACACTTCTTTAATTCTGCAAGTTATATAAAATAGTTGCCTTGGAGAGCATTTTTATTAAGCTTATACAGAATAGGACTGTAGTATACACTGTATATTATTGATTTGTTGTATGTTCTATCACGCTCTTACAGCATTGTTTTTATTTTTTGTAAATCCATTTTCTGCATTGCTTGACATCGCATGTTTGATACTTTTTTTGCACTTTTATAATTTTTGTATGCCTAGTCCTATTGCGTTGTTATTAGCTCTCTCATGCTGTTCAGTTACAATGTTCTGTACTGTGTAATCCACTGAGTCTCAAGTAGAAAATTGGTAAATAACTAATAAAGTAAATAAATGATGATGGGCTGACCCCCACTGTACTCATTCCCCCCCCCCCCCAAAAAAAATTTCTGGCTACGGGCCTGCTGTTGCATCTGCATTCACTACAGTTAGTGCTAACCAATGTTCTCTTGCTTAATGCAGTATCTAGTTTGGCCCCATCTGCGGATTGGTGCCACACTTACCCAAAAAAGGTAGTTCTGCAAACTTGGGGGACTTCCCTGGTTTGCAGAAAAATCTGAAAACTTTTTAGAAATGTAGGAAACACATTCATTGTCTTTACATGTGCATAATGGAATTTTTTTTTTTACAAAGTATGTGTAGAAAAAGTAACAGGGTTCCTCCATTTCTTCTCGTGCACCTAGTATTCATTCTGACAAATATTTCTGTATCTTTTTGCAGTAGAATCCACTTGTACTGGAAGGAAATGCCCTAATGCTGCCAATGTACAAAACAGACTGTTTATCTTGTTTGAATTTGTAATTTCGGCCAACAAATTAACACACACATCTATATTACAGGAAATTTACAGTGCAATCTGAAGCAAAGTTACATGCTTCTAAACCTATTAACTCTGTTTAGGAATGCGCTGTAACTTGGTAGAGCATGGTTCTTTATTTAGAGTTCCAGCAAATTGTTGATTAATACTACTGTTGTAGCAGATGTTGGGATGATTCATACTACTGCTCATGCATATTCGTATTACTGATTACTCTGAAGATCTGAATGATTTTTCTCCTTATCAATCTTTACTCCATGCCTCAGTCACTTGATTCATCATCCATGTTGGCTTGAATGTATATTTTTGTATATATCCTTATCACGTTCTTGCTATAACTTGGTAGAGCATGGTTCTTTATTTAGAGTTCCAGCAAATTAAGTATGAAAGCTGCCTTCTTCAATGGCAACAACCACTCATTAGTTATGTAGAAGATGGCTGACATTATTAGTGTTACATGCTCTCTCCACTGCAAGTATTGGGAAGCTCCAGAGGTGGCATTACTAGGTTTAGTTTTCTTTGAATGAGAGAGCACTGGACACTTAACAGTGTCTTGGTATTATCTGCTTTATTTTCCAGTATGCAAGCAGTGCATACAGGAAACAACCATTGTCAGCACACAGGCAGCAGATGCCTAGACAGCTACTTGTGTAGTCCCCACCCTACTCCACACTGTATTCCTAGTTCTAATCTACTCCAGTCACAAGTCTAGCACTCTCTCCCCTATGCTGCTCCAGCCTTTGTTGTGGCTGAAATGGAACTTGCATGTATATTCCACAAAAGTTATAATGCAGGAAGGCCACATGAAAGCTGACACCACAATAAACTTCTCAGACTCTAAAGCATCACAGCATGTTAAAGTCTCTTGCTGCAGTATACTTAACACGGCTGGCTGCCCCTCTGGAATAGTTTTTTGCTGACAGAGTATAGTTGCTCTCGTAGCTGGAGAACCAAAAATTTAACCACGAAAGGGAAAGCACCCTTTCCCTGCATGTGGTTCAAATATGATTCATAAAGTGTGTATACATGTGTCGGTTGTTTGGTAGCATTCTCTGAGAAGGAGACACCTGCAGAAGAACCACAAAGAGAACACTTCTTTTACTATTTTTTTGCCCATCCTATCATACCTCTCAAAAATGTTTTGCAAGAGTATTCTGCTTCTCATAACAAAAGTTCAATGTTGTTAAAAAAAATTAGATGGGGCAGTAACAAATTAGTTCCTTAAGTGTGTTTTTCTATTTACAAATACATTGTCGATATCTAACATGGAGTTCTATATGTACATGTATTAGGTTACATACATATGTTTACATGTAAGAATGCTATTTTCCTTTGCACTTATTCAGTTCTCCATACAAAACCCAGATGTATTATATGGCTGTATATTCAAAGCTTACTTTCTTGGCTTCAAAAAATATATTTACCATTTGTTTAGTGCTCTCAGTGTTCTGGTTACCAAACAAAATACAGAAGTGAGATTGTTCCTGGCCAGATGGTTTTTAATCTGGGACAAAATTATAATGTGGGACAAAATAAATCATTTTTGTAGTAGACTTACTTGTTGTTATAGTAGACATTAATTTTTAAATTTAAATATTTTCCAGTGGTGTTATGCTTTAGAGAAACCAAACACTGGCAGTCTATTTAATATCGCTTGGTCTATTGATGGCACACAACTAGCTGGAGCTTGTGGAAATGGACATGTGATTTTTGCCCATGTTGTGGAACAGCGCTGGGTGTGGAAGAATTTTGAAATAACTTTAACTAAGAGAAGAACCATGGAGGTATGTGTAGGATGTTTTACATTTTCTGAATAACAGAGTATTTCTTAAACACATGGGCTTACATCCAAATTTACTGCAAAAAGGGACAGAGTTCATGGAAGGGATCTTTGCTAATTCCTTCTTTAGCTCCCAGTATTCCCCGTAAAGCTGTTTCTGAAGGTAAGGAGACCCTTTTAAACAGTGTGGGTAAAGCACAGGAGGTCATCGTGGGAAGGGAAAACTGTTTGAAGTCTCTCCTGTCTTGCTCAGTCTCTTGTATGAACAGAGTAAAAGTTTGTGCAAGAGGTGGGGCCAAGCTCCCATTCCAGTGCAGCCCCCACACCACTTCCCATACCATTCATGTGGTTCCCTTCATCTTCCCAACCACCTTTTTGAGGGGAACAAGACCTTGCAGAAGGAAAAGAAGATCCATTCAGGCCACGCTATGTTTGATACAAGCGATCGCTCACAGTTGTGATCTTGTAGAAAACAGTATGTCTAAATAACTTTTTGAGTTGTCAGATTAACTGAATGAATGAGTAATATCAGTCCATTGGGCTAGGCAAGTCATCCAAGAGGAGACTTCTGCTTTAGGCTGATCCTGCATTGAGCAGGGGGTTGAACTAGATAGCCTGTATGGCCTCTTCCAACTCTTTGATTTTTTTGATGCTATAACAGTTAGCTAGGTTTAACAGTTTTCAGAATGTTCCTTCCTGGTGAGATGAATATGTGGTCTAATCTATTTATGAACTGGTGCCACTGGTCATAATCCTCCGTGATCTTGTTCATGTGAAGAAGACTTCTCTGAAATGAGTATGCTGTGAATTGCACCCTAAATTACTGCATGACTGGAAATTCAAAATCAAAAGTCTTTTTTGTGCTAGAAATTATTTTAAAGCAGCTGGCAACAAAGGCACAGCTGCAGAAGCAATGTATAATAGTCTGCACACAGCCTGTGTTTCTTGGCTTTTTTTTTTCAAACTCGCCTTGTATACAGCTGTGGTTTACCATCACAGCAGCTGCAGCATTGTTGGCTGTCACCATAGAACACTTTTTTCAGCCAACAGTCAGGGTAACAAACATATCTGTTTGCTTTGATCTCAAAATCGGTACAGTAGTTGGGCACAGATGATAAAAGAGCATAATCTAACTGATTCTTGTTTAGAACATTTCAGTCCCAGGTTAACATATTTCCAGCTAGGTAAATATGTCTATTGTGAGATGCTTTACCACTTGATGCATTGCATCATCTCCCTTGCCTTAGAGAATTACAGTCTTTTAAACTTTATATTTCTACGATCAGATGCCTAACAGCAGAGTTTAAAACACTTTATATTAAGCCTTAGTTGTTTTTTTTTTTAAATCTCATTACTGAAAGTGAAGCAAGATGCCAAAATGGGCTGCAGTTATAAAGGTAGACTCTTTTAACGTATCATGGCCTAAATTTAAAACCAAAAAGCCTTTCTGAAACCAAATGCACAAATGGGTATTTTTACCTGCTAAATGTTCTGACCGACCAGACACTGACTCATAACCCACCCAGAGGACAGAGAGATAATATACAATTTCTGTTGTTACAAGTTTTCCCAATTATACAGTCAGTATTAGAGTTCAAATCAAGCTTTTCAGTGTTGGGTGCCCAACATTAGGCTCCCAAATCTGTAGGCACCTAAATATCTTTTGGTCTGAAGTGAAGTCTTCTTTGATGCTGAATATATAATTGGGAAAACTTGCAACAACAGAAATTCTATATTGGCCATCTGTCCAGTGGGTGGGATGTTATGAGTCAGTGTCTGGGAATATAGAAGACAAATTGGCAGGTAAAAATTCATATTTTTGCATTCATTCCCAGACATCGAATCGTAACTGATGATTCTGTCTAGTAGTCCCTGAAGCTTTAGTCATATTTAGTTTGAAAAGTTTCGTGAGATAGGTATACACTAGAGTCTTCACTAGTACTGTATGTGAAAGACCTATGGATGCTGATAGTGAGTACATTTAAATTCTTGGATGGAGGTTCTCTGAAGACATTAGAAGAACCAGCTTACATTTTTAGTTTTGAAGCAAGAAAAATGCAAGGTTAGCGTGGCATTTCCTGCCACTGTAAAGTAGCTCTAGCTCATCCCTTTTATATGATTCTGTAAGTAGAACACCAGAGCTGACTGGACCCCTAGTGGCCCTGCCCTGGTTTACTGCTAATAAATCGTTTAGCAAGTTCCACCCATGCATGATCAATTCTCACTTGTATTTCCTTGTACAAGAGGAGGGGGAAAAAACCCTTCCCCTTTTTATGGCTTTCATTTTCCAGATGTCAGTTTTCCATGAAGATTACTCACAAAGTGCTATCTAGTACATTCAGTGTCATTCCATTCGCTCTCCTAGGTTGGTGGTCCAGGTTCTGTTTTTTAAAATTATGCATTCTATGGTTGAAAAATGATCCTGCAAAGCTAGTGTTAACGATTTCTGAGAAGCTGTGCCTTTCTAAATGAATCTGCACATTTGTCAGTGTGTGGACTGACAAGGTACACAGGCTGTGTGCATGCTCATTCAGACAGGAGTCAGACAGGGACAAGTGGGCACATTTGCCAGGATCTAGCCATAAAGCTAAGTACAGGAAAAGCACGCGCACACAGCCCGGCATAAACCATCCATGCCCATGAACGCAGGTTGTGTCCACTCAAAACGGAACACAGCCTTTTGCAGGAGGGAGCATCTTAGGGTCTCCTGTCTCTAGGTAGCAGCAAGGAATTCATGTAATGCAGTTTACGTAGCAATGGAACGATATGGGTAGTCTGTGGCCTGTAATGTCCCTGGAAAGCAGCATAGCCTGTTGTCATTGTTTTGGTCATTTTGATGACTGGGAAAAATGCATAGTAGCTAACTCAGCCTTCAGCCTTCACTAAGTAAATGAGACCTTCTTACTCTAGTCCACCCCTCAGTAGGTAATGGAGGCATTATACCCTTCTTCCTGTGGCAGTTGCACACTCTGATCTGCACATGCCCATTGCTATTGGATAAATTATACCTTTGGAGATAGTTTATAAAGAAAATCCTGGTTCATTCAGCTGCAGATGTGGTCATAGCTGATATCTATTATTTTGGTGAATTCTGTATATGTTTTGACTTAAGGTCACATAGTAGCGGTGCACATTGTAGTGTTGCATCTGTTCAGTCTTATTATTCTATTTTAATTACTGTTAATTTCATGTTATTTATTATTATTAAGAAAGATAAATACAGAGAGTTAGGAGCCTTCCAGTTTTTCTGCTGGTGTAAGAAGAACTATCTTGCTCAGTTCTCCTTACTGCAGTTGAATCCAACATCTTTAAAAAAATTCATATGGTTTTCATGATCCCTGGTACGGGCTTTTGAAAGGTCAAAATGGGCTCCTCCCCCTTCTTGTGCCAGCAGAAGAACTGGTAGGATCTAAGCCAGTGCTTTAAAAGTATTAGTTCTACTACGTAAAAATGAACGAATCCAAATGTTTTTATTCAGTCAATTAGAAAGGCATTAATCACAAACATTATGACACTGTAATGATGGGTACAAATATCAGAACATGTATCATTGTTTTAGTGGTCTGTGTAAAGTTTTGAGACCTGAGAATGAGCCTAATATTTTGTTCTGTGTCTGTTTTATTAATTATTTAATTTTTAACCATATTCTCTTGTTTCCATTAGGTTCGTAATGTACTTAATGACGCAGTGGATTTACTGGAATTCCGTGACAGAGTCATTAAAGCCTCTTTGAACTACGGGCATTTAGTAGTTTCAACATCTCTACAGTGTTACATATTCTCGTAAGCAGCTTGAATTAATGAGACATTATTTGAGTCATCCAATCTGTGTGATAAACGGCAAAAATGTTAGTTTTATACCTAATAGCTTCTACATGATTTGATTTGGGAAGCATCCATTCTTTAATGGGTGTATGTTCCATAAATCTAAACGAAATGTCATAAACTTTTCATAATTGCACATGGAATTGGCTGGGCTCATTTGTTCTAGCATGAGTTAGAAACCTTTAGAGTAAAGCCATATGTTAGTGCTTAACAAGATCCTGTCTCCTGGTGCAACTGTCCATTATTTTGGTTTCCTTTTAAGCATCACTGGTGCCAAACCCCTGAACTACTTTTTTTAATCTTAAGGATTTTTAAACACTGTTTTTGTGGTGTAGGAGAGTTGCTTCAAGGGAGCCTCACCAAATTTTAGCAGGCATGCAGATCCTGTGCATGTGGGTCCTGCTGATAATATCCTCCTCAAACACCAAAAAAGGCTATGCTTGGGATTCTGGTACCAGCATGGACAAAAGTCAAGTGGGGCTGGGACTATAGTAAGGAGGGGCATTGGGCAAGATTGTGTCAAATAGTTGATTGGATTCAACCCAATGTACAAAAAAGATATCTGGAAGATATATGTTTATCTGCTTTCTGTAACGTTTCAAATTTTAAAATACATTTGTTTCAGATATTTCATTTTGAAAATCATTATAACCATTAGGTACTAAACTAACAGACAATGCCATCCTAGACTAAGTTACTCTCTTCAGTGGGCTTAGAAAGACGCAACTGCTTAAGATTACATTATAAAATGTGTATCTGAACCACTTCTTGTATTAATGGTATTTTAATGTGTATTGCCTCTGCCATTTATTGTTTTAGAACTAAGAACTGGAATACACCATTAATCTTTGACCTCAAAGAAGGAACTGTGAGTTTGATTTTGCAAGCAGAAAGGTAACTTGCTTATTACATTACTTGATGCAACTTGGTTCTTATTAAAAATGTTTTCTTAAGCATTGTAGAGCCATAGGATCATATTTTGGACAAATATGCAAATATCAATACTTGCCTCCTGTGATGCTGACTGGGAAGCACTCGGAAGCAATTTCCTAACTGGGTCTGAGGCATTGTTGCAGTTTGGTGCAGTGGTTAAGTGCGCAGACTTCTCCAGTTGCACCTGCTAGATGACCTTGGGCAAGCCATAGTTCTGGCACAGTTGTTCCCTCAAGGACAGCTCTGGAAAGAGCTCTCTCAGCCCCACCTACCTCACAGGGTGTCTGTTGTGGGGAGGGGAAGGGAAAGGAGTTTGTAAGCCGCTCTGAGACTCCTTCAGGTAGTGAAGGGCGGGGTATAAATCCAGTCTCTTCTCTCCTTCCTGTAGCATGTTGTTTAAATCATTTGGAACTTTCTTCTTATCACCTTCCATTTTGAAGCTCATTCTCATCACTGCGAATTGTACAACAGTATTGTAAACCAAAGTGAAAGTTAAACAGGGTTTCTGCTTAACTCAAGACTGAATTAAATGGGAACCCTGGCTAGCTGTAAATATGGTTAATGGTAGTGCAAGCGTTAGAACTTTCAGAGAATCCATGCTTTAGATGGGAAAGAGCTGGGAGAAGAAGCATGAAATCCCATGGCTCTCTACAGATTGCCTGATCATTCCATCTGTAGCAGCTTTATACTTCTGTACAGTTCTCCATGAACAATCTGTTTGAGATATGGGTCACTTAGTATAGTTGTTTCATTCAAGTCAGCTAGAAACCTCAATTTCACAATGCAAAAATATAGCTAAAAGCATAGGCATCAACTACTATTGGGGGGGGGGGGGCTGAAGGGTTCGGGCTACCCCCGAAATTTCCCAGGGGGGACTGAGCCCCCCCCCCCGGCAAAATGGAGCACCCTTCCTAGGCCCACCTGCCACTGCAAGAGCCTCTCTCCCCTGCCCCGCCCGGCTCCCCTGCACCCACTCCTCCCTCTCTCTTTCCCTCCCTCCAGGCGGGGGGAAGGAGAGGCGGCAGTGGCAGCGGGGACATCGTGGCGGCGGCCACAACGGCAGCGGGGACATTGTCCCGGCGCACACACGTGCAAGAGTCCCCCCCCCCCCCGGGAATTAGAAAACTTGACGCCCCTGGCTAAAAGTTCTAAATCATTTGAATAAATGAAATTATGTCTGATCAGTAACCATTAAAAACCCTCTGCAGAGAAGAGTTTTGTCAGATATTAAAAATACAATGGTAACATTTTGGGATTACAAACACTAGTGTTTTTACAATGCAAGTTTTTATATTTATCTAAATATTTCAATAAAGTCAGGTGGGTGGCTGTGTTGATCTGAAGTAGCAGAACAAAGTTTGAATCCTGTGGCACCTTTAAGATCAACAGAGTTTTATTCAAGGTATAAGCTCTCATGTGGTTGCACACTTCTTCAGATACAATGAAATAAAAGTTACCAGTCCATACATATAGGTAGAGAGTGAGCAGGTAATTAGCATACAACATAATAAAGATGTTTAACCAATTCAAGGACCAAGCAGGAATAACAAGCTTGGTTTATACGGTTACCATTTGTTTGGGTTTAATTCCAGGGGAGAACATAGAGAAGGAAATAAATATGTCAAAATTGGAGATTGATGGACAGATGTATCCTTAATTATGGGATGCTGAGAGTAATTAACTGACACCCTGCCATTACTCTCCATCCGTCTCCTTTCAAGCATGAAGGTGACCTTACTGAATCTTCTTCTTTGAAGTGGGGTGATAGGCTGTCCGGTGTTATCTCCCCTGTCCCCAGACCAGAGAATTACATTCCAGTCTACCATTCCAAATTACATTACATTCTACTATACATTACATTACAATCTACTATTCTAATCTACTATTTCAAATAAGAAATAAAATAAAGAGGATGTATATCCCTTCTGGAGGGAGGATTGGTGAGAATACAGATATAAGTACTGAATGAGGTTAGCATATGTAGTGAGATTAAAAAACCAATATCCCTGTTAAATCCTGGGGATTCCATTGTTCTGAGTGTTGTAATAACTTGCAATTTAGCAAATTCTCTTTCTAGTCTGTTCCTGAAGTCCTTTTGCAATAAAACAGCTACTTTGAGGTCACCTGTTGAATGTCCTGGAAGGCTGAAGTGTTCTTCTTCAGGTGTCTCAGTCTTGTGATTCTTGATGTCACATTTGTGTTCATTTGTCCTTTGGCGTAGAGTTTGGCCTCTTTGCCCTATGTAGAGAACTGAGCACCATTGTTGGCATTTAATGGCATATACATGTTAGAAGATGTACAAGTGAATGTGCGTGAGATGGTGCAATAAATCCAGATGCCAACTTTGATGCCATATGCACCCAAACAACACAATCACTGGACCTAACAACATCAAATACACCATCTCAGGCACATTCACTTGCTCATACTCTTAAAGGTGCCACTGGACTCCAACTTTGTTCTAATTCAATAAATCTCACTTGAAAATAGCGTGTTTTATATAAAATAATAGATTAATTTCAATGATTATGTTAAATAGCATTCTCTGCAAATTGTTAATCAGTTAGCTTTGTTTGCTTGTTTGTAGGCATTTTCTTCTTGTAGATGGTGGAGGAATCTATTTATATTCCTATGAAGGACGTTTAATTTCCTCTCCAAAGTTTCCAGGAATGAGAACAGATACACTAAATGCTCAAACTGTATCACTTAGCAATGATACCTTAGCAATAAGAGATAAATCTGACGAAAAAGGTATGTTTGTAGTCACTAAGAATTAACATTTTAAATAAAATTCTGTTTTTTCTAAGTAAATACTTGTTGAAAATAATACAGAGCAAGTAACTTTTCCTGTAAAACTAGAGTAAGTTT
This sequence comes from Lepidodactylus listeri, assembly GCA_029233225.1. NCBI lineage: Eukaryota > Metazoa > Chordata > Lepidosauria > Squamata > Gekkonidae > Lepidodactylus > Lepidodactylus listeri. The sequence goes on from JARCFY010000005.1 coordinate 28,997,932, forward strand.
TTAAAACGAAATTAGAACTAGTTCCATTGCACAGTAGTGGTTGCTGGGAGAGATAGTTCATCACCAGCATGTTTTTTTTTATTTAGTGCATTTTTGTGCAGCATTTCCATTACAAATGCTCAAGGAGGATTATAACAATTAAAAGTACAGAAAACAGTAAAAATATTCATATAAAAACATTTTAAAAATAAGTAAAACCATAGTGGGAAATTAAATAAAAGAGGCCTTCCTGAACAGCAGCTAGCGTCAAAAGGCTTGCAGTGCAGCAAGAGACAGGAGAAAGTTCCAGAGATCCAGGGTGGTTGCCAAGAAAGCCTTTACGTGGGTTTCTGCTAGATGAACTTCAGACATTGTGGGTTCCTGCAACAACATGGAAGCCAGTTTGGTTAACATAGTACAGGTATAATATGCTTGCTACAATCAGCTTTTATTAACATCCTAGCCATTGAATCCTGAACCTGTTGAAGTTGCAGAACTATCTCTAAAGGCAGCCCCAAGGAGAGTGTACAGTAGCCAAATCTGGATGTTACCAAATTGTGTGCGATTGTGGTCAGTTCTGGCTTTCCCCAGAAGTAGTTATACTTGGCAATCTAGCCAAAGGTGAAAAAATGACCTTCTAGCAATCGGTATCACCTGGACATTCCAGGTTGTGTTTTTGGTCAGGTCAGGTTCTGCTGAGGACATAATAACGTAAGAGAAGCCAATGCTGGATCAGGCCAATGGCCCATCCAGTCCAACACTCTGTCAAAAAGTGGCCAAAAATTCCAGGTGCCCTCAGGAGGTCCACCAGTGGGGCCAGGACACTAGAAGCCCTCCCACTGTTGCCCCCCCAAGCACCAAGAATACAGAGCATCATTTGCCCCAGACCGAAAGTTCCTATCTATACCTTGTGGCTAATAACCACTGATGGAACTCTGCTCCATATGTTTATCTAATCCCCTCTTGGAGCCATCCATTCTTGTAGCCACTGCCACCTCCTGTGACAGTGAATTCCATGTGTTAATCACTCTTTGGGTGAAGAAGTACTTCCTTTTATCTGTTCTAACCCAATTGCTCAGCAATTTCATGGAGTGCCCACGTATTGTATTGTATTGTGAGAAATTGTATTGTATTGTGAGAAAGTGGGGAAAGTACTTCATTCTCCACCTGCTCTATCTCATGCATAATCTTGTAAACCTTTCATGTCACCCCTCAGTCATCATTTCTCCAAGCTAAAGAGCCCCAAGCGCTTCAACCTTTCTTCATAGGGAAAGTGTTCCAACCCTTTTATCATTCTAGTTGCCCTTTTCTGCATTTTTTTCAATGCTCTCATATCCTTTCTGAGGTGTGGTGACCAGAATTGCACACAGTATTCCAAATGATGTTGCACCATTGATTTATACAGGGGCATTATGATAGTGGCTGATTTGTTTCCAATTCCCCGTATGTTAGATGACCTCATGCATAGGGGACAGTTGTATCCACTGCTTACAAGGCCTCCCAGTTCCAGAGACATGCTGAAATTGCAACTATCAGGGAACCACTCAGCTCCATCTTTCTCCAGAGGTGTAACCAGAGGGTGAACATAAAAATCTGCTGAATTTCGAGGCAAGCCATTGGTCTGTCTAGTAGTCAATTACTGTCTGATGAAACAAAAGAAGGTATTATAAAAATACAAATACTTATTATGGTGTACACATTAATAAAAGATAAAATAGGTTAAAAGAAATGGTCCAAATATCAGACTCATAAAACTTTTGACCCACAGATCTGATAGTTTTACATATACAATTGATGGGTATATCTTATGACCAATAGACCATTCGCATTTTGGCTCCAGAAATAAATATATGAAAAAAGATTTTCTTTAGAGCCAGGTGTTGCTTTCTCATGTAATGTGCACTTGCTAAAAGTTTACACAGTGGGCCATGGATAATCTCTCACTGTAACTGCACATACTCTCCAAATTTTTCTGGTAACAAATATCCAATGTGTCTGGATGTGTGTCTCTTCCATCAAAGGTAGTAATTAGGTAGTAGAGAAAAATCTGTGAATTTACTGAGAGCTCTCCTAAGGCCAACTGGTGTTCTAGCTAAGATGATAGCATAATCGGCGTACAATAAGATAGAAAAATGTTGTTGAAGTTTTGGTGGATGTAAACTGGGGGAGTCCAAGTAACTTATTCTATCATTTATATATAGATTAAACAGGGACGGGGCTAGAAAGCAACCCTCCCTAATTCCCCTATGAGGTGTTAATAGGGTCCGATAAATTTCCTTTCCTATTAAGCCTAACCTGCAAATGAGTATTATCATGAACAGCATGCAACAAAAAGAGGAGCCTTCTGTCAACTGTGGAAGCTTCTAAACTGGCCCACAATTTTGGCCTTGATATTGAGTCAAAAGCTGCTTTCAAGTCAATGAAAGCAGGAAAAACCGAATTAGGACCTTTAGCAGAGTATTTTTCTATAAGATGTTGAATAGTAAGGCAGTGGTCCAGAGTGGATCTAGACTCTAAAACCAGCTTGCTCTGTCACAATCACATTTACTTGGATCAGCCAATCCTCAAGCTTTACCAGAAGATGTTTAGCACCTAATTTGCTACATATATTTAAGAGGGTAATAGACCGATAGTTTGCGGGTTCTTCTCTTGAGCCCTTTTTGAATATAGGGACCAGTATTGCCATGTTCCAAGCTTCATCTAATTGGACTTTTAAAGAAAGGTGGGAAATATAGACATTTATTAAAATCAGACTATTTGTTTTACTGTGGAGAACTATTGCCATAGTGCTTGAGTCAAAGAAGGGTTTCTCTATACATTTAAGCTCCAGAGAGGCTGAGGTTAATATTGCCAGACCACCTTTCATCCTACCCAGGCCCTTTTTCTCCATTAGCTTTTAGCAAGTAAGTATTAAAACCTTGCAGGGTAATTTCTTGATCTTTCCATGTCTCTTGAATTGCTAAAATGTTGCGTTTCTCCCTCTGAGGTGGAGGCCATCTTGTGAGTGATTCCCATCCATCTTCAGGGAGGCAGGATTAAGTAAATCTTCTTCCTGTTTCCTGTGGTGGGAGTCACCCTCAACTCAGTTCTTTTCCTGCCTCAACAGGGAGAGCAGCTAGGACCTTTGGCTCTGCCAATATCCTCATTTATCTTCTCTACTTATTCAATTCCTCCTCACTACTCCTTTTTTCTACCCCTTATTCTCTTTGCCTTAAAAACAAACAAACAAACAAAAAAGCCTTCCTTTCCTCCTCTCTGCTCAGTCTCCGGGGAAGGGCTCTTGCCCCCCCCCCACTACCTTTATTGCTGCCACCAGCCTAAACAGCCTCCCTGACAAGGCTGACATGGAAGGAGCTGCGCTCTCCGAGACTCCTGGACCCAGCGGCGCCAAAAAACGTCCCGCAACCACCGAACACCACGGAGATGGTCGCAACGGCGGCGGCGCTAAAAAACGCGCCAAAACGGGCCGCCCAGACGTTAGCAAAGGCCCGTCTTCTGCTGCAGCGGCGGCGGCCATGTTGGATGCATCGGGTCGCTCCAGACAAGCCGGGAATGGCTGTGAATGCCCCCCTCCTGCACTCCGATTATCCCCGGGCCTCTGGCCGATCGGGGGAAGAGCAAATCCGGCAGATACAGCAGAGCTTTGCCGGCGATGCAGAGGAGGAGGGAGAGATCGAGGGCAAGACTGACGAAGACATGGGTAACGTACATGACGCCCCCCCATTTCCCCCTGAAGCCATGGAGTTTTTTCGGAGGGCCATGTGGGATTAGATGGCCAGATTCTGCTCTTTGGGAGGGAGGGCTTTTCCTTGCTCTCCACCTCACTTGTTCCCCCCCCCCTCCAGGCCCCCTCCCAACCGGAGTAAAGGGCCCACTGGAGCAGCTCAAAAAAGGTCTGCAAAATGCCACCACATGGATTATAATTATCCTGATGATGAGGACAATATGTCCCATATTTCTGATGAGAAGGAGGAAGGGGAGTTCTCCTCAAATGAGGACGAAGGGGAGGCCGCACCAAAACCTCAATCTGCCAAAGAGCAGGCCTTTAGATTTTTTAAGACAGAAGATTTTCACTACCTGTTGCAAAAAACCCTGGCAACTCTCCAAGTTCAGGGTAACCAAAAGGCAGTTAAACCCCCCCCCCCCCCCCCCCACTCCACAAGAGCAGGATGGAGGTTCAGGGGTATTTGACGAATTCTTTCCTCCTGTGGAACCGTCTGAGATAGCCTTTCCCTTCCCAAGTTTTTATGTTAGGAAAGTTAAGGCCGAATGGGAACGACCTCTATCCTCAAAACCGTTCCCAGGAGCCACCAAGAGATTATACCCTCTGCACTCATCCGCTTTAGACTTATTACAGGTCCCAGCGATTGACGCACCGGTGGCAGCCCTACAGTCAACAGGAGTAGTCTCAGAAGACGGACATGGGACCCTAAGAGATCATTTAGACAAAAGGGCGGAGTTTGCTCTGCGCAAAACTCATGAGGCCAGTGCTCTGGCCATTAGAGCGTCCTCAGCGGCTTCAACGGTATCTAGAGCCTCCATAGTTTGGATGCACAGGCTCATTCAAATGATACCCGAAGGTAACTGAGGCCTGTTGGAGGGGGCCAACAGAATTCTAAAGGCAATTTCCTTTACGGCAGACGCGACATTAGACTCCATGGTCTTCTGTGCTAGAGCGATCTCCACGGCGGCGGCAGCCCGACACACCCTCTGGTTGAGGGCCTGGCCTGCAGACTACCAGTCCAAAGCAATGGTGTCAGCTTATCCCTTCCAAGGCGACAAGCTTTTCGGTGACCCCTTGGAAAAGATCTTGGTGGAGACCCGCGACAAAAAGAAGACACTGCCCAGAACCATTCGCACTGGTGATAAGAGACCCAATACAACTTATTCCTTTCATCCATACGGTTCTTCCTACCGTTCCCGCCCCGATGCTAGATGTCAAACCTGGACTACCAACAAACAGCCTTTTCGTCGAGGAGGCTTCCACAACTACAATAGAAAAGCATTCGGGAACAGGGCAGACAAAGCCAGCGACCACAAGCCCCCCAAGGCATGACTATGCAGACCTGGCTGTGGGAGGCCGTCTACTTCTATTTGGCCAAAATGGATGTCCTCCCAACCGGACTCCTGGACCTTGGATGTGGTGACCAGGGGGTACAAGATAGATTTCAGACTTCCACCCCCACCACGCTTCCTGCCTTCTCCGGTTCACAAAAACCCACTGAAAAGGGACAGGACGTCTTCTGCGATAAGCCACCTACTCCACATACGGGCAATCGAATCAGTGCCGCTGGAAGAACAGGGATACGGAGTGTACTCAATCTTTTTTACTGTCCCAAAAAGAATGGGGACTGGCGAGCAATCCTCGATCTGAAGTACTTAAACAAATTTGTAGAACTCAGGCATTTTCGGATGGAAACTCTCTGATCCATCGCGGAATCCCTTCAGCCACAGGAATTTCTGATGTCAATCGATCTAACAGAAGCGTACCTCCACATCCCTATTTTTCCTCCACACAGAAGATTCCTTCGCTTCTGTGTAGGAGACATACATCTACAATTTCGAGCTCTTCCCTTTGGCCTGTCCACAGCGCCCAGAGTATTTACAAAGGTTTTAGTCCACCCTGTGGTCATCCTTCGTCAACTAGGGATACACATTCACCCGTATCTAGACGATCTCCTCATCCGTTCGTCATCAGAGACTCAGGCGCACAGAGACGTGACACTGGTCATCCAGTTCCTAGAGGACTTCGGATCCCTGGTGAACCGACAGAAGAGCCATCTAAGACCCACACAACGTCTGGAGCACCTAGGGGTGCTAATTGACACGAGCTCATGCAAACTCTTCCTCCCACCTCCCAAGGCGCAGAAGGTTCGGTCAGTAGCAACCCAGATCCTATCAGCACGCACATCATCGCTCTCTCTCCTGGCAAAATTGATGGGACTGGTGGTCTCCACCTTCGACACCTTGCAATTGGGTCGCTTCCACTCACGCCATCTGCAGACGTTTCTACGACCTTTCCAGAATCACATAGCTCTAAAGCTGGAAATGTCAGTAAAGGTGCCTCTACAAGTAAAATCAAGCCTGCGCTGGTGGACCAGACGACACAATCTGACTCAAGGGAAAGTCTTCTGGATCCAGGAGTCACTCCAGATCTTCACGGACGCCAGTCTATCGGGCTGGGGAGCTACCCTTATTCATCACCCGATTCAGGGAACATGGTCCAGTGTAGAATCCAAATTACCCATCAACATGCTGGAATTAAGAGCAGTTCGACTGGCCCTAACCCACTTCTCCCAACTGATACAAGACAAGCATGTCATCATCAGAACAGACAATATATCCGCCATGACGTACTTGAGCAAGCAAGGCGGCATGAAATCCCAGAGGTTAGCCAGGGAAGCGCATCTCCTACTGACCTGGGTGGAAGTCCACTTGGCGTCCCTCACTGCGACCCACATTCAGGGCTCATCCAACATCCAGGCCGATTGGCTGAGTCGTCAGAAGATCCAGGAGGGAGAGTGGTCACTCCATCCAGAGATATTCCAGCTGATCTCATCGGAGCTGGGATCCCCGAAGGTGGACCTATTCGCGTCATCATCGAACACACAACTAAGAAGATTCTTCACAAGATTCTTCCACCCAAGAGCGGAACAGACAGACGCACTACTATCCCCGTGGCCTCATGAGCTACTGTATGCCTTTCCCCCTCTTCCGGTCCTACCCAGACTTCTGAGAAGGATCCGGCTCTTACGCGCAGAAGTCATCTTGGTTGCTCCCTTTTGGCCACGTCGACCGTGGTTCACATCTCTTCTAGAGGTAGCAGTATCATCCCCCCTTCGCCTACCAGGCCGAGAGGACATGCTCATGCAGGGTCCGATTCGACATCCCGACCCACAATGGTTCCATTTGACCGCCTGGAGGTTGAAAGGCAGACATTTACTAGATTAGGATATCAAGAGTCAGTCATCAATACTATATTAGATTCCAGGAGACCTTCAATGACCAGGATCTATAACACGACCTGGAAAGCATTTGTCAGGTGGGCAAGAAGGAAAAAGGTCGACCCCCTTCATCCACCTCTTCGTTTCATCTTAGCCTTCCTTCAGGATGGTAGAGCTTCGGGATTAAAAGCTTCGACGCTGAAAAGACAGTTAGCAGCATTATCTACTGTACTCCCTCTGTATAGGGGACACACGGTCTCGCAACATCCTCACATAAAACAATTTCTGAAAGGAGCAGCCTCTAAGGACCCTCCAACCTGCCACAGATTCCCCACGTGGCGATTGAATTTGGTCCTTACGGCCCTAACAAAACCTCCATTTGAGCCTATCCAGAGCATTTCACTTCACCTTTTAAGAATGAAGACGGTGTTTTTAGTAGCCATTACCTCTGCCAGAAGGATTTCTGAACTTGGCGCCCTTTCCATCCGCTCCGATTTATGCGTTTTCCATAAGGACACCGTGGTTCTCCGTACTGATCCTGCTTTCTGCCCCAAGGTCAACACAAAGTTTCACAGATCTCAAGAAATTTATTTTCCTTCCTTCGTTCCAAATCCTAAACACCCAAAGGAAAGGTCTTGGCATACCTTGGATGTGAGGAGGACCCTCAAATGTTACATTCGAAGAACGGACCCCATCAGGCGCACGGAGGCCCTATTTATCAATGTTACTCCCCCTCATACGGGAAAAAAGATGTCGACACCGGCCATCAGTCGTTCGATCCGATTGTGCATCGCAGAGGCATATTCTACTATGCATCTCAAGGTACCGCAAGGGATAACAGCACACTCAGTGCGCAGCGCTGCCACCAACGCAGCCTTTCTTAACAGAGCTTCGGTGGACAAAGTATGTAGAGCAGCCACTTGGTCGTCCTTATCTACCTTTATACGACACTATAAAATCAATTCCTATGCTTCCACGGACGCCGCCTTCGGTCGTCGTATCCTACAGTCTATCCTGCAAGAAGATGACGATCCCCCACCCAAGACTTAGGACCATTGCTCTGGGAGGTCCCACAAGATGGCCTCCACCTCAGAGGGAGAATGACCAGTGGTAACTTACCGTGAGGGGTCCTTCTCCTCTGAGAGTTGGAGGACATCTTGGCCCTCCCTGGATCGTCAGTTATATATATATATATATATATATATATATATATATCACCAACTGAGACAGAGAGAGAGAAAGTGGTGCTAAAACAATTCTACCTGCGATCGACCTCACGGTATCGCGATATTTGATATGCAAGAGTTCTTTCTTCTTATTCCTTCCTTCCTGTTTGCCTAACTATTATGTTTTGAGTAATATGTCTCTAGCTCTCGGAGTTCCCGAACTGAGTTGAGGGTGACTCCCACCACAGGAAACAGGAAGAAGATTTACTTAATCCTGCCTCCCTGAAGATGGATGGGAATCACCCACAAGATGTCCTCCAACTCTCAGAGGAGAAGGACCCCTCACGGTAAGTTACCACTGGTCGTTCTGATGAAGGAAAGGGTTATCTGGCGAATTAGTGAACGAAACTACCCCACAGCACTCCATGAAATTATTTTAAGCGGGTGTGTCGATAATTGTCAATCCTCTATTTCAATATTGTCCAGAATTTTTTCCATATCATCAAATACACATCCATTTGCTCTTTGAAGAAGTCTATTGTTAGAGACCAAGGATGTTGATGAGTGTGGAGGTTCAGGTGTTTGGTCATCAGGCATTTGCATTAGAAATCTCAGTGGTGCTGTCAAGTGTATGGGTTTAGAGATCCTGTCTTTCCCATCATTTGGTAGAGCCAGCAGGTAGCAGAGACCAGCAGCTGGCGAAATCATCTCTTCCTCTCCTCCAGATGTACTGTGTTCCATAGCATTGAAGGAAGGCTCCTCCCGATGTAATTACCTCAGGAAAGTCAGCTTGCTTCAGGTTTCCAGAAAACTAATCCCTAAATATCTCTATAAGTGATTAGATCCTCTATTTTAAGTTTCTCATAAATCAACAGTTGATATGCTGGGTTAATATTTAATTCAGTAATGTTGGATTTGCCTTTATTAATTTTATATCCATAAATCAAGCTGAAATTCTCAATTACCTACAGAATCATTCTTATTGAAAATGTTGCCTAGTAGCAATAGCCAATAGCTCCATAGATTTAGCTAACAAAATGGGAGGAAGGGACAATCTGTCTAACTCCTTTTGATACAATACTTTCTGTTAATTCAGCATTTACCCAAAAATTCTGTCATGGGTTACAATAAAATAGTTAGCCCCCGTCATTTTTCAATTAAATCTTCCCGTGATTTGCAGCCAGTACTTCTGTTCCAAATGATCATAAGCTTAGTGGCATCCCAAAATAAGAATAATATACAGGTTCCTGTATTGTTGGCATCATTATTATTAATTGTTTTTCTGATGTTAATTTTTCAGCTAATGAAACTTGGTTGATCAAATTGAGTATAGCTTCCTGTGGTCTTATTTGACTGCTCAAAATGTAAACTATTTTAATTTCTGTTCCAAGCACCAGTATGGAGAACAGCTCTATGATCAGTACAATAATTTTAAAAATTACTCAAAACATGAACTAAATGATCAGAATAGGTATGATAAAATTCAGATTTATATATCTTTGAGGTCTTTATCTGATTTAAAATCTGTGAGGAAAGTGTAACACCAAATTCAAAACTTCCTTATCTGAAACTCTAGGACTCTGTAGTCTAATCTGCATAATACCTATTCTCAAACTCTCTGTGCAACATCCAGAATCTGTTTTGCATTGGAATAAACACTTGATTCTGTTATAAATTCTCATTTATTACCATTTATTAACACACACACACATCCCATTTTTCCCAATAGGGACACAAAGCCAGTTTCATCATCCTTCTCTCCTCTGTTTTATCCTCACAACAACCTTGTGAGGTGGGTTAGGCTGAGACTTTGTCACTGGCCCAAGGTCACTCAGCAAGCTTCTGTGACAGAGTGAGGATTCAAACCTGGGTCTCCCAGATGCTAGTCCAGTACCCTAACCACTACACCACAGTGCCTCTCTGCTCATTTTTGATTGAAGGTTTTAGTTTCTTTTATCAGATGTTTAAAATCTATGAAACTTAAAATTTACCTTTGGGGATAAATATTTCAGAACTGGGTCCGTATAATTACAGCGATGCACTCTACATGGGGCTGCCCTTGAGAAATGTTTGGAAACTTTGGTACAAAATGCTGCATCCAGGATGTTGACTGGGGTGGGTTGTAGGGACCATATCACTCCAGTCTTGACCCATCTACTTTGGTTCCCAAATTTATTTATTTATTTTTCGTATTTATACCCCGCTCTCCTCGGAAGCAGGATATTGTTTTCAGGCACAATTCAAGGTGCTGGTCTTATATAGTTTGTATCTACTCCAGGGGTGGCCAACCTGTGGCTCGGGAGCCACATGCGGCTCTTTCACACATATTGTGCGGCTCCTGGCAGGGCAGCTGGGGAAGCAAAGGGGAGGCATGCTTTTTCTCTCTTTCTCCCTTCCTTCCTTCCTTCCTTCCTTCCCTCCTCCCTCCCATCTATTTGCTTTCCTAGTTTCTCTCTCTCTCTTTCTTTCCACTTCTTTAATTCTTTTTTTCCATCTCTCTCTTTTTCTCTCTCTCTCTCAATATCATTAGCAAACAAGTAATATCATTATCAATAACCGGTTTTCCTCGTTTGTTTTTATTTTTGGCAGTCCCATTTAACGTTAATAAAAAGCAAATTTGCATATTTTTAACAATAAAAACGTGTGTGTGATATTTGTTCCTGTCTTGCGGCTCTCAGACATCTCTATGTGGCTCTTACGTTTATTCTATGTGGCTCTTACGTTAAGCAAGGTTGGCCACCCCTGATCTACTCTCTTATGAACTTGCCCAACCACTGTAATCATCTTCAGAGGCCCTTTTTCAGATGTCCCTGCCTCTGAGATTAGGTGTGTGGCAATCCAGGAGAGGGCCTTCTCTGTCATGGCACCAAAGCTCTGGAACTCTCTCCCCAGGGAAATTAATCTGTCTCTGCCATTGGGTGAAGACTTTTTTGTTTCATTTGGCATTCCCTCAGTGATCCCTCCTTTGTAACCAAAGTTTTAGTTACTGTTTTTATGGCTTGCATGTATTTTAACTCTGTTTTTAATTGTTTTAATGATGTGTATTTTGGAGAGTATGGTTTCAGTTGTTAGCCACATTGGTGGCCCTTGTGGGAGCAAAAAGGCAGGATATAGATTTTGTAAATGAATAAAAGGTCTACATTGGCAAATTAGGATAATTCATCCCTATAATTTATTATAATATATGTGAGGATATATTGGAATTGCATAATTTGTAGAGCTAGTGATCAATATTCTTTCTCTTGAAAATATCTTAGTAAGTGTATACATTTTTTACTATTTTGTGTACAGCAACAGTTGTTCTATTTCTGTACTTGACAACATGAAAGAAGTAAAAAATTGTCTTTATCAATTGCCTTGCCCTTCTAAAGAACAGTTCTGGAAACCTGTGCTGTAGATTGTATGAATTAATTCTGTTTTCATATTTGTAGTTAGCTTGTAGTGGTTAGTCAAGTATGTAAATCTCCAACAGGAACAGATTACTCACAGGGGAACCGTGCAGTAGCCACTTCACTGATTAGTGGAAAAAAATGTAACTCCTGGTGGAAATAATCTTGCTGCTTCTGGCACAGAAATGCATTCAATCCAGGTCTCAATAGATAATGAGTTATCTCAGTGAAGTCTGGTTTTTCTCTTAAGGTCTGTTCTGGAGAGGACCTCCTTTACTTCCGTGAAGTACATAATAGCCCATGCCAAAGTTTAGATTGTTTACCTTTAGGTATATCGCCTGTAAACCAGGGTCTGCAGTGTGGCACCTGAAGGCACCATGGTGCCCACCGATACATTTCCTGGTGTATACTAAATGTTTTTAGAGAGTGGATAGGGCCAGCTGAGTTTTGCCCTGCAGGGCTTCTATTGGCCATTGGAAATTAAAAAATTGCCTCAGTTGCTACTGCCACCACAGCACAAGCATCTTCACTGTGAGACTGAAGGTAAGCTGTGTGTACACAAGAAAATATTTTAAACAATATGTTCATGTTAAAAGGCATCCTGTTAAACACAGCTTCTGCCTGAAATGTTGTAGAGTCACTATTAGAGTTATACACATCTCACTTCTTGACATTTTATGGTTGGCTCTTCTTCCTGTGGCAGCCATTTTGTAGTTGACTCTGCCTTCTGTGGCAGCCATTTCATAGTTGTGCCCACCATCCTGGGTCAGAATTCCAAAGTTTTCTGCAGGCTCACAAAGGTTGGGGACCAGTTCTCTAATCAGTGTCTGCATGGTTGATTTGTAAGTCCTTCTTTCAAGCCCAGTTCCCAGACAAGTGTTGAATGAAGAAAGCTGTCCTAGAACCAGAGGCATTCTCTTCTGCCACTAAACATGTTTGCCCAGGAAAATTTAATATTTTTAATTAATTTATTTTATTATATTTATAAATTGCCTAATCCTCACGACTGTGTAAAGATGAAAAGCAGTAAGAGCCATAAAACCATAATCAGACAATATAATTCATTCATTCATTAAATCAAGTGGCAGTTTGCATGGTTCCCTCCCATTTCTGGCCTGTGAGTGCTCCATGGACACGGGGGGAGGGAATAAACTCCACAAGGGATAGGAATAGGAATCCAAGAGGGATGCTAGCCATAATGTAAGCTGTTGCTGTCTTCAACCAAATTTGCTCTTACTGGACTTGCTTTTACTGGTCCCTTGTAGTATGTATGGACTGCCTATATCAGTTTCTGGCTATTCATTGTACAGTATGAAAAAATCTATCCTGGACTGAAGAGACACTCAGTTTAGTAGGCTAAATAGTTTATTAAATACTTGCATCAAATGGAAATCTTTTGTGAGTATTGCATGGGGGGTTAAAAAGATAAAAATATTTTTCCTTTTTAAGTTATCCATTTGCTGCCTTTTTTCATTTCAGTAATTACTAGAATGCAAAGAATGACAAGAGAAGGCTCTTTAACCACTGTCACATTCGTTCCACCTTGTTGTGGAGGTTTATATAAATTCCTGTTGTTTTTGTTTAAAAAAAAAAAAATTGTGATAGTAAATTTTTGGTTTTAGTAAGAATATAAGCAACAACAATGACAAGGAAAACCTGACATCAAAAAGAGAGAGCCCAACACTATCTCAAGTCACAAGTTATTTTCCTGTGTTTACACAGCTGGCTCAAACTAGCACTGGATGTAACCCTTCTTTTTCCTTTTCATATGCAACCAACAACATCAGAACAGCACCTGTTCTCATAACATCGTTTTTCCTGCCAATATAACCAGTGACCACAAACCAATATCCTGTATCCTTCTGAAAGAAGCTCATGACATTATACTAAAATGCAAATGGAAGACTTTTAAATGTAAACGTGTATGCCACATGGAAGATAAATTGACATATAAGCTGGGTTTTGCATGTTGTGTCAAAAATGTGTTTGGAATTGTTACTTTAGAATTTCTATATATGTTTGCTGAATTTATATAACATTTATTATTTTCCATGTTGTTAATAGCATTTCCTTCTATGCATACATTTATCCAGTGGTTAAACTTCAGTTTTAATCACAGATGCTGCTGAAGTTCACACTTCTTTGACCAGAAATTAAGATTCAGTGGCTCACAATTTTCACTGTCAGTACGAGGCAACCATTAAAGTGCTACAGATTCTTTTATGGATGGGGCATCTGTGCCAGAAACAATTTCTCTTTCTACTCCCCCCCTCCTCCTCCCCCTTCCTCTCCTCAGTTTACCTGCCACTGCATAGACAGGATGTGGCAGGTGGCTGTTCAGCTGGCTGACCAAAAAGAAAGATGAGTCCTTGTACCTTCTTGTCTCTTCCTGTCTTCATCTTACTCCCCTCCCCCAGTCTCATGGCCAAGTCACATATAACAAAATCCATGTGACAGACATGTGGACCATTAGGAGTGGTGGTCATGGAATTTTGAGCTGACACTTCCAGGCATGTGGTGGTCTGACTTGGTTTGGGACTGTGGTGTATAGAGAGAAGGGGCTTATGTGTCCTACCCCACATTGCTTTCCAGACCTGGAATAGCCCTCAGAATTGCCGTTTGTTCCATTGGCACATGAACATTTCTTTAATGTGGCAAATAGCAGCTCCCAAAGGCCATTTCAGATTAAGAAAATGGTGTGTATATGTGGCAGGGGTTAGGCCTTATTTCCATGCACTGTGGTCCTGATCCAGATCAAGACCCCTGAGCCTGGGAATTGAGTTCCCAGCACAGAACTCTAGGTGCACATCTGTTCCAAACCCTTTATAGTGGCCATGGGTCTGCCACATGGACTTCGTAATGTACGAATCAGGCCCTATCAGGTGCACAGTGTCCAAGCCAGAGAATAAAGTTTCCAGGACAAATGGAACCTTATGGTCATGCACCTGGGGAACTACATGCCCAAGAGTGCAACAGCAGGTACCCATCCCTCCAAGTGATGCTTCCATGAAGCTCTTTAACTACATTCAGTTTCTTGTGGAAGCAACGTTACAACATTCACACATTTATTTCTAATCCATTGTCTTTTTCATATAGTTATTTACCTGTTTGAAACCTTGTCTGGCAAGCCACTAGGAGATGGAAAGCCTTTTAGTCATAAGGTAATGTACACAATGTAATTGCATCGTTCTGTAATTATGCTGGAAGATTTATTAATCTATATTAGTGTAAAGCTTGTTGAACACAGATATGAGATGGTAGATGTTACACAGGATTCTCTAATAATGTTCTAGCTTGAGAGTGTGTTCCCTGTTTCTAGGCACTAGCACATTATCCGTCAGAAATCAGACCAACCAATAAAACTAATTTTGGATTTAATAACTTTATTAATGTTCAGGCATCCATAACAAGAACAAAACATAGGAAAATCTCTTTCCAACAGAAATGTACAATTGCCAGAAGTTGATTAATCTGAAATGAACAAAACAGTAACATAAAAAAAGAAATAATTTGGGGTCAAATTAAAATGAAGGAATTATAATGATGAAAACTGAAAAGAGTCATAATTTGACAATCAATACAGTAACTATAGCTTTTGCAGAAGTTAGCATACAGAAGTTTCTAATTTTATTTATTCATTCAATTGGTGCATTTTTATTCCACACTTCTTCTGAGGCAGTTAGGGTGACTGATATCATTCTCCACTCCTCCACTTTATCCTCACAACAACCCTATGAGGTAAGTTAGGCTGAGAGAGAGTGACTGGCCTTAAGTTACACAGTCACCTTCATAGCGCAGTGGGGATTTGAACCTGAGGGTCCCAGATTCTGTATGCACATTATTTTAAAAATCACTAACGTGTAGATATCTGCAAAAATTATGAAAAAGAAAAAAATGTGTTGATAGAAGCAGAGATTACTAACTGACAGCATGCAAAAATCAGATTGAAAGAATGTAAAAACAGGTTTTAAAAATTACATAAAGATAAAGGGTATGAAAGGCTAAGCAAATAGGAATTTGGAAGTGATATGTGCTCCATCTTTTTTATATGGAATGGCTAATGCAAATGAGTTTTTGTGGGCATAAGGAGGTGGAAGTAGTTAAAACTGGCACTTAGTTTGTGAAGTACTAATTTTTGGGGAGGCGCGGCCGGAAATGTATATTGAAATAGAACATGGGAACACACCGGGGATTAATGTGTGGCATGTATAATCCATACCTGTGTGCTATGGTAAAAAACTCTTTGTAGGCAACATGCCAGCTGTTCCTTTGCAGAATGAGGTGGGAGGATAGCCTGGCTTCCCAGGCCTCCGGAGCAACCTGGCCTAGGGAATCTTGTATACTTAATCCCCCCCTCCCCCTCAGTGGTCCTAAGTGTTACTTCCAGCCACACTTCCTAAAAGCAACCAGTGCAGGTGTATTAGCTAGATGGGGTGACATTGCATTGCCTTTGAATAGGAATAGTGTTCCTAATAAAGCAGATGAATTACAGCATTTCTGAGTAAGAATCTTCTTATCTCTGACCTCAATCTTACTTTTTTTGAGCAGAGCTAATCATAGGTGTTCTACCGATTAATGCAATGTCATCCAGAGGCAGAGTACACTGACATTTCTTTGATGCTCCTTGCTCTTTAGTGGCTATATTTATTCCCATCTGTCAAAAGTACCCCAAACTAATTAGGAACAGCTAAACTGCTGGAGACATTTGTCTCTGGTTTGGAATGTATTGGTTTCTTGCAACAGCCATCTGATTTAGAACATTTTATATATTTTTATTTTCTGCTGTCAAAATGAAAACATAATTTCAACAGTAGACTCTTATCTGAAGCTCTGCCTATCAGTCTAAATTACTATTCAGTCTAAATTATTACTATTAATACTTTTAACAGGGTGGAGTTGTACATTGCAAGGCAGATACAGAATTCTTAACCTTGCATTTGTTTCATAATGCTAATATAGAACAGTGTTTAAACCTTCCCCGCTTGTTTCTCTTGCTGGTTTAATTCAGGGCCCCACCACACACTTGCTAAGATCTAATACTGTAAATCTGCACTCATGGGGGAGAAATTTGTATAATGAGATCCAATATGGGAAGACTTTTTGGTCCACCCACCAGTATTCCACAAAAAAAGGATTCCACCACCCTATTTTCGTCCAGTGCAGAACATGTCTGCTGTCGTACTGGGTAGTTTCAGTTCCACAAAATAGTGAAAAGTTACAGAAGAACCAATAAAGTATACTAACATAGGAGTTTTTATTGGTTTTAGTTATTGATATTGTTGGTACTTTACCTAAAAGAGAGGACGTTTTATTTATGCACAGAAGGCTCTTCTTCATTTGTGAATGCATTGTGATGCCTTAAGGCTAGAATTCATAGCACTTCATCACTCTGAGTAGTTCTATTAAGGTAGATTGTTTTGAAATAAAGGTTTTGAGGGTGTGCATTTATCTCATTTGGCACAACTCGCTTTAAACAATTTACCATGTGTTTATTGTTTCATCACCATTAGCAATGGAATCCTAATCAAAGTTACAGCCTTCTAAGTATAATGCAGCCAGTGAGTTTAGCACTGTGTAGCTCTCTTTAGGATTGCACTGCAGTTTTCCAACTCACCCTTTACACTGCAGAACAGTAGTTTTAGAATCTTTCTCACAATGAAAAAATATGGATTTCCCCCCAGATTTTACATATCCAACAACAACAGAGAGATAACCAAAGGGTAAACCCAAAATAATAAAGACATAGGGATATACAAAAACAGTGGGAGAATAGGCAAAAAAGCAAAACGTACTTTCATGCTTAGAAAATATTCTGATTAAAATATACAGTTCTGCCAATTGGGTGCTGATTCAAGACCTGGTTAAGACGATTATTTTAAAAATTGTACACACTGTGCAAATTATTTCACGTGATATAGTGGATAAGGTGATTCAGCTCCCTGCTTTTGGGCCAAGTCAGTCAGTGTTGCCTACCTAACAGTGTTGTTATGAGGAAATAACAAATAGAATAAGGTTATATTATAACTGTCTCATGATTCAAGGTGAGAAAATAAAACACTTGTTTTCTGTAATAGAGCATTGTGTTTTTATAAAACATTTCAGTTCTGATGCAAAAGTTATTATTTGTATTCTAGACAGAAATCCTGGAAATTGCCCTAGACCAGAAGGGACTTACAAATGAAAGGAAAATTGCTTTTGTTGACAAGAACAGAGACCTTTATATTACTTCAGTTAAGAGGTTTGGGAAAG
The DNA here is from genome assembly GCA_029233225.1 of Lepidodactylus listeri. Lineage (NCBI taxonomy): Eukaryota > Metazoa > Chordata > Lepidosauria > Squamata > Gekkonidae > Lepidodactylus > Lepidodactylus listeri. The sequence continues at coordinate 29,015,659 of JARCFY010000005.1, forward strand.
AACAAAAAGTGATCAAAATAGGTAAGAATTTCTTCAGCATCGGCAATCAGCTTCCTGCAACAGATGTTTTGTTTTCCAGTACATTACTGATAAAAGAAAAATAATTGTTCATTTCATGTAGTTCCTATGATTGATGCCAATTTTTTTAAAAAATGTGTGGCTATGGTAAATTTTTAATAAAATTATGTTGAAATGGTGAGTCATGCAGCACAGAACACTACAGTCTGCTTCCTTTTTCTGCTAGGTTTGGCTTTCTCATTAGCTGTTACAGCATCTTTGCTTGCCCCTCCACTAATAGATGACTCCCAAATTCACATGGGAAGAATAAAAAATGTGGCTCATTCCCACTTTTGTCTTACTCACATGTGACATAGGAAAGTCAAAATATAATGAGGGGTCAGACTAAAGACCCATGTGGGAGCAACCAGTGGGAGTCCATTGGGGTGGAGACATGGGGGGCAGCTGTCAGTGTTCCCTGGAAGTGATGTCAGTCCCCGTAGGAATCACTGAAAACTGTCTGGTTTTAGCATAGAGTTTCAGTAGTTCCTAGAGGGGCATGATGTCACTTCAGGGGTTTTCCTGGAAGTGACATTGCAAAGTTGTTGACAGTTATTTTTTTAAAAAAAATTAAATTTATCTGTCTTGGCTAGTAGCTATTAATAGATCTTTGCTCCGAGAAGTTATCTAATTCTCCCTTTCAAAGTCATCACCACATCTTGTGGTTTGCAAGAACAAAGCTTCTGTAGTAAGTATCCATGCTGAAGGCCTCTCCCACATGATCTCAGTTCTGCATTAGTAAAATGGAAAAGGGCATACTAAAGAGACTCCCATGCACAGAGGGAACACAGAAAGCATCCCATAGTGACTGGTATTTGCAGGTTAGCATCATGCAAAGATAAAATTCCAGTAGTTTGCCAAGCAAACATTTTTTGGAAGCACAGATGTAAGGAGTATGTCTGCAGTACAGCCAATGGCAGATGTAATTTCTAACATCTGTGAATCACTTTATAGTTGATAAATGAACAAGCTTACTGCCTTTTATAAAGCAATCAGCAATAAAATAGTGTTAAGCTGATGTCACTATATTTTACAGAGAACAGCCCTAAAATCTAAATGTAGTAATGTCATAACTCTTTGTATTTCAGGCTGTTTCTTTGTATGCTTGAGCGTGCTTTGTAGGAAAGCAATAACATATGAAGGTTTAATTTTCAAAATGCAAAGAGTTTTCACAAATGTGTAACATTACTTTCTAGTTAATACTGTACAGGTAAAGAGCAGCTACTCAGAAGTTGTGTATACTTACAATGAGAACTGTCAGATTTAAACAGTAGACAAAGTATTTAGCGCCATGGCTATGTGTACATTGGACACATTTATTGGTTTCAGAGGAAAGAGTTTATGTAAGACTTATCTGGATAGTAATAAGGAATTTCTCTTGATGAACAGATGCAGTATGAGGGTACTCAACAGAGCTGCTGAGATACATTTTAGGACTGTCTTTAAAATATAGACCCTGAAGATTTGCCTAAATATTTCACTGTGTTGTAGCTAAAATTTGCACAGCAGTTTTAAACTGTTTATAATGGTGTTAGCCGAATTGCTTTAATTTGCGTTTAGCAATCAGCAAAATACACGGGTTCTTGCCAACTATACCAGGGTCCCACCCCTCCCGGGAGATCTCAAGGAAAGAGGCACGTGAGGCGGGTTCCAAGTTCAATGTTGTTTACTGGATCATGTAATCAAGCATACAAAAATCGTAATCACACACACAATCTTACAGGTCTAATAAAATAAAGAGAGAAAGTAGCACTTTTGCATGAGCAGGTTTCGTTGGTGGGGAAAGCACGTTACCTTAGATGCGTTGTCCGATGTCAAGATGAATTGGATGGAGGGGAAGAAAGGTATAAAGCTATGGGGCCACGAGGCTTGAACCGGCAAGACCACGTGGTTCTCCTGGATCGCGATTCCAGAGAGAGAAGAAGGGGTTCAAAGATGGAGGCAAGGATTGGGGACAGGAAGCTGGACTGAAGGATCAATAGGTTAGATAGAGGGCGACGGCTCAAGAGGCCGAGTGACTCTCGGTTTGGACTTTTATTGGGGGTCTTGGGGCGGGCTTTGCAGACCACAACCCACTAACACTCCTACTAGGCGGTCTGTCCCGGTTGGACCTTGCTATAGGTTAAAGGTGAACAAAGGGAGGAGGTCCAGGTGTTTGGTCAGTGTTGCAAAAGTATGACTTCACCAGGAAACAGACACTGAGTCTGGGGTCCGATGACTCACCTGGCCATACCTATTGTCAGTTGATGGTTTTAGCCAAGTATCTGATGGCTGGCATATTAGTTGCTAGGCAGTCTAGTTAGCATAACTATCCAGATGTATAGTGGGGGAGTGGGGGTTAGCCAGCGGATGTCTGACATAAGGAAACCTCATGGCAAGAGGAATCCCTTATCTTTGTCTTGGGTGAACTGTTTGGGGTGTCAGCCTCCTGGCTTGGGCTGGAGCTGGCTCCTATTTGAAGAAGAAAGCGCAAGACCCTACCACTGCTGGCAACACAGAGTTCAAACTTATGGATATAAAAATCCATAAGAGCACAGAAAAGTGCCTTGCTGGCTAACATTTCCCCCCCTCGGAGACCTGAAGGCGTCAGGTGAAGGTCTCCGAATTTGGACGATACGATGACAAAAAAAATGAGACGGACTACATGATGGTGATCCTGGAAGAAATAGTTGGCAAGGGACGGACACAAAAGGTGACAAAAATCTACCACAAAAAAAATGCCGAATTGTTGCTGGGAGGACATAAAAGGCAAGGCTTGTGCATTTGACCACCAAGGGAAGCCTATGTATGAATACTTAAGTCTCTAAATAAAAGCAACACTCTTAACTGAAATACTGAAGGCAATGCTAAAAATTCTTATCTTAAATTCATTGTAAAAAGCATTATAAATTCCTTATAAAAGTAGCATTCGTACATAAAATAAAATATATCAATGACTATGGTAGAAGTACATACATTTGTAGCAATAAAAAAAATAATCCACAGGGAATGCACAAGGAAATAAAATGGTTACAAACAATTCTTCATCCATCTCTCCTGAGCGGCAAGGCTTTTCTGCTGGAACCGGGCTACTGGTGTCTCTGCACAGGAGAGAGGCGCGCTTTACATTGTATCTAATGGAACACCAGGACTCGTATATCTTTGGCTCTTCGGAAGCCACTCAGGTCTTGATCAATAGCTCATGAAGCTCTCGGCTGCGCTCGTCACTTCTCGGCACGGACACGAGTCAGTTCGGCCGGGAAGGAGGAGACCGGTTTGCATATTGAGGAGTCGCCCCCCCTTGTTATCTAAAAGCATCATGGGTACCTACTTAAGTTGAGAAAAAAGGATATTAAAATAAAACATAGCTTAGTGAATTTGCAAGCAGAATGTCTAAAGGCATTCAAGAAATATGGGAAAGGTTAAAACAGGTCATACATCTGGAATCATTGTATTATAAAAGACACATCAGCTTGGGGTTCTGGCTGGAATAATCACAGGCAAGCTATTCACCCTTCGGGGTTGGTGGAGTCTCTGGGCACGCCTCCCGAACCCTGGGGAGTATTTGTGAGATGCGTGGCTGAGAGAGAGAGACACACACTCACAGGCAGGGCATGCAGAAGCTGGGTTCGGGAGTTGCGTCCGGCTGACTCTGGCCTTTTTATCTGGAGCCAGGTGGCTCCGCGGGGACGATGTCAAGTCATACCCGTTTTAACCTGGAGGGCTCCCTGCGGGGGGCCCTCCCCCAATACTGTACAAAAATAGAACAATCTTCCCCTCTAAACCCAATCCCAGTGGTATTGCCCCATTGTGATCCACCGCCCAGATTACTCCTTCCCGTTCTTCGATGGAGTATTTCCCTGTAGGGTCCTTGCCCTTGGAAAGGAGATCCTGCACATCTGCGTCATTGGCCTGGAGCTCCCCAAGGTCTACAAAGACTGGTGGAATAGATGGCCTATTGTGTTGGCGGCGTGTAGTGACGGCTTGCAGAGGTTGGTCCGGCTGTTCTTGGGGAAGGGGTATTTGTGCAGCGGCTTTGGCCAAAAGATCTGCCTGGTCGTTCCAGTAGGCGATTTCAGAGTTGTTCTTCTGGTGGCCTTTGACATGGGAGATTTGAGTCTCCACCGAACGACTATGGAGGAGTCGTACAACATCTCTCCATAGTGTTACGTGGGCCACCGGTTTGCCTTCTGCATTTACCCATGCCTGTTTTTCCCAGTGGGGGAGCCACACCGTAGCAGCTTTGGCCGTCCAGTCCGAATCGGTGAAAACAGCGACCGGAACGTCTGGGGGCTCGAAGGCTAGAACAGCTCGCAGGGACCTCTGCGGCTTGGCTGGAATGGGGGCGGACAGACTCCTGCAAAGTGTGACCATCGTGGGTACGGATGGCACCATAACCGGTATAGGGGGTCCCTGTCACATGGAAGGATGAGCCATCACAGAACCAGCAGTGAAAACCGAGCTGCTTGGCTTCCTTGAATGGCACTCCCCATGTGGCTGGCCAGGGTACGTGGTCTACCACTGGTAGAGGACACTCATGTGCTTCCCCAGTTATGATGAGGCCGTACGGGGCAGGGGGCTCCTTCTGCTCTTTCCTGTAATCTACTCCCTTATTGACCAGTGCAAGCGTCCACTGGGCAATGTGGGCATTAGACACTTGGCCATCCTGAATCTTCCCTGAGAGAATGTACTTCAGGGGTGTGTGAGTGGTTTGCACTATGACCTTCGCGCCTCCGATAATAAATTCCCAGTGAGTAAGGCTCCAGACAAGGGCCAGACAGACTTTCTCGCATGGGGTAAACTTTATTTCTACAGAGGAAAGATTGCGGGAGGCATATGCTACCACTCTTGGGGCGCCAGCATGATGCTGTATAAGGGTGGTGCCGATGCTTTTCTCAGAATGTGCCAGTTGGATGTAGAAGGGTTTGTCAGGGTCCGGGTGCGCTAAAGCGGGAGCAGAGGCAAGACTTTGTTTCAGGCTGGCAAAGGCGTATTGTTGTTCAGGTCCCCAGAACCAAGGTGTGTTGCTCTTTAAGAGAGAGTACAGAGGGCGGGCTTTGTCAGCAAAGCCTTCCACGAAATCCCTAGAGAAGTTGAATGTCCCTAGTAAAGCTCTCAAGGAGGGCACATCTGTAGGCACAGGGAGCTTGGTAATGACTTCCATGCGCTGGGCATCGGGAGTCCTGCTGTCGGGACCCAGGGCCAGGCCGAGGTATTTGACCCGCGTTTGAACTAGCTGGGCCTTGTCCCTACTAGCCTTGAACCCTGCTTCCCTGAGAAGATTTAAGACTTCCCTGGTTATGTCAGTGACCTCTTCTTCCGTGGGGGCGTGGACAAGAATGTCATCCACGTAAGAGAGCACGTGATCTTTAGAGGTAGCTCTGAGGCGTTCCCACATACGCACAACATGTGCATGACAGATGCTAGGACTGGAGTGAAAACCTTGAGGTGTGCGCTTGAAGGCATATTGCTGACCACGGAATGTAAAAGCGAATTTATACCAGCAAGACTCGTGCAATTTGATGGAGTGAAACACATTAGCCAAATCAATCACACTGTAGTAGCGTGATCCTGCTGCAATGGCTGCAAGGATCTCATGGTATTTTGCTACCACAGGGGCCACTGGAGGAGTCACTGCATTTAGCGCTCTGAAATCCACTGTCATTCTCCAGGTCACTCCGTCTGCTTTAAGGACGGGCCAGAGGGGAGCGTTGCAGATGGACTGCATTGGGAGGATGACATCCCATTGGAGGAGCCCTTCAATGGTTTTGGCTATTCCCGCTTCAGCTTCGGCGGGATATTTGTATTGTTTTTGTGGAGGTGGATCCTTCCCTTCTATTAACACACAGGCATCACGGACGGTGCCGCACTCTGCCTTGTCTTGGATCCAGACTTCAGGGAAGTCTTGGATCCAAGGGTCACTAGGTTCCAATGGGGCCAGGGGAAGAGGAGCCTTCAGGGCGGCACACCGATGGACTGCATTGATCTCGCTAGGACCCCCCGGGATCTGCCAGAGGAAGCCATTAGCCAAATCAATTGTGAGCCCATGGTCTCGGAAAAATGGAGCCCCGAGAATGCCATCGTCTTCGCCCTGGTTGTCGCAGGCAGACACACGTGTGGAAAGCTTTCCCACTGTTAAGGGAATCGAATTCCAGATGGTGGCAGTGTGCTTGCCTCCGGCAAAGCCTGAGAGAGAGAGAGTAGTTGAAGAGGGCTGGCCTGTTTGGGCCAATTGGGGTTTGAGAACATTTGTGGATGCTCCCGTATCTACAAGGAGTGTAGCAGGTTTCATGTTCCCTGGAGTCCCGACCCCTGCTTTCACAGTCGGTCTCCCCCAAGTGTCGGGCTTCAAAGGAGCCACGATGCCATTGGGGAGACTGTGGGACTCCGGGCAGCCCTAGCTTTGGTTCCCTCTCTCCTCTTCAATGCGAGTGAGGGTGGTCGTCACCGGGTTGAGAGGCCGTTCCTGTTGTTTGGCCGAGTCTGTCAGCGCCTGGAGGAGAACCGAGTCGGGTTGTAGATGGAAACGCTCCATCTCAAATCCCCGTTCCTTGAGCTCCATCCAAAGGTGCCATCTGAATGGACTTACTCCATTTGGAGGGGCATCCCTATTGACCTTTTGGTGATATGGTTGTGGACCGGGCATCAGCGGCTGGGCAGCCGGGTGTGAATTGCCTGAGCTAGGAGCGGGACTATACTGATTGTCGGGGCCGTTGTTATAGTCAGCCGGAAGTGGTGGAGCAGATGGATGCATGTATGCCTGCGCGGGGTTGGTTCTGTTGTTATTATAGTCTCTTTTCCCTCTATAATTATTGTTACCGCCTCTTTGCCAAGATTTGTTACGGTCATAGCGATCATTCTTATAGTTCCGATCGTAGTTCCTATCGTTGTTCCTATCGTTCCGGTTATCATATCTGCCTGAAGGTTTGTACTGAGAGTGGGGGCCGTGATTGGCGTACGTTATGGCTTGGATGGGTTCTTCCTCTTCCTTGTCTTTGTGTTTCTTAGATCCTTTCCCTGCCTTTGTGACTCCTGTGCTTCTGAGTAAGGTAGCCACCCGTCTTATTTTAAGTTCCATATTGGGCCAGGTTCCCCTAGTGGGATCTGGAATATTAAGGGCAAGCTGTGTTTGAGCATTGAAGCCATGCATGAGTGCTCGTCTAAACGCATCATCATCGAATTCGGGCTCATTAGTTGCAGGGTCAATGTATAATGTGTCTGCCAATTGAGCTAATAGCTGTTTCCTGGCCATATAAGCCTCAGGGTCTTCTCCTTGCCCTTGCTTTTCTAAGATGAACAACGCAGATAAGCTGCGGTTCGGGTGGAGATATTCCAAAACCTTCTGCATCCATTGGATCCGAGTACCGACTGCGATACCGTTGGTAGCTATGGCTGAATTAATGGCTGTTAGATCCATGCCTGAAGCGCAGCGCCTGGCGAGCTGGCAGAGATCCTCTCCATTGACACCGCCATACATAGTGTGGATGTGCGTCATGCATTGTATAGCAGTATCCTTGGAGAGAGAGCCTACCTGCTCGGCGATGGCCTTAACCTCGTCGGGCTTCCATAGTTGAGTTTCTGTTACAGTTTGGGTGGTGGTTCTATTGCCGGTCCTAGTGACCATTTGTTTGGTGCTAACAGGGTGGACGGGGGCATGGTTCTCAGTACTCTCTTCTGTAGCTGCTTCGGAATTCTCTTCGGTGTGGGAGAGGTCAATTAAACTCTCCGGGTGGATTGCTGATACCACCGCTCTTTGGGCTTCCAATTGTCGCTGCAGGAGTTCTATTTCCCTGCGGCAGGCGTCATGGTTCGCCTGCTCTCGTTTAATGAGGTTTTCCTGCGCCAAATACTTAGCTCCTTGCTGCGCCGATATCAGAGCTGTATTAGCTTTTTCTAATGCTTTCTCAGCCTGTTCCGCTCTGGCTGTAGCCTTTGCGGCTTTTTGTTCAGCCTTTTGAATGCTGAGGGCTAGCCCTTGATTCTCTAGGGTCAAGGACAATTTATCGGCTTGTAATTGATGGCCCTCAACTTCGATCTCGCTTATTCTCTCCTCCATTAGTTCATTGTAATTTTGTCTCTGGTCTATGAGATCTTGTTCATGTTTGTTTTTTATTTCTCTTAATTCCTCTTTGGTCGCTTCAAATTTAGATTCTAATTTGTCGAATCTGGCCACCTCTCTATCCACTGCTGCCTTACTTTGAACATTTAGTTCTTCCAACCTTTGCTGATAGTCTTTGATTAGGGCTTCTTGTTTCTGATTATTCTCTCTATTGGTTTCTTCCAACTTTTGGTCTCTATCTCTTACAAGTTCCTCCTGTTGGTCCACATCCGCTTGTAGGCGTTTAATGACGGCAGCAGCGTCCTGCAAAGCCGTGTATAAAGCCCAACTAGTGGCTATGTCCTTGGCAGTGGAACTAGGTTTTTGGGTTGTACAATAGTCCTGGAAAGCACTCCGGGCTATTTCTAATGGATTGGGGCCCTTGAAAGATCCTTCCTTCCAAGGAGACTTACCCTTTTTCACCAGCCATTTTTCTAGCTTAGGTTCGTCCTCCTTGGTACGAAACATCTTTGTAGGGATTCTCCTGTTTTCACTTACAACAGGGGCACACGAAAAGGGAACTAGAATTTTTCTCCCTGCCTTAATTGGCTTCTTAAGTTACAATTGTTGGCTCAAGGTGGCCAATGCACCACAGAACAGGCTATCCCAGCCTTTAATTAGTTTTTGGAGCCGGGGACTCACACCTCTCTCGACACTCAGGGATTACTTTTAACCCTAAACGCGGCACTCTCGGCCTTAATTCGGTTTTTAGAGCCGGGGACTCACACCCACACGATACCCAGGGATTACTCGTAACCCAAAAAGGAGACACCCAGTCTCGGAGACACCCAGTCTCTTTATATGAGGGTTTCAAGAACGGGTTGGCCAAACCTCTCGTCCTAAGGATAACCACACAACCAAATGAAGGTTTTGGGCTCGCAAGCTCTCACTGGATAACCTATTAACCAGCGGGGTTTCAAAACAATATGTTCCAGCAGGCTGACCCCTAACCAAAATCAATTGATTTCACTTCGTTGAGCTAAGTAAAGCAAGGAGGGGGAGCGAGGGTGCGCTCAAAGAAAAAGTTCTTTTTCGGACTCAGCGGGTGTATGTAGTGTATGTAGTGTTGGTGCAACTGGTCTAGCGCCCTACTCTGGTCTTCTTTGGATCCCTTCCCACAAGTTAGACGCGCAGACGGTCACACAGTTTGACCTGGGGTTCAAAGAGAGAGAAAGAGAAGGGGGAAGCCACCCACGATAGGTTGCTCGCTAGAGCCAGGCACGCAGACAGAAACCAATCATACAGCCTCTCCAAGAGCTCCGGAAGTGGTTTTTCCCTTGCGTCTGTGGGTTAAAGGCACGCCTGTCGACTACGGCGCGAAGTTTAACCCTCAGGGCAATCCCGGACGAGCCCCCAATTCTGTTAGCCGAATTGCTTTAATTTGCGTTTAGCAATCAGCAAAATACACGGGTTCTTGCCAACTATACCAGGGTCCCACCCCTCCCGGGAGATCTCAAGGAAAGAGGCACGTGAGGCGGGTTCCAAGTTCAATGTTGTTTACTGGATCATGTAATCAAGCATACAAAAATCGTAATCACACACACAATCTTACAGGTCTAATAAAATAAAGAGAGAAAGTAGCACTTTTGCATGAGCAGGTTTCGTTGGTGGGGAAAGCACGTTACCTTAGATGCGTTGTCCGATGTCAAGATGAATTGGATGGAGGGGAAGAAAGGTATAAAGCTATGGGGCCACGAGGCTTGAACCGGCAAGACCACGTGGTTCTCCTGGATCGTGATTCCAGAGAGAGAAAAAGGGGTTCAAAGATGGAGGCAAGGATTGGGGACAGGAAGCTGGACTGAAGGGTCAATAGGTTAGATAGAGGGCGACGGCTCAAGAGGCCGAGTGACTCTCGGTTTGGACTTTTATTGGGGGTCTTGGGGCGGGCTTTGCAGACCACAACCCATTAACACTCCTACTAGGCGGTCCGTCCCGGTTGGACCTTGCTATAGGTTAAAGGTGAACAAAGGGAGGAGGTCCAGGTGTTTGGTCAGTGTTGCAAAAGTATGACTTCACCAGGAAACAGACACTGAGTCTGGGGTCCGATGACTCACCTGGCCATACCTATTGTCAGTTGATGGTTTTAGCCAAGTATCTGATGGCTGGCATATTAGTTGCTAGGCAGTCTAGTTAGCATAACTATCCAGATGTATAGTGGGGGAGTGGGGGTTAGCCAGCGGATGTCTGACATAAGGAAACCTCATGGCAAGAGGAATCCCTTATCTTTGTCTTGGGTGAACTGTTTGGGGTGTCAGCCTCCTGGCTTGGGCTGGAGCTGGCTCCTATTTGAAAAAGAAAGCGCAAGACCCTACCACTGCTGGCAACACAGAGTTCAAACTTATGGATATAAAAATCCATAAGAGCACAGAAAAGTGCCTTGCTGGCTAACAATGGTTTACTTGTTTATATACACTAGGTACACAGTACCAATCATTGTAAGCTGCCCTGAGCCCGCTTGTGGGGAGGGTGGGGTATAAGTATGATAAAATAAATAAATAAATAGTCAAAAAGTAAATTTTAAAGAAGGAGAGATAGATAGGAAAGCCTCTTCTGTGCGATTGAGAGAGTCTGGTAAAGCACTTGCTGAGGCTCCTCCCCCTCCTCCTCCCAGGGGGAGGGAGGGAGCAAGCCAGAACTTGCTTTCTGGCCAGGCTGCCCCAATTGTATACAGGAGACAAATGGAAGCCTTTCTTTCCTTCCACTGGCTGAGGCTCTTCCCTGAAATGAGGGAGAAAGAGAACGAGGGAGAGCTTGCTTTGCTGGGCTGCCTCAATCACACGGGAGAAATGCAAAGAACCCCTTTAAGACCAACAAAATTTTGTTCAAGGTATGGGCTTTTGTGTGCTTTGCTACAGTGTGTGTGTATACTGTTGGGTTCGTTGTGTGTGTGTGTGTGTGTGTGTGTTGTGTTGGGCTCCTTATGCCAGGGCTCTCCTGGTTGCAACTGGGTTCCCTTCCCCTTTTCACTGTATTCATGCACTCATGATCCAGTCTTTTTCAGTAAGAAAGCAATGTGAACTATTTTAGAGGAGGAATAACAACAAGCCAGTGAGATGGATTAGGCTAAGCGTGTGTGTCCAGATCAAATTCACCCAACACATTTCCTTTGTAGGAAGTTGTAGTTATTTCTCTGGGGAAGACTATATATAGTATGCATAGCCCTCGGTCTGGGTCATGCCTTCTCATGTTCTTGACCAGCACATGAAGCAACTTATGTACAAAAGCTCGCAATGCTGTGCCATTTCATGTTTTCCCCTGGGTCCCAGGCTCAGAGCACAGAGCATGAGATTTCTGTAATGAATGTAAATAAATCAAAAGTAGGTTTGCAGCTTACAGATACACACCTGGGCACTCAGGATTGCTACAGCACAGACATTTTATTGTAATAATTCAGAGCAACAAGTGTCAGTTATCAGACTGTTAAATAGAAAAAATATTGCAAAAGTGCTAGTGTTTAAGCATGTTTTATTTAAAGTTTAAAACATTTTTAATTGTGTTTGTCCGTGTCCTTTATAAAGTTTATATCGCCGCTACCTGGCATTACATTTTATGACACACATGGCCCGGCCCAACCAGGTGTAATTTATGTCAGATCTGACCCTCATAACAAATGAGTTTGACACCCCTGCTAGAGAGTTTTGTGCCCTGACCTGGATATCCGAGGCAAGCCTGATCTCATCAGATCTCGGAAGCTATGCAGGATCGACTCTGGGAAGTACTTGGATGGGAGACCTTCCTGAAATACCAGAGGCGGGAGGCAGGGACAGACTTTATTCAGCTACCTTTCTGAATATCTTCCATGCCCCCAGTAGGGGTCAGTCACCACATGTTGCCATGAGTTCCAAGTGCACACACACTCACATGCACATATGAGAAATACAACCCCCCCCCGCCCCAAAATGTAGAGGTTTGTCCCAAAACCAGTTTGTCCCCCATGCAATGTCCTTAACAATGTCACTTCCAGGTGATGTCATTGCATCAGGGATGTTGCACGGCGATGTCCCAGTTTAGGGGCACGGTTTCATCTTTTAGGCCACAAATTATACTTTCTGAGAATTCAAACATGAATGTTGTTTTTCATAGAATGTATGAGCTAATATTTCCTTGGCAAGGGAGGCTAAATATCCTGATGCGTGTACTCTATCGCAATGCGCTAAAGCCTGATATTCTGCTTACTTTCTGTTAAGGAACAATGGTACATACTTTGGCATGGAATGACACATGCAACATACTTTGTGGACTTCAAGATACACGGTTTACAGTCTGGTATTATCCCAGTGTCGTGTATGTAGACAAAGATCTCTTGCCCAAAACCCTCTATGAAAAAGATGCAAGGTATTTTTTATTTTTATGTATAGTGCTTATTAATTACTACCCTCCACTATCAAAACGTTCCCCAGTCCAGTCATTGGGAGTCCACAGCTCAGAAGGAATAAGTGCAATTACAGGAGAGTATAATGGAGAGTAGTTTTGCTTTAATTTGAAGTTTGGATTCCTTGGAGCACATTTCATTTCTGAGCTCAAGGTATCAACAACCAGCTTTTCCCCAACTAGCTGCAGATCACTGTTCAAATCATGTGTGTTTTTAAAAAATTGGTTATTTAATGTTGGATTGGGCTGCAGTCCTAAGCAATGCTCCCTCTAAGCTGTGGAGTCATGTAAGCAAAAAGTCTACTTTGTTAGCTGCTAGCATTAAAGTTGTGAGTGAGCAATTTGGCTACTGCATAAATTGGTTTGCTCTGAAGCCATCCTTCCTAAGCTAAGACAAAATGTGTGAGCCAGAGGCTAAAAAAACTGTGAGCTAGCTCACACTAACTCAACTTAGAGGGAACACTGGTCCTAAGAACACTTTCTTGGGAGTAAACCCTTTTGAATAAAATGGGGCTTCTGAGTAGGATTGCTCTTTGATGCTGGCTGCCTATAGGCTAGCTGTTAATAAGAAGCTCCACCCCTGTAGTCATTGGCTGAGCTACTTTGATGTAGTCAAAGCTCAGAAATTCAAATTAGACTATGCTGCTTCTCAGAACAACTTTCTGATCTGTAATAACTTTTTTTTCAACAGTGAATTTAGTAAAAATCCCCAGATTGTGAGTTTTGTTGGAAGTCAAATAACTATCAGAAGAGCTGATGGATCACTCGTTCATATGAATATTTCACCTTATCCAGCCATACTTCATGAATATGTGAGCAGTTCAAAATGGGAAGATGCCATCAGACTCTGTCGCTTTGTTAAGGTAAATATAACATTCTGCGGCAGAGTTAGTATTTGTGATTTTTATATACGTAGTTGTAATCTAGCAATTTTTTCCAGTTTTGAAAGAACTTGTTAGGCTTCTATGTCCTCCTCCTGCCCACACCTCTACAAACAGCAAAAGCAACACTGTGACAAAATGCTTTAGAAAATCGCCTCTCAAAAACTGCTCAGGATGGTACTAAAATAGTAGAAAACAGAATTACAAAGGTAGAAGACAGTGTCGTAAAAGCAAAATTATTTTTTCCCTTTTGTAGCATCAAACACTTTCCTATCTTTTTTTCAAAATTTCAGATTATTAACAAACAATACAATGGTATTTTTCATGTGAAAAATTCCCATTGGAAAAAAAACTGAATTCTCCCAAAGAGCTTATTTTCTGTATCTATCATCTATCTTCTACCTAATTGTCTATCCATCCCATTTATGTTACTCTTACTGATACAGCATGCCATTTGTCTGATAGCAACTGACCTATTCTCCATATGACTTCTGTCTGGCTGCCCACATATTACTCAAGCTGTATCCTAGGTGCCTCTCTTGGCTCTTTAAATGTAGGTTTGGCAGACATCATAATACTGTGCATCCTGTTTTTGTTTGTCCAGTAGCTTTTTAAGAACACAGGAGAGGGGGCTCATGCAACACTATGCTGGCTGCTTGTCTCGGCTCTTTTCTGATACAAGCACAGCTTCATGAGATCATTAAGTTGCTATAGAGTAGTAGTACGTTTATTACGGCATCAAGCCAAACATATTCATAACACATTGCTATAGAGTAGTAAGGGACATTGCTGCAGGTGGGAAAGAGGAATAGAAGGCAAGCAGAGCTATAACTAATTATTTACAGGGTAGCCTTATTTAGGGTTTTTTTTAATACTCCCTTTCACTACCCTCCCCAATTTGTTTCTGAGAACCTAGGCAACAACAGCACATGAGCTGAGTCTAGTAATCTCTTAAAATATTTCTTCTCCGGTTTAGCACAGTTTAAAGGATTTTTACATTATTAGGATTTTCAGATGATTCAGAAGCAAAACCATCATTTCATAATTTTTTTGTTAGCTTTGTAAAGATGATATGTGCATGGGCCAAATTCTTAATCTTGAATAGTGTTATTGAAATTAGCAGAAGAAACATAGGTTAATTTGGTTCATGCCAGGGGCTACTATAGCCACCGGACAAAGTCTGGTAGGGCAATGGTGCCACTCAGGAGTAGAAGGGCAATGGCCAGCTCAGTCAAGCCACACACAGCCTGGGGGAGGTGGCACTCCAATGGCGGTACCCAGCCTGAATGAAGCATGGACAGCATGTTAACGAAGGCACCCAGCAGAGCCATGGGATATGTGGAACTGTGTGAGATGTGTGTCTGTCCAACCAGCAGGCTGCCTCTTTTTCCCTTCCTCCAGGGGGTGGGGGTAGCAAGGCCCCTTTCCTCCCAGTCCACCCCTAGTTCATACTCAAATTCCAAAGGGATATCCATTTTAGGTCTGTTGCAGCCCCACCCCCTAATGACTGTGGAGGCTTCCTACAGCACAAGGAGCCTTACACCAGTGTAAGAGGCATGTTATACCTAGCAGAAGGCTCCACCATTAGTGAAACAGAAATTTTGAAATTAATGTAAAGAATCTTTTGTCGTCTTAAAGATGTAATACATTTACTGTGGCGTAAAGTTTTGAGAATCACAGCACACTATGTCAGATGCATATACTACCATGTTCCCTTCATGCACCTGATGAAGTGAGCTCTGGCTCACCAGAGCCCATTCCAGAATAAATTTATTAATTGTTATGGTGCTACAGGACCCTCTGTTGCTTCAGTTTGTACTGTGATTTATGCATCAGTGCATTTGTCCTTTAAAGAAAAGATGAATAAATGTCACTGATGATTGTCTATTGTTATGTTAAAGGAATTGCTATGTTAGGCAAAATAGATTATCGTTATATTGTTACATCAAGACTACATCAAGTAATTACACTGTAGTGTCCTATTTAAATATGTAACCTTTTAAAGGTTATTAAAGTGTGTGAAATAGCACTGTGAAATAGCACTGTGATAGCATTAATGCTTTTTCTTGTGTGTACCTAAGCCAGTATGGTATAAAATGCTGGACTTGGACTTGGGAGGCCTGGGTTCACATCCCTGCTTAGCAGTGAAGCTCCCTAGATGTCTTGGGTTAAATCAGTGACTCTCAGCCCAGCCCACCTTACAGGATAATTGAGGGGATATAACTGGACAACTTGAATTCCTTCCAGAAAGGCTGGAAAATAAATGTGCTAATAAATACATCCCTTGTGCTATAAATAGCTAAAAAGCAATTTTATTTCAATAATTCCAAAGCTCTTTTTATTCATAATTTTCTGCCCCCTTTGTCTTTCTTCTGGTCTCAAGTCTTTTCCTGCTTCAGATAGGAAATAAAATTGTGGAAGTGTTCGATCTCCCCTCCCCCAGTGGTTAAAATCAGAATAAAGGACACATTTTGTTAATTTGTTAGATAATGAAACATCTCCAAAGCACAACTTGCTACATTCTGGAAAACTTTCCAGAAATTGTTTGGATGAGAACATAGAAAATGATGGTCTGGAAAAGTGCTGAAAAAAATCAGTGGTGAAGTTCAGTGGTGAAGCAGTGAAAATCAGCTCCTATTGTTCTCAACTGTGCCAAAAATTAATTGAACATCAACACAATTAGCAAGGAAAAATTTTGGGGAAGGGGACTATTATGTAGTTCTTTTGACTGGTTCTTAGATTTCTGACCTTGCGTCTTGCAGATTCAAAGCTGGGGTCCAGAAATGAGAAATTGAAAAAGGGAAAGGCTGGACAATTCTCTTATAATTGGATTACCCTCTAAAAATGATAACAGAATTCCATTTTATTTTAAAGCAAACGAAAACGAAGATAGATACAGAAAAGCCCCTGAGGGGAAAATGTGATCATTTATAAGTTTAGGCTTCAGTAATTTTTCTAAGGCTTTTTAATTCGACATACAGAATAATATAAAATCCAGTTTTACAGGCAGTTATTAAATTGGTAATTCTGCACTGTGCTACTACAAGACTACATGATACCTGATCAAAACCACATAATTCTATGGAACTATTTTCAAGTGTATGGTTTTAAGATACCTATTTACAGTTCAGCTGCTATATTTACGAAAGATTATAGCTATTAGATTATCACCTTGAGCGCTCTTGAAAGCAGAAAGGTGGAACTAAAATATACTAAATAAAATGTTACTTACTCATTTAAGGAAACAATTTTTATAGAAAACTGGGAGAGAGTGCGAAAAAGTGGATTCTGTCTTGGTGACTGACTTTAGAGGTGTATAAATCTTTGCATAGCAGTAAAGGGTATTCGTAAACAGTAAACTGTCAATAAACAAACAGTAAACAATCACTCTGGCCCCACAGTGTTAATATTTTAAAACCTGAATATCTCTCGATTAAGTTTCTGATTATTTTGCTTTTGGGAAGTCTTTGCAGTGTGATGATGCCCATGAGACTCTCACCCCGTGGGACTGCCATTTTTGTCATGGCTTGCTCCCCTAGGGTTGCCAAGTGTCCCTTACTTACCGGCGGGGGGGAGTCCTCCATCGTCTGAGAGTTTCCTGGGTGTGCGCGTGAAGTGCGCGCGCCCGGCGACATCACCCGGAAGTGACGTCATCACGCTGGGGGCATTGCCAGGGCGATGCTCTGACAATCGCCCCAAAACTCTATGGTATCATAGAGTTTGGGGGCGATTGCCAGAGCGTTGCCCTGGCAACGCCTCCAACGTGATGACGTCACCTCCGGGTGACGTCATTACGTTGGGGAAGGAGGGTGGGGTTCCCCCCGCCGGCCAAATGCTGGCCGGCGGATCGGGAACCCCTGTAGCGGGGGATCCCCCACCCCCCGGGCTGACTTGGCAGCCCTATGCTCCCCCCTTCCTGTACATGTATAGACTTGAGAATGGGCCTAGAAACAATAGATGCAGCCTGAATTAAAGTTATATCAAAGGGCACTGAGTCATGCCAGGCCATTTCCCCTATGGACCTTGGAGCCTCCTCCCAGATAATTTGATCTCATTCTCAACTAATGACTCAGATTTCTAAAACTATAAGCAACAATCCAATTCCAGCAATTTCTCAGCTATCTAAACAACTGGAAAGGAAGGTTCCAGTCCTTCCTCAGCCATGACAAGTGCCTGACCATATCTAACTTCCAGATCTCACCAAGGGAACTCTTTAGACACACTCCATGCAAAAGAAAAAAACATAGACAAAGGATTTCTTTTCAGGCTTGCTGATCTTCAAAAGATTGTATTTTTATTATCCACACATTCCAATGCCAACATCCTTTCCCCACTTCATCCTAGACCAAAGAGAATAACTTCCCCACCCCCTTGAGCCCCAACTTTTGTAGCTGGTTTTGGACTTACCCAGTGCCTTACAGTTGGCCTTTCATTTCTCTGATCTCAGCTCTCCACTCCACGGACATGCCACTGCACCTCCCTCTCCCACTTTATCCATTTTGCTTCCTGAAGCAGCTTCATGTTGCCATAGACACCCTCCTCTTTCCATGCTTCTCTTCAGGACAGGCTCATGTGTCTTCTTTTATAGGTTTATTCCCCCTTTAGGCAGACAATGTTTCTAGGGAAATGCTTTGTATGTTGTTACATTGCTTTTTCCATTCTGCAGTTTTTATTGCTGCTTTTTCTGCATTGCATAGCTTAATTTGGTCTCTTTTCCTGTTTATACAATAAAACACCTTTTGTTTGAGTTTATCCCCCCCCCCAGTTTTTTTCTGCATGTTACTCTGAATCTGTACCTTGATATACATAGGTTAAAGATCTCAAATATTTAGGTGCCCAAAATATACATATTTGTTCCATGCAAACCACGGGATGCCTTTGCACACACTATGGCCCTAACATGTGTATAGTGATTTGGGTAACATTTTACAAAAGAAATTTTTCATCCAGAATATCCATATATTGGATATGCTGTTTATATATCCTCAGTCATGGAACTCTAACCCTACCAGTCTTAAATATGCTGTTAATATATCTTCAGCCAGAGAACTGTAGCCTTACCAGTCTTAAACGCAATTACACCTCCCAAAAAAGCTAAACCATATTAAGACCTGCTCATTGGAAGAGTTAAGCATATCCTTCATGTTCACTTCTTTAAGAAGAAGAAGATTGGATTTATACCCCGCCCTTCACTTGGAGTCTCAGAGCGGCTTACAAACTCCCTTCCCCTCCCCACAACAGACACCCTGTGAGGTAGGTGGGCCTGAGAGCGCTCTTTCCAGAGCTGTCCTTGAGGGAACAGCTGTGTCAGAACTATGGCTTGCCCACGGTCATCCAGCAGCTGCAAGTGGAGGAGTGGGGAATCAAACCCGGTTCTCCCAGATTAGAGTCCACACACTTAACCAGTATACCAAACTGGCTTTCATTTAAAACAATGGCTTACTTTGGACTGGATAATGCCCATAATGTGGAAGCAAATGGTCACATGGGAAACCACCTTTGAAACCTGTGAATATTAGTGAAGATCGACTCATCTTTACTTGGCTGGAAATGCATACTTGTATTATGTAAGAGAAAACGTTGCTTTTATATTAATATATTGGTTGCATTTTTAGGATCAAACTCTGTGGGCATGTTTAGCTGCTATGGCAGTGGCCAGTAAAGATATGGATACAGCAGAAACAGCCTATTCATCCATTGGTGAGGTAAGAAAATGGAGCTTAACTTTTTTCTTTTAAACAAAACAAATTTGTTACGTCAAACACACTAATTTTCTTGCAATATTTGTATATTTTAAAAAACAGATAGACAAAGTTCAGTACATCAGTTCTATCAAAGATCTTCCATCAAAAGAATCAAAACTGGCTCATATCCTACTTTTCAGTGGAAGCATACAGGACGCTGAAATGCTGCTTCTACAAGCTGGCCTTGTTTACCAAGCTATTCAAGTCAATATCAACCTTTACAACTGGGAAAGGTAAACTATTTCTTATACATTTTACTGTTGTCAGAGGTTTATAATGGTAACTCTGGATTCAGGTGAATAGCCATGTTGGTCTGTAGCAGCAGAACGAAGTTCGAGTCCAGTGGCTTCTTTGAGACCAACAAAGTTTTATTCTGTTTTCCATTGTTCTGTTTTATTAACCAAAATTGTTAATAGTAGCCCAAATATTTGAGAGAAATATTTATGTTGACTCCGCGCTCTCCCCCAAGACCAGATATCTTTCACTTAATGTTGAAACAATATTTAAGTGAATCTGGCTTTGTGATTTTTAAAAAAAATTTAGAATTGAATCATCACCGTAGGTCACTTATTCTTTCATTTTGCTTCATCTTTCTGATGCTGGTAAAATCAGTGTATAATGGCCAGGATTCAAAAAGCTACTTTAGGTGAGTCCAGGGGTTGGCTGGTACCAAAATGAAATTCTTTACGGTATTTCATACGGTACTTCACCTCCATGTACCCCCCGTTACCAGCAACTATTGACGTGCGCCCTGGTAATACCATCTAGCTGACCATGACCCAGCATGCGCCCAACAGTTGACCGTACACCATTGAAAATGTGAGCACTTTAATAATTGTTTATATTGTATTGTTTTAATGATTAAAGTTTTAATGCTTATTGGTTACTGTTTTATTGTGGATGTGGTCCACGACAATGTGTAAGCCGCTCTGAGCCTGCTGTGCGGGGAGAGCGGCCTAGAAATTGAATTAAATAAATAAATAAATAAATAAAATATTTGTACAGCAAATACTCATGTCCTATGCCAAACTACTTTCAAAATTTCAAAAATGGTTTGTTTGTTATGTGGAGACCTATTTGCTGGGGCAAATGCCTCAAATGCCATTTGGTATGTGGAACTAAGATCCTGGCCATTATGTTTGTTAGCTAATTGTGTGGTTCCGTTGATCCTGGCCATTATGCTTTTTAACACATCTTCAGATTCTTGGCTTACTACATCTTTCCCAGCCCTCATATTCCTGGTTTTCCAAAGATTTTTTGTTATTTGTTGTTTATTGATATTTTAAAGACAGGTTATCTTCCACTTTACAATTGGCAGGGAAGGGAAGGGTTAAGTACTTCTTCCCCTCAAATTGTCCTCTCCCTAGGGTTACCAGCCCTTTGCTGGCAACAAGAGGGAGGATTAGGGGGCTGCAGACAGGCAGGAACAGTGTTGTGTGATGCAGAAATGTCATTTCTCACTGGAAAACTGGAAGTGACAACATGACCATATTGTGCAATGTGGTGACATCACTTCTAGGTCTTTTGGCTGGAAATAATACTGTGCAGTTGCATCCCCCCCCCCCCCCACCATTTCCCCATCACTTCCCCACTGAAGTGATGGAGGGGACGGGGAGGGATAGCGGGGGTTCCACTACCAGAAGCAAGATATTGGCAACCCTCCCTGTCGAGAAACAGCACCTGGGATACAGAAATGTGACTTAGTTATGTAGTACCAGACTAAGAGAATGAGTTGGGAAGTCATTGTTTCAAATGTCATTTCTTTCACAAATTCACCAATTTAGGTGAGCCATTCAGCCACCTTTCCCTAAGCTCGAGTCCCCTATTTTTTATGTTGTGATTATTTTTATAGAGAGGGCATAAGTTTGAAACAGTGATTCACCCAACATTCCCAATCCACAGTTTTATGGTGAGGGAGCTCTGCGTGAGCAGATGCTCCCCATTCACATCAGTGTTGGAGAAAGCCTGCATGTGCGTGTCCCTGTCAGAGCTTTCACCCACACTGAAGCAAATGGTTCAGACTCTGCTAATGCAAAGCTCCTTACGTATATTGGAGCCATTAAGTTGATGCTCATAGTGGATCCCAGATGTCACAAGTTAAAGTTTAGTAATACTTTCCCTGTGGGACCACAGTAGTCCATGGCATGTTGTAACAGACTCTGTCCCACAGATGCATGAGACTTTATTTAATTTGATGATAGTAATGTTAATTTAAAATGATGGCATCGTCTTTTTGAGAATACTATAGTCGAAGGAGAAAGCATAAATTTCAATTTTTTTTTCATAGCATTGTTAAGGTCAGTAGAAACATAACTGCTTCTCATGACATACTTCATAAAAATGTGTCTAGCCCATCAGCTTTGCCAGCACTAATGCTAGGTTTCTTGTTGCTTTATGTCAGGAAAACTTTCCACCAGTGCAGTCACTCGTACAGTGTGTGTGTTTTTTAAAACCCAAGGTTTTGTAATAAGGCCAGTTTCTGAGTTCAGCCTGATGAGCTCATTATTATTTTCTTCTAGAGCACTAGAACTCGCTGTGAAACACAAGACACACGTTGACACGGTTCTGGCTTACAGACAGAAGTTCTTGGATGACTTTGGTAAAAAAGAAACGAATCAGCGATTTTTGCAGTACGCAGAAGGGGCAAGTATTCTGCAGAACTTGAATTTCACAATTTATTATCTTTTAGTTTTCAGGACATTTTGAGGCTCCATTCCTAATGTTATACAGAGCTGAGCCAAAGTGTGTCAGGATATATCTCCTGAGTTCTTGATTACCATGCTGTGTATCTATTATGCAGCTGAGTAATACTGAGATCAAATTATTAGTTAGTGGGAAGAGAGACAAATTACGGTAGGCTTTTTTTAAACTGCTGAAGTTTTTGAGCTTGTGGTTTCACCAGCACAAGCTGATCCAATAGACGATGCTGTCTTAGCCTGTTCCAGTACTAACATACCGTGGGACCAGCAACAGCCCCAGTACCTTTCAGGAAAGGGCAGCCTTTGGTAAGGTATAATGAACATTATCTGAAAATCATATGCAGCTTTTGGCAATCCACATCATGATTTTTATGCTTCCTCTGTACAACAGAGATAAAGACTTAGAAAAGTAGCCTGTGGGACTTAGCTTGGCTAGTAGTATCTGGCAAGTTTTGACTACACTATAACAGATCTCAGCAGCCTCTGAAACAACGTGAAATAATTGTGGCAGAGGGAGGCTGCAATTGGCTCTGAAGTCACAGCTGTTATTTGTGCCTTCTTTGATAGAAGTACAGACTTAGCACACAACTAGCAGGGGAAGTTCTAGGCTGGAATCCAAAGAATGATTTAGGCTCATGCAAAGACATCCTATATACCCTGCTGGCAAATATTTTACTTTTTCACTGGTTCCCATAACATGTCAGATGAAAAAGTTTCACCATCATTTGAGTCCTGGCCATTTATTAATTCTAATAAAATAGAGGACTGAATTTTGGTAGTGAAATTGCATTTTGGATTGTGGTGAAAAACGGTTCTATCCATTCCATAAATGTCACTGGTAAAATCTGATACTTTGCAGGACTTAATTGTGGTGGTGAGTTCATACATTAGCTTTTGCAATGTGTGCTCCTGTATTAGTAGTGCCTTCTGAAGTTAAACAGAAAATCTAGTTACCAAAGAAATGGAAATAAAGATGGGAATGCATCCTCAAATTCATAAAAGTTCATAAAGAACCGACACATGGGAACAAGATCTGTTGATTGGCTGCATTCAGACATCACTGCAAAGTAGCTTGCATAAACCACACTTTGTTCCACAAACCCTAGCTAGTTTATCATATAGGTATAGGTAAAATAAATCACACTTTTTCCCCTAAGTCCCGTTTAGTCTGCTCTTTGCTGCCCTGTCCACTTCTGAGAATCCTCAGATGATATCCCAAGTTCCTTTACATTGCCAGGCTTCTGACAAAGCTTCACTACAATTGCAATTTGGTTGGTCACCTGGAATGAATTGGGGGAAGGGAGTGGGGACCTAGCTGCTTTAATAAATTCATGAACTTTCAAACTCTGAATCAAAATAAATCTTTAAACCTTCCCCCCTCCCTTGCCCTGTTACTGCTTTTTAAAATTTCCCTTCAGGGAAGGCTGAAGTCCCTGAAGCACATTCCTGCTTAGCGAGTCATCACTAGCAGGATCAGAGGGTGTGAAGGGAAGGTTGGGATGCCCTTAGAAAGCACTACAAGAGCTGAATGCAACTGAAGTTGCAAATTTCTCTGTTGGGCTGTTTCTTTCTCAGTATGCAGGAAGCTAGGAGGTACAGTGCTACATAACAAACTGGGATTTCTGCATTTGGATGCCACATCAAAGCACAGTTAGTGCAAACCACAGCTAAAGCTGGGTACACTTCCATGATTCAGAATCCTAGTTTAGCATAATGGTTTGTTGGGCATCCTATATTCAGGCCTAACATTATCTGGGATTTAATCAAAACATAGGTGTCTAAACTGGTTTGTTGTGACATGTGACTGCAGCCCAGGGGGAAGAGATTTTTAATTGTAGATAAGAAAAGGCATATAGTTTTGAGAAAGTTTTCGAGACTGCTCTCTTCACTCAGGTTTTGTTGTTTCCTAAAAGAAGACAGTCTCAAGATGAAATTTTTTCACAGCAAGGCAGAAATGTTAATCATAAAATTACCAAATTTCAAATCGCAACTTTATTCACATGAAATGACTGTGGCTAGTGCCACAAAGAAACTAATGTGGCACTGCTATAGTAAAACAAGATTGCTCCAAGTATTCTTCATGAGTCTTTACTTTCTGACTAATAGGACAAGTATATTTGACTCCAAGTACTTGCAGAGAGAAGGCCAGAGAGCTTCTTTGCTTCTTCAAGCATTCTCTCTTCAATGCATGTTTGAATAACATGCAGTAGATTAAATCTATACCTTTTATTGAACCAATCTGTTTAAAATATTTCAGACTGCTGAATAGGGTTGCCAGGTCCGTCCTGGCAACTTGTGGGGGATGGGGAGCAGCAGGGTATCCAGTGACATAGACACGTCACTGCCCACATGACCCAGAACCAATGTCATCATTTCCAGGACATTGGGGCGATACTCTGGTATTTGGGGAAAAAACTATGGTAAATACAAATATGACATCACTTCCAAGTCATGTGGGCAGTGATGTAGACACGTTGCTGCACGTCGGATGGGTTTCCCTCTTTTCCAGGGTAAGTTCCCCCTCCAGCCAACTGATCAGAGGCAGGGTGGTGGGGCCCAGCAGCAGGGGACCCCCCGCCTCCACCAAGGGGGTCTGGCAGCCCTACTACTGAACTGGCATATTCCTCTTCAGGCATAGTATTTAAAGGTAAAATACATCTTGTTCTGTGTTTAAGGTGACGGCTACCAGTCCTAGAACAGTGGAAACAGGAACAAGCTCTATTAATTAAGTTACAGATAATTAGGTATTGCCTAAAGATGTGGTTGCCAGTTCTTTCAGAGCCTATGTAACAAGTGAAAAATATGTTGCAAGTTAAAACATACAAAGAGACAAACCAGTATTATTTTGGATGTCAGAGAGCAAAGAAAATCATTTGACAATCATTTTCTTAGAATGGTTCTGAAATATACAATTCACTGCCTTCCCCCAAGGTCAGAGTATCCTGAGATCTGCCATCCCAGGAGGTTTGAAGGGTGCTGCCAGAAATGAAAACTGGCTAAACTGCCATGTGCACACTGAAAGGTTTTGCACCTGCACACAGGCTTTTCTGGGTCCCAGCCATAGTACCAGCATTTCATTTGTTAACCCTCAGAAAGTTATGAAAAACTCTGTAACTCATAAAGTAACGACACGCCAGGTTGATTTGTATGAATCCACTTTAATTAGGATTAATGGATACTTTCCTCCCCCCCCCCCCCTTCTGCAGCTTGAGGTCAACTGGGATAAAATCAAAGCCAAAATAGAGTTGGAAATTGCAAAAGAGCGAGAACGAGCTGCAGCCACTCCAGCAGTCAGAGCAAGTGTAACCGTGCAGCGCTAAGGTACCATGCTGGTTATCTTACGGTTTGAATCACTATTTGCGCCTTCAAGATGCTGGTGAGCCTTGTGTGAAGATGGGGTAGAGAACAACATCTGGCTCCTGACATTTGTACAAAGCTTTTTTTTAAAAAAAAAAAATTTTTTTGCAAGGAATGAATTCTGAATACATGGTTCTGATACTCATGAGAAGTTTCAGAATAGTGAATGTAGCAGACAACGAAAGACCAGCTCTCTGTTACTGTAAAATTTTGACTTTGGGCTTCTCAGTCTTAAGGTAGAAGTATTTGTTTACATAAGGAAATGGTTGGCTGTTCAGATTTTATCCAGCCAAGTACACAATTCCTTTTGGAAGCAGACCATTTCTTGCCCTAAACTTGTATGCTTAATATAGGAACCATTTACTCATATACAGGTTGCAGTGTAATCCGGTCTCAAAACTAATATAGCATTACACCAACTGAACAGATTGCTGTTCTGAAACTGCTTACTAAGGAATACTGTCATGACATTCAGTAGAACTTTTAATTTTGTGTGTAAATTCTTTTTTCAGATTTCAGTGTTAAATTTAGAATAAGAATTGTCCTAGTATTTCAGCTAATATGAAATGAAAGTATAATGATGAAATACCAAAAAAAGTGAGGTAATGGAAGATCCATGATCGGACTAAGTTCTGTTGACACACAACTGTACAAGATTAAAATTTGCATTTTGAATGCCTGCATGTTCGTATACTACCAGAAGCTGATCAGAGATGCTGACTTTTTAAACCCCTTTTTCTGAATTCAGTGAAAGCCAACCAGCACTCAGAATATGTTTTGTAATGTAGTTTTAAATAACTGTTGGATTTCCTGAAAATGTTTCATTTATCATAATAAGAGCCTTTTTTTAAAAGTTCACATATTCCAGCTACTCAAATGGAAATAATTTTGTGATGGCAAGTTTGTGTTTATATCTATTAAATATAGAATACCAGGGTTTCAGAATGATGCTCAAGCACATTCTCTGGTGTAGCCCCATTTAGCAGACCAAAGTATCCTCATAGCTTGTGATATCAGGAATGCATTGTTCATGTCCTGGTTGCTGAATAATAGTCAGTATTTTTGGCCATGGTAGTAAAATGTTTTTACAATATGTATACTTTGGCATAAATTATTGTTTTGAATATTAACTATTTTGTAAGTGATGACAGTGTACATTTTACAACCTTTGTTAATAAATATTTAAGATTCTTTCTTGTATTTTATTTTTAACCAACTTAATGAAACCCTTATCTTTAAGCATTTATAGTACCTTGAAATGTCAGAGACCACTGTAGGCTTTGTTTCTTTTGCCAATACAGTACAGTACCCTCAATGTGACCGAAAGCCTGTGTAGGTGAATTGTGGGGGAAATGCTGGAATTTTTACTATAATGTAAAAAGTGGGATTCGTGAATATCACCATGCTTGCGAATTACCACAGCAGAATGTAAAAGCACAAATCCATCATTTGTAGCTTGGCTTTGCTTTCTTGTTTGTTCTTACATAACCTAATTTGGATATTAATTGAATTAATATAAATGTTGATAGATATAAGCAATTGCTATCCATTGTAACTAGAGCCACTTTGTGCTGGCTAGGCGAGATATAAATCTAAATAAATAAAACCAGTACAATAGCAAAATAGTATAAAGGTGTACAAAATGGAGTCTATGCATAGCAGATAGCCTGTTCCTCTATAATGAATTAAAATCCAGTTAAAACAAATTTATTGAACAACTTGTATACTTAAGGTCAACTGTACAATTCATTTGTGGCACAGTGAACTTGAGCAAACAGATTTACTGGCAACCCAGGCAAACATTACCATGTCTCAAAGCACTGAAGTATAGGAAGAACTAAGGGCATTTAGACAGGAGACAGTCAAGTTTGGAATGTGTCACTGAATATTGTTACTGAAATATAGAAAACCCAGGAAAGCTGTTTTTAAACCAAATGCACATTCTGGATTGCAGCCACAGCTACAAACTGGCCATGAAAGCTATTGCGTATATTCACAGAGCAACAGCATCCAACTTATTTAGTTACAGAAGTCCCATTTAAATGCTGAGGTCTAAGGACTGACAAAAAATGATGACATTAAATCTGATCTTGTATTTGGAGGCAAATGGCAAAAATCACAAAATTGACACACACTATGCTATGTAGTTTGCAGCATCCATTAAAAATATTGGCCAGATCATGATCTTTGAAAGCTTGTGACTTCTAACCATGTGAAAGTTCACAGCTATTAGGATGGGGGAGGGGGGGGGGTTGTGTTCTTTTCACCTTTAGTTGTATCTTCCCAATGCCTGTCAGAGAAAAATCAGTCTCTATTTTATGTGAGAAAGAACCACCCATAATGTGCAGCAATTGTTGAAAAGGACTGATTTATCATAATACAATCAACTTTTAAAGCATTTAAGGGGGTTCAGCCTATGAAAAGAAGTATGGGCAGAATTTATCCCAAGTACTTTGTTTTAGAAGTTTTTTATACATTCATCTACTATTCTCCGAGACCTGCTCTCTATTCACACACAGTGCTTTACTACAGTGACCTATATGAAATCATTCAGGTGGGAAACTCGAGGCTTTGATTGATTCCAGACTTAGTTATCTTTTGAGACATATCAGCTGTTACATTTATAACATCCAGAGCCATTCATCTTCTGCACTCTAGTGTGCATGGCACATTGCTGAGTGGAGATTTTGGATGCTTGCAAATTTCAGCTTCAGTTTATTTAAACCCAATGCTATGATGAAATATATATTTGAGGATGTATAATAAATAACGTGGCATAGGAAATCCCAGTCAGTTGCCAGAGTACAGCATAAGAGAGGGGAAAGAAAGGATCATGCTGGCAAAATCACTTGCATCCTGTCTCTCACACTACATAGAAAATGGGAGAGACAACCACCCCACCTCACCCCTCTATGCATTTGTCTAATCCCCATTTAAAACCATTTACCTACAGAAGACATTTTGCCACAAATCAAGAACCCTCAATGTGTGGAGAGAACTTTGGCCTCCCCCCCAATGCCATTTTCCCCACCCAAAATGGCCCGGTGAGCATTACTTTCTCCCTTGTGGGCCTGCATGGGCACATACTACATATGCAGTCCCCCTCCAGCAAAAATTTCCACCTCTACAGCAGTTCTACACTTTTCCCACATTCTTCATAAGTTTAAAGAACTCTGTCATGTCAACTCACCAGCAATGCTCCCTCTAAGCTGTGGAGTCTTGTGAGCAAAAATTTTACTTTGTGAGCTACTGACATTAAAGCTGTGAGAGTGATTTGGCTACTGCATAAGGTAATTTGCTCTGGAGCCATTCTTCCTTAGCTAAGACAAAAATGCGTGAACCAGAGGCAAAAAAACTGAGTGAGCTCACACTAACTCAGCTTAGAGGGAACACTGCTCACCAGTCATCTTTAAAAAAAAAAAAAACATTAAAAGTCTATTTTATTTCAGCAATTAGTTGTTGGACAACTGAAAATTCTGTGTTTCTGTCTGAAGGCAGAATCCTCAGCTTCCCAATACTTTGGAAAAGGCTATTGGTTTCCACAAAAACCCAACATTTTGGACATTAAAGGCTTGTAAATGTTTTGCACTCTTGTTTCTGTACCAAGAACTAGCTCTTGCTATTGTTTTCTCTTACAGCTAATGTATTTCTGCATGGTACAGTTCTTCTCACATTGCTTCTGAGATTTTTCACCTATGGCATTCCTGCAGAAAGTAGTTGTGAACTAAGGTGTAATAAAATTGCAGTGTTTGCAATTTTTTTAATTCAAAAAAAGCAAAACCTGAACCTAAAACTTATGTCCCGCTGTCAGAACCTTAGGCATATGCCAAGCCATTACACACCCCTGCAAGATTTTTAAAGTACTAAAACACTCCAGGCCCTGTTTCAAATGGGAAAAATGCCAATTTAAAATGCTTTTTCAAAGTATAAGGCAAATCTGAAAAGTAATGGGATCCTGGGATATTTGCTTTGGCCTTCATCACAGTAATGTTAAATGATTCCCATAATATAGTTTGCAGTACTGAAGTAATTTGGGCATTGTCTCATTTATATTTAATAAATGTACAGTTTTTATCAAAATTTGAGATAAGCAGAAACAATACCCTCCTTTCTATTCCCCCCCCCCCCCATGTGGATTTTGTGGGCAACTAAAGTGCCTTTGAATCTTCATGTTAAAGTGCTCAAAAGGTAAAAACATAAAGATTGCCTTACAGGGTCAGCTCTGAGGTTCATTTTGTCCAGCACTCTGTCTCTGACAGTAACCAGCCAGACGCTCCTGGGAAGCTTGTAATGAGGGAATACTGAGTTTGAACAGAGGTTCCCACTTTTGCTGCTATGGCTTATATAGCCCCTGACAGATGAATAGATTTGTCAGATCCATAAAATAATCTGTGCTAGCAGCTGTTGCTACATCTTAGTCCTGGCAAATGTGATAAATGAATTATGTGAAGAAGTAAAAGAAACCCAGAGAGTCTCAGAAAGGACTACTAGATCCTACAGCAAGCATAGTGGCTATTTTCAGATGTCTAACGGCAAATGTGATTAAATCTGTGTGGGTTTCGGTGACATCACCTACTTCTTTATCAATTCCCCTTTTAATTGGTGAGACAGTGGTGTTGCTATGGGATGGTAAATCTGATCTGATCATCATCATATTTCTCGAGTGTAATCTGAAAAATGGAAGTGGCTGAAAGCCTGGTTACTTGAATTTACTGTATGTCCCAAATGGTTAGAGCAGAGGCCATAAAATCCAGCTGTTGTCATTTGAACGTCAGCCTTCTCCTTAAATGATGAAGAATTATGATCATTTTAGTGTCTATTCTGGGGGGCAGTGTTTCCCAACCTGTGGGCCAGGACCCGGAAGTGGGCCACGAAGCCTCTGAATGTGGGTCACAGGCCAGCCTTCCCTAATGGCTGCCCCTGCCCTTTTCATTGCTCTCTTGTATTTTGGAAACCAAGACCTGATCCTGGAAACGGTGTCTTCCATGTTATGCATTAGTTGGTACTTTTCTTCACTGCACACACATGTTGATCAAGTAAAATATGTCTTAATGGTTACTAGAGTGAGTTTCTTAGAATCTTGGGGGGAATTAGAGAGAGTAATGGAGAACTCCATATGCAAAGGCTCCTTATGCAAAGGCTTTGTAGGCCCATATGCAAAGGCTTTGTAGGTCGGAATGCCACTGGCTTGGGGTTCATGGTGCACTCTTTGCACAATGTTTGTTGGTTTCTCAAAAACACTGTAGAATTAGATGGGTGCCAAGGTCATAGTTTGCCTAAGGTACCATATCAAGTAAATTTGGGCTTGTGGGTCACTATATTGATAAGGTTGGGAACCGCTGCTGTAGGGTATAAACATAAAGCAGAAGAGGGACCAATCTTACAAATGGATACAATGGTTCAGACCACATGTGATTATTCTTCAGGAACACATATATCTCTGTTAGGTGTAAAAGTTGTCACAACAAATGCTCTTAATTATGCATGCTGTTCTGTAAAGTAATTTTGAATATTTTGCAGAGTAAGCTTTTAATATTTTTATTAACAATTTTTTGTAAAGAGTAAGTTTTAATCATGTCATCAGTTTTCCTCACCTTTTCCTTTCTACTGAAATACGAAATCGAGCCCTTCACAATCACACTTCATCTCAATCATGTTCTCATTTTAAGCCTTATTCTCAGTGTAGATAGTGGACTTCTTGGGTTGCTTCCACACAGGGTATTTAGTCCGGCTTTGCTGCTGGTGGGAAGCAGGTTTTTCCCCAATTTCCACACAGCATCATATTGCTCTCATGCACCTTCAGCTTTTCCGTGGTGTTCCTGTGGCTCTTCCTAAGCCTGCTTTTCTATGATCTTTCAGAGCTAGGGATCAAGCTTCAAAGACATTTTAGAAGCTGAAATTTCAAGGTTATTCCCGAAGCCTGGCTCAATTGGCTCTAAGAAGGGTATCCTGACCCCAAAAATAATTCTCTGGCATCAACAACCACGTATATAGGCCCTCCAGCAATCCTAGATCAACTAACACCTCCTAATCTACCTCTCCGATGAAGGCTTTGGATTTGAAACCTAATTCTTCCACCAGACCAAAACGTCCAATGCCATTGAGTACTGAAAATAAATTTGGCATAGAAAATCTGTGCTTCAGTTGCCTTGTTCCCAGTGTGTGATCAGGACTCCTTGATAAGTCGTCTTGTGAATTTGATAAACACCTTGAAGGATTTAAGACAAAACCCTGAGGTCAGTGAACTGGGGATGGAGTCCAGCCATAGTTCTACCAAATCTCCACAGGAACCCCCAAGTGGAATGGATACCTCTTTATCTGAAGCAAGCCTAGACCTTCTGAAACCTATTGTCAAAATAAGGAGAGTAGATATTCTAATTTGGTCATGTCATCGGACGCACCTGAATTAAATATGATAACTGAAGATTCCACTAGTAATTCAGCCATACAGCAGCATCTATACTAGAAGGATACGGCCGCTTGAATACTCAATTATATCAGATGACAGTTCAACCTTTAATGCCACCCTGTAAAAGAAACAAAAAGTCCTTGAATGAAATGGCTTCACCAGTTTCCCCCGCAAAAAAATTAATATCTGACTATCAAAAGTCCCTGGGGAAGTTAGAGCTATTTCCTGGACTATAGCGGGGTGGTATTCTAAACTTGGGGACAATAGTTTCAAACAATAGCTAAGGAATTTCGATGTCATCTCTCTTCAGGACACATGGTGTCTGGATTCCTCATTGCCCTTCTTGCAAGTTTTTCGAGCTCTTATATTTCCAGCTACTATATTTGGCCTTTTTGGGAGGGCCAGTGGTGGCTTAGTGACTTTTATTTCAATTGCCCTAGAGGGAGGATTTCAGCTTCTGCCTTGGTCTGATAGTAATTATCTTCAGGTTATCCTACTCTCCAACAAACAGTTGGGTTGTAATCTTTGTATTAAAGTTTATATGCCTTCATGTAAGTATTCTATGTTATGGAGCCAAGCTTGGAACGCCCTCCAAAGAGTCTTGGAGAAAGCTGAAGGGTTTTATCCAAATGCTGACATCCTATTAGAGGGAGATTTTAATGCCAGAGTGGGTCAAAATATCAATACTTTTATTCAAAAAGAACAAACTTAGAAAACCCTTGGTATTTGCCATAGCCCTCTTTTGGATGTAACTTTGAATAGTCACTTTAAACATTGGACCTGTATGCTTCTGCAGAACAAAAGCCAAAGAGCTAAAGAACCTAAAGAGTAAGTATATGGCAGGAGGGAGATGGTGTAGAAGGATGGTGTAGCTGGGCAGGGCAGGGAGGTTAGGGTACTCTTGGTTGGAAGAGTTTCAGAGACATGAGAGGCTGATATTCACATATCACCAGGGGCGTAGAGTTTTGTAAATTCCGGGGGGGGGGGGCTCTTTAGCGTGCGCGCTCGCTGGGGCAATGTCCCCCCGCGGAAAACTGCCGCGCCTCCCCGGGCCCTTCCGAGGCCTGGCAGCCACTGCTGCCGGTGCCCCTCCCTCTCTCTTATCCAGGCGAAATGCCCAGTGTGGTGGTGTCACTTCCAGGTGACGCCACCACGCTGGGCGTTTCGCCCGGAAAAGAGAGGGAGAGGGAAGGACGGAGGAGTGGCCAGGCCGCCGGGGGGGGGGTAGGCACCGGCAGCAGCGGAAAAGAGAGGGAGAGGGAAGGACGGAGGAGTGGCCAGGCCACCAGGGGGTGGGGGGGGGAGAGAGGCACTGGCAGCAGCGGAAAAGAGGGAGAGGGAAGGACGGAGGAGTGGCCAGGCCGCCGGGGGGGGGGAGAGAGGCACCGGCAGCAGTGGCTGCCGGGCCTCGGAAGGGTCCAGGGAGGCACTACGTTTTCCCGGGGGGCTCAGTCCCTCCTGGGAAATTTCGGGGGTGGCTCAAACCCTTGAGCCCCCCCCCCCATAGTCTACGCCTATACATATCACTTACCACCAGTCTTATCTTTTATCACTATTTTGAACCTGAAAACTAATGTAGAAAAGGAGTATGACCAAACCAGGGCTCCCCCCCCCTTTTCTTAACGTGGTGCCAGAATTCTCAAGAGGGAAATAAAGTTTTTAATTGTATACTGAAAATTCATTAACTTTTAAACATTTTTTAAAGAATTTTGTTGAAGAGGTTCCAGAACTCTGTTCTGGTGCGTTCCCCCAGAAAAAAAGCCCTGGATCAAACAATCCTGTTTCCTCACCACCCCGAAAAAGCAGTGGCATAGAGGAGGCTAAAATTGTAGTGTATCTCATGCATATAAGGTGTGCTGGTGCAAAACAACAGTTCAGACCTCTGAATCAAGAGATGGCCAGTTTTTGAGACTCCAGCAGAAATTCAGATGGCTTCACTGTGTACAGGCATCTAGGTTAGTTAACACTGTTGAACAATACGGCCAATGGCTCCCACCATTGCCATTTTAGAAGGGAAGAGAGATGGCAATGAGACCCAAACAGAGAACAAGGATCTTCTCTGGCCGACAGTTGTGATCCTTTGTTTGTGGTGTTTCTTTAAAAAATATTTCTTGGTGGTAGCAGACAGGAAATGAGCCTCTTTTCAAATGGGTACCCCTACACAGCAGTTCTTTTCAATGCAGACTGGATGTGACAGCAAACTTGTTCAAGGCCCGAAATACTTATTTGGTTGTTCCCAAATATTATATTTATGTTATCCAACCATGCTGTCTCCTGGAAGTTAAATTATCCTACGATGCAATCCTAAAGACATTTTCCTAAGAGTAAGCCCCGCTAAATAACATGGGACTTACCTGTAAGTAGCTCTGTTTACGCGTACTTTCCTCAGGACCATTAGATGTTATCTTAGCAAATACTCGTATTTGCCAAAATAATGGAAAGTGTGGGGGGGTACTTACCATAAAATGGAAGAAGGGTTTGAAGAAATGTAGGACTGGCAGGTAGGAAGAGTGCTTTACCTCTCTTATGCCTCCTGATTCTCCCCTATACATGACCTCCGCCTGTTCCCTCTCCATCCAGCTTCTCCCCCCCCCCCAACCAACAAATTTCTACTGCTAGAGCCCATTAAAATTGCATTGCAGAGAACTGTCAGGTGAGGAAAGAGTCAAGAACCCTCTCCTGCCCACTGATTTCCCCCTGCAAATCCCTCCCTATCCGCTGAATTGGTATTCTGAGTGGAAAATGGGATCTGGACCCCTGGAACTCCTTCATAACACCTATTTTGGGCCAAAGAAGCATGAACCAGAATGCAGTATCTTGGCCAATTATTCTTGACCATTCTGGTATTTAAATGTTTATGCTTTCAGCTTTCAGACTGTAGGAGCTGAAACAACAGAGGTGGTGGTGTTTTTCTGTTTTGCCTCTTCTGGTTTCCAGTTATGATTAGGAAAGCACTGCTTTTGCAACAATGAAGTAATTGGCTCCACTGTTAGTGCATTGTAATTGCAGGAAAGTGACTAACAAAGCCATAATGGGGACCATTTCAGGTCTTCTCAGCATGAATTTTTCACCCTCCCAGTACACAATAATTTGTTTCAGAGAGGATAGTTTTCAAAGAGGATAGTTCTTCTAAAATGTTTTCAAAGAGGATAGTTCTTCTAAAATGCTTTCATCTAATAAGTGCAATAATTAGCACAAAGAAAGGAAGACAAATGTTTGAGATACTGTAATGTAGTGCTATATCTAACCACAAGCCAAAAGAGGAGCTTAGAAAGGGTACATTTGAAAAAAAGCTAAGGAAGATAAAATGGCAAGTGAAGGCCATTTATAATGTTGAAAAAAATCTCTCATGAACTATTAAGTAGACTCACTGTACAGAATCATTAGGGTGAAGGGATTTTGAGGACACTCCTGGAAGGTTTTTCACAAGCACGATTCCACCTTTACCACTTATGTTACAGAAAGATACATTATCAGAAAGCTAAATGCAGGACTAATGAATTGTTCTCCCTTAGCAAAGAGATGTATTAGCACAGAGATTTCCCCCACCCATTATGTACCAATCAAGCTGTCTATATTTAAAATAATAAGATGATGTATTTTTCGTTGCCAAGTCACAGCTAACTTTTGGCAACCCCCTGGGGTTTTCAAGGTAAGAAACGCTCAGAGGTAGTTTGCCATCACTTGCCTCTGCATAACGACCCTGGTATTCCTTGGAGGTCTCCCTTCCAAATAGTGATGAGGGCCGACCCTGCTTAGCTTCTGAGAACAGACTAGCCTGGGCTATCCGAATCAGCGCAATTTCATTTTACTTCCTCCAAAACCATTTCATTTTACTGCCCCACCCCCCCCAAAAAATTTCAAAAACATTTCACAAAAAGTCAAAGAACTGCTCTTGGGAGGTTTATGCATCTGTGCTGCAGTGCTATGGACACTAGCCAACAGATGCCCCCCACAGTCAACTTCAAACCAAACCAAACTGGGAACGAGAAGAATAATTTTTTTCCATAGCTTGCTCCTGGGAAGAAAAAAACACACATTTGTTTAGAAAGCAGTAACTGCTATTTTTCCCATTCTTAAAATGTTAAAACCATATTTATCTTTTAGCTAGAACAAAAAATTTTAAGAAGTGAAAGCTTACTTCTGTAGTTCTCTACTTCTCGAGTAACACTTATGGGTTCAAGATTGGGATGGAGCCTCAAGGTGAACTCCTATAGCTTAAAGACTAACAAGATTTGTAGTAGGGTATCTGAAGAACTGAGCAGGTGGGTAGACCTGTTCTCCAGAGACCAGGTCTACCAACATAATGGCCTGGGACAGGTAGACCTGTTCTCCGGAGGCCAGGTCTACCAATTTAGTGGCAAAGAGTGGGCAGTGGAGTTCCCTCTAAGCTGAGTTAGTGTGAGCTAGTTCAGTTTTTTTAGCCTCCAGCTTACATATTTTTGTCTGAGCTCAAGGATAGCTCCAGAGGAAATGGATTTATGCCAAATCGCTCACTTACAACTTTAATGCCAGTAGCTCTGGATATTTTTTCATCCTAGAGAGGGCCTTGACAAATTTTCCTCAGCTTTATGAGCCAACCCAAAAATGAAGGCACCAGATTTATTTTCCAGACTTCAGGGTTTTATAGTTTAATTACCATACTTCCTAATTA
The DNA here is from genome assembly GCA_029233225.1 of Lepidodactylus listeri. Taxonomy (NCBI): domain Eukaryota; kingdom Metazoa; phylum Chordata; class Lepidosauria; order Squamata; family Gekkonidae; genus Lepidodactylus; species Lepidodactylus listeri. Next base: position 29,051,908 of record JARCFY010000005.1, read on the forward strand.
TTGTTACCACAAAACTTAATCCTAATTTTTTCAGTTTCTAGCCATTTCTAAGCTATTAAAAAAGTGTTGTCGCATATAAATAAATATGAGGTAACCGTGGTTGGCACTGGCCTCTAAAACCCAGGTTAGCCCACTCTCGTCAGATCTCACAAACTAAGAAGGGTCACTCACCCTTGCTTAGTTCTTGGATGGGAGACCACCAAAAAAGTCCAAGTTTGCTATGCAGAGGCAGGCAATGTCAAACCACTTCGGTTCATCTCTTGCCTTGAAAACGCCACAGGGCAACTATCTGGATTGGTTGTTTTGTTAGTGCATTGTAATAATTTTATCACATTGATTGTATTTTATCTGTTTTAATGCTGTAAATCACCCAAAGCCCGGTGGTGGGGTTGGGCGATTCAGAAATCAGAAGAAGTTGACAGAGAGCCAGTTTGTGTAGTGGTTAGGAGCGCGGACTCTAATCTGGGAGAACCAGGTTTGATTCCCCATGCCTCCACATGCAGCTGTTCGGTGACCTTGGGCAAGCCACAGTTCTCTCATAGCTGTTCTCTCAAGAGCAGTTCTCTCAGAGCTCTCTCAGCCCCACCTACCTCACAGGCTGTCTGTTGTGGGGAGAGGAAAGGAAGGAGATTGTAAGCCACTCTGAGACTCCAAGTGAAGGGTGGGGTATAAATCCAATCACTACTTCTTCTTCTTCGTGTTGACAACACTTTCCAACGACAACCCTGGTTATCAAGCTTGCAACTAGCCCTCATCTACATAAGCTTTGCAGTTCTACTGAGACTCACCAAGAGGCACAATGAACAACTGCTGAAAACACTAAGTGCCACAACCAAATTACTAGGCACCCTTGTACCTAGGGTTTCTCAAGCTCTGTCCTAGATAAATATCTGCCATCCGCCCACTGTCTGAATGTCATAGCTGTTTACATAAGACACATACATCGAGTTTCAGTAAACACTACCCATTGCCATGCCGATCTATCTGCCAAATGGCAAGGAAGTTATAAGCAACTGCAGTACTAAAGGTAGAACATGGGAGAACACTGAAGGAATAGGAGGGAATGATGTGAAAGTCAATCATTACTCTATATGACCAATTTCTGTTTCCAACCCACAGAACTGGTTCCCCCAAGCTGAGGAAAGAAACGGGCACATTTTAGATAGCATGCTTCCAGAATACAGCAGCTTTTTAAAAATACCTCTGAGCCCATAAAGGGTGGGGGGAGGAATATAAGCTAAGACTCAATCTCTGCTGTGACGTACATGTTCCAGGTTACCCAATCTTGTTAGATCTCAGAAGCTAAGCCAGGACAGCCCTGGACAGTCCTTGGATTGAAGACCACAAAGGAAGTCCAGAGTCACTGCACAGAGGCAGGCAATGGCAAGCCACCTCCGTTCATCTCTTTCTTCTACAGGGGTCATCATATGACTCAGTCTCAGGGCTGACTTCACAGAATCTGGAGTGATCTTCAGTTGCTCCTTACAACTTCAAACTACCCTGACGGGTGTCCTTTGCAAACCAAATGTGCTCCATAATTCGGCATTGCAAAGGGTTCTGATTTGCTGTCTGGGCACACGGCCAGTTTGTGCTCAGCACTGGACTAACCAGAAGCAGCTCAAACTCATGATCTTCTTTTTCAGCAGGCTGGCACCCTAGCACACACTCTTCCCGAATGTGACCCAGAATCCCCCGTGCCTATGTGATCTAACAGCTTTTCACGGCCCAAAGTGGGTGGAGCTCTAGGCCAAAGACAGCACAATGGAAGACACGCTCCATCTTCAACGTGATATTTTGAGGTAGATGCACCAGCAGAAACCATTTCAATCCATAGATGCAAAATGTTATGTCAGTATTTATCTGAAAGAACAATCAAAAATTTGAAGTTTCACCATTACAAATATTAACAGTATAATCCACAGTTCACTTGCTCTGGATTATCCTATTCTTTAAAACTAGATTCTTTTTCTGTTTAAACTACAAAGTCCATCCTGTGGCTTCAGTTCTCAAGCCAGCACATTATTGCAGACTTAGTAAAGGTAAAGGTTTCCCTTGCTCGAAAGCCAGTCGTATCCGACTCTTGGGGGCGCTGCTCATCTCTGATTCCAAGCTGAAGAGCCAGTACTGTCTGAAGACTTTTTTCATGGGCATGTGGCCAGCATGACTAAACACCGAGGCACATAGAACCCTGTTACCTTCCCACCGAAGCGGTACCTATTTATCTACTTGCAATTTCTTTCTTTCAAACTGCTAGGTTGGCAGGAGCTGGGGCCAGAGATGGGAGCTCACTCTGTCACACGGCACTAGGGTCTCGAACTGCCGAACTACTGACCTTCCAGTCTGTAGCTCAGCATCTTAACCTCTGTGCCACCATGGCCCTTATTACAGAACTATGTAACTGAAAATCTGTTTTTCCCTTTCCTGCAGTGCTATCTTTTCAAATACTCCCCTGTCCATGTTCTGCCTTCTCCATTTTACCATGAAACTGTTAATCGCCACCTTGTTCAAAAGGAAGGGGGACCACTTAAAATCCAGATTCAAACACACACAACTTTTTAGCACCGATCCTTGCAGCCAAATTACACGTTATATGCCTATGTGCATAATCAAAGCAAAGCAGCAGCAGGCAGGCAAAGAGAAATACCTTTTCCTGTGCCTATAGCTTTTCCACACAGTCCTGGGCTTTAGTTTAAATGCATATGCATGTAATATAGTTAGACCCTTAGTAAAGGTAATTTCATGCCACACTAGGCATTTTTAAAAACCAGTGCAAACAAGCAAACTGATGGGGCTATAATCCTGAACAGTTCTATTCAAGTTACTTATGTGCAGCTCCAGTTATAGTACTTGAACAGAGTCAGGCTGCACTCCTGAGCACATTTACCAGAAAGTAAGCCCCACTGAGTTCAATGGGATTTACTTCAGAGTAAACATGCTTAGGACTGTGCTGCCAGTTACCCACTACTGGAAACTGTCCTAGTCAAATCCCCACTCATGCCACAGAATCTCACTGGGTGACCTTGGGCCAGTTACACACTCTCAGCTTAATCTACCTTACAGGGCTGTGTGATCATAAAATGGCGCAGAGGAGAATGATGCAAGCCACTTTGGCTCCCCACTGGAGAAAAAGGTGGAATATGAATGAATTAAATAAATAAATACAGTGTGAATTCCATGTTCACTTCACTTGTGTGGACTCACCCCAGAAGAGTAGCTGTGTGAACCGGTCTACATCATCAATAAGCAGGGACGTTGTAGGACCTTAAAGACGAACAATTTTCTATTCTAGCAAAAGCTTGCAAGGACTAGAGCCTGCTTCGTCAGTTGCACAACACATACAGACAATCCTGTGGATATTCTGCTGGAAACATGCCAGAGAGAGTTCCATGGCATTTCCAAGCAAGTGTGGTAGTTTTGGGCTACAAAGGAGAGCCAGCCTTCGGAAGAAAGTTCAACGGATATCCACAGAACTGGTTCCAAATAAAGGAGTTTAGGGGTCGATGAATATAGCCAATGGGCTCCTGGGTGCTGCTGGAAATTGCTAGATGTCAGCTTTTTACTTGTAGCCACTGGCACGTAGCCTAGCTGAGGCTGAAGTTCCTTGAACCAAAGGAGCTGTCATCCAGCTCAATTTAAATATTTATATCTAATTTTTCTCCCCAGTGAGGACCCAAAGTGGCTTGCATCATCACTCTTCTTCTTCTTCAAATTTATATCCTGCTTTCCTCCCTGGCCGGGGACTCAAAATGGCTCTTCATTTTGTTCCCCTCCCCCCAATCCTCACAACAGCAACCTTGTCAAGGTGGGGTTAGGCTGAGAGATTGTGATGAGCCCAACATCACCTGGCCAGCTTCCATGGCTGAATGGGGCATTCAAATGTGGTCCTACCAGTTCTTAGTCAGCACTCCACCCATTAGGCCATCTCCCCTCCTCTGTTTTATCCTCACAACAGCCCCATGAGGTAAGGTATGCTGAGAATGGATGGGCTCAGAGTCATCCTGCCAGGCCAGTATTGTGATTCTTATACTGCAGAGTGCTGTGTGTTTGTGTGTGAGAGAGAGACACAGAGAGGTGAAACAATAATGTCTCAATGAAGGCTTCCCAGTGAATTTGAAGCTTAGGTAAAATTTGAACTCGGAACTTTCCTGCCGGCACCTCTTTGCTACATGTGTCCTGTAAGTAAACTGACATACAGCATGCCAGTCTAGGCGACAACCCTTCTTCTGATAGAAAGACCAAAACAATGCAGCATTCCAATGGGGGAGACTTTAGGTAACCTAGAGAAGTGGCAGCACTCCTGATTATTAGGCCCTTAGTAATTTATTTTTTCCCCTTTGGAATGTGTGAACGCCCTCTGCCCAGCATTCCAGTGCACAGTCCACCCTCTCATTCGTTTTAATTGATGTCCTTACTAGCCAGTGTGGTGTACTGGAAGATCCTAGCTCGAATCCCCACTGTACTATGGCAGCTTGCTGGGTGACCTTGGCCCAGACACAGTCTCACTGTATCGTACCGCACAAGAAGAAGAGATTGGGATTTATACCCTGCCCTTCAGTACTCGAAGGAGTCTCAAAGCAGCTTACAATCTCCTTTCCCTTCCCCTCCCCACAACAGACACCCTGTGGAGTAGGTGGGGCTGAGAGAGCTCTTTCGAGAACTGCTCCTGAGAGAACAGCTCTGAAATAACTTGTAACTGACCCAAGAGCACACAGAAAGCAGTGTGTGGAGGAGTGGGCAATCAAACCTGGTTCTCCCAGATTAGAGTCTGCGCTCCTAACCACTACATCGAACAACAAGATTGTTGTGTGGGTAATGCGGAGGCACAGAAAAGTTGTAAGCTGTTTTGGGTCCCCATTGAGAGGAAAGGCAGGGTATAAATGATGTAAAAGAATGAATGAACCCTGCTGCAGTGAAGCCATATTTTCCCATGGTATGGGATAGAACATCAGTCAAGAGTAATGGCAAGAATAAACGTCTGTGAGGTTAGAAAGCCTCAAACTGCTCCTTAAAGTCACCGAAAGTAGAAGGATGAATTATGAACTACAGGGAATTGTGGGAGGGGGGCAGAGGAGTTCATCACTGCCGCAATAATAAACAAGAGTCCTGTGCCTCCTCAAAGACTAACACACTTTGCTTAAACATCTCTGGTTCGTGGAAACTTAGGCTGGATTGAAACCTTGTTAGTCTTTAAATGCCACAGAACTCCAGTTCACTATCACTAACAGAGAAAGCTCTTCAAAGAATTTCCATCCATTTACCAAAAACCGGGGGGGGGGGGGGGGGGTTGACACCAGATTCTTTAGTCATCCCTAATTCCTTTCAAAAGTTAAAGGCAGTATTCCGAGGACACTACCCCCCCCCAAAAAAAACCGGCGCACTTTCTCCTGTCAACCCGCCTCCCCCTCCGTCTTTGACAGCAGTAAAAGACTGGCAAGAAACAGAAGCTTAAATTCACGAGGCCCCGGCCAGGCGGCCACCACCGGTTTCCTTCGGAAGAGAGAAACGACTGAGAAAAATCCGATGTCTTCCAGCATTTTAATCTGCGGCAAGAAATGGGTTTCAGAAAACAAAACAAGGCATCCCCGCCAGACAGACAAGAGCGGGGGAGAAGAGGGAAAGGCAAATCACAAACTCTCCTCCCGAGCAGATCCACCCGAATGCCTTTTCACACATTCAACTACTAGGCACTTATGATAAGACATACAATCATCAGCGTCTCGAAGACGGCCAGGCCGGCGGGGTTGGCGAGCTGGCGGGCGCGTGTTGGGATTTTGCCCCAGCCCCTTTCTTCTGTCCTTTCCCACGACGGCGTTAAGTCTCTAAAGTGTGCAACTCTGCAAGGAGTGAAGGACCCCCCCCCCCCCCCCCCCACTTCCCAATCCCTACTCAGCGCCTTCCAAGCTGTCTGGGAAACAGGGCGCTTTCCCTCCAGGCCGGCCAGCCACGTGGACAGCGCCTTCTTCTCCCTGGGGCTGCAAATCCACTTCCCCCGGGCGAGAGGGGTGTGCGCCGGCAAGGGCGCCCGACGGCTCAGCTGCCTCCGGCCCAGCAGTCCGGCTCGGTGAGGCCTCTGCCGGTGCCCGTGGCCAGGCTGGTGACCGGCAGGACGAGGGGCTGCGGCGGCCTCATGGATTCCTCGTAGGTGGGCAAGTACTTCACCTCCTCGTAGCTGGGCAGCTGCAAGAAGACGGGCGAGACCACGTGCAGGAGAGGCGGCGGCAGTGGGTCGCGGCTCCGGCGGTCCAGCAGCGAGTCCTGCGAGGTGGCGGCCGTCACGTTGAGCGGGGTGCCGGCCCCCCGGCCGCTGCCCCTGCCGCTGGGCGAGTGCAGCTCCCCGTCGTCCTCCCCCTCCTCGTCGTCGTCCTCGTCCTCGTCGCCCCTGTGGCCGGGCCGCGGGCGCCGCCGGCTGTGCCTGCGCGGGCTGGGGCAGATGATGCGCTGCAGGAAGTAGCCGATGGCGAAGAGCACCAGCAAGATGAGCAGCCCGGAGAGCTTGCGCACGAACCAGCCCACGTTGTCGAGGAAGGTGTGGAAGGGCAGCTTGCAGCACTTGAACTCGGCCGCGGTGAAGTTTCCGTAGTTGCAGCAGCTCTCCTGCTCGCCGCACTTCAGCTCGCCGCAGTCGCCCTGGCAAGGGGGCCACAGCAAGGCGGCCCCCAGCGCCAGCAGCCCCGGCGGGGGGAGGCCGGCGGCCCCCACCATCCTCCTCCTCCCCCCCTCGGGCCCGCGGGTCAGCAGAGGCGAGTGGAGGGAAGAGGAGGCGGGGAAGCCAGCCAGCCCGCTTTGCCCTCCGCCATCCCCCTCCTCGCCCGCCACTTCGCTTGCCCCTCACGCCTCCTTGCAAACTCCCATCTTGCTGCTGGCAACTCTTGGCGGGGCTTTGCAGCGGCGGCCCCTGCCGAAGGCAATAGTGGTGCAGGTGCCGAGGGATCCTCCTGGCACTCCGGACCCCCTGCTTTTAGCGCAGGGCTCCGACTCCGGGTTGCTGCCTTGCCGGACACCGAGGCTCGCTTGCAAAAGCAGCTTCCCTGGCTGGGTCCTCCTGCAAGCGTGAGGCGGGAAAATCTGGCATGTTGTCTTGCAGTCGGCGGAGGCGGCCGGCGGGGAAGGGGTTAAACGGGCCCGATCGTCTGGCTGCTCTTGCAGCGCTTTAATCTTTATTAATATAGCTGTCCGTCCTTCCCTTTGTCAAGGGAAAGGAGCATCTTTCCTCCCCCCCCCCCCCCCGCCTTTCCCTCGGTTGGTTGAAGTTCTTCTGCTTAAGTGATTGGATTTCCCTGTGACCGTTATTTAAATTTACTTGCTACTGGGATTTGCTTACCATATTTCTGGGTTTATTTTCTGATTAAAAATTGATGATAACCATTTGGCTGATGTTAATGGGCTTAATGCAGCTCCTCTTCCATTAGGGAGTTTGGGAGGCTGTGATATCTCCCCCCCCCCCCCTCCCCGGGTTCCTGCCTGCATGATCTAGCCAAGGATGGATGGAGTCTTTTCTTTTCTGGAGAAGAAAAGGGACCTGCAAGAACAGCTCCGCATCAAGACATTAAACATCTTGCCGTCCGCGCCTGCACTGTCATCTTCATTGTTATTATTATTAATTATGCCATTAGCGGCTGGCACTTTGCACAATATTATAGAAGAAACAGTCACTTTGCAGAGAGTGTACTGTAGAAATTTTAGGCAATGGGCATTAGACAAATACACAGATGACAGGTCATCACGCAGAGAAGCTGACGTCCTAAATTTAGACAGTGGGTCTGGAGATGATGAAGGGACCAGTAAGGGCAGGAAGTAAAATAGGCCATGACATGATGGTACAGAGTGCCAGTAACAAAGTGCCTGAGGTGGCATATCCCATCTTCTGCTTTGAGTCTCTCTCCCCCCCCCCCCCCCCCGGCCCAAAAAAAGACAGTGCCAGTAAGAAATGTAAGTGACTTCCACCCCTGAATGAAGATAACAAAACAGCAGAGAGAGAAAGAAGGAAATGGCGGCAGTTGAGGGCCAAATATTGAGTGGTTCCAGTTGCACTGAATTTCAAGTGAGGAGTAAAGGGGTGAAGCCAAGGCCTTCCTGAGAAAGGAAATCCAAGGGAAGAGGTGGCATCATGAAGATGTCCCAGGGGCCAGGCATAAGGTGCAGCAAAGGAAAGCAGGCAGAATTGTTAAAGAGAACAGAAGACCTTTGGTTGGTTGAGGGTGATCATCGGAGCACTGAAAGTCTGGTTTATGATAACAAAGAGATGTGAAGGTGGGGTGAAGAAGCCACAGAACTAGGGCTTGAAGCCCTCTGGCCTCTGCAATGACCTAGCTCACCTTTCCTCTTCTCACTGACTTTCTACCAGCTTGCTGACCCAGGTAGGTATCTTTTAGCACAGCAACCTAAAAGGTAAAACTTTTCTGAGAGAAGAAGAAGAGATTAGATTTATATCCCGCCCTTCACTCACTTGGAGTCTCAGAGCGGCTTACAAACTCCTTTCCCTTCCCCTCCCCACAACAGACACCCTGTGAGGTAGGTGGGGCTGAGAGAGCTGAGACAACTGTCCTTGAGAGAACAGCTGGTACAGAGCTATGGCTTGCCCAAGGTCATCCAGCAGCTGCAAGTGGAGGCGTGGGGAATCAAACCCGGTTCTCCCAGATTAGAGTCCGCGCACTTAACCACTACACCAAACTGGCTCTTGAGGTTTTGTGAACTCATTAAAATTGCATGTGCTACATCACTCTTTGCAAGAGGCCTGTGATGTATTAAGAGGTGTTTTCAGGCAAAAATATTAACAATAACCTTGAACATAAAGGAATATTTGTATATTAAAAAAACATCAATACATTTTGCCCCTCTCTTCTTGTATCCCAAACATGACAGCATAATTAAAATAAGCACAAATTTACAGCAACTCCAAAAATATCAAACTGAAAGAAGGCCTGTTGTTTTTAAAGAAAAAGGAGTGAGTTTTAACCAATACCAAAAATATCTTCTAGGTAACTTGGGGTAAAATGGAGGAGAGGAGAATGCTGTAAACTACTTTTGAGTCCCCACTGGAGAGAAAGATGGAGTATAAACTGATTTTATTTATTATTTATTTTATTTATTTATTTTTTCGATTTATACCCCGCCCTCCCCGCGAACGGGGGAGGCTAGCTTGATTAACAGGGCAACCCTACGCAGGTTTATTAAGAATCCTGCACAAACCTACTCAATGGACATATCCCAGGAAAGCATGCTTATAACATTGTGCTGTGGCGTGAGATATTGTTCTCTTAGTGCAGATGGACAGAATGTGGTGATGGCATCAAAACAGCTTTTCATACAACATTTAGTCAAACTGAGAGGGATTTGCTTGTCTTTACTCCAAGAATCAACTGTTACCAGTCACATGTTCGGATCAATCAAGGGCATTGTTATTTAGAAAAAGGATTATTTAGTTTAGGGAGAGAAATTACTAAGGGGGATGTGTTATAAAATTATGAGTGGTGTGGAGAAAATGCAGAGGAAACTTTCCCTGTTCCAAAGCACTAGAATTTGGGGACACAAAAAAGGGGAGAAGATTCAGGACAGGCAAATATATATGGTATAATTAACTTGTGGAACTTAACTGCCACAAGATGTAGTGATAGCCACTAGCTTAGAAGTGCCACTGGACTCCTATTTTATTTTGTTGCTATATTCTAACATGTCTGCTTCTCTGAAACCTACGTTCATAGGGGCAGAATGTCTGAACACCGGTTGCTGGGGGGAGGCATCCAGAGGGGTTGGCTTTAGCCTCTGTCTTGGACATCCCATTGGTCCCTATGGGAAACAGGCTGCTGAACTAGATTGAGTATTAGTCTGATCCAGCAGGGCTTTTCATCAGTTCTTACTGAAAAAATACAGCCTAATTTGGACTAAAAGAAGCTCCGAAATTTTTCACTTGGTTGTAAGTCCCTTGAAAGACATACAGTAGATTTTCTTAGGGTACATCTAGGGAACAGATGTTTGATTTTGTACTAATCCAATTGCCATGGCTTTCCTTCTGTAGTACCCTGGGAAATTATTTATTTATTTATAAATTCAACTTTTAGACCACCCTCCCCTGTGCACAGGACTTAGGGCGGTGAACAACAATTTAAATAAATGGATCCATAGTCAATTAAAAGCAGTTCAACAATGCAGTAGATAACATAAGCCTATTAAAAACAATTAGTCAATAAGCAATGCAAAAAATTTCAAACAATTTCAGATGGCACTTACAAATAAACCATATTGCATCCTTAAAGGGCCTTAAATGTTAATACCAGAAACTTGAACCTGATCTGATATTCAATGTAGACCCGGTGCAGCACGGAGGTCCAGTTGTGTATGTGCTGTCCGTGGGGTTCCAGTAAGAACCATGATGCTGTGTTCTGGCCCAGTTGTAGTTTCTGGATCAGTCTCAAGAGTAGCCCTGCATACAGCAAGTTACAGTAGACTAGCCTGGAGGTGAACATTGTGTGGATTACTGTGGCTAGGCCAGGGCGCAACAGAAAGGGGGCCAGTTGCCTGATTTAGCGTAACTGCATAAACGCCAGCCTTGCAACATTTCTGATCTGGGCCTCCATTGATAAGGAAGCATCCAGAAACACACCCAGGCTCTTGTCAGATGCTGCCAGTGTTAGCGGCATGCCGCACAGAGCTGGGAGTTGGTGCCACAGCTCTGAATCCCCCCTCCCAGCCAGATCTGTTTCAGCCATCCCACCACGGCTTCCAGCCCTTTAGCTAAGTTAGGTGGGACAGTGTCTCGCTGGCTGTCAATCAACAGGTACAGCTAGGTGTTATCTGCATACTGATGACAACCCAGACCGAAACTCTGTGCCAACTGGCTGAGGGGGTGCATATATATGTTAAGCAACACCACAGAGAGGATTGCCCCCTGAGGGACTCCACACACCAGGGGGTATCTAGGTGACACCCTCTCTCCTAGTGCTACCCTCTGTCCCCAGCCTTGGAGAAATTAGGTAAGCCATTTCAGGGCCATCCCATGAACTCCTACAAACTCCTGTTTTAGATGCTGAAAATCCTTCATGAGAGATCTCTGGTTCCACACCCAGACCTGGAAGTAAGTGCAATTGTAGTCAATTGGACTAAGCCTGTCCTGATAGCCATGCTGATAAATTTGGTTGCAAAATCCATGGTTAAGTTGCTCAGCTTGGCAGAGACCCATCAGTAGGCTGTGTCCCGCCAAGTGATGAGACAACAGCAGGTTTCTAGATAACCCTGATCAGGCCGAATTTCTTTATTATCAAGGAAGGAAAGTCCTTTGAAGATGGAATGATTCCTTTTGAAGTTTCTTGCTAATACCAGAAAAGTACTGAAACTTTATACTTTGAAGATGTCCCAGGGAAGATAAAATTACAATCTTTGGAATCTCGTTAGCATAATCAGCCATGTTGCCTCTCCGGATGTGTATCTCTCAGGACAGAGTTGAAAGGAAAGGAAAGAAGAGAATAATTTCAGACTATTCAGGAACAAATGAGAGCCTAAAATGGCCTGTGCAGTCAAGAAAAGACAAGTCACAAAAGCTGCAATCCAAAAGATGCTTGTAATTTATATTTTTTTTCTCCCCTCTCTTTGTGCTTAGGATACAAAGCTACTTTTGCAGCCATTTTATGCATCTGACGAAGTGAGCTGCAGCCCATGAAAGCCTAGGCTGCAGTAAATGACATTTAGTCTCTAATGTGCCACAAGATTCTTTGGTGGTTTCTGCCACATGACACTAACACCAGCTACCCATCTGAAATGTGTTACAAAGCACTGGGTCCCATTAAACTCACTGGGACTTGGCACAGTGGTAGGGCAGCTGTTTTGCATGCCAGCGGTCCCCAGTTCAACCCCCAGCATCTCTGCATAAAAGGATCAGATAATAGAGGATGTGAAAGAACACAGCCTGAGAACCTGGAGAGCTGCTGCCAGTCTGACTCAGTATAAGCTTCAGGAGTTCTCGCAGCAGCATGTAGAGGACCAGTCTTCAAAACAGAATGGGGGTCACCCTGGCACGTTTATTCATCATTGGTGGACATGTCCAAAAGTGGCTCAATTTTAGGGGGGAAATTGTACTGTTAGTTGAAAAAAATCTTGGCTGTGTCATCCCCTGTGAACCAGAAACCATTTTGCTTAATTACTGAGGTGATAGATTAATACCCAAGCTGTAGTTAGAATTTATGTCATATTGATGATAGCAGCCAAAACCCTGATTGCCCAGAATTGGAAAACTAATAGGATACTATCAGCAAAGCAATGGTTTGCCAAAATATGAGATATCATGGTAATGGATAAACTTTCTTCTCAAATAGTATGTGCTGACAACCCTTTGAAACAATCCTGTTGAGAGTTGGTTCCAGTTCACTGATTATGTCTCAAAAACGGCAAATGCTAACAATATTTTACCCAATAAGTATGTTGATTTTGTATTTTACTAAAAATTATGTTTTTATGTTGAGTGTGTTACATGTTGTATTATACTTTTTACATGTTGTATTATATTTTTTTTAAGTTATATGTTTATTATTATATATTTGGAAAGGTTATGGATAAAAAGTAATTTTAAAAAACAGAATGGAGCTTCTTAATGAAGGAATGCCAGCCTCCAAGTGGGACCTGAGGATCCCCTGGAATTACAGCTCATCTCCAGACTGCAAAAATCAGTTCCACTGGAGTTGGTGGCGGCTACAGGCATGGACAGCTTTAAAAGGGAATTAGATAAACATATGGAACAGAGGTCCATCAGTGGCTATTAGCCATGAGGCATAGATAGGAACTCTCATTCTGGGGCAGATGATGCACTGTATTCTTGGTGCTTGGGGGGGCAACAGTGGGAAGGCTTCTAGTGTCCTGGCCCCACTGGGTGACCTGATGGCACCTGGTGTTTTTGGCCACTGTGTGACAGAGTGTTGAACTGGATGAGCCACTGGCCTGGTCCAACATTGGCTTTTCTTATATTCTTATGGAGAAAATTGATGCTTTGGAGGGTGGTCTCTATGGCATTGTACCCCACTGAGGTTCTATCCAAATCTCCAGGAGTTTCCCAACCTGGAGCTGGCAATCCTACCTCCTCTTCCCCTGCCAGTGGCAACCCTATCTTAATGTAATTTGTTTGAATGCCTTTCTGTGAAGATATCTGTTTTAAATAGCCCGCTTGTGGGGAGGGCGGGATACAAATGTAAAATAAGTAAATAAAATAAATAAATAAACTCTGAAGACACAACAACAACCAACAGTCAAAAATATCTCAGGCCATTCATTGTCTACTCAGGAGTTGGTGGCATGAAGTCCCTTGGTCTGGGTTTCTGTTGCCTGCCCTTCAGGGCACACAGCAGCTCTAGAGAAGATGGGGAAGGGCTGCTAAAGCTGGTTTCTCCCTGGCCATTGGGGGCCTCTTAAAGAAGCTGACAGCCATGAATTTCCTGGCCAAGGCTTCTCCTTGCCTTGTCATGACTAACAGATCCTATTGACCTAACAGACCCTATTGACCAGGGTCATCTAGTTCAACCCCTTGCACAATGCAGGAAATTCACAAATACCTCCCCCTCCACACCATCAGTGATTGTTGTTCCACACCTAGAAGATGACAAAAAAACTTCCAGGATCTCCAGCCAAACTGGCCTGGAGAAAAATTGCCTCGTGACCCCAAAGTGGTGATCAGCATTTCTCTGGGTATGTAAGAAAGGGCCACAAGAACTAAGCACTGAGGCAACCCTTCCTGCCCTCCCTCTCATGATCTGCCTAAGTTCACACAATCAGCATTGCTATCAGATGGCTATCTAGCCTCTGTTCGAAAACCTCCAAAGAAGGAGAGCCCACCACCTCCTGAGGAAGCCTGTTCCACTGAGGAACCACTCTAACTGTCAGGAAGTTCTTCCAAATATTTAGCCGAAAACTCTTCTGATTTAATTTCAACCTGTTGGTTCTGGTCCAACCTTTTGGGGCAACAGAAAACAACTCTGTACCATCCTCTATATGACAGCCCTTCAAGTACTTGAAGATGGTTATCATATCACCTCTCAGTCATCTCCTCTCTAGACTAAACATAGCCAGCTCCTTCAATCTTTCCTCATAGGACTTGGTCTCCAGACCCCTCACCATCTTTGTTGCCCTGTTCTGGACTCGTTACAGCTTGTCTGTATCCTTCTTAAATTGTGGTGCCCAAAACTGAACACAATACTCTAGGTGAGGTCTAACCAGAGCTGAGTAAAGTGATACCATCACTTCGTGTGATCTGGACACTATACTTCTGTTGGTACAACCTATAATGGCATTTGCCTTTTTAGCTACCACATCACACTGCTGCCTCATGCTCAGTGTATGGTCTACTAAGACCCCTAGATCCTTTTCATGCATACTACTGCCAAGACAAGTATCCCCCATCTTAAAACTATGCATTTGATTTTTCCTACCTAAATGCAGAACTTTACATTTATCTCATTTAAAATTCATTTTATTTGTTTTAGCCCAGTTTTGCAGCCTGTCAAGATGATCCTGTATCCTGACTCTGTCTTCTACTCTATTTGCTACCTCTCCCAATTTAGTATCATCTGCAAATTTAATAAGCATTCCCTCTATCCCTTCATCCAAATCATTGATAAAGATGTTGAACAAAACAGGTCCCAGGACAGATCCTTGAGGCACTCCACTTGTCAATCCTCTCCAAGAGGATGAGGAACCATTCACAAGCACTCTTTGGGTAAAATCTGTCAACTAGATCCACCTAACAGTCATAGGATCCAAACCACATTTTACCAATTTGTCAACAAGAATATTATGTGGAACCTTATCAAAAGCTTTACTGAAATCAAGATAAACTATGTCTACAGCATTCCCCTGATCCAGCAAGGTGGTAACTTTCTCAAAAAAAGAGATAAGGTTAGTCTGACATTACCTGTTCTTGAGAAACCCATGCTGGCTCTTAGTAATCACAGCCGTCCTTTCTAAATGCTCAAGGACTGTCTGTTTGATTATTTGTTCTAAAACTTTCCCAGGTATAGACATCAAGCTGACGAGTTGGTAGTTACCCGGATCTTTCTTTTTCCCCTTCTTGAAACTGGGGTCAATATTTGCACATCTCCAGTCTTCTGGCACCTCACCTGTTCTCCTAGAATTCTAAAAAAAAATGGACAGAGTCTCAGAAATTGCATCTGCGAGTTCTTTTAGTTGCAAGAAGCTTTGTCAGATTGTGGCCAGGATGTTCACAGAATTAATATGTAATGCCTTTATTTGTTTACTTATTTTCATCTCAGCTTGCTTGAGTGCAGGAATCAAAATCCAACACAGAATTAGGTGGGATTATGCTCATTAATCAATACAGTATGGTGCTTAAAAGTGTTGCTGGGTAGACCCAAGTTCAAATCCCTGCTCAGCCATGAAGTTCAGTGGGAGATGATGGACCATTTTTTCACTTACTAGCCTAGCCACCTAGATAACTCATGGGGCAATGTGTTAGCCAAATTGCCGTATATTATTAATAAGCTTGGGGAATTATGAATATTAAAGTGCAATAGGCATAAAATATAGGGACATAACCTGTGTATACCAGAGTCAGAATTCTCAGAGCCCATGAACAGACGAGGAGACCAGGTTGCTGAAATAATTGGTCTTTTTACTTAATGATTCTCAAGCATACAATAATAATAAGCAAGCACTCACACACACAATACAGGACTAAGAAAATAGAGCTGAAAAGATAGTGACACTTGCATGAGCAGGATTATCGCTGGGGGGGGGGTAATATGTTACCTGTCCAACGAGATGAGCAGGTCATGCAGCGAAAAAGGAACAAAATAGAGGTAGAGGGTGGATTATGAGTCAGCCAGGGACACACATGGAATGATTCCAAACTGGCCAAGAATGGAACCAACAAGGTAGGAAGGGGTGAAGAGAAGAGAGTGAGCTCAGGGAGAGCTCACCTTAAATAGCTAAATTGTGACCCAAGGCAATGGCCAGGAAGTGTTAGGGAAAAAAATCCTATACTTTGAATGGGTGAGACAAAAGGAAATGACAGTTGGGCAATTTAGGGTTGATGGTCGGCAGGGAGTGACACCTCTTGGGGCAGGGGGTGAGACAAAGAAGAGGGTAGAGGGATCCAATCACAGCGCTGGTTTAGTGCTTCACACTAATGATCAGATGCTTGGCAGAGGCGTTATCTGGATCAGTGGCAGGAAAGCTTAATCACTTTTTTTGTCTTTAGTTGGGCAACAGCCTTTGTTTGAGAATGTCTTAGGAGGCGGGAGGAACGTGCTACATAATGAAGAAGAAATCTCTTCATGGCTTCTGTGCAGGAACATTGGTCCTCTGTCAGAACATGGATTCTTTTCTGGTCTGCTACTGGCTGTCTTCATGGAGGCCAGGACTGTTGCTCTGCATCACAGTCTTTGTGTGGATGCAGAGGTGCAGGGACATAAGGCTTCTGTAGTCCCGGGTCCGCATCTGGCTTGGCATACTTCTTTGGCACAAGGCTTCCCTTGGCCATAGGGTACAGTCCATAGTCCAGCACTGGGCACTTCACTTAGGACCACAGCTCTGTCCATTGCCCTGGCACATGCTCTTCACAGTCCATCAAGACCGTGATATTAAAGAGTCTTTAATAGTGCCATCTGAAGTGGCTTCATGGCAACAATTGTTGAGGATGAAATGTATGTAAGGCCTAACTCAGTGGTGAACTGTGGCCAGAAAGAAAAGCAAATCAAAATATTAAAATCAAATTACCATCAGTAAAGTCACATCATCTATATATCTAATTCCCAAGTGCCCCCCCCGCGTGTGGATACTTAAATCCGCGGGGGGGGCACTTGGGGGGTGGGGAGGGGGTTCTGCAGATGGGGGGTGATCCCCCCATTTGCAGAAAAATCAAAAAAGTTTTTAAAAGTTTTCAGGGGATACTGAAATCCCCCGAAAAGTAAAAAAGTGTTCCCTGCGCATGCGCAGGGAACGAACATACCTGTCGTGTGGTTGTTGCTGGCGGCGGTGGCGTGGCAGCGGTTCCCTGCGCACGTGCAGGGAACGGACTTGCGGGAGTGCTGGCGGCGCTGGCGGCGGATGAGCGCAGCCGGGGGGCGGGAAGGAATGGTGCCGGGGGGGAGGAAGAAGACGCTGGGCCTGAGTGGCGTTAAGCCACTCAGGCCCCAGCAAAGAAGAGTGAGCTGGTGGGCGGGCGGACGAGCACGGGGGGGGAGGGGATGGTGCCGGGGGAGGAGGGAAACGCTGGGCCTGAGTGGCATTAAGCCACTTAAGCCACGGCAAAGGAGAACGGGCGGGAGGGGAACGCGAGGGTGAGGGGGGAGGGAAGGAATGGTGAGGCTCCTCCGGCACAAAGCTGCAGGCCTCGCTGGGCCAAGCCGGGGCGGGAGGTGGAGAAGAGATGGCGAGGCCCGTGGCTCTGCGCTGGAGAGGCCTCGCCTTGGGCAGGTTGGAACGCAGGGGGAAGGGGGGGAGGAGGAAGGAGGAGCAGCTGTCAGCTTCTCCCCCCCCCCCCCCACGAATATCGTGGGCCTCCCCCTTGTTAAAATATAAAATTCAACATCAGGTCATAAAATACTAAATATACCAGGTTAAAAAACCCTAAAACCTGTCATAACCAACTAGCAGCCCCAGTTTCCAAATGCCAGAGACACTAGAACTTTCCTGACTTTTAACAGAGTTGCCCTTTTCCAGGATCTTTGACTTCTTGCTGTAGAAAAGAAGCACCATAGATATGCACAAAGCCTGAAGAACTTCCAAGATTATATCTAGCTCCTCTTACAATGCCAATAATAAATTTCCCTGTGGAGCACAACAGTATAGCTAAAGGTAATATATAAATGTCCTGTATACTGTGGCTCATCTGATTTTTTTTTAATAGCGATTATTTTACAAGTCCTCCTTCGATAGCCTTGAAGTCATGCCCAAAGTATTATCTAGTGCTGAAATTCATACCAAGCCTACAGGACAAAATACGCTATAGAAGTCCTTTGTAATGCCAGAGGTTGCTTTTGGCACAATTCTATGCAGTTTTGTATACTCAATTGATTTCATCTAATGTCCCACAGATTTTTTGGAACTGTCTTTGCCTTTGCTTATATAACATGGCGATTGCTACTTTCAAATAAAGCTCAGAGAAACTAAGCCCAGTGCTGTGTCCCTTCATATATACTGAGGTATCAAACATAGTTTTTTGGTGTGTTTTTAAACTGGCTAAAATCTCTGTGTCCTTTATAAAGTAAGACTGATCTCCAATAGTGGCTGGTACTTGAAGTTGAAAAAAAGACCCTGAAAGGCCCATTAAAATGCAAACATGCAGCATGTGTTAGCATAGTGCTAAGAGACAGAGTTGTAACCCAGGAAGTCTCTGGTTCAAAAAGCCATGAAATTCCGCCATGGCAGCAGTAAGCTTTGATCTCTCAGTGCCTTCTATAACATTGGCATAATAACACCAATCAAGTTTATAGGATCGTTGAAAGTAGGAATGCTGTGAATTTGACAGCAAACATATTGTGTTTGATAAGCCTGTCATGGCCTCCACTGAGCTGGCTCTGGACTCTGACTTGGAAGCCTCCAAGGAGCCTGAGGAGCCAGAGATATGACCTGGGGGGAGTGCGGGAAACTGCAGAAGACCCTTGCAGGGCAGATGCCCCTGGCCCATCTGCTCCAGAACTTGCCCCTGAGGAACCAGCAGTGGGAGATCCTCCAAAACTCGCCCCTGAGGAGACTGCAGAGAGAGTTCCTCTGCCAGAACTTCCTTTGGTCCCCCAAGGCCCTGGGGCAACTAAGCCCCAGTCCAGGACTCGGTCCACAAGCCCACCAGAATCTACCTCCACCCAGCAGAAACAGCCGAGGCAGAGAGCTCATGCTGAGATAGCCTAGCAAAGACACAGTGCCAGGCTGGCAGCCTGAGCTCCACCTCCTGGGCCAGATCATGATGGATGTAATCAGTGTTCCCTCTAAGCTGAGTTAGTGTGAACTAGCTCACAGTTTTTTAGCCTCCAGCTCACACATTTTTGTCTTAGCTCGGGAAGGATGGCTCCAGAGCAAACTACCGTATTTTTTGCTCCATAAGACTCACTTTTTCTCCCAAAAAAAGTGGGGGGGGGAAGTGTGTGCCCTCACCTTTCCCAAGCCATGGCACCGAGCAGAGCTAGGTGCGTCTTATGGTCAGGTGCATCTTATGGAGCAAAAAATACGGTAATTTATGCAGTAGCCAAATCACTCACTCACTCACAACTTTAAAGCCAGTAGCCCACAAAGTAGAATTTTTGCTCACAAGACTCCACAGCTTAGAGGGAGCATTGGAAGTAATCCTTCGCAGGATCCTGGCTCCAGTTAAGCCCAGCAAGATGAGTCCCACAGTAGGCAGAACAGCTGCCCTCTCAGCCTATTTAAGCCTTGTGCTGAGAGGGGAAGCTTGCTGGATCAACAGGTCCACCGGGTGTAAGCTTGTGTCCCTGTTCTAGTTCCTTGCTTCCCATTCCTGTTAATGCTTAAGCCTTGATATTCACTGAGGTCACTACCACTTTAGGAGATCTGACAGGCCTTGTCTGCAGGATATACAGCATAGCGCTGACCACTTGAGAGCCAGGCCTCAGGTCTTCTCACAGTGCTGCTGTCCATCTGGAGCCTTTGCTTCAGCCCAGTATATGAAGTAGATTCTCTGCCAAAGTCAGGATGGTTTCCAGGTTATTAAATGATGTGTTGGGGGAGCTTTAATTCCATGAGTCTGTGCAAAAATGTTAATATTTGAAATAACTTTAATTACATGAACTTGGACACCAAATATTAAGTTTTGTTTTTAAAAACACCACAATATTTATAGTGACTGGCTGACCTGTTCCCTGTTTATTTATCTGACTGGCTGCTAAGAATGTAACAACAGATCTGGGGAAGTAGGACTCCATGACAGGCCCTTTCTATCACCTGAGGGGAGCCACACTGCCTGTTATGCTTTTGGGGAACCAAGTTTGTTTTGAACAGTAAACCTTTTCCCTCAGTTACCAGATGTTCGTAAGGTAGCAAGTGTAAAGGCTTTGGGTTTGTTGTCGTGAGGTAAGTTTTGTTGTGAGCCAGTAGAACACGGAGATTGTTGTGGAAGGTGAGTGTAAATTACAAAGAAATGTTATTAATTTACAGGTTGGTAAATTAATACCAGCCTCCAGCTAGTCAAAGGTGAAACCAGGCTGAGACACATATGTTCAAGCGAGTTATGGGATCAGAGTGTGGTCTGAATTCTCTTTATGCTTACAAGCACAAAGAGGCTTTCACTGACTTCCCACTAGATTGGATCCTTTCACACAGGATTCCACCTGCACTAGCCTGCCCTTTCCCAAGAGTCAGATTAAATGGTAAAAGGCCCGCTCATTACCAGAGACAGGCCTAACAATCAGGCGCTCTATTCTGTCTCAGAGGTAGATCTACCATGCTACCAGGAAGAGCTACCCTTGAAACTGTCTGCTGTCTTGCTGAGGCAGACTCAAACTATGACATCAAAAAGAAACTGGAGGATCCTGGAGAGGCAACATTAAAATGTTTTAAATAAATAACATGATAGTAACTGGGATGGGGCAAGTGGGTGCATTGCCCCACCCTGGAGTACTGGTTTGCCCCAACTGGAAATGTTGTGATCAATTAAGATAACTCCAAAAGTGGGCTGCCTTCCAAATATGCCCAAATGATATGTAAGTTATACCAGTAACAAGTAAAGCTTCTAATGCAAAAAATACTACACTTTGGTCAATTGTAACATCAATATTAATATATTCACAAAATTACAAAATTCCAGTTACCAACTTAATCTAGTAGGATGTAGTTAAACAATTAAATAAATAGCTAGAACCTCCTATAGACAGGGGAACAATGACCTTCAGAAAGCACTAGTAATAACCATACAAAGTAATTACATGCAGACATAACAAACACAATGAGTAGAGATGACATCAACAATGAGGAGTAAAATTGCCAGTAATAGCGATACAAGGTCCTGGTTTTCTTCCCTTGTTTCTTTAAACAATCTTCCTCAGTTGCTATCACAGAGACAACAATTCTGTATTAAGCGAAACAATGAGCAAATCTTTTCATTTCAGGCCTCCCACAGGAGTCACGTGGGTGAACCCTCCTGGTCTCCCATCCGGCATTTAGTACTTATATACTCATCAACAAGGAACGTATACTCCAAAGTCAAATCGGCACAGCCTGATGACATTCAAAGACGGAAAGTTCTCCAACTGGAAATGTGGCAGCAGCACCTAATGAGGAAGGCTGACTACAGCCCTGAGCCTCAGCAGTAGTCATTAATTGGGAGGAAGGGCTCTCAGCTGCAGCTGGATCAAGTCACAGTGGAAAAGTGCCTAGCTGTTTCCCCTTTTCCTTCTGTTCTCAGTGCAGCCAATAACCAGTGTGGGATCAGTGATAGTACTGTCCCATTGGGAGTACTGTTTTGCATCCATGGCAACAACCCTGGACTGTAATGGCCAGATCTTGCTAGGAGCCATACATGCACAAAATGGGGTATATTTACTTAGTCAGATAGGAAATGTGCATGGACAAACTGATGCTGCTGTGAGTGATTTTTGAGCCTGATCTAGCAACGGGTACTGTGCATGTGGAGACCTGTCAAGCTACAGTCAGCTGTTTGGGTGCCTTGATCTTGCTTGTTAAACAGCTGACCAGGACAACCACAGCTTCTTTGACAGAGCTTGTGCAGGAAGCCCTGGCTGGTTGTATGCTCTTGCAGCTGGATGAGGGCCAAGGAATACAATATTAGGGGATTGTTGATGTTTCTATTGACATAGATAAGAGCATCTGTAGAGATTTAAAATTAGGTATAGTGCAATGTAGATATGAATGATGGCAAAAAAGTGGAATATGTATCTATCTGGGTTCATTGTTCCGAGGTGCCAAATCTGATACCAGACAACTAAACTGCTCATGTTTTGTCATTTATATTCTGTTTACTTGGGCAACATTGAAAGGTTTGATGCTGATTTTCTGAAACTGATATGCCTGTTTGGAGGACCAGCATATGGCATTTCTTCATTATGCTTTCTTTGATTCCCAGAAGCCAAACTTTTAAGGAATGTAATGCAAAAGGGCTGTGTATGTATGCATATTTGTGTGCCCTCCTGACCTTGCTCATAAATTCAGGACCAAACAGTAATTAATACACTCGTGGAATTCTGCTCCACAAATGATGGTAAGGCCACAAGTTTACATTTTAAAAATAATTGGACAGATTCAAGGTGAATAGGAAGCAAAGGGCCAAGTTATAAGACCCTGAGGATCTGTGACCAGCTCCTCCAATGTGTTCAAAATTATTTCAATCAGGGCTATTTTGGGGCAGGAATGCACAGGAACGGAGTTCCGCTGGCTCCTGAGTTGGCCATGCCTACAACCAAAATCTCTGGCATGCATGGCTACAGAGCACACTGCCCTCCCCACGTTACACACAAGAGGGAAAGGTGGCATGTTAAAATGCCATCTTTCCCTCTGGGGAGCCAGTTGGGATTTCCGTGTCAATTTCACTTCCCCCGCCCCAAGTCAGCTGAGAGTGAAATTGATGAAAAGCCTCCCTCTGCCTCCCCTACTTTAGCTGATATGTGGCAGCTGGAAAAGGGCAGGCAGGGAAGCCAGGAACAATGAAAATGCCTTTCTTTCCCTCCCCCAATCTAATCCCAGGCACTTCAGCAGCGCCTTTCCCTGGCTGTCTGGTTTGGAGCGGCGGCCGTGGGGGGGGGGGGGTATAGACTAGAAAGACAATGCTGAAGTGGGACGAAGAATTTCGGGGGGGGGGGGGAAGAGGCACGTTTCCATGCCTGCTCTGTGCTTTCCCAGCCCCCACCTAATATGCTAATGAGCTGTGCTGTTGGGGGTATGGCCTAATATGCTAATGAGTTTCTGCTGATGGATGTGGCCTATTATGCTAATGAGTTCCTGTTGGGCTTTTTCTACCAAAAAAGCCCTGATTTCAATTATACTTCCTTTCTCATGTAATTTCAGTGCAAAAGCAGTGCCAGGGGAGTTATATGAATTGGAGCTATGACACTGGGGGGGAATGGTTTCCCTCCACATTCTGTTTCCCCAATTTAAAATGCTCCTTTCATGGGCTGCTTTAAGCTATCAAGGGGAAAAGACAGTACCCATATTGTGCTGGTCTTTTCCCCCTGTCAGGGACAAAAGCACCCTGAGAGACCACTTTCAATCCAATGAACATAAGAACATAAGGAAAGCCAATGCTGGATTGGGCCAATGTCTCATCCAGTCCAACACTCTGTCACACAGTGGCCAAAAATACCTGGTGCCATCAGGAGGTCCACCAGTGGGGCCAGGACACTAGAAGCCCTCCCACTGTTGCCCCCCCCAGCACCAAGAATACAGAGCATCACTTGCCCCAGACCGAGAGCCTTGTGGCTAATAGCCACTGATGGACCTCTGTTCCATATGTTTATCTGATTCCCTCTTGAAGTGGTCTATGCTTGTAGCTGCCGCCACCTCCTGTACTTCTTTTTATCTGTTCTAACCCGACTGTTCAGCAATTTCATTGAGTGCCCATGAGTTCTTGTGTTCTGAGAAAGGGAGAAAAGTACTTCTTTCTCTACCTGTTCTATCCCATGCATAATCTTGTAAAACTCGATCATGTCACCCCTCAGTCGTCGAGAAAAGAGAGAACCCCCCCCTCGCTGGTGCTGCAGCTGCAATCCTTATGAGGCCCCCCCCCCCGGTTGATTTTACAGGTAAATTATGAGTCGGGGATCTGATTGTACATTTCTAACAGGATTAATTTGGCTCTCAGATTCTAGGGTGGAGGGAGTGTGTAATGAAATCTCAGTGGGGGTGGTGACTTCTGTCTGTGCCTCACCTGCACCAAAGTCCATCAGTTGCCAATAGCCTGTCCAGCTAAGAACACTCCCAAAATAACCTATATACCCTTGGATAATTTAATTGCATTCTATACATTTTCTTGACATCATTGGAGCTGGTGATTTCTTAATGTACGGGAAGAAGCTGTTTCCCTTGTGAGGAAATTGATGGCTGGCCTGCCCTGCTGAAGAAGCTTAGGCCATTGCTCCAAAGAACAAACATCTAGAAAAGAAAGTGGCTCCCCACCCCCAAGGGATTATGTTTATAAAGAGAAACTGGATATTCACCAGTAGTTAAGCCAAAGCATGACAATTTTTACATGTGGATGACTGGCATGCATGGAATACATTATCATTATCATCCAACCATTAAAATGTACACTGTGATGCCTCAAACAGTATGTAATGGAATGGTTAATTAATTAATTATTGTATGGCAGTGGGTACAGTATAGCCAGGAGATCAGAAGATTATCTGGCAGCCTGTAGCTCTTTTTGTGGAGAGTTGGGTTTTTTATTTTGGGGGCTGAGAGAACAATGACTGACCCAAGGTCACCTAGCTGGCTTCAAGTAGAGGAGTGGGGAATTCTCCAGATTAGAGTCTGCTGCTCTTAACCACTACACCAAACTGGCTCTCTTAATGGAATGGTGGCAAAACAGCAAAACTCCTGTGTTAAATACTATCCCTGAACTAGGCCTGTATTTTCATTTTGACAGCTCTGAACTAAGTCAAGCTTGGGGGGGATTAATGGATCCAAAAGCTAGAGAACGGTCTTGTTTCACTGGAATACTCAGGGCTATTTGGGGGCAGGATCACACAGGAACAGAGTTCCCACTGGCTCCTGAGTTGGCCACGCCTACAACCAAAAGCTCTGGCATGTGTGGCTACAGAGCATGCTGCCCTCCCCACGTTACACACAAGAGGGAAAGGCTGCATGTCAAAATGCCATCTTTCCCTCTGGGGAGCCAGTTGGGATTTCCTTGTCAATTTCACCCCCCCCCCCTCAGCTGAGAGTGAAATTGACAAGGAAAAGCCTCTCTCTGAAAGAAAATGCCTTTTCCCCTCCCCAATCTGATCCCAGGCACTTCAGCAGCACATATCCCCGGCCATCTTTGGTGTGCCACTCCATGGCTGTCGGTAGAGTTACTATGGATTTCACTACTGTAGCTATGCTCTGAGTCCCTTGGGGTTAGGTCTCCCCCCCGTTGTTTCTTTGCTGGCAGAACCTAGGATGCTGACCGGCATAATGCCAGAAATGGCAGCATGCCATTATGACAGACCTTTATTGGGCTGCCTGACTCTTAAAATAGCTGGCTAGTTTATAGTACCCCTTAAAATGAGAATACTGGTACTTCTAAGTCCTTTGGGAACAATGTTCTGAGGCATTTCCTCAGGAAACAAAATACACAATGTTGTGATTTTTATTTTTTTACTGAGTCAGTGTTGTATGTATCATATTACTCCATTTGTGTTTATTGGAGGTGTCAGCGACTCCCTCAGAGGAACAGTTTTAAAGTGGAGGCCGAGAGAAACTGGACATAAAACCAAACTGATATTATACAAAATGCCAGTTAATGTATGACAGAGATGAAGTTTCTAATTACAAATTCTCCTGAAAGCAAAAATGTTTTTAAAATGTAGTTGATTATGTTTTTGAAGATATTGTGTACATTGTAATCTATTTTCCTAAATAACCTCAGAAGTTCAAGAAAATTTTGTTTCCAGTCCTCAGATGCTTTACTTTCCCTTCAGTCCAAAGAGGGGTAACTTATCTACACTATAGACATGAGTCAATTTCATACCAGTTTATACCAGTTGTGACTTTACACCTAGAATCCTGGTAACTGAAGTTTGTGGTTATGCTGATTAATTCTAGCTCTCCTCACAGAACTATCATTTCTAGGGTTCCCCGAGATGAGAGAAGGTGCATCCAGGGCTATTTTTGGGCAGGAACGCACAGGAACGGAGTTCCGGCTGGCTCCTGAGTTGGCCACACCCAGCAGAAACTCATTAGCATAACAGGCCACACCCAACAGCAGAAACTTATTAGGATTGGCTACATTAGGGGTATGTGGCCTAACATGCAAATTAATCCCTGCTATAAAAAAAACCCTGGGTTTTGACAACAAACAAGGTAAACAGAATAAGAAGCAAAAGGCGGGTGTGGCTGTCACTCTTCTAGTAACATGGGGGTGTGGCCTAATATGCTAATGAGTTTCTGCTGTTGGATGTGGCCTATTATACAAAAAAAGCCCTGGGTACATCTATAGGGCAGACATGATGAGTATGTTTTTTTGTCCATGCAAGTGCACTCACGTCACATCAGCATCAAAAACTGTAGTGTCACAAGGTTTTATACTTGCATGTTTGATACCCTTTCACAGGATCATTGAACTGGGGCATTTGAGTTTATGGACAACTGTCTGTGGCCACCAGGCTTAGAAGATGAATGGTCTAGATGCATGTACCTCAGCACAATAAAGCCAGGATTCCTTTAAATGTCACTGAATTGTATTCGGACTTCATGTTAGGGAGGAAGAATATCCTTTTTGCAGATTTTCCTTCATGTTGCCCTGACCAGCCCACTCCCCTACACCTCTTCACAACATGGTTCCCACAACGTATCTTATTTAGTTCACGCTTCTAAAGGTATGAGCTTTCGTGTGCAAGGCACACTTTTTCAAATACACTGGAATGGTAGGTAAGGTTCAAACTTATAGACAGGGACCTAACAGCAGTTTAGCATGTAACATGATGATGTTTAAGATACGCAAAGTCAGAGCTAAATAACAAGATAAGGTTGTAAGGTCAACAGTTGTAAAGCAATAAACATGTCAAAATAGGAGATAAATGTCTAAAGGTGTCTTTTCTACTTGTGGGTGTCCTAAACATCATCATGTTACATGTTAGTTTGCTGCTAAGTCCCTGTCTATAAGTTTGAACCTTCCCTACCATTCAAATGTATTTGAAAAAGTGTGCTTTGCACACGAAAGCTCATACCTTAAAGGTGCCACCGGACTCTAAATTTGTTCTGCTGCTTCAGACCAATACGGCTGACCACTTGGCACTAAAAAAATAGTCACATTTTCTTTAAAAAATAGGGGAGGGGTAACCGAACTAAAAGTGAATAGCAACCTCTGTACTCATTCTGACATTTCAATGACCAAACTGCTGGAGTTCAGGCGTCAGTTTAGGTTGATGTAGCCTGTCAAAGTGCTGCATGAAAATCAAAGAGATAGTTGTGAGTCATGGCCAGGACCAGGAGACAGAGAAGATAGTGATATGCAAGGAATGAAAAAAGGTGAGTGGAGAGGCAGGGAGAAGAGGGAGCTGGCGCTTATGGTGGGGGGATGGGAATGCAGAAATTCCCCTCAAACCCCATTATTTAATGTATAACTTTTTAACACTGAATGAAGAAGGAGAAGAAGAGATTGGATTTATACCCCGCCCTTCACTACCTAAGGGAGTCTCAGACAAACTCCTTTCCCTTGCCTTCCCCACAACAGACACACTGTTGAGGTAGGTGGGGCTGAGAGAGCTCTGACAGAAACTGCTCTTTTTCAAGAACAGCTGTGCCAGAACTATGGCTTGCCCAAGGTCATCCAGCAGGTACAAGTGGAGGAGTGGGGAATCAAACCAGGTTCTCCCAGACTAGAGTCCACGCACTTAACCACTACACCAAACTGGCTACTTGAATGAGTAATTGCATGCTTATTAAGAGACACAGGGGGGATGCTTCAAGTCTAAACACCTGGATTTGCCTTGTCTGAAAGATAATCTATACATTATTGCCCTGTATCCCCCAACCCCTACTCTGAAGAAAAAGAGCAGGCTGGACAGGAGGCAGTTTTGATCTGGAAAACAGCAAGAGGTCAAAGAGGTAAATCCCACCCCCTTCTGCTAATCCTCTAAAAAAATTGCCACCACCTTCCAGCTACACTTCGGTTTTGTTTTGTTTTTAAATCCCACAGCAAGTCACGGATCTCCTTCCTAACATGTAGTTTTTCCTGATTAACACCAGTTAATTACAGCTACATTAAAGCCCAAATTGAATCCAGCCATTTCTATTTTCA
Organism: Lepidodactylus listeri; assembly: GCA_029233225.1. Taxonomy (NCBI): domain Eukaryota; kingdom Metazoa; phylum Chordata; class Lepidosauria; order Squamata; family Gekkonidae; genus Lepidodactylus; species Lepidodactylus listeri. The sequence continues at coordinate 29,079,806 of JARCFY010000005.1, forward strand.
TAAATGATCATCAATAATTTTGAAAGCTTTCTGCACATCGATCACAGAGGCTAACTGAGTCTGGCAGGCAGGAATATCAATAACAAACTGCATGAAAGTTCCAGCTGTATTTTGTGCTTCAGATAACCCCTGATGCCCCTTTCAATATTTTGTTTTAAACATTTCTTGCTTGGGCAACTCCTTCAAGTATTCTAGACAGATATATGAATATATAAGCATAAGAGACAGTTATCTGTAGCAGCAAAATTTTCTCTTCTCCTAATACTTGATAGAAAAAGATAGAACAAAGCAGTATTGGCAAAGATTCAGACAAGGTTTGCATAACTTCTGACCCATCAAACTGAATAGCCAGGGGTCATTTCGAGCAGGAGCTCGGGGGAGCGCAGCTCCGGGAGTTGGTGCCAGCCCCCCCCCCCCCCGCGGGGGAGTGCCTGCTTGTGTCATGGTTGCAGCAAAATGACCCTGTCCCCTGGAAAGGTCCTCGTTCCTCCGACCAGCCTTCTGAAGGCTTCAGCCACCACTGAAGCTATCCTCCCAGAATAGTGGTATTTCTGAGGCTTGGATTAGTAGCTGTCCCCTCTCTGCCAGTTCTCTCTCTCTCTCTTTCTCTCCTTTCTCTCCTTTCTCTCCTTTCTTTCTTTCTTTCTTTCTTTCTTTCTTTCTTTCTTTCTTTCTTTCTTTCTTTCTTTCTTTCTTTCTTTCTTTCTTTCTTGCCTTCTGACATACTTCCGGTGATGTCAGGTGGTGTAGCATATGCAAATGAGTTATGCAAATGAGTTATGCTAATGAGCTCCTGTACCTCTTTTTCTATGAAATGACCCCTGTGAATAGCCCACCATTCTTGTGTGAGTGTTTATCCGGATCCTATGCAGAGTTATACTCTTCTAACTCCATTGTAGTTCAAGGGGCCTAGAACGGAATGACTCTACTTAGGATTGCACTGTAGTGAGCATTGAGGTGTCTTATATTGAATCAGATCATTGGTTCATCAAGGTCACTACTGTCTACTCAGACTGGCAGCTCTCCAGGATCTCAGGCAGAAGTCTTTCACATCACCTATTATCTGGTTTCCCCCCCTCTCTGTATGGAACTGAAATGTCAGGATGCAGATCCTGCCAAGATCCAGGCCATTATACAAGTGGGAATGTCTGTTTGCCATTTTTCATTCAGACAGGATGAATACTGGGGATCGCCACCTTGATCAAGATGCTCAAAATCTAAGAATGGCTTGGGAAGGGAATGGTTTGACTAAGGCCATGTTTTCCACACTCACCAGATTTTCTTTATGCCAGCTTGACTGATTTAGTGTTGGATTAATTGCTATCCCCAAGTTACCCCCAAGGGGACCCTGTACATATATACCCTAAGATCCTCTGACTCTCAGAAGCCAGGAGTCTGGATAAAATATATCCAGCTGAATATTAAAACAGAGTGGGTTGATACAGGCCGGAATTCTCCCTGGCCATTGGGAGTAGCCAGGTGCCTGACTTCTCCAAGCAGCACATTAATCAAGAGTCTTTGTTCTGCCTTCTGGAGTTCCTCAGCCCCTAGGCTTAAGCAATTACTTGCTTGCAGGAGAATAACCTACAGTCCCAGAGCCTCCATCGCAAACCTTCTCCAGTAATTCAATTAAAGGCTCAAGGAAAACTAGCAAACCACTACCCAACCTTTGTCAAACGGGCTGTAATGGTTCTGCTACTCAAGTAATTCACTTACTCCGACCAGATCATGCAGCATCTTCTGCTCACCAAAGATTAAAATCCAGCAATAGAAAAGAACACCCTGGGCACGATCATACACACCCATTAGCCGCGCGAGAGGGACCACTCACTGGTGGATCAAAGCAGCATGATCACACCAGCACATCTGGGAGGCGTCCTGCAACCGTCGGCAAGCCGTCGCAAGCCGTTTAGATCCACCGGAGAAGCGGAGTAAAAAACTACTAGGGAAAATGCAGTAGCAAATGGTTTGCTGCGGGCCACAGCCGGACTTTCCCCGTGTGATCACTCCAGCGCAAACTTGTGGCGTCAGGGATAGTCTGATCAGGCCATCCCGATGCCATGCTATTGTTTTTTCCCCCTTTCTCAGTATGCACATCATCGCATACTGTCATTGGAAGCCCTGGATGAAGAAGCGATTCATCGATCCCCCGTTTAAGTGAATTGGAAACCAACAACAACAACAACAAAACTTGCCCGCGGTTGCATCTGATCATGCAGCAGCTAGTTGCACCAGCAGCTTCACCGACCTGTGTGATCACACAACTGTGGGTCAAATTGCTCCGGGGCAAAATAGGCTCACTTCCCCCCCGGATTATCTCGCTCGTGTGGCCGCGGCCCCTGTACTCCTGGCCCAATGCCCTCACAGATCCTAGCTATGCGAGGAATTCGGCCCATTGTAAGGCTCTCCCACTGGAGTCTAGATAACTCCAGGTGCACAAAGAGGCCCTCCATTGTCATGGTAGGTTTTGCGCCTGGACCTTCTTCCTGGTAGTAGGTTTTGTGGCAGTCACTGCCATTTTCCCACTACCATTTTCCAGAATCACAGACCTGAAATCACAAGACCATGTTTGTCAGGACAGGGGGGGCATGTTTTTATTTTCTCCACTATAGCCCCTCTATCAGGTTTCAGCTTCCCCAGCCCTATTCCAGGCCAGTCTGCTTTATTGCTTGGTGGTCTTTTCCATAATCACTTCCAGTTGGTACTAGCTGATAACAACAAACAATTTCAGCAACAGCACTGTCCTTAGCTTTTTCCTGATTTTCTAATTCCGAGTTCTGTATCTGGGATAGGGTGATAAAGTTACTTGATGGTTACCTGCTTGTGCCTTGAGTCTCAGTGAGAAAGGCGGGTTATAAATCATTTGAATAAATAAATGTTTTAATAACATAGTATGTGCTTTGGGGAAATACCTGGCTTTTATTGGAAACTGAGATGATGATGATGATGATTTAGAAGCTGAGATTTCTCATCCTCATGTAGAAGGGCAGGGCATAGAGCCGACACATGTAGAGACAGAAGACCTTTCTTTCACTTCATTCAAGGTTTAGCTATAGAGTTTTGGGTGAATCCCAGAGTGTCACCTAATGCACTGACATCATTTCTGGTTTTGCGCCAGAAGCAATATCACACAAAATGTCCTCACCACTCAAATTCTCTTGCCTGATTGGATCCAGAGCAACAATATCCAAAACAACCCCCAAACAGCCATTTCTAATCCTGGGAAAATTTATCCCAGGACTCACAAGACTTGCATGGAGTAATAGCCATGAGGGTTGGGAGGCTGCAGGGTATGCAGTGGAAAACTGCTCCCTTTCTGATTTCACCCTCTTCCTCCTTCCCACTGCAGCATCCAGACCCACATTGTAATTATTCCGCATGGGTTTCACAACCCTAGGAATAAAGTTTTCCAGAAAATTGCTTCTGGGGGGAAGGGGAAAGGGAGAACTGGGATGAGCCATGGCCATCAGCGCTTCCTGTTGGTGGATCGTGGGATCCAACCTTATATATACTGCTTTTGAATGTTTCTTAATGAATTGGCAAGACAACCTGTAATTTTTTTTAGAAAATACAGTAGCAAGATCATTCACAGAGAGTAAATGTAAAATGATGTGCCAGAGATTCTCAGACAGTATCTCAGCATGAATAAACTACTCGTAATCACAGCACCTCAATCTCCTTCGCCACAGAATCTACTATTTTTGGAATTTTTGGAAAGTCATCGTTGTGGCTGCTGAAAGTTTCACTTATAAACTCAGAGGCCTTGAGGAATGCTTTACAGGAATATTCTTTAGAAGTTTCAGACTTCTATCAGCAATCCACAATGATCAATAGTGAAAGCAAACACTAAAGAAATATATTGATTCTTTGGGAGCAAGAAAATCATTAAATACTTGACTTTCAGACTCTTTAGTATGATTTCATTTGGTAGAAAATGGTCTGCATGTTTTATATGGCTCTGAATGTTACTACCGTAAAAGAAGGAAGTTTACCTTCCTTAAATGGATAACGGTTATAAGGAGACAGCCCCCTAATGTTCTGTTCGGGTATCCAAAGTGAGCCACTCAGCATTAGAGGAAGGAAGGGGCAGTTGTGTTTGAATTTTGAGACAGAGAGAGGAAACATACAGAGACAGTGGTGAATGGGCTGAACGTAGGGTTGGAAACTAGAGATCTCCTGGAATTATGACTGATCTGCAGACAAGAGATTAGTTCCCCTGGAGAAAATGGCTGCTTTGGAGAGCGGACTCCATGGCATTATATCCCACTGAGGTCCTTCCCATCCCCTAGCCCTGTCCTCCCTAGACTCCACCCCCAAATCTCCAGGAATTTCCCAACTCAGGGTTGGTAACCTTAGCTTAAAAATCCCTGTAACAATCTGATGTGGAGCGGCTGCTCTGCAGGATTTCCTCTTTGCTTGCTTGTATATTTGTAAATCAAGCAAATATTATAGATGCCACTTGGAGGAAGGGGGAGTGTGTAACCATATTATCCATACTGTAAACAATAACCTACCTTGACATATATTAACAAATATATCAGGTCTGCACAGCCTGGTACCTATCAAGAGGAGCACAGTTCAGCAACCATGTATGGGATCCCACCCAGACAACAGCCTCCATGTTTGTTGCTTGTCTGCAAAAATGGGGAGGACTTATTAAGAACCTGGCAGGTTGCCGTGTTGGCTGGTTGGGTTTACTTGGCTGTGGTACAGAAGTAATTCAAGCCTGAATTATATCTTTTTTAAGACGTGATCCTTTGGTCAACAGTTGCAAATGATTTAACAAATGATTTCATTTGCAAGGACTAAAATGACTAAACTAAGACTTGTCCCACTGATCTTACATGGGATTTCATGCTGGATTCTGTCAGAACAAATTATTTGAAATTCTGTCAGAACAAATTATTTGAAATTCTGTTTTTAATGCTGAAAGAAGAGATCTTCTTTGATTTTCTGAATATTAACTGTATTCCAATAGATGTGCCATTTTTTGTTCTAAAAAGAGAAATCCATTTATCAACTGAAATCTGCTGCAGGACACCAGCACTTAGCTTTGTAGTGCAGTAATGTGAATTACGAGCCATCTAAATGACACTGTGTTGTCAGATTTCATGAAAAAACCAACGCTAATGGATATATGGGTTCTTAGTGGGAGCTTTGGACAATACATCTGCATAATTCTCCTTATAAAACATAATGTGCTTCCCATATGTTGAGCATACATTACAACTTTTAAGTACAATTGAATCACATTTACAGTCTTGTCAGCAACAGCTGGCCTGGATGAACTGTTACGCTATTCTAATGTAAGATGGAAATATACAAGTCTTCCATAATGTCTAGACAACTAACCATGTCCTGACATCATAACCCCCTGTTGCTGGAGAAGAGGAATAGCACGTCACAGTTGGGAAAGAAGAGGCTACCCAGGGAATAGCAGCTGCTGTCAGAGTGAGATATGCTTCTGCTGAAGAGAGCTAGGTCTGCAGTAGCAAATTATGGGAGATGTACCTTCAGACATGGGGATGTGGAATGGTAGGCCAATCTTGTCAGATCTCAGAAGATAAGAGGGTTTGGTACTTGAATGGGGCACCACCAAGGAAGACTCTGCAGAGGAAGGCAATAGCAAATCATGTCTGCTTCTCACTTGCCTTGAAAGCCCCTTGCTGAGGTCACTGTACATCAGTTCTGACTTGACCGCACATACATATGTACCTCCAGATATATCTGCTTGGGCTGGCCATACACTTTCCCACTATTATATCAATGCTCACTTCTAGCTAGATTTTTTAAAAGCAACAATGAACAAATAGCAGTGTGGCCATTACTCTCCAAAAATCCTCTGCAGTTAGGTCATCCTTCCATCTAACGTGAAGAGACAATATTACATTATGGTAACCCAAAAAGGCCTTTAAAAAGCACAGGATGAACAGTAAAATACAATAGGGGCATGCTTTGATTGTTCAGAAATGTTCTTCACGAATAGCCAGCTCCTTACAGTTTGAAAAGCATGATGCATTTCAGTGTAAGATGCTATTTTCTGTCTGACATTGCCATGTAGCAGACCCCAAGCTGTGGAGATCCAAACTATTATCTGGGAATAAACTCCCCCCACAGGTAGTTTTACTGTCTCAAACCAAGCAAACAAAAGGACCCATGAAATCCTGGCAAATCTGCTAGAAAACACATCGGTTCCGGGATACTCTTGCACCACAAGTAAACCACATCCACTAAAATATAAGAAGATGGTTTATTTAAGTAAGAAAAGGTCTTTAAAAATAGTATAAATTTCCAGACTTCAATGTGGAGGAAAACAACAACAAAACTAACTGGAACGACACAACACCTAACTCCAAAAGTAGTTGCAGACAGCTGAAGATTTTTTAAAAGAGAGATTTCTCAGTTGCAAGGTAGGTACCTACAAATGCTCATAAGGAATCCAGGACAAAAAGGCCAGGTTCCAGCATTTCAAGAGTCTTCAGTCATTTAAAAAAGAAATGAACGAGGAAGGAAGATGAGAGACTCCACATATGTAGGAAACCCTTTTAAATCATAGTGTAGAAATCTCTACTTCCAGCAAATAACACTGATGAAGCCTATGATAATAGGGCAGACTTGCAATGTTCCTGCATGGCTGTGATTCCTTCCCAGAGTAGGTCATTCTTTCTGCTTAACATATTTGGGTGCTGTCCAGAAGCAAAATGCTTTTTTCTTTAAACAAAGTAAAAGTGGAAATAATCCTACGAATATTTGTTGGGGACAAGCACATTGTTCTAGTTCATCACATTCCATGCGGCTGCTGCAGTCTGCCCAGGACAGTCTGCTCTCTCATAAATAAATTCCCCCTTTGCTATGATTATCTTTTGGATGACCCAGACAGACTGGGGGTAACCTCTGCACTTCTCAGGTGGGGGAGTGATCAAATAGGAGTTTCTCCTCTTTCTGACATCATCAGATGGGGCCATAGGTGTCAATTTCAGGGGGGCTGGGGAGCTGGAGCCCCCACCCCACACTTTTCCAGGCAGTGCTGAGCCTCCCCCGGAGACAATGGCCTGTGATGTCTCTGGGCCAGCCCTAGCCCCAGGCCCCCCCCCCAGGGAAATTGGAAAGTCTACACCCTTGGAAGGGGCACTGTTCTAGTCCTCATCTGTTCCTGAGATCAGACAGAACAGTGTTCAAAACAGGATCTTCTCCTTTTTTAGCACCTAGTTATGGAACTTCTTCCCCAGGGGGAAATGTATAGACTTCCATAATGTTTGTAGGAAGTCAAGCAAAAACAGTGGCTTGGATCTAAATGTCCCCAAATGAAATTCAGGGGGCATTTTGAGCTGCAGCAGAAGTTGTGCTCTGCAGGTGGAAATCCTTCTGCCAACAGAAACACTCCTTGGGATCCAAGTCTATTAATATCAATATAAATATTACCTCACATTGACTGATGGAACAGGATGAGGTACTGTGCATCCACCTCGCAGCTTTTTAAGGCTTTCCAAGTCTAGCAAATCATCTTAAATTCTTGTATCAGCAGTTATTTAACGCTAAATACAATGTTAAATACATAATGCTTTATGTATATACACATAAAGCTTCATATACCTATAGATCTGGAAACTATGATATGTTGTTAGTTTAAGTGGCCTATAGGAGCATGAAGAAAACAACCAAGGAACGGTAGGGTCTTTTCCACAGCAAACAGTAACTAAGAATTAAAAACCAGCTACTTCTGCATTCCAGTAAAGCTGTACTGTATGAATAGAGGAAGGGAATGGAGAAGTATTCCTAGGTTTTTACATACTCTGTATACCTGACAAGTTTATCACTTGAGGCCATGATGTGGAGACATTCTGTGCTATGTAGACAATCAAAATGGTGGTTCCCACATGCTCTGTCAATGACATGGCGCAGCCACCATGTGGAAGCCTGGCAAACATGTTCCCTGTGCCATTCATAAATAAGAGTATCTTAATCCATCCTGTGAGGTACAGCCACAGTTGTTAGGTTGCATTTAGTGTATTTACCCTGGGATTCATAAAAGTGTTTGTGAATAATTTGAGAATGGCAGTTTGCAAAGATGGGAATATGTACCTTATTGTAATTTTAATTATGCAGTAAATTCAGGACCATTGCATGTCATACTTGCTGTAAAAGGAAATGTTTTATTTGTTATAATGATTTTTTAAAAAGACTGTTGTAACCAATGGCTTTGATTCACACATCCCACCAAGGATGACCCTGAAAGAATGTGCTGAAGGGGTAGTGTCAGCCCCCCCACCACCAATCTATCGCACAGATATTGCTATAAATTGTGTCTTCCACATAACCACCTGATCATATAGAAGCTTGATTTGCAGGATTTTGCCTGTTTGGGAGGAGGAGGGCAAACGGGAGGGCAAACCAGACAAGACTATTCAACATTTTTTGAAAAACAGTTGAATAGCAGCTGTGAGGACCCTTCACTTGGATAGGGGCCAAAGCAGGAGGAAGGAAAAGTTAAACCTTTCCCTCTCAGATGTTTTCCTGACCTTAAATAGCCTCCTATTTATCCTGCTAGAGGAAGCATAAGATGACCAGTATGTTCCATACATGTTTTCCATGGTTGGGGGAAAGGCATGGAGAAAAAGAGCCACAGGTCTAGTCTAACCCTGCCCCTCCCCCTCCAGACTCATTTAGCTGAACATGATGCAGCCATATACCCAACAGACCATGGGTCTATCCTAGTAGGGAGTGCATGAACTGAGGCTCAGTGGCATAGATAGGGTGGTCAACTCCTTTTTAAAAACAGAGTACAGCAGCATTGGAGTGCAGAGGGAGCGGAGTACAGAACCCTTCCAAGCAAAGTTTGGAAAATGTAATTTGATAAGTGCAGACCGAAAAGGTCCCTGATCTGTAGTTATTGCAGTACAGAATTTAAGAATTGCTGCTGCTGGGAATTTTAAAAAGGCTACATTTAGCAGAAAAGGGATGCCCAGTAATACAATCTGGAGTAATTTAAAAGCTGTGTAGCTTTTTTCTTCCCTTCTTTTTTTTTTATTGAGGGGGAGATTTTCCCCACTCACCCACCCAAACCACAATCTTTGTTACTCACGGACTTTCTCAGCAGGCCGTAATGATGGAGTCATGAATTTCTAAAGGGTGATTTCATTCCACTGTTATTTACAACTTAACTCAATAGCTGAACCTCTTCCTATTATTTGTGGTTAAATATAGCAACAGATTCTTCCCATTCCCTTTTCTCTACTTTTTCCCCTCTCTCTTCAGCCACCCACACAAAGCGCATGAGTCAGAAGCTGTAAGAATGAGTGGTTCCCATCTGTCCAAGCTGCTCCTTGGCTGCTTTGTTGACTTTACTGATTGTATTCACACTCCTCAAGGTCACCTTAAACATACGGAGGTGAAATAATGTCTGTCTGCAAAAAAATCGTTTTCGTGCCAGAATCTCAGTAACTAATATATACACTTTTTTTTTTTTAACTGAAACATCCGTCTCTAGTCACAGAAAGGTGATATCGGGCACATACGGTATCCCCTACCCCTGTGGAGACACACAACTTTTCTTCCAAATTGTAAATGCATTCACTTAGAACTGATTCAGACATAACATTTTTAGCACAATCTTCCTAATTTGTATTCTGATAATGTGTAGAGTATGAGTCACTGAAACACAGTTTTATCTGGGATCGGATCTGTGTGCTCCAAGGGATTTTATCAGAAGCTGGATCTGATCCCAGGTGAATTTGCTGTGCCTGGCTACAGTAGAGAATAGGGAGTGTTAGGCAATGGGGAATGTTATACTTCAGGCCCAGTTCTCATGTTCTGTGGCCTCGTGTGATCATCTATGGGAGGGGCATGTGCTGTAGCACAGATCAAAGAGAGGTCCAATTGTATTAACTGGTACCTAAGTTTTGGGTCTATGTTCATGGCTACTGCAATGCATGGGCACATTGTGGGTCTTTGGAGCAACTACAGTGGCACCAAATGGGAGTGGTTTGCACAATAAATGCTTCTATATGGTTCCTACCTAGGGTTGTCAACCTTCAGGTGGGGCCTGGAGAGCTCCCAGAAATACTACTAATCTCCAGACTACAGAGATCAGTTTCCCTGCAGAAAATGGATGCTTCAGAGAGTGGACCCGATGCCATTATACACCACTGAGGTCTCCCTCTTCCCCAAATTCCACCTCCCTGAGGCTTCACCACCAAATCTCCAGGAAATTCCCAGCCCTAATTCCTATGGGTTAGGCCGATTCCACACAAGTGCTTTGCTTCCCTCTCCTCCAGGGTTTAATTGGTCCGAATCAGTGTGCGCGTTTCTGCATTACATGAATCTGACCCAGGTTGATGCTGGTTCTTCATTTCTGCATCTGTCCTTGCCCCAAATTTTGAGCCCCCCCCGTCTCCCCCCCCTTTTTCAATGTAGGCGGAGTTGCGTTATGACATCATGATGCAACAAAGCTGTGATTGGCCATCTGAGCTTCCAAGCCCGCAAAAATCATCCGTGTAAGAAAAAAAAAGCTTGCACCAGAGTTGGAGAGGAAATGGAGGGTGGGAAAGGGATGGAAAATGGAGGGGAAACATGCAACACTAACACATGTAACCCCTGCAAAAATTGTGTGCACACCACCACACCACCTGCAATACATTGGCCCCGCAAAAAATGTTAACCACAGAATGATGGATCAATGTCGTGTCATGTTGTTGTAATGCAATGGGGAGGGGGAACAGCTTGCCCTGCGCCTCAAAGCCATCAATACATATTTTTATAGTGGCATGACTCAGGCACGACTTTTGTGCAAAAGATGCAACACAGAAATGTGCAGACATCAACAACAAAAGTACATTTTAAAAAAGACATTTAAATGCCAGTCAATGGTGGATCGATGTCATGTCGTGTTATTGTAACGCAACAACGCGGGGAACAAAAAAAATCTAGCTCGCGCCAGGGCGGGAAAGGGGAGGGAAAGGGGAGAGAAAGAAGCAGAGGGGCATTAAAGGGGTGGAGCAAGAAACCCCGATTTCGGAGTTCCCCTCTTGAATGCCCCGACTTCACTCCTGTGGCAACCCCCCCCCCCCCTGAAAACCCCAGAAACGGAAGATCCAGGGGAAACGATTATTACATTCGGGCCAACTGCAGACCCGGAGCAACAAGTGGGGAACTGTTGCTCTGCCCGGATTTTATCGGGTAGTGACGCCGGGGCAACAACTAGTGCGGAATCGGCCCTAGTGAGCCTAACTGGCAAACCTTTGAACTCCCACAGGTAATGACAGAGGTAATCACTTAACATGCCCTGGGCCCCACTGATTCTTAGTTCTATTGTTATATAAGTAGTATTCTGTGTCAGAAGCAAAGTGGCCTTCATACTTTAATAATAAACACAGTCACTTGGAATGAAATTTTGCTTACTATATTTATGCCATAATCTGGATCCATAGTCCATCTTCTGTGGATGGAAGGACACATCTGTTCATTCAAGGAGAATCTCTAGTTTTTGCCCATTCCCCTTGCAGATCCTCATGTTGCACTGCACAGTTGAGGTGTTTTTAGATATAGTGTACAGAGTTAGTAACTGCCTGCTGGGAGATGGTAGGACAGGAAACAGGCAGTAGAAGGGAGGAGGTTTGGCCTTGGCCTATACTGATTTAGTGAGTGATACAGCAATTGTTATGCCTGTGTAAGATCTATAATAAAACTTGTTTGAAAGTTAAATTGTACTCAGTTGTTTGATGCAGTGTTGTAGAGATGAAGGTTCTGAGTGGCCCTCTTTGACCACCCGTCCTCATCCCCATGAAGGAGTTGATCAAGCTCCTCATAATAGGGACAGCTCAGTGTCCCATTCCCAGACTTGGAGTTATGGCCCATCAGTCGCTTGTACTACAAGTGCAGGAACTTAGTTTCTGTTCTGCGCTTCAGGGCCATTTGCCAATGCCCCTGGGCAGCCATTCCCTTGGCGATCTCTTTGTAGATATCAATGTTCCGATGGTTTTGACAAAGGGCCCCAAAGGGATAGAAGGTCCAGTGTCTCCTCCCACTCCCACGACAACCCCCGCATGGTAGCCATATTCCTTTCTTTCCTGCCAAAGATTTACTCACGTGAGGGAAGAGTTGGAAAACTACTGGGAACCTACTGGGAGCCATCCCGCCTCTGCAGGCAACCTCTCGACCCCATGCTCTGGCTTCTACGTTCACTAGACAGAGCAGTTAGGAGGAAAATAAGGAGGGGGGATTGTAGCATGACTGCCATGACATCAATTCCAGGTGAGCAGCCAGACGTGACGTCCCCATGATTGTGATGCTCTAGGAATTTCCCAAGTCTCTATGCCTAATTTTGCATGGATTGTGTCCTTACTTTATGACTGTTGTTTGTATTGTCCCAATCGCCATCCATACTCCATACTACCCTTTTTGCTGATCCTTTGACTTAGCCAAGAAATACAGACATCAGTTGTCAGATAAGGAAACATGATGGAATTCTGTGTGTGGATTCACGAGGCACAAGAAGTTAAGGAAGAGGAAATTAGATATTTATTCAAAACCCACATCGGAAATGTAGTCTAGGTAAATGTGCAAAAGGATGTTCACTGAGCCAAATCTGACTTACAGGATCACTGGCTGTAATTTATTTGCACATAAACTTTAACCTTCGCGTTTAAAACAACATTTAAGGTGAATTATTAGCTCAGGTTTAGAGCTATGTATTTCAAAAGGAAACGTTTATTTTAAAAATTTCTATATGTTTCAAAAAATATGTGTTCAAATGAGTGATAAAATAATGGAATACAAAACCCTTTTTAGCAGCCTTAAGCCATGCAGGGGTTGTGGGGTAGTTTTACAGTGGCTTACCTTATTTCTAAGAGGTCAGAGACAGAGGGTAACACTGGGGGGAGGGTATCAGCTGGGTTCCTCAGGGGGCAATCCTCTCCCCAATGTTGCTTAACATCTATATGTGCCCCCTTGCCCAGCTGGCATGGCATTTTAGGCTGGGGAGACACCAGTACACTGACAACACCCAGCTGTATCTGCTGATGGGTGGATGCCCAGACACCACCTCATAAAATCTGGCCAAGGGACTGGAGGCCATGGTGGTATGGTTGAGGAAGAGCCAGCTGAAACTGAATCCAACTAAGACAGAGGTTCTGTGGATAGGTGGGAAGGATTTAGGATTGGGGTCCCCCAACTTCCCTCTCTTGATGGTGCACCTCTAATACCAGCGCAAGCTGTCAAGAGTTTGGATGTGGTCTTGGATACTTCCTTGTCTATGGAGACCCAGATCACAATTGTTGCCAAACTGGCATTCTTCCAGCTGAGTCAGGCAAGACAACTGACCCCTTTTCTGTCTTGCTCTGACCTAGCCACAGTAATCCATGCAACAGTAACCTCCAGACTGGATTACTATAACTCGCTTTACACTGGCCTGCCCTTGAGATTGATCCAGAAACTCCAGCTGGTCCAGAATGTGGCAGCGCAGGCCGTAATGGGAACACCACAGACTGCACACATTCAATCTGTGCTGAGGCAGGTACACTGACTCCCAGTGGAGTACTGGGTCAGGTTCAAGGTTTTGGTACTGACCTTTAAGGCCATAAGTGGTCTGGAACCCACATATCTACAGGACCGCCTCCTTTGGTAAGTCCCCCCAGGAGCTTTATGCTCTGCTGAGAACAACTTACTGGTGATCCCTAGCCCTAAAGAAGTCTGGCTGTCTTTGACCAGAGCCAGCTGGCTCCTACCTGGTGGAACTCTCTGCCAAGCAACATCCATGCCCTGAGGGACCTTATGCAGTTTTGCAGGGCAGGTAAGACAGAGATGTGCCACCAGGCTTTTGGTTGAGGACAGCAATGGGTACCATCTTACTTGGGACTCCTTCCCCTCAACCCACCTTGCCTTTCCCGCTTACTGTGAAACAGCAACACATGTTGTCTGTTTTTTTGGCACCATACTGAAGTTATTTTAACTATTTTAACTCCTGGATTTTAAATTGTATAGTTGTGTTGTTAACCACTCTGAGCTCTGAGAATTCAGAGAAGGGTGGTGTATAAATCCAAATTATAAAATGTATGATTCAAAGCAACACCACATACACACTCCAGAATGGGAGTAACTAACACCACCAGGTCCTGACCTGGATAGCCCAGGTTAGCCCGATGTCATCAGATCTCAGAAGCTAAGCAGTGTTGGCCTTGGTCAGCATTTGGATGGGAGACCACCAAGGAATACCAGCGTTGTAACACAGAGGAAGGCAGTGGCAAACCACCTCTGAATATCTCTTGCCTACGGGGTTGCCATTATTCATCTGTGACTTGATAGCAATGAAACAACAACAAAAATGCCATCTTTAAGCATGTCAGTTGAAGTCAATGGTTGTAGAAAGGTGTAACTCTGCTTTGAACTGCACTTTAAAAGTCTCCTTCAGCCAAAAGCAATGAATATCACAGAATATCTGTGCACATGTTAGCCAAATTGCCTTATTTATTAATAAATTTGGGGAATTATGAGTATTAAATGGCAATAGGCATTAAATATAGGACCATAACTTATGTATATGGGACCCAGGAATAGGCCATGGTCATACCGCCCTTTAAATCCGGGAGCCCTTCTGGATTTAAAGGGACCGCAGTTTTTTGTTTCAGGTTGGGATGTTTATACTCAAGCGTCCAAGTGCAAAACCGGGGGGGGGGGGGGGGGGACCTGCTGAACTTACCAGGCAGCCGGCGGGGCTCGGGAAAGGGTTCCTTCCTCGGCCGCCACTGCCGCCACCACCCACCGCCTCCTCCTCCGTCAATGAAGACCATCTCCTTCTCCTCCATCACCAATCACCTCCTCTTCTGCCGCCGCTGCCCACTTCCGCTGCTGCTGCTGCCCACTTCTGCTGCTGCTGCCAACAGCCTCTGCCACCAACAGCCTCCTTCTCTGCCACAGCCCACTGCCGACAGCCTCCTTCTCTGCCCTCGCGGCGGCCCGCCGTGGCCGCCACCCACTGGGGGTTGGGATGTCCCAACCTGAACTTAAAAGAAGCGGATCCTTTAAATCCAGGAGGAGTCCCGGATTTAAAGGGCCAGTGTGACCACAGCCATAGTTGATTTTCCCGGGGTCAGAAAATGCGGGAGGAACCCGCAATTGAGCCCGCTTCTGCATGGGACTAGCCGCGGCCAGTATGATTGGTCCCTTTCACGGCCAGTATGATTGGTCCCTTTAAATGCAGGAGGAAACAGCACTTCTTCCCGCATTAAAGGGTCATCTAGTCCAGCCCCCTTCACAATGCAGGAAATTCACAAACACCTCCTCCCCCACACCCCCAGTGACTGCTGTTCCACGGCCAGAAAAACCTCCAGGATACCCTCTCTCTTCCCTTGTGGATTCTTGCGCCTTCCTTATATACGAGGCATTTCCACTGTCATTATTGCTTTTGTCAGCCACAGGATTTAATTGCGATTCTTGCTACAAGACACTGATTTAGGGTCTCATCATATGAAGAAGGTGCCGTACTGCCTCAGTGGGCAAATCTCCCTATCCACCACCTGTTGCGGCTGTGCAAACTAGCTTCATCATACTTTCTCCTTCCTGGTCTTTGCTGCAGAATTAAGAGAAGGCAGACCTGGCTATATGGGAGGAAGCAATCCTCCTCCTCGGTTGATACTTTTCCAGTTAAAAAGACTTGGGTAAATCTCCATGTATGATGTCAGTGGAAGTACAAAATATAAAATCAGAATGTGTGGAAGCAGGTGGTCTATATTTAAAGCCCTGACCTTTGAAATTGTAGATAGTTTGGGACCAGGGTATTTGCAGAATCTCTTTCTTGCATTTGGATGTGCCCCTCTGCACAGGTGCCTTCCCCTTCAGGGGTTAGGCAGGTGTCAAATGAAGACAGGGCCTTTTCTGGAGGCATGTTTATCCAACACCATCTCTACATACACAGACTGATCACAACTTCTACTCCTGGACTGGTCCTGGATTCAAAGGTCTGGTTCATGGGGTAAGAGCCAGGAATCAAGAACTATTTAGCTGACACCAAAGGTCCACACATCTGGCCAAATATCTACAATAGAGGATGAACAGAAACTCAGCCCAGATCCTGTACAATCCAGTAAAGAGATATCCCTGACCTGCCATCCCACCCCTCAGATTATTTACCTCCCACCTTTCCTTCAAAGAACTCAGATCATTTCATTTTATTATTAGAACCACCTTGCCGAGCTCAGAGATAGTGACAACAAGACCATGGTGGGGATTTGAACAAAGGCCTCACCAGTGCCACCACCAAACAACAAATGTTAGCTGTGCCAAGCTGTGCCTGACAACTGGTGGGAAGCTTGGGGGTGGGGACACGGGATAACCATGGCATCCTGTGTGCTGCTACATAACTTCTGGGGAAGGCCTGGAAGCGAAGCAGGAGAGCCCTAGGAATCGCTGGAAACTATATAGTAAAATCATAGAGTTTCTTGTGGTTCCTAGAGCTACCGAATGTCACTTCTGGGTTTTTCATAGAGGCATAGAGTACATAAAGGCACAGATGATGCCGGCATTATTGTTTTTTCTCCCGCTGCCTCTGTGAGTGGCAGCAAGCAAAGAGGGCTACCAGTGGAAGGCCTCCCACCATAGCAGGAGACCTGTCAGCCTTAGACACATCCCCCCAATATGTCACCCTGTTGTCTTTTAGTTTAATGGGATTTAAGAGAGGGCAAGACTTGCTGACAGGTCTCAGTCCTTCAGTGAGTCTAGACATTCTGAGGCTATCAGGCAAAGGGTCAGGCTGTGTACCAGTACCAGGCTCTGGTCTCTGGGGAAAGCTACAGGGACACCCATCAAGGGAGCCTTCTGGCACCCATTGGCCTGAATGAATCAGGTGATTCTCCCTGATCCTTTAAAAAAGGTTTCAGGTTTAGATGGCCTTGTGTGTGGTCATAGCTACAGCTTTAAGCATGGTTTACATAGTACTCAGTACTGCCTGTGCAATTCTTTAAAGTTCTACCATGGTTTCACAATACCACGGTTCTGTTTCCCAATGAGGTTTAGACATCACAGTTTTAATGAAGGCTTTAAAGTATTTATACCTTCTAAATTTCAGACACATTTCCCTGTTTGAAGCTGTGGTGTGGTTTGAAATGCCAAAACTTCTTTTTGTGTCACTACATTGTTAATTCAGGTCTAAAATAAGGTTTGCTAATTAAATTTTCCAAGGGTCTGAAAACTCAGTGACTAGTGGTAATGAAATACAGAACCCATATAAAAGTCTTAATCTGAATTTGCTAATCCAACAGTGCCATTTTAAATGGAGTCTCGCCCTTCCAAACCCACTGACTTCAATAGACTTAGTAGGTTGTTTATGGTGCCCTGGAAGATAGCTGCAACTTCCTGCTTCAGTGTTTACACTACCACATATTTAAAAATATTGAAAGAGTCAATATGGATCTGTTGTCCCTACTGAAATTCCTTCTGGCAATGATTTTCAGCCCAAGGGTTGGGACCCTCAGATGGTTTGCAGAGCCCTAGTTGCCTTTTTTTTTGGGGGGGGGGGGGTTTATTTGGAGGAATCTGCCCATAATGCACATATATAGAAAGCAAGGGTGCTTTGGTATAGTGGTTACGAGGATGAACTCTAATCTGGGAAAACCGGGTTTGATTCCCCACCCCTTCACATGTAGTTGCTGGGTGACCTTGGGCAAGCCACAGTCCTCTCAGGAGCAGTTCTCAGTCAGAGCTCTCTCAGCCCCACTACCTCACAGGGTGTCTGTTGTGAGGAGAGGAAGGGGATTATAAGCTGCTCTGAGACTCTGAGTGAAGGGGTATAAATCCAATTCCTTCTCTTTTTCTTCTTGCTTGTCTTTGCAAGCCTACTGATAGAAGTAGCAGGACAACAAAGAGGGATTATTCTGTGGTAGAGAAAATTCCTTTCTTTAACAAAGACCAGTTAAGAGACACTCCTTGCCACAAAAATTCTCTATTGCTTCTCTGCTTTCCCCCAACCACTCCCCACCACACTAGGTGGTCCTCCAATCTTCCATGGATGCTTCTATGGATCCTCCTTCTGTACCAGCCAAGTAATGACTTTGGCTCTTTCTGTCACATGACAGTTTCCTGGTATATAGGTGCAACTCAGGGTTAAAGATGGGTCTGGGAAGAATTAAGACCATTATTTCATGGCATGGTTTCAGATTATATCAACAAAATCCTGAAAGCAACAGAGTTGCAGATTAGAAAATAGGGATGGGAGATCTGGAATATGGACTAGGAGTTTATTGACTTTCTAACTTCAAGAGTACCCAAAGCTCTGCAGAGGAAAGAAACTGGTAACTTGGAACAGTATAGAAGTTGACCAAGTTGATCAGTAGTGACAAAACTGCTGATAGAACTTGGGTTATTTCTGGGTCATCTACATCTTGAGTATGTCCTGCTCACTGTAGCTGTGAGACACAACCTCCTGTGGAAGGCTCATAGGGCAGAATGGCAAAAGGGTTGTTGGTTCCTGATTGCTTAAAGGATGGACCAACTAGTTGGGCATGGGCTCAGACCTTGTACTGTGAAAAAGTGGGGAGCTAAACAATATTGATGACTCTTCTGTGGATATACATCTCTTGCTCCTTTGCATTATCTGAAAGAAAAACAAAAAATGGCATTTATCTAGAGTTGTCAGCCAATGGTTGGCACTCTGCAGAAGATGGGGGGCACTGTTGTCACATGTGGCCTGATGTCATTTCCAGGGAAAACCAGAAGTGGTGACAGCTGCTCTGGTGATTCCTACAGCAACATGATGTCACCTCTGGTTTTCCTAGGAAGTGATGTCACATTAAATGCAACAACAGTAATTTTACAAAAATGTCCCACCACTGGAAGGAGAGGCTATGGGAAGCATACCTTACCTTTATCCAAGCACAAAGCACTGTTGTTGTTGTTTGCATTACTCTCCATGCCTACAGTACTTTCTGATCTCCAAAAGGTTAATTGGAGAGGTCATGGGACCCATGACCCACAGAAGAATAGCCATAAACTGAGGAGAGGGAAAGGGATGAATCACTCTTTTGCATCTTCTACAACTGCAGCTGTGCTGAGCAAAGATAGAGAAGGGGGTGACTTCATCCTCTTCTCTCTCTCAACCCGACCCCCAACTGTTCCTCCATGAAGGTCTCATGATCCCAGGAATTATCAGTCTGGGATCAAAAGGGACTGCAGGAATGGGAAGAAATACATAAAATCTTTGTGCACCTTCCTTGCATGTATGCATGTATGGTTGGTTATGAGCCAAAATAAGTAAGAACTTGTTGGTTGATTTCTCTGCTGCTATATCTTTTCTATGTGATACCCTCCATTTCCAGTTATATTTCCCCCAAATTAGAAAGCATTGAGCTGAAAGTTTAAACTGTTGTTCACCTGGGTGTACTAACAGTGCAATCCTAAACAGAGTTACACCCTTTGAAGTCAATGGGTTTAGAAGGATGTAACTCTTCTTAGGATTGCATTGTAATTAATCTGAATATATGCCAATTTAAATTTGCCTTTTCCATGTTGTTACATACAGACAGTTAATGGTTATCTGTGGACAGACTCTGTTATTAAGGTGCTGTACTCCTTTCTTATAAAAGCAATTAGGGCTGTGATCCCATGTGAACTTTCTTGAGAGTAAACCTTATTGAACTCAGTGGGGCTTACATCTAAGTAAACATGCATCTCTCACACTGTAAATTAAAACTGCCCGTGAGCATTGAGGCTGAGCTTAAAGCAAATACATTTTCTCAGGCCAATGCAATTTCAAATGCAGCTCCTGGCAGCCACATTTCTGTCATTATTGGTGTAGGAGGGTAGAAGCCTTATTAGAGGTGCCTGTGAAACAAAATATGGGGAAGAGAATTTTAGGGCAAGAAGAAATTGAGAGGACAGGAAGAGAAAGGGAGTTTCAAAGGTTCTATTTTAATCTCAGAGACTTATTTGCTCAAAATAGCCTCAGCCCCCGGTCTTTGAATTTATTCAGCCCCCACCCCCAACGACACGGTTGTAACCTCGTAAACAGGAAGTGCTCTCCAGTTATTCTTGCAATAACAAGGTTCTCGCGTCTGTCTTGTTGCTTAATCTCCTCAGCCGGTCAAAACAAATTGTTCAACACTGTCTGGGTTCCATTAAGTATTCTCAGGATGAGTCACACCTGTGCAAACACACACACCTAGGCCAAACAAGAGTGACATCACAGCAGCAGCCCTCTTTCCTTTCTTCAGCCCAGTGCCAGGACTTACTAGAAGAAAACATTGTTGTGGTTTGGCTGTTGCTGATACCTTTTCCATACAGACCCTCACCAAAAGCTGTGTGAGTGGGCTTGAGTCTGGTATATTTGAAGTGCCTTCTCTAGCAAGGAGAGTTCTTAATTATTTTTTTTAAAAAGACAGGCTGCCAAGGTTCAGTTATGTCTAGAAATACTAACCTGTGTGATTTCATTCTCCTTATGTGTGGAAATCTTTTTTTTTTTAAGTGACAGTAGTGTAATCCCTTTATTAGGATGAATGTCGCCAAGGAATGAACCATTTTTTGAGTTCATGGCTGGAGGTTAAGCAAAACAAAAAGAGATGGGGGGACAGACGGCCTGTTGTAGGATGTGCTGGGAAAGTCCCTCAGTCAGCAGATCGCTTCAGACCGAGCACCGGAAGTGTCATTTCAGTCTCTCGGAGCTTGTTTGCTGTTTGAATTCAGAGTGTTGCCTGGAGATATAAAGAGAGATCTCTCTCTTTAAAAAACCAAAAAAAAAACCTTGTAACATTTGTAAAGGAAATTCACTTGTGTGTGAAAGAGGAGTTTATGTTCTGTTCAAGGGAACAGAGCTATATGAGGAAAGGCTCCTGAAGCTAGACAAGACTTGACAAACCATATACAGATTGCTGAGTATGAATATTGTAAATAAAACTTCACCGTTTGAATAGGTCAGATTCCATGGCAGAGCTGGGATTCAAACCTGGGTTTCCTAGATCCCAGTCTGACACTTTTACCACTATCCCACACTGGTTCATAGACACAAATAACTCCAATTTGTTTTAATGACTGTATTTTGAAAGAGGCTCATCGATTGCACAATGAAACTAAATTACTAGACACAAATCACATGATTTGCCCAACTCCATGAACTCCCAACATGAAAAGGATGCCTGGAATTGTGTCTTCTATCTCTCTCCCCACCAGTAGCCTTGCACATGAAAGGCTTTGGGTCAACGTACACAATATGTTTGCTATGAGTCAGGACACAGGTGCCCAGTTTGACTTATAGTCATGCGTAGGATTTGAGTAACTCTCCTTTAAAACCATATGGAACATCATAGCGCTTTAGAGGTAAGTTACTCCAGTCCTACATGTGACTACAAGTCAGGGCAGGCACCCATGCCCTGACTTTTGACAAATGAATAATGTGTTTTGCCCCTCAGGTATCATCATAACATTACAAGAAATATCACCCAGCACAAGCACTGGAATGCCCGAAGGTGAAGACAGAGTTGGCTCAAGATAAAGCACCTTGGGGTGCGAGGTTCAGTCTGGGAGTCACAATGCCAGGCTGGATTTCCTGTCTACTTTTAGGAGTCTGGTTGCATGTATTCCAAATAAACTTCGCTTGTATGTTTATTAATAAAACAAATACTGAAGTCTTTTCTAGCAGGCATATTATCTGTTTTCAGTATTCCTTATATGATGCATCATAGACACTGGTCTGGTTCACGTGTCATAGCCAAACTTGTTGCAAATGGGTCTGTTCTACCAACTGAGGGGACTAAAATAACCTCCTATGGTTTTAAGGAACCAGGTTTGTTTTAAACCTTGCCCCCAGTAACCAGGTGTTCTTAAGGTAGTGAGTGTATAGGCTTTGGGTTCACTGCTGTAAGGTAAGGTAAGTTTTGTGGTGAGCCAATGGAGTATGGAGATTACTGAGGCAGGATTGTATATTAACAGCACAGAATATTTATTTATTTACAGGTTGGTTTCAAAGAACAGATAAGCAGCTCGGGTCTCCAGGTTGAAAAAAGGAGAAACCTGGCTGAGGCACATTAATTTAAGCTTGTTATGGCTTCAGAGTATGGTTTGAATTTTCTTTAATGCTTTCAGGCACAAACAGGCTTTTACTGACCAGCCACTAGGTTGGATCTCTCACACACAGAGGATTCCACCCACACCAGCCTGCCCTTTCCCAAGAGTCAGGCTGTGGTCAGAGAACAGGCTTGGTGCATTCTGGCTATGCCTCCATTTTATTCAGTGTTATTTGTTCTGGAGAGGTGTGTCCAAAAATGCCACCCTTAACTCGCCTCACTGTGTGCTCACTCCATGGTTGACCATTTAGATTATTGCTGCGCAGTAAACACAGAGTGGGTGGTCGGGCGGCATCCTTTTTAAAAAAATTGTCTTTCATGCATGCGCAGAAGTGTTCATTCGAAGCAACACTCCATTTTGACAGCTCCGCAGTCCCTCCACCTAGTACTGCGGCCCCTCTCAGCCTCCTCCACGTTACTTCTCTTCCTTGGAATACATGGGTGGGAAAGTGTAACCATCATGCTGATTTAAATGAGAGTAGCTCCATTGACTTCAGTATTTACTCTTATGTCAGTCATTGGATGCTCTCAAACAGCTTTACCCAGTTTTTTCCAGCTTTACTCAAGTCTCCCTGAATTAGGAATGTCAGCTTCTCCAGGCTCCCTGCTGATATGGAAGCCTAACTAGAGACTATTTCCATGGCTTCCCAACCCCAAGAAACAGGAGAGAGGGTGGGGTGGGGATTTGTCGCTCAAAAACAACTCCCCTGGGGCCTCCCAATCCTGACAGAATGTTTGGGTGCAGAAACGCACAAATGGTAATCAGTGTTCCCTCTAAGTTGAGTTAGCATGAGCCAGCTCACAGTTTTTTTTTTTTAATGTTTTTATTAATTTTATACATTAACACCATTAACATTAACATTAACATAACAACAACAATATTAATAAAATACTATACCAACTATCCTAACAATAATCACTATAATAACAGCTCACAGTTTTTTAGCCTCGGCTCACACCTTTTTGTCTTAGCTCAGGAAGGATGGCTCCAGAGCAGACTAATTTATGCAGCAGCCAAATCGCTCGCTCACAACTTCAATGCCAGTAGCTCACAAAGTACAGTTTTTGCTCACAAGACTCCACAGTTTAGAGGGAGCATTGGTGGTGATTCAAAATCCTGGGGCGAAGATTTGCTTATGTGCACATCGGTAACTGAATTTTAAACATGATGCGCAGAAAGAAGTGTACGATCTGACTTCCCAAATGGCTTGATTTCACAAGAGAGAGCTCAGACACCAAGAAATGCAGGGTGAGACCAGTTTAATCTGTAAAGATTGGACTTTCTCCGGCATCGGGAATGTTGGGGCTGAGAACAGGGCGCTGATGACTAGGGAATGGGATACTGTCTGAATGAGCATTTTTAATCCAGAGGGGAGAAGTAATGACATTGGATCAAACAGCTCGTCTGATTGCAGCCTCAGACTAGGCCCAATTTACACCTCCCCTCTGAAGTAGTTTGACTGCTGTCTTTTCCTATGCTCATTTCATGCTGGTTTCAAATTTCACTCCCTGGATCTGAAGAGTACAAAGCAACAGGATCTGTTTAAAGTAGTATAATGCTAGCTTGACCACAGGAGGGCAATTAACGAATGTAAACAGTAATTTTTAAACTAGAACAAGTATGGTTTGAAACTAGAAACAGGTATAGACGGGGTTTTTTGAAACTAGAATGATTCCAGCGGGAAAGTCAGATGTAGATTTGACCTCAGTGGTATGAGGTCTGCTCATTACCAGAGTCAGGACTAACAATTGGGCGCTTTATTGTCTCCCAGAGGCAGAGCTAAATCACTCTGCTACACTACCCTTTGCTCTGTCTGTTTTTTTCCTAAGCCGGACCGCTCTCTCCCTGAGGCAGAATTGAACTCCCTCTACACTCTCCCAGAGGGAGACCTGAACTGAATTATCTCTTGCTATGCTTCCCTCCAACATTTCATCCCCCTTCTGAAAGGTGATTGGATGCTGGAGCAGCACTCCCATAGGCTCAAGTGAGTGGCTGTTTTTCCTGTCAAGGGCAGGACAATTTCCTGTTTATATCACATACTTATATACCAATAGCGAAGTGACCCAAATCTTTGGATACCTAAATCTGATGGCTGGAGCTCTGAAAGGGCAAGACAGATCATTCAGGTTTGCAGAAAAATGTAAAATCTTAAAAAAAAAGGGGGGAGGGTTAAAAAAAACTTAAAAACAATAAAAGGAGCCAATTAAACATTTCACCATGATCACATGTATATGTCACATACATCTCATTGAATATTTTTATTAGCTGTAAAGTTACAGCACTGGACTGAGAAAGGAAGCAACAGATTTGCACCATCACGTTCTACAGTATGATAGCTACTAATAGACTTTGACATTTATCAATACAGGCAATCTTTTAAAATTCAATAGTACCTAATGGCTTATGTATAGTGCTTGCACTTTAAACCTGTTGTTTAATTGCTGTAACATTGATTCACAGGCATGCTGCTTTGATGTTCAATTCAAGGATCCATTTTTTTCATTTCTTTCTTTACTATATCTTTCTGTGTATCTAATAGCCGTGTGTGTGTGTGTGTGTGATCTGAAGATATCTAAATCTGCAGATTGGGCCCACACCAACAGAAAGCAGATTTTCCTGCAAATTTGGGCAAACCCCCTACCCCCCAGATTTGCAGAAAAATCTGAAATAGTTAAAAAAATACTTTGGGAGTTTTAAATCCCCCCTAAAACCAAAAATGTTGTCTGTGCATGGGGGTCAGTGGTTGATACGCTATTATCCAGTGGCTTAAATATAGGGCTGCCAGGTCCAATTGTCATTCCGGCGGGAGGATTGGGGGGCATTCCAAGAGTGGGCAAGGATGTCATGTGATGTGCATATATCACCCAGAAGTAGGCACACCGCTGACATTAGGGGCAATGCTCTGGTTTTTGGACAAAACTGTATGGTAAAGTTGCCCTCAAACCACAGAGTTTTGTCCACAAACCAGAGTATCACCCCCGCAACACCTCCAATGTGCCTATATCATTTCCAGGTGACATCCGCATGTTGTGCATGATGTCGCTTGGGGGGAGAAATTTCCTCCTGATAGCCAGCTGGCCACTGGCGGACAGAAGCCTGTGAAGATAAAGGGATCCCCTGCCCCCACCTGGGGAATGGTAACCCTATTTAAATACCAAGGCCACACCTATAGGTTTACATATTCTGAATTTCACTGTGACAACATGGATTCTGACACTGACTTGCATTTTGAGAACCTTATATCCCACTGTTAAGAGAGAAGCCATCTTAAAGGAATTTTCCAGTCAGTTCCAGCTAAGTTCTTTGACTTTCTATAGGTGTTAAGTCACCCTCACACTGGCAGTTATTCATCAAGACCATCCACTTGGGCCTGCTAATTAGCTCACACAGTTCAGCCATGAATCTGGTAGGGGAGGGGGAACTTACTCTCACCCTGGAAAGTACCATGGATACTGCCCAGTGATTGGTTGAGGTGATGAGGAGGTCATGGCCTGCAGTTTTCCATAAGTATGGTTACAGAGGAGTGTTACCTTCTGTTTTTACCCTTTCTTACCTACTCCTCCTGGATATATGTGTTAGGCTTTGGGACTCTTTGCTTCAAGAACCAACGGTGCTTGTGTTCGGACTACAGTAAAGGTAGTGAATCAGTTTTATTATTTTTGTGCATTTGCTGCCACTGAACTGTATGCCTTGTTTTGATACTTCTTCTCGAAAATTTCTTCAATAAACCCTTCTTTCACTTTATGGTGTGTGTTACTCAGGGAGTTACTGAGACTAAGCCCAGGTACCGCACCAAGGCAAGGTCAGCCTTGACACACACTTCCCGGGACTGTAACATTTTTATACTCACAAGATATAGTGAAACAGTGTACATTTATTAAAAATTAAAAGGGGATCTGATTTGCCACAGTGTAGCTTCCCAGTTTGCTGCTTATTGTCCTTGCGTCATCAAGAGTGGCCTGGGAAGTTAAAACGGCCCGAGACAACCCTGAGTGGCCCCTCCCGCCAGACCTTGCAGCATTAGCAGAACTTCTGGGGCTTTGCCTCTGCGTGTTCCCACCTACTCCACTGAAGTGCCCCTCCACAAATATTCCCTGTAAGTTTAATGGCCAGTCTACCCTGGTCATCACAGCAAAGCAGACTCCTTCACAATGTTTATGCAAGACAATGTACATTTTCCTGGTCCCTACTTCCTTCCCTCTTTGCCCTAGCTTCTTTGGGCTCCTTGTTCTCTTGGTGTTCCAGTTAATGGATTGGATCTTGCCATCTGCCCTCCCCTCTCCCCAGAAGCTCTTTCCAACCCTGGGAAAGTTTACTCCTAAGGTGGAAGGACTTGCATGTGCTAATAGTCATGTGGGTCAGGTGGCTATAATGGGGAGTGGATGAAAATGATCCATTCTTTCTCTTCTGTGAGAGGATCTCTGCTCAGAGTACTGGCTTCTTCCACTGGTGGTTCATGGGATCCAAGCCATGGTTGGTTGGTTGGTTTAAAGATTTAAGGTGTTAGAAGATTTCAGTCTTTCAGTTAAAAGAGTCAAGGGCCACAAGGAGATAAGAAGAAGGAAATGGTATGGAGGACAGAGATAGATAACTGGGGGGGGGGGGTGAACTGTCTAGACTCTAGTTCAAGAATTGTGTGAGTTCATTGTGCTGTGACTACATGTGCTGGAGATCCACAATGTGGCACAAAAGATCTTCCTTCAGTTTACAGGCGTGGCCAGATATACACAGTGTCCTACATATTAAGCAATGTGATGGCAGAGCTACATTTTACATCTAGTTCTGTGATTCTTTTTTCCTGGTGATTTTCACAAGAGAATGCAGCGGCTGAGGCCACAGTTTAAGTGGCTGGGGGAGACAGGTACTATTTAACCGTTTCTTCTTGCAACACTTTCCTAGTGAAAATTACCACTCCCAAGCTGCTTATTGTCTTTCTGCAGAAAACTTACGGGGGAGGAGGGGAAATGCAGCTTAGATTGCAAGCTGGTCTGGAGGAAAACATCCCATCCCTTTGGACTTTTCTGCATTCGCATTTTACTTGCTGGTAAATTCCTATTTCTTGGGGGAGGGGTTGTTCATTCCACAAGTGTTTTGCTCTCTCTAGTGGTCGATTCCATATCACACGGGCTTATTCCCGCATATCTCCCTGCAAATTTAAACAGCGGGTTTTAATGCAGGGCATAAATCTGAATCATATTGAATCGACCGCTAGAGGATGCAAACATGTGTAGAATAGACACCCCCCCCCCAAGAAACAGGAACTTAGCAATGAGTAAAATGAGCATGCGGAAAAGCCCTTTAAGAGAGACTTAGTGGATCTACCATGTCCAGAAAACCTTCCCCTGCCCATTTCTGCACTGAAACTCTACTAAAGGGAGAATACATTTTTCTCCAGCCCAGCTGGCAACCCTAGACCCTCCCACAGAAAACTCCAAGTGTTATGTTCTGTACAAGGCTTCACCAAGGCAAAGTCGGGCTTTGAATCCAGGCTTCCCAGATTGTAGTTCTAGCCACTTCACCACACTGGCTCTCAGACAATTGTAATAAACAAGATTTTCATCTTATTATTCATGCATTGACAACTGCAAGAATATTGCATGCTAAGTATTGGAGAAAAGATGAAATACCTTCAAAAAAAGAAATGATAGACAAAACTATTGAGACTGCTGAGATGGACAAATTGAGTTTATTTGTCAATATTATTATTGGAGGACAAGAAGAAAGGAAATTTCAGACTACATGGTCAAGCCGCCTTGAGCCGGTTTGCTGGCAAGGTGGGATATAAATGGAATAAATAAATAAATAAAATAAGATTTTACAGATGGTTGGATGATAATAGTAAATGAATTGCACAGACTTAGAACCACATTTTGAGATAATGCAGAACTTTTAAAATACAAGGCAGAATATATGGACAATATATGGACTGAAGATGATTAACG
Organism: Lepidodactylus listeri; assembly: GCA_029233225.1. Taxonomy (NCBI): domain Eukaryota; kingdom Metazoa; phylum Chordata; class Lepidosauria; order Squamata; family Gekkonidae; genus Lepidodactylus; species Lepidodactylus listeri. Next base: position 29,107,789 of record JARCFY010000005.1, read on the forward strand.
TATAATGTAGGTGTAACGTATAATGTAGGTGTATATTGTAGGTGACAATTCAAAAGATATAACAAAGATGTAAAATGTAATATCCAATTTTTATGTTTTGTTTGTTATGTTTGTGTGCTATGTTTTGTTTGTTTGGTGTCGAAATAATTAAAAAAACAACAATTGGTTATTTTGGTTTGAATAGACAGTTATCTCTTGAATGATAAGTCCCTAATTTCTTTCAGCATACAATATGTTGAACGTTCTGAAAATAAATAAGAATGATGTAAGTTGTAAGAAAAATAGGGGGAAAGAACAGTAATTTTGTCAATACATAATCTTTAAAAATAGCAAGGATATCTCTGGGAGTCAGACAAGGATGCAATAAAAGGCAGGGGTCATTTTGAGCAGGAGCTCGGGGGAGCGCAGCTCCGGGAGTTGGTGCCAGCCCCCCCCATGGGGGAATGCCTGCTTGTGTCATGGCTGCAACAAAATGACCCCATCCCCTGGAAAGGTCCTTGTTCCTCCAACCAGCCTTCTGAAGGCTTCAGACACCACTGAAGCTATCCTCCCAGAATAGTGGTATTTCTGAGGCTTGGGTTAGTAGCTGTCCCCTCTCTGCCAGCTTTCTTTCTTTCTTTCTTTCTTTCTTTCTTTCTTTCTTTCTTTCTTTCTTTCTTTCTTTCTTTCTTTCTTTCTTTCTTTCTTTCTTTCTTTCTTTCTTCCCTCCCTCCCTCCCTCCCTCCCTCCCCTCTCTCTCTTTCCTGCCTTCTGACATACTTCCGGTGATGTCAGGTGGTGTAGCATATGCAAATAACTTATGCTAATGAATTATGCTAATGAGCTCCTGGACCGCTTTTTCTAGGAAATGACCCCTGATAAAAGGTATTCCTGCAAATGGTCATGAAGGAGGGAGATGAGCAACTGGAGGAGCCTGAGACTGAAACTACATGTGGAGACTTGGCACAAACCCCAGGTGGCCGCTTCATGTAGGGAAAAACAGCTTCTTTGTGAGGGAGTCATTCGGATTGGCAGGGAAAAGGGGTTGCTTAAATATTCCCAAATAGCAGCACTTTGCTGCTGAAAATACATTCCCCAGCCACTTTCCCACAGTGGGGTTCCAGATATATGTTTTGCTTTTGCAAACGTGCATTCAGAACCTCACAGGGGAAATGACAGCACGTGTGTGATTTTTCAGTAGGAAAGATGTGGCCAAGAGAAGAGCCACTTCTCCAAATCACCCCTTAACCAGCAGAGCATCCAGTCACCCTGGGACACCTCATCCATGAAAACTGGGGTTATTTATTAGAGGTTATCATCAACCAAAAGGGAGACTGCAACCAAGAAATAAGAAGGAGATTGAGACTGGGATGGGCAGACATGAAAGAACTAGAAAAGATTCTTAAGTGTAAGGATGTGTCCCTGATGAGCAACATAATTCATACCACAAAGCCAGTTTGGTGCAGTGGTTAAGAGTGGTGGACTCTAATCTGGATAACTGGGTTGAGTCCCCACTCCTCCACATGAAGCCATCTGGGTGACCCTGGGTCAGTCACCTTTCTCTCAAGAGCAGTTCTCTCAGAGCTCTCTCAGCCCCACCTACCTCATAGGGTATCTGTTGTGGGGAAAGGAAGGGAAGGAGATTGTAAGCTGCTCTGAGACTCTGAGGAAAGGGCAAGGTATAAATCTTCTCCTCTGTTACTATGTATGAGTGTGAAAGCTGGGCAATGAAGAAAGCTAACAGGAAGAAAGTTGATTCATTTGAAATGATTTTTACAGATACTATGGACCACCAAAAAGACAAATAAGTGGGTTGTAGATCAAATCAAGCCTGAACTCTCTCTAGAAGTTAAAATGACTAAACTGAGGCTATCATACTTTGGACACATTTTGAGAAAACAAGAGTCACTAGAAAAGACAATAATGCTAGGAAAAATTAAAGGCAGTAGAAAAAAGAGGAAGCTCCAACATGAGATAGACTGACAGTCAGGAAAGCCACGGCCCTCAGGTTGCAAGTCTTGAGCAAGGATGTTTGGGAGGTCATTAATTCATACAGTTGCCATAAACTGGAAGTGACATATTTCTTCTTACTGTTTTAAGTATTCCATTTTATATTATAAAGCATCTAAAATCCAGGAGCTTTTGTGGGATTCTGAAGAGGTCAGACATTATGGTTTCTTTAACAATCTCTTAAAGTGCACGTAGGAAGGAGTGGGGGCTGGATACACCTGTCTTAATGTCAGATAGCTGAACTGGCATAATGGTATGGAATGTTCATAAACATTCTAACTGCTTACCAAACAAAACTGTCAGAATTTTTACAGTCCAAAGGGGAAGAAAGCTGTCAGTTTAACCAGAATTAAAACCTCATACAAATTGCATAAAGAGTGAAAATAGGCCAGCATGGATTCTGTTATTGGTACAGCATTGTGACCAGTGTTACCTGTAAACTAAGTTAGTGTGAGGTAGCTCACAGTCTTTTAGTGTCCGGCTCACACATTTTTGTCTTAGCTCAGGAAGGATGGATCCAGAGCAAACTAATTTATAAAGTAGCCAAATTGCCCGCTCACAACTTTAATGCCTGTAGCTCACAAAGTAGAATTTTTGCTCACAAGACTCCACAGAGGGAGCATTGATTGTGACATGGTAACTCTAAAAGGAACGGGGGGACGACAGTGGCCAAGAAATGGGAAACTGCTGGAAGTTGTGGATGGAAAAGCTGGATTTCACATACCAATTCCTCAGTTACAAATTTCTAGTAAAGAACAATCCTGGTGATGGCAATGAGCACTTATGAAGAAACAGGACCCTTGTATCAGAAAAATGATACAGCTGACAATGTTAAAAATCAGATGCATTTATTTAAAAAGCAGATGAAATCATTTTGATTAGCTATAATATTGAACACTTAAGGCTTTGGGAGTTACCTCCATGAAAAGAAAATAGAGCGGACAGGGGGAACTATTTTTAGGTATACCAGTCCTCAGCTGCTTAAAAATGGGATACACACATACACAAGTAACATAAACCAATAGATTCTGTAGGAGGGATGAATAATACCAGGGCTCTTTTTCAGCAGGAACGCACCGGAACGCCATTCCGGCTGGCGTCCGAGCCTGCCCCGCCCCCTCCCTGCTGGGCCTGAGCTGTTTACACTTAAAGGAAAAGTTCCTGCAGAGAGGAACAGAGAGGAAAAAGCCCCACCCAGCACTTTCCCTTTAAGTACAGAGAGCCAGCCGGAGAAAGCCCCGCCCAGAGATTGAGCATGCGGCTAGGCTCTTTGCACTGAAAGGCCTGGCTCTGCATTTGGCTTGCCGACGTCGCGTCGCTCTCCCAGCTCCAGTAAGTGCCTCCCCCATCTCTTTTCCTTCTCTCTCTCTCTCTCCCCCCCTCTTTCTTTCTGTCTTTCCTTCTGTTTCTGTCTCTCTCTGTGTCCCCACCTTCCTTCCTTCCTTCCTTCCTTTCTCTCTCTCCCCCTTCCTTTCTCTCTCTCTCTTCCACCTTCCTTCCTTTCTCTCTCTCCCCTATCTATCTGTCTGTCTGTCTGTCTGTCTGTCTATCTATCTATCTATCTATTTCCTTCCTTCCTTCCTTCCCTCTCTCTCCCCTACATTTCTTTCTTTCTTTCTCTCTCTCTCTCTCTCTCTCTTTGTTTCATTTTGTTCTTTGTGTTTTTATTTAAAAAAATTGAAAAGGGGGGGATGTAAAAAAGCAGAGAGCCCAGGAAATGCTGCTTTTGACAATATCTTTAATTTTTGAGCATCTTTTTCATTTTCTCATGGCATCTTCTGCTTAAGAAAAGTACGTTTGAAGCCTGAGTTCATTGTGTCTTGTTGGGAATGGCTTGCAAATATATGTGTGTCTAAAGTCTGTATTAAAGTGGTTTGGTGCTTACTGCCGTGCAAGAGAAAACATCTGAAAAAGTAGCTTCATTGTTGTGTGTGTTGGCAGAACACTTGACTGTTGCATGGGGGACTTTGGGGGACATCTGCAGAGAAACAGATGTAACTAAAATGAGCATGGTCAGCAGCAATTTGGAGATTGCCTGTTTTGTGAAATTTAAAAAGTGGGCAGAGTTTCTGATGAAGATGATTGTCCCTCTTCTCCTGCCACTGGGCTGACATCTGCCTTTAATGGGCCAGCAAAGTTGATGTTTTTAAACCTCCTAATAAGAGAGATTTCTGCTTCTGAGGAGTAGACTTCCAACGATTGGTGATCTTGTGATGGTAGTGATACTTTTATGTGGTAAAGACCACCTGTTCACAGGATAATTTTACCTGTGGGACAGACTCTGCATGGTAACCAATCCACTGGTACACAATTGCTTGTAAAAAGTATTATAGTGTAATAATTCAGGTGGGTAGCCATGTTAGTCTGAAGCAGCAGAACAAAGTTGGTGTCCAACATTTCATCCAAGGTATAAGCTTTTGTGTGCATGCACACTTCTTCCATCTGAAGAAATGTGGGTGGCACATGAAATCTTATGCCTTGAATAAAATTTTGTACCTTGAATAAAATAGTCCACAAACTACTCCCGTCCAGTGCATCCACAAACCTAGAAGAAGAGATTGGATTTATATCCTGCCCTTCACTACCCAAGGGAGTCTCAGAGCGTCTTACAAACTCCTTTCCCTTCCCCTCCCCACAACAGACACCCTGTGAGGTAGGTGGGGCTGAGAGAGCTCTGAGACAACAGCTGGTACAGAGCTATGGCTTGCCCAAGGTCATCCAGCAGGTGCAAGGGGGGGAGTGAGGAATCAAACCCGGTTCTCCCAGATTAGAGTCTGTGCACTTAACCACTACACCAAACTGGCTCCTAGCGTTGTTCTGCCAGTGAACTAGGGTTGCCAACTCCAGGTTGAGGAAATCCCTGGAGATTTGGGAATGGAGGGTGGGGTTTAGGGTAAGGAGGGACCTAAGCAAGGCATAATGCCATGGACTCCACTTTCCAAAGCAGCCATTGACCTGATCTCTGTAGTTTGGAGCTCAGTTGTAATTCCAGGAGATCTCCAGAACCCACCTGTAGGTTGGCAACTCTAAAAAATCATATTCAGCGTACTAGTTCTTCAGGAAGGCAAGCTGATTTCCATGGGAACCTAACCTTTAGGAATTGATTCCAATCAAGTGTGGGAATAATTGTTGGACATAAGATATTGGTTCAGGCAAGATTTTGTATAGATGGGACAGAAAATAATGTTTTTATTGGTTTTGTCAAAACTGTTTTGACAACAAGGTAAACAGAATAAGAAGCAAAAAGTGGATGTCGCTGGATGACCACACTTCTGGGAAATTGGGTATGGCCTAATATGTTAATGAGCTGTGCTGTCAGGGGTGTGGCCTAATACACTGATGAGTTCCTGCTGGGCTTTTTCTACAAAAAGAGCCCTGAATAATACTAAACATATCTAGAGCTCTTGGAAACCCTTGGCTGATATTTGTATATGTGGGAGTTTTCTGGAAGCAATTATGACAAAAATAATGAACTTACCACCTTTTAATAAGTGTGTTGTCTGTTAAAGAAATCTTACACATTCTTACATTTTTTAATGGAGAAATTGTAAAAAAGAAAAAGGGTCACTTTTTCTCTCCCACAGACAATGACTTTACTGTTATAATTATATAAAAATGAGCTGAGACAATGGAGACGTTATCATTTATGAAGCGTCTGAACCTAAACAAGCAACAATAATTTATTGTAATATTCCAACAAATATACCTGAGGTCAACTTCAACCCCCGTACCCTGTTGATAGGCAGTGAATACCAGACTGTAGGGACAAGCAAGAAGGGACAGCATCTGCTTTCATGCCCTTGGTTTTGTGAGCTTCCCAGAAGCATCTGGCCAGCTGCTGTGGGAAACCGGATGCTGGTCTAGATAGACCTTTGGTCTGATCCAGCAGAGCTCTGATGTTCTTACGGACAGACAACAGAAAAGGAGCAGCCCAGTTGCCTCAGCACTTGTGTGTGTGTTTTTTTAAATGAATTATGGGGGAAGAAAAAAAAAAACCCCCAAGCCTCTAATACATGTCTCTTCTTACTTGGCCAACAATGCTGGCAGATTCCTTTTCAACTTTCTGCCATCATTCTATAGCTGACAAAAATGGGCCTGCTGAGCAGCAATTGTGTATGATCGTTGCTTCTACACCAGCGCAATCCTAAGCATAATGACACTCTTCTAAACTGGACTTAGGGGAGTGTAACTCTCCTCAGGATTGCATCATGAAAGTCTCATTACTGGTGCTTCGGACCAATGCCAGTTCCATCATTATAAATAGAAGCGCTTTATGCAAGATGTATGTTTGGAGCAGCGAGTGCAGATATAAGTTATATACACCCATTTGTTCTGCTGGCAAATTAGGAAAATGTCTAATTCAATTAACATTTAAAATAGTCAGTGAACGAGTCAGAGCTAAATGTACAGAGCCAGAGAAGGGCTGCATCTGATTCAGAGTTTTGGCAATGGGTGGTGGACAGGCGTACAACTAGGACATTGGCATAAATAAAATTAGGGCCATTTGTAGGAATGCCAGCCTCCAGGTGGGACCTGAGGATCCCCTGGAATTACAGCTCATCTCTGGACTACAATAGGGCTGCCAAGTCTGCCCGGGGGGGGCGGGGAATCCCCTGCTACAGGGGTCCCCAATCCGCTGGCCCAGATTCAGCCGGCAGGGGGAACCCCACCCCTGAAGTTGTCCAGTCAGGACAACGGCCCCAGTGTGATGACATCACCCGGAAGTGACATCATCACGTTGGGGACGTTGCCAAAGCGGCGCTCTAGCAATCGCCCCAAAACTCTATGGTACCATAGAGTTTTTGGGCGATTGCCAGAGCGTCACCCCGGCAACATCCCCAATGTGATGATGTCACTTCCGGGTGACGTCATCGCAGTGCACGCGCTTCGCCCGCACGCCAGGGAACTCCTGAGAAGAAGAGGATTCCCCCCCGCCAGAAGAAGGTAAGCACTTGGCAGGTAAGCACTTGGCACCTAGACTACAGAGATCAGTTCTCCTGGAGAAAAGGACTACTTTGAAGGGTATACTCTATAGTATTGTACCCCACTGAGGTCTCTTTCCTCCTCAGGCTCCATCAACAAATCTCTGGGAGTTTTCCAACCTGGATCTGGCAACCCTACTCCTTCATCTCCTGCTAGTGGCCAGGCCCCCCGGAACCCCAGACCACTGGGCCAATATTCCTGGGAGGACATACACTGTTTATTTCCCCCCAGGCATGAGTGCTTGATTTCTCCACTGGTTTCTCCACTGATTTGACCACAACCCCTTGCTACAAAATGGTTTGTTTATTTATTTTTAAAGGGAAGGACAGACAGGTTGGGATAAGGCCATATCTTGGGCTTGTGAGTACTCAGATATTTAAGGCATAATTAGGGGAGATCAGCAAAATTAGTTACTTCCCTTTGAACAAGAAGCAACCTTAAGCATTTTATGGCTAGCAGTGGAAGATCTTGAAATCAGAAATCATAAAGGTGTAAGAGATTTTAAAATCTTGGGAGTTTTAAAATATATTCTGTGGTGTAATTTTTTACAGTAATACACTCTTTGTTTAATTTAACACTCTTTCCTCTCTACCTTTTACTTTTTCTTCAGATTACTTTGCCCTTTGCTATCATGCTTGCTATTCCATGGAGGTATCACTTCCCATTCATGGTTGTCTGAAGTTGTTATTCCTGGAAGACATTTTTTGAAGAGAGGAGTCTATTTCTTTTTCTCTGTATCTACAAACCACCATTAGTTTTCTTCCTCTTTCCCTATCTTCCACCTCTATTTTCAGTTTGTTCAAACCTAAGATGGAAAATGCATTCCTTGTTATCTTAGTCACTTGGGTATCTAGGTAGGTGACATATCTAGGTACTGTAAGCTTGCTCCCTCAGAAAGCTCACAACATTCTGCAGCACAAGTTGAACCCTTGTTCCTGGATGAAGTTGACCTACAACTTTGGTCTGGATTTAATTGCAGGTTGTTGTTGTTATCTTTAGGCTTTTATGCTGCCTTCCCCACAAGCGGGCTGATAGGGCGGTGCACAACAAATTAATAAAATACATGTGAAATACATTTAAAAAATCTGTGCTGTAATACAATTCTGGCCCTCCAATTTATATAAGCAATGGGAGAAGGTAAAGCAGTTAGTGAACTGGCTAGTTGTTAAAAAACCAATTAAAACCATAAAAAAACCACTGCTGTCCTTAACCATATACTTGGCGGAACATATTGCAGGCCCTGTGGAATTGTAACAGATCCCACAGGGCTCTGATGTTAGTTCCACCAACTCTGGTTGAGGACAGCTGGATGCTCTTTTAGGCCAGAGACTTCCGGTAGGTGCTGATCACTTGAACGTAATACTCTCTGGGGGACATACCAGCAGAGGCAGTCTTGTAGGTTTACCTTTATCCAGTGCCTCACAATTGTCATCGTTTGCCCCAGCTCCACTGGGATAGACTCTTCAGATGACAAGGAGTCCCCCTCTGGCCCTGAGATCTCCAAGGTGCAGGCCCCTCTGAGAACTCTACAGGTGGACCCCATGATCGTGTCACAGCAAGCAGTTGTGGACCCTGCTCCCAGTGAGCCAGCAGAAAAGGAACCACCTGGAAGGTCCTGCACCCTTACATCATCTTCTGATGACCTGGGGCTGCTGAAGGATACCTGCCAAGAACTACATTCCTGCCCCAGGCTCCATTCCCAAATCTCCAGGTGTTTTCCAATCCAGATCTGGCAACCCTACTTCCCCATCCCCTGCTGATGGCCAGGACCTTGGGATCAGAGACTAAGGAAAACCAGGGCAGAAACAAAGACCCCGTGAAGGACCACACAACAAGTAGTTCCGAGACTGTATCTTTCCATGCTCTTGCAGGAAGGAAATGAGGTGCAGGAGCCTTGAGAGGAGCCAGGATTTTAACCAGGTCATCAGAAAGGGCAGGGATGCCAGCTTCTTATATAGGTGTACAGAAGTTTGGAAGCTTTGCTGCTTCAGCAGTTCTCATAAGGCTTGCTGGTTTTGCCTTGGGTTTTTGCCTCCTTGCCTCCATACCCTTACTCCTGCCTGCCTTGTACCTGCCCTGACTCTCGCCTGCCTGCCAGTTTCAGGAGGGCCAATGACTCTCTTGGCTGCAAAACAGGACAAGACCTCCAAGCAGCATCAGCGATGCCCATTCACAACTTTTCTGAAATTTGATGGAAAGGAGAGAGAGAGTGGAGTGTTATCCATATACAGATAAACAACTCACTCCAAATCCCCAGATTGTTTTTCCTAGTTGTTTCATGTACATGTTAAATAATGTGGGGCATGTGGAACCCCACTGGCCAATAGCAGCAGTATCTTCCACAAAACTACCTTCCAGAAAGGACCAGAACCAATCTAACACAATACCAGTTAGGACTATATTTGCTGGCTGAGAAGGTTATCATGGCTGGTGGTACTGAAAGCCACTGAGAGGTCCAAGAGAACCAGCAGGGATTGACTCCCCATTGCAAGACTGGCATGGAACATCCACTATGAACAACCACAACTGTTTCTGCACTGTGACCTGGGTGAAAACCAGACTGAAAGGGACTGAGATAATCATTATCAGATATAAACAGATAATCATTATCTGTTTATCAGAAGGAAGCCCTTGTGCTGGTGGTGGAAAGTGCCATCAAGTCACAGTGAACTTACGGCAACCCCGTAGGGATTTCAAGGCCAGAGATGAACAAAAATGGTTTGCCATTGCTTGCCTCTGCATGGAGACCCTGGATGTCCTTGGAGGTTTCCGTTGTAAGTACTAACCAGGGCTGATCCTGTTGTATTGCTGATCCAGGTTAGACTTCCCTCCTGGTCACTAACCCTGTTAATCACAGCCACTTGTTTATTCCTAGTTTTGCCTTTTGCATCCCGTATTAATTTTTGTAGTTTGAGCTGCTAGAGTTGCTCAGGGTTCTGTTACTTCCCTAGGCTCTCCAGAAAGCGGAGCTGGGTAGGTGACTGTAGCATGTTCCCTGCAGCAGTTTGGACTGGTAGTAGAGGCATGCACATGAACTCTTAACTGCTTGGTCTCTGGTTAGAGTTTTGGATGAGAATCTGGGAGAGCCTGGATCCAGGGAGAGCCAAGTATGCTGACCTGAGCTTAGGATTGCCAAGTGGCCTGGAGAAAAACATCCTGTGTTTTTAACAGATGCTTAATGGGGTGTTGCTTATCCAGTAACATTATTTACCTCCCTGCCATGAAAAGATTCACCTGCCCATCTCCACACATTAAGCCTCTCTTCAAGGGTCAGGGCATTTTTCTCCAGGCTCGCTGGCAAAGCTCCTTGGAAGAAGCATGGGGGTAAAAATGTACTGCCATTCAAAGTCCAACTTGCCATTTCACACACTGCAGCGGCTGAGATGTATTTAGAACAGTTGTAGGCCAACTGTGCTTTTACAAACCACATATTAAATCCAAAGAACAAAAACCCTCCTTGCTTTTAAACCAGTAGAAGGTAAGCAGCTGCAGACCAAATGAACTTAGAATACAGGAGGTACAGCAGAGTCCGTGGATGGGCAGTGGTCCTGGATATGCAAACTGGGGTGTTACAAAAGCATCCCTGAGTTGATCTGTAAAAAACTGGAAGGTGTGAACTTTAAACACAGCAGGCACAATCACATTCTAGATGCTCACACCTGTTCTGATTTCAATGGGACTCAAGTGTGTATAACTGCATGGGGTTGTGGTCAGTGTTTTTACCATACAAATGAGAAATTAAGTGGCAGAATCAGTGTTGAATCTGGTGGTGGAAAGTGTCGTCAAGTCAGTTAATTTACAATAATCCCATAGGGTTTTCAAGGCAAGAGACATTCAGATGTGGTTTGCCATTGTCTGCCTCTGCATCATGATCCTGGTATTCCTTGGTGGTGTTCCATCCAAATACTAGCCAGGATCGACCCTGGTTAGTTTATAATTAAGCATGGACAAGGAAATTGAAAATGCAGATTGGGTAATCCAGGCCTAATTCTGGAACACACAGTGAATTTCGCCTGTCTAAACTGACAACCTTGGAATTTGTCAGAGCTGAAGGCACTGAAAAGAGTCTCCAATTCTTATCTCAAGACCGCTCCTTTACCCATAATAGCTCTTTGCAGAATCTGATACTATTGCAGTGAGGCTACCAGCTCACAACCTGGACATCTGACACAAGCCTTTAAATCTCCTGTTTTAATAGGAGACAAGGCATCCCAATCTCTCTGCTCTTCCTCACCTTCTCTGCCAAGAAGATCTTTAGGTGTACCATTCAGCAAGTAAGCAAGGAAAAGGGCAAATGACAGGACTATGGAAGTAAGTCATGGAAGAGGCTTAGACTGTCTTCACTGTTAATTTGACAGGAGATTTATTTATGGTCCACTTTTCTTCCATCATAGAATTTAAGGCAACATATGTTGACTTCCAAGGAGGCCTCCTGCACAGACATTTACCAGATACTGACCAGCCTAGTTTCAGCATCATGTTCCTTCCATCCATACTTAGACCAGAGGGTGGCAACTCTAGATTTCTGTAGGGGACAGAAGGGGGAAGAATAACTTGAAGCTAAGGAGGAAACTTGCAAGAATTAAAGGCTAGTGCGTGGCTATATTGGGTTGGAACCAATCAACGTTTTCACTCAACTTCATCAGGTGCCGCATGGTTTTGTTCATGCAGGTTGCCTAATTTTCATCCATAATCTTTCCGGGGATCAAAGGGGACCTCCTACTCACTTTTTCTCAAGCAAAAAATCTGATTGGACCCAGCCCACTGAATATTAAGCAGGTGAAGGTCTTTCTGGCAAGAGCTACATTTCCTGATCCCTTCAAAGGCCAAGCAGTAGACCCAGGGGGGAAAGCAGAAGGCCAGGCCTCACTACTTGAGCAAGAGGACAAATTTCCACTGGCAAGGTCCAGTGGATCTATGGATATTATAAGGTCTCAATCAAAACATTGCTCCTGGGTTTAAACGAACGTTAATTCACAGCAGAAAACAAAACATTGATTTTGATATTAAAATGGGCCCAGGCATCACTCTCCTGTGTTTCTTGTTAAAAGGAAATTTTAAAAGCCACCCTCCTTAAATTAAAGGCTCTATTTCCTCACAAATGAACAGAACATATTCATAATTGATGAAGCGCCAACAAAATGAGGTACTTCTCTTCCATTTTTCTTAATGTTGTTCAGCTGTGGCCAAATGATACGAATATTAGAGGACAGCTCCGTAAATGTTTCTGAGAGTCACTTAAGGAGAGTGATGGCTTGTTCCCCAGGAGTACAATGTCCTAATTCTCCTGATGGAGAGTTATGCATATAATAGATGCAGTGACCCACAGTGGCCAGTTCTGTTCGGAGTGAAATTATGAGCCGATTCCTGAGGGCGATTGCTCACAAGACATCTTGTTCTTTCAGCAATACGTGCTAACTTAACAACTGAATAAGAAAAGGCAAGTTTATGATGAAGTTGTTGAGAGACAGAAGGGTACAGTGATTAACGTTTCAGACTTTGAGGGGCCCAGGTTCGAATCCCCACTCTGCCATGGCACGCTTGCTGAGTGACCCTGGGGCAGTCACTCTCAGCTTAACCTACCTCATATGCTTGTTGCTCTGAAGATAACATGGAAGAAGGGAGAATGATTTTGTAAGATGTTTTGGGTACCCGTTGGAGAGAAAAATGTGGTTTAAATGTCTAAATCAGGGGTGTCGAACTCATTTGTTATGAGGGCCGGGCCATGTGTGTCATAAAATGTAATGCCAGGTAGTGGAGATATAAACTTTATAAAGGATATAGACAGGGCTCATTTCGTAGCAGGAGCTCCTTTGCATACTAGGCCACATACCCCTGAGGTAGCCAATCCTCCAAGAGCTTACAGTAGCCCCTGTAAGAAGATCTCTGTAAGCTCTTGAAGGATTGGCTTCATTAGGGGTGTGTGGCCTAATATGCAAAGGAGCTCCTACTACGAAATGAGCCCTGGATATAGACACAAAGATTTTTTAAATTTAAAATAAAAACATGCTTAAAACATTAGCACTCTTGCAATATTTTGTTTATTTAACAGTCTCTGATACCTCTTGCTCTGAATTATTGCATCAAAATGTCTGTGCTGTTGCAATCTTGAGTATGCTGTTCAGGTGTAAGGTTGCCAGCCTCCAGGTGGGTCCTGGGGATCTCCTGCTTTTACAACTGATCTCCAGCTGACAGAGTTCAGCTCCCCTGGAGAAAATGGCTGCTTTGAAGGGTGGACTCTATAGCACTGTATTATGCTGAGGCCCTTCCCCTTCCCAAACTCCACCCTCTCCTGGCTCCACCCCCAAAGTCTCCAGATATTTTCCACCCCAGACTTGGCAACCCTATTCAGGTGTGTATCTGTAAGCTGCAAACCTACTTTTGATTTATTGACATGCACCACAGAAATCTCATGCTCAGACTTCTGAGTCTAGGACCCAGGGGAAAACATGAAATGGCTGAGACGTTGAGAGAGTCTGGCGAAGTAAGCTATGATACAGCAGCAGCAATAGAACTGGAAGCAGGAAATGGCCAGTTCCAGTGCAGGCCTGATAGAAGCCCTCCGGGGGCCTGATCTGGCCCTTGGACCACATGTTTGACACCCTTGGTCTAAATGAATATTGCTGTGCACTCCTTTAAGTAACTCAAATGGGCATCCGTACTGAGAGTTTGATAATATAAAACATAGCATTTATATAGTACATTTGGTGTTCAATCCATTTTCATATGCATTATCTTTTTGTAATGGCCCTGAAATGTAGGCCAGTCTCATTATCCCTATACTGTTTATGGGAAGGGAGTTGAGGCTGAGAAAGAATTGTTTGCCAAAAGTTACCTAGTAAGCTTTTAGCAGAGGTGAGAACTGCAGCGCAGACTTTCTCATTATGTGGTACTTGTATACATAGGGAGGCCAGACTGGTGGCTGGCATCCCAGGGAGCTTTCAGGGCAGGGCTGGGATGGAAATGATGTCATGCAGTACATGAGGCCACATCTGCCTGAAACCCTGGATGTGATGTAAGCACATTGGAGGATGCTCCGACATCCCGATGTAGACAAACTATGATAAGCCTACATGTTCACCAGTATATAATATGCAAATTTATTTAAATATAATGGATAGATTGTCAACTGTTTATGTTAAATGTTTATATGCTTGCCTGTCTCTGACTGATCAAGACCTAAGGTCGGCAAGAGCAAGAAATATAAAATATGTTAAAACTGTATATACACAAACACTAAAAACATTAAACAATAAAGATATTAAAACTGTACTGAAATAGTGTAACACCCAATATATCAATGTCTTTGTAAGACACAATCATTTGGGAATATATTGAAAATCTCCTTAAGTAAACAAAATACAATTTGTTCATAATAAACAAAGGAATAGGAGACCTAGCAGAGACCTTCATAGGAGCTAGTAGGGTTGCCATCTCTGGATTGGGAAATTCCTGGAGATTTTGGGGGTGGAGACTGGGGAGGGCAAAGTTTGGGAAGGAGAATGACCTCATCAGGGTATAATGCCATACAGTCCACCAGCCAAAGCAGCTGTTTTCTCCTGAGGAACTGATTTCTATTGTCTGGAAATCCATTGTAATACTAGGAGATATCCAGGCCCCACCTGAAGGCTGGCAACTCTGGGAGCTGGTCTAGCCATTAGCAAAACCTGGTCTGGAGCTGCTCCAGCTTCTGGTACCTTGGAACTATAATAAAATGGACTTCTAAGTATTACTGTCTAAATTAAATGGGCACCTTGAATGAACTAGTTCTTCAATGGTAGCTTTATATGAGCAGAGCCCATAACATTTAGTATCCACATGAGAATTTGTGTAAGATTCCATTTATATCCTGGTTGCTGTAGCTTCTGTGTTGGGGGGGGGGGTGTCTTAGCCATGGGAGATCTGCTCCCAGAAGAGAGGGGGAAAGGAGAGAAGGCTCCCACCACCACATAGGCCCACACCTTCTGGGGCTTGGGCAGCTGGCTTGGAAAGTCCACTGTCTCGACACCTGGCCCCAAAGCCACCCTTGCTTGGGCCTGGGGTGGCCAGGGAGGGGCAAGGGATAGGGCTGTAGTGAGGGGGCTGTAGGGGTGCCGTGATTCTGGGGCCTAATCTTGAATTTTTGCCCAGGGTTCCAGACCCACTAAGACTGCCCTTGTCTGGGTTAGCCCACTTGGACCTGTATAAAAGCATCTATTACATGACTCTTCTGGTTGTGTGTTTGGCATATATCATGCAAGCAATGTTCATTGTATGAGGGCTAGACAACGCTTGTATGTAGGGTTTCCATCCTCCAGGTGGGGCCTGGGGATCTCCCGCTTTTACAACTGATCCCCAGCTGACAGAAATCAGCTCCCCTGGAGAAAATGGCTGCTTTGAAGGGTAGACTTATGTCATTGTACCATGCTGAGGCCCCTCCCCTCCCCAAACCCCACCTTCTCCTGGCTCCACCCCCAAAGTCCCCAGGTATTTTCCAACCCGGACTTGGCAACCCTACTTGTATGGCATGTGAAATATACTATCAACCCCCCCCCCCCACATGGGTAGAAGTTTTGCATGACCAGAACGGATACAGGATTAATCAGAATTGGCATGGCAATTGTCCTGGGTTGGAGCTAGTATTGCCAGACCTCTGGTATGGGTGGGAGATCCCCTGACCCCCAGCTGGTGTTTCTCACAGCAGCAGGAAAAAACTAAATTTAAAAGGCTATTGGTTGATGGCATGATGACATGCCTCTCTAGGAATTGGCCAAAACTCTGCGGTAAAACAATAAAGTTTTCAGTTATTTCTTGAGATGACTGGCATCAGTTCTGGGTTTTCCCAGTGACAGTCCTCTCCAGGAAATGCTGAAAAATCTAGGGTTTTACTTTAGAGTTTTGGCCAATTCCTAGAGAGGCATGATGTCACTTCTGGGATTTCCCCCCCTGCAACCAATGACTACCCCTCCCATTAGGGTTGCCAAGTTACTTACCTTTTTTAGTGGGGGAGAGTTGGTCCCGTTCCAGGAAGTGACATAATCACATAGAGTTTTCAGGCTGATTGCTAGAGTGTCGACCGGTGACATGCCTGGCATGTTGATGTCACCTCTGGTCGATGTCACTGCGCCGGGCACGTCGGCCCGAATCGGGCACTTTGGGCATGGGGTTCCCCCCGCTGGCCTGATCCAGACCAGCAGATTGGGGGCCCTTTTGTGGGGAACCCCCCCTTGGGTGTCCTGGCAGCCCTACCCCCCCATGCTGGGCCTGGCAACCTTAGTTTGGATATTTGTAAGGGGGGTGGCAGATCAGTTGTGACCCTCAGAGTCCTGTGAATGCTTTCATGGGCTACAACCCGCTTCTTCAGATGCAAGAATGGATACTCACAATGCAGGCTTTTAATGAAAAAAATAAATACAAAAGATAAACAGACAAGGTCAAAGCAGTATGAAATGCAGGAAGTATGGGTCTTGTAGGAAGCACAACATACCTAGTGAATAATGATATGATATGTTATAATATATCAGTAGTTATATTCAAAAAAAGGGTTCAAAAAAAGGATTGGAATTGAGCTGGATTCAGCTGTGTTATTTATACTTTTGGCTTTATTAGCTTCTGTTAACAAATTTCATTGCTTCTTGTAAAATAAGAGTGATAATTATATGATATGTTATAATATATCAGTAGTTATATTCACATAAGTGTTTTGTTTGCGTTTGAGTGCAGTGCTTGTTTTCCAATAGTGTTTATTACTGCTGTTTATCGGTTATATATTTACATCTTGTAGGAAGCACAACATACCTAGTGAATTAGATTTGAATTTTATATAGTTGGATTTCACCCTGTACTTCCTGCATTTCCTGCCCTCTTGACTCTTCTGTTTATTTCCCCCCATACCTCCTACATCAGATGTCTATGTTGTGATAGCATATATAGAACTGTGCTCTAGTTCCCAGAGGCTTATGCAGGATTACAGTCCCAGGGGTCAAAACCGGCCTGTCCAGGGCTCTTATCCAGTCTGCATGCAACTGGTGCGAGAGAGGGAAGGGATCCAGGGGAGGGAAGTGGGCACGTGGGCACACACAGTGAGGTGTGTGTGGTCGAAGCTGTTAAGAAAGGAAAGGAAATGGCTAGGGGGTGGGTATGGTATCCCTTGGGAGAAACCTAGTCTTGCATATGATTAAATACATTTATTGGGGCTTTTGTGGATTCCCCAGTAGATCAATTGCTTTTACTTCTAGGAATCAATTGCTTTTGTTTGTATTTTGAGTAAAAAATAATATTGTTAATCGGGTTTGCCTGTGTCATTTATAAAGTTTATATCTCCGGTACCGGCCATTTAAATTTTTGGCAGACACAGCCTGGCACAACAAAGTAATTATTGGCTGCGGACAGACTGGCAGTTGCCGCAATATAGTGCCGCCTCTAATTGACCCAGTTTAAAATGTTGCTGGACATATCAGCCACACAGCACACCCTACTGCATGTTACCCATGGAGACATCCCGTGGGAAAGCATCCACATTATTGTAGCGCATTAGCCATGCAGCGCACTGCAAAAACGGCCAAAATTCATGCATATGCGCATGTGTGCACATGGGCATTTTTTAAAAAGCTGCTTCTCTAGCAGCAGAATGGATCTGCAGGCTCAGACTGCCAAATCTGTTCTGTGTGCGCTCCCCATGTTCAGACAGACAGCCATGCACAATGAATGAGTGAGGAAACAAAAACTCCACTTCAGAGGTGGTGGTTTTTTAACCCAGCTCCAAGCTGTTCTCTGACAGGCAGGGTGAGTACGCCTGGGGAATGATTGACAGCTGTGGTTGTGTGAGCCCATTTAATCCATTTGTGAAAGGTGCCTATATTGGGCCAAACTGCCAGTCTGAACGCAGCCTTGATGTCAGATCCAGGCCAGCCATCGTAGCAAACACGTGTGACACCTCTGCTTTAAAGTGTCAGAAGACCTCCTGTCTACTTTTGCTGACGATTAACATGGCTACTCCTCTGAAATTTCTTTCACTATGGTTGGCCTAAAATGGCCCCTTATAGAAGGCAAAACCTTTGACAAAAGCATGCTAATGTTCTTTCATAGCTGTAAATTTTCCCTCAATGTGCGTTAACTATCAGGAGCTGGTCTCTAGACAGCTCTCTTGTTCAAGTGTACACGAGGGCTTGGTGAATGTGACCTTCTCTCAAGATGAGGAGAAGGAGCAGATGTCTGGGTGTGCAGTTGCCAGCCTCCAGGTGGTGGCTGGAGATCTCCCACTATTACAACTGATTTCCAGGTGACAGAGATCAGTTCCCCTGAAGAAAATGGCCAGTTTGGAAGGCAGATTCTATGGCATTACACCCCACTGAAGTCCCTCCCCTCCCCAAAACCCCTCTCCTCAGGCTCCACCCCCCAAATCTCTAGGTATTTTCTCAACCCTAGTGTGAGGGGTAGGGTTGCCAGCTCCAGGTTGGGAAATACTTGGAGATTTGTGGGCAGAGTCAAGGGAAGATGAAATTTGAGGAGGGGAAGGGAGCTCAGCAGGGATGTGATGCCATGGAGTACACCCTTCAAAGCTGCCATTTTCTGCAGGGGAATGGATTTCTGTAGTCTGAAGATCAGCTTTAATTCTGGGAGAACTCCAGGCCCCACCTTGGAGTTGTCAAACCTAATGGGGGGGGGGTTCTCAAAAACATCTGGTTGGCCACTGCAGAAAATGGAATGCTGAACCAGATGGGCACCAAGGTCATAGTTTGCAAATGGCGTCAAAAAACCTTGGGCCAGCCTTGGATGAGTCACCATACCAAGTAACTTTAGGCTTGTGGGTCACCATACCAAAAAGGCTGGGAACTGCTGCTCTAGGAATCCCTGGAAACTGTATGGTAAAACCATAGACTTTCTGACAATTACTAGAGCTACATAATGTCACTTCTGTATTTCCCCCCAAATAATATCACATCATGCACACTGCCAGTGTTTTTTTTTTTAATAAATTCTACTGCTGCCACTTTGAATGGCATTGGGCAACAAGGATTGCTGGAAGGAGTCCTGGCAACGCTGGGTGTGTGAAATGCCATCGAGTCAGTTGACTTATGGTGGCCCCAGTAAGGGGCTTTCAAGGGAAGTGAGAAGGGCTGCTTTCACACAAGTTGGACAACACACTTTCAATGCACTTTGGGAATAATTTGCAACTTGATTTTCCTGTCTGGTTGGCCATTGTCTTCCCATGCAGAGTATTGCTTGGTGGTCTCCCTTCCAAGTACTGGCCCTGCCCAGCTTTCAAGATCTGGTGAGATTGGGCTATACCATGCTGCCTTCCCTCCCCTGGCAACCCTACTCTGGTAAATAAAGCAAATGTTATAATCCCCTGAGTGTTTCTTCTAGAACTTCTCCTCAATGTCGGGAGGGCGTAACTACACATTATTCATTACTTATCTAACCATTAATACCCCAAATTCTCAATTTAAAGACATCTAAGGCAGCTTGCAGAAGTACGGAAAAAACCCATATAATTAAAACACCAAACATAAGACTATAAGAAGATTCCTGCAATGCAGCGTCAAACCAGTGGTCCATTTATGCCAGCCTCCTCTTTTCACACAGCAGCCAAGCCGTTGTTTTAGAAAGCCAACAAACAGGACATAAAGACCAAGGCCTTGCCCTAATGTTGTCTCTGGCTATTCAGAGATTTATTGCACCATAATAGAAATGCAACAGCAGCAACTCATGCAAACGGGGGAAAGTGATGTCTGCAGTGACCATCCTTTGTCATTATCAGTTTCAGCTGTCTTGTGCCCACTTCTCAGATAGATATGTCAAGGTGAAATTGGTGACCAAAGAAGTCTAATTAGTGCTTGTTTTTTATTCTTTTCCTACTTTGTATAACACCAGTAGCCTTGTCTTGCTACGTATTCCAGTTGCCTCTGTGTTCTTTAGTTGTTTTCTAGTTAAATAATTTTTTTTTTCATATTAAAGGTCTCAGACTCTGCCTAAACTGTTCATCCATGCAGAGAGCAAACAGCTAGCTGAACTAGAGGGTTAGCAGGCAGGCCAAGGAGGGCAGGTGGGCATTACCGAGTACTTTCCAGATCCCTACATTTAACCTCAGGCTAAGCAATTAATGTCCATGCAACAATAAATGAACTAGCTTGGAGACAATGATAGTTCTTTTTACAGAGCTGAAGATAATTTAAAAGAGGGCTGCTCCACAGAAAGTGCATCAATTCTCCACTTTCCCCAGCGCGAAACAGGCTGCATGGGCTTTTGTGTTGTTTTAAGAATTCGCAAAACCTGTTTCACCAGAAGTGGCCACAGGTGGAAAATAAATATGTGAACATTAATCTTTTTCATTATGTTATTTAGATATTTCTCCCCCTGCTTTTCTCCCCCACAGGGAGTATCGTTCACCCCTCTTCCATTTTATATTCACAACCACAACTGTACGAGGTGTATATTGGGATATTTGGTCAGTATAGCAGAGTTTTGCCCAGTCATAGACACGTGATACTGCGTGGAGTAAAAAAATTTCCCAAGAAATACATTGCCAGAAAAGAAAAAGAGGTACCTTTATTCAAGTAGATCCAGCTCATATTCAGGTTGCAGTCAAAAGAAGAGAAAGAAGCCTAAACTAAAGAGTACTTTCCCTCTCACAAATGGCCAGCTTGTCTGGCATCATGCATGTGGGAGTAGGAGGGCATTGTATCTACAGGAGAGACCTGCAGAGACATATGAGAGGGAGAGGACAAAGAGAGGGGGGGAGAGGTCAGAGGGCAGACAGAGGAGGGGTCAGAGGAGGGACAAAGAGAGGCATCCCATTCAAGGACATAACAGCTATATACACTTAGACTGCTGTCAGATAAGCAGATTGATCCCATGTACATGCTGTTCCCTGCTGGATTTAAAGCACACAATCAGGCAGCAATATCTGCTTCCCCAATCAATGGCAGCCCTTTCTGCACCAACTTCAAAGTGGAGTTACCGGACCCCCGGGGAAAGTCCCGTGTTTACGGATGTTAGCACTGTCACTCTGCATTTCTGGATGTCTGAACTTCCCTGTCATGAACTCAAGCCTGTTGAGAAGTGTGAACATTTCGTTCCGTCTCAGCCTTATTTTTTTTTGTTCATTGGGGTATGCGCATAAATGCATATGCACATGTGCACTCAAAACAAATTTTAAAACCACCCAGACAGTGCACTTCATGGGTGACGCGCATCAGTAATCTAAATGGTTTACCATGGAGCGAGCACGTGGCGCAGCCGGCTCAACGCGTGATGTCTGAAAACTTCTCGCTACAACTGACACTGGTGCAGTAAGAGGTGCGGCCAGACTGCACCAAGCCTGTCATCTGACTGCAACCTTAGAGTGAGGTAGCACCCCCCCCCCAATGTCTAGGCATGCTGTGTCACTCACTCCAACAGTACATTGGATTGAGAGAGAGTGAACAGCCTTACAGGCTAGGATAAATCCTAAATAAATAAATAAGGTCTCTGAGGAAGTTTCCAAGACAGAGTGGAGATTCAAACCTGGGTCTTCTAGATCCTAGCTAACACTCTAATAATCACTACACCACTCTGAGAAGAAAAAAAACAATTAAGGAGATGGGCCCTCCAAACAAAGCCCTAATTGTTAGCAAAGAGGTCTATGTTTGGGAGGTGCTGTTCCTATTGTCTCTTCTCTGCTAGGGAGGCAAAGGAAAGCCACAGCATAAAAGACAGGAGCTGGCAGTCCAAAACAGGTCTCTGCCCAATTTCTGCACAGAAGTTCAGTGTAGGGAGACCCAAAAATGATGCCCCTCTCAGGCCTGCCAACCTCCAGGCAGTGGCTGGAAAACACCTGTGATTACAACTGATCTCCAGGAAAGAAGGATCAGTTCACATGAAGAAAATGGCCACTTCGAAAGATGGACTCTATGATTATACCCCGTTGAAGTCCTTCCCCTCTCCAACCTCCTCCTCAGGCTCCACCCCAAAATCTTCAGGTATTTTCCAAACTGGAGCTGACAACCCTATGACTCAGACTATTCTGAATTCTTTTAAACACAACTGTGAACAACTATCTGTTGAACTGGTCTTGCCAATTCAAACCGTTCATATCCTTTAGTTCTTTCTCCCATGTTTTTGACTAGGGATGGGAGCTTTATTCTCAGCAGGGGATTTTTCATAAGAGGGCCACCTTGAAATCAAATACACCTTTTGAGTGATAGGACCCTGTTGCCTGACAAACACATACCTTTACGTTGGCATCACCAGTGAAAATGGCCTTGGTGCCGGGATAGAAATATACATACACATATGGGTGCAGCTGCATATCCATGTCTGTATTTGTGGGTGTTTGGGCTTCCTTTGAGCAGCAGGTGTTGGCTAAAGAAATGAGTAAGTGGGTTGTTTGGAGAAGGCCCAGAAATAATACAGGAGCATAAAGCCCACCATTCCTTTCATCTGGTTTAACTCCTTTGCTTTTCTGCACAAAGAGCAACGGTTAGCAATCTATCCTCTAAGATGCTATGAGTGAGTGCCATCTGCTGGACATTGTTCAAAATTAAATCATAGCCACGGAGTTCCATTTTTTGTCTTGTAGCAGCCCTAGTGAGTCATGGAAACAGAGTTGGAAAGGACCTAATCCATCATCCGTTTCAGCCTCTGAGATGGGGTCTGCACTGCCAAACACACTGCTTAGTACAGGGGCTTTCCAACCTTCCTGCTAACCCTCTAAACAAGTAGTATCTCAGGAGCATCCAACCAAATAGGTTAAGACTTATGCGGTTATAGGCCAGAAGTTCTAAATTCCCAAGGGCCCAACTTCCAGGAGTGCTTTCAGACCAGGAAAATCCATGACTGCATTGTGGTTGCAATAAGGCCCATGACTTCTGCTTGTTTTGGCCCACTGATGTGGTGATTAACTAGACTGCTCTGATGAGGAGGAAGGAAAGCTAAAATTGCTGGCTGGCCTGGAGATAAATGTCCTGTCCCTTGAATGGCAGTTTAACAAGATGTATCTAAATGAATCTGAAGAAGTGTGTGCGCACACAAAAGCTTATACCCAGAATATTGTATTGCTCTGACACTTTAGGAAATGTTTATGACTGTTTTATATATGATTTATGGTTCTTTTATGTATAATTTTAACTGTATCTAAATATGTGTTTTATGTAAGCCACCCTGAGCCTGCTTTGCGGGAAGGGTGGGGTATAAATTGAACGAATAAATGAATGAATGAATTAATAAATAAAATAATAAAACTTTGTTGGCCTTCAAGGTGCCACTGGACTCAAACTTTGTTCTGTGGCTTCAGGCCAACCTACAGCTAGCCACTTGAATCTGACTTAATGAGATGTTATTTACCTCCATGCCATGAAAAGCTTCAGCTACCCATTTCCAAACATTAGGCTTCTTTTCAAAGGACAGGGCTATAAAGTACTCAGTCCAGAGACGCGTTCAAGTGAAATCAGCTCATAGTTTATTAGGAGGTTCTGGAACACATGTCTGAGCTGGGCTCGGGGGTCTGCTTATATGTGCATCTAAACTGCACCCCCAACCTTGCCCACACACTCTGATAGGATTACAGTCAAGTCTAGGGCTGCCAAGTCTGCCCAGGGGGCGGGGGATCCCCCGCTACAGGGGTCCCCAATCTGCTGGCCCCAATCCGCTGACCCCACCCCCGAAGTCATCCGTTCAGGACGACTGCCCCAGTGTGATGATGTCACTGGAAGTGATTTCATCACGTTGGGGACGTTGCCAGGGTGACGCTCTAGAAATCGTCCCCAAAACTCTATGGTACCATAGAGTTTTGGGGCGATTGCCAGAGTGTTGCCCTGGCAACGTCCCCGTGATGTCACTTCTGGTGACATCATCACAGCACGCGCCCTTTGCGCGTGTGCCGAAGAACTCCCGGGATGAAGACGCCTCCCCCCCGCCAGTACAAAGTAAGTACTTGGCAACCCTAGTTAAGTCTCCCCAGGTCATTGGCCCTATTTGCATCCTGGCTGACCGATAGGTCTAAATCACAATCCGGCCAGTCTATTGTGTTCTGGAGTGAAGCTCTAACTGTGCCTGGCCATGTGCTTGGCCGCATGGCCTGACCACATGGCCTGACCGCATGGTGGTCACCATTAGAACACAATAAGGACATTTTGGCAGCTCAGTGGCATTCTTCCATCTATCATGAGTTATTGTTTCTATGCCAATAAAGGTTTTGACTGACTGACTGACTGACTGACTGACTGACTGACTGGATTATTGTTGTTTCTTCTCCCTCGGTGATTAGCATGCCATCCTTCATAGAAGTATTTGGGCTAGCCCTAGGAAGCACATAATTTATTTGAACAGAACTTTAAACAGGTGGCTGAATGCATGCAGAACCCAATCCACGTAATACCTTTTATTAGGACCAACCCATGCCACGTAACAGCGTGTGGGCTCTTGAGTTCCCCAGAATTCTTCCTCAGGAAAAATGTTACAAAATTAAAAAGAGGGGGAAAGCAGAAACTGATACTCTCTCATGTCAGGATATTAGGGTTGCCAGTCCAGTGCTGGCAGCCCCCAAGAGACTGGGGGGAATGGGGCAGAGGCTGGCAAAACAGCATTGCATAACACCGCATCCCTTCTGGCTGCGTACCTAGAAGTGGCAACACCATGTTACTGAGTAATGTAGAATTTCTCCCAAACTTGATGGACAAAACCAATAGAGAACAGGGAAATTCCTATAGTGTCATATGATAACATTCCCCCCACTCTTGTATTCAGCAGCAGTAGGGGATGGAGCTCCGGGGGGGGGGGGGTTTGCCACTATAGTGGACAACTTGTCAACCCCACAGGATCTGGTGGGACTTCTGGCAGGCAAAGATTCAGGTTCAGCTTGCTGTTGGCCAGGAGCCATAAAACATTTAAACTCCATAGCAACAGTCCCCCCATGTCCATAACCTCCCCCTTAACCAGTGAGATTTGGAGTCCCTTTTTGGAAGAGAGTAGAAACTGTTCGAAAGTCTTTGCATTCTCAGGAGCTAGATTACAATGCTGCCAAGGTGTATAGGTCATCATTACCCTCTTGTTGCATTTTCATATTCATGCTCTCTTCCTAATCCACTGACCTCCAGATGTCACGTCATAGAACATGCAAGTGTTGTCATGGCAGCTCCAGCCTTCGTTCTTGGGTCAGACAACCAAGCTAGCCAATAAACCACCACTACTTCCGAGGAGAGAGGTGTTAGGAGTCAGGCAAGCGGGCAATAGGGATGGCTAAATCACGTAAACTGGTTGAAAGGTGCAAAGAAAGGCAGTCTTCTTTGGAAGTTTGAACTGAGCAAAACCTTGACTTTGAGTTTTTAAAAGCTTTTCTCTCTCTCTTGACAGAGAACAGGCAGGAGGGGGGAAGTCAGTTGCTTTCCAGCTTCACCTCAGCCACCCTTTTAGAAATACTAGTATGTCTAGCAAGAGACAATGGGATGGTCAAGCTCCCCCCCCCCCCCCTGGTTAGCAGGGAATAGAGATTTGACGGACAAAAGAGGCTAGAAAGACTTCAGGTATAATCTCCTGGAGGCTTCAGGAAAAGCTTCTTCGACCTGGCCTGACCTGGTCAGTGGGAGGAGAAAGAGAGATGATAAAACTCCTGAGACAGGTGGAGGTTCTCTGTTGTGCTGATTCCATTGAACCAGACAGAACTCTTACCTGAGTCCCTGTGATAACCGGACACTGGATAGCGGGAGACACAGAGGCAAGGCTGGGAGCCCTGGTCCTCCCAGTAGGCAATTCCTACAAAGGCCAGGTGGTGGCAGCAGTTGAACAGAGAGAGAAAAGCTATTCCAGGTATCGGGAAAACCTTAGAGAGCATGGTAGATTAGGGCCTGCAGGTCAGAGCAGGACTGTTCCAGCATAATGGGCTTCCGTTCTTTGTCACTCAACACCCTTATTCCCCATTAGGCCATTGTGGATGAAGACTCAGCTTCTCCTCTGTGTCTTCCTTTCCTGAGGCTTCTCACCCACTGATAAGTATTGGAGTCGGGAGTCCATGGAATAGTGAAACAGCTAGATCTTTATTGTTGGTCCAGATGAAGCATACAACCCAGGGCTCGAAGCCCTCCTTTTATGCTGGTCAGGGACAATCCCCTGACCTCACCCAACTGGCCTGATAGGCTATTAGAAGTCTATTTACATTTCATAGGTTCCCTGGGAGAAACCTAGGTACAGGATTGGTGGCCGGTTTGAATCCACCTGGCCTTTGTTCTACCTGGCTGAAGCTCAGGTAGTTTCTTGGCCATGTGCTCTGGCCATGTGCTCTGGCCATGCGGTCGCAATTATGGGAGCACATGGCGACCGCATGGTCAATACATAACACCCACCCTGTCCTGAAGCCTCCCAGCAGGCAGCAACAGGATGAGGACTAGGGAACGTGCCACAGGCCTAGTGCTAATACAGCTCTGACAACAACAGAAAAGTGTATCTTTTTTTTGTGTTATCCACAAATGCTTGTATCCTGGGTGCAAAATGGAGTGGTGACATAAAAGTATGCTAGTTGTGCTCTACATCTGATGTGCCAGGTGGAGCGTGAGAGTACTTGCAGGGGAGAAATAGTGGGCAACAGATGATGAAGAAGAGGAGATCGGATATTTATACCTTGCCCTTCACTCGGAGTCTCAGAGCATCGTACAATCTCCTTTCCCTTCCTCTCCCCACAACAGAGACCCTGTGAGGTAGGTGGGGCTGAGAGAGCTCTTTTGAGAACTGCTCTTTCAAGAACAGCTCTGAGAGAACTTGTGATTGACCCAAGGTCACACCAGCAGCTGCATGTGGAGCAGTGGGGAATCAAATCCAGTTCTCCCAAATTAGAGTCTGTGCTCTTAACCACTACACCAAACTGGCTCTTAGATGTGACTTAGACTTACCTCAGACACTGCTGTCTCTCTACAATTCCCCTTGCTGCTTCTCCCCTAGCCTGGTTCTGAGGCCGAATTTCTTGTCCAAGGTGCTGGGGTGGGAAAGAAAATGACAGGTGGAAGAAAGAATCCCACCCCCATATACAAATATTTTCCTTTTCAATAGCCTGCATCAGAACTTGGCATGTTGAGGGCAAACATGGAACTTTGTGTGCTTCAAATACTCTGGTACCCCTGCTTTAAGAGTGTGCCTGGCAAGGGAAACTGATCTGCAAAGGCTGCCCTTAGTAGAGCAACCCCAGGTGGGACCTGGAGAGTTCCCAGTATTATAGCTGATCTCCAGATGATAGACATTAGTCCTTCCTGGAGAAAATGGCTAATCTATAGGGCAGACTCTATGGTATTATACCTTACTTTCCTCCTCAAACCCCACCTTTCCCAGGGTCCACCCAGGGGCGTAGCCAGGATTTTTAAAGTTGGGGGATATTTTAAAAAGTTGCAGGGCACAGGGCAGGTGGAAAGGGAGCTGTGCCGTTGCTGCCATGGCGGCATCGCTGCGATTCACAACGCAGATGGAAACCAGGAGTGGGGGGTGCTAGATTGACCATCCCCACCGCTTGCTTCTTTCCTGTGCACCATCTGGTAGTATCCCATCTGGCAGCATGGGAATGGAGGGCAGGGCTGGCCGGCAAGGTTTATTTATTTATTTATTTAGATTTCTATCCCGCCTAGCCAGCACAAAGCGGGGTGAGGGCAGGGGTGGGACTTCAGCAGGAAGGCTCGGCTCCAGTAGGAAGGCCCAGTGAGGGTGACAGTGCAGCACAAAAAAGAGGATTTTGGGCGGGGCCTGGGCTGGATGAGAAGTTGGGGGACCTTGGTGGTAAATCGGGGGGGCTGGGCCCTGAGATGCCCCACTGTGGCTATGGGCCTGGGTCCACTCCCAAATCTTCAAGTATTTCCCAACCTGTAGTGGCAACCTTCTGTTGAACCAGCATTTGCAGTCTAAAATGGAAGTGCAGGAAGAAGAGAAAAGGAAGCTGTGCAAAGCTTTCTGTATCAGTCACATCCTTCCCCTACAAGGATTATGGTAGCCCCATAATAGCACCATCCTATCCAAAGTTACTGTAGTCTAAATCCATTAAAACCAATGGGCTTAGACTGGCCTGACTCAGCAGAAGATTGCACTGTAAAGTCTCCTTCTTACAGGGTAGAATGGTTAAACCTCAATGTCCAGGGCACTTTTCCACCCCCCCCCCCCCAATGCGCTGTGCCATGGCTTCCTTCCATTGCCGCAGTGTGTTTCAGTTTTGTGCCCCACTATACATATAAACAAATCTTGTCCTGGCAGCCCTGTGAGTTTAGCTCTCTTTTGACCTTCCTATTGTCTGAAGCACTTAACTGTATGATGCACTCAGCAGTTTTTGCTGTTTGGTGATATTCTCAAAGGGAGAGGAGATTAGAGCTTGCCCAAAAATTTGCATCGTATGGCAAAAAATAAAGAGATTGAGAAACTTTGAAGAGAGAGAAGAAGACGAAGGATGAAAGCCAAGAAGTAATAAAAGAGGAGTTTAAAAGCCTGGAAGAAGAAGAAGAGGAGTGGAAAGTTATAAAGATTGGTTTTTACTCTGAAGCTTAGAAACTCAGCAAAATGTTAAGCATATGTCATGGTTAGACAACAAGTGGAGAAAAGTACATTTGAAACTAGATTTGCTTACTACTGTTAAAAAGGGTATAATTTCAATGGGTGGGATCCCGCTAAAAAGATCTGCACATGCAAGGAGTGTGTATATGTCTGGTTTTCACAGGAAGATCTATACCTGGATAGGGGGCAAGCAAGCTTAAAAGTGCGTCTAATAGGCTACCAGTAACCACAGAACAATGGCATGATTTCTAAAACAAGATTTAGAATTTATTTAGAGAAATATGGGGGGGGGGGTACAGGAATTGAAAGGCACTTAGGTATAAGAACAATGAAATGGCTATGTCCAGAAGGATGCACATATGGGTTTTTTTAATTGCTGCCTTTGCCCTGACCTAGGTGGCTCAGATTAGCATGATCCCGTCAGACCTTGGAAGCTGAGCAGAGTCAGCCCTGGTTAGTACTTGGATGTGAGACCATCAAGGAAATCCAGGGTTGCTACACAGAGGCAGGCAAAGGCAAACCACCTCTGAAATGTCTCTTGCCTTGAAAAGCTTATGGGGTCACCATAAGTCAGCTGTGACTTGACAGTACTTTCCACCTCCACTCAGAAGTGATGTCATCACGTTGGGGAGTGGAGGCCCCTGCCTCTCCCCAGCAGCGTTTAAAGGGTCTCTTTAAACCCTGCTGAGAGGGGGGGGGAGGTTGTGTGCGCCTCACCAGCAGCATTTAAAGACTTCCTTTAAACGCTGCTGGGGAGAGGTGGGGAGGAGGCCGGGCTGGTGGGTAGAAAGGAGCCCCTCCAGATCAGGCAACCCCTGCCAAAGGGGGGTGGGGGTCTGGCAATTCTACCCCCAGGCTATGAACCTGCTTCTGCAACCCCATCCAGAGCAGGAGAACATTCATTTCCTCCCACCTATAGCACCTCTGTTTTGTCAGGACTTACGTTTCAGTTTACCTGGGAGGAGAGAAAGCTAAGCCGTTGACTGAGGAAAACTGCTGCTCTGGGAAATGTCCACTAGGAGGAGGAGGGAAGCAGGGAAGGTACAGACTGGGAAAGGAGAGTTTTGAGAGGGGAAAAAGAAATGAAAAATCCAAGTTCAGCAAAAGAGAAGGAGTTTACCTTTCCCCAGTCAGTTGGGCTGGGTAGATTACAGTGTCCATTTAACCAGTGGGTGATAATCTAGAAATCTAGAGGGTGGTGCTTATGCCCAGGGGAAAACGATGGAATAATAGGGAATTTCGACAGAGTCCCAAGAAAATAATAAAAGGTAAGGAAGCAGAGAGATGCTCATTTTTGGCAACAAAATGTCCTGCAGAACCAGAGAAAAAGAGAAACCGAGTTGGCGGCCTCTGAGCAAGTGGAGGGGCTGAGACTGCCAGCACACTTTGGCTAGCAGAGCAACGATGGTTATAGGAGCCAGAGCAAAGCAATATTGAAGAAGTAATTATAAAGTCCGGTAATTTGAGGTGAGTTCAGGATGAGCTTCTATAAATTTCCTGGCTCTGACTGAATTTAGGGGAGTCTTCCCAGGAAGGCGACCAAAGGTGATTGCCTCCAGGCCTGGGAATACCCTGGGTGGATACATCTAGGAGACATCTAGGCAAGGTCTGTAAAAGGTAATCAAGCCCACTTGGCAGCTTGATAGTAAATACATTTTGTAATTAGGATAGGCTTGCCAGTGCCCAGGTTGGGACAGGGGTTCCTCCGGTTTTTGGGGCTTCTCCCCGCTGCTGGCCTACTGGCTGGCAGAGAAACCCCGCCCTCAAACAGCCACATCCCCGTGTGACTTCTCTGACTTGATGATGTCTCCCAGAAGTGATGTCATCACACCGGGGATGTTGCGTGGGGACGCTCTGGTTTAAGGGCAAAACTCTATGGGTTTGCACCAGTTTTACCAAAGAGTTTTACCCTTAAACCAGAACATCCCTATGCTACGTCTGTTAGCCAAATTGCCTTGATTTCTTATCAATATTGGGGAAATATGGCTTATTAATTAATTGGCAATAGGCAAAAAGGGTCACCACCAATATATACAGAGGTCCCACCTCTTCCAGAAGCACCAGAAATAAACAAGGAGGCTGGCTTCAGTAATAAAATAGTTTCTTTACTGAGTGGTTCTTATTCAAGCAAACAATACAGATTCACACATTCACACATTCACATATACAGAGCCTAAAAAATAAAGATAGAGCAAAGACTGTTGCATCAGCAGGAATATAATTGATATCCATTAAGGGCAATAACTACCTGTCTGGAGAGATGTTGCGTTCCCACTGGAAAAATAAGGAGAGACTAGGAGGAAATTAGGGGCACATGTCCTGAACCCGCAGCAACACGTGTGGATTCTGGCTGCGCAACCAAGAGCCGTGGAGGTAGGGTAGGGTAAGAGGTGTGTGTGTGGGGGGTGCCTGCGCAAGGAAGAATAACAACGTTAATGGCGTCTGCAAGCTCAGGTTCAAGTCACAATGATGAGTGCCTGTTTCTGTGTTAGTTGTGTTAGGGGAGGTCTCTGGGAGCCGGCGACCTCAGGAACCACTGGCACATCGTCTCAGGCATTGGCTGGCGTGTGTATACAGCTGGCATCACGATCTGGTCATATTGCATCTCAGTCCCTTTTACACATTCAGCAACACAGTTAATAGTTAACACTTATACACTTAATGTCTATAAGAGCGCATAAGCGCCTTGCAGGGCAATATGGCCCTGGTGTGATGATGTCACATCTGGCTGATGTCATCATGCCAGGGACATCCCAGAATGCCCCCAAATCCCCCCACCAGAGTGACAAGGGGACCTGGCAACCCTAAACTAGGAGGACTTGCATTCACTGACAACATTACATTGGTAAGTCAAGGTGGGCCCCCAGCTTTGCAAGCATTTGTGGTGATGGGTAGACATGAAAATGTCCCATCAGTTAATCAGTCTCCTGCCCCAGGTTTGGCTACTTGTGAGCTTAGCCTGACTAAGGAGAGCTATGACCTCACCTTCTCCAAAGTGAGGCAATACTAGCTCCTAAAGTGGCTGCCAATGTGGATTTAGCCAAGATAGGAAGGGGGACCTTGGTAACACCTTCCGCCAACTTAAGTGGCTATTCCATTGGAGGAAAAATTATGTAAAGTGGAAGAATGATCATTAGGATGGCGAAAGGCAACTGGCTTTGCTCAGAGAAGTGGTAGGATACAGGCCAGTGGCTCTCACCTCTCTCAATTGCTCAGGATCCAATGGCAGCTGAAAGCAGTCTTTGCTCCCTCCCTCTGTGCTTTGCCGTAAAAGCAGAGGGAAGGAGAGAAGGAACTGTGCTGCTCCTGTTATAGGTAGCAATACCCACATGCACAGGCACATTATGGGAAGGAGCCAGGCCCAGTCCCATTGTTGGCATGCAACAATCCCCTTTAGTTCTCTACACATGGCAAAGAGATCAAACCCTACACCAAAGGATAAATGAATGCAAATCTGACATCAAGAATCACAGAGCTGAGAAACCCATAGGAAAACACCAGGACACTTAATGGGGCACCTCAAAGTAGCTCTTTTATTGCAAAAGAATGTCAGAAACAGACTAGAATGGGAGATTGCTGAGTTACAAGTTATTACAACACTCAAGACAATGGAATCCCCAGGGCTTAACAGAGATATTATTTCACTACACATGCTAGTATAGGGTTGCCAGGTCTTACCTGGCAGCTGGCGGGAGGCTCCCAGGATCTTCTGCTGTGCACATGAAGTGTGTGCAGCTCAGTGACGTCACCTGGCAATGATGTCATCACATCACTAATGTTGGGAGGGTGACACTCTAGTTTTGGGGCAAAACTCTATAGAGTTTGCCCAAAAACTGGAGCATCCCCCTCCACTGAGGTCAGTGATGCGATGATGTCACTTCTGGGTGACATCTTCACATTGGGGACATCTCCTGGCAATGTCCCTGTTTGAAGGTGGGGTTTCCCCCACCAGCCAGCTGGTCAGTGGAAGATCAAAGCCCTCAAAAGTGGGGGAAACCTTGCTGCGACCTGGAGGCTGGGAACCCTATGCTAAAGTCATTCAGTTCTCACATCTGTTTGTAAGCTCTTTTATTATGCGGTATACTAATCCGCTGCTATTCACAGTTCTTACCAATTGCCTTAATCCAATCTTAGCTGTAATTGGCTCTTTCCGGCAACATCCTCCTCACCCACTATTAGGGCTGCCAAGTCCAACTTGGGAAATATCTGGGGTCTTTGGGGGTGGAGCCAGGAGACTTTGGGGGTGGAGCCAGGAGAAAGGAAGTGACATCATTTTGTGATGTCACATCCTGTGATGTTGCTTCCACATGCTGACACATGAACTCATGAAGTTTCCTAATACTGAATCAGGCCATTGGTCCATCAAGGTCAGTATTGACTACTCAGACTGGTAGTGGCTCTCCAGGGTCTCAGGCTGAGATCTTTAATGTCACCTATTACCTGATCCTTTTTTAGCTGAAGAGGCTGATACCTCCTGCATGTCAAGCAGATGCTCTATCACTGAGCAACGGCCCTACTGAACCCTTCCTCATCTCGGCAGAATAGGAAGCACTAAGGGCTACACCAGTGCTAAATATTATTTTCATATCATAAGAACAGGAGAGAAGCCACAGTGGATCGGGCCAACAGCCCATCCAGTACAACACTCTGTGTCACACAGTGGCCAAAAATACCAGGTGCCCTCAGGAGGTCCAGCAGCGGGGCCAGAACTCCAGAAGCCCTCCCACTGTTGCCCCCCAAGCACCAAGAATGCAGAGCCTCACTGCCCCAGACAAAGGGTTCCATTTAGACCTTGTGGCTAATAATAGCCACTGACAGACCTCTGCTGCATGGGGACAGAGAGAGAGAGAGACAGACAGACAGACAGAAAAAAGAAAGGGAGAGAGAATGAAAAGAGCTGGAAGAGAAACTCACCTTGCCAGCCACATGCAAAAGCAGCTCCTTCAGTCCCTCCTTAATCTCTGGGCGGGGCTCTCTTGCTGTGGAAGAAGCTCTCTTGCTGACTTCTTAAAGGGGAAATGTCTGGCGAGGCTTTTTACTGCAGGGCAGCCTCTCTGCAGACATTTCCCTTTTAAGGCAGCCATTTTGTCCCCCCGGTGGCCATCTTTGGAAAAGCGGGAGGTAAGCTCTAAAAATCGGTGTTTCCCCCGCCCAAGCGGGGGACTTGGCAGCCCTACCCACTATCTTCCGTATTTTTCGCTCCATAAGACACACTTTTTCTCCCAAAAAAAGTGTGGGGGAAGTGTGTGCGTCTTATGGAGCGAATACTGCCCAGGGAGAACCCCCCCTCCCTCCCCCGCTCACCTTTCTCGGGCTGGCAGGCCGCCAGCTCGGGGAGAAGCCCCATCCCTCCCCCCTCACCATTCCTGGGCTGCGGGGGGGGGGGAGGTAGGAAGGGAAGAGCTGGGCCTGAGTGGCGTTAAGCCACTTGGGCCCAAGCAAGGGGGGGGAGGGAAACACCCTTCCTTCCTTTCTTTCTTTCTTTCTTTCTTTCTTTCTTTCTTTCTTTCTTTCTTTCTTTCTTTCTTTCTTTCTTTCTTTCTTTCTTTCTTCTTTCTTTCTTTCTTTCTTTCTTTCTTTCTTTTTTTCTTTTCTCCCCCCCCCCCCCCACTTACCTACTATTTGGTTCAGAATATTTTTTTCCCTGTTTTCCTCCTCTAAAACTAGGTGCATCTTATGCTCAGGTGCGTCTTATGGAGCGAAAAATACGGCATATGTAATGGTTGGTGACTTCTGTTTCAGTGTACCTGAAGAAGT
Source organism: Lepidodactylus listeri (assembly GCA_029233225.1). NCBI lineage: Eukaryota > Metazoa > Chordata > Lepidosauria > Squamata > Gekkonidae > Lepidodactylus > Lepidodactylus listeri. Next base: position 29,141,992 of record JARCFY010000005.1, read on the forward strand.
ATACACAAAAGCTTGTATGCAGAATAAAACTTAAAGGTGCCACCAGGCTCCAATTTTTGTTCGGCTGCTTCAGAGCAACTTGGCTGCCCCTCGGAATCTAGTGTGTATTAGTTCTACTGACAATCGTACTCCATAATGTGCTCTCCCTTTGTGATTTTCATCCATGGTAGCTGAACTGGTTACCTTGTTTGTGGCTTTTGCAATAGTGAAGTCATCATTCAGACTAAACAGAACTTCTTGCAGCAGGTTCTTTTGCCATCTAGACAATTGCAGGTTGGCTTGGCAGGGGGCCTCTCTCCATCTTTAAATACTGATCAAATGGTGAGTCATCAGGCCTCCCAGCTGGGCTAATACGTTCATTTGAACAGCTTCCATCCAGGGTACTTGTTTCAGCTTGCTGATGGGTACCCTCACATCCACGATCAGGGGCGTAGACTTTCCATTCTCCTGGGGGTGGGGCTTTCTCGCGCGCAAAGCCCATGTGTGCTGCCACCGGGACAATGTCCCTGCTGCCGTGGTTGCCTCCCCCCCCCCCCGGCTGGCTCCCACGCACCCTTCAGACAGAGGGAGGGAGTGGGTGTAGGGGAGCTGGGCGGGGGGGGCTCTTGTGGCGGCGGCGGCTGGGGAGGCTTGCGGCAGGCAGGGAGGTGCAGCAGCGGTGTCCCCCACCGCCAGAGCTCCACCACCACTGGGATGATGTCCTTGCCGCCAGAGCCGCCACACCACCGCTCTCCGGGAGGGAGGGAGGAGTGGGTGGGGAGAGTGGCTCTGGTGGCGGCGCAGCTCTGGCGGAGGGGAGGCGTGGTGGCGGGCGCTCCATTTTGCTGGGGGGGCTCAGTCATCCACAGTTCTTACCAATTGCCTTAATCCAATCTTAGCTGTAATTGGCTCTTTCCGGCAACATCCTCCTCACCCACTACCTTCTGTATTTTTTGCTCCATAAGACACACTTTTTCTCCCAAAAAAGTGTGTGGGGGGGAAGTGTGTGCATCGATAACACTGTCTAGCCACATCATCCTTTGCCGTCCCCAACTTCTTTGACCTTCAGTCTTTCCCAGCATCAGGGTCTTATCCAGTGAGTGCTCCCTTTTCATTTGGTGACCAAAGTATTTGAGCTTCAGCTTCAGTATCTGGCCTTCCAGGGAACAGTTAGAGTTGATTTCTTATAGGATTGACTGATCGGATCTCCTTGCAGTCCAAGGGACTCTCAAGAGTCTTCTCCAGCACCATAATTCAAAATAATCTATTCTTCAGTGCTCAGACTTCCTTATAGTCCAACTCTCGCAGCCATACATTACTATTGGGAATACCACTGCTTTGACCGGCTTGTGATTCATCCAGGATAGCATTTCACATATAAATTAAATAAGCAGAGTGACAATATACATCCTTGCTGTACTCCTTTTCCAGTGCTAAACCAATCAGCTGTTCCATATCCGGTTCTAATTGTCGTGTCTTGACCCTTATACAGGTTTCTCAGGAGACATGTGAGGTGGTCTGGTACTCCCATCTCTTTAAAGACTTGCCATAGTTTGTTGTGATCCACACAATCAAAGGCTTTAGCATAGTCAATGAAGCATAAGTAGATGTTTTTCTGATTGAATCACTACTTCCAAGTATTTTCCCAGGCTGGTTTCCTGACTGGTATTTGAAATCACCTTTGGGTCAGGCAGTGTCTTTATATAAAGCACTATCTGGAGTGATTTATATATATGAAGGGTGTATGGTTTTACTTCCTTGTGGAAACCAACTGTCCATCTTCTAGGATGGTGCTGTCAGCTAACACCCTGTACTGCTTTTAGGCCTGATTGGGGGGGGGGGGTTAGGTACAATATGGGTATCGATTTTCCCTACCAAGGTGGTAACTTCCCTACTGATGTGGAGTTACTTTTGACTGGGGAAGAAGAGCTTCCCAGCACCAAGGTTCCATTCTCTATCCTCCATGGTCACTTTCTGAGGCTTAATTTTGTGTTGGGGAATTCATAAGGGATACCCAATATTTGTTTACTTATGTTAAACTATTTATATCCTGTCTTACTTTTTTTTAAGAATTTAAATGGCTAACAAAGAAACAAATTGCAAACAGACAAAAACAACATAACAGTTAGGGTTGCCAAGTCCTACTTACCTAATGGCGTGGGGGAGTCCTCCTTGGCCCGGGAGCTCCCTCGATGCGCGCGTAAAGTGCGCGCGCCCGGTGATGTCACCTGGAAGTGACGTCACCACGTTGGGGGCGGTGCCAGGGCGACGCTCTGGCAATCGCCCCAAAACTCTATGGTGCCAGGGCCTGGCAGGACGACTTCGGGGGTGGGGTTCCCCCCGCCGGCCGAATGCTGGCCAGCAGATCGGGAACCCCTGTAGTGGGGGATCCCCCGCCCCCCGGGCTGACTTGGCAGCCCTAATAACAGTCCATCAACAAAATTAAAGCAACATACAGCACAGCCAGATCTGCTGAAACACCACCAAATGTCCTTTGAAATAAAACAGTTATCCATGCTATCCTGCACCTACTCTGGTAAGTCATTCCAAAGAGCTGGACCTGAAGAGTCCAACTGGTATGTGAGAGTATACTGGGAGATGAGGCTCAAAAACTATGAGGGCTAGTAAAGGCTTTAAAGGTAATAATAAAAACGTTGAACAGGGACCAACCACAAGCAAATAGGTAACCCATCCAACTGACACAGAACTGGAGTTCTATGTTCCATCAGCTTGCCAGCAGCCTTCAACCCCCTGAAGCTCTCCCCTGCTCTAACTGCTCTCAGAGCAGGAGAAAATGGGGGTGGATGTCACAGATGTGTCCACATTAGTTCCAGTTGCCATGTCTGCAATGCTTTAGGAACTTCCCATCACCATGGTCTTTACCATACAGCCTGGGGGAATTCCTAGAGTGTCACATGACACAGTCTTTATCATAGAAATGTGGGGAATTCCTAGAGTGTCACACAGTGCTTCTCCTCAGTCCTCAACCCCAAATGCCCTGGAATTGGAAGACATGGGCCTGGCAACCCTAACATTGTTCCAACAGGCTGATCCAAGACAGGAGTCTTGCGGCTGTATTTTTGTACCAATTTAAGCTTCCAAGATGTTTTCAAAGGCAGATCCACCTACAGCATAGATTCAGGTGGGAAGGCGTGTTGGTCTGCAGCAGCAGAACAAAGTTTGAGTCCAGTGGCACCTTTAAGACCAAGAATAAAACCTTGTTGGTCTTAAAGGTGCCACTGGAGTGACTGGACCTACAGCATGTTGCAGTAGTCCAGTCTGGGTAGCATGGATCATCATGACTAGCTCAGGTGAGCCTCAATAAGGGGCCAGCTTGGGAGATAAATGTAATCGAAAGAAGAAATGTTTACTTTGGTTCTAAGTCTGCTGTAGATGTTACTTCCTCTAGATTTAGCCTATAAGGTCAAGAGCGGAACACAGATGTTTCTCTGTATCACAGCCTGAGTTTTTGTAGTAGTCCACAGTGGGAATACTTTACTGGCCCAGAACCCTGTGCAAACCCATTGTTTTTTTAAGGCAGACATTGTCAATAAGTAACTATATAAACATAACTAAGCAACTGGTCTGTGGTTAGAAAACTGCTGTTGTAAAACTAATCAGTATACTTCAGGTACTGTGGATGAATCATACTTCTATAAATAAATGTGGTGAGCAGCTGCTCTGAAATGGTGACCAATCTGAAAGCTGAGAATTCTGAAAGAGCCTTTTTGCTCTTTGACAGAGTGATAGTGACATGATTAGTGGATGAAACTCCTCTAGTGTAACTGGAACTCAGGCTTGATATTGAGAGATATAGATAAGTCTGTAATGTGACCCAAGCAAAAAGATTTCTTCATATTTGCTGTTAAAATATGATATGTCAAAGACTCAGGCTGATCTCAGATAATTCAATTATTTAAAATTCATTTAATGGCTAATGTGGATCTCCTGTAATGCCATTTATATTTTGCATCTCAGTTTGGTGTAGTGGTTAGGAGAGTGAACTCTAATCTGGGAAGACTGGGTTTGAATCCCTATTCCTCCACATGCAGCTGCTGGTGTGACCTTGGGTCAGTCATAAATTCTTTCCGAACTGTTCTCTCAAGAGCAGTCCTCGAAAGAGCTTTCTCAGCCCCACCAACTTTACAGGGTGTCTGTTGTGGGGAGGGGAAGGGAAAGGAGATTGTACGCCGCTCTGAGACTCCTTCAGGTAGGGAAAGGTTAGGTATAAATCCAACCTCCTTCTTTTCCTCCTCCTCCTCCTCTTCTTCTTCCACAACTGTTTCTGATTATTAGGCTCATGAATGGATTTGTGTTGCTTTCCATAAATCACCAACATAGACAATGGCTTCGATCCAGTCAACGTTCCTGATGGTTAAAAAGGAAGCAGAGGTCCCCTCTGACCACCAAGGAAGGATATACTGGGGATCATGGGCTCCACATGGCCAGGAAGCCAAGTGGGATGGGGACTCTAATAAACAGGGAAATTGGGCAAGAGTGAACAAAAAAAAGTTGGGTAGATGCAACCAATGATATTTTGCAGGCTTCAGATTTAGAGTTGGCAATCTCCAGCTGGGGTCTGGAGACCTTCCGGTATCACAGCTGATCTCCAGACTACAGAGATCAGTCCCCCTGGAGAAAATGGCTGCTTTGGTGGGTGGATTCCATGGCATTGTACCCTGCTGGTCCCTCCATTCCCCAGCCTCCATGCTCACCAGACTCCATCCCCAAAATCTCCAGGTATTTCACAACCTAAAGCTGGCCACCCTATCATATTTTCCTTTAGCTTAAAAAAAGATGCAAAGCAAGGGAAATTAGCCACCCTTTTAAATTACTCATAAAATGTATGTTTAATTTATTACTGGAAAATTACTGTTCCTTTTGGTTGCAGTACTGGCTTCCCACAGACATTTTAGACCAAGCCCAGAAGACAAAACATTTCACAGTGTGAGCAGACCAAAATTTGCAACAGTGGCTCAGATCCACCAGAATTTTTCCTTGGGGGGAAGGATTACGCCAATGGAACACAGCTTTAGGTGGGTAGCCATATTGGTCTGCAGTGCAAGAGAAAGATTCATGCCCAGCCATACCTTAAAATCCAACAAGGTTTCCAGAGTATAAGCTTTTGACAGTCAAAGCTCCCTTCATCTGACAAATTTTGTCAATGGAATATGACTGTCTTGTCTCACTGCCCTTTTTGCTTCAGCCCAGCATGCCCCTCCCCCCAAAAGCCATTCTTCTCCCAGGAACACATTTTGGAGGGTGTTTTTGGGCAGCAGGGGGAGGAAGACGTGAAAAAGTAACACCCTGCGCAATGCTCCCTCTAAGCTGTGGAGTCTTGTGAGCAAAAATTCTACTTTGTGAGCTACTGGCATTAAAGTTGTGAGCAAGCAGTTTGGCTACTGCATAAATTAGTTTGCTCTGGAGCCATCCTTCCTGAGCTAAGACAAAAATGTGTGAGCCAGCGGCTAAAAAACTATGAGCTGGCTCACACTAACTCAGCTTAGAGGGAACTCTGCCTGCAGGTAGAAGTTCTTCCTCCCATGGAAGAATTTTGCTGGATCCGAGCCAGCATGTTTGCCTGAAGTTCATATTTAATTTTAAGCTAAGTTAATCTTAAAATACTTATTACAGCTGAAACTTACATTTAAAAAACGATTTAAGTACAAATATCAGATTGTCCCTTTTTTGCGGTCAATTCAGTGTTTCGGGACATAACTTTTAATGCTATTGTTATTAAGTAGTAATGAGTCTCTTACATAAATGAAAACAGAACTGATAGAAAAGCAGAAACTACATTTTAAGGAGGTTAAGAAGGTTCAAAGAATGAAAGTTTAATGAAAGCCATGAGTCAGCTATGTTTTCTTTCCTAGTGCATTTCTTATATTTCTAAGGGGAAAACCCTCTGAAACTGGTGGCCAGTGGCCACCCACCCAGCTGTTAACAAAAGCAGGAAGAAAAACATGGAATCCCCTTGTTGACCAATCAGGACATTCACTGTTTTTGCTACAGCTTCCTGAAACTGAAAAGAAAATATTTACAGGCTCCCTGAGGAAGTAAATAGTAAAAACCAAAAGAGAAGGACAAGTAGCTGAGAAATAGAACTCTATTATATATAGTAGCCATTTTCAGGCAAATAGGCCACAACTGGTCCCTAAGGCAATTTCATCCTGCCCCATGAAGCCCTTCATTTATTTCTTCATTTTTTAGGACATAACAACCCAATATGCCCAACATGTGTTTGGTAATGAGTGTGTGATCAGACTTGTGCTCAGACATACACATCGAGGGAACTCACCTTAAAAAGTGCTCATTCACTTGGCCTCACGTGGGAGGGCTGTGAGGGGAGAGAAGGAACTTGTGGTTTACCGCCTATCCCTCTTTTTACCATCAGAAAAGGCAGTGGGGAAGAAGAAAGTAGGTTTTTATACCCTGCTTTCTCTACCCTAAAGCGTCTTAGATCATTTCCACACCATGGTCTTACTGAGAGTTGGATCCCTGATCTGATGCTCCACCGCACTCCTTCCACAGAAGGGCATTTCGCCATTTCCTTTGGGGTTTTCCTCTAGTTTGGCCCCAAAACTAGAGCGTCACCCCCAATGACCCTGATGTGATGACATAACTTCTGGGTGAGGTCATCATGGTGCATGCACTTCGTGCGCATGCTAGAAGATCCCAGAGCAGAGCCTGGGTTCCCCCACCAGCACCTATGTCGGACCTGGCAACCCTAGTCTGGCCTGCAGCAGGAGGGAGAAGGCCAGAGTTTAACTGAGAGAAACTGCTAATGGGTCCAACAACCAGGGAGAAATTGCATTCTAAAATTTCCCCTTAGGAGTTGTTATAAAGAAACGGTTTTTCAAGCTGTGTTGTGATTAAATATGTGTTTAAAACTCTTTCCCCCTGACTAAGTCATTCTGGCCTACAGCAGGAGAGAGAAGGCCGGAGCTTAACTGAGGGAAACGGCCAATTCCTTTGCAGGCCCAAGCCAGAGAAAGGATTCCAGAGCAGCAGTAGCAGCAGCAAACACTATTGAAGTAGGATTGCCAATCTCCAGGGGGTGCCTGGAGATCTCCCACTACTTCAACTGATCTCCAGGCAATAGAGATCCATTTACCTGGAGAAAACTGTCACTTTAGAAGGTGGAATCTGTGACATTATACCATATTAAAGTCCCCCCCCCCAACCTCACCCTACTCAGGCTCCACCCCCTAAATCTCCAGGTATTTCCCACCCTTGAGCTGGCAACCCTATACTGAAGAGCATATAGGGAAGAAGTAGCCCTCCATTTCATTAAGCTAACATTTAGGACTTTCTCTTTTCCCTTGTGTTAATGGACGCTGTTTGCTAAGATTTGCCTTTGTTCTGAGCGCTCTTCCTGAAGGGCACTGAAGATCCTGTCTCTTCAGACGCTGATATGTTCACAGACTCAGTTTTATCTTTAACTGTAAACTTCTTGGGTTTATGATAAATGTCTGTTATATTGAAAACTGTTTAACACCCTGAATATTTCCTTTCTATACTTCTGAAGCAATTTCACATTTGTCAAGCCGTAAGGATTTTGTCATTTATTGATTTGACCCCCCCCCCCCCGAAAGGGTTACACCACCACTACCAATCTTCCCCTGCAATGTGCAACCACAGGGGGACACTTGGCAGGTTCTAGGGTGCAGGGTCATTTGAGATACATGTGCAGCCCAAACCTAATCTACATCTTAGAACACAGCCCAGAGTGTCCTGCAACATACCAGGTTCTATGCAGACTCTCCTGTGGTCAGGGGTGGGAAGTGTCCCCAGAAGCACAAAGTCTGGAAACCATTGCTCCCACTAAATCAATGTCTTTTCAAGCTTCCCAAAGTATCCTCTTTAACAATTTTGTACCTGTTTGTTTATACTGGTGCAAAAAGGTTATTTCACCAAAGCCTTCCTAACGCTTCTGGCTGTTCAATTTGAAATCAGTGTTGCATAACGACAATTGGCTGCGTTCCCATAGATTATTGTTTTTAAAATAGAAGACACTGACTCAGCTTGGTAGACGTCCAAAGGCTATTTCGTATAAAGCTAGGGGCGTGTGCACACACTCTTTCAAACACACACACACACACACACACACACACACACACACACACACACACACACACAGCCATGATTCAAAACAAAGAAACACCTGTGTAATTAGTCCTGGTTTTGAACAGACTGGGGAGAGGAGGGCTTTTGGAGAGAGGGAGTTATTTCATTACACAGTCTGTCCTAGTGATTACCCAGTTCCTAGTGCCAATGTGTGAAAGAGTACTTGAATGGGAGAGATCTGGGTCTGAGTCTCTGCTAGTGTTGCCAGCCGCCTGAAGGAAGAAATGTCCTGTCCCTTTAACCTTAATGGGGTGCTATTTATCTTCATGCCATGAAAACCTGCAGCTGCCCATTTCCACACACGGGTCAAGATTTTTTTCCCTTTAGGACAGTTGGCATCCTGAGGCCCACAATTCAGGTGGGTTTTTTTGGGTTGGGGGGGAATGGGAGCAACCTCTCATGTATGCTGCCCTGAGCTCTTGAGAGGGAGGGTAGAATATAAGGGCCAAACTACTTGATACACCCAACACATGTCAAGTCACAGGTGCAGAACCAGACTCGCAGTCAGACATGGAGCCAAAGAAAAGGGGTTAAAAGCCACCCCCACTTGAGAACCAGACTTGTGCATTGTTTAAGCATGCGATAAATCAAGATGGGTAGCTGTGATAGTCTGACTGTAGCAGTAAAAAAGAGCAAGACTCCAGTGGCATCTTAAAGACTAACAAAATTTGTGGCAGGGTATGAGCTTTCGTGAAGAAGTGAGCAATGACTCTCAAAAGCTCATACCCTGCCACAGATTTTGTTAGTCTTTAAGGTGCTACTGGACTGGTTAAGAGCAGTGGACTCTAATCTGGAGAACCGAGTTTGATTCCCCACTCCTCCACACGAAGCCTGCTGAGTTGCCTTGGGCCAGTCACAGTTCTCTCTGCACTATCTTCTTCTTCTTTAAAGTACTAAAGTAAGTATTCTTATGACAAAATCAACTATTGTAACATATGAAAGATTAGGTATAGGGTTGCCAACTCCAGGCTGGGAAATTCCGGATATTTGGGTGTAGACCCTGAAGAGGGCAGGGTTTGAGGAAGGGAGGGACCTCAGTGGGGTATAATGCCACAGAGTTCACTCTCCAAAGCAGCCATTTGCTCCATGGGAACTCACCTGCATCATCTTGGAGATCTATCGTAATTCTGGGAGATCTCCAGGCCCCACATGGAAGTTGGCAACCCTGGATTTGGAGTTGTTCTGTATGGAAAAGTTAAGCTAGTAAAGACTGTTGACTCTGGGACAAAAGAAATCAACAGTGATGTACCAAAGACGGGGTGGGGCGTGCACTCAGCCCTGGGTGCAGCTTGAAGAAGGCCCTTTAAGGAGGTCCCTTGAAGCCAGCTGTGGTTCTGTGCTTGACATCAACTGGCATTGCCACAATGTCACTGGGTTTGCTGGGCACTGTACATTGCACTGGTTCTGCTGGGCTTCCAAGCCCCCCTTGCTTGGACTGTTATTCTGTGCTTGACATCAGTCCTGTTGAGCTGGGATTGCCACAATGGCATTGGGTTCTGCTAGGCACTCTGTGATTGCACTGATACTGCTGGGTACTTTGTACATTGCACTGGTTCTGTTGAGCTTGCAAAAATGCCCCTCCTTCAGTTTCTACTGCAGAGATTCTCTGGTTTTACTTTATTCCTTTGGAAACAACAGAGGATGGAGACACCTTCTTTGGGGGGTGGGGTGGTAGTGTGTTTCTTAACATTCCAGTCTGGTGAAGCTTGCGATCACTATGTTGTCATACTTTGGCCAATGTTACTTAGTGAAAGTTAGTACAAACTGTGTTGACATAAGTCAGCTGTGACTTGATGGCAAAAAAATAAATAAATAGAGGATTGGCATGTTAGAAATTATCTACCCCAGGCACCAAATAGGCTAGGTATGCCACTGGGAACCAGAATAATGACTCCATGGCTTCCTTTTATCTCTTACTTACTTACTTGATTTTATTAGGATCATAGATCAGCCAGCAATAAGGTAATCAACGCAGTCAGCAACATATAGAAGGAAATACATACTATTGATAGATTATTATTTATTTTAGATTAGATGTATAAATCACTTAATCCCTGAGTACTCAGGGCTCTGAGCAAGGAACCACAATGATAAAACATCATATTTAAACAATTCCAACAATTTAAATAAGTTAATTAAAAACAATCCACAAATATTATTATTCAGATGGTGTTAATCAGGCCTGTAGCCATGAGGGGGCATTTGAGGGCAATGCCCCCATGGATGAGCCCTGCCTCACCCAGGGAGGATGCCAGACACCCCCCCACCCTGGTGCACCACACTCTTTAACCCTGCCCGCTGTGGCCTCACCGGCTCTTCCAGCTGCCGCCAAGCAGGAGGGGAGGGAGAGAGGTGGCCCCACTGGGTCTCCCTCCCCTCTTACTTGGCCACAGCTGGAAGCAGGAAGCAGCAGGAAGACTAGGAAGCTGCCACCGGTCACAAAGGACTTTTGTCTCCTTCCCTTTGCCCCTCTTCTTGGCAATAGGCCTAAGCAACAGTCCAGGTGGGGGAGAAGAGGAGGAACTGCCAATCCAAAGGGGAGTCCCTCGAGTTTGCACTTGCTCCCCTCTGGTATGCAGGGGCGGCGTCAGCAGCAGAGAGAGTCCATGGCTGGCCTTGTGCCGGGGCTGTCTGCATAGACTAGATGAGGCAGGCTAACCGAAGCCAACCCTGCCTGTTTGGTGTAGTGGTTAAGTGCACAGACTCTAATCTGGGAGAACCGGGTTTGATTCTCCACTCCTCCACTTGCACCTGCTGGATGACCTTGGGCAAGCCATAGCTCTAGCACAGCTGTTCTTGAAAAAGAGCAGTTTCTGTCAGAGCTCTCTCAGCCCCACCTACCTCACAGGGTGTCTGTTGTGGGGAGGAGAAGGGAAAGGAGTTTGTAAGACGCTCTGAGACTCCTTCCAGTAGTGAACGGCAGGGTATAAATCCAATCTTTCCTTCTTTTATCTGTGTGGGGCATGGGGGTGGGTAGTGAAGTCTCTGCCTAGCACCTCTTTTTGTTTTGTTGGGGCATAGCTTGCCAGCTCAAACTGTTTGACGCTATTGTTCCTGGCAGAAATGTGGCTCTGGAATCGGGGGGGGGGGGGGAGGACCCACTCTCAGCCCTCCAACTTCTCCCTGCCCTACGTCCCTGCCCTTGACAGTCAGCCTATATGCCCAGTTCTTGGAAATCAAGTGACCCCTCCCAGCTGCATAATGCCTCAGTTTTTAACTTCTTGTGACATTGGAAGTGACGTAATGCCCCCCTGGTGCCCCCCAGTGAAAATTTTCTGGCTACGGGCCTGGCATTAATGCATTGCCTTCCAAACTGTGTCTCCGCCTCATAAAGGAGAAGAGGAGGAGGGACAACCAGCCAGGATGGTGCCCATCGCTGTCCTCAACCAAAGGCAAAATGTCCCCTATCACTTTCCCCACTCTGAGGCAGATTTTTCCACCAAAATTCTTTTTAGTTTCTTCCTGTGACTGAGCAGCCCCTAGTAGCATGTAAATAAATGTGGTTTTTAAAAGACTCTTTCCCACCCTGTCTACAGAATATAATTTGGCTTTTAGCCCAGCCCAAGGAACTTTCTATGGAAAAGCAGGAGCCTTCTTCTTATTCCTTTTTTGAAATGGCACCGGAGAGACATTAACAGTAAAACACCCCCCCCCCCCCCCCCAAGTTTATTCAACGGGCAGGGACTGAATAGGTGTAGTCAGGGAATGGAAATTGTTGAGGTAAATATTGTAGATGGTACAGAACTCACTTCTTTAAACAAGCAAAATGATGTTATTAAAGCTTATTTTCAGGTATTTTTAATTCTTAGCAGTAAGAGGTGTTTTACTTAGTATATTAGTTACAGCAACAACGTTTCCTCAGAGAGTTTCTTATAGCAGTTCAGATTTCCTGGAGTTGGCCTCTGTCTTTGTGAACCTAACTCGCTCCTTTGTTGAAGTTACATTTTATCTCTATTTCCTGAGATGTCTAAAACCGTTTCCCCTTTACAACAGACCAGGGTCCTCCTCAGAGCTAAACCGTCTTTGACACTGGGCAGGGATTAATCTTCTCAGAAGAATTAACCCTGTTCCTTTTCTGGTTTGAAAGGGGGTTTCCACACACTACCCCAATTACTCTTGCCAAAAACTCTCTCACAGTTCTGGTGTCTGTGTAAAACAGACTTCAGCTTATGCTGACACTGAGACTTTGAATTCTTATATTGAATTCCTCCTCAGGATGGATATATAACACAGTTAAGGCAAGGAGTCTTTTTCTTTCACTCAGTAAGTGAACTTGTCTGACTTTTCCTATCAGACACACTGACTCCAAATTCTGTCAGAGACCACCTTCAGAATGGTTCTACCTGACAGAACAGCTCCCAACTGAATTGACCTTAAACTGTCCCTCCCCTCAACACACAGTTGATCCTATATTTTCCTCAGCTGGTCCTGGCCAATTAGAGAAGAGGAGCAGTCTGTCACTCAAGCTCTCCATTCCAGGGAAATATTAACTGTTGACCTCCTGGCTCTCTGATTTAGCTGTACTATGAAACCTGTTTTTAAAGTGCAGGCCATCATACATATGTACAATGATAATTCATAGTGTCTTTATAAATTAATTTCCATCATATGTGCATCATTAATAGATCGGACCAAGTGCTTCCTTATTAAACAAACTGAAGTGTGGAAGTTTGCTATATTAAGGGTGATTTCATTAGAATGACCTGAAAGGAAAAGGAACATATAAAAATTTGTCGGATCTACCTGGAAAATGGGATAGATTTGGTGTGGTGTAGATGTCCTTATAAAATTAGCAATACAATTGGATATGTTTAACTATTTCAATTGCATTTTATTGGCAAAGACAAACAGTTTGAGAACAGCAGGTATATGAATATCTCCCTTCTAGAAGAACTGAAAGTCAAACATTAAATGGGCCAAGATAAAGGCTCTCTGGCATATGGCTCTTTTATCTCATTTGCTGATAATGATGGGATGTGTGTAAAAAAAATATCATCTCGTTAGTAACCTTTCCCACATGCAACTGACTGCAAATAAAGTAAACATGACTTCAGCTGATAATAGCTTTTATTGTTTCCTTTCAGGCAAAGCTCTGAAACCAGCTTAGCCACGCTGTTTACAAAATATTCTTGGTGTGTGCCAGAAGCAGGCAGCTCCTCTCGAACTCCATACTTTCTCATTTGAATAATTCAACTCTGTCTGTGTATCGTGGACCTGTTGCCACTTGCTGTGTTTCCATGCATGTCTGAGCTAAAAACACATTCTTTAAAAACACTGGCCATTTTATGAAGGGGGCCCTGATTCAGAAGGAACAATGGCTGCCTCCTCAAACATGGTAGTTCAAGGGCTGATTGACGGGGCAGGAAAGAGGTGGCAAATGGATGGGGGTTGGGATTAATACCCAGGAACGTTGCATCATGTTTTCCATGGGAAAAAAGGAAAGATCTGTCTGATACGTAGCATAAGAAGGGAAGAGAGATCTACGAACATTTGACAGAAGGAGAAAGGCTAACAGAAGGCTGATAGAACCTTTTGATGGAATTATAGCATTGGTCATAAACTTGGCAATAAAAGCTTTATTGGTGCTATTTAGTGATGTTACTGGTAGCACAGCATGCACAGTCAAATCAGGAAAGCTTTGATCATTCATATTATTCAGAAAAGGGAATGGGAACTTAATGTTCATGTGTTCACATGTCTACTCAGACTGGCCTTTCGCGTTAGCACAGAATCTTGTCTGTAAAATAACAAGCTTCTAATAATATTGAAACCAGCTAAGATTTGTAATACTCTGGCAGTCCAGTTTGGTTTTTAAAATGTATATTACAGGTAGGATCCCATGAGAAATTCATGGGGAAATTCCCTCACTGGTCCCTGCTTTTTCCTCTGGCACCTGTCCTCAGCCACCTTTCTCTGCCTTTTCTTCCCACTGGGGAGAGGCTGTGGCTCAGTGGAAGAGCCTCTGCTCAGCATGCAGAAGGTCCCAGCTTCAGTCCCTGGTATCTCCTGTTAAAAGTACTGGGCAGTATGCAGGGGTCCGTTGGAGCAGGAGTGCACAGGAGCACAGCTCCGGGAGTGAGGAGCCCAGGGGGCGGGCACATGACCAAGCCCCACCCCCTCCTCGGCTTCCCCGAGCAGTGCAGAGGCGCAGCGCCCCGGGGAAAGCCCTGCTAGGGTCTTTATTGTTTTTAATGTTTTGTTTTAATATTGATAATTTTATCATTGTTCCTTTTATGACTGTGTGCTGCTTTTCCAGAGACTTGCTCAAGGTGGCATATACATTTTCTAAGTATACCATTTTTTATCTGGGCACATGGCACATAAGTACTGGAGAAATTTCACCAACCCTTTAGCAGCTTCCACCTTATCAGTTTGGTGTAGTGGTCAGGAGTTGGACTCTAATCTGGGAGAACCGGGTTTGATTCCCCACTCCTCCACATGCAGCTGCTGGTGTAACCTTGGGCCAGTCACAAGTTCTCTCAGAGCTGTTCTCTCATGAGCAGTTCTCAAAAGACCTCTCTCAGCCCCACCTACCTCACAGGGTGTCTTGTTGTGGGGAGGGGAAGGGGAAGGGATGGGTGGTGCACATGTCCTGGGTATCTCAAGTCTACTTGAAACCTGGTGGGTTCAAGGGAGCAGGAAGAGAATGAGGGTGTGTTCTTTACGCTTATTTTTATTTCACAAAGTATTGGATGGGGAAGGGAATGGAGGAAGAGCAGGTCAGTTTCACTCACCTGTGGAGTGGAGCCTGAGGGGTGGGTGTTGCCTTCTGACACACTTCCAGTATGTTAGAGGGTGTGGCATATGCAAATGAGTTATGCAAATGAGTTATGCAAATGAGCTCCTGCATCTCTTTTTCTACGAAATGACCCCTGGCAGTATGTGAAGTGAAAGACCTCTGCCTGAGACCCTGGAGAGCCACTGCCAGTCTAAGTAGACAGTACTGATAGACAAGCTGAGTTAGTGTGAGTTACCTCACAGTTTTTTAGCCTCTGGCTCACCCATTTTTGTCTCAGCTCAGGAAGGATGGCTCCAGAGCAAACTAATTTATGCAGTAGCCAAATCACTTGCTCTCAACTTTAATGCCAGTAGCTCACAAAGTAGAATTTTTGTTCACAAGACTCCACCGCTTAGAGGGAGCATTGCCTATGGGTACTGTGTTAGGGTTGCCAGGCCCCCAGTGAGGTGACATCATGTGTATGTCACTGGTGGGTGCGAGGGATGCTTTGTCACTGCTGGCATCGCTGGCACTACACTGATGTGAACAGGAAGTAATGTCAGCATGGCACCAAGAACGTCAACACGATGCTGGCAAGGGCCCCCACTATCCAAGGGGAGCTTGTCAACCCTAATATTGGCACCTTTTTAAACAACCCCCCCCAGCACTACATAAAACAATGAAGTACTAACAAAACCCAGCCCAATTTCATTCAGTGTATTGCAGCTCTTTTCCATACACAAGCGTTTATAGTAACAGATTGCCGAGGGCTAAAGAAGACAGGGGAAACAGGATCCTACTATATTCATTATTCAAATATTATCTCGAAGTTATTTCATGTGTGCCAAACAAGTACAAATATCATACCAGGAAAAGGAAGGGCAAAATTTCCCTTACAATGGGAGCATAAGAATATTTTTCCAAGCACAGCCTGGCACAAAGTAAACATTAGGGGATGTGTATGTAGACAAAAGAAAGCTTTGTATAATGCAACAGTTTACTATTTTTTCCTATTAAAAAACTATCCACATCTCCTTCCCTCCCAAGCATACACACATCCCCCCACCCCCGAATGAAAACCCTGTTTCCTCTTGGACAAAGCCCCTTTTCCTTCTCCAGCCAGAGAATTCTACTGTGGCAAATGTTATCTTATTCCTGCAGCATTCATGGATCAAGAAAGGTGGGAAGGTCATACACTATTATTTCCTCTCTTTCCTCTTCAGCAGGAGATACTGGAACCAATGGGGACAAAAAACAGGGTGACACAGGCACAGTTCAAGCATCCCTTGGGCTTCTACTTCACTCCATATGGCAAAGCAGATAAACAGGCCTCTCTCAGTCAGGCTTACAATGTCACAAGAGAAGTGGATGCTCCACATAGAGGCCTATATGCATGATGGCCTGACTCACACTGTCTCCCTTTTCACCATTTACTGAAGGGGAAAAATGATTAAATCAAGTTATTGTGCTCAGGGCCTGGTGGAAGGAGGAGTTCATCTCCTCTCACACATATTTGGTCTGGGGTACACACTGCTATGTACGTGTCCACCTCCACTCCTCCAAGGGGTGACAAGTTCCACAGGTACTGCCTTCCTGGATTGTAGGGATGCCAGCCTCCAAGTGGGATCTGGGGATCTCCCAGAATAATAGCTTATCTCCATTCTACAGCGATAAGTTCCCCTGGAGAAAATGGATGCCTGGGAGGGTGGACTCTATGGCATTGTACCCCACTGAGGTCCCTGTCCTCCCCAGGTTCCATCCACAAATCCCCAGGAGTTTCCCAACCTGGACCTGGCAACCCTATCCCCATCCGCCACCGATGGCCAGCAGGGACCTGGCAACCCTATTGGGTTGGTTCCCCTTGGAGGAGAGAGATGTATAGGGTTGCCAGGTCCCCTTGGCCGCTGGCAGGGGATGGGGTGCTAGTGTGGCCAGATCCAGGTTGGGAAACTCCTGGAGATTTGGGAGTGGAGCCTGGGGAGGACAGAGACCTCAGTGGGATACAATGCCATAGAGCAGAGGTGTCAAACTCATTTGTTATAAGGGCCGGATCTGACAGGAATGTCACTTTGTTGCCAGACCATATGTGCCATAAAATGTAATGACAGGAATTGGAGATATAAACTGTATAAAGGACAGCAGCTGGTAAGCTCTGAGTTGTTGCATCAGCACTACAAGGCCTCATGGGCTGGGAGGGGGGTGCAAAGGAAAACCATATGGGCAGACTGGAGAGCCAGTGGTGCAGCACTGAGCAGGTGCTCCCATGCTGCTTGACTGCTGCAGATGAGGTTGTTCCACCATACTGACGCCACAGTCAGAGTGGCTCTGCCCACTCCCCCCACCCCCAAGCAGTCGCCTGTTCCCTTTCTTGGACTAGTTGCTTGCAGGCCGCATAAGAGCCATGGACAGGCTGGTTCTGGCCCCCGGGGCCTTATGTTTGACACCCCTGCCATAGAGTCATAAGAACATAAGAAGAGCCCTGCTGGATCAGACCAATGGTCCCCCTAGTCCAGCATCCTGTCTCACACAGTGGCCAACCAGTTCCTCTGGACAGAGGCTGAGAGGCCAAGACCTTCCCCTCATGATGCCTCCAGGCCCAGGGATTCAGAGGCTTAATGTCTCTGAATGTGGAGGCTCCCTGCAGGCACCATGGCTAGTCACCATTGGTAGACTTGTCCTCCATGAATCTATCCTCTAAAGCATCCATTTTCTCCAGGGGAACTGATCTCTGTAGTCTGCAGCTGTAATTCCGAGGGGACCCCCAGGGCCACCTGGAGGCTGGCATCCCTAGAGCCCTAGGAGACTTATGGCATTTTTGCAGTACTTGTTTACAAATTTACAAGTAGAGAAAAGGTGGAGGCACATTGGCACTCCTTTGTTTGGACAGCACATCCACTACCCCACATCAGAGAGATCTATACCCTCAAGGTGCTTCAGCCAACTCACAGCAGGGTGTCTGCTTCTCCCTCTGTTTCTGCCAGGCCAGCCACTAAGATAGAGGTCTTTTTACTGGTGTTGCATGAAGCATGACGTAACTTCTGGGGGAAAGCCAGAAATGCCAGGTTGTGCTAGGTATCACTGGAAACTCAATGGTTTTACCATAGAATTTCTCAACAAAGTTTGAGTCCAGTGGCACCTTTAAGACCAACAATGTTTTATTCTGTTTATAAACTTTTGTATACGTACACACAAAAGCTCATACCCAGAATAAAACTTTGTTGGTCTTAAAGGCGCCACTGGACTCAAAGTTTGTCCTAATGCTTAAGACCAACATAACTACCCGCCTGAATCTATTCAGAGTTTCTGGTGATTCCTAGAGGTATTTCCCCCCTGAAAGTGACATAGTGGAGCACACATGTTGGACCCACCCCGTCCCTGCCCCCCCCACAGGTGTTGATTGATGACCCTGATGTGAGTACAAGCTTTCACAAACAAATGATGAGTGACCTTTGCAGCTTAATCCTTGATGTATTTACTCAGAAGTAAATTCTATTCTGCTAAGTGAGATTATTCCCAAGTAAAGAAACATGGAACAGCATCTTCAACTGGAAGGAAGTACTTCTTTACCCAAAGAGTGATTAACACGTGGAATTCACTGCCACAGGAGGTGGTGGCAGCTACAAGCATAAACGGCTTTAAGAGGGGATTAGATAAACATATGGAGCAGAGGTCCATCAGTGGCTATTAGCCACAAGGTACAGATAGGAACTCTCAGTCTGGGGCAAGTGTTGCTCTGTGCTCTTGTTCCTTGGGGGGGCAACAGTGGGAGGGCTTCTAGTGTCCTAGTTCCACTGCTGGGCCTCCTGATGACACCTGGTATTTTTGGCCACTGTGTGACAGAGTGTTGGACTGGATGGGCCACTGGCCTGATCCAACATTGGCTCCTCTTATGTTCTTATGTTAACTGCACTGAGAAAGGCTGCAACCACTGCACATGATTGCAAACTTAGTAAGTAGGTTTTCACTGTAAGGTGGAGAGTTATTGCCCAATAGAAGAAACATGCTTAGTCCTGACTACCATGAGGCATTTGGGAAGACCCCATAGTATGTAGAAATCCCTCTTTGGCCGTGATTTGTTGTCCTACAACAGACACTCAACTATCAAGTTTATTAGAAGAAGAATCATGTTGGGGACCTACGGGAAATTGCAGAGGAGAGTAAACTAGTGCAATAAAGTGACACTATTTGCAATATCATATATCTAATTCTGAATCTGGCCTTAGAATGTGAAATCAAAAATACACACAGTGGGGCCAGATATAGGAAATCTCCAAGTCTGCAGGAAACCCCCCCAAAATTAAAAAAGGGAGTTAATCCTTCCCCCAAAATATACGGACTGAAATGTCACGAGACCACATTTGGCATTAAGTGATGTTCAAAGCCACCCTCAATTCCTGGAGCTTACTCAGTGCTCACTGGACCATTTGAGAGGTTGATGGGATTGTTTTTCTCTTATTTTTAATTTACAAACTAATTTTTTTGGCATAAACAGGGGATCCCAAGAATGCAGAAACCACAAACTTTTCTCTGAACAGCCCTGATTCTGATAGGCACAAGATGAGACCATCAAATTTGCTTTTAGAATAACTGATGAATTAACTGTGTTTTTCTGAAGGAATGAAAAGTCTGAAGCATTTTCTTCATTCTATCTATACAAATTGAAGCCCACACATTCCTAAATGGTGGAGACAGCAAATGTTTAAAAATAGGGATCAATTCAATCAAGAGATAAGCACTTCCAAGTCCCTGTGATTTCTGAGATTTCTCCCAGCAAAAGTGATGGCCCTTTAAAATGCTCAACGTTGTCATGCCTCTCGTGGGTATTTGAGAGAAGAAACCGATAATGGACATTAAACTCTTGGCAGGGGAGGGGGGATACTGCCTTTGTTCTTGTTTACCTACAAATAGAACAAGAGTAAGTTTATTTGGAGCCAGTTTGGTATAGTGGTTAAGTGTGTGGACTCTAATCTGGGAGAACTGGGTTTGATTCCCTACTCCTCCACTTGCACCTGCTGGATGACCTTGGGCAAGCCATAGCTCTGTACCAGCTGTTCTCTCAAGGACAGTTGTCTCCGAGGTCTCTCAGCCCCACCTACCTCACAGGGTGTCTGTTGTGGGGAGGGGAAGGGAAAGGAGTTTGTAAGCTGCTCTGAGACTCCCTTGGGTAATGAAGGGTGGGGTGTAAATCCATCCATCTCCTCCTCCTCCTCTTCTTCTATTTACCTCATTTATACCTATTTCTCCCTACCAGGGAGCCAAAGCACATACATCATTCTCCTCTCCAATATTTTATCCTCACAACAACCTTGTGAGATAAATTAGGTTGTCTCAAGGGCACCCAGGAAACTTCCACAGCAGACTGAGATTTGAAACTGGATCTCCTGGATCCTATTCTGACATTCTAACCACTATTCTGCACTGGTTCTCCTTTTCTGTATGTCCTTTCTTGTCCTTTGTAGATGCAGATTGACTACAGGGTGATCACTTTCAGCATCTGATCTTTGTCCTGCATAGCAAAGCCAAGAACTGTCACTAAAGAAGTTCATTCAACATGTTATCTTACCAAAACATTGTATTTTTTCAGAACATCTAACAGCGCAGTCCTATGATGAGTTACACCAGCCATTTAAAATCAGTGATTATTCTGCCTAGGATTACACTGGGAATTTGACCACACACTACCAAAATTATAAGATCGAGTTACCAAGTAATGTAAGAAAACATTGTGCTTGAAGAGTGGTACATTGCAGCAGCTAAAAAATTCCTGTTTCTGTGCTCTGGCACAATGGACATGTGGGAAGCCATATCCCCCAAAGACATATAAAACATTACAGTATTTTCCCCTCCAAAATCATAGCTGTTTCTCCCATGTGACTTCACAGCCTACGCATGATTCCCTATATCTGCCGTGTGAACAGGAAAGGGATGACAGTGTGGTAGGAGGAGGTTCGCTGAAGCTAATCAGTTCCAGATGTGCATCCAGGATCTGAATTACCCTCAGTGCAGAGACACCCTTAGTAAGAAAGCAGGTAATATAGTTTAATTATATTAGATACTACATGCGGAATATGTAATATGATAATGGAGCTATAGACCATCTACTAGGGTTACCAATCTCAAGGGGCCTGGAGTTCTCCCAGAATTAAAATTGATATCCTTAGATGAATTGTTGTTATTATTATTTGGTCATATATAGTTTCTCACTGAGACTCAAGATGGATTACATAGTATAAATCAAGTACAAGCAATGGAGTAGGACATTTTGCATAGTTTGGGGAAAGCCAGGACTGCTTGAGCCTTCTTAACCTCATCAAAGAGGCAATTCCATAAAGTGGGGGCTACAACAGAGGATGTTCAAGTATGAGCAATTATCAAACAGGACATAGGATCTTATTCCAAGATACTGAAATGCTGGACAACACATCCAATTACCATGTCAGATTACACAGGGAAGCCACTGAAATTCATAAACATAAACACAATTTCAACAGGAAAGAAGAGACTTTAAAAAGAAACAGAGCATGGTTTCCAGTCCTGAAAAACACAAAATGCTCTACATCTTACAGCAGCACTACAGAAAAGATTAGAATTTCAACACCCAATCCATATGCAAAAGAACCTCCTCAGGAAAGCTGCTCCATTAGCATGTCACAGCCCAGGAAATGCCTACAAGATAATGACTCAGCCCTACCCCACCTTTCTGAGTAGATATAAATTACCTGCCCACCATTTGTTTCGTCTCACATTGACGCAGAGAGTATCTTTCTGTGTTAGACCTCTGAGGATGCCCGTCAGAGCGGCTGGCGAAACGTCAGGTACTACAATGCCAAGACCACAGCAATACAGCCCAGAAAATCTACAACAACTAATTATCAATTTTGCCCATTAGCACGATGGTTCCACGTAGCAATCCTGGCTAATGGCTGTTGATAAGCGATCCTCCATGAGCTTGTCAAATTCCCCCTTATAGTTATTTAAAACACTCTCATGATAGTGATAACCATACTAAACAAATCTAACAGTGCCAATCAGTGCATCCATTCGTCCGTCCTGAACCTACTACCAAGCCATTTCTTTCTTTCATTATAACATGTTTCTCTCTCCACCTTTTCCACACCAGCCCTAAACTGCCATCATATCCCACCATTTCCCGGGAGGACACTTCCAGCCTTCAACAGCTGCAGAAATTTAAAATGTTAAAACTTTTATCTCAGCATCTCCAAGCAGAATGTGCCCTTGCCCTCTAGTGCTGTGGAGTTAATGCCAGCAGAGCTTCAAGATGCAACCCTACAGAGGATTATGGGCCAGTTTTCTTTGCCCTGTTAGTCTGTCTGTAGCAGCAGAAAAGAGCCAGAGTCCCGTAGCACCTTAAAGACTAACAAAATTTGTGGCCGCAGGATATGAGCTTTCTGAAGAAGTGAACAGTGACTCAGGAAAACTCATGCCCTGCCACAAATTTCGTTAGTCTTCAAGGTGCTCCTGGACTCTGGCTCTTTTCTACAGCCTTGCTCCGGTCTTGCCGACCAAAGGCCCTGGCTTCCTTGATGGGGTCAATCCATCTCATGGTGGTGGGTCTCCCTCTTTCCCCGCTGCCTTCAACTTCTCCAAGCATCATTGTCTTTTCCAGCGAGTCTTGACTTCTCCTAATGTGAACCCAAAGCACGATCGCCTCAGAGGTGTAGTCATTGCGGCGTCCAGGGAGAGTTCATCGACACAGGTCTTCCAGGGAGGGCAGCCCTAACATTGCAGGAAGCGGCGCGCCCCATGCACCGCCAGCGCTTTTCAGCGCCTTCTGGAGAACTGTCTCTCGCGCTCCGGTTGCCAAGTCGACGGCTGCAGCTGTGTTGCTGCACGCGCTGGGCTGGGCTAGGCTGGGCTGGGACTTGTTCTCTCCCCTCCCCTCTCCCGTTCCCGCTCAGAGCCAAGCATCCGCTGTGTGGAAGGAGGAGGAGACGCCGCGTGCCCCTGGCCTGGCCCTTCCCTGCCCAGGATGACCAGCGGGCTGGAGGACCTGCTACAGCTGGACAGCTGGTAAGCAGGCGCCCGAGCCAGAGGGAAACCAGCAAGCAGGCGCGCGGCCAGGTTTGGGGGAAGGCGCTCTGCCGACAACAGCAAACAACACGCCAGGCGGGAGCGCCGCGTGGCCGGCCGACGGTGCTGGGGAGCGGCAGGTTGGAGGGCGCGAAAGGGTCGCCATCCGCGAAGGAAAAGAAAAAAAAGAAGTGCAGCCGAGCGCGCCTCTGCAGTCCCCTCCTCCGCGCGTGTAGCGCCTGCGGGGGGCGACGCACCACAACAAAGGGCGCCATTGCCCGGGCGCTGAGGCGGGCGAAGGAAGCTGCCACGGAGGGCCAGTGGGCGGGCAGGCGCGGCTTCCCCCGTCCACACAAAGGATGGCTGCTCGGGATGGAGAGGAAAGGTGGCTGGCGCGCGCGCGCGAGAGACGGCCCGGGTTCCTGAGGCTCGGAGGGGGCGGGGAGGGAGGGAGATGGCGGCCCCTGCGACCCTCGTCCTGGCCGAGGGAGCGTTGACTGGCCCAACCCCGGGAGACGTGTGACTGGTCGGTCAGGTGCTCCTCCTGGGCTCGCTTATTCTGCGACCTCAGACGAACGCCCACCTGCTGCAGCCGACGCGCCCTCTAAGCGGTGGGGTCTTGTGAGCAGAAATTCTGCCTGGTGACCTGCTGGCATTGAAGTTGTGAGCCAGCGATTTGGCTGCTGCTTAAATTAGTTTGCTCTGGAGCCCTCCTTCTTGAGCTAAGACCAAAATGCGTGAGCCGGAGGCTGAAAAACTGTGAGCTGGCTCACACGAACTCAGCTTGGAGGGAACACTGCCTGCAGCGAAGGAGCTTTGCTTTGGCTGTTTGTGCTCCCTGGCACGAGCCACTTAGGGTCGCCTTCAGTTCGCTTCCCTGCCCCCTTTTGTGCAGGCTTCCACACTGGGCTTTTTTGTTGTTGTCTGGCAGCTTTCTGATGGGCAGACATGGCATCAGGTGACACTTTCCCCATCACTGAATGTCTGGGGAAACACACCCGCACACACTGGCTGCAGTCACACATACTAAATAATCCACTTTCAGTGCACTTTCCAACTGGTTTTACTGTGCGAATTGGCAAAATCCAGTTGGGAAGTGCACTGAAAGTAGATTATTTAGTCTGTTTGACCACAAGAGAATGTATGTGCTTATTTTTGCTTGTCTGCTTTTTTCTCTCCTGGGTGATTCTAGAAATATTGGGATCCCCTCAAAGTAAGGATAGGGTATGTTCTTTTCCTGGTCAGCAAGCCTAGAAGAGATGTTTGTCTTCTGCAGCAAGCTGGTGTAGCACACAATGTAAGGAGTGTGAGCCATAGCTGTAACAAGGGCAAGGCAAGTGAGGCACTCATTTTGAGTGCACTAAGATGAGGGGTGTATAAAAAGCATATAATGGCGTACCTTTTGAGCAAAATAACTGCTATGAAAGTAATAGGGGGTGCAATTTTGTATTCTTGCCTCTGGTGCAAAATCAGCTAGTTATAGCTCTGGTGTGAGCTGTAAATTCAAATGTTACTCATAGACTTTAGGACAGTGACTGTTCTCTCAGCATTGGCCATCCCACCTGGAACATGTGGACAACATTTAATGTTTTCAGGGCTAGTGAAAGGCCTTCTAAGGTAGTATACAGAAAGCATTTTAAATATCTGAAACATATTGCATACTTATGGAGAGGACAACCAGTCTTCATTATTGGCATAATTTTAGTATGCCACGATGTCTTCCTTCAGAGAAGTTGGTCTGCAGCTTAAACACAGTGCCTAAACTTTAAGGAAATGTGTCATTAGCAGCAATCAGCTCTTTGCTAAAATGCCTGCACAGCATTTCCCAAACCAAAATAAAACACTGAGCTGTTCCCTAGGGCCCTTTGTAGCAAACAGTGGTACATTTAGAAGGTTTCATTCTGTAGCAGTTAAGCAGTGGAAACAAGAACTGGGGGCGGGGGGTTGGTTTGTTTTTTTTTGTGCTTGAGAGAGGCAAGAGGCTTTTGTTATGACAAGTCAGGGAAATGGATGATGATCCAAGACTGAAGCCACTGTTACTCAGAGAAGACACTACTGGGCTAAAGAGTCAAATGGTCTACTTTCAGTATAAGGTTGCTTCAAGTTTCATAACTTATTTCTACCCTACTCTCCCACCACGAGGACCCAAAGTGGCCCTCCATTTTATCCTCCCAACAACCCTGTGAGGTAGGTTAGGCTGGGAGTGTGTGACTGGACCAAGGTTCTGACACTAACTCCTACAACAGGCTGGCAAGTTTGGAAAATTTTAAAAAATAATAACAAATTGTAAGCAGAACAGACCCCAGGAGGCAGAAAAATGGACGTTTAGAGGCTGAGGACAGACTGGCGTTTGGGCCCACATTACCTCCACTTTGCAAGCGGAGGAGGTGGCCCGTACACACAGCCGCATCTGCCTGGCGGAGGTGGCCCAGACTTACCCCGTCCCACGGCACGTTCCTCCCGCAGCAGCCGGGCACCACTTACAACTGGCGTCCCGGCGGCTGGGCGCGCGTTCCTCTCGCTTCTGGCGGGTGTGAACACGCACGGAAGTGGAGAGCTGCGCGTTGTTCTGCTGCCGCCGCCTCCAGAAGCCGCCCGCAGTGTGGACGCTGCAGACGGCCTCCTTGCACCGTAGTGCGAACGGCGCACTCCGGCACAGTTCGCCCCGGCTTGCTCCGCCTCCGCTTCTGTGGCGCGGCAGAGCTCCAATCGGTCCTCAGCCAGAGTGTCCATACTTTTGCACAAGATCCACATCCATTCAGACACTGATTATACGAGAGAAGACAGTTCTGAAAAAAATTAAACAGAGACACGACCTTTCTCTTGGTTTATAATTCCGTTAGCAAGTCTTGCCTCTGATTCACAAGCGTTGAGCATTTTTAATTTATGTTCATGTTATACTATTCATGCTTACAGTCCTGTACATTAGTTCCTTCTGACCTTTATGGGGGTGGAGTGCACAACCCACCACATCCTGTGAAACATTATTATTGCCTGGTTTTTGTGTGAAAATTCTGTGCCTCATTCAAAAAACACAGACCCTTGTTTGATTCGTTTGGACTTTCGTCTTGCAGTTCTTTTTATTCCCTTGAAGCCTTTTGACCTCCTCTCATGAGTCTGGGTCTTTGCATCCTTTCACGTGTTCTCTTAAACTTCTTGGCAATGTATACACTTCTTCACAATAATTCTGTTACATGCTTCCCCCACCCCTGACACTGTTGGTACCCTATATCCAATTTATTATAAGTTTAGTATGGGTGGAATTGTGCAAATTCAACAGTTATTAGGAAAGAGCTCTGCACTTTCATTTCTGAGATAAGGAAGTTTTGTGGGTCCAGGAAATCCAATCCAGGATAGCAAGGTGGAAAAATGGAATGCAGTGAAATGTGATAACACTGATGTAAACTCATCCTGTCTCTTGCTTAATAGTTTTCTCATGAGAGCAGTCCCACAAACAGTTAACTAGAAGAAAAGGGAAACTGAAGTGTGTGAGAGACTTCCTAGTTACCAAAAAAGGGCTTCTCTGAAGAATTTTATCTAAGGCTTAAGATTTTGTATGATAGATCTACCACATACGAATCTGGAATATAACATCGTTTCAGAAAATGTGATATATAGAGGCTGTTAAGTTGAAATGCATTCCATTATAGCTTGTTTTAAAGGAGGTGTTGGAAGAATATCTTTCCTTCAGCCTCTTCTTAAATTGCAATTCATTTTTTTAACATTAATTTTGAAAGTAAAAGGACATAAGTAAAAAGCTGTGTTAAATCACTTGCCGACCACTGTAGTTTAAATCTAGAAATTTTGATTACGTGTTTTCTATGAGAACGGTGGTTCTTGGAAACCTTGTTACATCATTCTAAGAGATGAATTGTATCTTTGTCTAACGTTGATTCTGTACCGCCATAGGCAATACTTTGCAGCAGGCAATAAAAGGAGATGCTAATTCTGATTAGAGGACTTTAACAGACTCTGTTAATATTTAATCTTTGCCATAAAGTTGACAAAAGCATTTCCTGTAATAAGAATTGGGGGGAAGTGGCTTTTGTCAACAGGGAGTATTATGATTAAGAGAGGATTTTGTTGCTCTTCTTTTAATAAAAGGTATATAAATATTTTAAATCAATAAACTCTTTTAAATATTTTAAATAAATGTAAATTTATTTTAAATACATAAATCAGCTCTTCCGATTTGCCCCAAAGCATTTTGCATAAATAATCTGTAAAACAGTAAACCATAAAACAATGTATTGTTTTGCTGTCAATTTGCGACCCCTCATGGGGTTTTCAAGGCAAGAGACTTCTGACCCTGCTTAGCTTCCAGGACCTTACAAGATCAGGCTAGACTGGGCTATCCAGGTTAGGGCTAAAATAATGTGTACTCAGCATTTTTAGAGTTCCTGCAAAACAGTAGCCTTAACAGGACTTTATTTGTAGGCATGCCAGCCTCCAGGTGGGGCCTGGGAACCCCCTGGAATTACAGAGATCACTTCCCCTGGAGAAAATGGATACTTTGGAGGATGGATTCTATGGCATTGCAGCCCCCTGAGGTCCCTGTCTTCTCCAGGCTCAACCCCACAATCTCTAGGAGTTTCCCAACTGGGAGCTGGCAGCCCTACCCTGCCACCTGCTGCCAGTGGCTGGAGGAGACCTGGCACCCCAATAGCTTTCTGTTGGCTAAGTGGCTTTTTTTTTCTGCACTGAGAACTTCAGCCCCACCAGAAAAAAATTTGCCCTACAGGCATGCATGATGCCCATGGGCACCACGGTAGGGACCCCAAATTTAAACCATTCTTATGCCCTAGTTCAGTAGCCTCAGGGTATATCTGAACTTACATTTGTGAAGAAACATTGCACACTAGTTTATCATCACTACAGAGCTGACAAGTTAATTCTTTATTGTACTGTGATCCCATGCGGGAGCTGAGCCAGAAGACCCAAAAAGAATCGCAGCATACTCACTACTACATTTATAATCTTAGCCTGAATTATTGAAGAGATCAAGGAGTTCTGGGTTATTTTGTACCTTGCGACACCTTCATTAACTTCTTACCTCAGAGTTGTAAGAACGGTATGTGATTGTAAATTATATTCTCAAAAAAATTCTTAATGTTGCCTGATGTGTCCTGGTTTTCCATTTAGCAGGAATTGCACAAAGCTTCATTTTGATCCTGTTTGGATGTCATCAGATCTTCGAAGCTAAGGGAGGTCAGCCCTGGTTAGTATTTGGATGGGAGACTGCCAAGGAAATCCAGGGTTGCAACGCAGAGGCAGGCAATGGCAAACCACCTCTGAAATGTCTCTTATCTTGAAAACCCTGTGGGGTCATCATAAGTCAGCTGCAACTTGATGGCACTTTCAATTTACAAGTGAACACCTGAAGCTGCCTTGTATTGAATCAGACCATTGGTCCATCATACTCAAAATTGTCTATTCAGACTGGTAGCAGTTCTCCAGGGTCTCAGGCAGAGGTCTTTTGCATCCTTTAACTAGAGATGCTGGGGATTGAACCGGGGACCCTCTGCATGCCAAGCAGATGGTCTACCACTGAGCCATGGCCCCTCCCAGGGCTTTTTTTGTAGAAAAAGCCCAGCAGGAACTTATTAGCATAATAGGCCACACCCAACAGCAGAAACTCATTAGCATATTAGGCCACACCACTGACAGCACAGTTTATTGGCATATTAAGCCACACCCCCATGTTACCAGAAGAGTGGTAATCCAGCCACACCCCCTTTTGCTTCTTATTCTGTTTACCTTGTTTGTTATCAAAACCCAGGCCTTTTTTTGTAGCAGGAATTAATTTGCATGTTAGGCCACATAGCCCTAATGTAGCCAATCCTAATGAGTTGGGTGTGGCCTATTATGCTAATGAGTTCCTCCCGGGTGTGGCCAACTCAGGAGCCAGCCGGAACTCTGTTCCTGTGCATTCCTGCCCAAAAATAGCCCTGGCCCCTCAAGTGCTGATCCTTGTCCTGAGAATACTAGTACAGCACCCAGACTGTGGAGGAGAGTCTGAGAATCTACAAGTCCTTAACACGATTTGCATTCATATGGCTACTCAGTTAAACTGTGTATGACAATATGGCTTTCTGTGAGAAGGGCAACACAAAAATTGTTAAAATTTTATTTTGAGAATAATTTTTAATTATTTTTAAAATCTCTCTAATGGTGCTACAAGGGAGCTCATCTTTTAGTTCTTCTGTAGTAAAAATTGCTCAAAATTTTGTCTTTCAGTGATTCTGGTATTGCAACCTTGGAAGAAAAAGGTAATTCATTTTTCAAAGTGTACAAAAAATTTTTTTGAAGTAGATTTGTTTTTACAGACATGGAAAAGGATCTTCACTGTATTGATTTTGTAATAAATTTAAGGGCTATGAAAATTTGATGTTGATTTTCTTAACTTTCTGTTAGTACCAAAAGGTCAATTATGTATTCTTTTCAAATGAACTGATTTTTGGGGGGGGGGGGGGGGGACAGTACTCAAGAATAACTTTGTTGACTTCAGAATGACAACGTTTGGGCTATATGCTTCCAGGACTGGGAAAAGTTAGTGTGACTAAGATGCTGTCTAACGAGGTATAATGATGTGGGCTGAGATTAGTTATGTAGAGAGATGTGGTTTCAGTTCCCGTTTGAAAGTATGTGGTGTTTCCTCACAATTTTTTTTAAAAGTATGCCATATACTTGTAATGTTATATTTAATTAACTCGTTTTACAAAATATAAACAAATATACCCACTAGTCCTCTATCTGTACCCAGTTATGTTGCAGAAGGGGCCACATACCATACGTCGGATTTAATATTGGATTGATATTTCATGATTTTTAAGGTTGGGAAACTCCTGGAGATTTGGGGGTGGAACCTGGGGAGGACAGGGACCTCAGTGGGGTACGGTGCCATAGAGTCTACCCTTCAAAGCATCCATTTTGTCCAGGGGAACTGATCTCTGTTAGTCTGGGGATGAACCGTAATTCTAGGGGATCCCCAGGTCCCACCTGGAGGCTGTCATCCCTATGTAAGAAACAGAAAAGCATTTATTAGACTCTTTAGTTTCTGATCACTAGAATTCCCAATCGGCAAGTACCTGGACTTTGCCCAGACACATTTTCACAACCTTCTTATAGCCATAAGAAATTTGCTTCATATAAAAAAGCAAAGAAGAAAGCTTGCAAAATTCCATGCTGGTTTCCATATTTCAGCACCTGCATGGCAAACTCACAGATGTGTACAGAACATATATATCCCCAGTAAAAGGGTTTGCCTATCTGTGCATCACATTAAAGGTATTAGTTACACTTCCGCTTAATGCCAACAAAGATTTTACGTTTCAACACAAGCATGACTCTAAAACCAAGCTTAACACTGTTTTAAGCAAGACAGATGTCAATTTATACTTTAGGCAATAGCCAAGTTGACTCCTGCATGAAACATTTGAGGCTAATGACTCAGGTACAGGTTCGTGCTCTTTTCATTTTCATTTTGCCTTGAGCAATACTTTTTTTAACATGTAGAGATACCCAGTCTTTCTTTTTAGATAATTACTCTCGTAATGGTAGTACCTTGTAGTAACAATGGGAACATCAATCAGCAATTAATCAGATTGACAAAAACAAATCAGATTGAGCTGGCCCATCCTATTACCTTTTCAGTTCTCCTCAATTATGCTAATGGTGTCAAGCTCAGTCCCCCTTGACCCTGAGAAAAAAACTATGAAGATGCTTGTCAAATTTAGTGCTTAGTTAGCTACTTTTTTATTTTCCTTCCCCTGTACCTTTCTATGTGCTTTATAAACTGGACTGAATTCTCAGCATCAAGTCACTGTTGACCATCCATGAGTTTTGGCTGCTCTGGTCTTATGCCACCAGAACAGAAATAAATGAGCTGAGAAGCGGTTTGTCTCATGGTGATGAGAAAATGTGCTGGACTCTTTCTTTCTGGATATTGTATCCTCCTGTATAGTTCTCCTCTTTTATGATGTGTGACTATTAGCTGTAGTTTAGAGGCAGAACCTTTAGGAGCACTAGAAGTGGTAGCAGTTACTACAGAGGTCGTGACCCAGGGTGAAGTAATAATCATTTGTCACAGCTGAGATAGTACATCATAGAACACTTTTCAAAGAGACAATGCCTTGATTGGATAGAATTAAGAGGAACTTGCTTAGAAGTCTGTGTGACAGAATATTTGGGGCAATCCCTTCCATTTGAGGCTCAGATGCTGAATTGAAGAAACAACAAACTGGCATAATTTCTTCACCGTGATTTAGATGCAGCCGTTATACACTAGTACTAGGGTTGCCAGATCCTCCCTGGCCACCAGCAGGAGCCTGAGAGATAGAGTTGCCAGCTCCAGGTTGGGAAACTCCTGGAGATTTGGCGTTGGAAACTGGGGAGGACAGGGACCTTTACATCTAGGCCTTCACCAGATAGTTCCCAAATATTCACAAGTTTTTTTCTTTAATATAGTGTAACAATGAGGTATGGTTTTCTAGTGATATTATCAAACCTTGTTTTGTGGTTTCTCTTACAAGCAGATAGTGCTGTGGTATGCTGTTACAAATCCTTATTTATGTAAGCAGAGGTATTACACTTAAGTCATCTTCTCTGTGTCTAATAAGGGTTTGCACACTAGTTTAGTTGGGTTTGACATCCTAATTTTGTAGCTCTCTTGCTGTTATTAGGCTTATGCTGTGCCCTCTAAAGATGGATCCAGCTCTGGGGAGATCTGGCTAGTCCAGCAAGACTTATTCATTATTGTTTATTTCAGATATTTATACTTGCACTTTCAAACTACTGCTGTTGAAACAGTCCCCCACAAACAGGTAAAACAATTAAAATACAAGCACATAAGAACAGAAGCCAATGCTGGATCAGGCCAATGGCCCATCCAGTCCAACACTCTGTCACACAGTGGCCAAAAATACCAGGTGCCATCAGGAAGTCCACCAGTGGGGCCAAAAACAATTAAAAAAAACCCATCAAGAAGAAAATATTTCTGCAGCACACAAGCATAAAATACAATTAATTAAAAGCAGCTTAAAATAAATTTAACTATCCAGAAACTTGTAACAAATTAGATAAACAAGTGGAGACCTGCAAGAAACTTGCGGGATGGTTATCCCATTCCTCACACCTTTGCTTCCTCCCTTCTCCCCCTCCCTCTCTCACACTTTTTCTCCCTTCTCCCCCCCTTTCTTACTCTCTCTCTCTCCTCCATGTATGTTACTTCCTCTCTCTTTCTGACCCGTCATCATTCTCTTTGTTTTTCTGCCTCCCCACCTCATCACTCTTTCTCTCTCTTTCTGCCTCCCACCTCAAGTCCCACCCTCCCCAGGCTCCACCTCTCAAATGTCCAGGAATTTCCCAACCTGGAGTTGGTAACCCTGTTTCCTTCCCACCAGCTGCGCCTACCTGAGTCATGCAAATCAGGTGGTATCAAGTCACACAGAGGGTGCTGCCTAGGGATGCCAGCCTCCAGGTGGGACCTGGGGATCCCCTGGAGTTACTGCTCATCTCCAGAGTACAGAGATAACTTTCCATGGAGAAAATGGATGCTTTGGAGTTTATGGCATTGTGCCTCACTGAGGTCCCTGTCCTCCCCAGGCTCCACCCCCAAATCTCCAGGAGTTTCCTAGCCTGGCTCTGGATCCGCTGCTGGTGCCCGGGGGGGGGGGGGGGGGGGTACTTGGCAACCATAGACTGCTGCCAGTAAAAACCCTGCCTTTTACTGAAAGAAACAGTTAAAACTTCCCCCCTCCCCTGAACATTCTAATCTCCTCACAATTGACGTCTGGAGCTGATGCCATTTCAAAAGATATTTGGGGGAATTCAAAAGTCCCTGAAGGTTTTTTTTTAACTTTTTGGATTTTTCTGCAGACTGAGGAAGGGGCCTGACTATGTAGGAAAAGCTGCTGGGGGAGAGTGAGCTCTCTTTTGGCAGAAATAAGCATCCACACAGAAAAAAAACTCACGGAATTAGGTATATAGATATCTGATTACCCATGTAATAACTGCTACTAGAATTCTTTATGCAAAGTATTGGAAAGGAGAAGAAGTTCCCTCTAAGGAGGAAATAATATATAAACTATTGGAGACTGAAGAAATGGACAATTTAACATTGAAATTAGCAGATAAAAGGAAATTTTTGAGAATATCTGGTTAAGGTTTTATAAATGGTTGGAAGAACATTTTTAAAAATGAACTAACTTTAACTGTATGCTCCTGTAAGACTGAGATAAGCTAATTTGGTGAATTAGATATTGATTCTAGTAGAAATGTTAATATAAATATGTATAGTACAGACTCCGTATCTGTTAGTATGTTTTTATCTTTGTATGTTTTCTCTTGTTTCTTTTTTTTTCTTTTGTAGAAACTTAATAAAAAAATAAAAAAATAAAATCAATTTAACTAGAAAATCAGTCAAAAGGAACATAGACCTAAAAATAGCAGCATGTCTATAGGGCCACCAAGTATGGGGCAGAAGTCCCATACTGTCGACCCTAAGTGTGTCTTTTGGACACTGAATGTGGAATACTTTTTTGTATTTTAGCAGATGTATTATGTACTCTTTTTACAATTATGCCAGAGAGCCAGTTTGGTGTAGTGGTTAAGAATGGTGAACTTGAATCTGGAGAACCGGGTTTGATTCCCCACTCCTCCTCCACATGAAGCCAACTGGGTGACTTTGGGCCAGCCACAGTTCCCTCAGAGATCTCTCAGTCCCTAAAAACAAGTCTAGCTCGTCACTAGCATAACGCTAGGAGCTAGACCTTGTGGCTGCCAGACAATCTTAGGATCTCCTGGCTATTCTACACACAGTGCCATACGATAATTTAATTTCATTTTTTAAAAATTCACAATTATGCCTTTTTTCTTATTTTTTCAGTAATGTACAGGTAGATTTCAGAGAAATTAAACACTTTTATTAATACTGTAAAAAAGAGAGAGAGACCCGAAAGGATTTTCATCTGGTACCTAAACATGTCAGCTTATCACTAGGCAAATATTTGTGGATAGGGAGTTTCACGATAATTTGGTCGCACAGATGAGCTAGCATGATGATAAGCATTCTCTGTGTTGTCATCGCTGGTGCCTTTAGCTGGTTCTATTACACAGTGGCCGAGGACAGACTGGCAATCTAAAGCGGGGCAGGCACGCTTCGCAAATGGAAAAAAGGAGCACGTTCAGACATGCGCATCTGTCCGTTGGCTCCGTTTCGTACTTACCCGTCTCCCAGTCGCTTTCCTTCCGCTTTAACAGGACACCGGTTTTACCCGGTGTTCAGGGGCCTTCCTCCGCATGCCTCCCGCTTCCAAACAAAAAAAAAGCGCAGCGGCACGCGCAAGCTGCGCGCACTGGCTACGCGGCAGTCTGAACGCTCCGTGGCAGTCTGAACGCTCCGTATTGCCGCTGATCCGCATTGCTCTGGCCAGTGTGAACGGCCAGCTCCGTGGGGTTTTTCCCCCGCTCCAGTTCCCTCCGCTTTGCCTCCGCTTTAGATTGCCAGTCTGTCCTCAGCCAGTGTCTGGGAAAAGAGCACCCTTTGGTAATAACTGTTTATACTTACAGCTGGGGCTGGGTTCATGACTACAAATTGTAAGCCTGAAATAATGATTCTCAATCAAACATAGGTTATCCAGTTGGCCTACAACTGAATGTTCTAAGTTTCATTTGTTCTCTTCTTAGTAGAAAAAATTGTTGAAAGTTAAAATTCCTAAATTGCACACTTTTACCCTCTCCAGAGGATTGTGACTTTCAAGATGAAGATTCTATTCTAGAGAATAACTCAGGTAAATATTAGCTAATGGATAAAGGTTCAGAAATGTGTTTCTTAAATGGATGTTGAAATCTGCTACCAAGTAATCCAAAGAGTACCATTCTTTTTGACTTTGAAACTTTATGTCTTATGCTGCATCTACTCATCAGTGGACGTTGGGCTGTAGCAATGGCATGCAACTGGGTTTTCTGGTGTGTACAGGGCAATCCATTTGCAAAGCACAGTGATAGTGCAATAGCTGTTGGTGTGTGGATATAGCCCTGGTAATTGCTAAATTTCGCACTGCCAGATTTTCATTACTGTCTAGCTGAGGGGTTGATTATTATATCTTAAGACCTTAGGGGCTTTCTTGCAAAGTTGTGCTCCAAGTAGCATTTTTCTTTATTTAACTCTAAAACTATAAATATTATTTTATAACTTATGCTGTTTCAAAATTAGTATTTATGTAATTTCAAAGGGTTTTTTTTTTAAATCTGATTTATATCCGTCACTATGTAATCTTAAGTTGTTGCCTGCTCTCCATTTTAACAAATTCACAAACTGTAGACAGACTTTGGATTTATCCAATATGCCTTAAACATTTCTCTCTCTGTTCCTGCCCACATTTTTTTAAACTAAACATTCAGTCTGACAGAGAACGTGGAACTTTTGTGCACTGCTAATTTGTAATGCTTTGGTTGGTCCTCCTAACAAAAGGTATTACATTACTGGGTGGTTTTTGGATGTTATTTTGACTCTCGCTGTAATTTTCTGAAGGTGATGATGACAGTTCTAACAGTGACTCTGAAAGTGGCTCTGAGAGTGACTCTGGTGAGTAATTATATTGCAGAATATTTACATCCATTTTAATATTTGAAGCTGCATATCAAATTTTAAAAGAGATTGAGAGAATACAAACAAACATCAGCAGTGTGTGTGCGTGCAAGCCCAGGGTTTGTCTTTTACCTGCACATGCCCATTTTCATTTTTGTTTGCATAAATTGTTCTTGCGGTTATTCCTGAGTGAAGAGAAATAGGCAAAAGACAGCTAGCAGTATTTTATCTCAGACATAATATTTGTTAAAATGAGCCTTGTGTCAACACGGTAGCCCCAGCAAC
Source organism: Lepidodactylus listeri (assembly GCA_029233225.1). Classification (NCBI taxonomy): domain Eukaryota; kingdom Metazoa; phylum Chordata; class Lepidosauria; order Squamata; family Gekkonidae; genus Lepidodactylus; species Lepidodactylus listeri. The sequence goes on from JARCFY010000005.1 coordinate 29,177,721, forward strand.
CAGAGGCTGCGTAGAATTTGGCAACAGAAGCAGCAAAACAGGATGGACAGGAAAAGAATTGGAGGAAATGGTTGATGTCAATTGGGGGCAAACAGATTTTGGCCATATGTGTATTTTAATTTCATCATGTATTTATATTTTAAACAAATTAAGAGCTTGGTTTCTGATTCAGTAATTAGACTTTCTTTTTTAATTTATAGACTCAGAGGTAGATGGAGATGAATCAAGTGAGTGCTCTTCATTTTATCCTTAATTCTACTTTCTTCTTTAGTAAGGAAAATATATATAAGAGGAGGTTTGTAAAATATTAAACTGGGTTACATGCACATGGGTTGGATCTAGCCAGGTTTTTCATTCCATCTCATCCATTTCTCCTCCTTACTATGGCACGCTTCCCAAATGGTTGTTTTCCATGTAGTTCTGATGATCCCCAACATAGATATTTTGGTGACCAAAAGGGGATCCACTTCTTCCTTTTTCAGCAGCGGAAAAGCTGGTTGGATGCAGCCAAGTGAATGAGTAACATGTAAAATATAACACAACCTAGTTTGAAAATAATTCTTCTTGTTGGCAGATCGGTAGAGACCAGTCAAAGTACCTGTACCTTGGCAGGTGTATGCCTATTGTCAATTTTATGTAATTTTTTTTTTAAACCACTGTTTAATGAATGATTATGGTTATGCAGAATTTAAGAAAGGACAAAATTACAAATGCATGGAAATCAGGCTCATTAACACCATATAGTGATAATGGCTAAATGGAAAATTTATTTCTGTGTTTGAAATAATTGTATTGCACAATGCTTAAAAAAATTCAGCCAAGGCAATTTTTTAGTGCCGTTGATATCAGCTTGGAAACTTCAGTTGATACAGAATGCTGCAGTTTGGTTCCTACAAGGAGCTAAGCATCGTGTGCATATTACAGCTATTCTATAGTCACTACCTGTCACTTACCGAGTTCAATTCAAGATACAAGTTGCCATTCCTTCATAGTCTTGGACCCATGTCTCCAGGACCAGCTGCTCTGCCATGACAATTTTGATAATCTTTGATCATCTAAGCAACGCCTTCTGAAGGTGCCACCCTGCAAATGAGTAAAATCAATAGTTGCTACACATGCATTCTGTGTTGTGGCTCCCACCTTGTGGAATGACCTGCCAGGGAAGTTCGTGGTGGCTCCCACATTACTGGCATTCCTCAAACTAGGGTTATAGTCTTACGGAATGGTTAGAGAGGGAGATTCTATAAAGGGAACAGGACTGTAGTCTATTCTGTACAATATTATTGTGTGCATTATATCTGCATTGTTTTCTACTTTCATAATTCCCTTTTGTTTTGCATTATTTATGATATGTGTGAATAGATGCTATATACCCTTCATGTAAGACAACCGCACCTTGACCTCAATAGCCCAGGCTAGCCCGGTCTCGTCAGATCTCGTGAAGCTAAGGAGGGTCAGCCTTGGTCAGTATTTGGAAGGGAGACCAGCAAGGAATACCAGGGTCATGATGTGGAGGCAGGCAATGGCAAACCGCCTCTGAATGTTGTCTTGTCTTGAAAATCCCACGAGGTCACCGTAAGTCAGCTGTGACTTGATGGCCAAAAAAACAACAACAATTACAACCCCACTTTGTAATGAATATTCCAACCAACATTCAGAAATGATTTTTCATTCGTTTCTGTTTATAACTCAGCACCAAAACTGCACACCAGGAGTTTTTCAATAAATAATTTGTTGTGATATACAAACTAGGCAGTTTAACAAATTGCTTCACAAACCGGGATTCTAAACCAGGTTGCTTCCCTATGAAGATTTCCCCCAATGTGAACAGCTGGGTGCCCTCACATTTTCAGGGAGCTTCCTTATGATGTTGTGCTCTTTCTGTACACAACTGTGGGGCTCCCCGAACTTTCTCTTTTGAGTTGGATCAAGAGAAAACCTTCTAAGATCCAACTGAAAAGAAAAGGCACAGGTGGCTCTGGTAGGAAGATCCATGTAGAGGCTCATCCTGCAGCCACTCCAGGGAAGGGGCAGAGCCAGGCTCCTCATTTACACCATCTTTTCAGCCCTCGAGTAAACTTTTATCTGTTAACAGCTGAGCTAGGGTGCCCTTTTAGCCATGGCTCAGCTGTGAGGGGAGATCAGCAGGTTGCTGGGCTGTGTGGGAGCCTGGAGTGATGGTTGGTGCTTCTGCAGTTACATGATTGTGGGGACAGCAGCTAGCAGAGTTGAGATGGGATGCTTTTCACATATCCACCTCCAGTTAGGGTTGCCAGCCTCCATGTGGAGCTTGGAGATTTCCTGTCATTACAACCAGTCTTCAGATTACAGAAGTCAGTTCCCCTGGTGAAAATGGCTGCTTGGAAGTATGGACTGTGTTGCATTATACTCCACAGAGGTCCCTCCCCTCTTCCCAGCGACAGGAATTTCTTAATATGGAGTTGGCAATCTTATCTATCCTGCTCACTGCTACTTCCCCAGAAGGGGTGCTTTCTCTCAACCTCATGTGAAATGTTCCCAGGATAGCCTTGTGGTTTATTATCCTGGTTTGCTTGCAAGGAGTAACTGCAATTTCTTAAATTGCCCATTTGGATGTTACAAAAAGTTGGTGGTTTATTAAATGTTCCCTGGTCTGTAATTTTGGCACTTCAGACAAGGGGAGCACAAAGGGAGCACGTGAACTTTAGGACTGTGGCTTGTTCTTGTCATAAATGGTTTTGAGTTTTCAACCAATGAAGGGGCTGTGGCTGAATAAACTAGTTTTTAAGGTCTGTGGAAGAAGAGAGCGACAAGTATAGAGGCATGTGTATAAACACATTGGTGGTAGAAAGTGCCATAAAATCACAGTCAATTTATGGCAGCCCCCCAGAGGTGGTTTGCCATTGCCTGCCTCTGACATGATCAAGCTAGCCTGGGCAACCAGGTCAATCCATTAGCCATTATCCATGCACAAATTGAAAATCCCAAGCCCATCTCCTTCAAATCTCCCCCTCCAGGGTTCTCTAAACTCTCAGGGGATTGTGCAAGATGATTTATCCTTACTTTCCCCCCACTTTAACAGTTTTATTTATTTATTTATTTATTCGATTTATAGATCGCTCTCCCTGCTTTTGCAGGCCCAGAGCAGCTTACGGGACTTGTTAATTATCTGCTTTCAAGCTTTTGACTTTTCTAGTGCATATTTATCCCTCATCAAGTAGTGTTATGTTTTAAAGTTTCCCCCTCTTGGTTAATTTATAAAAGTGTATTTGTCTGTCTACCTGAGGAGTCTAGTGAGAATGTACAAACTCTTAGCACTGTACTAAATGGTTCACAAAGTTATTTGGAAAAATTATAAGGTGCTGTGGTCTATACTACCATGTGTAGCAGGCTGAAATTAGAATCCTGCTATGGAATTTTGCATCGTTTAATGTGCTGTGCTAATACTTATGCTTTGCTTCAGTTCTGTTCTTTAGATTTCTGTTTGACTCTACAACCCGAATCCTATTCCATTGTTTGTTGAATGTCCCAACCTATCCTGTTAACTGTACTGACTCAGTCTGTGTAGTCTGCCTTGAGTCTCAGTGAGAAAGGTGGACTATAAATAATGAAAATAAATAAATAATCTGTGGGTAACCCAGTTTTATAGCTCTTGTCGTCAGCATATACTGGTAAGCCAGTTTACTGTAGTGATAAAAAAGTATTGATCTAAGTTGCTATTCACTCTTAGTGCACTGAAAAGATTTTTTTTTCTTAGACAAGGAACTAGAAGACAAAACACCTGGGTCAAATTGTGTTAAAGCAGGTACAATACCTTTCTTTGGAAAATGTCTATCTGACAGTTTTTAATAACTTTTAGTTAATTTTTTCTCCTTTTCTTGTTTTCAATTAGAGGTGAACACCCAACAACACTGTGAACATTGCAGGATTCAACAAGTAGGTTTTAAAAAACCTGAATTGGGAATTGCGTTAAGCAGTTTTAAAAAATAATGTAGCACTAGTTGTCTTATTAATTAGTTTTTCAATTTTTTTAACATAAGGGGCAGCAAGAGCAAGTAACTCCCAGGAGACTTTCCAGAGGACAATTCTGGTAAGTTTGGTTTTATGTAGGTGGCAACTCCTGAACATTCATGGAACAGACTTTGACAAAGTTTCTAAAATGCTTTGAGAGCAGTATATTCATACTGTGACTGTGAGTGTACACAGACACGCACACACACACATACTGTAAATGTATTTATATCCAATATATATTTACATATTATAAATAAATAATTTGGGAGCAATGTGTGTACATCCATCCTTGTACATTTACAAAAGCACGCATCACACTGCCACACAGTAGGGAATGGGAGTTTCTCCTTCTCTAGCTCTTCATTCTCATCTCTGTCAAATTTCTATGCAGAGAAGTTCTTCACCCCCTCTTCCTCTGCGTTGCCCCTTAAAAGATATTGGTGAAGAGAGAGCAGGAGATGAAAGACAAAGGCAGGAAAAGAGAGTCTTCTTTTTCTTTGGCCTTTGAAACAGTCAAAAATAGACAGTTCTGGCTACCTTGGTAATTGTAGGATGTTGGTGTTTTTTTTTTTAAAGAATGGGTGTCACCTAATACATTGTAAAGTAGAACCTCATCAAAGTGAGATGCATATTCCAAAACTGAAAAAGTTGATTTATAGAAAATAGGAACAACTGAAACCTCCTCAGTCCTTTTTGTGTAGTGTAGCAGTTTCTGTGTAATGACTTAGCCTAGTATTTAACAGCCTAACCCAAAGATAGCAGAGAGCTAGAAACCCAACACACAGTTTTGCTGTTTTTTTCAAATGATGCACATCAGTATTAAGTATTTTTCCTTCATATTTAGGACTGTAAGAAAATGCAGAAGGAGGAATGTTGCATATAATAAAAACTATGCTGTTATTTGTCACATGTATGTTTAATGTAGGTTGAAGCTTGATGCTGAAGGAGTTTACCAATGTGCTGTCACAGGCTTAATCTTTGAAGTTACCAAAGCTGCTGTCATTAAATACTCCCTTTTGTCTTGGAGCAAGTTTGCCAATTACATTAAAGAGCCCTGGATTGTTGGAGGCCCTATATATGACGTCTCATGTACATCAACCGCTGTCCTTACCTCTATTCAGTTTCCACATACCTTCTGCCTGAATGGTAAGGCCTGAGCTGTGAGCATAAACCCATAATTACATCCACTCTGGTGGATGTTTAGAAAGGGTTAATATTTTTTTTGTTTCCCTGCAGACCATTTATCAAACACAACCTTCAAAGTGTTCCATTTCAAAAACAATGGCCCAGAATTTGAGGGTTCCATTGATCATTCGGCCACACACGTCAAATGGCAAGTGAGCTCACTGTCTCCTGTGGGACCAGTTCTTCAGAACCATGATCCGGTATATTACCATGGGGTGGTTCTTTTATACAAAGCTGTCAATGATCACCCTTCCTTATCATTTCGTGTATATGTGGCAAGTAACAACGACTCATTTATAAAGGTGAGGTCAACATGTCTGCTGACAATGCTTTTGGATGTACAAACACAAATCCTCTCTTTTTTTTGTTTCCTGTGCACTGCTCTACTTTATCCTTGATGTTGGGAGGTTGTTAACTCCTGAAAAATTCTGGCATGAGGATGGGCCTTGGGGCAGATGGGAGGTGAAACTTGGTGGGTCAGGTGGCAGAGCTGCTTGTGCCAAGAATGGAGTCTGCATGTGGCCAGGAGGCAAAGCCCACATAAAGCTTTGTGCACATCTAGGATATATATATTGGGTAAACTCTGTGGGCTTGGACCTGTGTTGTAGACTGGTGGTGGTGGAAATGGCTGTCAAGTCGCAACCCCATAGGGTTTTCAAGGCAAGGGGCTTTCAGAGGTGATTTACCACTGCCTTTCTCCACATAGCAACCATGGACTTCCTTTGTGGTCTCCCATCCAAGTACTAACCAGGGATGACCCTGTTTAACTTCCAAGATCTAACAAGACTGGGCTAGCCTGGGCCATCCAGTTTGGGGAAAAGGTATTTTGTCCCTGTAAGGGAGGCATAGGAGAGATTTCTGAGGAGAAAGACAGACAGAAGCCATCTGAGGAGGAGTTTCCTATGTAGACAATTGTGATCTTTTGTGTGTTTTTATAATTGTTGTTTATCGTTATTTACTTTGACTTATTATTTCAGTGGGACATTCTTCCTAATAAATATCTTTAGGATTATAACCAGATGGAGCAATCCACCTAACACATGCTTTACTTTCTACAGGCAGAGCTCCGTTGGGGCCCAGGCGTGCCGGGGCACCGCTCCGGGAGAGAGGAGGCCGGGGGGCGGGCACATAACCAAGCCCCGCTCCCCAGCTCGCTTTCCCCGGCCTGCGCTTCAGTTCAGAGCCGGAGGAAAGCCTCCCCCGCAGCTTGCTCTCCCCGGCCTGCGCTTTGGCATGGAGCCAGAGGAAAGCCTCCCCCCCAGCTCTTCGGCATGGAGCTGGGGGAAAGCCTCCCCCCCCGCAGCTCGCTCTCCCCGGCCCGCGCTTTGGCGTGGAGCCGGGGGAAAGCCTCCCTCCGCTCCCCTTCCCAGGCCACAGCAGGCTGCCAGCCTGGGGAGAAGCCCCCATCCCTCCCCCCTCTCGCTCTTCCCGGGCCGTGGCAGGCTGCCAGTCGGGGAGAAGCCCCCATCCCTCCCGGCTCACCATTCCCGGGCGGGAGGGGGGTGGGAGGGAGGGAGGGAGGGAGGGAAAAGCTGAGCCCCAGTGCCCAAGCAAGAGGGGGGGAAGGGAGGGGAACACCGGGCCGAGGAGAAGCGCCTTGTCTGTCTGTCTGTCTCTTTCTTTCTTTCTTTCTTTCTTTCTTTCTTTCTTTCTTTCTTTCTTTCTTTCTTTCTTTCTTTCTTTCTTTCTTTCTTTCTTTCTTTCTTCTCTCTCCCCCCACCTACCTACCTTCCTTCCTGTTCCTTTCCTTCCTTCCCCCTTCCCCCTCCCTCCTTTCTTTCTTTCTTTTTCTTTCTTTCTTTCTTTCTTTCTTTCTTTCTTTCTTTCTTTCTTTCTTTCTTTCTTTCTTTCTTTCTTTCTTTCTTTCTTTCGACACACTTCCGGTGATGTCGGGTGTGTGGCCTTCTGACACTTCTGGTGATGTCAGGGGGTGTGGCATATGCAAATAAGTTATGCTAATGAGCTCCTGCACCTCTTTTTTTACGAAAGGACCCCTGATTACAGGCAGTGCTTGCATAATCAGTAACAGAAATGCTAAGTCAGTCATCCAGCAAATAATATCCTAGGAGCTATTTGTCTATTGAATTTCAGGTTTGTGTGTGGATTTGTCTGTGTGTATGTGTGTGTGTAAACCATTTTTTAAATATATTTATGCAAAGTTTGATATGGAAATATACTCAAGTGTAGCTGTAGTTCTTTGCTTTAATCAAACATTCACAATTCAAACATCTTCTTTAATTTTTAGGATGTCTCAAGAGCAGTAAAACTTTCTGGTAAGAAATTTATTAAAATCGAGAAACCCCCTTGTCAGAAATTGCTCCAAGGTGGGAAGAAATACAGATTAATTAGCGAACCAGAAGCTGAGATAACTCCTGAGGTATGTTCTTCATTTTTATATAATTGGCATGTCAACATGTATGTCATTTTGTGGAAGTGGAGAATTTTATTCTTTTGTATTTTTGATTTTGATGTAGATATTATTGTAACTGTATCCTGGCACATCATCAAAAATATGTATATAGCACTATGAACTCCATAAATGTTTACCTAAAAATGCCAAGTGTTTGACATGAAACAAATCATCATCTTAACCTGCTTACTGGTCAAGGTTGTCAACAGAGACCCATGTCTCAGTGCCCCCACTTTAAGAATATAGGTGGGACAGGGCCTTCTTAGTAGTAGTGTCAGAATTGTGGAACTTTTGCCCTCCAGAGGCTTCCTGGTACTGAAATTACAGTCTTTTAATTTCTTTATCTGCAAATTTTGATCTTGATTTCTTGCTGCTGTTCTGACCTTCCTTGTGTTTCATTCTGTAAGCCACTTGGAAGACACTTGTAGGGAAAGGTGGGGTGTAAATATTTTAAACAAATAGATTATAGTGGGGTTTTGATGCATTGATGTCTATTTTCTAGGAGATTGAATTTGTCGATGACTCTCTCTTAAAAGTGAAAAGTTATATCGAGGTATATTTAGAACAGCCAGTAGAACTTACGTTGTCTTTGGTGGAACTGGACTCTGAGGAAACTGTATGGAAAGCAAAGCTAAGGGAGTGTAAGTATTCGTTAGCCAGGATCCATTGTCTAGTCTGTGTGTTTATTATGAATTGGCTTTTTATCCTGGCCTATTCCCAAGGAGCTCATTCATAGCTCTTTATCTTCCATCTTCACAACAACCCCATGAAGTAGGATGGGCAAAGAGAGTGCAAGTGGCCCAGGGTCACCCAAAAGGCATCATAGTTCTAAGACCCACTATACAGGGTCTCAAGCCCCAGTGCTTTCATCTCGGTGATGAACTTTGGACAGTATATTTGCTGCAATCCAAAATATGCATAAACAAGCAGGAACCTGCAAGGACTTGCAGGAGGCATCTCATTTCCCCCTCCCCCAGTATTTCCATTTCCCTTACCTGAAAGCCCCCCTAAACTCTACCCTTTTCCTGCTTTCTTCTCTACTTAAGGCTGCCAGCTCCAGGTTGAGAAATTCTTGGAGATGTGGGGGTGGAGCCTTGGGAGGCGAGGTTTGATGAGGGAAGTGGCCTCGGCAGGGTATACTGCCAAAGAGCCCACCCTCCAAAGCAGCCATTTTCTCCAGGGAAACTGACCTTTGTCACCTGGAGATCAGTTTTAATTATAGGTGAGCTCCAGCCCCCACGCAAACCTTGTACCTATGGAGGAAATGGCTACTTCAGAGGGTGGAGTCTGTGGCATTATACCTTTTGGTGGCTCCAGTGGTTAAGACGCTGAACTGCTGACCGGAAGGTTGGTAGTTCAGCAGTTCGAGACCCGGGTGCTGCATGACGGAGTGAACTCCCATCTCTGGTCCCAGCTCCTGCCAACCCAGCAGTTCAAAAGCAAGAAATTGCAAGTAGATAAATAGGTACCACTTCGGTGGGAAGGTAACAGCTTTCTGTGTGCCTCGGCGTCTAGTCATGCTGGCCACATGACCACGGAAACATATTTGGACAGCACTGGCTCTTTGGCTTGGAAAGAGAGATGAGCACTGCATCCCTAGAGTCGGATTCGACTGGCTTTAGAGCAAGGGAAACCTTTACCTTTACCTTTTACCCCTCTGCAGATCCCACTCTCCCCAGACTCCACCCCCCCCCCCCCAAATCTCCAGGAATTTCCTAACCTATATAGTTTTAGTAATGGTTTCCTATTGTTGTTTGCTTCTTTTTGGCTTAAAAGTTTTATGATCTGCTTTCAATGGTTGTGGTATAGATAAGTATAATGGAAAATCTAGGACCACTCTAAAAAAATAAACACCTCGTGTTCTTGCTGTTACAATATAATCAGCGAGATGAAACTTATTTGACAAAGGCTGTAATCAGACATGCAGTTTGATCTGTTGTCGTTGCTGTTCCCTTACAGATTAAAAATGCATGATCACACAGCAACATCTGTCTGTTGTGCCCCAGATGTCTGTGTCCCGTTCCCCCCCTTTACTGCATATTTGATACCAGTGAAAGTTTGGTCCTTTGGGGCTGAGCTGGTTTCAAACCGGATTTCCTGTTGTCTGATCGCTGTGTTGCACACCGAAGCCATGAGGCAGGTCTGACTGGTCTCTTGTTTTTCAGCTGCCATTTTTTTTTAGTAGTTAGTGAAGTGCATATGAAAACCCTGGTGTATTTGTTAGCAGTGCAGATTACTGTATTGCAGACTTTTATTTTCTTTTGGAAACATTTCCATTTTACAGGTGACTGGATCCAACATCATCAGAATGACAACGAGCAAAAAAGACGCACTGGCAGTAAGTTACCTAAAACCATGTTTGGAACAATCCACTCGGTACAATAACATTTGATATGAATGAGAATACTTTGTGTATCAGCTCATTTTATTGTGATTCGTGTAAAAGTTCTCAGTGGGACTTTGTTTTCACAACTTCGTGTGTGTGTGTGTGTGTGTGAGAGAGAGAGAGAGAGAGAGAGAAGAGCCATCAAATCGCAGCAGAATTTTGCCAACCCCAGCAAGGGTTTGCCATAAGGGGAAGTGAGAAGCAGAGGTGGTTTGTTGTTGCCTTCCTCTGCAGAGTCTTCCTTGGCAGTCTCCCTTCCAAGTACTGATCCTACTTAGATTCCACGGTCTAACAGGATCAGGCTATACCATGCCACCCTCTCTCCCCATTGCAACTGTACATGCATTAAACTGAATCTTTGCCATAATGTAAAACATTTGCCCCCAATCTTCTGGAACCTGTCTTCTGGGTCTGCAGGCAGAGAAGGAGGCAGGACCAGCAGAAGGCATAGTAGGAACTTGGAGGCAGTATAACTCCCTAGTAAAACGCTTACCTTCCATGTATATGGTCCTTTGTTCAATACCTGGCATCCCCACTCAAAGGTAGAGGGTGTAAGGAAAGACGCAGCAGCTCTGCAGAGTTGCTGCCAGTCAGAGAAGATATTACTAAGCTAGATGTACCGATGGTCTGACTTGGTATACAGTGGCTTCATGTGTTGAAATGGTTGGATCTAAGTTCTTGTGGCTAGGTTCAGAAGGTGAAACGTCTTGCACGTGATGATACATTGTTCTCTGCCATGTGTTCCTTAGGCATCAGAAGACGAAAATCTAGCAACAGTCTGTCGGAAGAGGAGCTTTGCAATAAACGGGTGAAAGGTAACAATACTACAGGTAAATGATTTGTTTACTTAATGGAAATAGCATGTGGAGATAATCTGTATTGATTGTTTTATTGATTGATTATTGTATCTTCCTTGAAAGGAGCACAGGGCAGTGTACACCATTCTAGCCTCCTCCATTTTATCCTCATAACAACCCTATGTGGTAGGTTAGGCAGAGAGACAAAGTCTGGCCCAAGCTCACCCAATGAACTTCATAGCTGAGGGAGGACTGTCAGTGCAATCCTATGCACAGCTACTCCAGTCTAACCCACTGATTTCAGTGGGCTCACACTGGAGTATGGTTTAACTGAAGATTGTGGATCTCCCCAACCTCAGTCCAACAGTCTTACTACAGTGTCACACTAATTATTTTTAATGATTGCTTTATAGAGGATTAGACAGATTCATGGAGGATAGGTCTTTCAGTGGCTACTAGCCGTGGTGAGTAAACTGGAATGGCCATATACAAAGGCAACAAACCTCGGAATACCTGTGCTAGAAGTCAGCATCGGGGAAAGCCTTGGCCTCTGTGCCCTGTTGTTGGACCTCCAGAGGAATTAATTGGCCACTGTATGAGACAGGATGCTGGACTAGATGTACTACTGGTCTGATTCAGAAGGACCCTTCTTATGGAACAGGTGCAGAGGAGAGCGATGAGGATGATCGGGGTTCTGGAGACCAAGCCCTATGAGGAAAGGCTGAGGGACTTGGGAATGTTCAGTCTGGAGAAAAGGAAGCTGACAGGGGGGCATGATTGCTCTCTTGAAGTATTTGAAGGGCTGTCACTTAGAGGAGGGCAGGGAGCTGTTCCTGTTGGCTGCAGAGGATAGGACTCACAATAATGGGTTTGAATTAATGGCGTATAGGTACTGGCTGGATATTAGAAAAAACTTTTTACTGTAAGAGTTGTACAGCAGTGGAATCAGCTGCCTAGGGAGGTGGTGAGCTCCCCCTCACTGGCAGTCTTTGAGCAACAGCTGGACAAACACCTGTCAGGGATGCTCTAGGCTGATCCTGCACTGAGCAGGGGGTTAGACCAGATGGCCTGTATGGCCTCTTCCAACTCTGTGATTCTATGATTCTATATTTTTATGATACCTGAATATTACATTTAAACATAACGCATATGTAATAAACATTATTGCTAGAGAAACTGTGTTTGCAAAATTTATCAAAATACCTGATTTAAAAATAGAAAAATTACTGTATTTACTAACCTTATTTTTAGCATGGATGCATGAAGGATTAGCATATTGGTGTAAGTGTCCACTAGGGGGTGATGTTTGACCATTTCAATATTTTTATACATAAATCATGAGGGTACATGGGCAGCACAATCCAAAGAACTCTTTCCTGAGGGTAAGCCCCATTTAAGGCATCTGAGTAGACCTCCTTAGGGTTGCTGTAATCTGGGGGTCGGAACAAAGGGCAAGTTCAAGGTTTAGGGCCTACTTTCTAAAAGCTCCCCCCCCCCCCCCCCCCGTTACTCACACAACTTGGCTTCAACAAAAGAACTGTATTTATTACAACAGGGGGAAATACAGTTTGTGCCATTGGGTATGGTACTTCCCACCCCCAAAACTTTTCCCCCAGGTCCAGAGTCTGAAGATGGGGGAGGGCTTAGAGTCTGAAGAGGAGCAATGGCCTGTCATCACGTTGGGGCCTGACTCACTGTACAGCGCTCTGCTGCTGTCCTGGGCTTTCAAGGTACTGTCCCTTGGCCAGATCTGCTTTAGCAGAGGGTAGCTCCTGTGTTCCTGATGCCAGTGTCCCAGAAGTACTGTTGTCTTGCAGAATCTGGCCCAGCCTCAGTTCCTCAGAAGCAGGTCTTCAACATGAAGCACAGTTCTCAGGGCCACCTTCCTCACCAGGAAGTGGTTTCAGCCAACAGGCTATGAGGGCCCATGTGAGAAGAGATCTGTTTGAATTGAAAGCGATGGACTGCGGGCCAACCTCCTCTTCAAGAAGTTATTTCACTGAAGACAGGCTAGGAGAGGGGGTCTGCACCAGGCAAAAATCAGGTCAGCATTCAGTAGAAACAGTTTAGCAACGAAGTCCTGAATTTGAGTTCAGTGAAACTTGCTTTCTTCATAGATGCCGCCTATTGCTTCTTTAGCTGAGGCCTTTTAGTAATAAAGCAGACACTTTGAACAAACACAGGAGCTTCTGAAAAGCTGCCCCCTCGTCTCCCAGTTCAAAAATGGCCAGGCCTCATACTCACAGCCTACCAAGTTTTTAGTCAGTTCCTAACTACGCAGACTCCTCCCAATATTCAGTTAAGTAGTTTCATTGCTCTACCCAACAGCCTATATTCCCAAATCTTTTTAGGAAAGAGACTCAGTTCCTGGGAACAGTAATATTTATTCCATTATTATCCTGACCTTCTTCCAGGAAGCCAAGGGCATGCACGGTTCTCCTTTCCTTTCTCTGCTTTATCTGAACAATCACCCTGCCAGGAAGGTCAGGCCAGGAGAAACTAATTGGCCCAAGGTCGTGCTTCAAGCTTGTGGCTCAGGTTCGATTTGAAATCAAGATTCCATAGGCCTAGCCCGACACACTACACTACACTGGCTCAGATTTAGGGTTGCCAAGTCTGGGTTGGGAAATACCTGGAGACTTTGAGGGTGGATCCAGGAGAGGGCGGGGTTTGGGGAGGGGAGGGGCCTCAGCATGGTACCATGCCATAGAGTCCACTCTTCAAAGCAGCCATTTTCTCCAGGGGAGCTGTTCTCTGTCAGCTGGAGATCAGTTGTGAAAGCGGGAGATCCCCAGGCCCCACCTGGAGGCTGGCAACCCTACTCAGATTAGTTCAGTGATAAAGCACATGCTCTGCATAGCTAATTATTACAAGAACACATGTGCCTTGTTGTTACATAAGACGGAAGAATGATTGTAAGATCTTACTTCATTTAAAAACATAAAAGCAGCCATGCTGGATGAGTCCTTCTCATCCAGTATCCTGTTCCACACAGCCAACAACCAGTTGCCCTGGAGGGGCAGTTAACAGGGCACAGAGGCCAAGCCCTTTCCTCTTTTGTTGCTTCCTACCATTGGTATTCAAAGGTTTGCATCCGTATAATATGGAATAGGGAGTTGTCAGAAGCAAAGGCCAGGATCAAGAAATAGCTTCATACAGCCTGACCTGTTAGAAGTTGAGGCTCTGGTCAGTGCAGGGACATACAGAAGGTTGGCAAGGCAAATATGAGATTGAAATGATTTGGAAAAGAGTCAGCAATCCATGGAAAGGTCATGGGTTTCTGATTCACTCCCAATTTATGACTGGCTATGTGACCATGACGGCAAAAGCTGCCCTGTTCTCTCTGGTGGGTGGAATGGGCTGTTTCATAAAGAAGCTGAGGGGCGTATAAATGATGTAGCAAGAATGTTAGTCTTTCGCTGTTACCATCTTCTATGTCATCAAGTGCTTGGAAGTGTCCTTTTCCACAGGCCAAGCTTTCACACTTTTTATGGCACTGTTCAGTTGTATCCACACCTTTTAGAAAGAAATACCAATTAAAATAATTACGAGATAAAATATATCCCAACGACTCCTCACCAAAGACTATTGAGTAAACGTAGCAATCATGGAATAAGAGGATGGGTTCTGTTATGGATTAATAACTGGTTAAATGACAGGAAGCAAAGAGTAGGAATAAATAGACAGTTCTCACAATAGAAGGAAGTAAGCAGTGGGGTCCCACAAGGATCAGTATTGGGGCTGGTACTATTTAATTTATTAATCAGTGATCTAGAAGTGGGGGTGAATAGTGTAATGGCAAAGTTGCAGAGATGACACAAAATGATTCATGATGGTGAAAACCAAGGCTGATTGCCCTCCAGAGGAACAGGTTGGCCAGTGTGTGAGACAGGATGCTGGACTAGATGGACCACTGATATGATCCAGCAGGGCTCTTCTTATGTCCTTATATATTCATGCCATTCAGAACTGTATCTCAAAGATCTGGCCTACACCAATGAATCACCAGGTATGGTTTTGAAGATCCGTTTTAGTTGTGAAATAGATAGCATTGCAGTATTGGAAATTGCCTTATCGTCTGAGCATCGATTGATAAATCAGAGACCTGTTAGACCAGGTATCATGTGAAATGGGATAACCTTCAAACATTCTGGAGTGTGTGGCAAAACTTCTTTGATCTCTGTGTAGAATAGCTACCATTTTGCTCCATGCTTCTTGTCTTGGCTTCCCTTTTTCTTCACAATATGCAGTAAGACGTATCCTAACACTGAATACTTGATAGCTTTGCCATTATCTCTTTTAAGTTTTTGTTAACTGACAAGGATAGTTGGTGACTAGAACAGCATGTGACTATAGATGGAGGACACTGATTAAAATTTTTGAAAAAGAAAAAGTAATCTTGTCAAAACTTACTATAAAGAATCCATGTAAAAGTGTAAGGAAACGGGAGATTAAACTAAACTACAGAGTTATCAGACTAACTGCATAACTAGGCAAAAGTATGGTAAAAGAAAAGTACTGTAACATTTTTTCAGAGTATAGAACATATTGTGCCTTCAGTGTGCCTTCCAGTAATTACCACTGTAGCACCATTAATAAATGAAAGAAATATACAGTTCTGAATGATGTCCCCCCCCAAAGATACATGGTTGTTGCTTTTGAGGTGTCCTTATTAAAGATGCCTTGGATATTTCACTAGCTTGTTAGCTTGGTATAAGCAAAAGCAACAATCACAGAATTGATTTTGATTTGTGCTTTGTTTTCAGATGGAATGACAGCTAAAACAGTATTAACTGATAAGCAACTAATGATCCTTGCAAGGAAGATGGGTAAAGACTGGAAAGTTATTGGCATTCAGTGTCTTAACTTGTCCATTGACGATATTGAGCAGATCGAAGCAAAGGAGGAAGACATTAATATTTATAAGTGCAAGATGTTGCGGAAATGGAGGGATTCCGAAAAGAATAATGGGACTGCACAACATTTATATGGGTGCCTTGATGGTCAGACATCCCACGAAGTGATAGAAACTTTGAGAGGTAAATATATCAGCTCTTCTTTCTTTGTTTTCCTTTGCTGATTCAGACTCTTAGGAAAAAGATATAAGTGTACTGGAGGTTGTTTGAGAACTGCGCAGTCGCAGGCCAGCCACGGAAAAAAAGATTTCCAAGCTTTCTAATAGACTAGGAGCACCCCTCCTCCCTCTGGCGCTTTCCTTCCAAAACGCTCACATGGGAGGAGGGGTGATACTCCCTCAGTTCTCTCCATGCCGCCGCTGGAGACCCCTAGACAACTAAAGTTCCAGAGAGTTCACAGGGGGGCAGGAGGGAGGGATGTGTGCCTGCACAGAAGACCACTCGATGAACAACAGTTACAGGTAAGTGCAACCTTGTTTTCATCATCATGGCTTCTGTGCAGTCCCACATGGGAAGATTAGCAAGATCACTGAGTGAAGGAGGTGGGTGTGAAGCTCTCAAAAGGAGACCACAGAGGACCACTTTATCAACAGTTGTGCTGGAGGGATGAAGAGGAGGTAAAAATATATTTTCTTAACGTGTATGTGCCATTTTGAAATATATTTTACAAAAGCAGATGATGTCTGGTCTAAGTACAAGGGAAACGGCAAGACTGAGACCCAATCCAGATTTCAACAACCTATATGTGTTGTTCACATTTATCTTATTCATTGTATTGTTGTTGTTTTATTTTTATAATCCGCCTTGAGTCTCTGTGAGAAAGGTAGGATGTTAATGAAGTAAATAAAATAAATTTACTCTGTGTGCGGCAAATGGCAAAGCCAGGTTCACTCCACAGGAGAAAAAGTTGCTGTGACTGGTGATAGATGCTTCATCTGTCTTCACTATAACGGACCCTGCATCAGAAACATCACTAAATTATCTATTTAAATATCATCCACATTAAGAAGCCCTTCATCAAGTTGCAGGTTTACTTCAAATATAGCTTCTGGAAATGAATATAATCTACAAATCCATCTGTCAGCTTGCCAGAAAGTAAGTGCCACAGACCTTGGTGACAAACATGATCGGCAACATGTATACCTGCTCCAAAACTCTCACTTTTATTGAGGTTTGGAGAAGGTAAGTGTGTTGGGACAGGAGGCTGTCCTGCCATTGAGGGGGAAAACAGCCACTCAGCTGAGCCTGTGGGAGTGCTGCTCTACCATCCAATCACCTTTCAGAAGGAGGATGGAATGTTAGAGGGAAGTACACCAGGGGTTAGTTCCAGTCTGCCTTAGGGAGAGCACAGTCATAGTCTGGGTCTGCCTCAGCAAGAAAGCAAACAGTTTCAGGGGTAGCTCTGCCTGGTAGTGTGGCAAAGTTGTTTAACTCTATCTCTGGGAGAGAATAGAGTATCTCATAGTTAGGCCTGTCTCTGGTGATGAGCAGACCTTGTACAGTTTAGTCTGACACTTGGGAAAGGGCAGGCTGGTGTGGGTATGTGTATGTGAGAGGACCTAACCTAATGGGTAGTCAATAAAAAGCCGGTTTGTACCTGAAAGCATTAAAGAAAATTCAGACCACACTCTGAAGCCATAACTAGTTTAAATTTATGTGCCTCAGCCAGGGTTCTCCTTTGGCTACCTGAAGACCTGTGCTTCTGATCTGTTCTTTGAAACCAACCCGTAACTAAATAAATCATCTTTGCTATTTATTAGGATTGCGAAATTCCAGGTGGGGCCTAGAGAACTCCTAGAATTACAACTGATCTCCAGATGACAGAGATCAGTTCCCTTGGAGAAAATGGCTGCTTTGGAGGATGGGCTTTATGGCATTAAATCCCTCAAGGTCTCCCCTCACCAAAACCCACCTTCCCCATGCTCCGCCCAGGAATTTTCCAGCCTGGAGCTGGAAACCCTATCATTTATATACAGTGCCTGCCTCAGTGATCTCCATGTTTACGCTTGCACCCTTAAGAACATCTGGTAACTGAGGGGAAGGTTTACACTTTAAAACAAACATGGTCCCCCAAAATCATAAGGGGCTGCGTGGGTTCACTCAGTTGGTAGAAAAGGCCTGTCACAGTAAGAAAAATCAGTAAATCTTGCACACTGTTCCTTACCATCTCCAAACTGCACGTCCAATAAGAGAGTTCCCTTATTCTCCCCTAGAGGACATAAATGGGAGAGAAGGTTGGCAGTAAGTACAAACAAAGGCTACTAATAAGTCAATTTAATACAATGACACTCACTCAGTGGCTCTCTAGAGCCATATGTGGCTGTTCGACATACTGCCTGTTGCTCTTCCCCAAAGTGGCACACTTCCCATGTTCTAGAGAGGTCGGCAAGGTCATTACCTGGTAAAACTTGTGGGTGGCAGGTGGTTCCTACCTCAAGACTGCTCCTGCTGGAGGGACTGGAGGGCAGGTGAGCTGTGGGCCTCCTTCCAGGGATGGAAGTAAAGGTCTATTCCCTCCAACAACGCCCCACCCTTCTTCACAGCCTCTGCACTCCCATCCTAACTCCTGGGCAGCCACTGAGAAGAGAGCAAGCAGACCACAGAGAGTACACCCACCTCAACCACAGCAGCTACCCAGGAAAAGAGCAAGCTGGCCATAGTGTAGTGGTACTCCCCTTTCTCCACAGCCAGCTGTCCCTCCTCTGGGCACCCTGGCAATCTCACTCTCACCCAGCATCCTCATGCTGAGGAGAGACCAGGAAGAACGCGGAGTGGGAAGGCAGAGAGCTATCTCTCCAGATAGCTAATGTTCAACAGTGAGGGAAAAAAGAGATACAACCTTACATTCACTCAGATACTCCAGTAATTTAAACAATTACCTTTTGTTATATAGAATCATAGAGTTGGAAGGGATCTCCAGGGTCATCTCGTCCAACCCCCTGCGCAATGCAGGAAATTCACAACTACCCCCCCCCCCCCAAGGGACTCCTGCTCCATGCCCAGAAGATGTATTGGGTGGGGCAGGGAATGGCATACAGTAGTCATGTGGCCCTTTTGGTTGCTGTCAATTGCAAATGTGAGCTGCAGAACATGTAATTAATAAGCATCCTCAAGTTGGTGACCCTCAAGGGGTTTTGAAGGCAAGAGGCAAGCAGAGGTGGTTTGCCAGTGCCTTCCCCTGCATAGCAACCCAGGTCTTCTTTGGTGGTCTTCCATTTAAGTATTAACCATGGCCAACCCTTCTTAGTTGCTGAGCTCAGGCTAGTCTGTGGCTATCAAATGCCCCTGACCTAATACATACGGATCTGCAATAAACATTTTGAGTGAGTTACAGTTCTTAATGTTTTTCATTGCAACTCATTTAAGCACAGAATGCTAGGGTGCTGCCCTCACACAATTTCCAGAATCCGATTCCCACTTACCTAAGAGACAGAAAGGAGCTGGGTATGTTTAGCCTGGAGAGGAGACGTCTGAGAGGTGATATAACCGTCTTCAAGTACCTGAAGGGCTGTCATAGAGCGGATGGGGCAGAGTTGTTTCCTGTTGCCCCAGAACGTTGGACCAGAACCAGTGGCTTAAAATTAAATCAGAACAGTTTTCAGCTAAACATTAGGAAGAACTTCCTGAAAGTTAGAGTGGAACAGGCTTCCTCATCAGTGGAACAGGCTTCCTCAGGAAGTGGTGGGCTCTCCTTCTTTGGAGGTTTTCAAACAGAGGCTAGATGGCCATCTGTCGGGGTAGAAAATAGTAAAATCAGTAAAAGTCAGTTTTTTCATCTTGGTCAGTAATCTGTCAGTTTTTTTAAAAAAAAAATTGGTCAGTAAAGTCAGTATTTCTTTGATTTTTGTGAATGCAGTTTGTATGTGTGTGTTTTTTCATTACCACATCTGGGGGAAACACGATGACTTCCCAGTGAGAAGACAGATTGTTTTTAGTTCAGTTATGAAGTACTTTGAGGATTTTGTTCCTAAGAGTAAAAGTGATTTTGGTGAAATCTTCCACAAAGTATAGAAACATAATTAACCTCTTAAAACATGAGACAATGAAAGCAGGGGTGATTTTTTTTTTTGCACAAGTGTCCGCTTTACAAAGTTCACTGGCGTGTTCCATAAACGAGAGCCTTTGGTGCATGTGATGCACAGTGAAGTTAAAACACTCACAAGAACCATAATGAATTATGTTTGTAAGAGTTCAGCACCATTGTCTCTTGAAGCCTTCAGTGATGAGCAGTACATACCTGTGAGAGAAGTATATCAGTGAAAGTAGAATCTGTGACGAACTTTATGTATAGCTTTTAATATGTTTTCTGTTTTATTATCTACCGTATGTGATTATTTTAAAAGGGAATCTTTTTTTGCCTTAAATTTTGTACAGTAATGAAAACATCGTCCTATCTTCATTAAAAAATTCAATAAAAAGATGTGTGATCCTTTTATCTGGATCACATCTGGCTATGGGGCTGGCTGTGGGGATGGTGGAGGCCAGATAATAATAGTTTCAGCTGACTGGTGGGGAGTGAAATTGACAAGGGAATCCCAAGGGGCTTCCCAGAGGGAAAGAAGGCATTTTAACATGCTGCCTTTCCCTCTTGTATGTAACGTGGGGAGGGCAGCGTGCTCTGTAGCCACGCATGTCACAGGTTTTGGTTGTAGGCGTGGCTAACTCAGGAGCCTGCCGGAACTCCGTCCCTATGCATTCCTGCCCAAAAATAGCCCTGGGTCTGGCCCATGGATGCTGGCACTATTTTAGAGCTGAATTTGGCCATTTAAAAATGCTGTGATGGCCCAGTTCAGCTCTTGAAAAGACACGAGTGGGGACAAGATTGCCTAGTCCCCCCACGCTATCTTCATGGAATTTTTAAAAGGCTTTGCTAAGCTCTAAAACATTGTTTCCCAATTTGTGGGGTAGGAACCAAAGTGAGTTGTGAAACCTCTGAAACTGGGTTGCAGCCCTCTCCCTACTAGCTCTTCCCATTGTTCTCTTGTATTTTGGAAAGCAAGATCTGACCCTGGAAACAGTCTCTTCCATGTCATACATTAGTTGGTATTTTTTCTCAACCCTGACTGTTCACTGGAAGGCCAGATACTGAAGCTGAAGCTCAAATACTTTTGCCACCAAATGTGAGAAGGGAGCACTCACTGGAGAAGACCCTGATGCTGGGAAAGACTGAAGGTCAAAGAAGAAGGGGATGGCAAAGTATGAGATGGTTAGACAGTGTTATCCATGCAACAAACATGAAATTAAGCAAACTGCAAAGCACAACAGAAGATAGGAGGGCCTGGTGTGATGTGGTCCATGGGGTCGCGAAGAGTTGGACTCAACTGTGCGACTGAACAACAAAAATGTAGATGTTGATATAGCAAAACGTGTCCTGATGGTTACTAGAGTGAGTTTCATAGAATCATAGTGCGGATTACAGGGAGTAATGGAGAAGGGAGGGTGGTCAAAGGCTGGAATGTAACCTCCATATGCAAAGGCTGTATATGTAAGAAAGCCACTTGGGGTAAGTAGTAGTGGGCTGCACCCTTTTTGTGCGATTTGTTGGTTTCTCAAAAACATCCGGTTAGCCACTGTAGAAAACAGAGTGCTGAACTAGATGGGTGGCAAGGTTATAGTTTGCCTAGGGCACCATTGAGCCAGCCCTGGAATGGGTCACTATACCAACTAAATCTGGACTTGGGGTTCACCATACCAAAAAGGTTGGAAACCACTGCTCTAAAATGGTGTCAGTGTTCACAGGTTGGACCTACAGATGTTGTAACATCTAGTTTGGCCAAGAGATGTGGGTGATGAGGATAAGTTTACCTGTTAAAATCACCCTTCTGCCCTGTTCTGCAGCCAACATACAGTTGAAATTGGTAGCTTTTTGCTGAGAAGGAACAATCACACTGGGAGATTAAGCAGACACCAAGAACACAACCTAAGTGTGGCCGCTCCCATACTGTCTTTGAAGGGAAAACAGGAGCTTACAACTGTACATACATCACACTGAGGGTCCCACATCCAAGCCCAACTTTTTTTCTTCTTGGTTCTAATAATAAATCATTTATTTTTCAGGGTTTTTGGAGCAGAGACAAGCTCATGAAGAAACAGCTTGAAAAAGAAGAAACATCAGGGGTGTTTTCTTGTGCAAACTTTCCAAATGGATGAAAAGGAATTTTGTTATGAGCTGCCAACTGTTAGAAACTCTGGAGGGCTTCTGTGAAGTTACAAGATGACCCAGCCAGTTGTGGAAACTTTGGGATGAAATACATTCAGGGAAGAAGAAAAGAACTGTGAACTGATGTAAATAGAAACGTTTTCAGAAACATTCCCTCATGTGCTTACCTAAGGAGCAGATTTTTTACTGACGGCTTCTCTAATATGTTTAGCCAAGCCTGGCTGTTGAAGGCTCAGTTTCCCAATTTGTGTTCAGTTTTTCCATTGGAGATAAGTCCTTTGACCTTTTCATTCTATACATTTGTCTTAAAAGGTACTCACTGATTCCAAAGGAAAACAATATTCCATGTACACAACTGTGGACGTACATTTTCACTTTCCACATAGGAAGGCATAAACTGCCATCTCTTTTCTGTCTCTGTGGTTAATCACAGACAATTTGCTGCTTCTTGCCAGCCTCCCCTGCAGTCTCCCAATCTTTTTCCAAATTGAAGAAAGAATCCTAAGCTTCTACTTAGGCAGGGGTCATTTCGAGCAGGAGCTATGGGGAGCTCAGCTCCGGGAGTTGGTGCCAGCCCCCCCCCCCATGAGGGAATGCCTGTTTGTGTCATGGCTGCAGCAAAATGACCCCGTCCCCTGGAAAGGTCCTTGTTCCTCTGACCAGCCTTCTGAAGGCTTCAGCCACCACTGAAGCTATTCTCCCAGAATAGTGGTATTTCTGAGGCTTGGATTAGTAGCTGTCTCCTCTGCCAGCTCTCTCTCTCTCTCTCTCTCTCTCTCTCTCTCTCTTTCCTTCCTTCCTTCCTTCCTTCCTTCCTTCCTTCCTTCCTTCCTTCTCCCTTTCTTTATCCCTTTCTTTCCTTCTGACATACTTCCAGTGATGTCAGGTGGTTTAGCATATGCAAATGAGTTATGCTAATGAGCTTTTGCATCTCTTTTTCTATGAAATGACCCCTGCACTTAGGGATATTGAGTTTCACCCAATGAGTCCCTTCTGCTAACTGGTCAGATGGAGAAAGACAGAGGCTGAAACAACAAGTACAAGTTCACTGTGAAGACAATCTAGAAGCACCACTGGGGCCTGATTTGGATTGGGACCATAGGCGTCAACTTCAGGGGGGCTGGGGGACTGGAACGCCCCCCCCTGAACTTTTCCAGGAAGCGCTGAGCCACTGCCCCAAAGACAATGGCCTGTGATGTCTCTGTCCCAGCCCCAGCCCCCCCCCCCCCCGGAAATTGGAAAGTCTACATCCTTGATTGGGACCATAGAGCCTGGGGAGGGGGAGCTCCTGCTTCCCCCAATTTGCCATTTTCCCTATCCAAAAAAGCACGGGGGGGTTATGTGCCCCATGGGGGGACTGCATGTACGCTGAATGTTTGCATGTGCAGTCCTCTCAGTGTGCAAATAATACCCCCAGAGCTGTTTTGGGGAAATGATGTGGGGGGAGGCAGGAGTGCTTCTCCCCACCCACCCCCATACACACTGTGGTCCTGAGGCCCCTGCAGTATTTCTAAACTGACATCCCAAAGGGAACTTGAAGTTGTTAAATGTAAGCTGTAGTTCTGCCCTTAGAGAAAGGGAGTTTATTGGATCCAACCTAGTATTTTTAGTTTCAAAGTACATATTGAGGATGCCTTGTAGGGCTGCCAGCTGCTGATTTGACAATAGAGTTTCCAGCGATTCCTATAGCCAACCTCCAGGTGGGGTCTGGGGATCTCCCGCTTTTACAATTGATCTCCAGCTGACAGAGATCAGCTCCCCTGGAGAAAATGGCTGCTTTGAAGGGTGGCCTCTATGGCATTGAACCATGCTGAGGCCCCTCCCCAAACCGCACCCTCTCTCGGATCCACCCCCAAAGTCTCCAGGTATTTTCCAGCCCAGACTTGGCAACCCAATCTGGTGGAGGGGACACTGTGTCCAGTGGCACAACAAATGGTTTGTTTGTGGAAGGTCCCAGACTAAAATAACTTGGGTAGCAAGTGCAGGGCAAGATCTTTCCCTGAAATCCTAGAAAGCTGCTCCAAGTGAGAGCAGACAATGCTGAGCAAGATGGATTGATTATCTGATCTCAAGGGCATAGGCTTTCCAATTTCCCGGGAGGGGGGGCCTGGGGCTGGGCCAGAGACATTACAGGCCATTGTCTCTGGGGGAGGCTCAGCATGTCCTGGAAAAGTTCGGGGGGGGGGGCTCCCCTGAAGTTAACGCCTATGTCTGATCTGGCATAAGGCAACCAGAGGGTGGGGTTAATTTATATTGGGGAAACAGCGGTGGGGGGAGAAGTGGACCCTACCTCCTCCGTATCCCTTCTCCTGACCTTCATGTCTATTCTGGAGTCAGGAAGGGAAAGATTTGATCATAAAATCTTTAACTGCCTGGGGGGAAATAATTTGCTGATGACACCTATCAGCATTGCTTAGATGTAATTACATAACATTACCTCCTGTGTAAGTTTACTCAGGCATAAATCCTATTTAATACAATGGGGTTGGCTCCAAGGTAAATATGCAGTAGATCTGATCACGTGTGACTGTTACATTAATGCTTACTACACAGACTGTTCAGCGCAGACATACCAAACAGTTCCAGCATTCTTTCAAAACAGGTGACTTAAATAAGGTAACTGTGACAGTTTACACCCATGAGGCTCAGTTGAGTCACAGTCCTGCAGGGTGTACCTCACGTCTGTGCTTTACTTGCGGCCAAACTAGATGTGATGTCATCCTCGTGGCTGCCACAAGGATGCTGACACCAGTTTGAAGTAATTTTAAAATGCTGTGAGGGCACAACATGGTGGACTGAGGTGTACTTGTCCCTCTGCCATCTTACCAAGTGCTCAAATGCACACACACACACACACACACAGCTGTTTTGGCTGTTAAAAAGGCACTAGAGGGAAGAAAAGAGCTCTGTGCTGCATGCCCAATCAGGAACATGCCCTCATGGCATTTTTAAACGCCTTTACAATAATGGTTGCCTGGTGGCATCCTCATGGCAGCCATGAGAACACAGTTGTGCCTAGTTTGGTCCTTAGCCATTAATAGTGCTGTTAAGATGCTGAGCTGCAGACCAGGTGATTTGTAGTTCGGCAGTTCGAGACCTGAGTTCTGTATGATGGAGTGAGCTCCTGGCCCCAGTTCCTGCCAACCTAGCAGTTGGAAAGCAAGAAATTGCAAGTAGATAAATAGGTACCACTTCGGTGGGAAGGTAACAGCATTCCGTGCCCCTTAGCGTTTAGTCATGCCGGCCTCATGACCACAGGAGAAGTCTTTGGACAGCGCTGGCTTGGAAACGGAGATGAGCACTGCCACCTAGAGTCAGATTTGACTGGCTTTCAAGCAAGGGAAACCTTTTAGTGATGAGAAATGAATAGGATGTACTCATGACTTCATAATTGTGGATGTTTTCCAATTAAAAATTATTTTGCCTCTTATTTGCCATCAAGTCACAGCAGACTTAGGCAACCCTATGGGGTTTTTGAGGCAAGAGACGTTCGGAAGTGGTTTGCCATTGCCTGCCTCTGCATCATGACCATGGTATTCTTTGGTGGTCTCCCATCCAGGTGCTACTGACCAGGGCCAGGTCTGCTTAGCTTCTGAGATTTGGCTAGTCTGGGCTATCTGGGTCAGGACAGGAGGTCCTATCATTATCAAGCCTGGAAGTTATATTCATCATAAACTCAAGATAATTTGTCCTATGACATTTGGCAATGAGAATTGACTAGGGGGAGAGTATGCTCACTAAATTTTAGAGAAATTCTTGTCAAGAGTGCCTGATTCTATAGCAGATAAAAATGTCTTATTTGAGTGAGGTATTCTTCTTATAACCATTATTAGGGGGAAACTTTCATGACATTGCTTTTTGTTTTCACTTGTTTATATAAATGTCAAATAAAATCCATTCATACATTCAATTTTATTTTCAGCATTTTTGTGAGACTATAAGTGCTGCTGCTTATATTGCCATGGACTTTCAGCTGTTCCATCACATTTTCTCTTGTTTATATTTTAATATTCCTAGTGTTGTCCTGTTTATATAGTATGTATTTCATATCGAACAGCAAGGATCAAAAGGTATCCAACAACTCAGTCATACCAGGAATGAAAGCAACTGAAATTTTTTAACCAGTGCTGTCTCTCTGAGGGAACTCAGACCACCACAGCTGCTTTTCCTACAGGTATTCTGTACCTAACTGCTTCAGTTTATTGCGGCCTTGAATCCAGTGCAAAGTAACTCCAGTCTAACCCTATTGTTTCTTAATGGATTGAGACTGTAGTACAGCTGCAAAGGATCACACTGTAACCCAACATATTTGCTACGAAATGCTTTTCATTTTGTAGTATTTGGCACCCATAAATGTAGACAGTTATGTATTGTTTATTTAAATTGTTTTTACACTGCTCTCTGCCAGTGGCACTTGAGGCATACAGATGCTTATGAAAACAATATCAAAACAATACAGGTTGCCAGGTTTCTCCTGGCAACCGACGGGGGATGCGGGGGGACTTACCAGGAGCAGGAGGGAGACCCAGCCGACACTGCAGCAATGTGTCTTATGTCACTTTTGATGTGACCCAGAAGTAGGGTTGCCAGGTCCTATCGTTGGACTGGCGGGGGGGACGGGACATTCTGGGACTGGGGATGAGCGTCACAATGTGCCTACGTAAACAGGAAGTCATGTAGGCATGTTAGGGATGTTGCGGGGAGCGACGCTCTGGTTTTGGGACAAAACTCTATGGTAAAATTCACTTCAAATCATAGAATTTGCCCCAAAAAGAGTGTGTTTCCCCCACATCACTTCCGGTTTTCGTAGGCATATCACAATGATTTCTGGGTTCTTGCCTGAAAGAGGGTGACTGCGGGGAGGAGCACTGGAAACTGGGGGACACCCGCCTGCACCAGGGGGTCTGGCAACCCTTCCTGGAAGCGATGTCATCACATAATGATGTTGGGGCAATGCTCTGGTATTTGGGCAAAAACTCTTAAGGTAAATTTGGCTTCTACCGAGAGAGGGGATGTATTTTACCCAAGGGGGTGGCAGCAACAGTGAAAGGGAGAGCAATACAGTGGCTAGTCTTGCACCACAACATGATGGAGGTCAAGACAGCTGTAAGTGGAAATGTACAGGCAGTGTTGGGCCTGGCTAGGGTTGCTAAGTCTGTTAGAGATGCCAGTGGTTGACCCCAATGTGCTGACATCACCAGAAGTGACATCGTGCACGGTGCTTACATCACCCAGAAGTGATGTAGGCATACTAAGGAGGCAACATGCTGGTTTTTGGGCAAAACTCTATGGTCTCAAACCAGAGTTTTGCCCAAAAAACAGTGTCACCCCCTGCATGTCCACATCACTTCCAGGTGACGTAGGCACGGGGTACAACATTGTTGTTTGGGGGGGATTTCCTCCTGCCAGCCAGCTGGCCGGCAGTGGGCAGGAACCCGCAAAACCAGGCAACCCCCCTTCCCAAACTGGGGAATGGCAACCAAAGGCCCAGCTGAATGTTGGGACATCACCAGTCTGAAAGCATGCCATAAAAGGCAGTTGGCAGTCTTCTGCAGTTACAAATAGCAAAAAACTTGCAGCAGATCACCTTAGCTTCCAAGAAACTTGTCTATCATTACTACACTGTCTATAATAAGCTTTGAAGGAACACCCGGCCTTAGGGCTGCCTGGTTCCCACCAGGGCCAATAGATCCCCTGCCCCCAGATCTCGTTTCCTGCCACTGCTTCTGCAGCCAGCACAAGAAAAAAAGATTTTAAAAAATGTGGCCTATATATCTTTCTTGACTTCCAGCTAAAACTGACTGATTCCCCCTCCCCCCATATTTGTTGACTTGGTCACAGATGCTTGAGACCAGCGGGCCGAAATCAGTGGCAGGAAATAGGCACATATCTTAAGCACGTATATATTTTAAAAAAGGTATTTAAAACATGATGGTGAATGCGTTCTTTCATTACCATTTTATTTCAAAAGTAAAAGGGAAAACACAATGTAATTTAACTAGCAATTTATTACCTTCAAAATATAGACAAGTC
Organism: Lepidodactylus listeri; assembly: GCA_029233225.1. Classification (NCBI taxonomy): domain Eukaryota; kingdom Metazoa; phylum Chordata; class Lepidosauria; order Squamata; family Gekkonidae; genus Lepidodactylus; species Lepidodactylus listeri. The sequence continues at coordinate 29,205,601 of JARCFY010000005.1, forward strand.
TTATAAATACACGCAGACTCTAAATTACTTAAAAATAAATTGAGTATAAATAATTTGTTCCACACCTCAATGGATATGACAGATTATAGGATTAGGAAATTGCTATTTCTACCACCACCTGCTATAATAGCTTTTTAAAGACAGTTGAATATTTAGCCCTTCAAGTATATTTGGTTTTTCTGCAGTTTATGTAAATGACTAATAGCTTAGTTTAAAAGACATTTGGTTCCTTTGCCTCATAACAATCCACAAAAAGGCAATGCAAGGGGTCCTTAATGTATTATTGTCCCCCATTCAAAAGACGTGCTGATTATATGGTCCTTATCTTTTTTAAAAAAAAACCCTGAACCATATGTACAAACCAGTTTATATGTGCTTTTTAAAAATCCTGACACCAGACTGGGGCATCTGTGAGCAATGACTTTCATGGACTTCAAAGATCTTGTACACACCATCAATTGGATTAGAATTTGGTTCCACAACATTGGCTTACTTGGGACCCAAAAGAATTTTCAATTACTCTGAATTCAGGGTGAAGACTGGATTTGGAGAATGGAGAAGGAAGGGTGGATTTGAGTGAGGTGGTGAAGAAATCGTTGTCTTGTGGAAACTTGTTGCTTGATTTTTAACTGTATACCCCAATCCATCTTTGGAGTGCACGGGAGGTTCACCTGGCACCTACTTTACTGTCTTGTAGGTGCCAGGCTTCTAACTGAAGTGTTCCATCTTCTTTAGCTGCTTTCATAGTCCATGGCTAGCCTAATGACTGTTTTATAAATATCATTTTAGGCAGCTGAATGTTGCGCTGATATTGATTTTTAAATGATTTTAGTGTGTTTGTTTCTACCTTGTGAGCCACACCTCCGAAGACATGGAACGTAATAAATTAAACATTAAATAAATAAATAATGAAATAAATAAAGGCAGGATCGGGGCTAAGAATGCAACTCTGAATCAGATGGCCAGTGCAGTGCACTTTGACAAATTGCCTATCCATCAGAGAGCATGAGACTGAATGTCTAAATCCAGATACCCATTCTGGGCAAACATGTACAGGCAGACTCTTCCATAGAGTTTGCTGCTATACATGAGGACGGGTGAAAAGGAGGAGGAGGAGGAGGAGATTGGATTTATACCCCGCCCTTCGCTCGGAATCTCAGAGCGGCTTACAAACTCCTTTCTTTTCCTCTCCCCACAATGGACACCTTGTGAGGTAGGTGGGGCTGAGAGAGCTCTGACAGAAAGTGCTCTTTCAAGAGCAGCTGTCAGAACGATGGCTTGCCCAAGGTCATCCAGCAGGTGCAAGTGGAGAAGTGGGGAATGAAACCTGGTTCTCCCAGATTAGAGCCCGCGCACTTAACCACTACACTGAGAAGGATTTATCCTATAAATCAAGTTGTCAGTGATTCTGAGGGATTTCTCTACCATTCTTCTGTGACATATGTGGCCAAGAACACTTCTGGATTTCTTGCAGGCATTTTTAGCCTATTGAATTTTGCTGTCTGGTGTGGTGCACTGTGATCCAGATTATATGGGATAATCCATTATGGATGCTGCTTGTCCTTTTCTCAAGGCACAGGGTTGGAACAGATGAGGTGTATGAGGGCTGCTATGTTTTTTTCCCTTCCTTAGAAAACTAAAAAATCCTTCCAAGATTTTTTAAAAATTCAGCAGTTTGGTGTCGGTTCTGGAGAATTCAGGTAGTTCAGGTTTCTGTCTATGGTCTCAGTGAGCTGTTTAAAAATTTGGAGAAATTTGCATTGCTTCATGTCACTGCTGAAAGAATCAGACGGTTTGTCTGATGCTTCCTCTATAGTCTTCTTGTTGTTCAAAGCCTGAAAATGTTACAAAATCAAAACGGTGAATTTATATATATGAATTTAAAGCAAAGCTAAAACTTCATTGATATCACTCTTTAAGCATTTTAAACAATACATAACAATAATTAACAGCATATAGAAAGCACTTCTGGAGGGTCTAAAGAATTGCATACACCCTGCCTTGTTGCTAACATAGTCCAGGGAAAATTTCCATCCAGATTGCACACACACCTTAGCCCTGAAAAACATACAGAAAAGCTGTTCTAGAACTTTTCCCTCTTAGGATATTGTTTATGAAGGTGCAGGTGGCAGTGTGCCCAAAATACAGCCACTTACCATGTCGTTTTCTTTTTGTAACTAAAAAAATACCTGGGGTATAAGAATCCCAGAAATCAACGGATTTTGGCATTGGTGTTGCATGTGCGTGTTTTACCTCTGCTCATGTAATATTAGGGCACACAAATACACTATGTGTTTTCCCTCCACAAAGACACTGATACTGGGACACCTTTTAAAATTGCTTTGCAGAGACACAGTCTGTCCTGATAATCTGATGGCCCTTCCTGATAAACTGGAGAAAGAACACTTGCTTTACTGCAGAGTGATAGGTTCTGGGTGCAGAAAAATACCCCAGATGCAAAAAACCACTAGCCATTATAAACGTTTGGTTTCCCATTAACATTTATGAACATCTGTTAATATAGGGCTGCCTTAGGTTCAAAACATAGGATTTGTTGTTTCAAACTGAAAATTGGATTATAGTTTTATAAAGGCACAGAAATGGCTGAAATTATTCGAAACCAGAAAAGGAGAGGTGACTCTGAAAAGACACGTTGTGTCTTGGATTAAGGTGGGTAGCCATGTTTCTCTGTAGCAGTAGAAAAGAGCAAGAGTTCAATAGCACCTTAAGGACTAACAAAATATGTGGCAGGGTATTAGTTTTCGTGACTCACATAAGTGTATTTAAGGAGCTCCTGGACGCTGTGTCATGTATAAAAGTGTGTTTTTAGGCTAGATTCAAGTAGGTAGCCTGGTTGGTTTGAATCAGCAGAATCAAGTTTGAGTCCAGTGGCACCTTTAAGACCAAAAAAGTTTTATTCTGGGTATAAGCTTTCTTGTGCACCCAACACTTCTTCAGATACACGTGATAGCGTAAATCACAGTAGAGGTTGAGCAGGAGGATCTATATGAGAACAAAGTGGGCATCTTGGTTTGTTGGAGGCCTTGGTATCAGAATCCAAGTTACTGTTAAGTAGTTTGTCATTGCGAGTGAGAAGTTAGTTTAGGTTAGTGGGCTGTCTGTAAGCAAGAAAAGGTTGGCCCCCCAGTGCCTGGGTGAGGGGGTGACATTTGTCTTTACAGTAACATGGGCTCTGGTACCAAGGCCTGCAACAAAACAAGATGCCAACTTTGCTCTCATATAGATCCTAGCAACACCACCACTGGACCCAGCAACATCAGCCACACCATCTCAGGTTCACACTCTTGCTCATCCTCTAATGTGATTTATGCCTTCATGTGTCAGCAATGCCCTCCCACCCTCTACATTTCACCCTCTGTTTGTCCCTCTACATTGGACAAACAGGCCAGTTCCTTCATCAAAGAATAATTAGACAAAAGTCAGAAATTAGAAACCGCAACATTCAAAAACCAGTGGGGGAACATTTAAACTTTCTAGGACATTCAGTTGCTGACCTAAGATTAGCAGTTCTTTTATGAAGCAATTTCAAAGGGAGATTAGAAAGAGAGACTGCTCAATTGCAATTGATAATGAGTCTCAAGGCAATGCATCCTCCTGGACTGAATTGAGACCTAGGTTTCCTGTCTCATTACTAATGCTAGTATCTCCACACCTACTACCCCTCTGCATATCACACTTAATCTAATCAGGCCTGCTATTGTCATTCACCTGCTATTATCGTTTGCCTGCTATTGTCATTTGGCATCTGAAATCACTCCACTCTGCAAGATATATGGGCAGAAGGACTCACATTAGCTGTGTCTGAAGAAGTGAGCAGCGACTCATGAAAGCTCCTACCCTGCTACAAATCTTCTTAGTCTTTAAGGCACTGCTGGACTCTTACTCTTTTCTGTTGCTATAGACAGACTAACATGGCTAGCCATTTTGATCTAGCTCGACCCTAATTAGCCCTTCCCGGCAACACCTTCCCCACCCTCTACTATATGTAATGGTTGGTGACTTCTGTTTCAGTGTATATGAAGAAGTGTGCATGGACACAAAAATTTATACCCAGAATAAAACTTTGTTGGTCTTAAAGGTGCTACTGGACTCAAACTTTGTTTTCGGGCCGTGTGTATTTTGGTACTTTGAAACACAATTCTGCCACAAAAACACCCCAGATTTTGGGGGGAGATGGGATATTTTTCTACCCCAAGATACAGTGGAATTTGTATAGTATTGTTAAACTGCTTTGGGTTCTCACTGGGATATCAATAACACTGTTTTCCTCTGACTAATTTCTGCTTAAATTATGACATTCCAGTTTTGACAGAGTAGCTATAAACTGTGGTTTACAAATAATACAGGTATTTATAGTAGTTTACAATATCAGACACATTGGCTATGATATTTGTAACTGCAATGAACTATTTGTATTTATTAACAAGACATTCTATTATCCTAGATAATAATAAGGTGGGTCCCACCACCACTGATTTCCACTAATGGAAAGTCTGGGGGGGGAGTGGGTGTGATTTCCCCTGATTGTATCCTCCTGCTGCAGCCCTCCGATTCCTCCCTCAAGCTCGTCCTAGGCTGTGGTCACATGGCCCCTTTAAATCCGGGAGCCCTCCCGGATTAAAGGGGCCGCATTTTTTTACCTCGGGTTGGGATAGCTGCCTGGTAAGTTTAGGGTTCCCCCCCTTTTACACTTGGGCGCTTGAGTGGCCAAGCGCCCAAGTATAAAAGGGGGGGGGGATGGCGGACGGGACCATCTGGACAGCCCTGCTCTCGCAATGATTGCAAGAGAGGGCTGGCCAGATGGCTCAAATGTGGGTTCCTTGCATGACTCCCGGGAAAACAGTCGATTTTTCCAGGGTCGAAAAATGCAGGAGGAACCCGCATTTGAGCCCACTTCGGTGCAGGACTAGCCCCGGCCTTTGTAGACGGTCCCTTTATATGCGGGAGGAAACAGCCCTTCCTCCGGCCCTAGAAGTCTCCTGCTCCCTCAGAAACAGCATTTCAGAGATCAGTGGACTGCAGTGGGCATGGGGAGGCAAAAGTTTCCATTCCACTAATGGAAATACCTTAAATTAGTAGAAATGATAGGTGGGACCAAACCTATTGGGTTTATTAGCTCTAAGGTTTAACTCAGCCTGTGGTTAAAAGCCTGTGGGTTTAATTCACCTGTTTTGTATTTTCTGCATTTCCTTGTTTGAAAGCACTATGAATTTCCTTGCATATTACCATAATGAAACTTGGCATGGGAACTTTAACTTAAACATAAAACTTTGTCATAAAATGAGCCTGATTCAGTAACCTGTTTTTGAAGTGAGGCAGGAAAGACATTAAATCCTTTTGTTGCTATAACTAACGAATTATTCAAGTTTGTACTGTCTACTCTCTGATAACAGGTTTATTTGTTATCAGATTTATTTGTTTAGATTACCTATTAATCTGTATTTACCCGAAACACTTGAAGCATTAAAAAATATTCTCAAAGACAGCTTGTATTTCTATACATCATTCTATAATACTTCTGTGTTTCCATACATCAACTAATACTTCAATACATCATTTTTCATATATGTATATATGAGGAAAAAAATCCAGATTTTATGAAAATTAGGACAGATGTTTTCATCAGAGGCCTCCAAATTTGTAAAATTGCAGGATTCAAAACAATATTCTAGGTACTTAAAAAAATTACCTGCATCATTTCATTGACAGTATTCAAAAGTTTGGGATAACCAACATTTTTGGAATACTTGATGTCTTCTGCATAAGATGCCAGAATTGTATGGATGGTTTCCATGCACATTGTCTACAGGAGATAAAAGCAATTCACACACAAAGAAGGAAGAAACATTAATTCCATGATGATCTTAAATTTCCATTAACACAAATCGAATTATAGAAACTAGTTGAAATACCTTTGACTGTCCTGTTATGCAAGCATTTTTTAGCGTATTTTCATTGTTAGGATTTGTAATGGTAAGATTTTCCATGGTACAATTGAACTTCTTCTATATAAAATAAAGAAAACATTATCAAAATAAGAAATAAAGAAAGCATTAATTGAATCAATGAACATAGTGCAACTGGAATTGTGTTAGGGTTTAATGATTGATCATTGCTGCTTGGCAGTCAACACTGGCAAATATCCATGGAACTGAAAGATATTCAAAGCAAGTGGAGATCAAGGAGAAGGAAGTACAGATGAACTGTGCCTCTGCTTCTTCTTGTTAGAACTCATGTGGTATTATACAACTCACGTGATACTATGCTGGCAGTATGCACCAACCCAGGCTGTAAAGCTGCAGCAATAGAATGGGTTCATACAGCTATAATAGGAATCATCACCATCAACTAGAGTCACCAGTGCTGGGTTGGGAAATACCTGGAGATTTGGGGGGTGGAACCTGAGGAGGGTGGGTATGACACGCGGCCTTCTAATCTGCCATTTTGTGGCATTCTCTGAGGAGACTGATCAGGCTCGACTTTAGTGTTCTGACCAGCTCCCTCCTCACTCTTACTCGTCTCTTCGGGGTTTGTTTTAAATTGCTTTATACGTAAGTTGAGGACTACTGCTAGATATCTTTGTCCTTGTTTTTAAGAGTCAGGCACTCAGGCTTTTTGGTTCAAAACACAACAGTACTTTATTTCCAGAACCAAACAGGGGATGGAGGATGTATATACAGTGGACACTTTGTTTCTGTATAGGCTGGCACATTTGGCTTAGATGATACTTAGGCAGTAGGCTATATTGTTTGCTGTTTCCTTAACCGTACATAAGCTCACTCAACACCTTCCTCAGTACACTCTCCTGTCCTGCTTAGGGGTTAGCCTTTTGGCTTTGGTTTCCTGTCCCTTAGGTCCCAACTGGCCACCAACCAGCTGTCCAGACTCTGCCAGTCTTTGCCTCAGCCCTCCCTTAACCTCCTATCTCAGGTTCCTCAGGAGTGATGTATTTTAGGTTTGTGACTGCTTATGTGTTCTGATTTTACTAGTCTGTTCACTGTCCCGTGAACCAGACTATCCAGCACCCAGTTATCTGCTTTAACTGGTATTTTTGGCTGCTCACACAGAGCTACAGAGAGACACTCAGAATCCTCACAGAGCTACCAAGAGACTGTTCCCTCACAGACTCTCACTCTCTGCTCTCTCTCCAACTGTCAGACCCAAACTGTCAGTTGTGCCCATTAAGTGTCAGTCCCTGAGTGTCAAGTGAGTCATGTGACTCAGCAGTGTTCCTTGTTGACAGGCTGCTGGTCCCAGATCTTTAATTCCGTCACAGTGGGGTTTGGGGCAGGGAGGGACTTCAATGGCTTATAATGCTGTAGAGTCCACCTTCCAAAGTGACCAGGGACTTCAATGGGGTATAATGCCATAGTCCCCACCATTTTCTCCAGGCAAACAGATCTCTGTTGCCTGGAGATCAGTTATCATCCCAGAAGATCTCCAGTTATCACCTGGAGGCTGGCAACCCTGCCATCAACTAATGCAGCATTTCAAAGCGAAGAGACTGCATGGCACAGAATTAAGTTAAGAAATAGTATGGCATACATCTGAGTGTTCTGAAAGAACTCAAATGTGAACTTGTGGATCTCCTGACAAAAATATGTAATCTTTCCTTAAAATCTGCCTCCATTCCTGAGGACTGGAAGGTAGCGAATGTTACTCCTATCTTCAAAAAGAGTTCAAGAGGAGATCCGGGTAATTACAGGCCAGTCAGTCTGACGTTGATACTGGGTAAGTTGGTGGAAACTTTTATTAAGGAAAAAATTAGTAGGCACATTAATGAACAAAGTCTATTGAGGAAGACTCAGCATGGGTTCTGTAAGGCAGGGGTGGGCAATTGTTTTGGCTCAGGGGCCGCTTTGTGGAAGCGGAGGTTAGTGGAGGGCCGCACCTTTTAAAATGATTGCATTCATTAGTTAACTTTGCATTTCAGAAAAGGTATAAATTGTATCATCAAAATCCATAAATATAACTTAAATAAAATAGTGGTAGTTTTATTCAATTTGTTTATTGTGCTAATTTCATATCATCTATAGCTGCAAGCACATTTAATTTTAGAATCAGTTTAATGAGACAAATGTACCCTATCACACTTTTCTACAATTTTTTTGAAATCAGGAGTGAGATTGCTTGTTGAGATTCTCATCACAGCCTGCAAGTTAATGTCTGTCAAATGTTTGTTAATGTCTATATTTACTCTTGTTGATCTTCATGCAAGAAAAACTTTGCTCGCAAATATATGTAGACCCAAATATAGAGAACATTTTCCCAGCAAATTTCTCCATACATGGAAACTTTTCAGCAGACAAAGATTTGTAAAAGTCAACTAATGTCACAGCATTAAACATTTCTTTCACAGTGTGATCTGACTGCATGTCAGTAAGTTCAAGCTGCAGCTCCTCAGGTACTGACAGTGGCCAACTGTCTTGGCGGGCCGCAAAAAACTCTGTGGCGGGCCGCATGTGGCCCCCAGGCCACCATTTGCCCACCCCCGCTGTAAAGGAAGATCTTGTCTCACTAACCTGTTAGTGTTCTTTGAGGGAGTAAACAAACACGTGGACAAGGGGGACCCAATAGATGTTGTTTACCTTGACTTCCAGAAAGCTTTGGTAAAGTTCCTCATCAAAGGCTCCTAAGTAAGCTCAATAGTCATGGTATAAAAGGACAAGTCCTTTTGTGGATCAAAAACTGGCTAATTAAAAGGAAACCAAGAGTGAGTATAAATGGGCAGTTTTTTCAGTGGAGGGAGGTCAGCAGTGGGGTACCGCAGGGATCAGTACTCGGTCCGATGCTTTTTAATTTGTTTATTAATGATTTGGAGTTGGGAGTAAGCAGTGAAGTGGCTAAATTTGTAGATGACACGAAGTTGTTCGGGGTGGTGAGAACCAGGGAGGATTGGGAGAAACTCCAAAGGGATCTGTCAAGGATGGGTGAATGGGAATCAATGTGGCAAATAGGGTTTAATGTGGCCAAGTGCAAAGTGATGCACATTGGAGCCAAAAATCCTAACTATAAATACACGTTGATGGGGTCTGAACTAGCGGAGATTGACCAAGAGAGAGATCTTGGAGTCGTAGTAGATAACTCAATGAAAATGTTGAGACAGTGTGCGACTGCAATGAAAAAGGCCAATGCTATGCTGGGGGTTATTAGGAAGGGAATTGAAAACAAATCAGCCAGTATCATAATGCCCCTGTACAAATCGATGGTGCGACCTCATTTGGAGTACTGTGTCGCCACACCTCAAAAAACATTATACCATTGGAAAAAGTGCAGAAAAGGGCAACTAGAATGATAAAAGGGTTGGAACACTTTCCCTATGAAGAAAGGTTGGGGCGCTTGGGGCTCTTTAGCTTGGAGAGACGACGGCTGAGGGGTGACATGATCGAGGTTTATACGATTATGCATGAGATAGAGCAGGTAGAGAAAGAAGTCCTTTTCTCCCTTTCTCACAATACAAGAACTCGTGGGCACTCCATGAAATTGCTGAGCAGTTGGGTTAGAACAGATAAAAGGAAGTACTTCTTCACCCAAAGAGTGATTAACACATGGAATTCACTGCCAGAGGAGGTGGTGGCGGCTACAAGCATGGACAGCTTCAAGAGGGAATTAAATAAACATATGGAGCAGAGGTCCATCAGTGGCTATTAGACACAAAGTATAGATAGGAACTCTCAGTCTGGGGCAAGTGATGCTCTGTATTCTTGGTGCTTGATGGGGGTGGGGGGGCAACAGTGGGAGGGCTTCTAGTGTCCTGGCCACACTGGTGGAGCTTCTGAGGGCACCTGGTGTTTTTGGCCACTGTGTGACAGAGTGTTGGACTGAATGGGCCACTGGCCTAATCCAACATTGGCTTATTTTATGTTCTTATGTTAGTATTGTTGTGATACAAATGTATCTGAGAAATAACAGGAGGCCTTTGTACCACCCCCTGGACTGAAAATGGAGTATCTATAGGATATTCCAGGGGTGAGCAAACTTGCTCAGTGTAAGAGCCGCACAGAATAAACATCAGATGTTTGAGAGCCACAAGACATGAACAAATATTACCTGCTTTTATTGGAAAATAAGCAAATTTGCTTTTTATTAACATTAAGTGAGACTGCCAAAAATAATAACCAAAGGGGTAAAAGCAGATATTGATAACGATATCAATTTGCCCAATGATATTTGTTTGCTAATGATATTTAGCTTCCCCAGCTGCTCTGCAGGGAGCCACATAATATATGTGAAAGAGCTGCATGCGGCTCCTGAGCCACAGTTTGCCCACCCCTAGGATATTCCAAAAGACTGGTCACCTGCAGTGGTGCTCTGTTCTTCAGTAATAGGAAGTTTCATGAACCTGTGAGCTGTTTTGTTCTCTGTGGATGTATCTGCTAAGCAGCAGCAAAAGCTTTGCTTGTACATTCAGGCAGGCAGGCAACAGGGGAGGTGAAGAGAAGCAGAGGCTACAGCTTCCAGTCCCCCACTGGCAGCTAATTTGATTTGTAGATTGATAGGGTAATAAAGGCAGCGGCTCAGATGGGGAGGGATATACTGATATTGCAGCTAGCGGTGACAAGAGGCTGCTATGCTGGCCTTGTCTCTAGGTGGTGTTGCCAGGCTGCAGCTGGCAACTCCTGGGAGCATTTTGGGGTTGGTACTGACACACTGGTGAGATTTCCGTGTGCTGACATAACTTCCAGTAAAAACCAGAAGGGATGTCAGGAGATGCTCTATGGTTTGTAACTTTTTGTTTGCAATTCCTAGTGCATCTCATGATGTCACTTCCATTTTTTGCCAGAAATGACATCATGAGTCACATGTTCCCCAATCTGTTGCCCTTTTCTCCCGCCAGCCTTTCAAGTGCCAGCAGACAAACCTACTTGTAAGAGATGGCGTAAATTAGCACAAAGAAATTGTTTTCTATTGAAGCAACTATCTGATTTTTTTCCTAATGTGAGTAGCTTTAATTCTTATAGCTACAGTGCATTCCTAAACAGACTTACTCGCCATGAAGTCCACTGATTTCACTGGCCTTGGAAGAGTGAAACTCTGGTTCGAATTGCACTGTAAAGAACTTAAAGTGTATAAATATTACTTTTGCAGACCCTTGAAAACATTGCAACAGCATTCCCATAAGAACATGTTTCATAGATGTTTTAGCATAATGCTATTTGGAATAAGTTGTTTTTAAAGATTTAATCTATACCTATTAAGCAGAGTACCAAACACTTTTTGGGGTTGTTTTTCTGGAGAAAAGGATTGTTTTACTTCAGTCCCCCCCCCCCCCCCCCGCCCCCGGATATTCTCTAAAGCCAGTGCTGGAAACCAGAAAAGATGGGAGAAAAGTAGTAAATTCTTTTGCCAAACAAACTTTTGAGTAAATGGATTCCTTCCAGCACTGGGAACCTGGATGTTAATAGGCACACCAGGTCAGGTGACAACGACAGTCCAATCACTACCAACCCCCATTCTGCATGTCTTCCCGTGGAACTCCTAGCATTTGATTTTTTATTCTCTTTCAATGGCCTTAGTTTAGGAAGATTAAAGTATGAGTCCTGGATCTAAGTTTTGGGAGGTTTGCTCATTACATCTTTCAAGAAACTGCAGAGAATAAAAACTACAGTCCACCACACAGAGCATTTGCCTTGGAAAAATAATTTACTGCAATAATTTAGTGACTCCTCCTTTAGTCTGTTACTCAAAGAGATTCCATTATAGACAGTACTGTGTAGCGGCTTGAGCACTGAGCTCCGGCTTCAGGATCTCTACTTAGCCATCAAGCTGTTGGTGGTCTTTCTCATTAAAAAAACCCAAATCTCTAGCCAGGTTGTAGTGTAATATTTGCTGATCCTGCAGCTGGGCCTGATCAAAAGTTTGGAGTCCTTCATGCACTGAAACATCCTTTCTGTGTATGCTCAGGGGCACTGTTTCCTTGGGTCCTGGCAGGTGTGCGCTTTTGCCAGCCAGCCAGGCTCCGAAAGCCAGATCTTTTTAAAGCCTCAATCAAGGGGGGGAAATGCTACCAGGGGATAAAAACTGAGCAAAAGACATTCTCGTCGCTACACCTCCAGGCTTGCAACCACGAGTTAAAAGACAAACCAAAGGAGGGGCCCGAAGCCTACAGCGTGGGAGGCAACGTTTCACAAGAGTTTGCCGGGAGTCACCGCTAATGAAAGCGGTGGTGCGCCTGGAGTCCCCGGGAAACCACTCGCCGCTCCGCCTCCATAAAACTTATCCAAGCGGCAGCCGTGGGGAGTCCCCGCCTAAACCGACAAGCTTGCAGCCAAGCATCCTGTTTCTCTTCCCTCCGAGGCACTTTAAAGCGGAAGGACAAGGTCGGGGCCCGGGAGCACCTTGAAGACCCGCAGAATGAGATTCCGGGCGTCAGCTTCGGTGCGTAGGTGCCCTGCTTAAGTGGAAGGCTGTAGCGGGCAAGTTGAGCCTCCCTCGCCGCCTTCTGCGCGCGCGCCAGCTGGGTCCTAGTGCCCTGAGATCGCGATGGGTAGTAGCCCGCCCGATAGAAAAGGGCAAGAGGCCAGCAGCACCTTAAAGACTAACCAAAATTTGTGGTAGTTAGGGGTGCCAGCCTCCAGGTGGGACCTGGGGATCCCCTGGAATTACAGACTACAGAGATCAGTTCCGCCTGGAGAAAATGGATGCTTTGGAGGGTCGTCTCTATGGCAGTGTACCCGGCTGAGGTCCCTGTCCAAATCTCCAGGAATATCCTAACCTGGAGCTGGCCACCCTTTCCCCCCATCCCCTCCCCCAGTAGTCAGGGGCAATGCTCCCTCTAAGCTGTGGAGTCTTGTGAGCAAAAATGCTTCTTTGTGAGCTACAGGCATTAAAGTTGTGAGTGAGGAATTTGGCTACTGCATAAATTAGTTTACTCTGGAGCCATCCTTCCTGAGCTAAGACAAAATTGTGTGAGCCGGAGGCTAAAAAACTGAGCTAACTCACACTAACACAGCTTAGAGGGAACACTGGTCGGGGGGGGGGGGGGGGACCTGGCCACCGTACTTGAAGGTATGAGCCTTCCTGAGTCACTGCTCATGTTATGTATGCAATGGCACCGGCCACGTGGTCGCCACAGCCTTAAGATCCTGCTAGGGGACCTATCGCACCGAGCTGCGGGAAACAGAACCTATTAGCCACCTTGGGGGAGGTTGGGGGTGCAGCTTTACTGTGTATATAAATAGGGCCCCAGGCCCACATTTTCTATGTCATCTCTGCCTATAATAGACTACTTGTGCTGATTTCACCAATGCTGCATCTGCGACTCCAGCACTTTTCAGCTGACTTCTTTGGAATTCCAACTGTATTGGCAGAAGTTGAAAGTGACTCATTATTGTTATAATTATTTCGGTGGTTTCAGGGTGGAGAGATTGCTGGCCTGCACTTTCATGAGTTGCCACTCAACTTTCTACCGCTATAAACAGAGTAACACGGCTACCCAATCTTGATCTCTCTCATCTCCTTGGATGAACAAGTTTCAAGAAAGTTGCAGCCTGAAAACAGCCTTTGGGTGTTTTCATCTTGCCCTAAATATCTTTTTTAAAAATACTGTTTTTTTGGAACCATGCTGATGGAGAGTTCTGTGGAAATTCTAACTCTTGTACTCACTATTTGGTAACATTTTAGTTAATCCAAATAAAAATGTATTACACTACTGTTGTTCCTGATCATAGTGAAGAAGGTGCTCAGACCTGACCAGTTCACATATTCTGTGCAGCCCCTCCTCACCAATCCCCTCTCTGTCATGGAAGATTGCTGGGTGACTCATCTCTCTCAGCATAACCCTTTTCACATCTTTTTTAGACTGGTCTTTTAAACCACTTTGTGTCCTCAGTGGTGAGAAAAGTGAGATATCTATCTGAGAGGCCAACTTGGCTAGATCCAGGACTCAAGGGAAGAGGCAGTGGGGCACGTAGTTGGTGCTGTGCTGTGTCTAGCAGTTCATCCAAACACAGTCACCGCAAAACAGCAGCAGGTTTTAAAGTGGAAAAAAGACTGAATAACATTTCTAAATAAAAGGACTCATAAGTATGATGGAGATCAAAGACTCTGGCATTTATCATCTTCCCACAGAATACAGGGGTTTGACTCCTTAGAAGTGTCCTTATTTAATAACTGCATTCTTACCCTGCCCTTCCAGGAAGGGTTCACAGTGGCAACTATGGTTCTCTCTACTTCATTTTATCCTCACAGTAGCCCTGTGAGATAAATTGGGTTGAGAGAGAGTGTCCAGCCCAGGGTCACCCACCCTGAGTATCATGGCAGACTGACCATTTGAACTTGGGTCTCCCAGACCGTACTCCAACTACATCAAACTGGGTCCAAGTAGACCATTCAAGAAGCCTTCTCCCCTGTATCATTTTTATGTTGCATTTCCTTTGTGGAGCCCAAGGTAGCTGGTTAGTTCTTCTCTCTCTCATTTTATTTTCAAAACAACCCTGAGGTGTAAGGTAGGGTGAGTGAGTGTGTGTATATGTGTTAGGGAGAACTACTTTCACCCTGCTCTGATGTTTGTAGTTGAGTGGGGAAGGAGAAAGAAAGAAGAGCCTTACATTTTGCAACTTTCCTTGTGACTGGGAGGAAGAAGTAAGAAGTAAAAATGGGAAAGTGTTTCCCATGCTAGCGGTAAGTGCAAGAACCTCTTTCTTGTTGTCGTCCCCCCCACCCCCCCGGGGTTAAGCAGTGTAATATGCCAGCTGAAAAAGAATGCCATACCATGAACTGGTTCAGTGACTCATTGGCCTCCTTCATCAGTTGTTTGGAAATGGTCAGGAATGTATTTAAATTGGCCAGTATCTCGTTGTTGTAAACCACCATGGAAGTGGCAAAGCTCAAACAGACAAGACTTCCTAGAAGCCGGAAACCTGAAATTCAACCATGCATAAGAAATGGATTACAAAAAACAGAAGTACGGGACCTTGAAACATGTACATGTCTGTTCAGAAAAGCTGACATTTTGAATTCCCTAAATTCTCTCCCATTCCTTTCCTGCTAATATGTTTTTATGGTTGCGATCATACACACAATTAGACCCGACATAGGCGCAAATGCCCTGCAGCCATCAGCAACCCGTTCTGCTCCGCTGCAGAAATGAAATGAAAATCCGGTAGGAAACAGGTTGCGACAGGCCACAGACGGACTTTCCCCTGTCTGATCACTCTAGCACATTCTCATGGCATAGGGATGGTCTGATCAGGCCATCCTGACTCCGTGCCATTGTCCCCCCCCCCTTCCCAGTATGTGCATCATCGCAAACTCCATAGGGAGCCCTCAGTGTGGAGGTGCGATTCATCGATCCCTCATTTAAGCACATGGAAATCAAACAGCAGGAAAAAAAACCCTGACTCATTTACAGTTGCGTTTTATTACACACTGATGGACTGCGCCCGCAGCTTCAAAGGGAGGTGTGATTGTGCAGCTGTGGGTCAAATGCCTCCCCCCGTTTTATCTGGCATGTGTGACTGCACCCTATTTCTGCCTTCCTCCTCAAACAGACACTTGCCCTCAGAGTAAGATGTGTAACTTTGGCTGACAGATGTTTGACAGGGAATCACGCCCAGGAGCAATTAGTGTAGTTCAAGGTGTGATTGCTGCAACCAGTTATTTACATCTTTCAGTCACCTTTTCATCAGGAGATTATGAAAAAAAAAATTTTTTTTAAACCATCCGCTTTTATTAAGAAAAAGGTTACATGGCAAAGAGTAAGGAGACTTATAAAAAGACTATTTGGGAGAATACAGTATAAAAACATAAAATTAGGTACTTATTGTAACACTATAATATAGCATCCTATTACTACAGAACTTGGTGTCAAACATAAGACGATGTCATTACACAACCATTCATCCATAAGAATATAACTTGAATTTACAAAATGTGGTTACTTCACCTTCAAGCTCGTTATTATCAACCTTCTCCAAAAACGGATACCACTTATCCAGTAGGTTATAAAGTTCTCTTTCAATTAGTGACTTACCAAAACAGATTGTACATTTTTCTTCCATGAAATAATCTCATACCTTGTTTCACCAATGTTTAAGCGACGGGGAAGTTCCATTTCTCCATTGTTTAGCTATGACTGCTTTTGCAGCTGCAATCAGCACGGTAATGAGGTCTCTTGCACAGAGGGTGGTCTCTCATTAGGCCAAAAGTTTAATAAGACTAAAATCAGGTCTAATGGAATGTTGTAATTGACTAAGGTTTCAATTTCCATAAGCACTGCTTTCCAAAACAGGGAGATTATTAAAATAGCCTTTTTAAAAAGTGCCAATAGAAATTCCAACCAAAAAGATAACAAATCAATGTGGATGTGACTTCAAAGGAGGAAGTATCATGGTCAGGTCACTTGGTTTTGAAGGCCTGGCGTATTCCTACCCCCCCCCCCCCCCCCGGTCAAAGTGGCGAGCTAATTTATGCTCGCTCGCAGAGACGAATGGATCCAACTGGATTCCAGAATGCTCTGCGGGAATCCGATGCCTTCCGGTGCCTCATTGGATGAGCTGATAGCGAACTGGAACTCTCATCTCTCTGAAGCTATCAGTGTGGTTGCTCCCCGATATTCTCTTGTGTTCTCATTATAGATCATCCCTCTGGTATACTACAGAACTTAGCGGGATGAAACAAGAACTCAGATGACTTCAGTGAGTTTGGCGGGTTTTTTTTAAAAATTATTTTTATTACCAGTTTTTTCAACAGTCAAAACCACACCAAACAAAAAATAGACAAAGCAATAGTTCCATATAGGGGACAGCAAAATCTCTCCAGAATCATAAACAAAATACAAGATAAATTAGAAACATATGTGGGAGTTGTAAAGCTGGGTAAGGTAATTGACAGAGATTAACTGAGAGGCTCCAGGGCTTCCTGGATGACCCATTGGCACTGGATCCATTCCAGTTTAGCTTCTGCCATTTTCTGGTTTGTTAACTGCTCTTAGCTGGTTTCTTCTGGTTTGTAACTGCTGTTAGCTAAGAGCAGTTACAAACCAGAAGAAACCAGGAGAAAGTCTTGAATAGGTATTTTGGAAGGATATGACTGAGTTTTGGTTTTAGTGATATCCTGTTCTGAGAAAATGGTTCCTACTTGAAAAAAACTTGCCAGGCAAAATGTGGAACAGCACTGCTAGTCTGCCTGTAGGAGGACTTCATTGGGACCTCTGTCTTTGGATATCAGTGTTGTGGCTCAGTTGTCTAGTTTCAACTTGGAACTTGGCTTCCGTTTCTGAAAACTGAAGACACCTGAGCACCTTCAGCATAGTGACTTATGAGCCTTTAATGGACTGTGGGAATGTGTGGTTTTTTTGCCCTATGATTTGAGAATTTGAACTTTGATATTGTTGGTATATGCATAGTTTTGGAATTTGTATTTATGAATTTTGTATATGATATAAAATTAATTTTCATAGAATAGTTTGAGTAGTTCAATTATCTTCTTTTTTAAGGTAAAAACCATTTTTTTTACACACAGTTGTTTTACTGGTTACTAGACCTCATGGGGACATTTGACATGGTCAACTATGACCTTTTGACCCACCACCTCATCAACATGGGAGTTTGTGGGGTGGCCCTTCAATGACTTGCCTCTTTTCTCTGTGGTTGGGGACAGAGGGCGGCGCCGGGAGAGGAAGTGTTCTCCAGACACCCCTTAATATGTGGGGTCCCTCAGAGGGCGGTCCTTTCCCCGATGCTATTTAGCATCTATATGCGCCCCCTTGCCCAGCTGGCTTGAGTGTCACCAGTATGCTGATGATACACAGCTGCTTCTGTTATTGGATGGCCACCCGGATGCCACCCCGCAAAACTTGGCCTCGGGCTTGGAGGCCATGGTGGGGTGGTTAAAAAAGAGCAGGTTGACTTGAGACTGTGGCTGGGGGGAGGCTTTGGGGCTGGGGCAGAGACTTCCCACTCTTGACACAGCGCCACTGAGACCGGCGCAGTCCATCAAGAGTTTGGGCATATTACCAGACTGGTATTTTTTCACCTGAACCAGGCTCTGCAATTTGCCCCTTTCCTGTAGCACCCTGACCTAGACATGGACATCCATTCTACAGTCACCTCCAGGTTAGACTACTGTAACTCACTTTATGCCGGTCTGCCCTTCAGACTGACCCACGAGCTCCAGCTGATCCAGAATGCAGTGGCTTGAGTCCTGATGGGAATGTCACAGGTGACACATATACAACCTGTGCTGCACCAGCTACACGGGCTTCAAGGGGAGTACCGAGTCAAGTTCAAGGTTCTGGTACTGACCTTTAAGGCCTTGAGCAGTCAGGGACCAATGTATCCATGGGACTGTCTCCTCCAGTATGTCCCCGGGAGAGTGTTACGCTCCTTGAATAGTGATCTTCTGGTGGTTCCTAGCCCTAAAGATATCCAGCTGTCCTTGACCAGGGCCAGGGTCTTTTTGGTCCTGGCCCCAACCTGGGGGAACTCTCTGCTGAATATCATCAAGCCCTGCAGGATCTTATACAATTCCACAAGACCTGTAAGGTGGAGATGTTCTGCCAGGCTTTTGGTTGAGGACAGCAATGGTTTCCATTCCAGCTGGCACCCTCTCCTTGCTCTCCAGACTTGCTCTGTTCCTCCCCCCCCCCCCCATGAGGTGGCCAGAAGTCCGGAATGGAAAGTAATGTGAAATTTGCCATCAGATTCCAATCTCTTCTTCTTTTTTTAAAATGTTCCTTTTGCAAGTCACCCCAGCCCTGCTACATGTAACTCTAATCTTAAATTACAAAAAAAAATAAAAAATAAAACCACCAGTGAGCACATGAAAACACCACCAAGCACAGCAACTCCTGCCTACAGTAGATGCAACTTTAGCGGTGATCTTGTCAAACAGGTTTATGGACTGGGCAGAAGCAGGGCTTGACTGCAGAACAGAAACAGAGGAACCAAGAATGCCAGCATCCCAAGCAGTTCCTTTCATCAGCCCTGAGGGCAAGGAGTCATCACACCTTAGAGGACTGAACTCCTGGCAGCAGGAGTAGAAAGAAGAAAAGGGGGAAAAGAGAAGAAAAAGAAAAACCAAACTACACCAGAGCAAATAGATCAACAAACCAGCATTTGTGTTGGACATCTACCGCTGGACCCAGCATTTGTGTTGGACATCTACCGCTTAACACCGGTGCTAATTGACATATTGATTCATAATCCTTAATGTTCGCAGGAGCCAACAAAGGTGCACAAAGGGTCTCACAATAAATAACCAACACAGAAGCATCCTGCGCGATTGTTTTAGGGCATTGCCATAAATCTGCACTTGGAGGACTGCCGCTTGTGCACCGCGGTTCCACCCTTCCCGTTTCTTTAAAGGATGTCTAAAAAGTCCCTTAATCCACTTTTTAAAAAAAATCTTTGCCGGCTACTCTTCTTCACACACTGGTTATTATTTTAGTACCCTAACCCGTCGACCTGCATATTGCAGTTTTCAAGTTTTCTTACTTTCCTTTTTTTAAAAAAAGAAAAGAAACCATATTTTAAAATCAGATCTAGTTCGCCACTGAGCCACGTGTGGCTTTAAAGCCACAGATTGTAGACTGCTGCTCCGGCCTCTGTTGGAATCAAGCACCATCCAGCAAAAAAAGGATCCATTCTCTGGATCCCATCGACCGCCATTCATCTGATAACCTCAGTTTCCAAGCAACACGCCCCCCCCCCCCCCCCCTCCCGGTCTCGCAGGTACCACCAGGACGCCACACTGTAAAACCCTCTCGATTCTGGCTCCTTGCGCAGAGGCGCGAGCACACTTGCCTGAAGAGGCGCTCCCGGTGCTGCTCCTGGCGTACATGGAGACGTTTTAGCAACTGGCCGCTCTGAATCAGGCGAGACGTTCGTTTCCTCCTCGACGGCGCGTCCAAATAAACTTCTACTCGTCCCCAGCCGCAGCCTTTATATGCGAGAGCCTTCAGGTTTCCGACTTTGTTCCTCCCACAAAGTTCAAGCGCAAGTCAAGGAGGGAGACTTCCCAGTCCCCGCAGCAATTCCCGCGTGAGCCAAGAGCAAATTTCTCTCGGCCAATCTTCTTATTCGGAAGGAATTTTGGCATCCGTTTGTTTTCGTTCGATGCACGGCTTTCTCTTCAAGTCAGTCCCGCGACAGGATAGTCATACTGAACAATTCGGGTTGCCGGCAGTTCCAAGGAAACTCCAGTAATTTCGTGCCGATGCGGTGAAGGCGCAGGGGCGCAAGAACGCAGCGGGAGGAGTTGGTTCACCTCGCGGTTGCGCCGGTTCGGCAGCTATGAACAGGGTTTTTCACACTGACACGGGACTTCACAGAATGGTCTAATTTGGAGGGCGCATGGATCTTCCTAGTAAGACAAATGAATTTTCCAACGGGGTGCAAACAACATTTCGTGGAAATGTTTTAATGGGGAAAGGAGTCTGTTTCTTATTAAAATGTTCTGGCGTCAGTTACACCTGAGTCATTTGCCCTGGTTTGTATGCTACAGAGAAGCAGATTTGGGGGGGGGGGGGGGGGGCATCCGTGTGGATGTGACAGCCCAAATTTTCCCACTCCTTCTCCCACTGATGCTATTTACCTTGGTCCAGTCACCCAATGGAGGACTTTAAAAAAAATGGATATTGAATATTAGGGTTATAACAATTTGTGTACTAGCTCATTTGAATCCCCATCTTTCATTTTAAAACACAGGGTTTGTTGCAGAGATCAGCCTTTCCCTTTCTATCTCTGCAATGAAAGGGGCTCATGCAGTGATGTTCTCTTATGGGATCTGGAGCCACATGTGGCTCTTTGACGTACCATCTGTGGCTCTTCTGAGCACTGTTCCCCAGTGTGGCACCTGTCCCACGTTCTGGGAAACTGAGCAGGGCCATTGCCTAGTAGGACTTGTAGCTGGCATGTGTTTTCCCACCTTGAGACAGCTACTGGCACAGGAACTGGAGGATGCTGAGGTAAGAAGGGCCAGTCTTCTCCAGAAACCCCTCTCTCTTCTTCACAGCGTCTGAACTCTCATTACTGCAGCAGGGCAGCTGCTGGGAGGAAAGAACGCTGGCCCCAGAGAAAAAGACGGCAAAACCACAAAGGGCAAGCAGTGGTGCTGGTTTTACTCTTTCTCACCCACTACCTTGTTCTACTCCTGTTATGCTGGCAATCTCACTCTCTTCTCTGAGCTATTGTGCCTCTTACCATGGAAAAAGTGTGAAGGGAGAGAGGTAGGGTTGCCAGCTATGGGTTGGGGAATACCAGGAGATTTGGAGGGGGTGGAGCCTGAGGAGGCCAGGGTTTGGGGAGGGGAGGGACATCAATGGGGAGTAATGCCATACAGTCCACCTTCTGAAGTGGCCATTTTCTCCAGGTGAACTGATCTCTGTTGCCTGGAGATCAGTTGTAATCCCAGGAGATCTCCAGCTACCACCTGGAAATTGGCAACCCTGTGAGAGAGGGGAACCCTTCTGCTGACGCTGGACACACAAAGGGGCTGGCTAAGGACCTAACAACACTCTGGCAATTGTGTGTGTGTGTGTAAAGTGCTGTCAAGTTGCAGCTGACTTACAGTGACCCCAGCACGGTGCTTTCAAGGCAAGTGAGAAGCAGTGGTAGTTTGCCATTGTCTTCCTCTGCCTTCCTTGTTGGCCTCCACTCCAAGTACCAGCCCTACTTACCTCCCAAAATACGACAAGGTCAGGCTAGACCATGCCACCTTCCCTTTACTCTGGCAACTAAAAATGCATTGATTAAAGGCTTATATTCTTGCCTGTGTTTGGGGTGGTGTATATTGATTGATAGTAGCTGTACATGTGTCTCTCTGTGAGCTATACCGTGAGTACCACTGGGCTAGAGACCTTTTATTTTTTTAAAAAAATTGTGACTATTTCTTGCGGGGTGTTTGCCTGGTTGACTTCTGGCAACCCCTAGTGGGGCTTGGATATTTCAGAGAGGTGGCTTGCTTTTGCCTGCCTCTGCCTTGGTTTTCCTTGGAGATCTCCTATCCAAGTACTTGCCACAGTCGGACCCAGCTTAGCTTCCATGACCTGATGAGATTGGGCTTCCCTGGGCTATCCAGATTAGGGCACTTATTATTATTCTTTTTGATGAAAGCTGAGAATTCAGAGGAAACAGTACATAGATCGTTATAAAGTTATAGTGATATTTAACTGCTGATAAGAAACCCCCAAAGCCCGAAGTGGCATGGAGGGGGGGCAATGACCAATGCAGGAGACTGAGGCAGAGTAAATGCAGGGGAACCAGCCATGTGGAAGCCCCATCGTTGCTGGGCTGTATTGGCAGCCGAAGTGGCAACAGGGAAGCCACACAAGCCTGCCCCTCCATGAAAAATAACCTAATGGGACTTGAGTTTAATCACGTATAAAGTGTGCTGTATAGTGTTGCCCAAGTTAACACCCTACAGTGTGCACAAGTTGATGTAAGTATTCATTAGATTACTGTATAGATCTATGGTATGGCCTCTTTAGATCTATGGTATGGCCTCATTTGGAACACTGTGTACAATTCTGGTCACTGTATCTCAAAAAGATATTGCAGAGCTGGGAAAAACACAGAAGAAAGCAACCAAGATGATGAGAGGACCAGAGCACCTTTCCTATGGGGAAAGGCTGAAGGGTTTGGGACTTTTCAGTCTGAAATAAAGACAACTGAAGGAGGATATCATAGAGGTTTACAAAATTACGCATGGGGCAAAGTAATGGGGAGAGAGAATTTTCTCTCTCTCTCCCAAACTACTAGAACTTGAAGGCACTTGAAGAAGTTGATGGGCAGTAGAATGAGAACGGACAAAAGGAAGTACTTCTTTACTGAATGACTAATTAAATTGTGGGATTTGCTGCCAGAGGATATAGTGATGGCCACAAGCATAGATGGCTTTAAAAGGGGGGTTAACCTCCATATGGCTCCAATAAATTTGTTTTACTTTGTCACAGAGGGTTTAGCTCTAATCTTATTGTTTTATAGTGTAATTTGAGGAGAAAATCATGCTGTTAGAGTGTGATCTTTTTCACAGTTGTGGTGAAGTAATCCCCATTGAGCATGATTACACCGATTAGATTTGCGTGTGTGGTTTACCAGTCAAAACATTGCCAAAAAGTTTTATGACAAGGAAGCTTAGTCATAAGGCTGCACAGCGCAAAATGGTTTTACAGGCTTGGACAAATGATCGGGACTTGTGGTCTTTACTTGGACTTTGAGCCAAACCAGAAAGAGACGCCATTCTTGGATTCACCCAGGAATGTGCCACCATTTTGTAAAGCGAGTTCGCATCAGGGAACCCCTTTACGCTGCCAGAGAGGCCCAGTTCTGGTTGGAGGGCCGCGGTGTGGGGGAAGGAGGGGCTGCTGCCTTCCCCTCTGCACCATTTGTTGACCCACAATGGCATGGAGGGGGTCATGTCAGCATCGCTCCAGGCTGGAAAAATAGCATGGGGGGGGAGGTAGGAGCCCCTCCTCTCCCTATGCCACAGTGGCCCCAGCCAGAACTGTGCTGTTAAAAAGGAGTTCCTCAGTAGGAGCTCACTACAAAATGGCCATGTGTCTGCCAAGTAAGCCATCTTGTCTAGTTTTAATTAGTATCTAGTGTCAATTCCATGTAAAAAAATATTATAGAGTCTATTTTTATTTATGTATTTATTATTTTCATTTATATCCCACCCATCCCACAGGCGGGCTCAGGGCGGGTAACATCATTAAAATAAATACAATTTCAGTTTCAAACATTAAATATTAAACCATGATAAAACATTATAATGATTAAAACAATGGGTACAGCTTGAAACCACGTCAGTTGGCGATAAAGCTCTGGCCCGATGGTGCAATGAGTTAAAGGCCAGTTGTTGGTGGTCAGTACATTATCACAAGCAAAATATAATGGCTAAGATCAGCTGGGGAGCAGTTGCTAAGTTTCAACCATAAGTCCCCCCCCCCCCCCCCCCGTTTTTGTTCCCTACACTATCACAGGTACATAAAACACACATACCAGACTAACAAGTCTAAAGGAATTTAGCAGGGAGGCTTGTTAGCCTAGGGCAGTGTTTTTCAACCTTTTTCGAGCTAAGGCACATTTCTTTCATTAAAAAATCCCACGGCACGCCTGACAATATCTCACGGCACAGTGGTTGAAAAACACTGAAATACAAGATAAATGGGTCATTAGTTGCCTCAGCTCAAGTATTAACTATGACAGTATTACAAATACACGTAATAGCCACTCAACTTGAAATCGTAAGTTACAGATCCAAAGTGTAATGGCTCCTTCCCATAACATTGACCTGAGTTTCAGAAGAAATATAATGTGGATGTATTTTAATGCGTCCCGGAAGGCCAGCCTGGAAGGCACATTTCTTTCATTGAAAAAATCCCGTGGCACACCTGACAGTATCTCGCGGCACACCAGTGTGCCCCGGCACAGTGGCTGAAAAACTCTGGCCTAGGGTAACCAAGCTAGAGAATATAAGAACATAAGAGAAGCCATGTTGGATCAGGCCAATGGCCCATCCAGTCCAACACTTTGTGTCACACAGTGGCCAAAAACCAGGTGCCATCAGACAGTACACCAGAAGGACTAGAACTCCAGAAGCCCTCCCACTGTTGCCCCGCAAGCACCAAGAAGAAGAAGAAGAAGCAATTAGATTAGATTTATACCCCGTTCTTCACTACCCGAAGGAGTCTCACAATCCCTTTCCCTTCCCCTCCCCACAACAGACACCCTGTGCAGTAGGTGGGGCTAAGAGAGTTCTTTCAAGAATTCAGAGCATCACTGCCCCAGACACAGTGTTCCATCTATACCTGGTGGCTAACGCATTGACGGACCTCTGCTTGATATGTTTATCCAATCTCCTCTTGAAGCTGTCTATGCTTGTAGTCATCACCATTTCTTGCAGCAGTGAATTCCGCATGTTAATTACTCTTGGGGTGAAGAAGTACTTCCTTTTATCTGTTCTACACTTACGGCTCAGCAATTTCATTGAGTGTCCACAAGTTCTTGTACTGTGAGAAAGACAGAAAAGTACTTCTTTCTCTACCTTCGCTATCCCATGCATAATTTTGTAAACCTCTATCATGTCACCCCTCAATTGTTGTTTCTCCAGGCTAAAGAGCCCTAACCTCTTTAACCTTAGCCATTTTAGTTGCCTTTTTTGCACCTTTTACAGTGCTATAATATATTTTTTTTACCAGAACTGTACACAGTATCCCAAATGAGGCCACACCATAGATTTATACAGGGGCAGTATGATATTGGCTGATTTGTTTTCAGTCCCCTTCTGAATAATCTCCAGCATAGCGTTTGCCTTTTGTTATTGCAATCGCACACTGAGTTGACATTTTCAGAGAGTTCTCTACCATGATTCCAAGATCTCTCTCCTGGTCAGAGAGAACCAAACTGATGTGGGTCTCAGAGAAATGGAAGTCCTAGACCAGCATCACGTTCCTGCTGCACTCCCTCCCCTCCTGAGGCATTGCCCTCAAAATTTCCAGGAATCTCCCAAGTATGCACTTGGTTAGTCAGTTCCGACATCCAAAACAGAATCTAGGGCGTTTTTGCACTAGCATTTGCCCTGGTTTTGCCCTGATGCTTGCCCAGGAGCTTCTGGGCAATTTCCCACCAGTTGCTCCGGGCTCAGGGTTTGCTCAGGACTGTCGCGGCACTGCTCTGGAGCTTCCCCAGAGCAAGAAAATCCTGTTTTTTGTGGTGTTTCCTGTTTGCTCTGGTGGAGAAGCCAAGACGAAAACATGCCCACTCGCCTGCCCTCCATCTGGCCCGCCCCGTGGTGGGCGTTTCTTCAATTGTTTTTAAAATGAGCCCTCCTAACGTTATATCGAAATGAGGAGGCAGGGAGCCAAGAACCCACCACAGGGACTGCGTTGGCGAGGTGGATTTGCTCGGTTTCTTGGTAGCAGGAGCCGGGTGCCATTGGCCCGAGAGCCCCCTGGGCTTGCGGATGACCGCTGCCCTGTGTCTGGAGTGCCCCGGCAACAGCCCCTGCAGAGCTAGTGGGGGCGCTTTTCTCCAGAAACCCGCAGAGAAGCAGCAGCAAGTGGGTGGGCGGGCCAGGGACGCGAGTCTTCCTCCCCGCTCTCTGTGTGCGCTCCTACGGTCCTGAGGCTAGACTGTCTCCCCCTCCTTTTTTAACCCCGCCCCCCTCATTTTGTTATATTGACATAACGAAATAGTGATGCAGCAAGGGAAGCCTGCACCATTGTTTTCTTTGTATAATACACACACGGTCACACTTTTTGTTTGGGGCGCCAATTCAGCGTGCGGAGCGGGGAGACTGGGCAGCCATTGATGCCGCTCCTCCTCAACTGCCGCCGCCGCCACCACCATTTCTGATGAAATAGCTTCCCGTATTGTCTCCTTTAGATGTCTCCTTGTTCAAGGTTAATTTTTTTAATTATTTTAAACTGACCAGCTAACATCATATTGGCTACCCACCATTTTGTCCCTGTGATCCCGCTGGCAAAACGCCCGACATTTTAGTTCAGAGTGGAGAATCCACCAATCAGAACAGAGAATCCACCCATCAGGGGGAAGAATCCTCCACTGACATTTGCAACCCATGTTGCTAATCAATCATTTTGCTTCAATCAAGAGCGGTGGGAAGAACTGAATAGGAAGGAGGGAGATGTTGAATTCTGGGAAGAGGAAGGCTTCCACAGGGTGGGCGGGGGATGCACTACCGTTATGCCACCATGACGTATAACATTACCACGCATGCATTTTTTTAAAAAAAAGAAAGAGCGGGGAAATGAGGGAGGGGCGAGGGGGGGGGAGGGGAAGGGGACATGGACGGGGGAGCGGCTGAAAGCATCAGAGCAACCGCTACTGTGAACAAAAAATTGCGGGGTTAAAGAGGAGCTGAATCTTCTAGTGAAAAAATGGATACTGTTGCTCCGGGGGAGAATTACCGGGTGAACTGAGGAGGAAATGAGAGGCAAGTGGCATGTGTGAAATCACCGTATCTGAAACAGAGTACAATATTGGGCAAACATTCCAGAAAACAGATGTCTCAAAATCAGGAGACTTCCCTTAAACGTCAAAAAACAGTTTTTAAAAATTCTGTAAAGAACA
The DNA here is from genome assembly GCA_029233225.1 of Lepidodactylus listeri. Taxonomy (NCBI): domain Eukaryota; kingdom Metazoa; phylum Chordata; class Lepidosauria; order Squamata; family Gekkonidae; genus Lepidodactylus; species Lepidodactylus listeri. Next base: position 29,232,657 of record JARCFY010000005.1, read on the forward strand.
GAAGAATAGCCTCAGAATATTGCTCATGTCTATTTACAGAGCAATCCTAAGAACCTTTTCCTGGGAGGAAGCCCACTGAATAGATCTGAGTAGGATACTGAGGAGACTGACCTAGGATTGTTCTGTTTATGGGGCTTACTCCCAAGAAGCGTTCTTAGTATAGCACTGCAAACCTGTAGGTCAAAAGACAGAGGCATGGAGAAAGGGAAATGGAGAGATCAAATAATTTAAAATGTTTCCGTTTCATTTCCTTTTTGTTCTGTTTGCTATTTTTATCTTTCACATGAGGCACTGTGTTTTGGTGCTGTAATGATTCATGACTCACTTTTGAGCCAGGCACTGTGTTTTGGTGCTGTAATGTTTCATGACTCACTTTTGAGCCAGGCTTAGTTGCAGGGTTGCCAGCCCCAGGTGGGGCCTGGGGATCTCCTGCTTTTTTAACTCCAGCTGACAGAGATCAGTCCCCCTGGAGAAAATGGCTGCTTTGAAGGGTGGACTCTATGGCACTGTACCATGCTGAGGCCCCTCCCCTCCCCAAACCCCGCCCTCTCCTGGATCCACCCCCAAAGTCCCCAGGTATTTTCCAACCCAGACCTGGCAACCCTATTTAGTTGTCTTGCTGCACTTGCATTCAGAATCAGGACAGATAAATGAAAGTGAACCAAGAGGAATTATCACTTCCTGCTTTCAGTTCAAAGTCTGAGTCCAGTGGCACCTTGAAGACCAACAAAGTTTGATTCTGGGTATAAGCTTTCATGTGCAGGCACACTTCAGATGAGGTTTATAAGATTATGCATGGGATAGAGTAAGTAGAGAAATAAGTACTTTTCTCCCTTTCTCACAATACAAGAACTTGTGGCACTCTATGAAATTGCTGAGCAGTCGGGTTAGAACGGATAAAAAGAAGTACTTCTTCACCCAAAGAGTGATTAACACGTGGAATTCACTGCCACAGGAGGTGGTGGCAGCTACAAGCATGGGCGGCTTCAAGAGGGAACTAGATAAACATTTGGAGCAGAGGTCCGTCAGTGGCTATTAACCACAAAGTATAGATAGGAACTCTCAGTCTGGGGCAAGTGATGCACTGTATTCTTGGTGCTTGGGGGGGGGGGCAACAGTGGGAGGGCTTCTAGTGTCCTGGCCCCACTGATGGACCTCCTGATGGCACCTGATATTTTTGGCCACTGTGTGACAGAGTGTTGGACTGGATGATCCAACATTGGCTTTTCTTATGTTCATATGCCACTTGACCCAAACTTTGTTCTGTTGCTTCAGACAACACAACTACCACCTGAATCTGCTTCCAGTTCCAACATCTTGTTTTCTCCAATAATAAAAGGATATGTGTGTCTGTCTGTGACAGGAATAACTCATCATAAATTAAACTTAAGAGTGTCACGATCCTGGAGGTGTTAACAGTGCCAAAACTGAAGAAATCTGAACATCCCAGCCCAGATGTTCATGGCTATGTGGAGGTAGCCTCAGATACAGGGTAAGCTACTATACTACGGCTACATACTACACATGGCAGTGATTCTCTGTGCAGCTCTCATTGCAACTGCAAATGCAGAGGTTAGTTTCCTCTGATAACTGACAACATTTTACAGATCAGATTTATTTCTGAGTTTTTAAAGATGCCAGTGCAAAAAACCCAAAAAGCACACCCCCCAACAAAACAAAACAAAACAAAACCCCAAATATGTGTTGTATTTATTTAAGAAATAACATATTTCTAAATTCTCCCTTATGGAAATTTATTGCATTAAAATATTATTCCCAGTACATTTTAAAGCAATGTCATTTCATGTAATTTCATGCTGGGACATTATGAATCCTAACAAATTCCCGTATATTAAGTTTGTATCAGTTTTGTTCGTTGCTTCACTGGAAAGAGGATCAGGTACTTATTGGCTCAAGGAGTGTATTTCATTTCCACATTCATGTTATTGATATTGCCACTTGTTCCCCATGAAGTTCCTGTGGTATAGGTAAAGAGTTGTTTGCTTGGAATCAGATAGCCTGATTTTCCAGTTTCACTGTGTATTTCCCACTCTTTGGCTGAAGTCACTGAGACTCAAACTGTGGTGATAATCTGGTGAGAGTGTTATCTCTGGAAAGTGAAACTAGTTGTCAAATGAGATGAGTGTGCATTCTTGAAAAGACTTTCCAGGTTTTTTCTCGGGGGAAAATATTACAACTGTTTCCTGTTACGCTTTGAAGTTTCAAAAGGACTAGGAAACTTATTTATTTGGTACATTTTTACCCTGGACTTCCTCTGAAGGGCTGAGGGCACCACATATCATTCTCCGTTTTGTTCTCACAGCTCAGGTTAGAACAGGAGTCCCCAAGCTTTTTGAGCCTGCAGGCACCTTTGTAAATCTAACACAGGGGTAGTGGGCGCAGCACAAAATGGCTGCCACAGGAGGAGGAGCCAGACATGAAATGGGTGTCATGGAGCCAACCCTTCACATACACACACTGAGGAAGACCAAGTGCAGTAGGTAGGAGGAATAATTAAAAAAATACAATGGGAATGAGGAGCGGGGGAGAATGCAACCAATACTGGGGTGGCAGTTGCTGCCAAAGTATTATTTTAATCTTTGTAGCCAATCAGATCTTTAATGACCAGTCAGACAGGAAGCCCCACCTGTCTCCATCAACTTTGGGCATCATTTTGGGGACCTCTAGGTCAAACTGAGAGTGGCTGGACCAAGGTCATCTGCTATGCTCATGGCTTATCTGAACCTGGGTGACCCCAATCCTGGTCTGACTCTGCAATCATTGTTCCATACTGATGAAGGAAAACAGTTTCCATCTCCTCTGCCCTGCATCGGTGGTTTCTTCACAAAGACAACTGTCTGTGTATCTCTACTTGCTGCTGCTGTGAATTTTCAGCAGCAATGGAGCTTCTACATGGATAGCATTTTAACATTGTAGCATTCTGTTGTAACACTGTTCAAATTCCAAGCTTTCATGTTTTTTTTTAAAAGGTAGTATTCAGCCATTTTGATTGCAAAGTTATAAGGAGAAGTGTGCAGCCCTGGAAAGGGTTAAAGTCACTTCAGCAGTATTTTGAGGTACAATCCAAGCACGGCCCCAAGCCTGCCATAACAGAAGAATAAGGGCGACAGAGTTTACTTCCACAGCAACAATTCTGCATTCATATTGGAAACGCCTTGAAAATGCCCACATGGCAGTTTTGGCTGCTCTTTCCTTGTTTCAGTCATCCATGCCTGCTGTTTCTGTGCCATACTATCTGAGGTTCACCTTCCCCCTTATATCTTTGCAAAGACTTACTTTTTATAAATGCTGGAAATTCAAAAAGGCTAGTACTGGGGTGTCAAACATGTGGCCTGGGGGGTGGAATTGGCTCGTTCAGGGCTCTCATCCAGCCCATGAGCAAATGGGGTGTGAGAGAGAAGGCAAGAGGCTGCTTTGGGGGTGGGTGGATGTGCGAGCACACACGTGAGGTGTGTGAGGTTGAAGCTGTCAAGTAATGAAAAGAAATGGCTAGGGGGTGAGTATGGCCTCCCTCGGAAAAAAACCTAGTCTTGCATATGATTAAATTCATTTATTGGTGCTTTTGTGGATTCCCCATTAAATCAATTGCTTTCACTCCTGGGAATGAATTCCTTTTGCTTGTATTTTGAATAAAAAACAATATCGTTAATTAGGTTTGCCTGTGTCATTTATAAAGTTTATCTCTCCAGTATCTGGCATTACATTTTGTGGCAGACCTGGCACAGCCCAACAGAGTAACTTTTATGTTAATTCCGGCCCTTGTAACAAACAAGTTTGACACTTCTGGGCTAGTAGATAGTGGCAATATTTATTCTTTTAGGGGGTGTCTATGCTGCCTCACTAGAGTCCTTCTTGAGATGTCTTGAAATCAAAATGATGTGTTAGAATAATATGTTAATATAGAAACAGAAAAGCCTTTAAAACAAGCCATGCAACATAAATAGCACACCACTATACATATAACAGACCTCAGACCACAGAAGGCCAGTATAAAGGCTGGAATGATAAAATCTTATAAAAATGGAGTAAAAAGTACATTTTGGCCTGGTGTCTAAAAGGTAGTAATGTAGGCACCAGACAGGCCTCAAGAGGGAGGGTATTCCAAAGATGAGGTTCTACCACAGAAAATGCCCTGTATCTAGATACTACCTGCCTGACCTCTGAGGGCAGGGGCAAAGAGAGTGGGGCATCGTTATTATTACATACTAGTAGCTGTCATTTTAAAAAAGCCCTCCAACCACCTCAGGAGGAAATGGTGGACATGGAGGTTTGAGGAAAGGACAATGCCACTGTGGGTGGGAGGACCTTCAAATATACACAAAACATCCTGGTAGGACCAGCCAGGGAAGGAAGCAACTGCAAGGTAGAATCCAGGAATGTTGTCTTTTCCATCTGACGGAACTTTATCAGAACCACTTCCAATATGGGTTCTGTAGGGAAACAGCCAGAAAATTAACAGACATCTATCTTTGATCAGAGACAAATATGTGACCCATGTCTTGGAATATTTTTACTGAGTACCTTCTTGAAATCACACATTGTATCACATGAAAGGGGCTGTCCTTAATTCCATCTCCTAAAAAGCATCTCCCAATAAACACATTTTCCCATTTCTCCCACATCATTGGTCACAATGTTACTTTACTAGATTGGAATGGAACAGAGCCACAGAATGATTGCAACCACACCACTAACCAGAATGAAAACAATAAGTATGGGATCTGGGCCTTTATCTGCTGGCCAAGGAAAAGGTCTCCAACATGGCAGTCAAGATAGTCTCCGGTACAGTAGGTAACCAGTAAATGTTCGTTTAGGACAGCGCTCTAAAATGATGTTATCAGACATTCTAAACCATGTTGCCCAGCATGATGCTTGTGCGAACCCTGGCGCCAGTATTTCATTGGCACTCAAAAGTACATTTTCCTCAAAAACAAAAAATCCAAATCTGGCTATCCTCCAATTCACTGAAATAGGAAGTGTCCAGGAGGTATTGTCTTTGTGTATGTAGGGAACACCTGTTTGGAAACAGCTTCCTCCATCATAGGAGGATGCTCGTAACATTTTGTAGAGCCTCCTAAATGTGTCTAAACTGAGCACTCATGGAAACCATTTTATGACTTGTTCCACCCCCATGGCAGCCATTTTGTTGTAACATTCACCACCTTTTCTTAAAATTCCCAAAGTGCTTCACATTCAGTGAGGTTGAAGACCCCTGTTCTACAACACTGGCATCCTCATGGAGGCTTCTGTAGCTAGCAAAAGAAGAGAAAGCAGAATAAATTTGTTGGTGTCTGTGATTTTGCCTGATGGTCCAAGCTGCTTTAGCTGTAGGCTAAAGACTAAATGTCATTGAAGACATATTCTCTGGTTTCTCTTAAGTCCTTAATTCTTTTATGTACACGTTCGCGCTTTGTAAACTATAGAAGGATATTGCTATAGCAAGTGATGATATATGGCATGGGCATCCAAATGCTTTGGTCCAAGGGCCACGCTGAAATAGAGTAACCATTGGATGTGGTCTGCCCCATATTACAAGGACCATTGTCTCAATATTGACAAAAATTAAGCATGGTGATTGTAAAAACGTAACCCAAAAACATAAGAAAAGCCCTGCTGGCTCAGATCAATGAGATTCTTCTAGTCCAAGATCTTAATTAAGGGGTTTCCCACATGTTTCCCCCCCCCCCACCAGTTCTGGCCCCATTCTGTTTCAGTTTATTCCCTGATTTCTGCATGTATTTTTGTGCCTTTAGTTTTCACTTTGACACCCCGCCCCGTTTCTTCCAGCTCTTATAAGACTCATTTTACCACATGTTTTTCTGGAAGCCAATTTTGAGTTGGTTTTTTTCCTAGTAAATAATGTTTCTACTGGTTTTCTTGTTCTCACCCATGTCCATCACACTTTTCAATGACTGGACTCTTGTCATCATTAAATCATTCCCTTTCCCCTCCCAAGGTGAATGATTTCAATCTTTTTAAAAAGGCCCTAAAATATCAATATAATGCTGTAGTGTGGTAATGATAGCTTAAGCAGGTTCTTTTTTAAAAAAGTAAGTCTCTATCCTTTTCTCTCATGGAGATATAAGAAAAAAGACATATTTCAGCAAGAGAATTGGCTAGAGACTTTCTTTATAAAAAATGAAAGCTGGGAATTCAGAGAACGTGCTTAAACTATCATTACAACACTAAAGCATTATATCAATATTTTAGGGCTTTTTTAAAAATTAGGAGGTGCTGTGACACCACTGATAACAAAGCCAATGATGACAGCAGTCTCCCTTGAAAATCCTCATTATTTAAACTACATGCCGAGGAAAATAAAACTGACTCCACAACTGTAAAAATGTGCAGGGAAAAACTATGCCCAAACTAATTCCAGTGCTTGTAGATCGTCTCCCAAGAAAATCAGGGGTAACTCCACCATGCAAAAAAGGTCTAAGAAAGCATTCAAATAAAAAGAAATCATACAGACCAAAGGAAAGAAGCATTTTTTGGTTTATTGTTTGGTGAGTTGGTTGTAGGTTTATCCCCCCCTCCCATTTTTTCAGTTGTATTCTTCAGTGTGACCTGATGACACATAAAGACCATTAAGTGTATTTATTTATTTCAGTACATAATTGAGAATGCAGTTTTGTTTTCTCATTATAAATTCACTTGAAGCAGTACCCGTATTGAGCTTCAATGTGTGGCTAACAGTGCCATCCTAAACAAAGTTATAGCCTTTTAAGCCCATTGACTTGAATGGATTTAGAAGGGGTAACTCTGCTTAGATTGATTTTGAAACTTCAATGTACAAATGTACCTTTTCCAAAGGAAACTTCATACCTCCTTGTTCAACAATTATTAATTTCATGACATGATGGCAGGAATGATAGTATATCATTACTCACACAATTTATTTGACCAAATTTCTTAGTATATACGTATTGAATTCTGGCCGTAGAAGAACACACATTATTTTGTTTGCAAAATATTTGGAGCATAATTCTAGAGGCTGTACCTATATATGTGGCATAGTAAGCCAATGTGTTGAACTGGTTAGTATGGACTGAGACCAGCGAGATCTGAGCTCATAATCCCTACGTACCTACATAAGTGCCATCAAGTTGCAACCAACTTAATGCAATCCTAACAAGGGGCTTTGAAGGAAAGTGAGAAGCAGATGTGGTCTGTCATTGCCTTGCTCTGCAAAGTCTTCTTAGTGGTCTCCCATCCAAATAATAATCCTGCTTAGCTGCTGAGATCTGATGAAATCAGGCTGTACCATGCTGCCTTTCCACTCTCATAATCTCTACTCAGCCATAAATCTATCTCTGCCTACCCTACCTCAGAAGCAGCAGCAGCAGCAGTAGCAGCAGCAGAGTTGGATTTATACCCCACACTTCACTTGGATTCTCAGAGCAGTTTACAATCTCCTTCCCTGCCTCTCCCCACAACAGACACCCCAGGCCCATAGCCACAGTAGGGCATTTCAGGGCTCTGCCCCCTCAAATGTGACATATATCCCACAACAGCTGCTGCTCCTCCTCCCCCCATGATATTAAAAGGGCCCTCCAGCTGATTGGCAGGAGCACATGGCTTGCCGATCAGCTGGAGGGCTCTTTAAATCTTGAAGAAAGGTAGGGAAAGGGGCATCTGCATGCCTTCCCTAAACTCCAAGCAGCAATTTTGCCAGTTGGAGTTTATGCTCGGGCAGCCCCTGCTTGAAAAACACCATTTAAAAGGAACCCTTAAAATTTTCCCTCAAAAAACAGTTCCCCAGAGCCCCAGATACCACCGGAACAATTCTCTATTATAGCCTCTGAGGACCATTGACTATAATGGTCCCCACAGGCTATAATAGAGCTGCAAAAATAAAAAATTTTTGGCACACCCATTATGCTTTTCAGTATGATTTGTAAATTGCCTTGAGTCACAGAAAAAGTGGGACATAATAAATATTTGTATAAATAAGTAGTTTGGGCAGGTTGATAACATTTAAGCAACTTCCTGTTAGGTTAGGCACAGTTCAGTTCAGTGATTGTTCCACCTCTGTTATGCTTGACCTGTAAATTTGTCATATTTCACTAAAAAAACCCCAAAGTGGACTGCAAGAGTATTCCCCCCCTAAGTGCTGGTACGTTTTCCAAGGCTCAGTGCAGGGCGACAGTCTGAGGCCAGGTCTACCAATATAGTGGCAAGGGGTGGGTAGACCTGTTCTCTGGAGGACAGGTAGACCAGTATAGTGGAAAGGGGAGGGAAGACCTGTTCTCTGGAGGACAGGTGGACTAATATAGTGGAAAGGGGAGGAGACACCTGTTCTCTAGAGGCCTGGTCTACCCCACTGAGGTCAACATTTTCTGTAATGAAATTTGACTTGATTCTGTTTTCTCTTATGTTTAAATTATTCTTAAAATATAGTTTAAATATAGTTTAGAAGAATTCATTCTTACAAGGTTATGGAAATAATCTAAAAAACTAATTTATGTGATAGTCAGAGCTCTTTTTGTAGAAAAAGCTCAGCAGGAACTCATTAGCATATTAGGCCACACCCCTGACAGCACAGCTCATTAACATATTAGGCCACACCCAATGTTACCAGAAGTGTGGTCATCCAACCACATCTACCTTTTGCTTCTTATTCTGTTTACCTTGTTGTCAAAACAATTTCAACAACCCAATAAAAACATTATTTTCTGTCCCATCTATACAAAATCTTGCCTGAACCAATATCCTATGTCCAACAATTATTCCCACACTGGATTGGAATCAGTTCCTAAAGGTTAGGTTCCCATGGAAATCAGCTTGCCTTCCTGCAGAACTAGTATGCTAAATATAATTTCTTAGGGTTGCCAACCTACAGGTGGGGTCTGGAGATCTCCTGGAATTACAACTGAGCTCCAAACTACAGAGTGTGAGAATGCACCAATGAATATAATCCATAACAGTTCTTGTAAATAAACTCCTTTACTTGCAGAAAAGATTATTGGAGTCATACACTTCTATGTTAGTAATGAGATGCTTTGGGTTACATGCATTGATATACTAAACTCATAAATGGCTACACACATTCTGCCAATCAGACTACAGTACTTTAGGTGCGTAAAAAGAAGGAGTAGCAGTTCCCATAGAATACGTGGGAAAACCTTTTCTCAGGAAATAATGATGTTGAACATTCTAAAAATCAGTTCACAGAGACCTGAGATCACAACATCAGAACAGTTTCTCTCCACACCAGAGCCTTTCATGTTCAAGGACAAGACACAAGATAACCGGCCAGAAGGTAGCTAACTGTTTGCGCAGGCGCGGATAACATGCCAAGTGAAGCATAAGCCAAACAAGCAAGGAGGCAGGGGTTGCGGGCTGAGCGCTGGCTGACTCCACATTCCTAGGAGCCTGGTAGGAGTTCCGTTGTGAACTCCTGGGCAGGACCTGTGGAGAGGCTTAAAGCAAGGTTAAATGTGGGTAGGTTCAAAGCAAGATTAATATACTGGTATGGCATAGACACACAAGAATATAGGGCAGGCACTGAAATATATGGCAGGCACTGACACAGAGATCAGGTCAATGGCTGCTTTGGAAAGTGGAGTCCATGGCATTATGCCTTGGTTAGGTCCCTCCTTCCCCTAAACCCCACCCTCCACGCCCAAATTTCCAGGGATTTCCTCAACCTGGAGTTGGCAACCCTAGTTCACTGGCAGAACAATGCTAGGAGCCAGTTTGGTGTAGTGGTTAAGTGCGCAGACTCTAATCTGGGAGAACCGGGTTTGATTCCCCACTCCCCCCCTTGCATCGGTTGGATGACCTTGGGCAAGCCATAGCTCTGTACCAGCTGTTGTCTCAGAGCTCTCTCAGCCCCACCTACCTCACAGGGTGTCTGTTGTGGGGAGGAGAAGGGAAAGGAGTTTGTAAGACGCTCTGAGACTCCCTTGGGTAGTAAAGGGCGGGGTATAAATCCAATCTCTTCTTCTTCTAGGTTTGTGGATGCCCTGGACGAGAGTAGTTTGTGGACTATTTTATTCAAGGTACAAAATTTTATTCAAGGTATAAGATTTCATGTGCCACCCACACTTCTTCAGATGGAAGAAGTGTGCATGCACACAAAAACTTATACCTTGGATGAAACTTTGGACTCCAACTTTGTTCTGCTGCTTCAAACCAATACGGCTACCCACCTGAATTATTACACTATAATACTTTTTACAAGCAATTATGTACCAGTGGATTGGTTACCATGCAGAGTCTGTCCCACAGGTAAAATTATCCTGTGAACAGGTGGTCTTTACCACATAAAAGTATCACTACCATCACAAGATCACCAATCATTGGAAGTCAACTCCTCAGAAGCTGAAATACCTCTTATTAGGAGGTTTAAGAACATCAACTTTGCTGGCCCATTAAAGGCAGATGTCATCCCAGTGGCAGAAGAAGAGGGACAATCATCTTCATCAGAAACTCTGCCCACTTTTTAAATTTCACAAAACAGGCAATCTCCAAAGTGCTGCTGACCATGCTCATTTTTAGTTACAACTCTGTTTCTCTGCAGATGTCCCCCAAAGTCCCCCATGCAACAGTCAAGAGTTCTGCCAACACATGCAACAATGAAGCTACTTTTTCAGATGTTTTCTCTTGCATGGCAGTAAGCACCAAACCACTTTAATACAGACTTTAGACACACATATATTTGCAAGCCATTCCCAACAAGACACAACAATGAACTCAGGCTTCAAACGTACTTTTCTAAAGCAGAAGATGCCATGAGAAAACCAAAGAGATTCTCAAAAATTAAAGATATCATCAAAACCAGCATTTCCTGTGCTCTCTGCTTTTTTACATCCCCCCCTTTTCAATTTTTTAAAATAAAAACACAAAGAACAAAATGAAACAGAAAAAAAGAAAGAGGTAGGTGGGGGAGAGAGAGAGAGAGAGAGAGAGAGAGAGAGAGAGAGAGAGAAATAAATAAATAAATGTAGGGGAGAGAGAGAAAGAAAGAAAGGTAGGTGGGGGGAGAGAGAGAGATGGAAAGAAAGAAAGAAAGAAAGAGATAAGGAAGGAAAGAAAGAAAGAACGAAAGAAATATAGATAGGGGAGAGAGAGGAAGGAAGGAAGGAAGGAAGGAAGGAAGGTGGAGGGGAGAGAGAGAGAGAGAAGGAGGGGGAGGGAGAGAGAGAAAGAAAGAAAGGTGGGGACAGAGAGAGAGAGGAAGGAAGGAAGGAAGGAAGGAAGGAAGGAGGGAAGGAGGGAAGGAAGGAAGGTAGGTGGGGGGAGAAGGTCGGGTGGAGAGAGAGAAGGAAAAGAGATGGGGGAGGGAGCAGGGAGACCGACGCAAGTCAGCAAGCCAAATGCAGAGCCAGGGCTTTCAGTGCAAAGAGCCCAGACCCTGTGCTTAATCTTTGGTCAGGGCTTTTTCCTGCCGGCTCTCTGCAGGAACTTTCCCTTTAAGTGTAAACAGCTCAGGCCTGGCAGGGAGGGGGCAGGGCAGGCTCGGACACCAACCAGAATGGTGTTCTGGTGCGTTCCTGCTGAAAAAGAGCCCTGCTTAGACTTGCTCACAACTTTAATGCTACTAGCTTTTTTCGCTCATGAGTAGTGTTCTCTCTAAGCTGAGTTAGTGTGAGCTAGCTCAGTTTTTTAGCCTCCAGCTCACACAATTTTGTCTTAGCTCAATAAGGATGGATCCAGAGCAAACTAATGTATGCAGTAGCCAAATGACTTGCTCACAACTTTAATGCCAGTAGCTCACAAAGTAGAATTTTTTGCTTACAAGACTCCACAGCTTAGAGGGAGCATTGCTCATGAGGTAGAATTTTTGGTCACACCACTGTGGAGTTTAGAGAGAACATTGACTTGAAGGCTGGCATCCCTATTAAGAGGCAATGATAAAATGTTTACCATTCTGAGATCTTTGGAGGAAGGGGAGGGTATGAAAGTGAAATTGCAATAGAAAAACTTTGTTGAGTTTTCCCTAGCCCCCTGTAGTTTGAAATTTGTTTTAAAAAATCATACAAGCCATGTAAACAAAACAACTAATATTAAAAAGTGAATGAAATTTATCAGGCTTAATTTTTTTCTTTTCAACAAAAAAATATTAGAGTCCAATATTTTTGTACATATTCATTTCTTCTTTCCTTCCTGTGAAACAATTAATACCGTTTATTAGGACCAGCCAAAATATCAAAACATACTGTGCCAACTTTTGAGGTTTGAAAAACTTGCTTCTGAAAGCCAAACAATCAGCTTAAAAAAATTAGAAGGTGGGAATGAAGTTTAAGAAGAAGTCCTTAAACTTCATAAACTTCAGACCTTTCTTGGTCTGCATTTTTGGGGTCTTTTCTACCATGCCCTGAAATGTCTTTTATTCACCCTCCTCTTTTATGTTTTTTTCTTGAACTTGTAGATGGAAGCGGAGTTCCGGGGAACTGAAGAAGTTATTCATCACTTTGTGACATTTAGTTGGCACCTAATAAAGAAATTATGCTACTGGGGTTTTTTTCCTAACAGACTGATACAGATAATTATTTCTGAGGAAGTGCTCTGTGAACAACTGCGCAACATTGCTGGAGGTTTTGACCCACTTTGTATATCCAGATCTGTAGATAACAATTCATGCATGTATTATGGATACACTCCTTGTGCCCTCTTTTGCCTTTTCTGGTAACATGTGAATTGTTTCTGCATCATAAAACTGCAAATATTAATGCTGGCTCTCCAGTATAGCCCATGTAATAAAGAAATTGAGGACTGGCAAACCTAAAACATAAAAATTGTGGACTGGCAAGCCTAAAACCAAATCTGTGCAGAAACACCCACTCCAGAAAGTGTTTTCATGTCGCCTGTGTCAATTATTAAATCTCTGCCAGTTCAGATACATGCCTTCTCTCTTGTAGTTTTAATCTACAGTGACACTTGGGAGTGAAGGAACAGGCTTGCTCTCTTTTACAAATGAAGAAGGTGACATCAACAAAAGGCCAGATTTTAGTGCTGGTGGGAGGGGAGTGTTATGATGCTTTTATGGAAGCATTCACTGTATTTCATTGTTAGCTTTGTCTTGCAGATAATGTGCATAGAACAGCATCTTACTAGGGGGTCTGGAATGATTCCCAGGCACTTCTAGAAAAGAAGATACAAGACAATGACTGCAAACTAGCAAATACTCCTTGGACAGGGGAGACAGACAGCACAGTGAAAGAAGCTGTCTCTCAGTGCCAAGAGTGACTTTTTTCAGGAGGGACCCAGCTGTCTGCCATTGGAGGTATCTGTGCCATCAAGAAGATAAGAAGATGATGATGATGAAGAAGAAGAGATTGGATTTATACCCTGCCCTTCACTAGTGGTTTACAATCTCCTTTCCCTTCTCCTCCCCACAACAGACACCCTGTGAGGTAGGTGGGGCTGAGAGAGCTCTGAGAGAACTGCTTTTGAGAGAACAGCTCTGGGAGAGCCATGACTGACCCAAAGTCACACCAGCAGCTGCATGTGGAGGAGTGGGGAATCAAACCCAGTTCTCCCAGATTTGAGTCCACACTCCTAACCACTACACCAAATTGTAAAAGATAGCAAGACAATTCTCCATAAAACCCCATCTTGTTGTTGCTGTTGTCGTTGTATGGCATTGTTTGTGGAATAGCCAGGAAATTCCAGAGGGATTGTTTGGCTGCCGAAGCTGTAGCTCTTTTTTGGCACCACTTAGTTGGTGAGCCATGCTTATTTGAGGTGGAATAGCAAAGAGTGCCTGTGTTTATTGACCATCTTCATATAAAGATCAGTTTGCAGAATTTCTTGGGGTGAAAGTAAGGATGAACTGCCCTTTCTGAGTTTGACTTCAGGACAACTAAATGACAGAAACCTGGACGGTGATACAGAGATTCTCAGTGGAATCCTCAGCAGAGTTGCCCCCATCTAAAGTCTGAGCCCCAACCCTATAAATATCTACACAGTATGGAACCTGACCTGTACTGAGTTCTTACAATGGGAGAGAGTAAAAGTACAGGACAATTCTAAGCAGAGGAAGACCCTTCCAGGTTCACTGACTTTGGTGGTCTAAGAAGGGTGTAACTCTGCTGAAGACTGCGGTGTTGGTGCCTTAGAAAGCTTAGCCCTGTAAAAGCACAGTAAGTAGTTGGAGACAGTCACTGCATAATTAATGCATGATGTAATCATAAGAAGTCATGCATTCAGCACATGCATTAACAACAGTCTTTGAAGGACTGGGGGAACAGCTACGCATCTCATTTCCTGTGAGAAAAACCACCTTGTGGGTGGAATAGGGAGCTTGATTTATGACGCTGACGTGAAAGTCCATGAAACCAAAATCCTTGCAGAGGATTCCAATTATGCATAAATCGCTGAGAATGGATGGGGTTTGGTTTGGTTTTGATACCCATATAAAGCCGTAGGTGCTCTGGGAACTAGTTATGGTTTCATGTGACTCCCATTTGTGTCCTGATTTGACTCAACCAAGTTCACTGAAGTAATTTGAAGTTAATGTCTGTCATAGCACATCAGAATCAGCTTTGCGTGGACAAGGTCGGCTGAGGTTTTGGAAACAGCACAAGTAGTAGTTTGCACGTTGCAGTACTGCTAGATGGGAGGGAAGTTTAAAGGGCTGTTTGGGGTTTATGCATGGCAGAAATCTCACAATGGCAGGCAGCTCCTGGCTTTGTTAGGCATACTCGGCGTAACTGTTCTTGGTCCTCTGCCCTCATTTTTGGTGTTCTGTATGTTTATATATATTTTTATTGAATTACTCTGTATATGCTTTATTTTAAATGTTGTTTTAATATTGAAAGGTTTTAATGTTGAAAGGCTGGGGACCTTATTTGGGTGGAAAGGGAGCACAGATTTTTAAAAGACAGACAAACAAACAAATCTTGCCCGTGTATTGTTTTCTCAGTTTTCCTGGGAACCAAATATTCTTCACCCAAGGGTATGGTTTCCTTCTTTTTTCAGCCACACTAAAGAAAAAGGGTGGCAGTTTCTTGAAGCCACTCCTTTCTCCAGACAACTATTGTGGGCCAGGAACAGTTTGAAAACCTCATGGTCAGCTTGTATAATAAAGTTGGCATTACCTCACAGTAAGGAATGTATGAATTGATTAAAACATATGCATTCTACTCTCCACCCTGATCTGGGTGGTACAGGCTAGCCCGATCCCATCAGCTCTTGGAAGCTAAGCCGGGTCAACCTTGGTTCGTATTTGAATGGGAAACCATCAATGAAGTCCAGTGTTATTACACAGAGACAGGCAACAGCTAACCACCTCTGTGTCTCCCTTGCCGTGAAAACCTATGGGGTCACCATAAATTGGCTGTAACCTGATGACACGTTCCACGACCATTCTACTCTCCATCCTATACCAAATCACCGCCAAGACTCACAACAAAGGTTAGAACAGGGGTGGGCAAACTGTGGCTTGGGAGCCGCATGCGACTCTTTCACATATATTATGTGGCTCCCGGCAGGGCGGCTGGGGAAGCTTAATATCATTAGCAAACAAATATCATTGGACAAATTAATATCATTATTAATATCTGCTTTTACCCCTTTGGTTATTATTTTTGGCAGTCTCATTTAATTTTAATAAAAAGCAAATGTGCTAATTTTCCAATAAAAGCAGGTAATATTTGTTCATGTCTTGTGGCTCTCAAACATCTGATGTTTATTCTATGCAGCTCTTATGTTAAGCAAGTTTGGCCACCTCTGTTCTAGGTGGCTCTTACGCTGAGCAAGTTTGCCCACCCCTGGGTTAGAACATAAGAACATAAGAGAAGCCAGTGTTGGATCAGGCCAGTGACCCATCCAGTCCAACACACTTTCACACAGTGGCCAAAAACACCAGATACCCTCAGGAGGTCCACCAGTGGGGCCAGGACACTTGAAGCCCTCCCACTGTTGCCCTCCCCAGCACCAAGGTTACAGAGCATCACTTGCCCCAGACTGAGAGTTCCTATCTATACCTTGTGGCTAATAGCCACTGATGGACCTCTGCTCCATATGTTTATCTATGTTTAATATAACACCAAATTACTTTGTATAAAAGCCATGAAAAAAACAACCACAGCAGCTCTAAAAACCCAAACCCAGCACAATAAAAATCCATCAAAAACCACCAGCAGCAGAAATTAGTCCATAATCATTCCTAAGAGTATAGTGGCTGGGCTGACTTTTGATCACCAAAGCAGCAAAACTGGGCCACCCAAAGAAAAGAGTCTGGGAATTCCCCAGATATGCAGAAAAATATAACTCTAAGTTAACCACAAGGGGGGAAGGGGACCCTTAAATTGACCTGAAAAGGAATCAATATGCCCCAGAATGCATGATTAGTGTTATGTATTGACCATGCGGTCGCCATGTGCTCCCTTCATTGCGACCACATGGCCAGAGCACATGGCCAGAGCATGGCCAGAGCACATGGCCAAGAAACTACCTGAGCTTCAGCCAGGTAGAACAAAGGCCAGGTGGATTCAAACCGGCCACCAATCCTGTACCTAGGTTTCTCCCAGGGAACTTATGAAATGTAAATAGACTTCTAATAGCCTATCAGGCCAGTTGGGTGAGGTCAGGGGATTGTCCCTGACCAGCATAAAAGGAGGGCTTTGAGCCCTGGGTTGTATGCTTCATCCGGACCAGCAATAAAGATCATGCTGTTTCACTGTTCCACGGACTCCCGACTCCAATACTTATCAGTGGCGACGAGGATGGGATCCCGATGAGTGACTCTTCAGCCGACCACAGCAGCACAGCGAGCTCCGTCCCGCCGGCCGCAGGCATCTCCGAGCTCCAGCGCTCACCGCAAGCCGCTCTGAGCCCAATCCTCCAGCACTAGCCAGCGCCGAGCCTCAGCGCTCCCCGGCACCGCCGCAAGACACGAGGACATCGCTCAAAGAGCCGCCGCCGCTCCTGCTCTGGTAAATATGGCAAACGCTCCGGGACCAATTACCCCTTTCAATACGTCTCGCCCCGAGATGTGGGAGTCCTGGCTCAAGACACTGGGTTGCGCCTTTAAGGTCCGTGGAATCACAGATGCAGACCTGAAGAGCGCCTGGCTCTTGAGTTCCGGAGGGGTGGAGGTCATGCGGGTAGCCCAGAACCTACTAGCCCCGCAAGACCCCACCGAGGTGTCTTACGACGTGCTCACCAAGACCCTCGGCGATTACTTCACCCCAAAGCCATCAAAACTGGCCAGGCGCTGGGAGTTCATACAGCGCCAGCAGCAGCCGGGGGAGTCAGCCGCCACTTTCCTGGCTGAACTCCGTCGACTAGCCATGGGCTGCGAATTCCGCCACGTGGATGACCACGTGGAGACCGCCTTCATGGGAGGGGTCCGGGAAGCCAAGCTCTGCCGGCGCCTCATTGCAATGCCGGAACCTACCTTGGAAAAGATGCTCCAAACGGCAGCAGCCTTCGAGACAATGCAAAAGGACAAGGCAGCCACCAAAGTCCACCAGGCGGCTCCTTCCGAACCCGACTCAAGCGAAGAAGAGGACGTCCACCGGATGCAACCACGCTCGAAGAAGGGTGAGCCCGGCGTCCCCAGGCCCAAGGGCCGGTGCCCAGCATCTGTCTCTGTTCCCTCTTCTGCTTCCCTCAACAGGCAGGCCCCAACGTGCGCCAGCTGCGGGGACCCCCACGACAGACGGACATGCCGCTTCCGTGATGCCATCTGCCGTGCCTGCGGGAAAGCAGGACATCTCGCCCGGGCCTGCCGCCAGAGGAACAGCCACCGTGCCCCAGCAGCGAACTTCGAAGAAGTGGGTAGTGTTGTTCCCACGGCTACGGTAATGAACTTGCCCCAGCCCATTCCGGGCGCGATTTCCATGTCTCTCCGAATAGAGGGAGTTCCTTGCTCCATGGAACTGGACTCAGGGTCAGCATATTCAATTGTGTCTGCGGCTACGTTCCGCCGCCTCTGCCCGAAGGGGGCACGCTGGCTGCGGCTGCCGGCCGGGTTGGTCCTCCGGGACTTCCAGAAAAACCCCGTGGCTATTAAGGGGCTAGCCAGGGTCCGGGTCTAGTACCATGCCTTTAACGGCCTGCTAGACATTCTCGTGGTAGAGCGCAATCTAACCAGTCTCCTAGGTCACGCCTGGTTCAAGCCGCTCGGAGTGCAGTGGACAGGAATACACCGTGTGGGCTCCACCAACTTTTCGGCCATCTGCGAGGAATTCCCCGCCGTTTTTGATGGCTCATTGGGCTGCTACAAAGGACCCCCGGTTTCCTTCGACCTGGACCCGGCAGTCCGGCCCATCCGCGTGGCCGTCCGACGGCCACCACTCGCCTTCCAGCCCAAAGTGGAGGCGGAGCTGGAAAAGCTCGTGGCACAAGGGGTGTTCGAGCCAGTCTCCCACGCCAAGTGGGAGACTCCCATTGTGACCCCCCTCAAAGCTAACGGGGAAGTCCGCATCTGTGCAGATTACAAATGTACAATTAATAAGGCATTACAGGACCACGCGTACCCAGTGCCGGTGGTCAGCCATGTTCTGGCCTCCCTCGCAGGCGCCAAAATATTTGGAAAATTAGACGTGGCCCAAGCCTATCAGCAGCTTCCCGTAGACGAAGCAACGGCCGAGGCACAAACGATTGTGACTCACAAGGGAGCGTTCAAGGTAAAACGCCTCCAATTTGGGGTCAGCGTAGCACCCGGAATCTTTCAAAATCTAATGGATTCTCTCCTAAAAGATGTTCCAGGAGTGAAGCCGTTCTTCGACAACATCCTCATCGCCGCCCCGGACGCCGACACATTCGCAGCTCGCCTCCGGATGGTGCTGCAAAGGTTCCAGGACGCGGGTCTCAAGGTTCGAAAAGACAAGTGCACCCTGGGAGTCTCCTCGGTGACCTTCTTGGGGTTCCAAGTCTCCGCGGACGGCATTCACCCTACAAAGGAGAAGGCAGCGGCGATTACAGGTGCACCCTGCCCGTCCTCAAAGGCGGAACTCCAGGCGTTCTTGGGACTTGTGAACTTCTACCACGCCTTCCTTCCGCACAAGGCGGCGGTCGCCGAACCCCTGCATCGTCTCCTGGACAAGGGAGCAGCTTGGGCCTGGGGCCCCAAGCACGATGCGGCCTTCCGGGCCGTCAAGGACCTGTTAGTTTTGAATGCGGTCCTGGCGCATTTTGATGAGAGGCGCCCTGTCATCCTGGCCTGCGGCGTTGGGGCGGTCTTGGGGCACCAGCTACCCAACGGGAAGGAGGTTCCGGTTGCCTACTACTCCAGGACCCTGTCGTCGGCGGAACGGAACTACGCCCAGATCGACAAAGAGGCTCTAGCGATCGTAGCCGGCGTCAGGAAATTCCATGACTATCTGTACGGGCAGTCGTTCACCGTGGCCACAGATCACAAGCCGCTGCTGGGTCTCCTTGCCCCCCACAGGCAGACCCCTCACATGCTGTCCCCGCGGGTCCTGCGGTGGTCAATTTTTTTGTCAGGCTACTCCTACGAATTGGTACATCGCCCGGGGAAGGCGATGGGTCATGCAGACGCCCTCAGCCGTCTTCCCCTCCCGTCCTGCGACCCTGATCCGGCTCCCGCTTTCCACGTTGTGCTCCTAGAGGACCTACCAGAGCGCCCCGTACAGGTATCGGATGTGGCCCATCGCACGCGGCGGGACCGCATCCTTTCCCGTGTCTCGGACTGGGTGGGAAGGGGGTGGCTGGAAAAACCGGGACCAGATTTCGCCGCTTTCACGGCACGCAGGCACGAACTATCGGCCCACAAGGGATGCCTGCTATGGGGATCTCGAGTGGTGATCCCCGGGCCCCTGCGGCCCTGAGTGCTAGAGGCCCTACACGAGGCTCACCCAGGAATTGTGCGCATGAAAGCTCTGGCCCGGTGTTACGTATGGTGGCCAGGCCTGGACAAAGACATTGAGGGGCGGGTCCAGAAGTGTGCCAAATGCCAGGAGTCGCGGCCAGATCCGCCACACGCTCCTGTCCGATCCTGGGAATCTACTAACAAGCCCTGGTCCCGCCTGCACCTAGACTTCGCGGGACCGGTCCAGGGCCGGTTGTTTCTTATCGTTGTTGACAGCTACAGCAAGTGGCTTGAGGTAGTGCCGGTAGCTTCGACCTCCACCAATGCTGCCTTAAGAAGTCTCTGGCCGATCTTCGCAACACACGGAATGCCAGAAACTCTCGTGACCGACAACGGGACTGCCTTCACCTCCGGTGAGTTTCAACGGTTCGTGGAAGCCTGCGGTCTGCGCCACATCCGCTCCGCTCCGTTCCACCCTGCAACCAACGGCCAGGCCGAGCGCATGGTGAGGACAACGAAGGACGCGTTAAAGAAGATGGAGCACGGTGACTGGGAAGAGCAGCTGTACAAGTTCCTGTTCTGCCAACGGAACACACCCCACTCGGGGACCGGGCGCCGGCCAGCCGAACTTCTGATGGGAAGACGACTGGGAACCGTACTGGACCGCCTACATCCCGACCGAGCAATCGAGGGGAACCCAACAACGGAAGACCGGCCAGCTGCCCGAGGATTCGCTCCCGAAGACCCCGTATATGCAAAGAACTTTGCGCGGGGTCCGACATGGCTCCCCGCGAGGATCGTCCAAGTCACAGGGCCTTATTCCTACGAGGTCCTTACGGAAGATGGCGTAGTCTGGAAACGGCACATTGACCAGATTCGACGCCGTACCCAGAACCACGATGATACCCAGGCCCCCGAACTCCCTGCACCAACAGACCGTGACATCGACACGACTCCAGAAGCAGCGCCAGACCCTGATCCGGAGACTGCGGAGATGCCGCTCCTGCCTGCGGATGAAGCAGTCGCACCATCCACACCTGAACGACCCCCGAGCAGACAGGCCCCGCCAGCAGAACAACTACCCACACCGCAACCTGCCGACACAAGCAACACGCCCCGCCTTACAACCCCCCGGTGCTCTGGACGTGAGCGCAGACGCCCAGACTATCTCAAAGACTATGTGTGCAGAGGGGTTCTGGACTATGGGGGGAGGGGTGTTATGTATTGACCATGCGGTCGCCATGTGCTCCCTTCATTGCGACCACATGGCCAGAGCACATGGCCAGAGCATGGCCAGAGCACATGGCCAAGAAACTACCTGAGCTTCAGCCAGGTAGAACAAAGGCCAGGTGGATTCAAACCGGCCACCAATCCTGTACCTAGGTTTCTCCCAGGGAACTTATGAAATGTAAATAGACTTCTAATAGCCTATCAGGCCAGTTGGGTGAGGTCAGGGGATTGTCCCTGACCAGCATAAAAGGAGGGCTTTGAGCCCTGGGTTGTATGCTTCATCCGGACCAGCAATAAAGATCATGCTGTTTCACTGTTCCACGGACTCCCGACTCCAATACTTATCAATTAGGCATACCATTTGCCCTCTTCAGGTGGCCAGTTTTCTGCAGACTGGGCCCCCCTCCTAGCTGTACATCTGGGCTGGTGGGAGTAGTGGGGGTGGGGATGACATCATGTGATGCATCGTTGCCATGTCCAGGTTTTCAGCCAGATGTGACATTGGCTGACACTCTGGAAACTATTGTAAAACCATAGCGCTTTCACCCAAATGTGACACCAATGCATTGTAAGATGTCATGTCTGCCCCTTGTCCCGCCCCCAAAGCTCAAGAGGGTGGCAGGTGGTGGCCCAGCATGCATCCCACGAAGGCATTGAATGGTGACACTGACTCAGAGTAAGTTGAAGGAAAACAAAACAAGAGCCCAGTGACATTTTAATGAGTGACAACATTAATTCTGTCAGAAACCAGGAAGACAGGGAACTCAAGTGCTTCGAAGCTCTGAAGAATCCTACAGGGTGAGATTTGGGGGGAGGGATTTGAAATTGTGCTCCCAGCCTCTCTGATTCCTTGTGGGCCCCAGCTTGAGAGCCAGTTTGGTATAGTGGTTAAGAGTGGTGGATTCTAATCTGGAGAGCCGGGTTTGATGATTCCCCACTCCTCCATATGCAGCCAGCTGGGAGACCTTGGGTCAGTCACAGTTCTCTCAGAGCTGTTCTCTCAAGAGCAGTTCTCTCAGAGCTCTCTCAGCCCCACCTACCTCACAGGGTGCCTGTTGTGGGGAAAGGAAGAGAAGGAGATTGTAAACCACTCTGAGTGAAAGGCAGTGGTCAAACACTAAAACACATCTTCCAGCTAGACTTCAAGGGTATTCCTGGAAAAAGTGGATTACAGCTGTTGGGGAAATGCTGTCGAAATGGGGCAAGACAGATTTCCTTGGGGAGGGCCATTTCCACATGGATTGTTTGCTCTAGATTCCCCCCCCCCCCCTTCTCCACAGCATATTTATGCACCTCCTTGGGTTTCCCTAGCTTTTCTTCAGTCTTTCTCAAATTTGCTTTGTTGCAAAGTTTTTGGGAAAGATCCCACTAAAGCCTGGATAGTTTGGATTTTCCCATCCACGTGGCAGCCATTTCTCCTGATTCTGTCCCTGTAGTGACCATTTCCTCTCACTGCCACTAGACAGCTTTTTTTTTTTTTTTTTAAAACAACAATTATCATTTAATCAATATAATATTATAACAATACATGTGACAAGTTCCTCAAATTCCTAGTTTTCTTTTTTTCTTTTTAAGTAAGTCTCTAGACTCTTTGATTGCAGAGATTTAAGGAGAAAACCATATCTCTGGAACAAAAGGGAGGAGGAGGAGGATTAAAATCTGGCGGTCCATTTGGGAGCTTGTGGTGGCAGCTTGGCAGGAGATGTTATCCCCCCCCCCCCCCCGGGTGAACCACAAACTCACGAACTTCATTTGCCTGCTGCTGGGCTCTAAAATAGGCTGTAGTGCACCTCTGTTGCTTGGAGCCACAGGAATATAGAAGGAGACCTCCACACTCCTGATGCCAGGAGTGGGGGGCAGCACAGCTGTTTGGTGTGGCAAAATCTATTCAAAAGACATGTGACTCTGGGAGAACTACGACTGGATCTTCCTAGTCCTTTTAAAAAGGCTAGTAGCTGATGCACGCAGCCCCAACTTGCACTGTGATTATGGGAGACAGGGCACAAAGGCTATATATACCCTTCTGTCTGTTGGCTTCTGTAACTCCATGTGCTCAAGATAGGCCCCTCAAAAATCTCATCTCTGATCTGGAAGGCTGTAGTCAACTATAAATATCAATTGTTAAATGCTGAAAGCCTCCCAACCTATACCATACTGACAGAACATGAACATTGCTGGTCAAAATGGAATGATGCTGTAGATGTGAAAACAAGACAACTGGGCTTACAGAAGACAGAGAACTTAACCAAAAGAAGACAAACTTTACTCACAGAAAAGTTGCTTCAAAATGACTGGGACGCTCTTCAAACAGATGCTAGATGAAAATGCTCCCCACTTCATCTAGGAACTACATATTCCACCAAATTTGACCTGCCTTTAACTTAAACATGTTGACCATTCCAAAACTGAGACGGTCATACATGATTGCACGCTGCAATGCATTTCCAACAGCCCAGATGACGGCCGTTTTCTCAAGACCCCTCTGGACCAGCGCTATTGTGACTGCACTTTGACAGAACTTGACTCGGTGTGTCATGTTTTCTTCTATTGTCCAAAACATGCAACAGCAAGAGAAAGATTCCTAAGAAAATGGCTGTTGAAATAGTCATCTTTTCCTGATGCACCAAGATTGAGACTACTTCTGAGCAGCCTCTGCCAAAATTGCATTGTGGATGTGGCAAACTTTTGTTTTACTGTTTTTTTTTAAAACTCTTAATTATTATTTTTTAATGGTCTATGGGCTATTAAACCTAAATGAACTTTGAACTTTGTAACTCCATGTATGAATGTGGCCCATTTCTGAACCTGAGCCTTGATGCAACAAGGAAAAAGTCCTTTGACAGCTTCTTACTCTACGGCTAAACGAGCTGTTGACTCCACAAATCCCTTAAAGGAACACCCAAAATCTGGGCAGTGAGCCACACATACCACAGGTGACTGGGACAGGGATGACGTGCCTCTCTCTCCAGATCTGGAAAGAGTACTGATGTTTTGTCAGCCCACTGCTGGTAGCCAATGGAGGACTGTGACGGGTGTGAACACCATTGCTCTGCTACTGAATCACTACCTTTTTGCCATCAGTTCCCGGAACCGATGTCATCCTGTCACCCCCAGGGCGATGACAACCCTGTTGTCCTGAGGGAAAGGACAAAAGCAAGGATGTAGCAGTGCTTTCTTTCACTTAAATTACTTTGGAGCATACTAAGCAGTTTCTGTAAACAATCCTTTTGACTAGCAACGTATATGCACTATATAGATACTTGTATATTTACTGTAGATTTACAGTAACTGCACTCATGCTGCAGAACAGAACATGGAAGATGGCCATGTGCACATGGGGAACCAGCGAGGATTCTTGAGGGCAAATTTCACTTCCCCTTTCACTCTTTCCTTCTTGTTTGCCTATCTGCTTTCCACTGGCAGTGCCTATAGCTTCTCCCCTTTCCTTCTTTAACCAATCTGTCTGCCTTTAGTTTCTTGTTTCTTGTCCTGGAGTGGCAGCCTCCCCCACACATTCTCCCTTCACCTCCCAGACCTTTATCTGTCCCCCCCCCTCCATCTTCAGCTTTGCCTTCTGTACTTCTTCCTCCTCCAGCTTTCCCTTCCCTATCTCCCATCCTTTACTCTTCCTTTCTCAGGCCCATTCTGCATCTAGCATTCGCTCCGCTGTCTCACCGAATCCACATTGTAACAGAAATTCCCATCTGCATTGTACACCACTTTCACTTTGATTGATTGTCGAATTTTATGGCAGAGTCCAGACTGCATGCTGCTTTCACTTCATTTGATCTCTCAGTTTTATGGTTACTGTCTACATAGATTTATGGCCATTTATGGACGTTTTATGGCCATTCAGGGGTGTCTTATGGTGTTGGCCCAGGGTATTTGAATGTGGTTTTGAGCCACATCCTTTTCTGCTTTATTGTGGGTTGGGTAAAACAACGGAGTGAATGCTAGATGCAGGATGGGCCAGAGTCTCTGTCAAAGGAAACACTAATTGATACCAAATATTGGGGTGTGTGTGAGGGAGTTGTGCAGTAAGCCCCAGAGTAGCCACTGGGATACCCCAATACATTCTTACAAGATCCCAGTGGGTTGAGAGAGGAGGAAAAGATCACATCCCAGCCTATCAGTCAGATGACAGAAACTCTTCTACTGTATTCCCAGTTATTTCCCTTCCTGTTCTGTTCCATGGTGTGCCTGTTAGGAAGATGAGAGAGGTGGAAGGTGAGAGAGGAGGCAGAGATCTGCAGATGGATAGCAGGAACCTTTAAGCTGTGTACTCAGTAATCGCCCACCTTGTTTCAGGTGGGACCATAAAAACTAGGGTATATTTACTGGAAAAGAGAGGAGAAAGAGATCTGAAAGGAGCCTGCAGGAACCTTTATGCTGTGTGCTGAGTCATTGCCCTCCTTGTTGCTGGAAGAACCAGATGCAATATCCCAGTGTCTCACCTCCAGAAGCAAGTGATGACTACAGAGCTGTAGGCAGACACTAAGCATCTTCGTGTCCACTCTACTGTCACTGAATCCCTTTGAAGTGTAGACCAATACAAGCAACTTCCTTCCATCTCCATCTCCTCCCTCTCTCTTTCTCTTCCATGCACACAGGATGGAGAAGCAGGATGCCTCTCAGCATTGAGCTCCATCTCCTAGCTAGATAGCATAAGAACTGTCCCTGTCCTTCTACCCTGCACTATCAAGTACGTATTTCTAGAATAAAGCAGTTCTTATTTTGTTTTAAACTGAAACATGGCTCTGTGTAACTTGTAGTCTTGCAAGCACATGTTAGATCCCGGAAGCACTGCTGCATTTAAGCTAAATTAAAGAAGGATCTGGACCATCAAAACCACTACCCTTCCAAAACTTGTTTGAGGAGGGACCATAAAAGGCAGACTGTGCCTAGTGTGAAGGGGGAAGAGATCCACAGCTAGAAGGAATCTTTAAGCCTTAAGCTGTATACTTAGTCGTCTCCCTCCTTGTTTCAGGTGGGACTACAGCAGGAGGTCTGCCTATTGAGAAGGAAGGGAAAAATAGATCTGTAGGAGGCAGCGACTGTAAAAACTAGGGACTGTAAAAACTAGGGTCTGCCTATTAAGAAAGAGAGGAGGAAGGCATCTGCAGGCAGGCAGGCACTTTAAACTGTGTTCTGATCCCACTGAAGATATGTCTGCCCAGAAATGCTGAGATGAACTTTATCAGGAAAGTCCAAATAAAGCTCACAAAGCGGCATTACTTTCTGCTCTGCTTGGACCAAATGAAACATGGATTCACTCTCTCTTTTTGAAACTGAAGAGAGTGTGTGGGTGTTTTCTCACAACATTAATTTCCTGATACTACTTGGTCCCACAGTGAGCTCATTTACAGCAAAATTGGAACTACTTTTCAGAGCACACTCCCTTGCGGACAACCCCCTCGCCCCAAAATGAAAACTAGGCATGCTGATAGATCAAGATGGGTAGCCGTGTTAGTCTGTCTGTAGCAGTAGAAAAGATCAAGAGTCCAGTAGCACCTTAAAGACCAACAAAATATTTTGTTAACATATTTTGTTAGTCTTTCCGATGCTACTGGACTCTTGCCCTTTTCTAGGCATGCTGAGAAGCTCAAGGCAAACACGGTGGCCAGGTGATCCAATGCTTTGTCCCACGTATGAGTTGAACATTGGATAGACATTGCTGTTCACTGCTGACTTGAATACTACAGCTTGTGATTCTCAGCCGGTGTGGTGTGGAATGTTGAGTTTCATTTATAGCTATTGTAGCTTGCGGCTACTTCCCCCCTTGAGCAGTAGGTGAAACTGGTATTCCTCCAAAGTCATAGCTGGGTCATTAAAGGCTTTCCCAGAGAACTCCAAGAATAGGGCCAATGTCAGCATGCCCTGAAGTGGGGCATCAGCAACGACCCCTTGCTGTTGCCTCCCACCTGCACATTTGCTCTGCCACCTGCCCTCGCATCTTTCCAGTGGCCACTTGCTTGTGAGCCCTCCACTTCCTGTGCTCCTAGCTATCCGGGCTGCCCAGTGCTGCCAGGGAAGTGTGTGTGGACAGTGGTGGTAACAGCGGTGGCACTCTCAGTTGTACACCCCTCAGTTGTACACACTCCCAGTGCCACTGAAGACAGGGCACGCAGATGGATGTGGGAGGGCTTATAAGCAGGTAGGGAAGGATACACAGACAGGTGGGGGGTATGTAGGTGGGGGCAGGAAGGGAGGTGGCTTAGGAGGGGAGTCCGAAGTTGACTCTGTCCAGGGCCCATCAAAACCTAGAAATTGCTCTACCCAGGTGCTGCTGCCTGTGAGTAACAATTAGGGGTCAATTAGACTGAGTTTCCTTCAGTTGTCAGTGCACTCCCTGGGTCTAAGACATCCTTTTAGTAGCTTTAAAAATGTTTATGGAGGTGAGGAGGAGGGTTGCAGTTCTATTGCGGTACGGCTGGGTAAGAATGCACATGCACCGACTGCGCTGTATCTGGACAGCTTGGCAGCCATTTGCCGAGAGCATGCAGAGATGAAAAAGTGGGAATTATTAACTTTTTTCTTCCCTTTAAACAATGTGTTTTAAGTGGTTGTAGCAGATGGGCACAGCAAGTAACGAGGAAAGACTAGACACAGTGTGAATGTGAATGCACGGCAGTATGATCGCCTCTGTCAGACCTGTTTGAACTGCTCAGGTGCCTCCAAACAGGCCATCAAATCTCCAGCTATGTAACTGTGGCATGTGATCAGCGTGCAAGCCAAACCATTGGGTGGCTGAGCCTGGCTTCTTAAAGCCATTTGGAAAGTTGAGTGTAAAGATGGGAATTCCTGCGCTGTTGTGGAATAATGCATTTATAAAGCATTTATTAGCATAGTATTCCTTGGCTGAAATTACCACAGGATCCCTGATCTTTGCAAGTTTCTCTATTGACACTGCATTTGAATTTTTTTGTGTGTAGCGACCACGCACTGAGAAACATTTATCATCTCTTGCTTCTGTGTTGAGGGAAGTGAGAATCTTTGGCTGCGCCACAAGTGAATGTGTGCTCTTGACTCATAATTTCTCAGTATCTCCAGAAAAAAAAAACCCTTAACATGCACCTGTTTTCTCTTTAGCTGAGCCAAAGGTAGAGTGTGGATTAGTTTCATCCCACCACAGAGCAGAAGTCTTTCTCCCAGCAACTGTGTACAAAATGTGAGCTTCATCACAGGAGGGAAAAAAGAATCTCTCTGAACCAATGTCAGCACATCCCTGTCTGCCTGTGGCTAGGCCACAGTGTTTCTCAGTTGTCTGAAGCATGCTCTCCCCCCCCCCTTTTGTTTTCAAATTTAAAGCTGGATGCGCATTTTAAAGGTGAGAAGGTTTACTTTTAAGATAGATAGTGTTGTATTCTAATGGTGACTGCGCATGTGGTCAGGGTAACGCACATGGCCAGGTGAGGTACCGAGCTTCGCCTCAGAAGACAATAGCCCGGCTGGATCGTAAAGTAGACCAATCGGCCACCCGGGATTTTCCAGGGGACCTATGGTTTATATGGACTCATGAGTGACCCTATCAGGGTGTTTGGGCGATTTAGATGTGTATTTAAGCAGACCCCCGAGCCCTGTCAAGTATGCGTTTTCCTGTACCATCAATAAACTTATGAGCTGATTTCACTACAATGCGTCTCTGGATCCAGTACTTTATAGATGGGGATACAGGTCAGTCTTATTCATATATTTTTGAGCTAGTCTCTGTTCTTAGTCTGTTTCCTAATGGGGCAGAAGGAAGCTCAGGGCAGTGACACATAACATAAATGTAGAGGTTTGCCTCCTCTGATGATGGGCAGTCCTGTTGCTGCTCTACAATGAAAAATGATTGTTCCGAGAACCTCATCCATCAGGGACCTATCACCAAAATAAGCTAATTGTACGATGACAAGAGCAAGACAATAAATCAGGCAGACTTACAGTCAAGGCATTGGGACATAATTTTGCTCATAAAAATTCATGCACGCTGAGTTTTGCATTAAGAGAAAACTTTTTGTTAAGGGGGGCAACTTGCCTAAAATTTGTCCAAACTTGTTCAAATGGATTTTTGCAATGGAAGACCTCCTCCCATGAGAAGACCTCAATTATGTTTGACGTCACATGATAGGATGAGGCGAAGAGAGGCATGGATTGCTGGATTTTTTCATCCTGTTTTTTTTTGCAATTGTGCCAAGGACTTTGGGAAAATTTGTGGATTCAGCTGAAGGAGCCCAGAAACTGGTGGATATGAACCAGGCCCGTAGCTAGGATTTTTTAATTTAGGGGGGGGCTTTAAATAAGTTGGGGGGCACCCCCCACAGACAACCCCCTTCCAAAAATTGGAAGTCAGGGGGCTTGGCCTGGATAGAAAGTAAGGGGGCAGTGGCAGCAAGTTGAGGGGCTGGGCCCTGAGGTGCCCCACTGTAGCTATGGGCCTGATATGAACTTGGTCAACTTAAGATAAGCAGCTGCTGAGATGCCATGAGAACCCGGATGCGCAGGACTGGGGTTCATTCATAAGGGGGGAAAGGAACCCCCCCGCTTGCAATCATATTATTCAAAAGTATTTTTTTCTTGAACCCCAGCCTAAACTTGTTATTGGAAAGCCCCAGAATGCATTGCTGACTGAGCATGAAGACTGATAAACATACACCTGATGACCACCTGCAACTCAGATGAACTAGAAGACCAGTCTCGTGACTGATAAAAAGAGCATGACTTGCTGTATTGTTTTGGGATACTGGAAAGATGTTATGGGAAAGCTCCTTTAGGAGCTAAAGTAAACAATAAATGAGGAGAAACTACATGTCCACGCCTCTTTCTCCACCTGACGGGTGTGGGAACCATTCTTGTAACACACCAATGAAGAAGAAAAAG
This sequence comes from Lepidodactylus listeri, assembly GCA_029233225.1. Classification (NCBI taxonomy): domain Eukaryota; kingdom Metazoa; phylum Chordata; class Lepidosauria; order Squamata; family Gekkonidae; genus Lepidodactylus; species Lepidodactylus listeri. Next base: position 29,262,496 of record JARCFY010000005.1, read on the forward strand.
AAGAGAAGAGATTGGATTTATACCCCGCCCTTCACTCCCCAAGGGAGTCTCAGAGCGGCTTACAAACTCCTTTCCCTTCCTCTCCCCACAACAGACACCCTGTGAGGTAGGTGGGGCTGAGAGAGCTCTGAGACAACTGTCCTTGAGAGAACAGCTGGTTCAGAGCTATGGCTTGCCCAAGGTCATCCAGCCAGGTGCAAGTGGAGGAGTGGGGAATCAAACCCGGTTCTCCCAGATAGAGTCCGCGCACTTAACCACTACACCAAACTGAAGCAAAAGGTAAAAAGATCTGAGGTGCGGTTGGGCTTTTAGCATCTGGGGATACACTTACTTATGGACCCAACCCTATCGCCTTCCTGTTTCTGTACTCCTTGGGGTCCATTTACTTGTTAGTTTGAACAGGCTTCCCCCCAAATTTTTAGAGGTTTAGTATTTTATAGTTTTTGTTCTTTTCCTTTCTAAGAGTCAAGGAACCCCAGGCCTGGACAGGACTATATTGTAGTTCTAGGCCCTGAGCTGCTGTGCTCTGTCCTCTCCTCCTCATCCCAAGAAGTCTGAGGGCTGAGAGACTCACAAACCTGCGAGAGTCCTGCATCTACACCCTTCCTGGATCCTTGGATAGGTAGCAATGAAACTGCATCAACTTGCTTGCTAGGAAACAGCTAAAATTAGAAGGACAGAAGGGTGGTAGGGTGGCCGTTCACAGTTTAACATTAGATTGGCTAATATGTATTACGTTTGCTCTCATGCCTGCAATCTTTTGTTTGAATACATTCACAAGGTTTGTGGTTCATCTCTCCACTAGTGTGTTCTCTGCTGGTATAAATCTGGTTTAGAATAGTAGTTTACTTACTTATGCTTCAGCACTGCCAATATATCTGCTTGAGCCCAGTGGCGCCTTTAAGACCCACAGGTTTAATTCAGTGTATAAGTTTTTGTGTGCATGCACACTTCTTCAGACACAGTGAAGCAGACTTCCATAACCCTTACATATAGGGGGGCCGTTAGTTGCCAAGATGGGCTGATGGTTCAGTTTGCGATTTGCTTTCGTAGCGTATTATCTAGGAATGCCTTTCAACAAACCATTTAATTTGTATCAGTTATACTTTGAAGTCTGTGTTTTCCTACTGACAGTTGCGACCTACCAGGGTGAGGATCCTAAGAATTAAGAAAGCCTCTTCTTGCTTAAGGGGACTGAATTAATGGACAAGGGGGCTTTACTTCCATGCAATAATATGCAGGGATAAAATAACCCCATACTTTTTTTAAAGCAGATTTTTGAATTTATAACCACTGATTTAATCACTGTTGAGAGGCATGCCATGACCACAGGTCTATGGGTAAGGGGGGGGGGGGTACAAGAACTCTCACTGGGCTGTGTGAGAACACACATGCATGAAACAATGGCAATTGCACTCTGCTGTATTATTTAAATACCCTTAAAGTAACCTGTCAAACAGGCTCAAATTGCTCTCAAATAGATGAACAATGGGCCAAAAATCAACTCACTGTTGGCAACCAAAAAACAAGTAAGGGAGTTGAACTAGCTGTCCAAGCATCCCTAATTACACTGCAATTACACTTGTGTTCTTGTCATAATTGCTCCTGCAGCCTTTGCGGGCAAGGGATCTGTTTTCTGAGGTAAGAGTTCTATGTCATTCCAACATCCCAGGTAGTCTGCCATTACCATTTCTATGGAAATCTCTGCACCCACATTTGCCCAATGGCCTTCGCTGTCAAGCAAGCAGTCAGAATGATGTTCAGATTTCCCTAAAACTGCTTATTTGGGATTCAGGTTGGTAGCTAAAATTTATTTGTTCTGAAATAATGCTGCTTCCCCTTCTTTCTTATAACTCTGGTTTTCACATTTATTTTTCAGGCTGTGCTTAGTCCCCTCATATTTTATTATTAAGCTCATAACCCAGGTAGATGAAATATGGAGCCTTGAATTTTGAGTGGCTGGAGGCATGGAGTTATTGCCATAGTTACGATTCCAAGAGGAATATAACAATAAAATGTGGTTGGGTAAAAGGACAGTTTAGCTAACAGGTCTGCTACTGAATGTATATAAATGAAGACAAAAGGTCTGCTACCTTCTTCTATGCCAAGGCAGACTGTACCTTGCCCCCCACTTTCATTCTACCCTCCTTTTGTCGTTTTTTAAATTCAGAAAACTGCAGGCAATTTCATACGATCATTTTTTTAAAGATCAAACAGAAATGGTGATATCATGGCACCCTGGAGGGGAAAAGAAGACACTTGCTCTTGAGTGTTTTTAGATCACCACAACCTGTGAACTTTTATAATGTGACTGTTTTCCAAGTCCATTTGACCTGATGGATTTTTAAGGAAGCATCAGTACTGTTTCTGCAGTCTCAAAGATGCTGTGTGAACCATCCGTCAGTGTCCCTTAAAGCCCCCTTTTCATCTATTGTAAATGTTTATCTCATCATTCTGGGCACTAGTTCTGTATTGCTCTACAGAAGTCCTTAATTTAAAGCGCTCCCGTCACTCATAGGCACACAGCCAAATTGGTCCACGGTCTACAATTGTCATTCATTCCATTTTATTTAGAGGATTTACACCCTGCCCTCTTCAAAACTTGCTTGAGGGAGATTTTACTGTGATAGCTGAATGGAACTTCCACAGGCATTCTTTCTGATTCCCAGATGCTGGGGACAAACAGCAGGATCGTAGCCTGCTTGTGAAATTTCCGGATTTCCAACTATTATAAACCAATAATAAACAAACAAAACTTGGCTGGCCAATAGTAGAGACCCAGATGTGAAATTACCTCAGAAAGTGGGGATGAACAGAACAGGGATGAGGGTGTGCAACTGGCTTGTGGATGTTGCCAGTATCACTTAATATGACGAGCACAAGATTTGGCAAAGTCCCCATTTTGCTTGTCTGGAAATCTTGCTTTAGAACCATAGGTATGGGGGATGGCTGTGAGTAGTTTTCTTTTCAAGTCTTAATTCCCATTTAGAGATAAATATGTCCTTTAGCATATTTTTAATTGCTGGTGATCCCAATTAGGTTATTTCTTTTACATAGTTTATTTTATTTTATGCTGCATATATGCCAAACCAGGCTACTGTTTGGTGTAGTGGTTAAGTGAACGCTCTAAGACTCCGAGTGAAGGGCGGGGTATAAATCCAATCTCTTTTTCTGTTTTAATGGTGATCTTTCTGTAGAATTTCATTAGAAGGAGTAAAGGGGAATAAAAAGAGATTACCGCAGTTTCATCTCAGGCAGAGAGAATCTATCTCAGAAACTGGGATTTTTGAATTAAAGCGCATCACCATGAAATTCGACAACAATATTCTGTCAAGGCTGACACAACTTGGTCTGAGAGAATTGTTCCCCTGTCTCAAATCTGGGACCCTGGAGCAAGCCTCTGTATGTTACTGTAAACAAGCTTAACCTGGGTTTGGAACAGTGAACTCACGAGGGTTGCCGGGTCCCCCCCCCCCCCCAGCTACTGACAAGGGATGGGGTCAGGTTGGGAATGTCTGGATATTTGGGGATGGAGCCTAGGGAGGGCAGGGACCTCAGTGGGGTACCATGCCATAGAATCCACCCCCCAAAGCATCCATTTTCTCCAGGGGAACTAATCTCTGTTAGTCTGGAGATGAGCTGTAATTCCGTGGGATCCCCAGGTCCCAACTGGAAGCTGGCATCTGTACTCCATAGAACTCACAGCAACATACCATAAAGCAAAATAAAGCTTGATTAGAAAGAAAATAAAGAAAAGACTTTTTAAAAATCAGTATAGTTTTTATATAAAAGAAGAAGAGTTGGTTTTTATACCCTGCTTTTCTCTACCTTAAGGAGTCTTAAAGGAGTCTCCCCCTCAGACACGCAACAGGCACCCTGTGAGGCAGGTGGGGCTGAGAGAGTTCTTAGAGGACTGTGACTGGTCCAAGGTCTTCCAGCAGGTTTCATGTGAAGGGGTGGGGAATCAGACCCACTTCTCCAGATTAGAGACTGCTGCTCTTAACCACTGTATACCACACTGAGTTCAAACAGAGAGAAAGTAATAAAGCTAACTTTTTACATACACTTACTGAATAGGGTTTCTGCAGCACAGGTCTTAAACTCTTAAAGCTTTACCAAATTCTGTCCAAAGCATGTAGCAAAATCCGAAATATGTGTAGTATATGGCAAATACAAGTACAAGGGATGGGGAAGGGAGATAGGTTGGGGAACGGAGTGAGGCTTAACAGGATACATTTTAAAGAAAATACGGGCCATGTATCTCCTGATCTCCATCAACTGGTCATCATGCTGTCGCCAAGGAATCTTCTGGGGAATGAACAAGTTCCCCAGAACCCATCCATATCCATCAGAACTAGTGAACTAATTTGTAGGCCTGAGAACTAGGGTTGCCAAGTCTTCAAAACTCACTGGCGGGCGGGAGTCCTCCTCTAGCTGGGAGTTTCTCCTGGCCCGCGCGCTTTGCGCACACGCCCAGCGACATCACCAGAAGTGACGTCAGCACGTTGGGGGCATTGCCAGGGCGATGGTATCATAGAGTTTTGGGGCGATTGCCAGAGCGTTGCCCTGGCAACGCCCCCAACGTGCTGACGTCACTTCCGGTGACGTCATTACATCATCCTCTCTGGACGACGTCGGGGGTGGGGTTCTCCCCGCCGGCAGATCGGGAACTTTTTTAGCGGGGAATCCCCCGCCCCCCAGGCTGACTTGGCAGCCCTACTGAGAACACAACCTTGGTGGTCTCTGTATGTGTGTGTGTGTATTGTTAGCTTTGCAAATGGAATTTTACTCAGAAAATGCCTCCTCTCTCGACCCATCCCAGTTTCTATTATGAAAATTCCAAGTTATCTTTCCTGGTCCTGGGAATTTCCATTAGTCTCTTGCAAAACATCAAATGGATGATACCAGATTACCAATCTACATTGCTTATGAATGTGACTTTTCATGTTAGCAGAGTTAGGCAGAATTGGAGGTCTTTCTACTTCGCGAATTGCTCTGGCAATGTTTTCTTTTGTGTACATTTTGGTGTTTGCAGTAGTGAAAGTATTATGCATGCAGGTTTTAATTTGCTTTATGGTAACCGGGATGGGAAATTTCCCTGGGCTCAGACTTGGAGACCCAAGGAAGCTAAACTTCCTAGCCTTTGTATCTTCCCATTAAAGTTTTCTTGGGGATCCCCTGAGACCTTGACTGATATTAAGTCAGGCTTTCTAAGAAAGCTCTACAGATTGAAGGCAGGAAATGACTCTTAAAGGTGAGAGTAATTTGTCAATGGAACAAAGTGCCCTTCAGAGGAGGACAATATCTAGTCAATCCTGCTTGAGGAGCTTCCTGTACTGAAGGCACTTGTTCTCATGACTTTCCAGAGGTTGGCTACATCTGTAAGCAGTGCAGGATGACCTGGGAGCCAATCTGGTGTAGTGGTTAGGTGCACTGACTCTAATCTGGGAGAACCGGGTTTGATTCCTCACTTGCACCTGGCTGGATGACCTTGGGCAAGCCATAGCTCTGTGCCAGCTGTTCTCTCAAGGACAGCTTGGGAAAGAGCTCTCTCAGCCCCACCTACCTCACAGGGTGTCTGTTGTGGGGGAGGGGAAGGGAAAGGAGTTTGTAAGCCGCTCTGAGACTCCCTTGGGAGTGAAGGGCGGGGTATAAATCCAGTCTCTTCTCTTCTCTTCTTCTGATTCAAAAGGCCAGTTTTTACCAAGAATGACCAAATTGTGACTCAGCAGGGAGCAGGGTGGAGATGTGTGGGGACAGTCCCCAGGCAGTCCCCCCCCCCACCACAATTCATTGTATCTGTGCAGAAGTACCAAGGTGATGACAACCACCTAACCCCCCTCCCCAACTAGGCACTCCCCCTTCACAGCTGAACCATGGTTAAAGGGGCACTGAAGCTTAGCTCTTGCAGTGGCTGCAGGCAGAGCTTCCAAGTGGAGCCTCTGTCTGTGGCAGCTGTGCCATTTCCCCTTTAAGTCAGAGCAGAGGAGGTTTCCTGGGGAGCCACACACACCCGGTACTCAAAAAGAGTGCAACATCATTTGGAGGCTACTCCCCAGAAGTTGGGGATCCTGCTGGTCACAGAGGGCCGAAGCCCTGTGTAGAACCCAGTGGTGTTGCTCCACCTGGAGAATGTGTAATTCAGCCCTTATCTGTTGCACAGTACCAGTGTTTTGACATGATTACAGCTACTTTCACACATATTGGATAATGCACTTTAGCAATCATTTGCTACTGCCTGAACATCTACTTGTAAACGATTTCTAAAGTGTATTGAAAGTGTGTTATCAAGTCCAAGAATGGGAATTGCAAGCTGTCAGAGGCTGGCCCCTGTTGGGGAAAAAAATGTTAAATGACTAAAAGGCCCGTCCTTTTGTTTATCAGGGTAGTGTTGATCTACCAGGCAGCTTTTTAGCCAGTCTCTGTGTGACTGTCTTAAGGTCACTTCTGTCTATATTTTGCCTTGCCCCCTCCCCTCCTTTAGTAATCAGAAACCGTGCAGTACTGTTTGAAAAGTTTGGGGTTCAGTTATTACAATTGCCCATATTGCTCCCTTGGGTCAAAGAATGCTTCTGCATTCTCCCCCCTCCCCTCATATGCTGTGACCCCTTCTTGGTTGGCAGCAAATTATAATTTGTTATTCCATCTGAGCTAGCAAACTGTGTCTTACACTTACTTAGGGTTGCCAAATCCGGATTGGAAAATACCTGGGGACTTTGGGAGTGGAGCCAGGAGAAGGTGGGGTTTGGGGAGGGGAGGGGCCTCAGCATGGTACAAGGCCATAGAGTCCACCCTTTAAAGCAGCCATTTTCTCCAGGGGAGCTGATCTGTGTCAGCTGGGGATCAGTTGTAAAAGCGGGAGATCCCCATGCCCCACCTGGAGGCTGGCAACCCTACACTTACTCTACAGATCAGACTGGTAAAAGCCCAAGTAGAGCCTGCTGGGTCAGACCAGTGGTTCATCTAGTGCAGCATACTATGTCGTACAGCAGCCATACAGTTGCCCTGGAGGGACAAACCAACAGAACACAGAGGCTGAGACACTCCCCTGATGCTGCTTTCAAGCACACCCGTATTCAGAGATTTGCTGAGGCTCCCACCAGTCACTATGGATAGTAGCCATTGATGGACCTCTTCTCTGTTAATCTGTCTAAATCCCTGTAAAAACTATCAATGCTGGTCCACAGGTTAATTACTTGTAAAGACTTACTTCCTTTTGTTTGTCCTGAACCTATTTTCTAACTGGGAACTTAACTGTTCTTTACCAACACTAACCATAGGGTTGAATCTAAGGGTGCAGTCCCATGGCACGGGATTCCCGGATAAAATCCCGCTGCCCACAGGAGAGTGCTCTACACCTCCCTCCACTGCTGCCAGCCACCGCCACCAGCCGCCGGCAGACCTGTCCTGGCTGCCTGGCTCGCCCCGTGCTCTGCTCCAGAGTCTGAGCCCCGCTGGTCACCGCCTAGTAATTTTTTGGGTTAGAGAATGCTAGGGGGGGCTAGGCGGCGATGGCCAGCGGGGTTCAGGGCCGGGAGTGGAGCGCGGGATGGTTTCCCCCCTGTCCAACTGCAAAAACAGAAAAAAACCCAGGGATGGACAATCTGAACAGCCCTCTCTTGCAAATATTGCGAGAGAGGGCTGTTCAGATTAACTCAATTGCGCATCCCTTGTGCTAACACCCGGGAAATACTTGTTTTTCCAGGGGTCCTCAAACACGGGAGAAAAATGGAAGGGTTGCACGCTGAGCGAGCTTCGGAGCGGGATCTGTATGAACAGGCGCTTAAAAAGCAAGAGGAAATAGCTCTAATTCCCCCTCTTAAGTCCCGTGTGACCACAGCCTAAAATTCTGTCGACACAAGGATTAGGGATCTTTATGCAGGGATTGCAGATCTTCCTCACTTTCCCCTCCTCCAGGCTCCATTTCGTACCTGGGAAAGTTAGTTCCTTGGGATACAGGACCCACGAGGAGCCATAGCCAGAGGCGGTGGTGGACTGCAGCAAGGAGGTGGGAAGGAAGCAAAATCACTTCCTTCCCCCTCTTTTATCAGAGGACATCTGCTGATGGAAGAGGCTGGAAGGGCAGTTTCATCTCCCTCCTCCCCCTCTCCACAGCCAACTGATGGAGAAGGGGCACTCAGAGTGACTGGCAGGGCTCCAGGAGTGCGGCTGCTGGTTCTGCCGCATGTGGGGATACAGTGGCTTGCCTTGCAGTGGCTTGTTTCCTTTCTCCAAGGTCGGGGACAAAGGGTGGTGTTAGGGGAACAGCAGCCCTAGAGGCACCTGCTTGAGTGTGGAGTGCCCCAGAGGGCGGTGCTTTTCCCGATGCTGAAGGCACTGCACTGGCTGCCGATAGCATACTGAATTCGCTTTGAGGTGCTGGTACTTACCTTTAAAGCCCTAAATGGCCAGGGTCCGACATACCTGAGGGACTGCCTTCCCCCATATGTACCCCAGAGGGCACTAGGGTCAGGGACACAATATCGCCTGGTGATCCCAGGCCCCAGGGAGGCCAGGCTCACTGCCACCAGAGCTAGGGCCTTTTCAGTGGTGGCTCCTTACTGGTGGAATGAACTCCCGAAGGAGATCAGGGCCCTGTGGGACCTTGTGCAGTTCCACAGGGCCTACAAGATGGAGCTCTTCACCAGGCCTTCAACTAGGACCCCCCTCCCCGCATTACCATCTATGGCATTACCATCTATGGCCACTATTAAAATCTGTGGCATCCTGTAGAACAGGAGACTGCTGAGCAGTGTTCCCTCTAGCTGAGTTAGTGTGAGCTAGCTCACAGTTTTCTAGCCTCTGGCTCACACATTTTTGTCTTAGCTCAGGAAGGATGGTTCCAGAGCAAACTAATCTTTGCAGTGGCCAAATCGCTCGCTCACAACTTTAATGCCAGTAACTCACAAAGAAGAATTTTTGCTCACAAGACTTCATAGCTTAGAGGAAGCATTGCTGCTGAGTGGGGCATTTTGAGCTCATACTATATGGAATGCCATCTGTTTTTAACAACTACTGTGAGCACTTTGATTGTTGATTGTATTACGTTATTTTAATTGTACTGTTTTTAACTGTTTGATGAATCTTGGCACTTTGTGCCCAGCTATGTGAGCCGCTCTGAGCCTGCTTGTGGGGAGAGCGGCCTATAAATGCTACAAATAAATAAAATAAATAAATAATTCTGCTGGTGGTACCAGCAGCTCTGGAGCTGGTCGGCTTGGGAATTATGGGCTTGTAGGAAATCCCCAACTCTCTGTGACTCTGCTTCTGGAAAGACCTAGCTGGCATGCTGCCCTGGCTTTGGATGTTGCAGCTACACCCAAAAAATTGCATAAGTTACATTTAAAGCCAAGTGACAAAACCCACTTTTTTCAGGCAATGGTCAGAAGTACTTGATCCTAAAGGGTGTTCTCCATTGGCTTGCAGTTATAATATTAAAAATGAAGCAATTGTAAGCCAGCACGGTGCTTTCTGAACTTTTATAGGTATCTATAAGAGTAAATGAGTGAACTATTTTGCTGACTGTGTGGGATGGACTCTTGGACGGGGTCACCAGGAGGAAAATGACTCTAAACGCTTCCAGCAGAGGTTTAAAGTACCATTTTCTGAGGTTGCCACCTCCCAACACAAAGAGACTTACACAGGAAATAGCCATCTTGGCATTTTAACCAGAGACTTGTCTTCACAAGACACCATCACAGCAGGCCAAATCCCCTCCCCTCCTACAACATCCTCCCGTTTGGTACAACAAAGGATTTTCTCACAGAGATGCGAACTCAGCAGGACATTACCTGGAAGAACCAGTTTTGGCCACCAAAGGTCCTACCTTCATCTAAAAGACAATGCTCCTAGCCGATGATGATTTCAGCTTCCGGCCCTGGGTATCTCTCTGTCCATCAGGTAGAATCAAATGCTGACCACTCCTTCCAGCCTCTCTTCCACTGGACAACAGCTAGTGGGTGGACTCTCTAAGGGGTGGTCTCAAGACAGGCATCTGGCTAAGCCTGCCCCCAGAAACCTCTCCCCCCCCATAAAGGAAAGTTCCCAGCACCATATCTCTCTCTTACATTGCTTGCTCTCTTTGCATCGCCCTCTCTCTCTCTCTCTTACACACACACACACACACACACACACACACACACACACACACACACACTCTGACATGGCTCCTAATCCACAAACACCCCCCCCCCCCCAGTTCCCTATAAATTCATCTTGTTCCTCCAGCAGGAACACACCAACTCTCTCTGCACAGGTAAATATAACATGCCAATGATTTCCTACTAATGCAACTGTCCCTTTAATTCTGTCTGACTTCCTAGAACTGTATGAATGTGTGAGCATTTCTGTAACACTTGAATAAGCTACCTTTTATTCTTTAAGTAAAAGAAAACCTTTTTATACTGATAACAGTCTCCTTGTCAATTCCTTGGTTTGTCTGGAGGAGGCAAAAAAAGGTATAAAAAGGTGCAGATCCTTAATGCCTACTGCTGATTATTAAGAGCTAATATTCCCCAAATATTAATAACATAAAAGAGCAGTCAGGCTAACACAGTCCATCTAAATCTCATCCGCCATAGGAAGCAGCCAGTCATCCTCAACTAAATCTCACATCATTCTTTCCTCTACCAATTAGTCATATGGCTAGCTGAAAAGACATACTCTTCCCAAAACTGATTAAAGCAGAGATAAAGCTTTCTCCTATGATGAATAATGCCTTCACTAAAACAAAGAAACATCTGTGACCATTAAACAAACACTGGTCCTCTAGCAACAGCGGACACACACATACTGTATATTTCCAATTTCAATCCTATTTTGTAACCAGGCCAGAGTACCAGGTCAATGAATGGAAGGACAATTTACAGCAGTTGGTGAGTGACTGAACCATAACATGGCTGTGATCACTAAGAGCCAGCATGGGTTTCTCAAGAACAAGTCGTGTCAGACTAGCTTTATCACTTTTTTTTAGAAAGTTACTACCTTGCTGAATCAGGGGAATGCTGTAGACATAGTTTATCTTGATTTCAATAAGGCTTTTGATAAAGTTCCACATGATGTTCTTGTTGACAAATTGGTAAAATGTGGTTTGGATCTTATTACTGTTACTGTAACTGGTTAACAGATCGCTTGTTAAAGGTTCCTCTTCCTCTTGGAGAGGACTGACAAGTGGAGTGCCTCAAGGATCTGTCCTTGGACCTGTTTTGTTCAACATCTTTATCAATGATTAGGATGAAGGAATAGAGGGAATGCTTATTAAATTTGCAGATGACACTAAATTGGGAGGGGTAGCAAATACAGCAGAAGACATCAAGATACAGGATGATCTTGACAGGCTGGAAAACTGGGCTAAAACAAATAAAATGAATTTCAACTGGGATAAATGTCAAGTTCTGCATTTAGGTAGGAAAATTCAAATGAAAATTATGGGATGGGGGAGACTTGTCTTGGCAGTAGTATGTGCGAAAAGGATTTAGGGGTCTTAGTAGACCATACATTGAACATGAGACAGCAGTGTGATGCAGTAGTTAAACAGGCAAATGTGATTTGCTGTATCAACAGAAGTATAGTGTCCACATCATGCAAAGTCATGGTATTGCTTTATTCTGCTCTGGTTAGACCTCACCTAAAGTACTGTGTTCAGTTTGGGGCACCTTACTTTAAGAAGCATATAGACAAGCTGGAATGTGTCCAGAGAAGGGCAACGAAGATGGTGAGGGGTCTAGAGATCAAGAGGAAAGGTTGAAGGAGCTGGGTATGTTTAGCCTGGAGAGGAGATGACTGAGAGGTGATATGATAACTACCTTCAAGTATTTGAAGGGCTGTCATATAAAAGATGGTGCCGAGTTGTTTTCTGTTGACGCAGAATGTCAGACTAGGGCCGTGGTCACATGGCACCCTAATCCCAGGATAAAGTCCCTCTGGACTTTATTCTGGGATTTTTACTTTCGGGTTGGGATGTGTGAACACCACAGTGGTGGTGGCTGGGGGAGGCAAGGTGAGGGCCACCTGTAGCCTCCTCCCTGGTCTCACCCCCCAGCTGGGCCACCTGGCCACCTCCTCCTGCTGCTGCCGCTGCCTCAGCCTCCTCGGCGTGTGCCTGGCTCGGGGGCAAAGAGGCTGCTGCTGCCGCCGCCACCATCTGGGAGCCCGGGCCACAAAGACTGCTCGCGAGCCCAAGTACCCAAGTTCAAGAAAGGGAAAAGAATGAGAGGGACGATCAGACAGCCCTCTCTTGCAATCATTGTGAGAGAGGGCTGTCCAGATCGGCTCAATTGCGGGTTCCTTGCGCGACCTCCGGGAAAATACTTGATTTTCCCGGGGTTGGAAAACATGGGAGGAACCCGTAATTAAGCCCACTTTGGCGCGGGAGTAGCCACGGCTGGTCTGGTCAGTCCCTTTAAACGCGGGAGGAAACAGCAGTTCCTTTTGCTTTAAAGGGCCGTGTGACCGCAGCCTAGAACCAAAGAATTCAAATTAAATCAGAAGAGTTTTTGGCTAAACTAAACTGTTCCTCAGTGGAACAGGCTTCCTCAGGAGGTGGTGGGCTCTCCTTCTTTGGAGGTTTTAAAACAGAGGCTAGATGGCCATCTAACAGCAATGCTGATTCCGTGAATTGATGCAGATCATGAGAGGGAGGGCAGGAAGGGTTGCATCAGTGCTTAGTTCTTGTTGCCCTTTCTTACATGCCAAGGAAATGCTGATCACCACTTGGGGTCAGGAAGCAATTTTTCTCCAGGCTGGTTTGGCTGGTGATCCTGGAGGTTTTTTTGTGATCTTCAGGGCATGGAACAGGGGTCACTGCGGGTGTGGGGAGGAGGTATTTGTGAATATGCTGATTGCCACTTTGGGGTCAGGAAGTAATTGTTCTCCAGGCCAGTTTGGCCAGGGATCCTGGAGGGTTGTTGTTGTTTTGCCCTTTTCTGGGCATAGAGCAGGGCTCACTGGTTGTGGTGGGGGAAGTATTTGTGAATTTCCTGCATTGTGCAGGGAGTTGGACTAGATGGCCCTGGAAGTCCCTTCCAGCTCTATGATTCTGTCATTCTATGTGCCAGCTTTCAATGAACATACATTTCCTCTCAAGGTCACCTTGTATGCTCTTTTTTTACTTGCTTCAAACAACTGTATATTGTATTCCTTAAAGTACAGCGTTATAAAAACACACAAAGTCACTCAAAGAGCATTCACTAAAAAAATTAAAATGTACAAAAATTCCCTCTGCATTGACTAAAAAATTAAGTTTCAAAAATTTCCTCCTGTCCTTCCAAGCCATTTCTTGATCCTTCCTCCTTCTTCCCAAAAGTGGTTGCCACAAAAATGGTACTTTACATAACTTCCTGAACCTTAGTAAGGGAAAGCCCAATCAATACCTCGTGAGGAGGGCCATTCTACAAAGTGAGACAGCCAACAAGAAGAGTCTTATCCACGCCAGAGCCTAATTCATCTCCTGAACAACTCAGATTTGAGTCCAGTTGCACCTTAGAAACCAACAAGAGTTTCACTGAAAAGGAAGCCTCCACAACATACTGAACTGATTGCAGGGGTGATTTCCATGTAAATGACTGTTTCCCTGTCGCCAAGCCCATGAGTTCATGAACTGTCAGCCTCAATAATGTATGAGTTGAATACGGACAGTTATTTGTAAGTTCAACAGCTTTGAACTTGCTAATGAATACTCACTCCCTTGTGTGAAAAAAGGCTAGATGTACAGATATGGTCATGTGGGCTGTGTGAAAGTTGTGTAAGGTAAAGCTAATGTGTAATGGAAAGTTAGTTATGAATGCCTGGTTTGTATTTAATACGAATTTGAGGTGTCAGTAGGGCAAACCCACTTGGGAGTAGGTTGGAGGGAATATACCTTTCCCTCTCACTCTGCGCACTCAAAATGTGGATTTGGCAGGTTACCTAGAGAGGGCTAGGGATAACAAACTGAAGTGGCCCTCGGGTGGGGGGAACACCTTTAACTAGTCAGCAGTTGTTTTTTTTTGAGGTATAGCTGTTCATTTATATTTGTGTGCCAGCACCCTGCGTTGGATGTTCCACAGCAGAGCTGCCTTTAGCTTGGCAAATATTGTCTTGAGGTTTCACCCCTGTGGCTTCCCATTGTTGCTTCACTTGCCTTCAGTGCCCTCCTCACTGCAGTGCAATAAGTAAATGCCAGAGAAACAGCAACAGTGGTGGCAGCAAAGTGGGAGTGTTGGATGGGACACTAAAGAAAAGCTTTGATCAGGCAGAAGCAACACCCCCCCCCCACAGACACAAAGGCTCGGGAAAAGGCCCCCTCCCCACTTGTGGTTTGACTGTGCACCTAGTTCCCCACTCGACATGGGAATGGGGCCAGACTGCACACCTTGGTACAAGGCTTGGGCTGTTGGCTCATGAGGGCAGAGGCTGCAACCTAAGGGGTGATAATTTCCTCGGTGGGGGCAGGCCATCACCCCACTGAGACTTTTGCTGGTGGCTTTAACAGCCAATCTGCCCCAGCTTCTGATCACTTCCCCCAATTTGAAGAAGGAGGAGGAGGCCTGTAGCCACAGCGGGGCATTTGGGGGCAGAGCCCCACCACCCACAAGCCCTGCCCCACCACCTGATGATGCCAGACACCCCCACCCCCAATGCACTTAGCCCCACAGCCATGGTGAGGCTGGGGAAAGAAAGGGAAGCCACCCACCCCCCCCAGCTTCTGGTCAATTTCACTCTCTAACAGATCAGCTGTTAGGTTTTACAGGGGAAAGAAGGGGACTGAAACTGACCAGAAGCCACAGGGAAGCTTTCCTTTCCTTCCCCAGCCTCCCCAATGCTTCAGGGAGCTGGGGAAGGAAAGGAAAGGTCAGTTTCAGCCCCCTTCCATCAGCTGTTAAACCTAAACTCTGGAATGAAACTGACCAGAAGTGGCAGGGCAGCTTTTCTTCCCTTCCCCAGCCTCCTTGCTGCTCCTGGAACATCAAGCCTCAAGGAACAACAAAGCTGAATGTGGTTAATGTGAGTAGTAAGTGATTTTAGTTTTATTGTTTTCTGTGCATTCTCCTTGCCGAACTGTGTACTCTGCCCTTTTGACAACCCATTGGGATTTTGTTTACTAATTTTTTATTCTGTATACTCTTTGTGTGAGTTTACTGCCCCAAACCCAGCAGAGCTTTGGCTATGTTACTATCCCAGTGGCTGGTCTGCTGTCACAGTGGTGTTCATCTGAAAAACAAACAAAAAAACAGCAGATATTAGGAACGGAGACTACAGCAAAAGCTGTGGTCAATAACACGTGAGCACTAGTAAGAAATTATAGTCTGTGAAAGTGGTCACTGAATGTTAAACAAACTACCTTCAATGTTCTTGTAAAAGGGGGGTGGGAATCCTGCTCTTTCGGGAATACCAGGTTTATACAGCTCTCTTCAGCTGCTCTGACCTTTGGGATGAGATTTCTTGTAACCTGCATGCTTTTGCGACCAACAAAAGAGGAACTGCTAATTATAGAGTATTTTGATCTTACTCCACAGGATGAAAACTGTTAACCAAGAGCTCCTTGAATCCGTTTTGGGAAATTTGAACACTGTCAACATGCAGTCTCTGTGGAAGTGTTTGGACCCTTAATACCTCAATCCTAAACACACTTACTTGGAAGCTGGTCCCATTCATTTTCAGTTGTCCTGCTTTCCATGCAAATGTGGGTAGACAGAGGCACTAGTCATTTGAAAACAGAAAGCCCAAATTAAGTCAGTCTGGAAACAACCATCCTGCTTTTCCGTCCAAGTACAGATCCCCAAGGGAGGTGTGGTTCAGTAGTTTAAAACAAGCTTTGAAAAGTAAGCCACCATAAAATTATGGTAAAATACAATAAATTACAGCAGCAAGCTTCTCAAAGGAGGGAATTCCATAATCATGGCAGTGCTACTGGGAAAGCCCTTTCTCTCATGGCCACATCAAATATTGGGGGACACATGGCCTTCAGCTATCAATGTATGGGCAAGAAACAGTAAGAACCTATATGGGAGAAACTGATCCTAGAGATATTGTGGTCCCAGCCCATTTATTTAATTCTTCAAAGGTTGCAACCAGCAGTTGCAAAAAAGAAACTGGCAACCTCCATAAAATAGGAATAATTTGCTTCTTGTGGCTTAGTCTCCCCAACCAGCTGGTGGTTTCTAAAATGTGCTACAGTGGCTATCACTGGAGCATGAGTAACTGTAGTCAGATATCGCCTGTTTGTGAAGGGAGGCAGCTGGCAAACAAACTGAAATGAAAATTAATTTCACTCCTGGCCACACTTACTATCTGGGCATTCAGGAGCAATAACAGATCCAGAACAACCCCCAAACTGTGAACTTGAGTTTTCAAGGCAAGTTCTGGTCCAAAACTGGGAGCAGAAGAACCATATTGGAATGGATCTAAACCAAACAATGGGACAATCTACATAAGAGGATGGTGTGCTCTCTCTTCTAGAGGGCATCACGTGTGGTGATTGGACAGCCATCTGTCAGGAATGCTCTAGTTTGGGATTTTGTGCACTCATCAGAGGGTGAGATGGCCATCAATGCCAGCTCTAGGACTCTCTATATAGTGTATTATCTAATAATGAATGTTATTGTCAGCACATGCTCAAAAACCTTGTCCAAGGATATTGAAGACTGAACAGAAGCTGTCCAGATTACATTAGCTGCCCCTAACTATCTGGGGACTCAATAGCCCCTGACAATAATCTCTGATTCAATGGTTCTGTCCCTGTCCAGCAGTTCTAACCAGCCAGAATGGCAAGGGTCAAGCATTCAAGTAGTAGGCCTCACCTCTCCAGTGGTCCCTTGTCCTCAGGTTGAATTAGCTTACCATTAGAGCCTCCATAACCAAGCCTTTTGCTTATTCAGATTTTTTGCATAACAATCCTGCCAGCTTTCATCTCACAATTTAACTAATTAATGTTAAAGGTTTTAAAAAACCCCACTTGCTTGCCGGGGGGGGGGGGGGGATCCTACAAAATATTAAAAGCTTACATTATTTATTTAGGCACATCATTTTAATTATTTTCTGAAGTGGTTATACTTTACAGGGGTATTCATTCAGACTGAATCCAATCAAAATCCAAACCAAACAGACCAGTTTTGTTAATACAGTTATTTTGATTAATCTGAATAGGGAAAGGAGGACATTCAGAAATGATAAGAGAATGCTGTTAATCCTCTTCTGTCCTTTCACTGGCATAATTTCCATTCCATGAGGCAAATGGAAGGGGAGAGGAGACTTGACAAATGTGTGCCTGACAGGAACATTGAATGCGATCATCTGACTCACCAAAATATTTTATAATATTGCTACATTCTTATTTGCCCTGACCTGGATGGCCCAGGCTAGCCCAATCTCAACAGATCTTGGAAGCTAAGCAGGGTCAGCTGTGGTTAGTATTTGGATGGGAGACCACCAAGGAAGTCCATTCCTACACAGAGGCAGGCAATGGCAAACCACCTCTGGTAGTCTCTTGTCTTAAAAAACCTATGGGCCCCCCAGAAATTGGATATGACTTGATGGCACTTTGCACACGCACATACATACATTCTTAATTAAGAAAAAGAAGAAGAAGAGATTGGATTTATACCCTGCCCTTCACTCGGAGTCTCAGAACGGCTTACAAACTCCTTTCCATTCCCCTTCCCACAACAGACACCCTGTGAGGTAGGTGGGGCTGAAAGAGCTCTTTCGAGGACTGCCCTTGAGAGAACAGCTCTGACAGAACTACGGCTTGCCCAAGGCCATCCAGCAGGTGAAAGTGGAGGAGTGGGGAATCAAATGCGGTTCTCCCAGATTAGAGTCCGCACGCTTGCCCACTGCACCAAATTGGCTCAATTTTAATGATGAACTGGATCCAAAATACCGTGAGCAGAGAAAAGGGTGTGGAAAAGAACTTTCCCACTTCTCTCCTTCCCTCAGTAGCCCCCCAAATACAAAAAATATCCTACTCCTGGGAGTGAAGAGGCTTTCACAGACATGGAAGTTTCATGTGAAATAGAGAGAACTGGCAAGAATTACACCTGGTCTTCACAGCAGCTTTATCTTTTTAATTACTTTCTAGTGATACATCATTTTTGTTTTAATTAAAGGCATTACATTTCTTGTTTCCTGTGCCCAGTGGCGCTGGGGTCAGGGCCTCCCCCCTTCCTGCTGCAGCGGAATGACATCTAAGCCTAGAAGCCTGTCTTTGCAGTTGCAGAAGCATTCTTCTATGCCAAGTCTGGGCTTCAGAATGTATTTAGAAACAACAACAAAATTGTAACCACTAGTTTTTCAGCCTTTGCTGCCTGACTCCAATCGCTGGGGATAATTGATACTTGCTTATCATATAGGAGCGTGGAAACAATGAGCCAGACAATGTACTAATATCAACGCCTTAACTATATTATCAATCCATAGAACTGAAATTATTGCTATTCTGCTAGAAGAGTAGAGAATTGGTTTCAGTCATTGCAACTGAGCAGAGGTTAATTCTCCTTTCTAGGGCTGCCCCTTCCCTGTGCTCCGCCTCCCAAAGGAGGGATAGAGGAAACCAGCAGGCCTAGAGAACACAGGGGTGGGGGATTTGCAATGCTCCCTCTAAGCTGTGGAGTCTTGTGAGCAAAAATTCTACTTTGTGAGCTACTGGCGTTAAAGTTGTGAGCGAGTGATTTGGCTACTGCATAAATAAGTTTGCTCTGGAGCCACCCTTTCTGAGTGAAGGCAAAAATGTGTGAGCCGGAGGCTAAAAAACTGTAAGCTAGCTCACACTAACTTAGCTTAGAGGGAACACTGGTGATGGGGTTGGTTGGTGTCCTTCAACCTCTGGCAGCCGAGGTGATCACCTAGGTCTGAACAGTAGACAGGCTGGCCCTGACTAACTCTCAACTGTTCTCATTATTTCACTGCTTCTGGAGAATTTTCAGGCAATTTTTCTCATGGCTCATACAGAGTCATATTTTTCTTCATACCTGGGAGTATCTTAAACATGGAGAAATCACTACCTTTTCTGTGATGGCCCAGTTTTGTCCCTTTCATCCTCTGTACATGGGCCGGCCACTTCGTTGCTAGATATGGCTATGATTTTACCAGTTTCACAGCAAATGTCTCACATTTAGCTTTATGCTCGGTGTCTTCTTCCACATTCTTACAATCCACACTCGTCTCTTTCTGTACTATGTTCCTGTGCTCTCTTATTTGATAAACAGTGGCCAGATCTTATCTTCTGTCATATCACCATGGCTACCATCTGAGTCCCCCTATCTGGTATTCTTTCCAGAATTAGTTTCATTGGCTTGTCACATCTCCATTGCATTGTTCAACCCACTTCACCTTTCCCCCCAAGTAATCTTTCCCTTCAAATTTAATCGATTCACCCTCATATACGAATCAGATCCTTGCACGAAATGTTTCTAATCAGCAGCACTCTGAACCAACATTCTGTAGGTGTTTTAACCAAAAAACTTCACAATTCACCAAGATTTATTCTTGTACTTGTACTCCAGGTATTTAGTTGTTGTACTGTCCTTAAATAACTTGGTGAAGACGGCTGATTAGCAAATGAGATTCAAGGCACACACTAAGATAGTGCAAGATAACACTGAAACTTACACTGAAACTTACAGCCAGTTTGGTGTAGTGATTAAGTGCCTGGACTCTAATCTGGGAGAACCAGGTTTCATTACCCACATCTCCACTTGCAGCTGCTGGATGACCTTGGGCAAGCCATAGTTCTGTCAGAGCTGTTCTCTCAAGGACAGTTCTGGAAAGAGCTATCTCAGCCCCACCTACCTCTCAGGGTGTCTGTTGTGGGGAGGGGAAGGGAAAGGAGTTTTGTAAGCCACGCTAAGACTCTGAGTGAAGGGCAGGGTATAAATCTAATCTCTTCTTCTTCTTCTCTTCTATGAAACAGTAACTTAGCCTCATGAGGTAGTAACATACCACAGGCTACAATTAAGAGACTGACAGGGTCAAAATGATAACTAAATTGTGTGTGCAAAGAGCCATCAAGTAGCAACAGACTTATGGCAACCCCATAGGGTTTTCAAGCAAGAGACAAACAGAGGTGGTTTGTCATTGCCTTCCTCTGCACAGCAACCCCAGACTACCTTGTTGGTGGTGGTCTCCTATCCACACACTGACCAGAACTTACCCTGCTAAGCAGCCAAGATCTGATGCAACCAGGCTAGCCTGAGCCAATCAGGTCAGGGTGATGACTAAATTACCTATGCAAAAAAAAGAACAGAAAAGAACTGGAACTGCTTCTGTGTTGATAAATACACTAAGTGGGAAGGGGTAGAACGAAAGACCAGAATGATGGTCTACACGCCATCTCAGTGAAATGCTCTGCACTTGGGATCCCTGTGAACTGCCCCTGTTGCTGTTCTCTAACTGTGCAGTCCAATTCATGGGATGTATTATATTGCTATTATTTCATTATTCTTTAATTGTGCAGTACAGTTTTATGGCACTATTTATTGTATGTATTATACTGGTCTTTTTTGCATTAAAAAATTTAATTCCACAGTCTGCCTTGAATCTCAGTCAGAAAGCTGAACAATAAATGAATTAAATTAGAAAGGTAAATAATGAATAAAAAAAGGCCTATCAGGCCTGCCCAAGGCTCTTCAGAGTCTGTGTCACCAAGGACAGAGGAGGCTGGTGGGTGTCTGGATATACTTTGGAGCATAGGCGTAGACTACGGGGGGGCTCGAGCCTCCCCTGAAATTTACCGGGGGGACTGAGCTCCCCCGGGAAAACATAGCGCCTGCTGCCGCGCCTCCTGGGGCCCTTCCGAGGCTGGCAGCTGCTGCTGCTGCTGCTGGTGCCTCCCCCCCCTGCCTGGCCACTCTTCCATCCTTCCCTCTCCCTCCCTCTTTTCCCGGCGAAGGGAGAGGGAAAAAGTGGGGTGGGGAGAGAGACCCCGGCAGCAGTGGCTGGTGGGCCTCGGAAGGGCCCGGAGAGTCGTGGAGGTTTCCCGGTGGGGGGGGACATCACCCCAGCAAGCGTGCGCACTTTGCGCGTGCGCTAAAGAGCCCCTGCCCCCCCCCGGAATTTACAAAAGTCTACGCCCCTGCTTTGGAGTGTATCGAGACTCGGGATTTCCTGACTAAATTGCAGTAGGATAAGAGAGACTGGGAAGGAGGAAGCCTGCAGATGAGGGGAAGTAAGCTCGGAGCTGACTGGAGTGGTGACTGCAGGCAGCGTAGTTCTGGGAAGAAGGAGTGAGTGGCAAAATCCAGAGTTATCCTCTCTGTGATCACTGCTGCAAACTCATCTCCATGCTTTTCCTCTCCCTTCTTTGAGCTTCCCCCTTCTTGGTGTCTATCCTGCTGGTGTCAGGAAACAGCTGGTTCCAACAGGTTCCAAGGGAGCTGCAGGGAGCATAGCGGGAGACCTCCCAGCCTGCCCTCCCCATTCACCACCGCAGCTCAATAGACTAATGGAGGGAAAATGGGGAGGGCTGTTCAGCACTGCATCAATGCACAATGTCACTTCCGGTTCAAAACAAGACATGTCATCATCATGTCAGTACAACTCTCTCAGATTCACCCAAAACACTGTTGTTTAACCACAGAGCGTGGGGTGAATTCTAGACCATTGCCTAGACTGGATGTAATACCATGAACCAGCACAACACTGAAGATCTTGCTCTGCCCCCAAACTCTCCTGCAGAAGTGCAAGAGGGGGCTAATGATTGGAGCTTATAAATCCAGAATGTTTCTTCCTGCAGCAAGACCTTATGTATATTCTCACTGACATTTGAAGTGCTCGTATATAAGACACAAAAGTGCATGTCATCAAGAGGATGATTGAGTTCCAGTAATGGGAAGTCAGTGCTTCCTAAATTTTGTTCTTCAAGCGTGATTGATGTTCCATTAAACAAAATTTTAGGAGGCAGGTGGTACTCCCCACATAGATTTTGGGGCCTGAAAATAGGATAACATATACCATATTGCAGCTACTGCAATTGCTCAACCTTTTCAAAGGGACAGAAAAATTTAAAGTGGGTGGGGCCCCCTAAAGGTCTTGCTGCAGGAGGAAACTTTCTGGATTTATGAGCTCCAATCATTAGCTTCCTCTGGTCTTGGCTGTAGTCACACAGTCCCTTAAATCCGGGAGTCCTCCCGGATTTAAAGGGACCTGTTGTGTTTGTGTTTGGATTATTGAAGCAGCAAGAGCTTGAGAGGGCTCTGGTATCCTAAAGCTCCATTTCTTATTGGCTGATGAATAAAGACTCCCACTGGTCCTTAAGCCAATCTGGATACCCTATCACTGAGCCCTGCTTGGGTCCAATAGTATTGCTTGTATATAGTTACGTTGTTGAAAGTAATGTATTGGAACAGCATAAATTAAGGTGCCGCTCTTATAGAACTGTCTTTGGAGCTGAGCAATATCACTGAATAAAAGCCTGTTGTTTGAATTCATCACCTCCTGCTCAATACTTAAAAGGACCGCTTTTCTAAGCTTCGGGTTGGGGTGACTTCACATCCCAACCCCGACGGCTGGTGGCGGCCGGGGAGGTTTTGGAGGCAGAAGAGGCATCCGGCGATGGCATCCAGCGGCGGTGTGCAGTGGAAGAAGCGGTGACGGACGAGCTGGTGGCGGCGGGCAGTGGAGGAGGTGGCGGCTGGTGGCAGTGGCGCCTGGGGGAGGCATCCTTCCCCAAGCCTTGCCAGCCACCTGGTAAGTGTTGGGGTTCCCCCACCCTTTGCACTTGGGCGCTTGAGTGCCCGAGTGCCCAAGTGCAAAGGGGGGGGGGGAAGCCTATCTGGACAGCCCTCTCTCACAATGATTGCGAGAGAGGGCTGTCCAGATAGGCACAATTGCGGGTTCCTCCTGCGACCATCCGGAAAATACTTGATTTTCTGGGGGTTGGAAAACGCGGGAGGAACCCACAATGGAGCCCACTTTGGCGCAGGAGTTCTCCTGGCCATTGTGAAACCCCCTTTAAATGCGGGAGGAAGCAGCACTTCCTCCTGCATTAAAGGGCCGTGTGACCAAGGCCCTTAATTCATCCATTGATTACTCTTGTTTTCTGTAAAGTATTTTGTGTTGGCTGGGTCCTGGCTCTTTAATTTTCTAGCAGGTGTTTTTGATCAGTGTTCCTTATCTCAATTTAAACAGTTATGAGTTCCAGTAAATCTCTAAGCATATTGCTCTAGCTTCAGTGCTTGACTGAACTGACTCTGTTGGTGAGTGTTTGTTATTTTGCATTACATGTATTTCTGTTTGTATTACATACTACTTGTTGATTATTATGTTGATTATTACTATGTTAATTATTACTTGGAGAGCCAGTTTGGTGTAGTGGTTAATTGCACGGACTCTAATCTGGGAGAACTGGGTTTGATTCCCCACTCCTCCACTTGCACCTGGCTGGATGACCTTGGGCAAGCCATAGCTCTGTACCAGCTGTTCTCTCAAGGACAGCTTGGGAAAGAGCTCTCTCAGCCCCACCTACCTCACAGGGTGCCTGTTGTGGGGAGGGGAAGGGAAAGGAGTTTGTAAGCCGCTCTGAGACTCCAAGTGAGTGAAGGGCGGGATATAAATCCAATCTCTTCTTCTTCTTCTTCTTCTTCTATTATATAACTCTCTGGATTTCTGTATTCTCTTATGAAGCAGCGTTTTGCAAAAAGATTTCCAAGGCGACGTTATCATTAAAGGAAGAAGGAAGATCAATATCTTATTGATAAGAATGACACACACAAGCACTTTATTTCTACAAGCAACTTTATTTCATGTTAACTGTTATGGCTTGCTTCGATATTGATTTGGACTTTTACATACAATATGCACTTTGAATGTTGATATTGTCTTTGAATGCTGAAAAGTTGTGACTTTGTTATTGTTTACTCATATACATACGTACATACATATATATGTATGAGAGAGAGAGGGAGACTACCTATTTTATTAGTCTCCATGGTATTTTTGTTTGTTGTGTAATCTTCTTCCATGGTTCTTTCTGGTTGTAACCTCCAGGTGGTGGCTGGAGATCTCCTGGGTTTATAACTGATCTCTGGACAACAGAGATCAGTTCACTTGGAGAAAATGACTGCTTTGCAAGGTGGACTGTACAGCATTATATCCCACTGAAGTCCTTCCCCTCCCCACCCCCAAATTCTCCAGGTATTTCCCTACCCGAAGCTGGGAACCCTAGTGATCCTGAAAGGGCTTTAGAAAGTGAAGCACTACCCAGGATGAGGGGCTTTGGAAGGTGAGGTTGGAGGGCTGGGGGCAGAGACAGCAGGAAGAGGATCTCGACTGTCAGTCTGGACAATATAGAAGGAGGCAGCCCTCCAAATATTTCTCATTTAGAAAAAAAGTACCTGAAGATGTAGTTCACACAGGCCTTTGTCTACATTAGTTTAAAATGTACTTGTAGACCCTAAAGAGGTCTGTATGCATCCTATTATGCTTACTTCTCGTATGCTTCTGCAGATATTTGATGATACTGAATTTACTATTATCGTACATGTTATGCACAGAAGTATGTTTAGTTCAGTTTTAAATCATTTTCTTTTTCATAGAAGAATTCAGTGTAACCCCTTTTTGTCCCAATGGTCGGATTCTGTGGTCTAAGGCAAGGTTCACACCCAATGTTTCAGAAATTCTGACACAATTTAATCAAACAATGCAAAGGACATTCAAAAATCCAAGGAAATGTCAAAACGGTTCATTAACAACTAGCACGTTATAATCCTATAGAAGGGGGGAGTCTTACGATCCACCCATGGCCATACGCCTAGAGCCCACAATACTTTTACAGGTCCACGAAAGTGTTTTAATTTCTTTTAAAATCAGAAGGGGGGAGAACTTTTAGGATAGAAGAAAATGTTTTATTATTTTCTCACACCAGGGAAAAATGAAATGTTTTGGGCCCATTAGTACTTTGCTGATGGTATCACAAATCTCATGCCATACCCTTGAAACAAAAGGATAGTTCCACCAAATGCACATTAATGATCCTTTCTCCAGTGAGCAATACTAGAGCCTGTTTTTCTTACTTTAAAACATTGTGTCTGCTGTATAGCACCATCTATACCTGAACTTTAGACCATTCTCTGTGATCCCAAGGTTGGAAGGTGTCTTCAGTACGTCATTACAGATTTTGATCTGAGTTCTGCTTGGAATTTCCTGTATCAGGTATAGTTGCCATTTAACCCTATAAAGAGTCACCCCACATTTAAATCTGTCAAAATGGCATACATATCTGTCAACGTTCCTTTTCAATGTTCAAATTGGATCAGTTTTTGCTCAAAGTAGTTTAGAGTCCTAAAAATATCTCCCTGGGCTTATTTCATTCTAATAAAATTCCTAATTTGTAAAACTGATACAACAAAGGAGAATTATTTTCCATTTTTCTCTCTAATCACTACCCATGATATTAGAACCTCTTACCTTGTAAGTTCTATGGAGCTAACTTTGGAACAGAACTTGCAACTGATCTCCAGACTACAGAGATCAGTTCCCCTGGATGAAATGGCAGCTTCAGAGGGTGGACTTATGGAATTACACACTCACTGAGCTGACTTTGCTCCCCGCCATCCTGGCTCTGTCCAAATCTCCAGGGATGTCCTAAACCAGATCTGGAAACCTTAGCAATAGTCCAAAATAAAAAAACAGCACAACAAAGATAGAGACACAGATGTAATAGCAGCCAGGGACTTGAAAAATACAGTCTCTATGATTTCAAGTCATAATTATTTCTTGCTTGAAAACAACTTAGTGGTAAGCAAAATCCAACTCCTCCAATCCAGTTGCCAGGTTCTTCTAATGTACTCCTCTTGCATCGAACAGGAATAACTGGACATCACAGAAACCAGGCTTCAGGCTTCATCCTGAAAAATACAGCCAGTCATGCTAAATATTCCCTTTGCAATTAACATTCCACATACATAAATATCAATTACAAGGTGACAAGATTTTATACAGCTCCCCAGCAAACTGACGCCCCTGCCCATGCTGTGAACCTCCATTCACTGTCTTTGTCCCAAATGGGCTCAACCAATCAGTTCCTGGGGATTACAACATCACCTCTCTGTTAACATCCCAAATGGTTAAGTTTACGGATGAGGAATTCTGAGAATGACATCCCCAAATAGAGCATAAACCACAAGGACGGAATGGTGGTGGTTTTTCCACTCACACAAGTGCTTTTTTCAGTGGAAAAGAATGTTTCCCACTGCTTTAGCTGCTGCCCACCTTTCCCAAATGCTGCTCCTGGGCTCAGGGACCACCCAGAAACAGCATGAGAGGCAAACTGGGGATTTGTAGCAGGAAGAAGGAATTGGTCCTGGAGTATAGGATACAGAGTATTGGTCCTGGAATATGGTGCTGGAGAAGACTCTTGAGAGTCCCATGGACTGCAAGGAGATCAAATCAGTCAATCCTAAAAGAAATCAACCTTGACTGTTCCCTGGAAGGCCAGATCCTGAAGCTGAAGCTCAAATACTTTGGCCACCAAATGAGAAGGGGGCACTCACTGGAGAAGACCCTGATGCTGGGAAGGATTGAAGGTCAAAGAAGAAGGGTGAGATGAGGTTAGACAATGTTATTGATGCAACGGACATGAAACTAAGCAAACTCCAGAGCATGACGGGCCTGGTGTGATGTGGTCCATGGGGTCGCAAAGAATCGGACTCAACTGTGCGACTGAACAACAACAACAACAAAGGATGAGATAGTTAGACAGTGTTATTGATTCAGCGGACATGAAATTAAGCAAACTCCAGAGCATGACGGAAGACAGGAGGGCCTGGTGTGATGTGGTCCATGGGGTCGCAAAGAGTTGGACTCAACTGTGCGACTGAACAGCAACAACAACCCCACCCCTTCTGTTAATGGAAAACTCAGTCCAACTGAGTTTAGCTGCTTTTGAAACTAACATCATGGCTTTTAAATCCAAGGAGTCTCCTACCCTTGGTCTCATCTTTTTGAGTGTCAAAGAGGGCTGTTGAGGGAAGGTGAACGTAGGGAAGATCTGCTTCTTGGAGCACTTTGACATCATCTTGCAACCTACACTGGTGTTTTTCTGTGAAGGTTGCGATACCTGAAAGCAGGCCACCTTTCTGATTAAGAAGCAGGGTGAAATAACAAAGTGTTTCACTCTAAGTGGTTAAAGCTGGGTCAAAAAAAATAACCCACCATGAAGCCAGCAGTGGCCTTTGGCTTTAAACCGGCAATACTGTCAGATGCCACAAGGTGGCATAAAGATTTAAGTTTGCTAGAGGAGTTGGGGACTACACTACTGACTCAGGAAAGTCTTTTTTACAGTGTAATTTGATCTCCCCTAATTTTACCCCCTTGTCATCACACATCATCAAAGAGTCATGGAGCGAACCAACTTTTTTTTTTTAAATGTGTTTTCAAAGAAATCAATGTAACAGAAAACACTGCTATAAAGGAATGGAGGTGAACCTCCTAAAAACTATTATTTTTCCTAAGAAAGTTAGTGGCACTTAGTAGGCCCGACTGACAAGAAGCTACCAAGTCCTGTGCCACAATGCAAGAGTCACAAAACCATCTTAAGCAGAGCTACGCTCTTCAAAGTCCTCTGACTTAGAGAGGTGTACCTCTGGGTAGGATGGCTCTGGCAGAGAAGAAGAAGAAGAAGAAGAGATTGGATTTATATCCCGCCCTTCCGTCACTTAAGAGTCTCAGAGCGGCTTACAAACTCCTTTTCCCTTCCCCTCCCCACAACAGACACCCTGTGAGGTAGGTGGGGCTGAGAGAGCTCTTTCCCAAGCTGTCCTTGAGGGAACAGCTGGTACAGAGCTATGGCTTGCCCAAGGTCATCCAGCCAGGTGCAAGTGGAGGAGTGGGGAATCAAACCCGGTTCTCCCAGATTAGAGTCCACACACTTAACCACTACACCAGACTGGCTTTCAGAGTTGAACCCAAACCTCAGTGAATGCATGGGCTGCGTTCTCATTCATTCTGCCGTAGCCCAGAGGCCCTGCCTTACTCTTGGGCAGCCCCAGCAACAGGGCACACACCACTTCTAACCTAAACCAGAGACCCACAGACCGAGGCAGGCACTCTTTGCCTGAGCCACAGAGCTAGCCATAGCCTTTGCAAAAGGGTTTCCATTTCAGGTTGCACAAGGCAGCCCTCGAAGCAATCTCCAGTCTACCCCCTCCACCTGTGAGACTTCTGATTAGATCCAGTAAGCCAGGCCTCAGTGTAAAAGCAAAGTCCTTTTTATTTTCTTAATGGTCTTTCAGGAACAAATTCATTGACAGTGATACCAAATCAATAGGACCCAAAGCAATTATACTGTTTTCAAATAGCAGATAAATGACAGGCACCAATCAGTGCAATAAGCCAAAAGCATGAAAAACCCTCAGCAGTTACTTTCCTAGAGAAAAGGCGTGCACTCTAGAAACCCCTCCCCCCGTGAGAACTCCTACTTCACATTCCCACACAGTCAGGCACCTGGAAGAGCCCATCACATAAACATCCCAAGGTTAACATTACAGCAAAACAGAGTAGCAGAGCTGGCAAGACGCAGGGGGAGGAGAAGGAGGGTGTGTGTAGGTAAGAGCATTCTGACGTGGGAAAGAACAGGGTACCAGACTCCCATCGGAAGTATACAGTTAGCATGGAGGCAATGAACAACAAAATGACAGGGAACCTGAAATCCTGCCCCCTCCAAAATCACCCCCACCAGGTTTAGAAGGATAACACTTGTGAAATTCACAAATCAATCGTGGAGCATGGACATGTTCTGCAGCAACCCATTCATAACATTCAGGGCCAAAATCAACCCATTGAACCAAGTAAAACAAATGGCCCCGTTTAAACTTAGAGGCCAAAATGCTGGAGATTTCAAAGTGAGGTTCCCCCCCCCTCATCAGAGGAGGAGGAACAGGAGGATCCGGTCTCCACGAATTCGTCCCAGGACACTTCTTCAGCAAGCTGTAACGGAAAACAGGATGCACAGAACTAAGTGACTTTTGACAGTTCAAGTTCAAAAGAGACAGAGGAAATTTTACAAAGAACTTTAAATGGTCCAACATATTTCCATCCCTGTTTCCTGTTAGGTTGCAAGCCACAAATGTTTTTAGTGGAAACATAAACAGAGTCCCTGGGTCCCAAATCCCACCTGGGTGCTCTTCCCCTGTCAGCATATTTTTTGTAATCCGATTTGGCCCGATCTAGAGTCTTAGCGATGAGGGGCCAAGAGCTCTGAAGAGAAGTCCACCATAATCCAAACTGAGACGGGGTCTCGTCAACCGGCAAGGGGATGGTGGGAAGGGGATTGCCTTCAAAGCCCCCCACAGCCATAAATGGGGATACACTGGTAGAGGAATGGACAGCATTGTTGTAGCTATACTTTACAAAGGGGAGAAGATCCACCCAATTATCCTGATGCAACGCAAGAACTGTTCCAGGATTTGATTGACACGTTCGGACTGTCCATCACTTTCTGGGTGGTAGGCGGAACTTAAGGCGGGTTCAATCCCCATGACTTGCAGAAACTCCTGCCAAAAGGTGGCAACAAACTGAGCCCCCCTATCAGAAACTATATGCTTAGGAAAAGAATGGAGTTTCACCACGTGAGCAAAAAACACCTTAGCCAAACCTTTCACGGTGGGGAGTTGTTTAAACAGAACAAAATGGAGCCTGTTTGGAGAATAAATCCACCCCCCCCCCAAATAACCGTTTCCCCTTTGCTGGGAGGCAAGTTAGTTATAAAGCCCATGGAAATCACACCCCAGGGTTTGGAAGAGGTGGGTAGAGGTTGTAAAAGCCCCCCCCCATTTTTTACACATTAAACAGGTCTGGCAAGAGGTCACATAGTCTGTAACATCTCCCTGCATCCAAGGCCACCAGAACTGTCTTTGAAGCAAATGCAACATTTTTAAGAATCCAAAGTGGCCTGAGAGCTTAGATTCATGGCAGGCCTGCAAAATAGACAGTCTAAGAGATTTTGGAGCTGCCAGTTTATTCCCTTTGTACCAGCAACCATCTAAGTGTTTTTCCACCTCTTTTTCTGCTCCAAAATCATCCAAATCCTGTTGGGAATATTCCAGGGCGCATTTTGTAATCCACTCGGTTAAGGGAACTACACCAGGCTGCTGCTTCTGACTCTGACTCCTGGTAACAACAGCCCCTCCTAACTGCTCAGGGGAAAACATGGAATCAAAAATTTCTTCCCTCTGAGACTCATGTTGGGGAAGCCTGGACAAAGCATCTGCTAAGGAATTAGCTGTCCCCAGGAAATGACGCAGTTTAAAATTAAACTTGGAGAAGAAATCAGCCCAGCATAGCTGTTTCGCATTGAGAGCCCATCTAGTACGTAACGCCTCTAGGTTCTTATGATCAGTCCATATTTCAAAAGGCATTTGGGCCCCTTCTAACCAATGTCTCCAAGTGGATAGAGCAAGGCGAATAGCCGCAGCTTCCTTATCCCAAACCGACCAGTTTCTCTCAGTCTCATTAAATTGCTTTGATATGTAAGCCAACGGGGGTTGGTGTGCGCATGCTCTAAGGAGTAAGAAGCCTTGCCTTCCCCCTCCACGACGAGACAGAATTACGAGCTAAAAGGAATGTAAATACTTCAAATAGAGTGCCGAAAACAAGTAGAGGAGTGTCTAAGACAATAAGGAACATTTTGACCTGAGAATTTGGCAGCTGTTGGTGGTAAGAAAATATTTATTGAACTTTTAAGATAAGAAGCAGAGATCCTCTAAAATGGCTACCGTCAAGGCTTTGTCAGAACAATTGGCACAATTCCAGAGTTTGATGTTAGACTCACAAGAAAAGATAAGAATGGCAATTACAGAGGTTAAACAAGAACTGAACCAAATGGCCTTAGAGATTAAAGGTATTAAGGAACTAGCTATCCGGGCAGACAAAACAGCGAAAGAAAATAAACAGCAAATTAGCCAGCTGTCGAAGCTCCATGCTGAGCTCTCTGACCACAGCAGGAGAGCTAACTTAATTATACATGGAATTTCAGAGGACGTGAATTCAAGGCAATTAGAAAAGGGTATGTTGGAATGGTTTTCAGAGCAAGGATTACAAATTAAGGAGGATCAGATAGAACGCGCACATAGATTGCAGGGCAAAACGAGAGGAGGGGAACCACGCCCTGTGATAATTAAGTTTGCAAGGGAAAAACTGCAACAACAAACATTTCTTGCCCTGAAGAAGAAGAAAGAACTTAAACACAAAGAAAAGCGAGTTTATGTAAGGCAAGATTTTTGTCAAGAAACATTAAAACAAAAGAGTTTAATGAAACCATATGCAGACAAACTTTTTCACAACAAGATACAGTTTACCTGGGCATATCCAGCTTCTATAGTCATTTACCGAGATGGGAAGAGGCTAATTGCAAGAAACCCAACAGAAGCAGCAAAACTTCTAGAGAAACTAGGAATGGACCCTGGAGAGCCAACACCATTGGAAGAAGAAGAAGATGAAGCTGCCACATGTCAGGACAAATGGCCAAGGACATATTCATAGACACAGATAAGAAAAGGGAAGTATCCATAAGATAAGAAATTATAATTAAGGAAAATAACTAAACAGGAAGGAGGGGGGGGTGCGCACGCCCCAAGGTATAGAGAGGGGATGATGATTCCTCCCCAGTTACAAGCTCTATACTGGGGACAAGAGGGAGGGGGAGGGGGAGAAGAAGGATGGGGGAGGCTGGGAGGAAAGGAGGGAAGAATAACAAAAGTAAATGTTCAGCTGGGAAGACAGGGGAATTTCAAGCAAAAAGAATATGGGTAGGTTGCTGAAGATGCTGACACTGAACGTCAATGGTCTAAGATCTGATCTTAAAAGGTACAGACTTGCTAGGTTTGCAAAGCAACAAAATATAGATATAATGTGCTTGCAGGAAACGCATAAAGCAAAAAAGGATAATAAACCATTATTTAAAGACCCAGGGTGGGAAGTACTGGTAGAGGCAAGAAGTACAGCCAAAGCAAGAGGGGTGGCAATTTTGATACACAAAAGGAATGATATTAAATTAGTAGATGTATTAAAAGATGGAGAAGGAAGATATCTTTTAGCTAAATGTACATTTCAAAACAGACTGATAACATTAATAAATATCTATGCTCCGAATAAAGGACAGAAAGCTTTCTTGACAAAAGCATAAAAAAAAAATACAGAGATTTTCTGAGGGAGAAGTAATAATAGCAGGAGATTTTAACATGGATGTTACTAAAGATAAAATAATTAGTTGGAAAAAATGGAATTTGATAGAAGCATATGAAGCTTCGGGTTTAAACCCCCAACCAACCCATTTCTCCAGTAGACATAAAACTGCTTCATGTTTGGATCATATAATTCTTCAAAGATCTAATAATTGGGAGTTGAGAAGTATAATGACCCATCCAATATGGATTTCAGACCATGCTCCAGTAAGCATAGAAATTGATATAAAAAGTGAACAGACTAAAAGAGTATGGAGATATAATAATATGATTATGGCTAAAGAGAAAGACAAAAAATTCATGGAAAATCAGTTAAAACTATATTTCCTGGAAAACAGAGGAACAGTGGCCACAGATATCCTTTGGGATGCTGCTAAAGCAGTAATCAGGGGACAATGTATAATGAAGGAAAAGGAAATTAAAAGAGAATTAAATTAATAGAAGCATAAAAATTCAAGAACTGGAAATGCTGCAAAAAAACCAGATCAAGAAATTCTGCCATAATAGGCATAAATTAATTAAAGAATTTAAGGAGCAATTAGACTGTCTAGACTCTATGGCACTTTGGAAAAAACAAACTATGGTAAGGAATGAATTTCAGAGGTCTACAATAAACTCAGCTAGGAGATTGGCAAATTATTTGAAGGGCAGAAAAGATAAGCAGAAAGTGGAAAGTATTAGAACAAAAGTTAATATGTCAGGACAAACAACAACACACCCAAAAGAGATCAGAGAAGCCTTTCTAGACTTTTACAAAACTCTGTATGGGAAAAAGGATACAGTTGAATTCCAGGAGCAAATGGGAGTAAGGCTAGAAGAGTGGGAAAAGGAAAGTCTAGGGAAAGAAATTACAGCTCAGGAAATTGAGGAGGTAATAAACGGCTTAAAACCTGGCAAATCTCCGGGTCTGGATGGCTTCACAGCAGAATTCTATAAGGAAATGAAAGGAATTCTAATCCCGGAACTACAGGTAGTGTTTAATGCTATACTAGAAGGAGGAAGGGCCCCTAATACCTGGAGAACAGCAGAAATAACCCTAATATTGAAACCTCAGAAAGACCCTCAAGAAGTGAGTTCATATAGATCAATAAGTTTAGTAAATCAGGACTATAACATTTTTGCTAAAATAATGGCAAATAGACTTAAAGAAGTAATCCCCCACATAATAAAAGAAGATCAGTATGGGTTTGTGAAAGGTAGGAATATAGCACATCCTATAAGAAATATACTAAATGTATTGTGCCATCAACAGTCTACTTAAACTGGACGTATATAAAGCATTTGACACATTGTCACATGAATTCCTGTGGTCCATAATGTCGAAATATGGGATAGGCCAATCATTTATAAAAACAATTCAGGAAATTTATAGAGAAGGCACAGCGGTAGTTAGGGTGAATAATGAACATACAGGTCATTTGGCAGTTGTAAGAGGAGTAAGACAAGGATGCCCACTTTCACCAGCCCTATTTATAATGGCAATGGAACAATTGGCAGAAAGAATTAGGAATTCGGGTAGAATAGAAGGATGCAGGATGGGTAAAGAAGAGATGAAAATTAACCTATTTGCAGATGATATAATCATAATTATGACCAACCCTAAAGAAGGAGTTAAAGAAATGAAAATTATACTTGAAGATTTTGAAGCGTTATCAGGATTGAGAATTAATATAGGAAAATCAGAGATAATGTATCACAACGTGAATTTGGAGGAAAGGAAGGAAATCAATAAATTAACTAAAATAGGAATGGGAGTTAAAAAATTTAAATATTTAGGAATAGAAATTTATAAAAACATTAATAGAATAGTGGAAAAAAATTATAAAAAGGTATGGGGCAAGATAACAAGAGAGATGAAGGGGTGGAAGAGGAAAACCCTGAGTATTACAGCTAGAATTAAAAGTGTTAAAATGTTTTGGATACCAAGATTACTATACTTATTCCAAACTATACCATTAACAATTAACAAACAAGAAATGGGCAATTGGAACACAAAAATAAGAGAATGGATTTTCGGTACCAAGAACTTCAGAGTTGCAAGAAAGTTAGTTTATAATCATAATTCAGAACTAGGTTGGGGAGTTCCGGACATAATAGCTTACTATGAAGCCTTTCAGCTAAAAGCATTATTAGAAATAGAACAAGAAGCAAACCAAAAATGGGTAAGGTTTGAAAACGAAGTAAATAAAGGAGCGGGTAGATTTGGTATTTTCACAAATAAACAGGTTAAAGATCTTAAATTAGATACAGGACCTAGGGAAAGCACATTAGTAGTCTGGAGGAAATGGCAATCAAAATGGTTAAAACGAACATCAAAATGGGCCCCACTAGAAACGCTGGAAGAGGAAGATATAGACCACAGATGGTGGGAACTACTTAAACAAAAAGGATATAGTAGAATACAGGACTTACTGCCTGCGAACGCTTTAAAACCACTTCAAGTTCTAGAAGAGGAAGTAGGCATAAAATATTGGTTAAAAGTTGCAGGCTTATATACAAAAATTAAAAAGATAATTGAAAATAACAATATGGATATAGAAGAACCGATGGAAGAAATATATAGAGTAATGAACAAAACTAAAAGAGGAATAGCAGGAATAATATATAAAAAAATGACCTCAGATAAAGAAGGATTAACAGGTCATCTTCAAGGGAAGTGGGGTGCAGAAACTAAATTAACAGAACAAAAAGTAAAAAAATTAATGGATGGAATTAAGGGAATAAAAATACATAAATTTAGGGAAATGGAATTAAATTTTTTTACTAAATGGTATAGAACTCCAGCCACCTTAGCTAATATGTTCTCAGGACTAAGCCCAAACTGCTGGCATTGTAAAAGTGCGAAAGGATGGTATTCCCACATGTGGTGGGAATGCCTGGAAGTTAAAGAATTTTGGAAAAATATATTAAAAGTAATAAATGAGTTGTTCCAGGTAGAGTTGAATATAGATTTTGAACTGATGACGATGAGTAGCCTAGGTAATGGGACCATAGAGAAAAAGAATCAAGATTTATTGAAAGCGATGATATTAGCTGGTAAAGCAGTGATAGCAGTGGGGTGGAAAGATAAAAGTAAATGGACAGAAAGAACCTGGCATAAGTATCTCTTCGAATTTATTCAGTCAGATATAATGGTTACAATCAATAAGGACCTGCCATGGGAGGATAGAACATCGCAGATCAAGGAGAAATGGTCTACCTACCTGAACTGGATAAAAGAGGAACAGAAAGAAGACGTTCAGTGGAAGCTACAAGCCCTGTGTTCCTGGCTGAAAGACGAAGATTAGACTGAAGGGGGAGGGATTGGGGAGAAAATGTTAAAATACTTAAAACGCAATAATGAAATGATGTTACTGTGTATCTAATCTAGCAAATAAATATATATATATATATATAAAAAGATATGTAAGCCAACGGGTGCAACCTCCCATCCTCACCTTTCTGCAGGATCGCTCCCCCCATGGCCACATCTGAAGCATCAACATGAACAATAAACTCCCGGGATTCATTGGGGTGGGCCATGATGGGTTCTGAGATGAACAAGGTTTTTAGAGTCTCAAATGCTGCTTGGCATTCAGGTGACCAGGGTAAACGTTCCCCGGGCTTTCCAGCTTCAGGACCTCTCCCTTTTGTTTTCAGGAGATTGTAAGGGCAAAGTGACTTTAGCAAAGTCCTTGAAGAATGTTCTGTAAAAGTTGCAGAATCCGAGTAGACTCTGTAATTGTTTGCGTGTATGGGGGGCCTCCCATGAGATTACTGCTTCAACTTTAGCTGGGTCCATTTCCAGACCCCTGGGAGAAATACGATACCCCAAAAAGTCAATCTCTGTGCAGTGAAATGCACACTTAGACAGCTTAGCAAACAGTTTATGAGTCTTGAGCGTGGATAACACCTCCCTCACCAATTTTACATGGGAATCCAGATCTTGTGAATAGAGTAAGATGTCATCAAGATAACAGAGCACCCCTTTGAACAAATGCTTGAGCAACACTTCATTAATTAGACTCATAACTACGCCAGGAGCGCCAGCCAAGCCAAATGGCATGATGAGATATTCGAATTGCCCCAGGGGGGTATTAAAAGCAGTCTTATACTCGTCTCCTTCTTTGATGCGCACACAGAAGTAGGCTTCCCGTAGATCCAATTTAGAAAAAATCTTTCCCTTTTCTGCCTCTGCTAGCAAGTCTTTGATGAGAAGCAACGGGTAGGCATTGGAAGCTGAGACAGCATTCAGCCCTCTATAGTCTGTGCATAACCGTAGTCCCCCATCCTTTTTTTTCCGGAAAAGGACGGGGGCTGCAAACGGGGATTTGGCAGGACGAATGAAACCCCGTTCCAAGTTTTTGTCTAGAAACTGTCACAGTTCGATTCTCTCAGCAGGACTCATCGAGTACAATTTTCCCTCAGGAAGCTTTTCCCCCGGCAAGAGTTCAATAACACAGTCTGTCAGTCTATTGGGGGGGGGGGGGCGTTCATCCGCTTCCGTCTCACTGAATACCTCTGGAAGGTCCTGGTATACTGGAGGGATCTTGGCAAGTTCTTCCGAGACCAAACAAGTGAGGGGGGGAGAGGGGGGTCCTGGGCCCCATGCAGTGTCCCATTTATGTTGCTTGCATTGGGGGTCGACCCAAGAGATTTTCCCTTCACTCCATTTGACGTAAGGGTCATGAGATCCTAGCCAAGGGCTCCCCAGCACCATGGGGAATTGGGCATGTGGAGTTATTACAAATGCCCGTTTTTCCCAATGGTTCCCCGTCCTCAAAATCAACGGCTCCATTTCTGCTGTGCATGCCTCCTTCATCTCAGAGCCATCCATCTGGGTGAACCGTAAAGGCTCTCCCAAGGGATTTACTTTAGGTCCCAGACCCTCTACTACCAGGGGGCCAATTAGATCCCTTGCACACCCCGAGTCAATGAGGGCCCGCACCCGAACGTGGGTGCCACTGCCCGGTGCTATAACGGTCACAACCATGTAGAGTTAGGGGCCGGGGGTGCTTACCGTAGGTGGCGCGGTCGGAGGGGGGACCTGCAGCTTCGTGCCTCCTACTGCAGGTCTTGGAAGTTTCCCAATGGCTGCTCAGCTACCACTTCCAGGGTTGCTTTCTCGGTCCTCTCACTTGTTGCCCCTTCCAGCTGTAATGCCCGGGGTTTATAGGCTCCTTTGGGAGGACGTGGCATCCCCGCCGAAGTTGGAATGGGAGTCTTTGGCGTCTTCATCCCCCCCTGGGGACAGGAAGAGGCGTAGTGGCTGCTTTCTCTACATCTCATACACAGACCTTGTTTAAAGCGAGCATCCCTTAACTCCTGGATGGCAGTTTTGAACTTGGCCTTATCAGGAGCTTCTGCAGCGGAATGGGACTACTGCGACCCTAGCTTGATCAATGTGAAACACTCTTCGACATTAGCTGCTGCCCTCATCCATGCCGCCAGGGAAATGGGCCGGTCATTTCTCAACACAGTCTCGTATATTTCCAAGTTCAGGCCCTCCCTGTACTTCTCAATGAAAAGGTCCTGAGACCAGCCATGCACTTTTGCAGCTATTCTACGAAACTGAACAGTATATTCCCTTACAGAGGATCGACCCTGAACCAGCTTCCGCAACTGATTCCGGGCCTTCCCCAAGGGATCCTCATAGTGCTGCCGGAGTGCCCACATGAACTCATATTTACTGATCTCAGCTCAGGACCAGGAGGGTTGTGTAAACTCACATACCAGTCACTAGCAGTGTCCCGTAACTTAGAGCCAATGTAGCCAACCCTCTCATGTTCAGTGGGGTAGAGGTGTTCCCAAGTCTCCAGGAACCGCTCAATCTCAATGATGAAAAATTGGAGCTTGTCAGGATTACCATCAAACCTAGCCAGCAGGGGGTCATTTGGAGGCTGTCGATAAACCCTGTCCCCCAGTTGGGGCGCTGGGTGGTCCGGGACCCCAGGGGGTGGAGGAGCCCCCCCCCAGGTGCTTGCTGCACAGGACCTGCACCTCCATCCCCCTGTTGCTGAGGGGGAGGAAGCCCTCTAGCTGCACCATCCCCTCTGACCTGTCCACCTCCTGTGGCTCCCAGCACGACGTTCTGCATGTCAAGCAACGCTTCCCGCAATTCGACTGCCAGTCTGTCATGCATTTCCTCGAACCTTCGATCCATCTGCTGCCAGACTTCATCAGGAACCCGGTCTGGATAGTGAGGTGGAGATCGTTGTTCCAGCTGAGTACTCAGCCTCCAGGCATCCCTCTCCTCATCTGCGAATCGCACTCTGGAACCCCGCCTGTCGTGGATCCAGGATTCCTCTGTGCCCTTTCCAAATGTCGACCAGGAATACCTTGGCATCACCGACCGATCACCTGTAGTCCCCCCTTGACCCAGGGGGGCATAGGTATCGAAGTTTGTAGTCACCGGCTCTACAGGCATAGTAGTTGCCGGAGTCTCAGGGGTAGAGGTGGGAATGAGGGTCCCATCTTCTGACATCGTCAGGTATGGGGATCACTCCTTCCGCAGCAAAGGTATGCATATGAAACAATGCCAAGTTCCACCAGGTACAGAATCTGCTTTTTTAAAGCTATTCAGTGGCCACCTGACAAATAGCCCTTCTATCTCCAAACCTGCATGTAGTCTAGGGTTGCTAGCCTCCAGGTGGGGCCTGGGGATCTCCTGCTTTTACAACTGATCTCCAGCTGATAGAGATTAGCTTCCCTGGGGAAAATGTCTACTCTGAAGGGTGGACTCTATGGAGTTGTACCATGCTGAGGCTCCTCCTCTCCCCAACCCCCACCCTCTCCTGGATCCACCCCCAACGTCTCCAGGTATTTTCCAACCCAGACCTGGAAACCCTAACATAATTCCTTTTGTGTGACTCCTATACCTATGTGAAAACTCTTTTGTCTAAAACAACTGTCCTTCCTGTCCCATCCCTCAGGATACTGAGATAAAACTAATCATCAGTGATCCTTCCTGACGCCAATCAGGGACCCATTTCCCACCTTTTCTCTAAGCCTGGGAACCTATTCAACTAAGCATTGAGACAGTGCTTTTTGGAAACCTATTCAATCTGCCTCAGCAGGACCATCAGTGGTCATCAAACCCATTCAGCCAGCTCTGCTAGAGTCATCAGTGGGCATTTATCTCATCAACGCTATTGTGCATCCAGACTCTGCCCTTCTGGGGCTTCATTGGTCACACCTAGGTTTTACTCCTCCTGGTGTCACACCTTCTTGGACCCCCTATTGGTCCAGAAAATCTTCTGTCTTCATCTGAGACAAGCCCCTCAAGGCCTCCCATTGGTCTGCATTGTTCAGTGGTCTATATCCACATTGCCTCAATTGTGTGTCTGCCTGGATGTCAACTGGCAGTTCACCCCCAAACTTTGTTTGGGCCATAATCTCTTCTCCATGGACTTCTGCACATCTCGACAGGTAGTATAACCCCCATAATTGACCCTACTATTTGAAATCATCACCTCTTGTTTCTTAGCTCTGAAATGCACGCTCTTTCTTGACTGCTTAGTGTGATTGTAATTAGGGACATTCTTTAATAAAAACTATTTAATCACTCTTCAAATCTGAAGTCTTCCTACTGGTACCCCTCTGGCCTCCTCTGCCTCATAGCTAATTTTCCCCAACAACAACACTGGTGGTAACATTGCTTCCCTGAAAAGCCACATCACATTTTTTTGTGGCATTCTTTGGCCAGAATCTCCTTCACCAGAGTCATGAATGGTTCTGGCTTACAATACATCATGCCACAATCAATTTCTCCTTTTTCAGGTGTCATGGGCCTCCTAGCCAGCTTCTCTGGCACAAGCCAGCACCGAACTATCCTTCTGTAACTCTAAGTAAGGCTTCTGTATTCAGATATTTTAAAATGTAAAGATCTGTAGTGGTTCCTAGTGCAATTGTATTTAAAAAACACAGTAATGAATGTTATTTAGATGATCCAAAGTGATCGATCATAAAAACAAATTAAAGCAAACCCCAAATAAAAGAAACTAAAGCAGACAATCAAAGATAAGAAGAAAGCTGGTGTGGTGTAGTGTTGGATGAGGATCTGAGAAACCCAGGTTCAAAACTGCAATCTGCCCTGGAAGTTTGCTGGGTTGCCTAGGGCTAGTCACGCATTCTCAGCTTAACCTCCCTCCCAGGGTTGTTGGTTTAAGGATAAAAATGAAGCATGGGAGAACAATGTAATTAAGTTTGGGGAGAAAGATGGGACATAAATGAAGCAATTAAAAAAGTGAAGTGCCTAAGATGAGACAGGGAGCAGAAAAATAAAACTGTTGAATAAACCAGATAGAAATCAGTAACAGACATCAGTTAAAAGACAGCAACAACATAAGTAGTAAAGGCCTGGGGGAGTAAAGAGGCCTTCATATGGTGCAAGAATAACATCCATGGCTTCACACCTCTGACTTGAATGGCCCAGGCTAGCCTGATCTCCTCAGATCTAGGAAGCTAAGCAGGGTTGGCCCTGGTTAGTATTTGGATGGGAGGCCACCAAGAAAATCCAGCCTTGCTATGCAGAGCCAGGCAATGCCAAACTGCCTCTTACTGGCTCTTGCCTTGAAAACCCTGCAGGGGTCGTGATAATTCAGCTGTGACTCAATAGCATGGTCCACCATCAAGTGTCTCACAAATCTGCATGGAGATGGATATTTCACAACCGCTGAAAGGGTGCTCTTTTGCCAGACCAGTTATCTTACCACAAAAGATGGGGGAGCCCAAGTGAAGGGCCTCTGACACAGAACAAATTGGACACAAACTCATCCCAATCAAATTATGGGTTTAATCCTCAAATGTAAATGCAGTGAGCAAGTGGAGAGATTGTCATAGTGACTGGGGGACTGAGCGCACAAAACTATTCTTCACTTCAGTGTCAAATCCCCTTGTGAAAAATGATTGTGTGAATCCTTTATCTCTTGTAGTTTGACCTTTATCTCAATCTCCCGCTGTTTTGCTGCAAAACAATTGCATCAGTCGCAATAATGCCAGCTCTGTGGAGTGTAGGATACAACTGAGATCAACAAAGAGCTCAGTGTCTGGTAAAAAATGCTGCCTTCAGAAATCCTTCAAATACAGAGGGCTTGTCTTAACCAGTACTGCAAAACTTCCAAGGTATTTCGATGGCACAGTTGCTGCTAACATTACCCCCTTGCTGTCCAGT
The DNA here is from genome assembly GCA_029233225.1 of Lepidodactylus listeri. Taxonomy (NCBI): domain Eukaryota; kingdom Metazoa; phylum Chordata; class Lepidosauria; order Squamata; family Gekkonidae; genus Lepidodactylus; species Lepidodactylus listeri. Next base: position 29,303,797 of record JARCFY010000005.1, read on the forward strand.
CTTGTGCCACATAGACAGTTGTTGGCTTAACACTATCAATTTCATGGACGTTTTCTCAGATTTATGTCAGGAAAAGCGAGAAGGGGGCAGAGGCCGCAAGTGTCTAGGCCACAGCTGTTCTGAAACGAGTACCAATACATCACACTGCCTCAGGCTGAGAACTCCCGGCTTGCCGAGACAACTCATTATTTCTCATTTGTGGTGATGGGGCTGTCTCTCACCCCTCTTCCAATTATTTCAGTGGCAGTGAACCAAGGCAAATAAAGTGGAGTAAATGACTGCAGGCTTGGCTGTGCTACACTGTGAAATGCATAGCTGCTGCACAAAAGGCCACAAGGTTAAACAATCTCCCGTAGCTTTAAAATGGCTGCTTCGCAGCATGGTTGGAGGGCTTGCTGCCCTTTTTGGCCCAAATGGGAATGATTGCGTGGACTGAGTGGCTGTGCTTGGCTTGGAGCCTTAGACCTGGTACCTTAGGAAGATTTCTTTAGCAAGGTCTGAAAAACAGAGACTCAGTGCACGTAGTACCTCTCTTCCCCTCTACCGAGCAGATGATACAGTGCCTCCATGCAAACACTCGATCACCTCCAAAGAAATGAGCAGTGACTTACAAAAGCTCCTATGCCGGCACAAATTTTGTTAGTCTTCAAGGTGCTACTGGACTCTTGCTCTTTTCTGCTGCTTCAGACAGACTAACATAGCTACCCACCTTGATCTATCTTGATCACATGGAAACTCTGTTTGAATGCTCTTCCACTTTTTCAAAGGAGAGACATTGTGTGACCACAGAGAGGGACTTTGGATCAGTGGCAGGGCATCTGCTTTGCAGGCCAAAGGTCCCAGGTTCAGTCTCCAGTGTCTCCATTTAAAAGTATCAGGTAGTAGGAGGTGATGTGAAAGACCTCTCCCTAAGACCATGGATAGCTGATAGAAGGGAACAGACAACAGTGACTCACTACAAGGCAACTTCATGTGTTCATGTTGTAGTGATCATTGTAATTTAGAGACATGTCCATTTAGGAACTAAGAGGATGGGAGTTTCCAGAGGGTCCCTGCTGGCTAGGAAGAAGGAACAGCAGGCAGTAGGATTTGGAGAGTGGTCAGAGAAACTAGGAGAGTTTCACATTTGTCTGGCAAAAAAACCTTTATGTTTATTTTTACTTTGGTGTGTCCTTTATACGATGTGAACCCTAATTACAAATCTGAAGTGTGTATCTGAAGAAGTATACATGCACTCCAAAGCTTATACCCAGAATTAAACATTGTTGGTCTTAAAGGTGCCACCAGACTCAAACTTTGTTCTGTTGCTTCAGACCAACATGGCTACCCACCTGAATCGTATTACACATGTATTCAATTGATGACCCTGTCTTGTGTATTCTCTGTTGTGGATCCCACCTTGACAGACCGCATGGTGTAGTGGTTAAGAGTAGCGGACTCTGATCTGGAGAACCAGGTTTGATTCCCCACTCCTCCACTTGAAGGCTGCTGGGTGACCTTGGGCCAGTCACAGTTTTCTCTCAGAACTCTCTCAGCCCCACCTACCTTGCCAGGTGCCTGTTGTGGAGAGAGGAAGGGAAGGCTATTGTAAGCCACTTTTCTCCTTGGGGTAGAGAAAAGTGGAGTCTAAAAACCAACTCATCTCATTTTTGTGGAATTGCCTGCCTGAAGGGGTCAAGAAGGCACCCATCCTTTTTGTCATTTTGTGACCTATGTAAAACAGAATTGTTCAGAAAGGCATTTTTATAAAGGAAAAATGGCTAAATTATAACAAAATGGCTAAGGAACCAGGGTGGTCTGAGCCAGTGGGGAGTGGGGCAGCTGCCCTGAGTCTCACACTTGGGGCCTACAACCACACACAGTCCCACCCATGAAGGAAGGCATAGGAGAGGAGCAGGCTGTTGGTGCTGTTTCATATGCCCCATCTGGGGCTTTGCCAGCAGGCTGCTGGCACCAGTGGTATCTCCTGACCACCCCCCCACCATGGGTGGAGGGCCCCTTGTGTGGCCCAAGCAAAGGAAGGGATGTGGGGGGTGGCTGTGACAGTGATTCTGGGTCCCCATCCTGGACTTTTGTCCAGGGCTAGATCACTAAGACTGCTTCTGTTCAAGAAGATGCTTTTATAAATAATGGGACTGTGAATTATCCTGTTGTTTGCTGTCTGTAAACACCTGCTCTTATTGTACTGCTTTATAATGTAATGCCATTTTCTGCATTATGTAATATATCCCATCTAGTATTTTATGCTTTGCTTTCAGATTTCTGTAATTAGGGATGGGCACGATCAGGGAAAATGTGTTTCATGATGGTTTGTGGTATACCCAGTTCATGAACCACAAATTGTCACTAATTTTGGGGGGCTAAATGAACTGATTCAGTTCATGATGCAGCAGAATCATGAACTGGCATGCTAGAGACACCAAACTCATAGGCAATCTCTGGCTGACTGTCCTCTACTTGCCTGCCAAGTTTGGTGAGGGTTTGGATTTATGGGGTATGAGTTACGGCCAATGGAGGGGGCAAAGCCAGCAAAAAAAGCAAGGGCAATAGAAGCCCAACAGAACAGAAGTCCCAGAGAATCTCTTCAGTAGAAACTGAAGGTGGAGGGCATTTTTGCAAGCCCAGCAGAACCAATACAACGTACAGAGTGTCTAGCAGTACCAGTGCAATCAAAGAGTGCCCAGCAGAATCCAGTGCTATTGTGGCAATGCCAGCTCAACAGGATTGATGTCTAGCACAGAATCACACTCCAAGTGGGGGGGGGGGTTGCAAGCTCAGCAGAACCAGTGCAATCTACTAGTGCCCAGCAGAACTCAGTGCCATTGTGGCAATGCCAGCTCAACAGGACTGATGTGGAGCACAGAATCACTCTCCAAGCAAGATTTTTTTTGTTGCAAGCCCAGCACCAGTGCAGTGTACAGAATGCCCAGCAGAACCCAGTGCCAGTGACACTGCAAGCTTAAAAGGGCTGATCTCAAAGCACAGAGTCACAAATCCAGACAAGGGGGTAGGTGGGATTTTGCAAGCTCTGTGCAAGAAAGGAACCTGAGCAAAGGGGGAAAAGACCCCTCTTGAAACTGACTTGACTAGTTTGATACTGACAAGAGTGTATCCAAGGCTGAAGAATTCCATCCCCACCTGTTGCTTTGAAGTTCGGTAAACGTGTTGTTTGAGTGGAGACATTCTGTTTGAACTGGCAGGAACCTTCACAAACTGCTTGAAAGTTTGTGGAAAGTTTGTGGAAAGCTGTGCCAGTTGACCTTCCGTGATCTTCAGTTCATGAACCACAAACCAGCCAAAATTCATCACAAAATTTAGTTTGTGAGTTGGTTCATGCCCATCCCTATCTGTAATCCCAGTCCTATCTGTAATCCCAGTCCCAGTCCTATTACTTTGCTTATTAGAAGTCAGATCCTATTGTTTGCCCTGACTTATTCAATGTAATTCCCCTTGAATCTCAGTGAGAAAGGCAGGTTATTAAACTAAATAATATATATTTGCATGGTACAGTAGACAATTATGCCCCGCTGTTCCTTTCTGCAGAGCTGGACAGAGTCTTGTGGGAAAAAAACTGTCCTCTTCATTTTTGTTGTTATCTTTGAGACATGAATGTGTCTCCCCTGGTTATATATAATTCTGTTTTCACCATGGACTCTCCTGAACATTCCACATGCTCCAAAATCAGTTGGCTCTCTGATGTGTCACTCAGAAGCTGCCCCTATCCACTGGCTGTGAGTACTTGAAGGACTTGCACACAAGACAAGTGAGTTTGAAGGGGAAAAATCAAGTCTGCCCCTGGCAGTGAGCAGTTTATTTTTAAACATACACAGACTTACACGCCACGCCCTTAGGTTGCTGCGTCAGCGTTCAGTAGACAGGGTCAACATGGAATCAACATGAGGGGATAAGGAGGGGGTGAGGCAACTGTCTCAGGAGCCTGCTGTTTGCAGAAGTGATTGTCAGCTTTAATGGGGCAACGCTTATTGTGTAGCAGAGAGGGTGGAATCCACATGAATGGGAGACATCTGTCTCGAGAGTATACTATTTGCAGAAGGGTTTATACAATGTTCATTGTGTAGCAGGGAGGGGGGAGAAGCATGGACTTTGACCTGGCTAGCATCCCAGTCTCAGATCTTCCCTACATCCCACTCTTTTTTGTTTTTTCATGCAAGGGGGCTGTCCAGGCCAGGTCTTTGTATCAGATCTCTAATTCGATGTGTCATCAAAGAGATCTGTCCAGAACTGGGTCTGTGGGCCTCCCAAAGTTATCATGGGGTTGGCTGAGGGTTTTGGGGTAGCTAACTGGCAAAGTTGACACAGGCTAGAGAGACATTGTAAACCACAGCAAAATACAATTCCCAATACAGCAAACAACACACAGTATTGAATAATCTGGCCTAACCACCCAGTGGGGATCTAGCTCCAGAGAGCTGCCCACCAGGCAGGCAGGATATCTTGTTTGATGGACTCTGCCAGGGCATGCAGATTCTGGATCTGATGATGGACTGCCTTGGAGTTGTCAGTGAGATTGAAGCAACACATACTGTCCAGTTCCTCACAACCATGATGGTGTAACAAGAGCAAATAGTCAATTGCTGCTCAGTTCTGCAACGTGGCCTGGCGCAGCACTGCTTGTTCCTCATTTAGCAGTGCCAGAGCCCGAGAGGTAGCATTGATGGTCTTGGCAAGGTTGCAGGCTACTGCAGTAAGGGCACGGTGGTTAATAACAGTCAAAGCAGGCATCCCTACAAGAGAGGCAGCCGAGGCCACATATTCCGCTTGGCTTAACAGCCCAAGGGAAGGGTTACACTGTTTGTTGAGGGCCTAACCACCCAGTGGGGATCTAGCTCCAGAGAGCTGCCCACCAGGCAGGCAGGATATCTTGTTTGATGGACTTTGCCAGGGCATGCAGATTCTGGATCTGACGATGGACTGCCTTGGAGTTGTCAGTGAGATTGAAGCAACACATACTGTCCAGTTCCTCACAACCATGATGGTGTAACAAAAGCAAATAGTCAATTGCTGCGCAGTTCTGCAACGTGGCCTGGCGCAGCACTGCTTGTTCCTCATTTAGCAGTGCCAGAGCCCGAGAGGTAGCATTGATGGTCTTGGCAAGGTTGCAGGCTACTGCAGTAAGGGCACGGTGGTTAATAACAGTCAAAGCAGGCATCCCTACAAGAGAGGCGGCCGAGGCCACATATTCGGCTTGGCTTAACAGCCCAAGGGAAGGGTTACACTGTTTGTTGAAAGGGGCGGCCTCCCGTCGCCGGCGGCTGCTAGGAGGCACATGGTAGGTGCCATTAAGCTGCTCATGGGAAGGCAAGGCTACAACCAGGCGGCTAATGCAACAGGAGGTTTTTGGGAGATTTGCGGGGTTGTAGTTGAAGGTTTTCCATCCGCAGGTGAAAAACCACCCTTCGGGGAGCATGGTATAACTGTACTTGTGCTGACTAGTGTCCCTCCCGAATCCCAACTTGGCTGCACAGTTAAGGTCCCAGACAGAATAGTTTTTTCCCAAATCCACACACTCTGGATTGCCTCGACAGGCGTCACCGGATGAGACGTGAAGACACATGGTTCCATTTGGGGAAATCACACGAGGGGTAGCAAGTTCAAGTCCACCAGCTGGGACCCAAGAAGACTGTGGTCCCCACTGATGGGAAGTGGACCCGAAGGCACAGTTTGAGGTGTCTGCCAGAAAACACCCAGTATAAGTGGCATGGGGCAGGCTGAAAGGTTCTTTAAAACCTCCAGAGGGGTACAGACAGGAATGACACAGCTGGTCAACAGACCTTGGGCTGACCGGCTATTCTTCAAACAGAAAGAGCTCAAATTAGCACTCCTTGCCAGACCCTCCCACAGATTTTTGTGTGACCTAGAAAAGGGGTTTGCTGGCAGCAGGCTCACAGCTCCCCCCAGGGGGAGGGAGAGCAAGCAAAGGCAAAACAGAATGGTGAGAGTAGAATTTGCAATTATAACCGCACAAATTGCAGCAAAAAGATTCTCTGGGGTCTGTTCCTTTCCCTGCTCCATCAGGAGGCACTGCACTCTGTTGGTGGTCTGCTTGAAAGCTAACCAGGTTATTGGAGGTGCCCTCTGCCAGGTCTGCCAAGACTGGAATGGGCGCTGCGCTTCTGACAGGCTGACATTTGTCACCTCGGGCAGGGGGTTGGAGTTGTTGATGCTGTGCCATGCCATGACTGGGGCGAACACACTTTGCAGGAACCCACAGTGGACCTGTTGGAGACAAAACAGAATACCCTTTCCCCCAGGTTATCAAAGGGACCGGACCCAGCCAGGTTCAATTTGGCAGAGCCCGATACATCACCAGAGGACGGGGCAAAGGTGGACCAGACCAAAAATGTCGGTCAAAAGCAGTATTTGGGGCATGATCAGCTCCAGAGGTAACATTAAGCTGATTATCAGTGAATAAAACTCAGGCCACGGCCTGTTGGTAAGGAGGGGAAAGTTCCCCTGTTTTTATTTGTTTACAGGGTACAGATTGCATCAGAGTAAAGTGAGGAGGGGGGAGATGATAAGCAGTTTCCCCCACAAAGTCAGCCAGAGCAATTTGCCGTTTCACCCCTCTGAGGGGTTGCATGGATTGGGCTCCCCGCCGCCCGGCTTTGCCGTGGCGGAGGGAAGCAAGTTTGCCGCCTCGCATGACGCGAGGCAGCAACAGAGCGCGTCGGCGCTCAGTAGCTCAATGGGAGGGGGCGGGGCTTGCTCTATTTGAGCCGTTGCCCCGCTCCCCCTCTGCGCAGTCGCTCGGAGAGCTCGTCGGAGGAGCACGAGTCGCGTGCTCTCGGCGAGGCCTGGGCGTCTTGGAAGCGGCGAGGCCTGAGCGTCTGGGTAGCGGCGACGGCGGCGGCGGCGGCTGACGGGGCTGTGTTGGGCGGCGGACGGCGGCTGACGGCGACGGCGACTGCGACGGCGGCTTTTTTACGGGGCTCCGGGGGCGGCCAGCTTAGCAGATCCTTTTTGGGGAGGGAGGCGGCAACGGCGGCGGCGCCGGCTCCAGGGGCAACCGGGCGGCGTTAGCGGCGCTGTGGGGGATCCTCGGGGAGGCGGCAGCAGCGGAGGCGCCTTCCTCCGTTTTATGTTAGTGGGGTGGTTGGGTTGCTTGCCCATACCCCCCCCCCCTGTTTTCCCCCTCGACGGCCGAAAGCGGCGGCAAGCGTGGGCTCACTCGGGGGCTCCTGTGGCTTGCCGGAGCTCCCCCCCCCTTCGATTTAAAGCGTGGAGCTTCCTCCCCCCGCCCCCAGTTTCGATTCAGGGTGGGCGCCCCACATCTCCTGGGGATGTATTAGAGTAATCCAAGGCGTTTTGCAGCCAGCAGCACGAAGAACAGAGGGAAGGAAACTGCCACAGAGAATAGCCTGATTAGTCAAAGGCAGCTCTTCTAATCCCTACCTGGGTTTGGTGACCCCCCCTCTCTTTTCTCCTCCCTCAGGTTTCTCAGGGAACAAAATCAACTACAAGCAGGAAACTGAAAATAAGCCTCCTTGCCCAATTCTAGATTTTGACTCCCCCCCCCCCCCAGTGCGGCGACGTTGGTCAGACTAGGCCTGCTGGCCGTGCTGCAGGAGGGCCTACGGTGGCCATTTTGGTGGGGGCTGCAAGCCGCATGGTCAGGGGCCATAGTGGGTAAACTGTCTGGCAGCCATTTTAGGCGGGGGGGATAACTGCTAGTCAATTTTGCATCTGTTTTTGCATCTTTTTTTTTTTTTCTTCTTCTTCTTCTTCTCTCTTGGGCTATTGTGCCCTGCGGTTGGGGATTGTTTTACTGACAATTGTATTTGTTTATATTATTATAGTTCGTAGTCATGGCACCTAAAAAAGGTAAGGGCAAGGGCAAGGGCAAGAACCCAGCACCAAAGAGACCTCCTGCGCAGCCGGACCCGGTGGTTCCTTCCAGTGATGAAGAGGAGGATGTGATAAATGTGGCTATCCTTCAGCGGTTGGAGGCGCTGGAGAAAGAGCGTGGTATGCCCGTAGGTGGTTTACCAGTCGACAATAATGCGAATATGTCTTTTAAAGCGCAGGTGCTGGCGCGGTTGGCCTTTCTTGAGGACAGGCAGGCTGCGGCGGCTTCAGTTCCGGCGGGAGCGATGTTGGGCCAGCAGGGTCCAGGTGCGGGGGAGCAGCAGGTGGCTCTTTATTCGCCTTCTCAAGTTGCAGGAGGTAAGGAGCTGGCACTGGGTAGGCTTGGATCAATGTGGCCTTGGGGTCCAGGTGGCCAGAATGCTGCAGCGGCGCCTATGCTCAACGTTAGCCAGCCTATTGGTCAGGCCCCCGAGCAAGGTGCCTCCACTTCCCATTTACCGCAGTTTAATTGGCCAGCAATTCCTTATGCCAGCCCGCCTTCGATTTGCCAAGGGGCTTGGCCGGCGTGGGGTTCCTCGCAGCCTGGCGTTGGCTATCCTTATGGGGGCGGGGCATCTTATGATGCGGTGGCTGCGGGGGCCATTCCAAGTGGCGATACAGACCTGCCTTTAGGTGACCACCTTTCAATGGCCACTAAAGAGAAGATTTTAAACGGGGAATATGTTGATGTGTTTGGTTTGCTCTATCGGGAGGTGGAGAAAAAGGACAGGGATAATTTGGATGACCGGGAGAAAGAGCGCTTGAAGCGCCGGGTGGTAGATAGGACTTGGGCCAATTGGCTTCCGGGTTTCATAATCTACGCAGCCGTCATAGTGCGACACCAGCCGTGGAGGGCTTTGTCGATGCTCCAGTATCTGGACATCATTTACAAGGCGTTTACAGACTTCCCAAGCCCGGCATGGTCGCAATATGACGAAGAGTTTAGGATGAAGGCGGCCATTAACCCAGCCATGCGGTGGGACAGGATCTGCTCCAATTTGTGGTTGCAAATCATGTCTCCGGCTAGGTCTGGTGGGGGTGAGCGGTCTCATAGTGGCCACTCAGTTAAGAGGGCTTTGGTGCAAGCAGGTTCCCGCCCGGTGGCGGGGCAGGCGGTTCAATGACGCCAGCTTTGCTGGGAGTTTTCTTCCCAGGGATCCTGCGGTCGTAAATCATGCACCTTTAGGCATGAGTGCCCTTTGTGCGCGGGACCTCATCCCTTATCCAGTTGTCCACGGCCCAGGGGCCGTGGGGGAGGCAAAGGAGGCAAGTACCCAGGGGGGGGGGAAGCCACACAACCCCCATCCTGACAAAGGGTCCTAGCCCGATTAAGCTTGGAGTTTTGAGACGCTGGTTGCGTAGTTACCCAAGGAGGGGGGATGGGGCCTACCTCTTGGACGGGTTCACTGCTGGTTTTCGCATACCGTTTCAGGGGATGAGGGTGCCCTATTTGGCTAGGAATTTAAAGTCCGTTGTGGGCATGGAGGACATAGTTAGGGCCAAGATTGCTAAGGAATGCAGGGAAGGCAGGGTTTTGGGCCCGTTTGTTAGTCCGCCAGTAGCCAGTTTAAGAGTCTCTCCTTTAGGTGTAGTTCCAAAAAAGGCACCTGGTGAGTTTCGCCTCATTCATCACCTGTCCTACCCTCGGGGAGGGTCGGTGAACGACGCCATACCTGGTGAATTATGCTCTGTCAAATATACTTCCTTTGATCAGGCCATGCGGGTGGTCCGCCTCTGCGGTGTGGGGGCCGAATTGGCTAAATGTGATATTAAATCAGCCTTTCGGCTCCTCCCGGTACACCCTGAGGATTTTGAGCTACTCGGATTTGCCTTTGAAGGGAGCTTTTACATGGATAGGGCCCTACCCATGGGCTGCTCGGTGTCCTGTTCTGCTTTCGAGAGGTTCAGCTCGTTTTTGGAGTGGGCCTTGAGAACCAGGACTGGTCTCTGTAGTACCGCCCATTATTTGGACGATTTTCTTTTCGTGGGCAGGAGGGGCTCTGGCCAGTGTCGTTTCCTGCTCGACAGTTTCGTTTACATGGCAGACGAGCTGGGTGTCCCTCTGGCTCAGGAAAAGACTGAGGGCCCGACATCCGCATTAACATTTCTAGGTATTGAAATTGATACGGTTAGTATGTGCTGCAGGTTACCACAGGAAAAATTGGACGCTTTAAGGACTCGGGTCATATCCGTTAGGTCCCTCACTAGGGTCACTCTTTTGGAGCTGCAACAGTTGGTAGGTCACCTCAACTTTGCATGCAAAGTAGTGGCGCCGGGTAGGGCATTTGTGAGGAGGTTATGTGACCTAATGAGAGGCCTCCGTCTCCCACACCATAGGACCAAAGTCTCCAAGGGAATGAGGGAGGACCTCTTTGTTTGGGAACAGTTTCTGGAATCGTTCAACGGGGTCTCTATGTGGCGGGATGAGCTCTTGTTAGAGGCTGAGCTGCAGATTTCATCTGATGCGGCCGGCTCATCCGGTTACGGAGTTTATTTTAGGGGGCATTGGTGTGCCGGGGACTGGCCTAAAGATTGGTTTCGGGCAGGTTGGGTTAAGGACCTTACCTTCCTGGAGTTCTTTCCAATTGTCGCAGCGGTGTGGGTCTGGCCTGACGATTTGGCTAATAGGACCGTCCACTTCTGGTGCGACAACCAGTCCACGGTTCATGTCATCAATTCCCTTACATCCAAATCCCCTAGGGTCATGGCTTTGGTTAGGGCCTTTACTTTACAGTGCCTCAGATTTAACATCCTGTTTAAGGCCAGACACGTCCCGGGGGTCGCTAATGGGATCGCTGACGCTCTCTCTCGTAAACAGATGGAGAGGTTTCGTCAGCTGGCTCCAGAGGCCGACCCGCTTCCGGCACGGATGCCCCCAGAGGTTTGGGGGATTGGAGGGCTGAGGCCGACAGGGCAATGAGCCTGGCACTTGCCCCTTCCACCAGGAGAGCTTACCTGAAGGCCGGTAAGCAGTTTCTGTCCTTCAGGGCGGGAGTGGGTTTGCAGCAGGTCTGGCCTATTCCGGTGTCACACCTGATGCAATTTTGTGTGTCATTACGGAACGGTGGCCTTTCAGCTCACACAATCAGAGGCAAGCTGTCTGCGCTGGCTTTTGCCAGTAAGGCTTTGGGTCACAAGGACACCACGGGCGACTTCCGTCTCCGGAAGATGATCGAGGGGTGGTCTCGGGAATCACCTAGGGCAGTAGACACCAGGGAACCCTTGACACCCACAGTCCTGAGAGGGCTGGAGGGCCAGTGGCCCTCTTGTTGTAGTGACACCTATGAGGTGGGCCTGTTCCATGCAGCTTTGCTGACTGCCTTTTTTGGGGCACTCAGGATTAGCGAACTGGTGGCGGGCTCTCAGACGGACGCTTCTGGTGCAGCTTTGGAGCTTAGGGATGTATCAATCAATAAATTTCAGCTACGGATCAGGTTGCGTAGATCCAAAACCGATCAGAGGGGTAAGGGGAGTGTGCTGGAGCTAGGGTCTGGTTCGGAGGCAGCACTGTGCCCAGTCGCCGCCATGCGGCGGTACTTGGCACTTCGGGGTGATGGCCCGGGCTATTTGTTTCGGCATAGCGACAGCACCCCTCTTACGAAGTTCCAGTTTTGGACCGTGACTCGGAAGGCATTGATCCGGTTGGGTCTGGGCGGTGTTCGTTTTTGCTCCCATTCTTTTCGAATTGGGGCAGCATCGACTGCGGCTGCAATGGGGTACCCTGATAGGACGATACAGAGGATCGGGCGCTGGAAATCTGGATGTTATAAGAGTTACGTTAGGCGCTGTACCGTGTAGGTTCGTTGTAGTTTCATTCTGACGTTTGTTAATAAAGTTCTTATTACAGGTGCTGCAGGCCTTGAGACAAGACGAAGAGTCATGGTCTGCGGCCACAGCATGGTCTTTTGGGCTGCTCATCGGGCGAGGAGGACCACTTTCGGCTCCCAGCTTGGCCTCAGCGAAGTGGCGAAGGTTGAGTGGTTAGGGAGGAGGGGCATGAGATGGCCGGCGCTCCTCCCGTTGTTGTTCGATGAGAGGCGGGGGCCCCCCCCGCATGTGCTAGTCATACACCTGGGGGGCAACGATTTGGGTTTGGTCAAGGGCGTGGCCCTTGTGATGCAGGCCAGGGCCGATTTGGCACTGATCAGGTCACGGTGGCCTGGGGTGCAGATTGTCTGGTCTGCCATGCTCCCCCGTCTGGTTTGGAGGCATGCCGGTGACCCCAGGTGTATGGACAGGGCTAGGCGGAACGCTAACAGCCAACTTCGCACGGCCATGGAGTCCGGGTTGGGTCTCTTTTTGCCGCACCCTGGCATACAGGTCAAGTTCCCGGACCTGTATCGCCCTGACGGGGTGCACCTTTCAAACAAGGGCAATGGGTTATTGCTCGAGGACTTGCAGCACGGGATTCGGATGGCTCTCGGTTGCCGTGTGGGGTAAGCAAAGGCCAAAGCAGAGGCTTGGATTTGCATGTGGTAGGTTTAGGCAAGCAAGAAAATGGAACTGGTGGGTACCTTACGGCATATCCCTGTTGGGAACAGGAGGTCACCAGGAACCACCCTAGGGCCTTGCGGTCTGGGGAGGTGAATGGTGATCGCCTCTGGGAACCTCTCAGACTAGGCTCCTCCCTGAAGGTCTGTGCAGCCTCAGGGGTAGGCGCCCCTGGGAGGGGATGCCAGTATGCTGGGCCGCCGGTTACGAGCCAGAAGCTGACTGGGTCAATACTGGGGCTAGGTTACCTGCCCATTACAAGGGCAAGGAGGCTGGGTCTGGGAATGACGCCTGCCTTGCCTGTTCCTGAGCTTGCTTAGTTGCCCGTTGCTGCATGTCCTGTTTAAATAGTTAATAAAGTGGCCCTTGTTTGATTCCAAACTGTTGTCTGTCTCGTTATTTCATGCTGGGGTGGCAAAACACCAGAATAGGTGTCAATAGAAACATGCAAATACTTCCAAGGGGAAAATTCAGGGACCTGTGTGATTTCCATTTGCCAGAAATCACAGGGCCCATGGCCTCAGGGATTAGCTCCAGCCTCCGGGATGTGAGCTAATCCTGCAAATCTGGGACATGCAGAAACAATGCGCTGTGCGCTTCAGAGAGAGAAAAAGTTTAAAATCAGCTGTCAGAGCACAAACATTCTGAGGACCAACCAGGTGTACAGCAGCATCAGCTTGAGAATTGCCCTCAGTGAGAGACCCTGGAAGGGAACTGTGGCTTCTAATGTGGGCAACAAAAAACTTCTGAGTGTGGCTAGCTAACAGCTTTTGCAAAGTGAGAAACAAGCTAAACAGATTAGAGTCTATGCACGGAGCCAGGTGAACTCCTAGAAGAGAAGTAAGCAGCTTCACTACATACAGTGAATCAGAAATGAGATTAGAAAGAGATATGACAGAAGCAGTTTCAAAATGTTGCTTAGAAAAATGAAAAACTATTTTTACTAAATCTTGTCCAGCACGTTCTAAGATGCGCTGCCTGCCCTGTGAACAGAGCAGAGCCACCAAGGTTAGGGGCTTGGAAAAGTGAGCTGGGGAACCAAGGGATGAGCCAGACGAAAGGATTTGAGAGCTGTGTCAACAAAATGCTGACAAAGAGTAGGTGAATTTAGCATGCCTTGAGGAAGGACAGTCCACTGAAAGCATCATTTAACACTGGGACTGTGAATGCAAAGCACTGCGGTCTGGTGGGTGCAGGGGAATGGTAAAGAAGCAGTCTTTCAAATCAATAATAAACAGTTGGAAATCAGCTGGAATTAAATTTGGGTTGGGCGTGCCACATTGCAGGGAGCCCATGGACTGAATGCAGGTGTTCACTGCTCTCAGATAATGCAGAAGTCACCATTTACCACTTTTCTTTTTTATGACAAAAACAGGATGTTCCAAAGACTAGAGGAGGGCTCAATATGACCTGCAGCTAACTGCTCATTCACTAAACTTTCCAGAGCAGTGAGCTTATCCTGTGGCAGTGGCCATTGATCCATCCATACTGGGGTGTCTGTGAGCCAGTGCAAGGACAGGGCAGTGGAGTCAGCCATCAAAAGTTAAAGTGGCTCCAAGCCAGGAGAGTAAGTCTCTGCCCCAAAGATTTACATGGACTGGCAACACAAAAGGGCGCAGTTGAACACGAGTCTCAGAATTTTGAAGAGAAAAGGTGATAAACGCTGCGCTTTGGTGGGCTGCCACCCCCCGGGTCCCGACATTCTGCCTGAAAATGCCCCGTTCTCCCGCAATTGAAACACTTTCGTTGGGGCTTTTGGCCTTTCTGAAGTGCTGCTGCTAATAAACCAGCCTGATGAGCAGGCCCCCCAACATCTTGGCATGCCTGAATCATTTCTGAAAGACTGGGATTCCTTCCGAGACCCTGTATAACCCGGCGGCACTCGGCAGTTGCATTTTCTTTGGCCAATTTTTGCATTAATTCAGCCTGTGCCTCTATGTTGTCAATTTGGCGCTTTAATGCTTGTTGCAAACGATTAATAAAATCTGGGTAGGGCTCAGTTGCCTTTTGGCGAATGGAGGAAAAGGACTGCAAGAGAATGCCAGGAGGTGGGACTTTTTGCAATGCATGAAAAGTACACTCAGAGGAGACCCGAAGAGTGGCCTCAGGTAGAACAATTTGCTGATCTTCTGGGGCAAAAAGACCACATCCATAGAGTTGCTCTGCTGTGTATTGCCCCCCAGACTGAAGACACCGGGTCTGACATTGCTGTTGATATTCACTGTCCCATACCCAGGGGTCCATTGGGGCCGGAGCGAGGTGGAGTGAAGCTCCGCCAGCTCAGGACTGGCCAGTAGGGCAGCCACAGGCTGAATCAGATTCTCTAATCTGATTCAGTTTGCTGCCGAATTGCCACTGAAATTCGGGGGAAACTTTAAAAGCCACTGGAGGGAAGGGGATTTGAGGGAGAGGCTCCAAACTTGCAGGGTAGCTGCTGGGGCCTCTCCTCGAAATGCCCACAAAGTTTCAAGAAGATTGGACCAGGGGGTCCAATTCTACAGGCCCCCAAACAGGTTGCCCCCATTCCCTCCATTGTTCTCTATGCCTGGTAGGAAAAAAGTTAACATTTTTTCCTTCCATAGAGAACAATGGAGGGAATGGGACAATCTGTTTGGGGGCCCATAGAATTGGACCCCCTGGTCCAATATTCTTGAAACTTAGTGGGTATTTCAAGGAGAGGCCCCAGCAGCTACCCTGCAAGTTTGGAGCCTCTCGCTCAAACCCCCTTTCCTCCAGCCCCTCATATACCCTATGAGTTTTTGCCATTGATTTCAATGGCCCATAGGATATAATGGGGCTAAAACTGACATTCCCTTTCTGACACACTTCTGGTGATGTCAGGGGACGTGGCATATGCTAATGAGTTATGCTAATGAGTTATGCTAATGAGCTCCTGCACCTCTTTTTCTACGAAAGGACCCCTGCCCATACCACATACTGTGCTGGAGTTAAGAGCATACGTATGGTGGTTTTCCAATCCTCTGGGACCAAGAGATGATTTCTCATGGTGGCCTCTAAAAGGCCTTGGACATAGGGACTGCCAAGACCCACATCCCGGATCCCCTTGTGGAGTTCCATAAGCAAGTTATAAGGCAGGGGTTTGTACTCCACAATGTTGTGGCCATTGGCGTCCTGTTGACCAGTATAGTGAATAGGACAGAGACTTAACATCTCAGTAAGATCTTCCAAATCAGCATTCCCATGCTCCAGTTCTGTCTCAAGGACCTGGCGGACCAGGTTCCCTGGGCGGTTGGCTGGTCCCCCAGTTGAATTACAAGTCGGGGCCATAGGAGCTGAAGGCTGTCCAGCTGGAGGACTGAGAACAGTGGGCAATGGGGTGGCCACCTGACAGACCGAATAAGGGGGAGGGTTGTCAGTTAATTTCATTTTTACCTGAATGGGGCCATGCATCTCTACTGCATGTCGAGCCTGATGCCAGACATACAGCATCTCCACTGCTGCCCTCGGTGGGGAGTGAAGAGCCTTTCCAATTTTTTCCCATTGGCGTAGTTGTAGAGATCCTTCAAGAGGATACCAGGGGCACTCTTTATCGATGATTTTCAAAAGAGTCTATATTTGAGACAGGGTTGCAGACCCGCCACAAGCCTGTATCAAATACCTAAGTTCCTTCGCATGCTGTTTTTGGGGGAGTGTTAAAGTTCCGCCCATACTCACCAGTTGATGGGGTCATGGAGTCCCGGTGACAAAAACGAGTGCACTCAAGGGGCCTATGCCAGGCGCTGGTGAGTCATAGTGTGATCCTCTCACATGTCCCTGTTCGGGCGCCAGATGAAGGACTTGCACACGTGACAAGTGAGTTTGAAGGGGAAAACTCAAGTCTGCCCCTGGCAGTGAGCAGTTTATTTTTAAACATACACAGACTTACACGCCACGCCCTTAGGTTGCTGCATCAGCATTCAGTAGACAGGGTCAACATGGAATCAACATGAGAGGATAAGGAAGGGGTGAGACAACTGTCTCAGGAGCCTGCTGTTTGCAGAAGTGATTGTCAGCTTTAATGGGGCAACACTCATTGTGTAGCAGGGAGGGTGGAATCCACATGAATGGGAGACATCTGTCTTGAGAGTATACTATTTGCAGAAGGGTTTATACAATGCTCATTGTGTAGCAGGGAGGGGGGAGAAGCATGGACTTTGACCTGGCTAGCATCCCAGTCTCAGATCTTCCCTACATCTACTCATGTGCCATTGGCTGGTTGCTGGGTCTGCTCCTCTTCCCCACCCACTACTTCAGCCACTGTGCCCTGTCAGAATTTCTGGCAGACGGCTTTCTCTCTTTACAAAGATGCTTCTCCTGCTTCCCTCCTGTGTGGGACCAACTGTTACCTCAGTGGCTGTTGGTAGGTTTAACGAAATGGCAGTTACCTGTGTTTTCAAGATGGCTGATGTCTGTGGTAAAATGTTCCCCCATAAGGTTCAATTGAGCTGTAGTTCCAAAGAGGGGCCTGCAGGAGTATCACTCACTGGGTTGAATGGGGCTTCCTCATCTGCTGGCTCACAGTTTCCAGCTGCCCCAAGGCCAAAAAGTGTGGGGAAAGAGGGTGACATGGCAGTCAGGGCTTCAATGCCCTCCAAACTAGCTATTCCCTCTTGGGGAACCACTGTTGCCAATCTCCAGGTAAGGGCTGGAGAGCACTCAGAATTACAACTGCTCTCCAGATGGCATTGATCAGTTCCCCTGGATAAAATGGTGGACTGTGTCCTTATACCTTGCTGAGATGCCTCCCCCCCATGGCAGCCAATGTGACGTGGCAGGGCTTCAGGGCATGGTAGAGGCTGCAGGTGTGTGTGTGGGGGATGGAAAGCTGAAGAGTGAGGGGGAAATTAAGGTAGGCTGATGCTTGGCTAGGAAGGAAGTAGGGTTGCCAACTCCAGGTGGGGAATTCCCAGAGATTTGAGGGCTGGAGCCTGGAGAGGGTGAAGTTTGAGGAGGGCTGGGGCCTCAGACAGGTACAATGCCATAGACTCTGCCCTCCAAACCAGCTAGTCCCTCTTGGGGAACCACTGTTGCCAATCTCCAGGTGAGGGCAGGAGATCACTCAGAATTACAACTGCCCTTAGGTAGCAGAGATCAGTTCCCCTGGAGAAAATGGTAGACTCTGTGTCATTATACCCTGCTGAGGTTGCCACAGCAAATTGACGCTGAGTGTCCAAGGCCTTGGCACTCTCCCAGAGCCTCTTTCTAGAACTCGTTTTATTTATTTCCACAGCGGGCCTTATTACTAGTAAAGCTATAAATCTGAGGTCTAAGTCTACAAATGATAGTCAAATATGCAAAATAATTGTGACAAGAAGGCCTCTGATGGACTTGCCACACTTAAGTCCTACCTTTCTGTCTTTTCCCTAGTAAATGTTTTTAAAGTATTTTGTGGTTGTACTTGGTTTTCTCCAGACCCTTTTTGAAAGAAATCATACATTTTTGAAATGGAGAGCTGTTATCTCACATAGTACTGCCTTTGTGAAAAGTGTGAACAAACCTCAGCCATCACCAGGGGTGTGCAATACCCCTCCAGTTTTTTTGTTTGTTTTGTTTGAGCATATTGAACCAATTTTTTGGGGGGGGGGTCTCCCAAAAATTCTTGAATTCCAGTACTGGTGTGGTATTCAGATCTGGGCTTTTCCAGAAATCCCAAATTGTTTTTGTGTCTGATAAACCTGAGAAGGAAAAGAAACGGGGGAAAAAACGCACAAACTGCAGAAGCCTGGAAAACAGTTGAGAGGCGGGAGCAATCTGTTCCCGCCTCTTGCAGTTTTTGAATCTACCAGTAATTTCCAAATATATCTGGGATTTCCTCAGGATTTCCACCTCCTGTTTTCCCGAGAAAACCTGGATACATTTGGGATGCCGAAATATTCCCCCCAAAATACCAATAAGGTATTTTTTGGGTATTTTTTTCAGCTATGGTAGATCTGAATGCACACCCCTAACCATAATTAATCAGAGAGCTCCAAGATTATAAAGAGACAATAAAAAATTAGCACCCAGAGAAAGTATAATACAGTGGTTAAAGGGAAATCCAAAATTATGGTTCAGGAATGAATCAGCAGATACAATTTTGTCTTCAGCAGTTTTGGGCTTAAATCATCCTCTTTCCAGGTTTCCATAATAAATGACATGCATTAGCCTAAACATTGTTCTTCACTGCACTGCCCTCTTTAAATTGAATGCATTCATTCAAATCAAAGTTTCTAGTTACAGTTCACAGGAGTGCACATGGTAGTAAACACAGATGCCATTAAACAGACAACTCTGCAAGAAATTAATGTCACAAATTAAATCCCTGCAGAATGATTTAGCACATCCTTACTGGTGAGCACTGTACTTTCTGCAGTAAGGCCGCTACTGTTGTTCCAGTAAATGTAGCTTAGCTGCCACTGTGCTTTGGTACAGGCTAAACTCTCCTATTTAATTTACTGATTATAAGATTATGTGAAACTGTTTTCTTCTTATTAGTATTGCTTAGTTTATGGGAAGCTGCCTGAAGCCTAACTGAGGCACAACAGGAATATTTTAAATAAACCATAATGCATAATGGAAATGTTGCATCAACTGCAAAGCTTTTGTGAAGGAAAAATGTACGAGAATCTGTGGCACATTGGTCTTCTATCCTTGTCCCCAGGTATAACGGTTATTAGTAAACATCCCTTTAAGTTTTGCATAAACATTCTACCGATAGCCTGCAGCCAACAGTTCCACCAGCATCTGATAAAGTAGGACAGTTAAGTGATAAATCAAAACACATTGTCTAAAAGGTGCGACTGGATTTTTAAAAATATTATTCAGTGCATTCTTATTTTAATGTCACTTTTGGGATCACTTTTGTTTGTAGGCCTCTGAAAACTCAAAAAATAATTTACAAGTTGCCGTGCTTTAAGTCACTGGTAAGATTGACAGCATTATTTATTTTACTTGCAATATTTACATTCCACCTTTCTCACTGAGACTTAGGGCAGATTACACAATGTAAATCAACGCAACCAGAAGGATGTGGCACTTTATAAACACCACAATTAGACGAGGATGACAGAAATTTGAAACAAGCAAGAAGTATTAGACATGATCTTAACATATCATATATTAGAAGACAAAGTAGTAGGAACAGGATAATACATAAACAGATAATGTATACTATACACAGGGTTCTAGTCCACAGTCTCATTCCTTTTCAAAACAAAACAGAACAATCAAAAACAACTTCCTGAACCATTGCATTGTAATGTAGCCCTATTGCCTATACAGAAATGCCCTCCTGAACAATTCTGGTTTGCAGAAAGGCAGGGCATGGGATTTTTCCCAGTCTCCCCAGGCAGGTCATTCCACAAGATGAGGACCATAAGAAGAGAATTCAAGTGTATGGGCAGTTGCTGATCTGGCCCATTTGCAGGGTGGCACCTCAGAAGGCCCTGCTTGGATGAAAGAAGCTGTCATGGTGGAGCCATTGAAAGAACGGTTGGTTTGCAGATATGAGAGTCCAAGACCATGAAATGCCTTGTATGTGATAGATAGGACCTTGAGTTGATGGGCAGCCAATGGAGTGACTACAAAATATGTGCATTATACATACTCAATGTTGTAACCCAATAGTAACTGAGCTGTGGCATTCTGTACCCACTGGAGTTTGCAAACTGACTGAACTATACTTCAGTCTCAATATTCGCATGTCATGCATCCACATGGCCAGATCAGCCAAAGCCAGGTAAGGGACCATCTTCTGGCCTGAACTAAATTGGAAGGAAGCATTTTTTTGCAGGTGCATCCACTAGTTTCTCTAGCAATCCCTAGGCTGTGAGTCAGCAAGGGTCAGATGAAGCCCATCAAAAGTGAGAAACACAATGTCCTCTCTGTTCTATGCATAGGAAGATGCACCCACACAACCTTTAACTGAGCACAGCTCTCTGTATGCAGGCGAGCCAAAAAGATACAGCCAGGGAGGGAATCCCTCTTCAGTACAGGTAGTGTGTTATCAGGCCTCTACGGTCAATATGTTTGCAGAGCCAGATTTTTTAAAATTACCAATGTATTTCCAAAGGTGTTCTTTAAAAAAAAAAAAAGATTGTGTTGTCAAGAATAGGAAAGCATGGCTTTAATTCATACCAGTATCTTACAATCATAAAGACTGTCTTGTTTGAACAGACCAAGGTCAATTGACATTCTTATCTCCAAGGGGGAGGGGCTCTCAGGCAGGGAATGACAGAGTTTGCCACTATCTGTTTTGTTCACAGCATCTGTATCTGACCTTGCAAGTCTTTTAGCTACCAAATTAAGTGTTCTTGATGAACCAGCATAGGTCTGTCTAATGTTTTTTTAAAAAAAGGCCATCACAACATGCTGTTGCAGTGATTTCCATACATTTATTATTGCCCTGAATCATATTGCTTTTGGTGTGCCCTAAAAAGACTGCATATCTATATTCTAATTCCAAGAGTTTTTTTTTTACTGCGTGGATGCTTATTTCTGCTGAAAGAGAGCTCACTCTCCCCCAACAGCTTTTCCTACATAATCAGGCCCCTTCCTTGGACTGCAGAAAAATCCGAAAAGTTAAAAAAAACCTTCAGGGACCGTTTAATTCCCCCCAATACCTTTTGAAATGGCATCAGCTCCAGGCATCAACTGTGAGGAGATTAGAATGTTCGGGGGAGGGGGGGAGAGGTTTCTGTCAGTAAAAGGCAGGGTTTTTACTGGCAGCAGCTCTGCACATGTGCAGAGAAGGGACTTACGGGAGGCACAGGGAAAAGCTGCTGGGGCTGCGAGGGAAGTTGCCATGGCAATAGCCGTCCCTGCCACTGCTAGGACTGCAGCAGCAAGAACCATCCATGCTGCCACTGGGAAGTTGGCCCTACCACTGGTCAGCTGAAGTCTGAGGAGGTGAAGCCTGTGTCAGCCCCTCTGTCTTGCCAGAAACAGAAAGAAGTGGAGTTCTTTGAGAAGGGAGAGAGAGAAAGAGAAAGAAAGAATAGGGGATTGTCTGTTGCGGGGAGAGAAAGAAAAAGAACAGGAGACTATCTGAGGATTGCTTGAGGGAGGGGGAGAGAAGGAGGAAGAGATTGTGTGGGAGGGGTAGAGAAATAGTGGAGAGAGAGGGGGCAGACATGGGGTGGGAGAAAGAGGACAGTGTCTGAGAAGGGCAGGGGTAAGAGGGGGTGAGACATACAAGGGGTGAGAGGAGAAAGGGGGTAAGAAAGGATTGCTAGAGATGGGGGTCGGGAGAAAGCTGACATAGAAGGGGTGAGAGGAGAAGGGGAGGGGAGGGAAGATTGATAGATAAGGGGTGCATACTGAAAGACAGGGAAGGGAACTTTAACAACCAAGGTGGGAGAGGGAAACAAAGGTGGGGGAATGCCCCCTCCCCACAAATTCCTTGTGGGGATTGCTGGCAATGAAGACTATGGTAGGGCCACAACACATTATGCAACATTTTGTTGCAGGTCCCCTCTTGTCTAAATACTAATAGCCAAGTGGCCCCCTCCGTGCGGATATCCAAATCCGCACATCGGGGGCACTTGGGGGGCAGAGAGATTTTCCTGCATGTTTGAGGGACTCCCCAGATGTGCAAAATAATCCTAAAAGTTTAAAAAACAATACAGGGATACTTAAATCCCCCCCAAAGTAAAAGCGTTCCCTGCACATGTGCAGAGAATGCTCTGGCCGTTGGGGGGGAGGCTCAGTGGGCCTGGCGACTGTGAGCCGCTCAAGCCTCACCACTGCCAGTGGGAGGAGGGAGAAGGCTTGGTGGGCCTCAGGCCTTACTGCCACCGCTGCAGGGGCGGGGGGGGGGAGGAGAAAGCTTGGTGGGCTGGTGGCTGTGAGCCGCTCAGGCCTCGCTGGTGCTGGGGGAGGAGGGAGAAGGCTTGGCAGGCCTTGCCACTGCCACTGGGGAGGGAGGGGGCAGGAGAAGGCTTGGCGGGCTGGTGGCTGTGAGCCGCTTTGGCCTTGTCACCGCCAGTGACGGGGAAAGGAGGGAGAAGGTTCACCTGCTACCTCCTCCTCCGCGCTCCACCAGGCCTGGTGCCCATTGTCCTGCCACCCCCTCAGCCACCTCCCCCCCGGGAATGGTCAACTCAGGCCAGCCACACCAGGCCCAGGGGCCACCCTCCGGCTCCATGGCCTGCTCCCCAGGTAGGCCCCGCACCGACCAGCCAGCTGCCCTGTGGTGACGGGGGCCAAGACAGGGAAAAGGCCATGGGCTTGGCACTGCTCTGGGTTCCTGCGAGGCTCATGTGCACCGCAGCAGAGAGTGACGGGGAGGAAGTGGCAGTGGTGGCAGCTACAGGCCACCCAAGGTGCCCTAGCTGGCTTTTGCTTTCATGTTTCCTCTGCCATGAATTGCGCAGGCTGGGATCCCACTGGGGAGGGAGGGGGGTGGGAGAAGGCTTGGCGGGCCAGCAGCTGTGAGCCACTCAGGCCTCACCAATGCTGGTACCATGGGGGGAGGAGGGAGAAGGCTCACCTGCTGCCGCTTCCTCCTCCTGTGGACCTCCTCCTGCTTCTGCAGGCTGGGAGCTATGGGGAATACTCCCCCCATGAGTATCGCGGGTCCTCCTTCTTGTTTATATATCTAATAGCCAAGTTGTCCCCCCTGTGCAGATATCTAAATCTGTACATCTGGGGCACATAGGGGGCAAAGAGATTTTCCTGCACACTTGGGGCACTCCCCAGGTGTGCAGAAAAATCTGAAATGTAGAAAAAACTATATGGGGGGATACTTAAATTCCACCCAAAAGTAGAAGAGTGTTCCCTGCACATGCACAGATAATACACTGGGAACTGTGCCTCCCCGCTGTCGCCAGGGGGGAGGCTTGGTGGGCCTTGTGGCTAGGAGCTGCATGGGCCTCACCACTGTTGCTGGTGGGGGGAGGTTTGGCAGGGCTGGCAGGGAACCACATGGGCCTCACTGTTAGTGCTGGGGGGGGTCAGGAGAGAAGGCTTGGCAGGCCCAGCAGCCGCTTCCTCCTTCATGTGAAGCTCCTGCTGCTTCAGCGGGGGAGCCCTGGAGAATAGACCCCCCCCTGCAAGTATCGTGGAACCCTGCTTCTTGTTGGTTCTAATACCCAGGAAATGGAACTTACAAGTTAGGCAGTCCCTTCACATGCATGTTTTCAACTATAGTTGCCACCCTCGAGTTCTCTTGGAATTACAGCTGATCTCCACACTACAGAGATCAGTTCCTCTGGAAAGAATGGCAGCTTCAGAAAGTGGACTCTATGGCATCACATTCCTGCTGAGCTTCGTGTGTGTGTGTGTGTGTGTGCAAAGTGCCAACAAGTCACAGCCAACTTATGGTGACCCCAGCAAGGGGCTCTCAAGGCAAGTGAGAAGCTGGCTTCCCAACTGCATCGAAGCAGAGACAGTTGTTCTAAACCAAAACTCAGTTTATTCTATTACATGCCCTTAAGTCAGAAAACACTTGTAGCATTTCAACATTCAACACAGAATATTTCAACACAACCCCATTACAGTGCCCTTGGAAGTTCTGCAAAGGATATCCTTGGTTGCTCTGTCAAGACCTAACAGAAGGGTGGCTGGCCACAACAACAAGGAACAAGACTAAATACTCTGTATTTACTAAATACTCTGTCCTCAAGTCCATCCATTTACAGGTGCTGTGTTAGTGTGTAAAGTGCTGTCAAGTTACAGCTGACTCATGGCAACACTTCATGGGGTTTTCATTGCAAGAGATGCATGGAAGTGGTTTGCCATTGCTTGCTCTGCATAGCAACCCTAGACTTCCTTGGTGGTCTCCCATCCAAGTACTAACCGGGACTGACCCTTGCTTAGCTTCTGAGATCTAACAAGATCAGGCTAGCCTCAGACATCCAGGGCTTACAGATGCTGGGACAGGGGAGGCAACTACAACTCCCATGAGGTTGTAAAAGAACTCACATACAGAAATTGATCTAGATCAGGGATGGCCAAACTTGCTTAATGTAAGAACCACACAGAATAAATGTCAGATGTTTGAGAGCCACGAGACATAAACAAATATAACCCACACGTTTTTATTGAAAAATATGCAAATTTGCTTGTTGTTAACATTGAATGAGACTGCTGAGAATAAAAGCAAAAGGGGTAAAAACAGATCTTGATAATGATATTTATTTATCTAATTATATTTGTAGGCTGGGGGGGGGCTTTGAGAATGCATTTAAAGTTAAAGTTGCTTTCTTTCTCTGCTCCCCCCCCCCCAAGCCTACTCAGGGAGGGGAACACTGGCTGGGAGCCACACAATATGTGTGAATGAGCCACATGTGGCTCCCGAGCCACAGCTTGGCCACCCCTGATCTAGATCAAGACAGCATGGCAGCTATTAATGGATATAGTTACTATGTAACTACAACACCAAAGGAGCAGGTGTTAACACAGAATGCAAACATTTCTTTTCCCTTTAAACAATAAACCTTTTGAAAGTTGGAGGCATCAAGCAGCACTGCCAGATGTGATGGCAGAGAGAGATGACAGCTGCAAGACAGCCACTGGACACGTTTGAGCTGTTCAGATGCAGATCAACAGCCTAATGAGCTGAGCTTTTGCTCCCATGAAGCCTAACCAGCAGATCAGCAGTCTACAGTGTGGTACCTGTGGAAGCTATGGCACCTGCGGATACCTTTCGTGGGGCCCATCAAATATTTTTTAAAAGTGGGTGGGTCCAGGTGGGGCTTTTGCTCAGCAAGGCTTTTGATTGGCCGCTGGAGATTTGATTGGCTGTGCAGCTTTTTAAAAAAATGCTTTGGCAGCAGTTGCCACTATGACACACAGACCTTCACTATGTGGCTGCAGGTAAGCTGTGGCAGCCATTTTGTTGCCAACTTTGCCTCCTGCAGCAGTCATTTTGTGGCTGCGCTCAGCCCACTGTGTTGAAGTTGCAAAGGTGCCTACAGGGGACGCCTGCAGTAGGTTACTGGGTGTCTCTGATGTCCATTTTATATTGCTCAGCCACTCAGTTGGAAGAAGTGCTCTAGAACTTTGACCGGCTGCTTGGGTTTTCCCCTTCTGTAAACATCAAGACTTCATTCTTCATATTGAAAAACAGCATTATGAATCAGTTATAGAGCACCAGTTGCAACACAATTTTGTTAAACAGGGGCACTATGTATTTCAGAATCCGATACCAATCAAAACTAAAAGATAACAAGAAAATTAAATGACAGCAGCCAGCTGCATTTGACAAGAATCATGCCCCCGGGAAAGAGGTAAAACCCAAGTCAGCCCAGATAGGAATTAAAGATCATCATGAAGAGTCATCACAGTGGACTTTTTAAAAAGTAAGTTTAAAAAAGGTACCCACTGGTACCCATCAACACTGAAGAGGGCAAGTGGACTTTTTAAGACAGTGCTCTACACTTCGTACAGGAGGTTTAATTCCATTTCTGTGTAGTTTTGTTTACCGAAACCTTCCTTGCACTCCCATCTGTTATGTGCTCTGGAGAGTGGGGAATACAGGCACACTCTCTTTGTTTAGGAGTCTTCTATGAAGAATTTTGTAGAAGCTTTAAGTCCTGGTATACAGTGTTTACCAGCTCGCTCACTTACACCCTTGTTGATGCTCTCAGTGTGTTCTAAAAAGGTCAACGAGGCAGATTCTCTATGCTAATTCTTTTGCATGTAGAAGGCACATCTTCATCTTCTAAAGATTCTTGCTATGTATTTAACTGTTTTATCCTTTTCAACAAATTTACACCTTCTTGTATTACTTAACAAAAATATTTAAGTTTCCCATTTCTGGACAGAAAATGAGGATATGGCATTAAAAGGAATAAATAATGAAGATGTGGAGATTGAATACCAGAATGATAACAAACCAACCTGTTTTGGAGAGGAGATAAGACAAACTCTGGAGAGCTTTCTTGAGCACCCCACATTTGCCACTACTTCCCTTGTTGCCATCTGAATCTTATTTCTCCAGTGTATTCATCTGAGACTTTCTCCGGCTTGAGATTTCCATCAAATGGTCAGTGGTCTGACATCAAAGTCTGATGAAGTGGGTTGAATCTAATGACTGTTTTCTGTGTAGCCCTCATTTGGCAGAGAAAGTCCATTTTGGTCAGAGAGAAGTCTTAGTGGAAGGGATGTAATCTGATCTAAGAGAATTCCCTTTTTGGGGATTAAAGATGACATCATGCTCTTAACTAGTATGGGGTAAAGAAAATATTGCTGAACAGGGAGTGAAGGAAGAGATTAGCCCAGGAACATGAGCCTCCATTTCATTTCACGTAAAACAATGTGGCCATTTCCAAATATTTTTTGTGCTGTTATGAGGACAATGAATGCTAACAGCTAATATTTTGCTCTCTTGCATACATTTTCTAATAAATACTGCAGATACACACTAGCACTTTCTGGTTAAATAAGCCATTTCAGTTTATCAAGGTGCAAAAACTTAAAAGGACAGACTGCCAGTATGATATAGTAGAGATAGTGTTTGGAGACCTGGGTTCAAATCCCACCTCATCCATGAAGTCCATTGGGAGACCCTGGACCAGTCACTTTGTCTCAGCCGAACTTACCTCAAAAGGACACTGTGAGAATAAAAGTGGGGGGGAGGCGAAGCCACACAGGTTGATCCGAGATCTTTGGAACTGGGACAGGAAAAAGTTCAGTACTAATAATAATTTTAGAGTACAGTGGGGAAAAAATAAAAAATGTGTTGTTAGAGTCAGATGTGTACCTGACACACACTCTGCTTCCATTAACAGGGTGCTCAGTATTACACCCATCATTTTGTGTGTCTTGAGACAGATATAAACATTTTGCATCACTGCAAACAAATTATACTCTATAAAATTCATACCACCACTTTTCAAGGCTCCTGCACTTTCCATATAGCTTGCTCAAAGAATTTTTCAAGGTAAACAAACAACTTGCTTTGCCTTCTAGACATTACAACTGCTGCTACAGTTTGCAAATGGAATGATTTGTTAGTCCGCCTTTAAATAATCTGTTGAGCTAGCACAACACAGAGCTCACATGGGCTGCTCCATTCACTCCACAAGGTACACACAGAATGTTGAGCTGCCCCCCTGCTGAAGTGAAGGACAGATACTGAGAGCTGAATTACGCGTAGTGGCTAGCTCCCCCCCCCCCCCCCACAAAGATTTTATTTGTTGTTTCCAAATGTAACTCATCCCCTCTCCCAACCTAATTTTTGATCACAGTGAAAATAATACAGGTACGTACATGATGCATGTGGGGAACCTCAAATGCTCCAATAACATTTAGAGGGGCCTCCTTGGCCTGGTTTACAGCAAAAATAAAACAACTGGGAGACCCAGTTATGGATCTCTACATCATGTGAAAACTGGCCCCTAACTGCTTAGCTCTAGGTTAAGGCAAAAGTGTCATGCTCACCGATATTAAATCGCATGAGGATTTCAAGTGTGACCTCAACCTAAAGACAAAAAATGATACATTCCTGCATCTAGTTGAGTTTAAATCAAGTTTAGTTATACTATTCTGAAGTGACATTTTTGAAGGTTTCAGCCCACACAATAAAAAACAAACTTTAAATGTGTTTTTGGACCTATCTTTGAACAATTCTCACATTAGCCTATTAGCGTTCTTATGAATGCCAAACAGAACTGTTAAAATGTTATATATTTTTGGTGGTGGTGACAAAAGAAGGAATCTCACATAGTTGGGTGACTATATTTCAAGTGACTCACCATGCCGTCCAACTAGTCAACAAAAACACAGATCATATGAAAGAAATTTTTAATTTTTATTTTACATATTTGTACATAAAACTTTCAAGGTAACTCTTTCAACCCAACGGCATGTTAATAGCACATCTAAAAATGAATGCCAGGTAGTCAACATTCACAAAATGTTGAAAACTGATTAAAATATACATATTACTGAAAGCTACAACTTCACTATGAGGCAGGCATGTATGTTTTTTCTTTTAACTTGTATAGCACCGTCAAATTACAATTTCATTTGTTTTAAAACTACGGTGAAACAATAAGTAGTAGTTAATGGTAAAATACTGTTTAACTTAAAAAAATCTCTAAAAAAAAACAAAAATAAAAAGTTAAACTACCCTTTCTTCTTCTTTCATGGTTTGCAATGTTTATAAGTACTGTACATTTTGTTCTACAATAAGATTATTGAACTGTCCAATATTTAGTGGCACAAGTAAAAAAAATAGCAAATAAATTAAAAAGCATGTAGGCCAATCACCGGACATAAAGCTTCAGACATTGGGAGCAATTCACCAAGCACTGTTGCTGCGCATCCACTGTTAGTTTCGAGGGGGGCTCGTGCAGGGTTCCTGGTGCTTAGGAGATTGTGCCCGGAATCAATGACTAACACTGATTTCTTGTGCACCACCCGTGGAGCGTCAGCGTTTGTACAACCACAGAAGCAAAAAAAAGTTCTAGCTCTTTCTCTAGTCTGATGGCTTCTCATTCTATTTTGTTGGCATTTTCTCTGCCATGTGCTTCTGCTGACTCTCAGCGTGTCTGAAGAGAAATAGGGAAAGCTTAGTCATTAAAGACGAAACAAGAAATGGTTCTTTTTTACATGCAATATTGAAAGGAAGCAGGAACAAATAACACCCAGTAAAGAAACTCAGTGTCTCTTCAGGTTAATTTAGTGTTACAATCCTTTTGCTGCAATTACCTAGCCAACTGAAATGATCCTATTAATCAGACCACTCTGGGCTACAATTCCAGCATGGGGAAAAATTAATCACAGTCTTCAGTAGTTTAAATTAAGATGAACGCTACAGGAATTTTAAGGAAATTGCTTGAGGAAATGCAACTGTAGAATGAAATAACATTCAAAGTAAATTTGTTTTTCATGGGTGAGAGGAAGACATGGACAGCCTAACTTCTTTTTTTTCCCTATGGAAACTGGACTCATTTCCCTTGACTCAATTCAAGGATATGAAAAGGATAATGACAAGAATTGCATCCTTTCATGTGGCTGTGAAATTTCAGACTGCTCCAGAACACAAACTGTTTTAAATATTTTAATGCCTTGATGTTTGCTGCCTTGGGGACCCTATGTAGGTGGAAAGGTGGCATATAAATGTTTTAAATAAATAAATAAAACAAACCTTCTTGGATCAATGAGATACCTTGTCAAAGAAGGTCTCTGACAGGCTGAATATATATATTTAAACAATTTTATATCATTCCAAGTCTTTCAATGTGAGAATTTCCCCCCACAAGATCAGGGCAAAGAATTGATAGAGCATCATCAGCTGATTACAGACAGACAACCTGGGTCCCAAGCTTCCTTATTACTGCAGTTCCTTTCATTTATCAGGTTCTCAGTTATTAAACAAAGTATCTTTACCAGACTGGCAAAGGAGAGAGGAATGATGTAACCGGCAGGATTACCAGTTTAGACAGGCCACTTACCATGTTCACATTAGCTTCTCTGGAATTTAATCCTCAATGTGAAAGAACACCCAAGAAAATAAACAAATTGTACCATACATTGGTAAATTTAACAAGACTTGTCCAACCTCTGCATCTATGTAGTACATCCAAGACAACAGAAGGCACATGCCAGTTTTGTTCTCTCCAGTATGAACAAGTTTACGAAAGAGCCTTCCTTCTACCAGAACAATTTCTGCTCAAACAGACATCACAGAGGACTACCTCACTGGACAGAGAGGAAGGGGATGGGATGCCAGACAGAAAGACAGACATGTGGTTGCATACATGTACAAGATAGCTGTTCCCTAGATTCTTTGAGAACTGTGTTTGATCTGTGATCTCTTGGAAAATTCTTCTTGGCTACGAAGCAGAAGGGAGGCAACCAAGCTAATGCCAAGTTCTCAGCTGAGCCGAGCTTGATTGAGGGTTTGTGCTGGATCTGCAGACACCGACATTTCTTGATATTTACGTAGATGAAGGAACGTGTGCATGATGGAGCTATGTTGTGCCAGAGCTGTCATGTGCTATAACAGATATAGGCATCTGATAAATCTAGGTTGTATTATGTTCACTGGCTCCAAAATCTCACTCCTCCCTCTTATGTTCATTTGTTAAGGCCTACTAATGCTAGCCATAGAAACCTTGCCCTGAGTTTGATCCCTGAGGATCTTGCCCATTGAATCTGGTTGCATGCACTGGTGTCAACCTGCAGGATTTGGCTTTGTTTGCTACAGTGAGTCCAAAGGCAAAAGCATAGAGCTTGCATGTACATAACTGGCTCACTAAAATGGACAAGGCCTTCATCTTGGCAGTCAGTGCCTACTCACATGGTTGCACAGATCAGCCAACAGTCATGTGTCATAGACACATGTGACATGTGTCATGTGTCATAGACTAGATAAGGATGTTTTGCTTAACAGTGCCCACTGATGGCATGCAAGCTTCTTGCAGTCAAAGTATTCAGTTTCTTTCACTGTATAGCCTTTTTTTTTTGAAAGAGGGGGATTTCTCAACCCCAGGAAGAGCCATCATGTAGACTGCACTACAAAAAGTTTTGTTTCAAACATTTTTTAAAACTACATCTGCCATGTGTCTTTAGATCCAAACCATACCTACAGCCTCTGCCCCCCATCTCTGTTGTTAACTTTGTGTTTTCATGATGAATTATTTAACATACAAGAGGGCATCATATTTATTTTTTTCCTGCCTATTGACCATGCGAATGCAGCACGAGCTATCAACTTTGGTTCTCGGCTGTGTTTTCAAGCTGAAGATCAAATAAATCTATTCAGCTGCCTGCAGTGAAAATTAAGGATGGGCACAAATCACATTTTTGTGGTTCAGTTCACAGCTGAACCACGAACTGATACATACTGGTTCGTGAGCCATTTAAAGTTTAACCCCCTGATTTCTGGTTGCTGCTAAAAGCACAGAGTAGAAAAGCAGTGGTTTAAATAGACATTTAATCCAAAAAGCTGAGTGGTGGAAAAAGCTGAGTGGTGGAAAAATGTAAATAAGCTTGTTAAGTATTTGGTAGCCAATGAGGCACTCCTACTCAAAGTGCCAGTCACATCTATAGTCCCCCTGTCCTATAGGATAGGACAAAAAATTAGTAATGTAATAAAGTTTAATAATCTGCATAAAAATGGCATTTATATCATGCAAGCAGATAAAACAGAGGCTTGGATCCAGTGTTTCTGCAGTTGTCTACTATTGTGTTCGTGGAACGTAATCTTCCCTCCTCCCTCCTCCCATGGCAGCCTGAAATGCTCCCCCAAATTCTGTTCCTGGGGTCCCCTTCTCCCCTGGGAACAGGATTTCAGAAGACATGTTAAGCTGCTGGTAGAAGCAGGGAAAATTGTGCAACAATGATCAGAAACACAAGTGTGGATCCAAGCCACAAGTTGCACATCCAGGGCATTTTCTACTTTGAAAGGCTTTAGCTTTTGTTCACAAAAAGGTGCAAACGTGGCAGATGCCCCATGCTGGGCAGCTGTAAGAAAGGAGATTTAGCATTTTTTGCTGCTGTCTTATTACAGAACCTTCCCTAACCAGACAATCCGAGAAATGTGAAAGTTGTCTGGAACAGAGGGTGACAGAGGATTTATAGAAGGGGAGATACATAAGGGATGTACTGAATAAGGAAGGGTCTGGATTAAAGAGATCTGGAGAAGTGAGGTTTTACTGGATTTTACCTTGTCTGCAGCAATGGTGCTAAATTACCATGGTATTGATAGGGGGCCGCACTGTAAAAGAAATATTGCAGAAAAAAATATATAGTTGGGTATGTTTTTTAATTCAGATAGTCTCATCTCTGCCTGTAGCTGAAGAACACATTTCTTCCCCCCTAGGGTTATACACACTAGCACAAGATGTGAAGCATTCAAGTGAGAGGTACAGCAAGAGCAAGAGTAATTAATTTTCACACTGCTGTATGTCTAGACTGTTGGTGAGGTAAGTGTAACATGAAACAGCGATAAGCAATCTCATCTACCCAACAGACCACACCCCTGATTTCATTATAGAAAATGCAAACTGCAAACCTGCTACTTCCACAGTTTCAATTTTTTCCCCATCAGGCCCTACCCTGTGGCACGAATAATGAAATAGCTTATGATCAAGGAACATATATAGTCATTAGAGATGGACCATGTTATTGGCCTTTATTCCTTAGCCCTTTTATAAAAAGCCACCCTGAGCCTGCCCTGGTGGGGAGGGCGGAATATAAATCAAATAAGTAAGTAAGTAAGTAAATAAATAAATAAGTTTTTAAAAGCTTCCCAAGTCCTATTTACAGTTAACCTGGATGGATTTTGGCCACTGCGAGTTAAAGATCTGAAGGTCTTTTGTTCTATCTGTTGCCGGTCCAATTCCTAGGCCAGACTACATATTTAATGACAGGGTTTAAACGTAGGGGCATGCAGTTAGTAGGTTATGCTGCCTACCCAGGGAAGAAGCAGAAAAGAGTTGTGGGCAATGCTCCCTCTAAGCTGAGTCCTGTGAGCAAAAATTCTACTTTGTGAGCTACCAGCATTAAAGTTGTGAGTAGGCTTGGGATTGGAGTTGTGATTTGGCTCTGGATTGGAGCCATCCTTCCTGAGCGAAGACAAAAATGCAGAGCTATTTTTGGGCAGGAACGCACAGGAACGGAGTTATGGCTGGCTTCTGAGTTGGCCACGCCTACAGCCTCTTCCCCCTCGAGTTCCCCAGGCGCCTTGCAAGTCACAGGGTGCCTGGGGAAGCCAAGCGGATCCAGGGAGGGAAGGCAGTTTAAACTGCCCCCCCCCCTCAGATTCCCCAGGTGCCCTAAAGCTGCAGAGCACCTGGGGAAGCCGATCCAGAAACTGCCTTCTTCCATTGAGTTCCCCATGTGCCCCGCAAGCCGCAGAGCACCTGGGGAAGCTGATCCTGGGAGGGAGCTGTGCTGCCGGGGTGTGGTCTAATATGCTAATGAGTTTCTGCTGTTGAGTGTGGCCTATTATGCTAATGAGTTCCTGCTGGACTTTTTCCACAAAAAAAGCCCTGCAAAAATATATGGGTTGGAGGGTAAAAAACTGTGAGCTAGCTCACTAACTCAGCTTAGAGAGATCATTGCAGGATCTTGAAAGAAAGCTATTTTTGGAACGGAACAGTTAGGAATGCTAGAAAAAAAAAGATGGCAGCTGTATTATAAAAGAGGCAAGCAAATGATTGGCGCAGGAAGGAAAATAGGGGGAATTATAATTAAGATGGAGCCACCAGAGAGGCAGATTCACAAAGAAAGTTTCAGCATACATCTTTAGCACCACTCTCCCTTTTATCTCCCTTGACAAAGTCACCGAGTTTTAAGTGTCCAGATAGTAAATGACTTCCTAAAACTAAAGGAAAAGCCAGGTTACTGCCACAGGAAAACCCAGGTGTTGAATTTTAAACATAAAATGACCCAACGAGCCATACATTGATTAACCATCTGAAAGGACAACGTAACCTGCAAAGAAATATTCTACCATCCGAACATGCAGATTTTGGTGGGGTGGGGGTTAGGACAGAATTACTTAACAGCTGTAGCAAGAATGTCAAATGGACAAAAAATGGCAGCCAATGCAGTGCCATGGAGGGTACAAGAGCCACTGCCGCAATAGTGACTTTACCCAAGTGGGTATACTTGTGTGATTCGAGCTGGCATTTGACAGGAAATAGTGTGATCTAGCTGTTGGCTGAGGACATTTTTCACACCACAGATTTGGAGAGCCAGTTTTCCCCCATGCCATCATCAGCCAAAGGCCTTGAGACAGCCCTAATCAGAAAACATTACCCACCTGGTCAAGTCTTCAATGTCTACCAGCATGGCATCCTGTTCTGTGTGCAATTCATCTCGAATAAGCAGCAGTTGTACGAGTTCTTCATTCAAGCCTGGCACCAGAAGGGGGTGGGGGGTGGGAAGAGATGATAAAAAGTTTAATTTTCATTTAGTGACAGCCCCTACACAGTGACTGATCTGTAGAGAAATCCAACAACTCGTGCAAAGACAATAACAAATAGACACTTACATTTGGCTTGCGTATAGTTAGGGAGGCTGATGAAGTAATGGCTTGAGAACACTGCCTAGTATTGTTAACAACATACATCAGCTGAAACATCAATATGACTACTGTATGGCTCATCATGAGACGATCAACAACATCCCTTAAAAGGCCCCACCTACCTCTTCAATCCTGACCTGCAGAAGGAAGCCATGTCCCAACCTGGCACACCCTCACTTGCTGGAGGCGATGGAAAAATCTTCAGAGCTAGGTGTGTGATCTACCATGCTTGTCCTTGGTGTGCGTGTGTATGGGGGGAGCTCTCTGTCTGAGGTTTTCCAGATGAAAGAATGCTGCTTTTTTTTACTACCACAACAGCTGGCAGTTGTGGGAGGGCATGGAACTACGCCATGCCCAATTCATGCCAGGCGAAAACAACAAGATGAGTGTCTCTCCTCCTCTAATCAGCAAAGGTCCTCAGGGTGTCAGGATGACACAATGAAACATTAAGCTTTTGCAATTTTGGAGTACTGTAGCAGATATTTAAATTCTTTTTGATCCCACTGGGGTTAACGGGTGCATATTATATGCTGGGGGGGAAAAAGGGACTCCCCTGCTCTTGGAGGCAAGTGACTTGGCAACCCTAGTCACCACCACTCAACCTCATGTACATTGTGGGGTTGTTGTGAGGACATGATGAAGGAGAGGAGCACAATGAATGAGTTTCCTGAGAAAAGGGAGGAATAAATTTTTTAAATACAAAAATGCCTAAATGTACACTGAGGGAAGCACTCAAGGTGCAGAACAAATATGTAGCTTCTGTCTTGTCTCGTTTGGCCCTAAAACTAAGGGGGGGGGGGGGGTGTGGAGAGATCAGGATGACACATGATTACAGCTTTCTCTGAACAGGAAGAAGTAATTTGAAGTTGACAATGTATGACAGCTGCTCCTTCTTATTTGAAAGTGAGTGGAAAGTATGAAATATAGACTCAGGAAGCAATTTTTCTCCAGGCCAGTTTGGCTGGAGATCCTGGAGGTTTTTTGTCATCTTCTGGGTGTGGAACAGCAGTCACCACTGGGGTGGTGGTGGTGGGAGGTATTTGTGAATTTCCTGCATTGTGCAGGGGGTTGGGCTAGATGACCCTGGAGGTCCCTTCCAAACTCTATGATTCTAAGAAAAGTGGACCACACAAACAACCCTGCTGGATCAGACCAATCTAGTCTGGTGGCTAACAAGATACCCAGGAAGCCCACAAACAGGGTCAGAGAGGCCAAAGGCTTCCCTATTTGTTGCCTCCCAGCTGCTGGCAGTCAGAGCCAAATATGGCAGTCCCATTCAGCCATCATGCCATGAATGGACCTATCCTATATGAATATTTTAAAACCCAAGGGTTTTTCAATGCAAGAAGTTGTTTGCCATTGCCTTCCTCTGCATAGCAACCCTAGTCTTCTTTGGTGGTCTCTCATCCAAGTACTAACCAGGGTTGACTCTGCTTAGCTTCTGAGCTCAGACAAGCTCAGGCTAGTCTGGGCTACTCAGGCTGCTATGAACATATTGTCTGCCAGTGCTTTTAGTTGTGCAGCGCTTTCTTGAAAAATTAAAAGCTAGGCCAGTTCACGGTAGAATTGGTTTCTAACTATTTTCTAGCAGCTTCACTGATTCTCCAACATCCCAGCAGCAATTGCAAAGCAGCAACCAGCACTAACAGACCTCAGGGTAGAATCATTCACATCTGGCCAAACACAACTCAACCGCTTCAGCAGACAGCCACTGGGAAGGCGGTCCAATTAATTAATAAGAGTACACTGATATGGACTATCGAGTGATCTGCTAGTATCTGGACCTTCCCCAGACTACAACTAATGAATTCCTGATGGCAAAGAGGTTTCATTGTGAAAGCGCCAAGGAAGCAAACTCCCAAAGATATATAACACCTTGACCACTGCAAAAAATGAAATCACCTATTCATGGATTTACAACTGGGGTCTGGTGGCACCTTAAAGGCTAAAAACATTTATTCTGGAATAAGCTTTCATGAGCCAGAGCTCACTTAATCTGATGCACTGATGTGTATGTCTGTACGATCAATATTTTATATATACATACACAGTCGAGAGGACAGTTTAAAACAAGATCCATCAAAAAGAGTTCACTCAATCTTTGATAGACAGACTGAATAAAATTTAAAATAAAATCTAGTGCAAGAGAAGCAGATAATAGGAGCTTACAGAGAAACAGCTGAACTAACTGGTATCTGTAAGAGGTAGGGTATGCAAGACACAGATGAACTGATCTCCCCTTTAATTAATCAGGACTTCCTTTCTCCAGAAGCAAAATCATCCTGGTTACTTAGAGACGAAGACAAACAAACTGCTCTCTGTGTTGCAAAATCTCTAGCAGCTGTTATCAAATCACATGACAACTTTTGCAGTAGCAACCATTAAATTCTTCCATGTTTTCCTGTCCAGTGAGGTTTATTGTGGGATGAGGGTTTGCTGTTTATGGCTCCGGTTGCAAAAACAGTAAAGACAATAAATAAGGTATGCAAGACACTAGCACCTACAGCAAGTGAGAAATCCCAGGTCCCTGTCAAAGAGGTTTTTTTTTGGGGGGTGGGGGGGTGTTAAACAGTCTTGACTATGATAAGGGATTCTATTTCAGCAATTTTGCATGGAATGCAGCAAGGAGAATGACTGAACCTCTTCTCCCCCATCTATATCTAGGTCCTGTGTAGAGGAAGTAGGAGTGTAAAGTCCTCAGTGAGAAGATGTGTGTTCTTCCTTGTGTGGTCAGAACATTCATCTCATACCAATGGATATAAGCGCACCCCAGCCCTGCCCAAGATTCAGATCAGTATATCTCCTGTCTCACAAAACTGAAAAAAATACTCATAGTTACGGACTAGTGTTTCAAAGGTAAATGAAAAGAGGAAGACACACGAAGGGCAACCTTCTTTGCAAATGGACATTAGGCTGAACAGGTAGGGAACACCTCTGAGGTAACACATGGAACTCAGTAAGCCCTGTTAAACAATTCTCCCTGTTTGTATCTTAATGAGCAATATAAGGGAAAGGTGAGCCTCAACCTACGGCTGAATTCTTGCAAAAGAAGCCTAAACATCTTGCTTAGATTCTTGCATAGGTCATTCTTTTTCTCAGAAAATTCTCTTGGGATCCTTTTTCTGAAAGGATTTTTTCCCAACCATGTTTAAAGTCATGCATTGGTATTGCTTTTCACAGGCATCTTTTCTTTCTTCAATTAAGATGAGGCACCATAAATAATGAAAGGAGAATATAACAGCAATGCAGAACTATCTTCCCACTTACTTTCTATCTGAGAATGTAGATCGTTGACTATGACTTGCAGCTGCCCAATTGTCATATCTCTCAGGTCTGTGGGCTTTAAGCTTCTCTTCATCAAGCATTCACTTATATGAGGCATATGTGGCAGCTAAAGACAATATTAAAAACCTCTTAGGCCAGGGACAGACATTTTACAGAAAGCAAAATTTCTTTTACACATTTTCTTAGTATTCCTTCTAACAGCATACAATAGAGCCACTCA
Organism: Lepidodactylus listeri; assembly: GCA_029233225.1. NCBI lineage: Eukaryota > Metazoa > Chordata > Lepidosauria > Squamata > Gekkonidae > Lepidodactylus > Lepidodactylus listeri. The sequence goes on from JARCFY010000005.1 coordinate 29,341,623, forward strand.
CAGACAAACCAAGGGATTCCCCAAATACACAGAAAATATAGCTTTAAAATAGGGTTGCCAAGTCTTTAGTACTCACCGGTGGGGGGGGAGTCCTCCTCCAGCCGGGAGCTTCCCTGGTGTGCGCGCTTTGCGCGTGCGCCCGGCAATGTCACCGGAAGTGACGTCAGCACGTTGGGGGGCGTTGCCAGGGCGACACTCTGGCAATCGCCCCAAAACTCTATGGTATCATAGCCCTGGCAACGCCCCTCAACGTGCTGACGTCACTTCTGGGTGATGTCATTATGTGGGGGAAGTCGTCCTGGCTGGACGACTTTGGGGGTGCGGTTCCCCCTGCCGGCCGAATGGTGGCTGGTGGATCGGGAACCCCTGTAGCGGGGGATCCCCCACCCCCCGGGCTGACTTGGCAGCCCTACTTTAAAATGAAAAGATTTATTTATTTATTGGGATTTATGTCCCGCCCTACCTTGCAAGATTGTAGGACTAAGACTGGAAAGACCTGGTCCTAGAAACCCCCGTTTTGTCACGGAGCTCACTGGGTAACCACAGGCCAGTCACTTTTTGCTTAACAAACCTCACCATGTGAAGACAAAACCGGGAACAGAGGATAATGAATACTGTCCTGAGCTTGTTGGATAAAGATGTACTACATAAATAAAAACACCTCCCCCCCACCTCTATCTCCAGAGTGATGAGGACTGAGGATGCAAAGAATGTTGAGGGAAGCTGATATGGCTCGCCCCTAAGAGTGAACACTATCCTGGAGGGGTGCAAGGCTATTCATTTCTCTCTCCCTATACAACATACGCATCCCTAGAGGGACAGAATGACCACCTGCTGTTACCCCAGCAATTGTTTAACAGTATATGAATAATGAGGCTTAAACTAGACATCGAGTCTGGCATGAGTTGGGTCAGGCTAGCCCTGACAAGACTCTGACATTTTCAAAGTCAAATGTGACATCAGGGAATGGAACAGGGCCCAGTTCTGCTCAGGACTGTGGCTATGGGGGAGTAGAAGCTTCAGCCTTCTTCCCCATGCTGTCTTTCAAAGCTGAAACATCCTGGGGGGAGGTCCTATTTGCCCTGCTGAGGGGTTCCACATGAAGTATTCAGTTTCAATAGCTATCGGGAGAGGGGTATCCCACTTTTTAAAAAAATCCTCAGCTAGCATTAATAACAACAGCATTGATTTTATATAAAAACGCATCAAACCAGACACCGTGTAAATAGTTTCTTCATTCAACAAACCAACGGGTATGTTTTCCATATACTGGTTCACACACACAAGAGAATCAGTTGGAAATAAGGTGGCAGGGGGCCCCTGAAGTGGTAAAAATGGGTTACACCACTTCAGACTGTGGATGGTGGAATCCAGCTTCAAATGTTCCTTTTCATTGTATTTAAAAAACAACAACCCTGCAATCAAATAACAAACTTGCACAGCAATGAAAAAGGTTCTGTTCCCTTTTGTTGCTTGCTATTCCAGTTTCCTATTTGCAGAGAATTTATTTTAAGATGGGTGAGCATGCCAAAATATGTTTACTTATTTAGGCACAACACTTATATCCCGCCTTTCTGCCTGCTCAGGGCCACTGAGGCGGATGAATCTGAAGCAATGCTCGTTCATACTGCCACCACATAACCCGGCAACTTCATTCCTTAGCATTTACGAGATGGGCGTAGGAATCTGTAATACATCAGGCTACCAAAACAGTATTTTACGTACAATCTAAGTACAGTGAAGTAAGTGGGTTTAGATGGGTATTACTTTGTTTAGGATTTCCCTAAGATCTAATCTACACATGCAAGACAATCCTATCAGGGCAGCTCTTCCTGAATTGTATTGGTCTGGGCCACAGGTATCATGTCTCATATTTGCATGCCCTCCCACAAATAACCACCCTCCCCTTCCATGCACAGCAGAATCTAACTATAGGATTTTTATACATTTTCTGTTCCACAAAGGGCATAGAAGTATTTTTAAAATTTCATTCTCATTATATTTCCAGTTCGGTATAACAATATGCCCACCTTTGAGTGGAAGCCAGTAGTTTCAAATGGGTGCAAATTTGGGGAAGTTTGGAAAATACTGGGCTAATACAGGGTGGGAGACCGACTATACAGATACCCTGTTGCCCTGGAAGATGATGTCAAAAGGCAGCATCAGAGGCCACTAGCTGTCTTAGAACACCCTGTTTTATCATAAGGAGCAGCAATCTTTGGACATACTACTGTAAAATGTATTCACTATGCTCAAATATATTGAACGTAAGTTTAAGTGTTGGCTTCTAAAACTTATTTCTATAGCTCAAGTGAAACCTCAACGATTTCAAAAGTTACACAAAAGGAAGGGAATTACACGAAGCTGGGTGACATTCAAAACAGAAATTTCTGGCAGGCGATACATTTTTTTAATGCAATACGTACAAGGTCAGCTACTGGAGATTTTTTCCTGTTTTGCTTTTCCACTTCTACTTGCATTTTGGCCATTGGTTTTGCCATTGCCAAGGCCATTTTGGCTTCAGCTTGAAGTTTCTTTTGCCTAGTAAGAAAATCCATGTCATCTAGGGACTCCGACTCCTCTTCAGTAGTGTCTCTGTCAGAATAGGAAGAGCTCTGCTTGCTCTAGAAAAGGACACAACATATGAACACATGTTATCACTGATGTCTGATACATGGAGCAGGCTTATCCAACTAAGAAGACACTCTTCTCAATTAGCCAATTAAAATTAGCAACATTATCACTACTATAAGCAAATGACATTTAAATTTGCTCTTATGAACTGATTGGGTTTATAACCAAACTGGTCATCCAATCTTGGCTGAATCAGAATATTTTAATGGGTCAATCCCCATTTAGATCCCTAGCATTCCTAATTAAAAGAATATCAAATAGCATGACTGGAAAACGCATCCGGCCTGAACTGCTGTTAATCCAAGTGGATGGTCCTAGGTGAGAGAGAGACAGTTGGTATACAAACTATACCAACTTGACCTAGTTAAACCGTGTGTGGGTGTGCAAATGATGTCAAGTTGCAGCTGACTTATGGCAACCCCATAGGGGCTTCAGGGCAGGAGATATTCCAAGGTAATTTGCCATTGCCTTCCTCTGCATAGTGACCCTGGAACTCCTTGGTGGCCTCCCATCCAAATACTAACCAGGGCTGATACTGCTTTGCTTCCAAGCTCTGATGAGACCGTGCTAGCCTGGGCCATCCAGGTTAGGGCCTAGTTAATTAGCCATGTCTAAAAGCTATCAGTAGCCCCAAGATAGTACCTTTGGGCTGGCTTGTGCACAGGCAAGGTACACAGCTAACCCACAAAATGCAGTCTGAGAATCAGTCTGGGAATCTTGAATAGGGTTGCCAGCTCTGGTTTGGGAAATACCTGGAAATTTTGGAGGTGGAGCCTGGAGTTGGGGAGGGAAGGGACCTCAGCAGGGTATAATGCCATACAGCCCACCCTCCAAAGCAGCCATTTTCTCCAGGGTAACTGATCTCTGTTGTAATTCTGGGAGATCCCCAGCTACCACCTGGAGCTCCAACTACCACCCTTCTCCCAAACAATCTCTCATCACACAAATAGGGTTGCCAAGTCCGGGTTGGAAAATACCTGGGGACTTTGGGGGTGGAGCCAGGAGAAAGTGGGGTTTGGGGAGGGGAGGGGCCTCAGCATGGTACAATGCCATAGAGCCCACCCTCCAAAGCAGCCATTTTCTCCAGGGGAGCTGATCTCTGTCAGCTGGGGATCAGTTGTAAAAAGGGGAGATCCCCAGGCGCCACCTGGAGGCTGGCAACCCTACGCACAAAAGTGGAGAAGAAATGGGGAAGAACTCTCCTGCAAAGCTTGCAATAGCTGAGTAACATCTAGCTGACTTTCCCCCTCTCTTGCTCCACAGATATTTAAGGTCTGTGCATGGCAGAGGCATTTTTTTGGCAGGGGAAGAAATGTAGAGAAGCCTGATAAGTGGCTGGTAGCAACTGAATAACATCCAGCTGACTTTGTTTGCCTCCTGCTCCACAGGTATCCAAAGGCCTGGGTGTGACCAGAGGTGCAAGCCCCTTGGGCACGAGCTGAAGGGAAAGAGGGTCACAGGCTTGAGTGGGCAGGTTGTTCATTTAGGAGAGAGAGGGGAATACCTGCTCTGCACTCACAGCTCTATCCCTCCCTTCTCTTGTCTATTTCTGTAATGTTTCTGTACACCAGGATACAAACAAACAAACAAAAAAACAAATAAAAAGCTTCATGGGAACTGTGACCTATGGTTTTCATTACAGGCTGTAAGAGAATAAGAACCAACCTTTAATGATCTAACAAACATGGTAAAAATAAGCTTGAAATGATGGAACATCAGCTAAATTGTCTGCTGTTTGGAAAATGGTTGGCTTTCTTCCCTCCCCAGTTCTGACCTTCTCCAGAGCTACAGTCCCTCTGTAAGATTACAACACAAACTTACCATGGGGGACAAAGGAGTATCCAGACTTGTTTCAGTCTTGCTGTCATCTGCATCACTGTCTTTATCGCTGCCGCTGTCATTTACAAAACAAATTTGCAAATTCATCCCACTTTGTAACCTTAAAGAGAGAGAGAGAGAGAGAGAGGCAGATATAATAAGAGATGACATTACTAAGCACAGCTTGTTTCTCATGCCTGAGCACTCTCCTTGCTTCTTCCTCCCTGTACGGTGTATGACTAAGGAATCACACTCTGAATGTACTTATGCAGGTGATTGGGTGAAACAAGCTGAGTCCATGCCCGGCACAGCAAAGTGAGGCCTAGTGCAATGGCACAGTAATTCTCTTTCTCCACATTAGTTCCACAAAGATACAACATGTATTAATTGCTGTGAAAGCATTGTAGAGCTACCTCTTCCAGTCAGGATTATTTATGGTTTTCTTAAAAAGCATTAATGGCTTTAAGGCAGCCAACCAGCTTAACCTTCTAGTGCTATTGCCAACCTAACTTAGAGAAGTCATGTAGGAACTCTCCAAGTAAATAGGGCAATTTTCCCCCAATAAAAACAAAGTGAAAAAAGAATCAAGAAGTTTTACACATTTAAGGGCAAGTTATTACTGCAGGATGTAGATTAAACAAGGAAAGGGAAATTTTAAACAAGGAAGGAGTAAATTATATATGTTTAACCATCAAAAGGAAAAAATACAATGAAGAAACAGTTCAACAGCACAACACTTTTTATTTTTTTAAAGCTCTCTACATGTAAATGGCCTCATCTCACCCGGTTTCTGAAGCCACACTGCTTTCTTGCAAGCCCCCACCACCAGATACGAAATTTAGAGCAATGCTTTTGCCGATTATCTCTGATGTCACATTCCCCAAGCCTTCCCAGTTCTAGGTTAACCCCCCCTCACACCCCCTGATTCTCACAATTGTTTTGTCAACACAACTGCACCCCCATCCGTTTTTGGTCTGCCCACACAAGACAGAAACCCTAGATAGATATTGCTAACTGCATAAAGAATAATAGTATTGGTGGTGTGAAACAGAACGGTTGCCATGTGAAGATGGCAGTTGTACATCCTGCCTGCCCTTTAATCCAAAAGTGGTTCTTTAAAATGGCAGAATTTAAAAACAGAATAGAAAAAAGAGTACAACCTAAAATATCAGTGTGAAACGAATTCACTGGTCAGCAGCATAAGGATGTTCTGTGTTGGTCCCAACGTTCTCTAATACTGTAGTGCCTCCTTTAAAGTTGTGCTTATGTTCCTGAAATCAGTATGCCACTTGAAACCGGTATCCATAACACTGGTTCTAATTAGTGTTGCCAACATCCAGGTGGGGCCTGGAGATCTCTTGGAATTCTAACTGATCTCCAATTTAACAGAGATTAGTTCCCCTGGAGAAAATGGCTCCTTTGGAGGTAGGACTCTATGGCAATATATTCTGCTGAGGTCCCTCTCCTACCCAAACCCGGCCTCCCCAGGCTCCACGGGGTCCAATTCTGCGGGCCCCCAAACAGGTTGTCCCCTTCCCTCCATTGTTCTCTATGGTGGGAAAAAATGTTACCTTTTTTTCCTGCCATAGAGAACAATGGAGGGAATGTGGGCAACCTGTTTGGGGGCCCGTAGAATTGGACCCCCTGGTCCAATCTTCTTGAAACTTGGTGGGTATTTGGGGGAGAGGTCCCAGCAGCTACCCTGCAAGTTTGGAGCCTCTCCCTCAAACCCCCTCCCCTCCAGTCGCTTTTAAAGTTGCCACCGAATTTCGGCGGCAATTCGGCAGTAGGCTGAATCAGATCAGAGAATCTGATTCAGCCCATGGCTGCCCTAGTGGCCACTCCTGAGCTGGCGGAGCTTTGCTCCACCTCGCTCCGGCCCCAACGGACCCCTGCAAGAAGAGACAGTTTAGCACTGACTGAGGGCTGGGAAGGAGGCAAAGGAGTGAGTGGATCAATGAGGATCCCCATTCAAGGTGAAAAGGGGCATTGCTTTTAGTTAAGAGAAGTAATCCCTGCCCAGTGAAAAGGGAGATAGCTCTTGAAGGAGGAGTTATCCCTGTTCTGTGTAGGAAGAAGGGTTTTGGGAACTTGGTTGAACGTTCCTGCCTTCTAAATGTGAAGTGTCAGTGAAACTTAGAAACCTATGCTTGCAAATTAAAGCAGAAAATGAAAAGCAAAAAATACTTGTTGGCAACATATTAGTTACCTCAGTTACCACAATTTTATTATTGGTTCACCTCATACATCCCACCCCTGATTCCACCTGACCTTTTCCCCTCCAAGTTAAATAAAATATTTTATTTTGAACTTTCAAAAGCCTCTTGTGTGCCATTACAGAAGCAGAATATAAGCAGGTGATTTTGTCTCTTCCTTTAAGTCCCTGGGCTGGGCCAGTATCAAAATATATAATGTGACAGGGTGGGACACCCATAGACCAACTAATAAGAGAATATAGGGGCTGCTTAGCAAGAAAGAAAGAAGAAAAAAGGAAAAATCCTGTGAGTAAGTGAGGGAAGAGGGTGAGATCGTCATACCAGTATTTGTACCTTGAGTTTCACTTACCAATAAAACAGATGGCAAGCACGATCTTATGAATGGAGCTTTGACTCTTGAAAACTCCTATCCCCCAAAATCTTGTTGGTCTGTAAAGTGCTATTGGATTATATTATAGCTGTTCTACTGTAGACCAACATGGCTACTCTCTGAAACGAGACCGCAGATGTTGATCTGAATGACCTGACAAATCTATATGGAAAAGAAGCAATCCTTAAAATATCCTGGTCCCAGACTGTAGGGCTTTCAAAATCTACACCCGCACTTTGAATTGGGTTGGATCACAAACAGGCAGCCAATGAAGTATCAGAATTACACCAGCCAACATGGCGAAGTAGGTAGAAACCCAGGCTTGAATTCCCACTTTGCCATGAAACTTGATAGGTGACCTTGAGCCAGTTAGTTTCTCTTTATCTAACCTACCTAGGAGGGTTGCTGTTGTGGGGATAAGATGGAGGAGCAGAGAACCATGTTGTAAAAGTTGCTTTGGTGAGAAAAGCGGGATATAAATATATAACAAATAAAATGTTCTGTTCAGCAAAGTCTAATCAGTAAAGCAGTTAACAACTTTTGTATCCTTTTGTTGCACAAAATGGCCACCAATTTCAAAGGGGTTTTCTTTACACCAAGCAGAAGTATTTCATTTTTTTACTCATAAGTCCATAATGCCTATTGACACAATTTCCAAAATATCTTATTTCACAGATAATTGTGGGGTAAGGAGGAACCCCAGATTCTGAAAAATTAGAAAATGTTCATTTAAAACTCTTTCTCAACAGAGAAAATAATAAAGTCTCTGGAAATCAAACAAATCAGGTCCCATCTGTGTCAGAAGAAAGGCGGGGTATGTAAATGTTCTAACTATACAAATAAAAATCTGACACCTAATTTAACAGACATTCCTTTAAAAAAAACAGCAACAATGTTTGACAATAAGGAAAATGTGCGCCTCACGGCTGCTATGGAACAACTTGGCAGTCATTCAAGAGCTCAATTTCTCCTCTTCATTCAAATTCCCTGGAGATCTCCCCCCACCCCATATGTCAATCAAGAGCCTTAGACAGAACACATGTAATAAATCTGTTCACACACCCTCTCTTCAACCCTTACCACAATAATTACATGCACATGCTCTTTACCACACAAGCCTTCCATATAATTACACTATTTTATTGACAACCTTCCTCCCCTTACCCACATTAGTAACATTTTTTAAAAAGCCCTAAAAGCTTTGGGAGCAGGGAAACATATTCTCTTTATAGTCAGACACACACAGTGTCTATATTTGGTACTACAGAAACCTCACAACAAAAACAATTTGAATTGTGATGTCTTTCAGAAGAATGGACTGTCATCGTTTTAGGAGTTCTTCAATTAATGGCAGCCAGCCCACGAAGATTAACCAGGAGGATCACTGTAGCTTGATTATTCTGAGGTATGAAGTTGTGTTCTTGGAACATGGACCAGGTTTAGTATCATTTTGTTCTATCAAGTTAAATAATTAAACTCTGTGAGGTTCAGCAATTAAGCCACATTTTTTATCAACATAGGGTTGCCATTTGCCTGAGCCGCCATGAGGCGAGGAGGGCGGGGGATCCCTCAATTTTGCAGGCTCCTGCTACCCCCAAACAGCAACACTGGATGAGACATGCCTGCGTCACCTGGAAGTGACGGTACATTGACATCGTTGGGGGGGGGGGCGCTCTGTATTTTGGGCAAAACTCTATGGCTTGATGCCGATTTTACCATAGTTTAGCCCAAAATCCAGAGTGCTGCCCCTAATGTCACTTCCGGGTGATGCAGGTACATCATGTATGATGTCAATCAATTTATTACAATCATAGACCAGCAAATAATGCAATAAGCGGGAAGTAAAAAACAGGTAAAAGAACAGTAAAATTATAAAATATAATAACATCTAAAATTATAAACAAGAATCTAAAAAGTTTAAAATACAGATATGGTAAAAGTTAATATTAAGATCAAAGGTTAAAAATAAATCTAGGCCTATCTGTACTTCTTTATCTCTTTCCTATTTTGGTATGCCAATTAACCAAATTTGGCAACCATCCTAGTTAGCCTGTCATTATTACCCACCAGCATAATTGACAAAAATATCCTTCCATTGAGACCTGGGTAGGAGTTAACAATTGGCTTAACCAGAACTTCCCTAATGTTATGATATAAACTACAATCGGAAATTACATGTTCCAACACATTTCATCAGTTCCCATCCCACATATACAACTTTTCCCCAATGATCTAGTAAATCTGGCCTCCAATATAGCTGAGGGTAAGGCATTACATCTTAAAAGGGTAAAAATTCTTCTATGATTACAGATATCTAAATATTTGATGTAAGGTCTTAAAGTTATCCTGTTAAGTGTATTTATATGAAATACAAGGTTCCTAACCCTGCTCACATCCATCTGTCATTCAACATCTTATGTTCTTTGTTTTAGAAATGATGTAGCCTGAGCATATCCCAAAGACAGTATAAACCAGAAGTTTCCAAACTTATTTGGCCTACCACCCCCTTTTCAGAAAAAAAATTACTCAGCGCCCCTCTGGAAATCTACCTTCAAGAAGTGGACAAAAAGATGCAGGTAGAGTCCGCCACAATACATGCAGCTGGGGAGGCACAGACCAGTAGCAGCTGAAGGCCTGATGCCAGAGGCTAGCAGCAGCCACCACACAAGAGCCCAGCAGCAACACCAGCCTTACAAGGGTGATTGGCTGTTGGGACCCCTCGTCACCTCCCCCTCCCTCCCTGATCCCAGGGAAGACCAGGAGAAGGCAGGAAAAAGCTGCTTTAGATAGGTTCTGGACCCTTCTTTCTTTATACTTCCACTGCCCCCTTATTTTTATTCAATGCCCCCCAACTGCACCCAAGGCTCCTTCCGCCCACCTGGATCATTCCAGCACCCCCCAGGAGGCGGTATTGCCCACTTTGGAAACCAGTGGTATGAACTGATTAGAAAAACCATAATAAACCAGTTTATCCTCTGTCTTTTTCCGCCATGAAGGAACAAAGTTATCTTGCATCATAATATGAGTAAGGCCAGTAGGTGAAAAAAAAATCAGTTTTAACCACTGTCACTGTTCGGGAGAGATGGGAGGTGACATCACTTCCCATTCCTGGAACATTCCCCCCCCCCCCCCCCCCCCCAATCTCCCTGCTGGCAGGGAAAGGGAACGGGCAACCCTCCATCAACAGCAAACACTCAGAACTGTCTTTCTTGGATGAAACTTTCCAGTTGAGGTAGCATGACAAACACACAAATGAGTTGCACACATGCCTAATATAGCCTCCAAGGAAGTAGTTCGTTCATCTGTCTAAGCAAAAACTAATGCCTCAGAGGCCTCTTGCTGACAAAGGGAAAAACAAGCCCACAAGGAAGAACTAATAGCTAGCTTATCTCATTTCTTTATTGGAGTATCACCCAATAAACCTTTGTTCTTATAAACAATGCCTAGAATCTTCTAACCGGAATCAAAGGCTGGCCAGCCACCGATCTAACCATATATATTCCAAATAGCACTGACTATTAGTTTTGTTTTACTATTATTATTTGTCTAGGTAAAACAAGAACAAATGAAAATTCATGGTGTGTGTGTGTGTGTGCGAACCAGCAGTGAACTGAGAGGAAGCATATCCTCAGAGTCAAATCCCTTCTCCTTTCATCCTTTTGACACTGAAGAAACAGACCTCTTCCCTGTCAAAATGCTTCTCTGTAAGGCTAGCCCAAACTTGACAGATCTCAGAAGCTAAGCAGAGTCTGCTCTCATTAGAACTTGGATGGGAGTCCACCAAGGAAGCCTAAGGTTGCTACGCAGAGGCAGGCAATGGCAAATCACCTCTGAACGTCTGCTGCCTTGAAAAGTCTAAGAGGTTGCCATAGGTCAGCCATTACTTGATGGCAAAAAAGGGGTGGGGACTGGAAGGCAGAAGAACTTAAAAGATATTTTGCTCAGCCACTGGTACCCAAATGTAGCCGAACCCAGGCTGGTGCCTATACGTTTCCCTCTGTTAGCAGATGCTGCAGGTAGCTTAAGGATAGGTTCTACTTTAAACTAAGGAGGGGTTAGGGGGTTTCTAAGTACTTGCTACTTTTCTACAAGGCTCCATAGAGATTTACCCTGTTTGATGCTCACACACATCCCAGTTTTCATAGCGATTTCTCATGTCACTAATAGCTGTACACATTAATCACCTATAAAAGTTGCCAGTACGAAGTGACAAAAGGCCCTAGAGACTGGGATGGGGGGAAGAATATGCTTAATTAGAGATTGGTGTAGTTGTGAAAGTTTAAACTAATACCACCTTACTATGTTATAAATGACATGTATTCCACCATATATTTTAATAACTGAAAATCTGATATGATGGAAAATGTGTGGGTGTAAGGCAAAGCACCCTAATTTCACCAAGGGCTAATGTGAACAACAGTAGCCTGCTTCAGCTTGCAGGTGTTTGTAACTGGGCTTTCTTTTAGATACTATCTGTATCTCTTTTAAGGCCACATTTCAGAATGCGGTAGCTGGCTAAGAGTAAAAACCTGTGCTCAGTTCAGCAACTAGATGGGAGAGGGGAGCCAGGAGCAAGTTGTATCATCTTCTGGAGAGCTGCAGTGAACGAGTGTCCTGACTGGATTCCGAAGACCGCCTGATGCCAGTGGGCAAGAAATTATACTTGGGCCCTAGATAAGAATGATGTGAGGCTACCTTTTGATCTTATGGGACGGATGCATAAGCTTCTAACCTGGACTCTGCAATTCTGAATGATGCACCAGTTAATGCCAGGTACTAAAGTGTTAGGAAGAAAAGTTAACTTTTGTTGTTTTTTTCACTAATTAATTCTAGAGACTGTGTTGCTTAGTAGTATTCCTAATTTTATTGCTCAATAAGTGTGTATTTTAAAGGTTTTGGTTTTCTTGTATGCATTTTACCTCAGGGACCCATGAGTTTGAGCACTGCTTGCTAGTTTGTGAGGCAGTAGCTCAGAGGGACCCAGGCTTGGTTCCTTGACAGTGGGACAGAATTTCAACCCTTCTGTGCAACAAACTGAACCCCCCCCTGAAAAAAACCAACCCCCCCCCCCAAATGGATGAGTTGGAGGGATTCTAGAAAAGATATCTGGCAAAAATGTAAGAACAAGAATAATAAATACCTAGCACTCCAGTATTCAAAACATTTACTATACCCTGTCTTAGTAATCGTTCTTGTTCCTTCTTGTACGTTTCTTCCAAGGAGCTCAGGACAGCAGACATGGTTCACCTTTCCCATTTTACCCTCCCAACAACCCTGAATGGACTGACTGGCCCAGGGTCATCCAGTGAACTTCACAGCTGAGTAGATCTTTGAACCCAGATCAGCAAACTGATGCTCCAGCACTCTAAACACTACACGACAATAGGCTCTCAAAAAACCGACTGCAACAACTCAGTAAGATAGGTCAATGTTAATATTTTCATGGTGCTGATTGGAAGCAGAAGTTCAGAGAAGCTTGGCCTCAGGCCAGGCAGAGTGAGCTCACAGTAATTATGGGAGTTGAATCATACATACATGAAGCTGCCTTATACTGAATCACTGGTCCATCAAGTCACTATTGCCTACTCAAACTGGCAGCGGCTCTCCAGGGTCTCAAGGCAGAGGTCCTTCACATCACTTACCACCTCATCCTTTTACATGGAGATGATAGGACCTTATGCAAGCCAAGAAGATGCTCTGCAACTGAGCCTTAGCCCTTCCCTCTCAGGCCTTCGTAGTTTATGGCTCAGTTTCGCTGCTGTTTTGCCAAATTAGTCAGAACTACATGAAAGCTTTCCATGAATTGCTTGAGGCTGAAGGCAAGGTCTTTGGGTTTGTTTAATTAACAAATAGTGAGGTAGAAACATATTTACTGTCTGTCACATGTGCATAATTAATTTTTTTAAAACAACCCTGATCTCAATCACAAGGTGGCTTCACAGCAGTTTCCCCAACTTCAGATATCCATTTATTGTACGTCAGATTGTGTATTATAATGAAAACTAGATAAACATGACAGAATTAATATCTAACTATTGTGTTGCTGTTTGCTCATATGGAAAGCACCTGCTAAAAAGCCATTAGGTTGCATGCAAGCCAGAATATTTTTGGTGTTACTTCTATGAGCCCCTTCTATCGGTCTCCCTTGTGCAAGAACAGTTCTTCCATGAAGGTGTTTATTATTATTGTGGCAGTGTTATACTTCTGGCCATCTGGACTTGTGCTCAGCCATCTCCCTTGACAAAAATCCTAAACTGTGTAATGTCAAACCATAAAAATGCTAACTGTGATTTATAGCCAATGAGACTTGGTAGACATACAGAAGTGTCTGTTTTTCCCCATGCAGATATGGGAAATATCCACACGGTAACAACAATTTACAGGAAAATTGCCCCTAATTTGTTATTTCATTAAGAATTTGAAATATGAGGGCAAACAAAACCTATCATCAGACAGACAAGACGTGTAACTAATAAACACAGGCTTTGATTCATGCAATTTAATGCTAGATCCCCCCTCAGCCTCCCAAGAGGTTTAATCTTGTATCACTCTTCAGTGGAAATGGACAGTAAAATATTATTTTCCATTTACTTTAATGGTTCTTTGGATGCATTATTAATATGCAATATATAATGAATAATTGCATACTTACATTTTTATGCCATGTCTTTCTCTGCTGCACAAGGTTTTCAGGGTTTTTTTAGGCCTAAAGCATAAATTATGGCTGCCCAGGGAAGGGTACGATAGCATTCATTGTTCTCCTTTGCTGTTTGCAAAGGGAAATAAGTTTGCTCCTTTGTATGACTCAAAAGCACCATTCCTAACACACATGCTACAGCTAAAATCAACCAGATTTCAATGAGAGAACAAGAAGTTCTAAGTAAAGCAACATCTGCAATTCTATGATAACTTTCTAGGGAGTAAGGCTCACAGTATGCAGAACACTTTTGAATGATCATCTTGGGCACACCCAGTGGGACCTGAGGGAGCCACCACTACCCCGCCTTCCTTCTAGCCATCTTGTGAAGAATCCTGAGATCAAAAGGAAGTGCAAGTACATAAACAGGACTTTTGTTCTGACCATGGCTAGGACAGGACAGTCACATTTGAGCCTGCTGAAGCACACCCCAGTTTTTGGCATTCCTGTGCATGGTGAACAAGGAAAACAGCATAAAATCTGTTGCAGTGCCCTACAACAAGAAAGAACACATTCAGGAATTCTGAGCCAGTGCCTTTGCAGGGTACCTATGAAGTGGTCCAGAATTCAGGGAGGAAGTCTGTGGGTAAAGCAATTGGGTACTTCCATCCCTCCTGCTGAGCTGGGTCTGGCCCTAGTGACACCTTGACTAAAGTACCATATTTCCTGCCCCACCACCAGGAACCTGCACCATATGGCAAGCAGGATTGCTAATTTATTTAGTTAATTATATTTATTTTCCGCCCTCCCCAGCAAGAGAGGCTCAGGGTGGCTGTCCCAGCACCAAGGACTTTGTGGTGGTGTCCCACTTCATCCCAAATTCCTGCTGAGTAGTAATAATCATAGGCGTAGAGTATGGGGGGGGCTCGAGCCACCCCCAAAATTTCCTGGGGGGGGCTCAGCCACCCCCGGCAAAATGGATCACTTGCCACCACGCCTCCCCGGTTCCTTCCGAGGCTCGGCCGCCGCTGCTGGAGAGGGAGAGGGAAGGGGTGGCGGGGGGGGGGGGGAGAGGCACCGGCAGCAGTGGCTGGTGGGCCTTGGAAGGGCCCGGGGAGGCACGGCGGTTTCGGGGGGGGGAGAACATTGCCCCAGTGAGTGTGTGCGCTAAGGAGCCCCCGCCCCCCGGAATTTCCAAAAGTCTACACCCCTGGTAATAATAATAATGATGATGATGATGATGATAGATTGGATTTATACCCCGCCCTTCACTACCCAAAAGAGTCTCAGAGTGGCTTACAAACTCCTTTCCCTTCCCCTCCCCAAACAGGCACCCTGTGAGGTAGGCGGGGCTGAGAGAGCTCTTTCAAGAACTGTCCTTGAGGGAACAGCTGTGACAGAACTACGGCTTGCCCAAGGTCATCCAGCAGATGCAAGTGGAGGAGTGGGGAATGAAACCCAGTTCTCCCAGATTAGAGTCCATGCACTTAACCACTACACCAAATTGGCTCATGTGAATAAGCACTGGTAGAAACCAAGGATTAATATGTGCAAGTGGCAATCCAAAGAACTCTTTCATGTGAATAAGCCTCATGGAAGAAAATGGGTTTTACCTCTGAGAAATCCTGCTTAGGACTGTTCCTACAGCAGCATAAAGATAGTTGTGACCAAGTGTAATATGGTAGAGGCTCTTTGGGAGACACTGACACCCCCCCCAAACCTTTCTTCTGTTCTGTTGACCTTCTCCACTAACAGGAAGAGAACTGAAAAAGGTATATGTGTGTGCAGGCATATGCCTGGGTGGGTGGAGGAGAGACAGGAAGGAGTACTTCATCTTGTCTTAGAGGATGCTTGTAAGTGCCTGACTCCTGTTGGCTCGGCAAGGAATACCATTCATTTCATGGGCTTTGAGAAAGAGAACTGGAAGGATAAGAAAATCTTGTCTTAAGCTATTACCACACCAGGATGGATTCTTTAAATGAACAAAGGAGCCACAAAATCCTAAACCAATAATAAACTGGAGAATTTATATTCTGGTGAATTTCCCGTGGGCAATAGCAGTTTAGCACGCATGCAGATATGCTCTCAATTTTTACATTTTTATGTCAGAATAAATTTCCAGCATGACTGACCAATGTTCTTATTACAAAATTCTGTTTAACACAAAGTGTCAACATGGGCATTTGCCTTGACATCCATGATGTGCATATACAGTTTAGTTTTACAATACAGGCAAGAGACAGGACTTCCCAAGAAAGGCTTTCACGCTACGATATCCTAGCATTAGTTATAAATCTTAAACTTCTTTTGAAATCAAGTTTCCCTCCCAGTTCAGATTTAAGAAAGAAACATTCGGCCTGCATAGTTTGCTGTATTAACTGGTAAATCTAGCACATGGAGTTGTCATTCACATGGAGTTGTCATTCACATGGAGTTGTCATTCAAAATAGAGGCTGTGTTGGAATTCAGATTTTCCCTAGAATTGATCCATGAATATGGACATCATTGGCTACCATGTTCATATCTCTCCTGGATAACAGGCGTTCAACACTGTCCATATTGTCAGGTCCTGGAATATGGGTGGTCAGACATGAGGCAGCTGGGAGGATGTTTTATCCATCCCCAAAGTCTCCAAGAAAACTGACTGGATCTAGTGGCTTGAACTGGAACTGCAGGATGTGAAACCACATCCTTAAATACAAGGCCACTTTAAACGTTGCAAAGTCATTGTGTTCTGGGCCCTGAACCAGACTTCAGTGGGCTCCAAACCAGCCTCACAC
The DNA here is from genome assembly GCA_029233225.1 of Lepidodactylus listeri. Lineage (NCBI taxonomy): Eukaryota > Metazoa > Chordata > Lepidosauria > Squamata > Gekkonidae > Lepidodactylus > Lepidodactylus listeri. The sequence continues at coordinate 29,358,078 of JARCFY010000005.1, forward strand.
ATGCTCTTTTCTCCTCACAACTGGGGCGTGCGGGCAGAAAGAGCTGCAGCTTTCCCTTATGTGCTGTTCTGCCTCCTTAAACTGCCTTGTGGAATAGCTGTTGGCTCCATTTGCACAACAATATTACTTATGTGACTACCTATATGTTTTGCAGCAGAAACCTTTGAGACCCGAGTACAGAGAGTTACTGATAGCTAGATGTGATAGTGGCAGACCAGAGCTGTCTGAATCAGATTGCTGCCAAGTCTGTATAAAAAAACCCCCAGGGCATGGGAGGGAAAGTAAAGCACAGAAGGAGTAAGTGGCAAGGGAATGCCTTCCTCCTCCTCATACACTTTCACCACCCATTTTCAGTCCCAGGAGAAGGGGTTAGAATCTCCTTCTGATGCTTCATCTCCCCACCCAGAAATTCGGTGTGACACATTTGCAGATGTCACACCTAACTTGGCTCTCAGTAACAGACCACAAGGTTCCTGGTTGAAGCCACAGAGTCCCTGACACTATTCAGTGATGACGATTCATGTGCAGAAAACATTCTGGGAAATATGAGATGCACCAGATTGCTGTTACTTCGAGAGAGCCAAATGTATGTGTTTTTTTTTTAAACTTCACAGAATTCCTTGGCTTTTTTATGCTGGAAGATGCCTGCCACATCCGGAAGCACTGGCATGTTTGCCTTGTATGTTTCTTGCCAGAAAACGCCATCGAATACAAAAAGAAAGGATCACTGCTAAATGAAAACATGGCTGGAGTGACCACAAATAGCATTAACTACACCAACTTTCAACAGCATGCCGTATCAGGATCACAGCACACTGAGAACAGTGGTGCTGTTTTTGCCTCTGAACTTCCTCATTCACAACTCAATCCCATTCCTAGCAGCAGGGGTCGTATTCTAAGAGTTGTGACACATAACCAAAAGTCCGTATATCAAAAAGCTTCCAAGTAAGGTTGATAACTTGATCACTATCCAGACTTTACATCATAAACATTTTGAAACGCTAAAGGACCAGATCGCCACACCTCAAAAAAGATACTACAGCATTGGAAAAAGTGCAGAAAAGGGCAACTAGAATGATAAAAGAAGAGAAGAAGAAGAGATTGGATTTATACCCCGCCCTCCACTCCCCAAGGGAGTCTCAGAGCGGCTTACAAACTCCTTTTCCCTTCCCCTCCCCACAACAGACACCCTGTGAGGTAGGTGGGGCTAAGAGAGCTCTTTCCCAAGCTGTCCTTGAGGGAACAGCTGGTACAGAGCTATGGCTTGCCCAAAGTCATCCAGCCAGGTGCAAGTGGAGGAGTGGGGAATCAAACCCGGTTCTCCCAGATTAGAGTCCGCGCACTTAACCACTACACCAAACTGGCTCTCAGGGTTGGAACACTTTCCCTATGAAGAAAGGTTGAAGCACTTTGGGCTCTTTAGCTTGGAGAAATGACAGCTGAGGGGTGACATGATCGAGGTTTATAAGATTATGCATGGTATAGAGCAAGTAGAGAAGGAAGTCCTTTTCTCCCTTTCTCACAATACAAGAACTCGTGGGCACTCCATGAAATTGCTGAGCAGTTGGGTTAGAACAGAGTACTTCTTCACCCAAAGAGTGATTAACACATGGAATTCACTGCCACAGGAGGTGGCGGTGGCTACAAGCATGGATGGCTTCAAGAGGAAATTAGATAAACATATGGAGCAGAGGTCCATCAGTGGCTATTAGCCACAAGGTATAGATAGGAACTCTCAGTCTGGGGCCAGTGATGCACTGTATTCTTGGTGCTTGGGGGGGGGGCAACAGTGGGAAGGCTTCTAGTGTCCTGGCCCCACTGGTGGACCTCCTGAGGGCACCTGGTGCTTTTGGCCACTATGTGACAAGAGTGTTGGCCTGGGTGGGCCACTGGCCTGATCCAACATTGGCTTCTCTTATGTTCTTATGTTAATTATCAGTTGCCGAGACCAATTTAAGGTTCTGGTTATCACAGACAAAGCTCTGAATGGACCTACATACTTGTAGGACTGCCTCTTATGCTATGCTATGCTATGCTATGCCATCTTTGCTTATCCAAGCAAAGCTTCTGGTGGAGTAGAGGATCAGGTTAAAGGTTCTGGTATTGACCTTCAAGGCCCTAAATGGTCTGGGTCCGGGACCTACGTACCTTTGGAACCGCCTCTCCTGGTATACCCCCAGAAAAGCGTTGTGCTGTGCTCTGTGCAGATCAAAATCTATTGGTGGTCCCCAGCCAGAGAGATATCTGGCCATCCTCAACCAGAGCCAGAGCCTTTTCTGCCCTGGCTCCAACCTGGTGGAACTCTCTGCCAAATAACATCTGTGCCCTGTGGGACTTGTTACAGTTCTGTAGGACCTGTAAGGCAGAGATGCTCCGCCAGGCATTCAGTTGAGGACAGTGATGGTTCCATCCTGGCACTCCCACTCCTCCCCCCCTCCCACTGTGAGACAGCAGTGTTACCAGCTTCTCTTGCGTCATCTCCGGCTACATTTCCCTGTTACTGGTTTCTAACCTATTAATTTATGTTTTATGATCACGTTGTACACTGCTTGTGGAATGGCCTGCCCGAGGAGATCAGGAAGGCTTCCATGCTGCTGTTATTCTGCAGAATGTGCTGGAAGTTCAAGAGTGCATTTTTTAAAAAAGGATTAGAGCTATAGAACTATAGTAGAATGAACAGCCCATGAGGGTACCTTTCTAACGGAATAGTCCACTGCAATGACTACTGAAGGTATCACCAGATTTTACTGTATTGTCTTTACCTCTGTAATTCACTTTCTGAATGATTTATACTTTTACCTGTCCTTGATAATTTGTTTTTCGCATTGTTCCCTAAAATTGTAATCCTAGTCCTATTGCAAATAAGTGGGTCCTAGATCAAATCCAGCCTGAATTCTCCCTGAAGCTAAAATGACTAAATTGAGGCTATCACATTATGAGAAGACAAAGAGTCACTGGAAAAGAAATAATGCAAGGAAAAGTTGAAGGCAATACACGAAAAGAGATGGATCGAATCAGTAAAAGAATCCGTGGACTTCAGTTTGCAGGACCCGAACAAGGCTTTCAATGATAGGATGTTCTGGAAGCCACTAATCCATAGGGTTGCCATAAATTGGAAGGGACTTGATAACACATAATTCACGGTCCTATTGAATAGTTTGTTAATTCTCCTATGCTGTTTGACTGCCCTGTTTATATCCTGTAATCCACCCTGAGTCTCAGCAAGAAAGACAGACTATAAAGTGAATGAATGAATGAATAAATAAATAGATACACTACATAACAACATAAGAGAAGCCAATGTTGGATCAGGCCAATGGCCCATCCAGTCCAAGACTCTGTCACACAGTGGCCAAAAATACCAGGGGCCATCAGGAGGTCCACCAGTGGGGCCAGGAAACTAGAAGTCCTCCCATTGTTGCCCCTCCCCCCAAGCACCAAGAATACAGAGCATCACTTGCCCCACACTGAGAGTTCCTATCTACACCTTGTGGCTAATAGCCACTGATGGACTTCTGCTCCACATCTTTATCCAATTTTCTCTTGAAGCCGTCCATGCTTGTAACTGCCACCACCTCCTGTGGCCTTTTTTAAAACCTTTTTCCCCCTTACAATATATATGTTACCTCTCCTAAATTCAAGCTGGTTTATACAGGAGGGTAACACATGTTTCCCCTCCCCCTCCCCAACACTTATGCAGTTTCCAACACAGTTGTGGAAAAAGTGCAGTCAGAGAAGCAAAAGTGAGGACGAAATTCACACAGAACTTTGGAAACATTCAAAATTGATTTAACAGTCCAGGGGAGGGAAAGAGATAGCTCAGAGACAAAACATGTGCTTTGCATGCCGAAGGTCCCAGGCTCATCCCCAGTTAAGGGATCTCAGGCAGCAGTCACATGGAAAGGCCTCTGGACTGAGATCTTGGAAATCCACCACCAGCTGGAGCTAGATGGATCAATGCTCCTGGCTTGGTAATACAGCAATTTCATACTTTCATAGGATGAATAACCATAACAAACAGATGTCACTAGAAACCAATGGAGGTGCAAAGCCTGCAAAAATCATGCTCAGCATGGCTGAAAGATTTCTCTCTCTCTGTAGTTACATTATGAACGGTTAGGATGTTGGAGATAAAAGCCACACGCTCGCCAAAGCCTGGAACTCAGCTATATACATGTAGTTTAAAACTCTCTGATATTATGCCACATGTAAGCTATAAAAGTGAGAAGTGTTCACAATGGCATTTCACTCACCGAGAAGAAAGACTTGGCTTGCCACTTTTACTACAGCTGGTATAAATTCCTGGGCCATCATCAAAGAAACTTCCAAGCGCCAGCTTCTGCCTGATAGACTCCCTCTCATTTTTTTGAGCCTAAAAAAAAAGCAGAAGAAAACAATTATCATCAGCTCACTGCCAACAAACCACATTCCCAAACATCAAAATATTAAAGATGAGCAGACCCACAGTCATAACTTTTACCGTACAATGAGATAATTTATTCCACAAACCCTTTTCAAATTTCAGTAATACAGGGTGATGACAATTTTCTTCAGCTTTATGACACACCCCAAATATCTAAGGGTAAGATTTATTTTCAGCTTTCAGGGTTTTATATTTTGGTGACTGCACTTTCTAATTATTGCTACCACAAAGTCTAATCCTAAACTCTTTACAGTTGCTTGTAAAAATTTTAAAAGCTATAACAAGATGTTGTAGTGTATAAATTAATGTGAGGTAACACTGGTTGTTATCACAACGAAAAACTAAATGTGTGTTGTACTTCTACTGAGAATCACCAAGCGTCACTTACAATAAATAAGTGATGAAAACAAACTACATGCAACAATGAAATTTCTAGGTGCCATGGCGCCCAGGCACTTGGGATTTGTTGAGCTCTGCATTCATGCACATTAAAAATTTGCCACAGAGAATTCAACACTTGGAATTCATCGTTGCTTAATCTGTTAGGAGAACAGATTTTTAAATCAACTTGTTGAACCACCAACTAACCCATGAAATACTCTAGTAAATAATTGTCCTTCTCGCCACATCTTTCACCACTAGCATCCTTGCTCCTTCCAAACTCCTTCAATTCCTCTTTGCCACCTTTTATATGACCAGTCTCATGCTCTTAAACCCTTTGACCTTGTTGTCTGCAGTTCAAGGTCGTATCTACAGTATAACCATAAAACTCTCTTACACCAGAATAGTCATCATGGCTTCCCTCAAAGTACCCTGAGATTTATGAGAATTCTCCATTCAAGATTGTTAGTCCATTATGAAACTACAGTTCCCAGGCTTCCCTGACAAGAGGGTATCATTGTATAGTCTGTAGTACAAATATGCCTTTAAAGATTTCCCTATTGACTACCAAGTCAGTTTTTAAATATTCATATCTACGCTAAAGTCTCAGGATTGGCAGAATTCATTCACACTGTTTTAAAAGAGTAAGTAGTCTTTTATACCCCACTTTTTTCTAATTTAAGGAGTCTCAAAGTGGCTTACAATCTCCTTCCCCTCCTCTCCTCAGAACAGGCACCTTGTGAAGTAGGTGGGGCTAAGAGAGTTCTGAGAGAACTGTGACTGGCCCAAGGTCATCCAGCTGGCTTCATGTGGAGGACTGGAGAATCAAACCCAGTTCTCCAGATTAGAATCTGCTGCTCTTAACCACCACACCATGCTGGTAATACTTTATGGAAAATTGTGAATCTACAATTTTGACTTGGTTAAAAGATATATAGTAGAAAGAAAAAAGGTACCAGTCTCTGTACACTCTAGAAGTTGGTTCTAGTGAGCACTCCATCACCCTCAGAAGCGGAATAAATATAGTCAAGTGTCTAGACCACATACTTGGTATACATGAAGGCCTAGTTTGATTCCAAGCATGTCCAATTGTGAGACTCGACACATGATTCTTGGAGAGAGCTTGGCTCTAGAAACACTGGTCCAAATTGTACTAATGCAATTGCTTAACTCAAAATGGTTTTATAACAGCTAGAAATGGACTGTTATTATTTCTGAACTGAAATAATAACAGTAAACTCCATCTTAACCTAAATCCTGTTGTCTGACATTGAGCCCCATCTGTATTAGCAGCAGTCATTAGTGACTGAACCAGCTTACTTCAACTAACCAAATGCTTTTCCTTCCCCCTCCTAAGGAACATCTTCATCACGGTATGGAGCTTCACAACATCTGGCAGATAGCTTTTCTGTCTCAAAAAGGGCAGGGGCAACCAAACCAAACTGCAATGTGAGGGAAAAATCAATAGCTTTAAAAGCACATTTGCTGAGCTTAATAAGCTGGTGTTTTCATTTTCACTTTGCCATGAGTGCTGCTGTAATGTAGAAAGAAACCTCAACGGACCACCACCCCCATTAGATTTTTCATCCAATCTATTACACTGCCCTGAAGAGGCTTCCCTCTGTCTCACCACATTTTATGAACGCTGAAAAATGTCAGGTTGAAGAGTAGGTAAATATACAAAGAAGACAGCCACTCAGAAAACAACTATGACAATGTGATCCTAAGCAGAGTTATGCCCTTCTAAACCCACAGAAGTCAGTGGGTTCAGAAAGGTGTAATTTAGCTTAGATTGCACTGCAAGTCTCCCTGGTCCAAGTTCAATACTCTTCCCATTACAACACAATATTCATTTACATTTACATAGAAAATTAATCTCTAAAACGTTTAAAAATATACAACAGCAGAAGCATAACACAAAGGGTAAAACTGGATGCCTCTTAATTTTACAATATCATAAAAATAGAGGGGGAAAGATATTGGTATATATACCATCAAAGAACAAAATGACTCCAAACAACTATTCTTAAAAAAGTATACCCAATATAAGGCATTACAGTGTGTATGCATATGAGCAAATCTATTTTAATAAATGACCATCTTTAGCCATGTCTGACCGAATAGTTTATTAATTAATTGAAATATTTACACATTCCTCTTGCCAGGGGTGTTGATAAGAAAAAAAATCATCATAATCATCACAAGAAGACTGGCATCAGATTTGGTCTTCCCGTAACCTAACTTCTAAGGTCTTGAATGTTCAAATAGAAAGCCAAAAATCACTTTTGGGATGGTATAGGATGCCCAGGAGACTGCATCATATTTCTAATAGAAACTCCACTCGTTGTTGGGAATCATGTGGGCAGGAAGGCAGTTAGTTACATTCATTGCTGGTGGGAATGTAAGAGGGTTAGGGACTTCTGGGAGATGGTTTTGATTCACATTAAGGTTATCACACAACATGATCTACCAAGACAACCAGCATTAATTCTCTTAGATCTATGGTTAGACACGTCAGACCCCCATATTCGTAAAAACTTGATAGCAACCTTATTAGTAGCTGCCAAGATGGTTATTGCCATTAAACAGAAAGATCCTCACTTCGTTTGAACTTGTGGTATGCCAAGGTCTGGGAACTATATGCGATGGACAAAACTGCAGACATAGTATGGGAATGTTTAGAAACACACGAAGCCATGTTAACATAATGAATAAATAGCTCTCGTTTCTAGAGGTATCATTTCTACATAATTTGACATAGAGATCCCAAATTCCATAACATTTTTACAAAATTGTTAATTATATGTAACAATATATATAGTTTTATGAACAGTCTGGAAGATCTCTACAGTATAACACCAATCTATACTACTGTTATTGTATGCAATCTTTTGAATTTTACGCTGCTAAGCCTAGTGATTTTTCTTACATAAATCATTATGTATTCTTCATGAAGTATATTGATTTTGTTGCTATGTTATAAGTTGAAATGGTTGTTGTTATATAAAAAATTAATAAAAATATTTTTTAAAATTTACATCCCACCTATTCTTGTAGCTCAAAGCCACTTACAAGTCTCAATAAAAAAACAAACAGAATAAAATAAAACCCCAAATAACTCCACTCCTGCAAGGATGCCTGCAGACTACTCCCCATTAAAAGTCCTGGAAAATAAAATAGACTTGTAATGAATATCAAATCACATTTTCTTTCCTGCTTTCAAACTCATCTTATTATTGTTAAAGTTTCCATACATAACTTTCTTGATGTATTTTTTACCATAGTGTGAAGCTTCATGTTCTTTAGTGTTGTATATATATACATTTTTTCCTGCAACACGTGTTAATAATAAACCCTTAGCAAGATACCCAATCTGATCAGTTTTAACTCTTCCCCTCTATATCTTTGGATATTACACGGTGTTAATAATCTACTACCTCCAGAAATTCCCACAAGATGTTCAGAAAATCTCCATCACAGCTAGTAAATTGCTTTAAGAGCAAGGTACCGTCTACAAACAATCTTCAAATAGGTTCCCTTAAACTTATACCAAGGAAAAAATGGTCAACATCTGAAATACAACATTAAATCCTGGGCAAGGGCCCTTTGCCATTGTCTTTTAAATCGACCAGTTCCTGTATGTATTAATTCCAATAAAAGTTTCATAAATAAATAAATCCTGACAGCTGATAATCTTCTCAACAAAGGCAACCTTAGATTCTTCCACTGAGCCAGATCTCCCTTTATTTTTCCCCACTACTGGGACATTATTATACTGATATAACTTATTTAAGTAATCCTTCAAGCATACTTCTAGATATGTCATAATTTCTTTAATTCTCAGTTCCAAATGATCACTAATTTTTTATAATATTGATTCAAGAGGTAGCCGTGTTGATCTGAAGCAACAGAACAAAGTTTGAGTCCAGTGGCATCTTTAAGACCAACAAAGCTTTTGTGTGCATGCCAGGAAATTAAACTTTGTTGGTCTTCAAGGTACCACTGGACTCAAACTGTGTTCTCTTGTATAATATTGTCAGCCCTATTATGGTTTAGCCCAGGCAAGCCCAATCTCAAAAGCTAAGCAGAGTTCAGACTTGACTGCAAGAAAAAAAATTATGGTTTACTAAAAGGAAATATCCATTGCCTAAATATAAAACCTATAGCTTTGGTGTCCTCCCCCCCCCCCCCCCATTACATCAAAACAACTCTTGACTTTATAACCTTAGCTTGTTATTTAGTTTTGGTATTGCATAACTTAAAACATCTTCATCATGTTACATGTAAATTTGCTGTTCAGCCTGTCTATAAGTTTGAACTCTATATTCCATTCCAGTGCATTTGAAAAAGCGTGTATGCACATGAAAGCTCATACTTTGAATAAAACTTTGTTGGTCTTAAAGGTGACACTGGACTCTAAGTTTGTTCTGCCTTTGAAGTATAAAAGATATTTGAGTCAACTCTTTTTCCTTGCTTCCCTTCTTCGAATTATGAACTACATCAAACCAAAAGTTTCTCAGCTTCACTAGTTTTGATTCTCACAAAGTGAGACTCTTCCATTGCTCTATTTATATCTGAAGAGGTTTGGCTGGTAGTGACATAACTCAGAGTGGCGTTTGGTCCTAAAGATGAAAGGAAAAGATAAGAAGCATTTGGGGTGAAGCACGCTTGAAGTAGCTCATGGTAGCAACAAGAATTCTTAAAAATACATAGGTGCACTCTGGTCAACAACACAAAGTTGCTTGCATTTTGTTTGAAGAATGTGTGTGTGTGTGTGTGTGTGTGTGTGTAATTAAGTACTGGAATCCCAGCACATTCCAGCAAATTCAGCGTACATTAAATGGGCAAGAGATCACAGCTTGGGTTAGGGGCACTTACACGTTGGTATTTATGGTCTTAGAAGACTTAGATCATCCAAAGCATTGTTCATTTATCACTCTGAGCCCACAAAGGGATATTCCAGAGTTCTGTATCACAAGCATCTTAACTGTTAGTATATTTATGAATACAGGGCTGAACTGTTAAGTATGAGAGTCCTGCTACTGAGTTCTGAAACATTATATGAGAACCACAGAGTATTTTAACCCTGTTACTTTAAAAAGGCCCTTACCTGGATGGCCCAGGCTAACCAGCTCTCATCACATTTCCAGAGCTAAGCAGGGATGGCTATGGTTAGTACTTGGATGGGAGACCACCAAGGAAGCCCAGGGTTGCTATGCAGAGGCAGGCACCTCTATTTGTCTCTTGCCTTGAAAACCCTATAGGGTTGCCATAAGTCAGGTGTGACTTGATGGCGCTTTCCACCACTGCATTAGAAAGGAAGTAGGATGCAGATTTCATTTTCCAAAGTCTTGTAGCAGGTCTCATGAATTTTATTTACACGAATTGCTTGTTGGCAAGGTGATTGCAGAAATACGGTCTAGATGCTGACATGGTCAAGTGGGCAATGAGTCCTCTGGAAATATGGGGGAGGGAGCTGCTTCAAGAGATGGCTCTAAACAGACACCAATTGGATGACAACAACACATCCTCAACTGAAGCTTTTGGGCTGTTTTGTATTTACTTCTAGATACCAGCCCTACCCAAAGTAGCTCCAAAATAACTAAGCGGCTCACAAGCAATTATAGACATTTTACAACTGTTGTCCATTGGGTGCCTCCTTCCTTATCAATTAGGCGGTTTACACAAACAACAGTTTCCTTTTCTCAGGTTATAAATACTACTCCACACAGCCTTCTACTCCATTCTTTTCTTAAGAGTTTTCCTAATCTTTTCCTTTCATTGTCCACTGTAAGCGCCAATATTCTGTGACTAAACTTGCAGTTTTTCTCCCCTCCCCACGCCCTGGGTGACATTCAAGCAAAACAAAACACTCTGTCTTGTTCATCTGTAAGCTACTTTACAGAGCCTGGTATGACTGGGACTATGCGTAGGTCAATTCCCAGCACATGCTCCAGTGACAACCCCCCAAATTTTCTATGCATCCTTATGATGGACAAAAATTTTAAGGCAAATACTGACTAAGTTTGTGCACCCGATAGAAATACTGGGCTCTGAAGCCATCGCATTAATTATGTTAAAGGAATACACAATTTTCTATGCTGAATGATTGTGTCTCAGTATATTCAGATTTATTTTCATTTAGTTATTTACATTATTTATAGTCCACCTTTCTCACAGGGACTCAAGGCAGATTACACATAGTGAGTCAGTATAATTGACAAAATGGAACATTCAATCACCAGTGCATTAGGATTTTAGAAGTCTGGAACATTAGACAGCCACATTTCCCCAACAATATGAACACAAGCACATCATAGCATAAAGGAAGATGAAATGACAAAGTGTTAACACACTCTAAGTACAAGTGGTACAGCACTCAGTTAACGCTGAAAGTAATGAGGCAACAGAAATGGTTTTTATTAAGTATTGAGTCAGGAGGCAATGAATCCAACAAACAGGCTTTTATTCATAACATCGTTCAGCTCTAAGACAGTTCAGGGAGAATGGCATTCAAATTTATACGATTCTGACAGCTAACAATAAACAATGTAACTATGCACAAACAATACTATTGGACCTAAGCGGAGCTTTCTGATTTGTTCCCTCGATTGGCTTCAGGACCAATGGGAGTCTTTGGCCCCGTCCACACTGTCACTTTTGCTGCTCATTTCTCCCTATTGCTTTGGGTTCCTCCCCCTTTTCCACATGTGTTTTGCTCCCTCTGGGACTACTGGAGAGAACAAAACATATGGGGGGTGGGGGAACCTGAAGCAATAGGGAGAAATGAGCGACAAAAGTGACTGTGTGGACGGGGACTAAATTATGCAGCCAATCAAAGGGAGGGAATTATAATACCCTAGTTCAGCCCAAGCACTGCTATAACCAAACAAGAATAGAACAGTGAGATTTAAAATGGTGGGCACAAGTGTAGCCCTTTGGCTGCAGCAAAAATCATAGCAGGGAACCTGGGCATGATTAGAAAACCATTTTATGATTTTTTTTTTAAAAAAGAAAGAAAACTATACACACTGTTTTATTTTTCAGTATGTGGTAGCAGAGGTCACTGGTTCTTTCCAGCTTATTAGAAACTCAAATATTACACCTGCTTACTAGAGGATTGAGGTTTATGCTACTGACTCTGGCATTTAAACAGCAATTAAGGAAGCTGGTCAACCCGTCTAAGGGTCTGACTAGCCATTATAGTGGGCTTGTAAAGATAATGACCAGATATTTAAACATAAGGCTGCTACCTTGAGCCACTTCTCTACTTTGTAATCAACATGTGTTTTTAAGTCCTAAATATTTGAACAGTCTTCAGTCTTTGAGAATGCAGCTCCATGACCAGTAAAAAACTAATGTTCTGATGCTTTGCTACTTGAACATAAAGACAGTGGAAAATAATGAGAACACAACAGTATTCAGATATAACATACTCAAATGACTGAGGGCTGAGTCCAAGGCCAGCTTTTGCGAGAGGATTTCCACTGCTTTCCATTTGTCATCACAGGCCCCCAATTTTCTCATCATGCTGTTTGTGAGGTACCTCTGAACCTCAGGAACAGAATTTTGGGGAGCTCAGTGGGATGCAACAGGAGAATGGAGGCAGAAAATTGCCTTCTGTTAGCAAAAATCGACCTTTGGATCCAGCCTTCAGTGTTTGGATGTCTGTGAATACTGAAGGCAGGTGGCTTCATTTTATATAAGTACTCAAATTAAATATATAAGCCCTTCCTTTTTTTGAAACACGAATGAACGTTCCTGGCATTATTATTTCCACTACTTAGTCATCTCTTACCCCTAATCATAGGTCGCAGTATTTTATTGTGTTCCTCAAAAACAAAGATAGATGCTTGCCTAACCCTTTTACATCTAGAAGTAACACTACACATTTTATTTATTTATTTATTTATTTTCAGATTTATATCTCGCCCTCCCCGCGAGTGGGCTTACAACATGAAAGGGTCAGGACAAAAATGCCATGTGCATTGCACTGAGGACTAGAACTGGTTTCTCTAGCCCAGCAGCATCACCTGCTACTAAGTCATTTACACCGGACAAAATCCTATCCCAATTTGATAACCTACATTTTGCCACTGAATTCAGTGGGAGGTGAATTATATCCACTGTCAGATCAGTAATAACTGAGGACTGGATCTCATTTAAAAGATCTGTATACACAATGGAGGGGGGGAATTGCCCTGCAGTGGCCCTTTTCCTCCCCTCTTATATTGCTCCGGGGGGGGGGGGTCCCTCTTTCTGGGACATATCTCTAGGAATCTTTTGAGAAGTCATTTCTACATTCTCCCTACATATTTTGCTAAACTACTCTGAATGTTTTTTTCCCCAAAAAATGTATTTAATTAGATTTATACACCATTTGTACTACAGAGCTCAGAGCAATGCTTTACTTGACATCAACTTTGGATGCAAGCCATACAGTAAGCTGGCTCGAAGGGATCTAAACCTCAATTTCCCACATCCAGACTCAAACGCTCTAGCCAGAACACCACGAGAGCTTTAATGATCCTCTCAAACTCATTTTCCTACAAATCCCCTGTGACTCCCCCTCTGCAATAAGTCTGTTCATCAACTGAGCCAGTTCAAGCTGCATTACAAAAAAAAAAGAGAGAGTATCAGATGAGATTTACCCACAGAGATTAAGCACCTAGTATCGCCATATGCTGGAACTGAGGAAATTACAAGGCCTGATATTTTATTTCCCAAGAATGTTTCTCTATCTGGTCCCTCTTGGTGGTGCTTTAGACAAACTTTATTGGATTAGCTTTGCAGCCTCCTCTGTTTTATTGCTGCTTTTTATGGTGGTTTCAGAAACGCTGCCGTTTTGCCCGAATTGTTAAGGAGAGTTCAAGTCTCACAAAAGCTAGGAGGATCATTAGCTTATTGCTCATCCAGCAGCAATAACACATCAGAAGATAATTTTATTGACCCTTTTAAAGCACACTTTATTCCATATATTTCCAACAAATGAGCTTTACATGTTAACACCATACATTCACAGTGAGCTTTATATTACATACATGCATGCATAGGCCGCAATGTCGATATTTTATATGGACCTGGCAGGTTTCTCACTGGCCAGTACTGTTCATTTTTTTCTCCCTCCATACAAGGACTTTTGGTTAGAAGTATTAAAGGGATATTTTCATGGGCACACCGCTGTAAAACACTTCACCAATTTAGCTTTTACAACAGTAGAAATACAACCACAAGCGGTCCAATAAATTCAAATACAAGCCTTACAATTTAGAACAAGTAAAACTGAACTCCTATTATTGTACTCATTTTATGTAATATAAATTGCAAGTCAATATTTTTTGCACACTAATTTACTTGGGGCCAAAAAGCCCCAACCACAACATTTCTAGCAATATGGATTTCATTTCAAGTATATGACACTCCACTATACAGTAGCACTATACAGTAAAGCCATGGGGACCAATACTACACATTCCTAGGCTTTAGAATCAGATTTTTAGCTATCAGCAAACATTTTTAGGGACCAGCTACATAAAGAAACAGAAGGAAATGTTAAAAATTCTTACGTGGATTTAAAAACTGATATGGATATCTGAGCTTTGCAAGGACATTTCTGTTCAGCAAAATGACTTGGGGGGGAAAGATTATTGCTTCCTTTTTTCACATTCCTGACATTGGGGGGTAGGAACACACTGGAAGCTTCATTAACACCACACCTTGTTTGGCCATAGATGACAGCATCACAGTTTGTGCCAACTGGATTTTTATAGCAGAATTTTTTTTTAATTTTACTTTGACCTCACCATGTAAACTCACAAAAATGGGCAGTTATCAGATTATGGAAATATCAATATGTGAAACTGCTTTATAGCAAGTTATGACTATTGGTCTGTCTAGGTAAGACTGACAGTGGCTTTCTAAGGACTCAGATGGGGCATTAGGAGCCCAATAACCTGAGATTCTTTAACAAGATCTGCTAGAAGCTGAAACTGGTAACCCTTGCCTGCGAAGCCACTAGGGTTATCAACCTTGGGTCAGGAAATTCTGGGACATTTGGGGGTGAAGGACGGTGCTTGGGAAAGGAAGAGACGTTGGCAGGATGCCAAAGAGTCCACCCTCCAAAGCAGCCATTTCCTCCATAGAATTTGATCTGTGTACTCTGGAGAGCAGCTGTAATTCCAGGAGAACTCCAGGCCCTAAATGGAGGTTGGCAACCATAAAAAGCCACCAAATCCTGGTCCCAAGATCAGTAAAGTATCATTTTTTTGAGGGATCCAGGGTGATCAAAATATGTGTCAGACTCCCTAAATATGGAAAACTTGTGCAGTCGATACAACTCCGCAAGAAGCTTTTGGCAGATTTTGAGAAAAACAAGCACTGCTAAAAAGAACCATACAAACTTTCTGGCACTTGAAAAACACGCATGTACTTGTAATTTGATGTCAAGATCTCAGCCATGCAACTGAAGTTATTTTTGAGCAGGTCTGTTATTACCAGACATAGACAATTACTATATTTAAAGTTCTGTATCGCAGCTGGCATGCTTTTAAAAAGACATGCCCATGCAGCAGTTTATATAAACGTCCCGGCAAACACGGTGTACTGTTCCAACTTTCAACATTCCCAGAAAGAAAGTGCCCCCCCCAAAAGTCCCAAATGCTTTTAAAACCATCATCACAACTTGCCTACCTGACTGCAAATGGTACACACATAACGTCTAACAGACTTTTTAAATCCAGCTGGTGATGCTGACAGCTAAAAAGTTATTTTCCTAACATAGCGCCAGAGATAACACAGAATTCTGAACAGGGACTTAGCAGAACGTTAGTGACCAAGACAACAAATTGCATTATGTAGAAAATAAAGAGCCGCTTTCATGAACGAACATTTCTCTCTTTTCCATTCTTCAAGCAACAGAGCAAGCTTTTCATTTGTTTTCTTACTACAAAGACAATTGTTCCAACACAAAAGAGACCCCCCCTCCTTTTTTCTTGTCTCTTACCTTTTTATAATTCCCCTCCATATCCAATGTGGACACTTCAGTGATGATGTCATCCATTCCATCGCTACTCAAATGCATTCTTCAGCTCTCCAAAGGCAAAGGAATCAAACAGGTCGCTGTTCCCCTTTTTGTCTGTAACTTACTCTCCTGCACTCCAAGTCTCCTCTCTCATGGCTCATTCTTGAAACCGCAGCTATCAGGTGTCAACCTAAAAATCAGCCCAGGGCTTACAGTCTTCCTTTGCATACAGAGAATCTGTCCCAGGGCACACACTCCTTTAGTCTCTTTCACTACAATGTGAGAAGACCCGCTGCCATTCTCTGCATTCAGAAGTTGCCTGTCGGCTGACACGTGAGTCTCTCGGCTGCTATCACCTGCCTCCAAAGTATGCTGCTACAATCCACTCCAAAGCACACTCTTTTTCTTCCCTAATAAAGTCAAGGCTGCCTCTGAGTCTTAGCCAACTGATTACAGTTCTGAGTTCACTGCTTTGCAGGGTGTGTGTGTGTGTGCTGCCTGCTACACATTTAAAGCAGCAATCTTCCTCCGGCCACTGGCAGCATGAGATAAAAATAGATGGAAGCAAGCTGGGCAGACCACACCAAAGCAGCAAAGCACAGCCCTGCTATGATGATTCACAAAAAAAGAAAAGAAAAGAAGGCACGGCAACGTGGGCTGTAGCCATAGGCGATGGACTGAAAGGCCACGCACCAAACTCTGGCCTATACAATGGACCTGAGAACGCACCTTTTTAAAGCAGCCACCTAGGTAGCCCAAACTCAGGGGAAACTGCAAGGGACCCCCAACACAACACGAGACGATACAAAAAAAGGGGGAACAAAACTATCCCCCCACCTTGGTATGTTTCTTTTGTCCAGACCATACAGGGAACGGCATCTTAAAAATGTATACAGAGATTTTTCAGAACTTCCTAAGTGTGTGATAGCCTTGATTTTTCACTGCTTTAGCTAGTGAAGTCCAGAAAAGTCCAGATCAAGTCAATGCTTATGAAACTTTGCCTTAACATCATTCCCATTTAGAGGCAATTCTTGTACCTATTACTTACACATGCATTCCCCTCCATCCCCTCCCAGGCATTTTCTGCTTCAGTTAGTTGTTCAGAAGCACGGGGGTACTTAAAATCATTATTTCTCCTACACAATAAAAACAGTTTTAAGTAAGGGGGGGGGGGGAAGCCTTCAAATTACACCTCAGAAATGTTGCTTGATGTGACATACATTTTCAGTAGCAAAGAGGGATCAACCCTTGCAAAAGAGAACACGATTGTTTTATGGAGTCTTGCAGACAGCACAGAGAGAGCCCCATTGACACTAACAGGTGCAAACTGAAGGAATGCCTGCCGTGCCATCACTCTGCATGACTGCAAGCTTTGCAGACCCCCCTCCCCAATTCCCTGGAGCCTCTGTTCAAGCCAGAGTCCATGTGTTTCTATAAAACTGCCACTCTGGTGTTATATCATTCATTAACTCTATAATTGTGGGTAACACCTCTTTTCTTGCTCTCTCGTGTGCATGCACACAAAAGCTCATATCTTGAATAAATCTTTGCTGGTCTTAAAGGTGCCAATGGACCAGTGTTCCCTCTAAGCTAACTCACCATTTTTTAGCCTCCAGCTCACAGATTTTTGTCTTAGCTCAGGAAGGAATGCTCCAGAACAAACACAGCTTAGAGGGAGCATTGCACTGGACTCTAAATTCTCTCTCTCTCTCTGTGTCTCTGTAAAAATTTAATTTTTAAAACCTGTACTCATTTTTCTTAACTGTCTCAGAGCCCAAGAAAGAGGACACAGTATATTTCTCCCAGAGACTCAGTTTCATGGCAGATTTTTTTTTAAAGCAGTGGAAGTGATAGAAGAAATTACGTTTATACTATCTGAAGATCACAACACTCCCTGTATCCTGAAGGAAATAAAATGGGTGATTTACAGTTTCAGAGGGTAGCCATGTTTGGTCTGCAGTAGAACAGTTAGATTTTAGTCCAGTAGCACCTAAGAAATAGACAAGATTTGAGACAAGATTTGGGGGGTATAAACTTTTGAGAGTCAGTTCTAAGCAGGGTTATAACTCTTGTAAGCCTACTGAAATAAATGAGCTTTTAGAAGAGTGTGATCCTGTTTAGGATTGCATTGTTAGTGTTCTGGCTGTATACACAATACACAAGCACTGTTTTTCCTGCTTTGGCATTCCCTTACAGATTTTCTTCCACATGGCTCACATTAGCTACATACAAAAGTTTGTCTCTCACCCATACAAAACCAGCCATGGCTGCTTTCCATGCAGAGATGACTCTCTGTGCAGCTCTTGCCGGTGCTGAGAACGCAGAGACATTTGCACTGGCAGTACAGCATCTACCCAGCAGTTTCCTTGCCTCAGACCCTTGAAGTCAACCCCACCCCCCCTGCCCACACACATTGGAGATTCTTTTTCTGTCTTAAAGGGGAGGTGTTCAGTCATGATAGCATTGTAACTTTGTAGCTATGTATTGTCACATTCTATTCATTCCCATTTTAAATGTACATCACTAGCCCTTTTCATTACAGAGTTATGAGGGGAAATGGGCAGCCTACACTACTGACTTGCTTTTAACAACAAAAAAAATGGAAACTAGTAGATCACTAGCCATCTGTCAATTACTGATTTTTAAAGTAACCCCCCAAAAGCCCCCAGGTATGGGAGGGGGAGAAATGGCAGCTGTGAAGGCTGAACTAAGAAAAATGGTGCTGATGGGGACAGGACTACAAAAACGTGCACCTTCCTATCCACAGGGTGGTCAAAGGTGTTCTGCCTGCAATCTTTCCGAAAAAGATCATACCAAACAGGATTTGGAAAAGATCACAGCAAAATGGGGCAAAACATTAAAGCAGTAGGAAGAAGATAATTCCTCCTGAAAACAGCACTCCTGTAAGGAGAACAAGGCAGGCCAAAATGTCTATGTAGAAACAGTCCATGTTTGGGACAGTCACTGGGCAGGAAGAACATTTCAGGGGGCATATCTTTCT
This sequence comes from Lepidodactylus listeri, assembly GCA_029233225.1. NCBI lineage: Eukaryota > Metazoa > Chordata > Lepidosauria > Squamata > Gekkonidae > Lepidodactylus > Lepidodactylus listeri. The sequence goes on from JARCFY010000005.1 coordinate 29,376,903, forward strand.
ACAGGGAAGGAAGATGAACTCTGCAGGTAGAAACATTGCAAACTACAGAAGTGCTGCACTGGACCCTAGTGAACATACGTTTCACCCTCCTTGCCTGCCTCCCACCAGAATCCCCCAATGCTATTCCCAAGGGGCAGAATGCCATTTTGCTCCAGACATAAGTGACAAACCACAGCGGAACTATTGTTTACAAACCACTGCTTGAGATACTAGTTTGTTATCCACCTCGAACCATGACTTGATGCTTCCAAAGTGACAACCTGTCCTTCTGTATTGTTCACTGGACGACTTATGCGGACTGGCAGCATTTAAAAAAAATTAATCATCTACCTTGAGTTTCACCAAAAAGGTGGGCTAAATAAATAAACAGACCAAACTTTAGTTTTTGCAAACTTGGCTTGTGAACCATCCCTCTGTGTGCCTGTGAACAACCTAGATTCATACTTACAGAAAAGTATGATGAGATCACTGTAGTGCCGCTTCAATTACTTTATTCAATTACTGTTTGATTTTTGGTGTGGAAAATCATGACAACCTTAACCCTTTAAAAAAAAACAAAAAAAACCAGGCCCAAGAGGATGTGACTAATGTATTCTGAAAGGAGGATAAGAGAACAAAAGCACAGTGTTCCCTCTAAGCTAAGTTAGTGTGAGCTAACTCACAATCTTTTAGCCTCCGGCTCACACATTTTTGTTTTAGCTCAGGAAGGATGGCTCCAGAGCAAGCTAATTTATGCAGTGGCCGAATCACTTGCTGACAACTCTAATGCCAGTAGCTCACAAAGTAGAATTCTTGCTCACAAAACTCCACAGCTTAGTGAGAGTACTAGGAACCCATCCAAAATAACCTGGAAGGATGTATAGATGGTTGCATCTGACAGCGTAAAAGATAAGACTTCCTTCTTGCTCCATGGAGAAACTCTGCCTGGGTCCCAGCCACCTCTCTCTCTCAGTCTTTCTTGCACGGGTGAGTCTGGGCCACAGCTGTCCTCAGCTTGAACAGCTGGGGTGGGGTCAGGTCAGGACTGAGTGCTGGCTCCTGACAGAGATACACCATTCTAAAGCCATTGAAGTTAATGGCTTAGAATAGTGTAACTCTGCTTAGGATGACACAGTAAGAGTGCAGCTTTGAAGGGAGAAGAGTGGCTGGCCACACCTTAGTTCAGATCCACAAGTGCACAGTAGTCCTTGTGGAAGCAGATATGCTAAAATTACTCCTCACTGCTTACGCTAGGTGGAAAGTGCTTGTATCCCCACTACCTTTTCTGCTCATACAAGACACAGAACAAGGTATTTCTTCTGATACAATTTCAGAACTAAATTAAATGAAGTTGTGTGAAACATCTGTTGTACATACCACTGCTTCATATGCACATAGTTATTTCTTTAAAGATGGTATGAAACAGCTGTGTGTTGCTGGGGCTGAGGTATACAACTGTGCCAAGAACATTCTCCTTTCTGCTTGTGCATTACTGGATCCAGACCCTTGTATCTCTAGAGTGTTTCTTCCAAGGTTTAACTGCTACAGAGATTGACATTCCACAAAGTCATTCCATAATTTGCTACTGCTGATGTTAATGGTTTTTATCAGGAGTATTTCCAGGTCAGTAACAAGGTGAAACATCTATGCCATTTGATAATGTTTGGACAACCTTTGCTATTGCCAGGACGACCCATAATAACATCAGGATTTCTAAGTGCATTTGGTAAATGTCTGCTATTAAATTACACTTTCCCTTTGTGAAAGCACTTAAGATGATGAGGCCACTGATACCTACGCGTATGATAATACTAGATAAAGTGCCTAAATTTCTAAGAGAAGGGGCATTAAGGGATAATTTGAATGACCAACTCCAGTAAAAGGAGGACTGGTATGAAGCTTACTTATAACATGTATCAGATTACGGACAGAGTTGCTTTTAAAATCACCCCTTTAAATACTCAGAAAGGATTTGATCCTGCAGTACATTTATCAGTAATACCAAGGAGACAAGCGTATTTTAAACTTGCTCTAATATGCACTATTCAAAAGTTTAAAAGAAGGCAAGCATTAATATATGGGCCAGCTAAATTCAATTATTTTCCTAGTCGGCTGCTATGTAATTACTTTTCTGCACATAGGAATTATGTTAATATGCTTTACTTTTTAATGGTTCCCATCTTCACAGCTGACTCTGTGTCATTTCCTAGTGTTACTAGAATTAATTCTCCCCCCCCCTTTCAACTCAGTTCCTGTTCTCTCTCCGATAACACCGACTTCTACCTACAAGCCAATTATCAGCTGAACAAAAGGAAAATCCCTTCATTTACTGTGGCACAGATTTACAAGGTATGTTTTAACTTTTATTAGTGGGGAACTTTAGAGCACCATGCTGTGTCATTTACCCCTTTTCAAAACACTCTTGCGCTCCTTTCCCTGCACATAATAAGGGCAATGTTTGCGAGAAGTGAGCTTCCCCCCCATCACTCTGTGGGAGTAAAGAATGAGTCACAATTAAACATGACCGCATTACAACGGAATTCATCTCTCATGTACGTATAGCTGACAACCTAGTTAGAAACGACATTAGAACAATCACATGCGGCAAGAGAAAAACAAGAAAAACATACTTCTCAGCAATACTCGTGCTCGGAATACAGTGAGTGCAGGAGAAGCAGCAGGAAACTTACACAGCAGATATAAAGCAGTGCAGATTATGATCGGGATATAAACAGATGCAACATACAGCATTCGCGATCAGAGAGGGAACAAAGGTTAAACATGACTACAACATAGCCTGGCTCTTTCATGCAAGGCATGTTCTCTCCCAGCAGCCGAACCTTGGTTTGGCCATTAGACCTGAGCCTCAGGCTTCACATTCTTTCTTCCCTCACCTGCTGCATCACTTCCTTCTTTACCCCTGTTTGGAGACATGGTTTCTGATACACCCAAATCAGTCCACGAGGGCCCTCCAAACCACAACTGCAATCCAATTGTTGTTTGGAGGGCAAGTGCTGGGTGTTTTGGATGAAATGGCAAACTATGGTTTGCTTGCAAACAGCAAAGGTGCAGCAGGATGAGAGAGGGAGGAAGCAGCACACAAGCTGGAGGCTCTGTCATGTCATGCCAAAGCATGGGTTATCCGTAGATGAGAACTGAGAGTGGTGTAGTGGTTATGGTGTTGGACTAGAATCTGGGACATCCAGGTTCCAACCTGCACTCTGTCGCGAGGCTCGCTGGGGGATGTTGGGCGAATTGCTCTCTTTTAGCATAAACCTCGGCCTTACCTACCTCAGAAGACTGTCGTCATGAGGGTAAAATGGGCGAAAGAAGAATGATGTAGACCCGCCCCCCTCTGGAGAAAGAGTGGGACAAAAATGTACTAAACAAATAAATAAACCAACCTATTCTCTCATTATTTGAGTAACCAACAGTTGGGATTCTTAATACTTTGCAGTGCCTCTTTTCAAGTCATTTTGCACTGTCAAATTTCTGCAGGCGTCTGTGGACATGTACTCTGAACGCAAGTTAAGTGGAACTTGATGTATGGGGGGGGCAAGGAGGGGAGGATGAGCAGTCATTTCTATGACTGCTGCTGCGGCTCGCGTCAAAAAGATGGCTGATAGTTCCCTGTTGTTACAGCCTCTTCAGATATGCCTTTTCCTTATCCTGTCACATAGCTGTACATGGTTGAATATGGGAACCAGCTCCATTTGGGAAAGGATGATGCATGTAAACTGCATGGTGTTGAAGTCGGTGCAGTGGTTAACAGTGTTGGACTAGTATCTTGGAGAGCTGGGTTCTAATTCCCTCTGGTGCCATGGAAGCTAGCTGAATGACCTTGGGACAGACACACACACTCAACCTAACCTACCTTATCTGGTTTTTGTGAGCATGAAATGGGAGGAGAGGAGAATGATGTAAGCTTTCTCCCATAGGGGAGAAAAGCAGAGTCTAAATGAATTAAATTAAATAATGTGGCAAGTGTGAATATGTTAAGAATGTCAATTATTTTTTCTTAATAGGACCTGGGGAACGGAGCTCACATGAAGAATACCCTTTCCTTTCACTAGCAGGATTAAAAATGGCTCCATTCTACTTCTTTACTAGGTAACTGCTCTTGCTTGGCCACTTTGGAATTGCAAGTATAAATCTATTCTTGCCTGCAGTAATTGCCCTAGACACAAACTGCTTGTTAACACTTCCTCTGACTCCTTAGTCCATATCCTAAAAAGGAAATTTTGTTTCCATATTAAGCTGTGTGCTCTCCAAGGCACCTAAAATCTTGTCTGAGCAATTTTTTTTTTAAATCCAGCTCATGCTTGCCTGAGAATTAACAATAACTCAGTGAATACAAAAGCACTCCCCAAACGGAAATCTGGGCTTCCTAACAGCAACTTCAGACTTTTTAAAGAAATAGTAGGAAAGGAAGCATAAGTGAGTTGTACTTCCTCTGGCTCTTGACACAGAGTTTAGAAAACACACACATGGTGGGGAGGGAGGTGGCAGGAAGAGACACAGGACTGCTTGTGTAAATTGTTCACCTCAGTTGTTTCTCAAATGGTATTCCAGAAGTACAGTAATAAGTGAAAGCCACATCTGTGAAGAATCAACACCAGTCTAAAATTTATTTATTTATCATCATTCATGTTCTAGCTTTCTTCCACCATTGAAATCAAGGCAGTCCATCTGGGATTCCCAAGAGGTCTCTCATCCAAGCATTGCCTAAACCCTGATAAAGCCACAGGTGGGTGAGGTCAGGAAAAACCTTGGACAGACTAGAACCCTGATCTGCCTTCAGCTCAACAAGCCCCTTTTGGTGAAGGTAACGTTGGGAAACATTTCAAGTTCTAGCACTGCCCATTCTCTTAATTACATACCCCCTGTCAAGTAAGTGCCATTAAGTTGCAACCAACTTGTGGTGACCCCACAGCAAGGGGCTTTGAAGGTGTTAGAAACAGCGGTGGTTTACCCTTGCCTCCTCGGCACAGTCTTCCTCTGGTGGTCTCCCATCCAAGTACCGACCCTGCTTAGCTTCCAAGATCTGATGAGATTGGGCTATTCCATGCGGCCTTCCCTCTGGATGATACACAACCACATGCAAAATGCAGAAATGGTCCATACTGGACCTCCTGTGGAAGGTAAATATCCCAAACCTCCCTTAGCTAGCCAAGAGGAGACAATATTCCAGGCTACACTTCTTGTGTGATGAACAAAAAGCAATTCTCAAAGACGGCATTATGTAGTAATTTCTTTATCCTCCTGACCCAGGGGCCCCCAACCTTTTTGCGCTAGTGGGCACCTTCAGAATACAGTCCAAAATGGTGGCTGTAGGAGACGGAGCCACAACAAACAAAGGAAGCCCAAGAGCAGGGGAGAACAGAGTTAATTTAAAAATACACTGGGAAAGAGGAGTGAGAAAGAAGCAAACACTATGGTGGCAGCTGCCACTGAAACAGCATTATGTCAGTCTGCACAACCGATAATCTCTTCAGTGGTCAGTCAGAAGTTTGGCTAGGCAAGAGTGCCAGCAGGCCCCCCCCCAACCACTTTCTAAAACACTCAGTGGGCACCAAGAAAGATGTCGGCAGGCACCACAATGCCCATAGGCATCACATTAGGGACCCCTGTCCTAACCTCTCATAATTCATTCTGGATTAAAAACAAGCCTTACAACTCTCAGCATATGCAAAAATTCTATGTAGAACATTTCAGCTTCCCTTTCAAAGAAAACAGTAAATCTCCAGGTTGCCTTCAGAAGTGACACAGTGAACCAACAGTTGGGACTCAGTCATTCTGAACCCCATGCCCACAGAACCGTGACTTGAATGAATGAAACATCTTGTGAAGAAGAACAGATGGCTCCCAAAGCTGTACCAGCTGAGAAGTGGGGAGAAGTTAAGAGTCAGGGCACCATCTGAGATCTTCTCCCACAGATTAATGCATCGGGATTGCAATTCGTGATTTTAAGCAGAGAATCATGGAGTCATTCTGTATTAATACAAGATCTAATCTTGTGCATGAGACATTAAAAAGGGATCTAGACTTCTTTAGAAGACCTCTCCAGTTCACACAGTTCTACAATAATATATGTACAATCCTTTTTGGATCTCTAAAATAAATCAGTCTCAAGTGCAATGTTTTCTATATTTTAGCAATATACTGTTTTTAGAAAGCTGTGCTTTTACTTCTATTATTTATTTTATTTAAAACATTTATTAGCCACATTTCTACCTTGCAGCACTTAAGATGGCTTACAATATAAATAAAACAACAGTTATAAGACACATGAAAGTTGACAGTTTAAAATATCAGTTAGGATTGCCAATAAATAAAAACTAAATTAGTCATTTGTAGTCCTAAGTAAAACTTTCTTCAGTTGTCTCCTGAAGCTTGAAAGTGAGGAGCCATGCACACCTCTCCCTGGGGAAGTTGTTCCATAATTGTGGAGATGCCACTGAAAAAGCCCTCTTTTGTGCCCCCCAGACAAAAATCTAGGAACCATTCGCTTCTCTACAATTTCTTCCCTTAAAAAAACCCAAGAACATAAAAGCATAAGAAGATAATGAATGTCCATAAATACCTAGAGGCACAGATGTGAGGCCATGCAAAAAATAAAAAAAGTTGGGAGTGAAAAATCTCCCACTGGGATTCTCCACCCAATTTTTCAATTTTGGGACACTAAAAATATCTGCATTGAAATACTTCCTCTTTTGGTTTGAGTGACAAGCTTTTAAAGACAAGGTTTTACTCACTCATAATGAAGGTTGTTATGAAAGGTTCTAAAATATTATATCATGATCATTCTTGCGAATACTGAGGACATCAGTGATACAGTTATAGTTTTCCCTGCACAACTAATTGTGTTATAACATTATAAAGTTTAACCCAATACATGATGAAAGAGTTTCTGTCCAAATAAAATACTTTATTTTGTTTATGACAAAACCTGTGTTTGCATATTTTATCAGTTATATTTGCAATTTTGTTTGTAGAAATCTAAAGCATTTTTGTTTTTTAAATTTCATAAATGTGCCAAATATTTATTTATTTTACTTCATTGATATTCCCATTTTCTCCCATATGGAGACCCAAAGCAACTTACAACATTCTCCGTCTCCTATCTTCCTTACAGCCATGCAGGCTAAGTACGGCTGAGAGTTCGTAACTATATTATATCTTAACTATGCCATAAATGTTGTGTTTTAGAAGTAAAACAAGTTTATGTATGATGAGAAAATACTGCATGTATAACAATTTTGCCAAAAATTTCCATTTTTTAAAAAAGCAGGGTTTTTCTCCACCCAGGGATCTGGAAATTTCCATCTATATCCAGAAGGTCCATTGCTTAGAGTGCTAGAGACTCTCAGCATGTAAGAACATTAAAACCCACTCAATATAAAGCTACGAGAAATCATTTTTCCATTTGGATGTCAATATTTATGGCCAGATGCTCATATATATTTCAGTGTGGTACAAGAAGATCAGTTTCAGAGCCATGGGCTGTGCCTCTTTTAGATACAGAGGAGTGGCAAACAATGTGTGTTTGCCTCTGTGCCTTTCTTGTAGGTTTCATGGAAGCACGAGGTCAGGCACCACTGGAAAGTGGATTAGATCAGGGCTCCCCAAAATTTTTGTGCCTGTGAGCAGCTTCTGAATTCTGGTGCCACATGGTGGGTGCAATCACAAAATGGCCGTCTCAGGAGACGGAGCCAAACACAAAATGGGTGCTGCAGGACGTGGAGTCAACAACACAATGGGAGTACAGGGGAGAAGAATGGTAATTAAAAAGTACACTGGGAAAGAAGAATGAGAGACTAAAACTGACACTGTGGTGGCAGCTGCCACTGAAATAATGTTGCTTTAATCTGCACAGCCAAATGGCTCTCCAATAGCCAATCAGAAGCTCTAGTGGACAAGAGCCCCCCCCCCAGCTCCACCCACTTTCTACAAACACCTGGCGGGCATCAGGAAAGGTGTTGGCGTGCACCATGATGCCCATTGGCACCATGTTGGGGAACTGTGGATGCACCTTTGGTCTAATTTACCAGCACTCTTTGTATGTTTTACTTTCTTCCAAAGGGGTGAGTGGCATCCTGACAGAGCCAGTATGGTGTAGTGGCTAGAGAAGGGTTCCCCAATCACTTTGAGCCAGTAGGTGCCTTTGGAATTCTGACACAAGGTGGTGGGTGCAACTATAAAATGGCTGCCATGGGAGGCGAAGCCAACCACAAAATGTCAGGGAGTGAATTTTTGCATTATTCTAATAGTAAATCTTCAGGCAGAAATTCTGTTTAACAGGAGCCTTTTAATATAAACATACTATTCACAAATATTTTCTTGCACACACTTAGCTTATCTTCTGTAAGTGGTGCCTTGTGCTGTAGTAGCGGTTGCTGCCAAAGCAATGTTGCCATAAAATCTTCACAGCCAATCATATTTCCAACAGCCAATCAGAAGCCCCGCTGGGCCAAAGCCTCACTTGGACATGGACACTTTAAAAAAAAACACTTGGCAGGTCCCATGGCATCCATGGGCATCATGTTAGGGATCCCTGGGTTTTGGACTAGGGTCTGGAAGACCTGGGTTTGTATTCTACTCTACCATGGAAGCTTCCTGGATGACTTTGGGTCAGTCACAAAATCTCAGCCTAACCTACCTTGCCGGGTTGTTGTGAGGGTAAAATGGAGAAGAAACGATGGATGTAAGCCACTTCGTGTTTCCACTGGGTAGCAAAGGGGGGTATAAATGAAATAAAATCAAAATTAATTAAAGTAAAGGAGCTCATTAATGGGGCACCATGGGTGCTGAACATATATTCTAGAGGAGATAGGACCTTGCTTTCCTACAAGTCTGGTTTTGAATTATGGCCCATTTGAAGCCATTGAGAAAGTATCCAGGTCCTGTTTCCATCTCTCTTGCCCATGTTCAATTTCTTGCTCAAACTACAATGGGCCATATTGGACTGGGTGGATAGGCAGAATCATAGGACCTGGCTTGTATAAATACAGAAAGATGGTTCATTCTCATTTGGATATTAGTAATACAGAAATGTTGGATTTTTTTGTCAGTATATCAAGTGGTTAAGGGTTCTATATTTGCCATCCAGCCCAAATGCACAAGAACAGCCATTCCTGAAGAGAGAAACAAAGGTTGCAATCTCTGTGTGCTCCTCGACTACACATAATGAGCCCTCATTCTAAACCAAATTTTACATATTGCCTCCTTCTCCAGGTAACTGCTCACAAACATGCAACAATTAAATCAGAATCTATATTCAAAACCCTGCCAATGCTGCTCCATGGCACAAAAATGGATTATCAGTCATTTTGCAGCCACTGCACATAAAAAAAAACAAGGCATGTGCAAATCAGTCTCTATACACAGGGAATAAGAACTGCTTTGCTTCTTTGAGACAAAGGTCCATCTGGTCCAGGACTGTTTGGAGGACCCACTGCTCAGAGTCCTCTAGATCCTCACCACACATGAAGCTTCCTTATACTGAATCAGAGCATTGGTCCACTGAGGTCAGTATTGTCTACTCAGACTGGCAAGTGGCTCTCCAGGAGCTTCAGGCGGAGGTCTTTCACATCACCTACTGCCTGCCCCCCTTTTTAGCTGGAGATGGCAGGGATTTTTTCTCCCTTCCTCACAATACAAGGACTCATGGGCACTCCATGAAATTGCTGAGCAGTTGGGTTAGAACAGATAAAAGGAAGTACTTCTTCACCCAAAGAGTGATTAACATGTGGAATTCACTGCCACAGGAGCTGGTGGCGGCTACAAGCATGGACGGCTTCAAGAGGGAATTAGATAAACATATGGAACAGAGGTCCATCAGTGGCTATTAGCCCATTCGCAGGGAGGGCAGGGTATAAATTGAAAAAAATAAAAAATAAAATAAATAAACAAGGTATAGATAGGAACTCTCAGTCTGGGGCAAGTGATGCTCTGTATTCTTGGTGCTTGACGGGGGGGGGGGGGGAGGGCAACAGTGGGAGGGCTTCTAGTGTCCTGCCCCCACTGCTGGACCTTCTGAGGGCACCTGATGTTTTTGGCCGCTGTGTGAAGGAGTGTTGGACTGGATGGGCCACTGGCCTGATCCAACATTGACTTCTCTTATGTTCTTATTGAACCTAGGACCTTCTGCATGCCCATGCTCTATCACTTGAGCCACAGCTCCTCACCTAAGTGCCTGAACATGATAGCATTCCCTAGTTATTTGATCCCAATAATGATCATGGAGGTTCTATTTAGCTATCACAGTTCAATCTGAATGTGCACAACGTTTCTTAACCCCATTAAACTAACATATTTCACTGCACCTTGGGATAGTGAGTTCCATATCTTCTGTGCATGAAATAGACCTTTCCCCTATGTTTGTCCTGAACTTACTGCCCATAAGTTTCACTGGGCAACCCCTACATCTACTATTAAGAATGAAGGAGAAGGTGAGTTTTCTAACTACACTTTTTATTCCTGTATCTCAGAGTCAGCTGCTAACCTCTGTGCATATAGGAAAAGCCACACAATGGAGGCAGCTATAGCTGCAATGTAGGGTTCTGCAAACCTGGACGAACCCCCAGGTCTTCATAATCATCTCTCTAAAAGAAAATTAACTTGGGGAGGAAGGCAGTGCATTCAGTGGATGACACTAACCAGAGAAGTGATGGGGGCAAAGGGAAGGGCACAGCTCAGAACCTACACAGTGAGGGGACAAGTGGAGAACAGTCCAGTTGGATATTGTGATGGTGTTGCAGGGGAAGAAAACCTGTTGACAGCAGCTGCAAAGAGGAGGAAAATGGGATCCCCCGCTAGACCTTTCAGTTCCCCCCTCATGTAACTTAATAGACCACCATCATGCTCCTTAGGGCCCAGTTCACTCATCATGGCTTTTAGGTATAGCCCTGAGATTTGTAAGTGTGTGTGTGAATGAGATAAAGCATGCATCTAGAACACCTAAGCATCATACAGGTAGACCTGAAGAACCAGGTCCTTCTTAAGTACACAAACCCAGATTGGCAGTCACTTAACATGTGAGAAGTTCTGTTTTTTGCTGTCTTTTGCCTCAACTGAAAAGCCAGCCAGGCAGGTATTTTCTTTCTTTCTTTTTGGTATTTTTGCATTTGTGTGAGTGTGTATGTGCCCAAGACTGGAAGTCATGGTGACCTCTGGCGACTCCTCCTGAATGGACAACATTCAGAGAAGTGGCTTGACAGCCTGCCTCTGGCCTCCTGGCCCTGATATTCTCTGGAGGTCTCCATCCAATACTTGCCAGGGTTGGCCCTGCTTAGCTTCTGAGATCTGATGAGATGGGGCTTGCCTGGGCTAACCAGGTCAGGGAAAGGCGGGCATATTCTAATAAGCACAGAGCACTGAACACCCAAAGCCTATTGGTGCTCCTTTTCTAAGTTACATGAAAAAGAGGCTTCAATCAAGCCTGCAGTATGATGCAAAACAAGAGCATGTATTATTTAACCACAGATGGCACCAGCAGCCGCTGAGCTTAACATTTTCCCATCCCCCCACTGTGAGAAGCCGCCCCGACTGCTTGGCCTGCTGCAATCCAATCATTTCTGGCTTCCCAGTTTGATCCTAAAACCCTCAATTCCACATCACAGAGGGATTAAAAATGACCTCGAGGTTAATGGGCTTGCAGGAGTTTGTATGTTTTTTTTCCTTTGAAGGCATGTTAGCCCACGCAAAAGGGGTGTGTGTGTAAATAAGATCCCCCTCTGTAAAATAAAAGAGGTAGCCAATAACAAATATTTCCACAAACCAATAGGCAGCATTCAGTTGCTGTTATTTCAGAACATGCATGGAAAGGAAATCACCTAACAGCATAGCATCAAACAAACAAAAAACTGCTGCAGGAAAATTTTAAAACATACCAATCTGGTCAAGGATCCAGCGTCAGCAAGTGTTTCTGCCGGCATCGGATGCACCTTCATTCAATCACAATTGCCAACTAACTGACTTCCATTTCAAAGGAAACAATGGGCGACCTTCAACCTTTCACAGATTACAAAAACGGTAGCTGTGGAAGCATTCCTTCTGACCCAGCAACTGTGCTGTTTATTGAAATGCCAAGAGAGATGTCAAACCCAAGTTGTGCTGTTCCCTAAGTGGCTCTCAGGCAAAGAGATTCAGAAATCCTAACCCTGGAGAAAGCATAGTGACAAAGATGCTGGGATCAGGGGACAGGGGGAATCTTAAAACTGCTGCTTGAATGAATGGGAAATCTGCATCTATAAAAAAAACCCAACTCCAGACGAAATCTGTATGTGCTCAGCCCTTGCTCTGTTTCTAAATCTCATTGCCTTCTTGCATTTCCACCATCCTGATAGATAAAAACACATATTTTGATCTGCAGACAGACTAAACAGACTGGTATGGCAGCCTCCACCACAAAAACTTTCCCTCTCCGTCTTGTTTCATGATCTTTCCTGGTGGACACTTTCAGCCTTCCTTCAACAACTTGTAAGCCTGAGTATTATTTACTCTGTACTCAAATCCTGTTCTTGACTGTATTACATGTATTTTAAAAAGGGTCTTAAGCCCTAAACCTTGGAATGGAGTCCTAGAAAAGTGCATCTTTCGTCATGCTGTGACATACTTTACTGCTAGCAAAGAAAAACTGTTCTATGTTACAACCTGCTATTATTTTAAGGGGGCAAAATGGTATATCCCTCCCCCATCTTCAGATCAAAAACAAAAGCCACCAATCCAAGCCGAACGTAGACTGATAACTGGGTTGAGAGACAGTTCTGCCAAGGCAGTGTTAACAGAACAAAAAATGGAAGAAGGCCAGTTTGCAAAACAGCTTGAAACTCAAATCTGTTTTGTTTCTTGGGGAGTTTTATGAGACATCACAAAAAGGTGCAGCATTTGAGGAAAACAAACCCCCAAAGATAAAGCACCTTTTAGAACAGAGGCAAGCAATCTTTTGAAACACTGCAGGGGGAAAAAAATCTCCTGCTCTCTTGATACCACAGAATGTAGATCCTCAGCGGCTGTAAACAAAACAATCCGGGTCGGGTGCGTGTAGCACACATTTCAATGCCTTTATCGCTTTTGCCTCAGTTTACGAGGCTTAGTGAGTGATAACACCAGCAAGTGCAAAAACAGCTAGACTTTTATGTTTACCTTTAATATACCGCTTTCAATTAACAATTATAACTTCACCATTCTTTCCTGCCCAACACCCCCGTCACCTGTTCAATGGTATTACCCAAAATCTATCAGCTTTTTCATTAGTAATAAAAGGTTTCTTCCCCCCCCCCCCACCCCAAAAAAATCTGTCTTGAAGTGGACCTTAGGGCATATAATACAGGACTGCTTTCCTTTATCATCAAAAAACTGAAACACACATACAGACTTTGCAGGGGGGGGGGGGGAGACTAATGTTCCACTGGTTTAAAAGGAAAGTCAGGATTGTTTTTCTGATCCGTTCACTGTACCAATGACAGTGGTGCTGCCAAGAGAACAACAACAACAACATCAACAACAAAATACTGCCTAATAGCCTTCATCTAGCAAAGAGGCTCCTGATACAGTAGGTGAAAAAGAAGCAACCTGCTGCGTTTCAAAACGGCAGGCCTCTTCCCTTCCCTTCCGGAAAGAATGATGCCGACGATGGGGAAAACAGAGCTTCGGTTCTTACCTGATACGAACAGTTTTCCTGGTGTACCATCTCAGTGCATCATACAGAAAGCAGTCACCAAAAAGCCAGGAGCATTTACAGAAGCCACACAGTTACAATGCACAGCATCCGAAGGAGAAGCGAATGCCCTTGCGAGGAGAGAGGCTTCCCGCAGATTAAAATGGATGCTGTTTCTGCTGTTTCAACCTGCGCAATGGCACTGCCTTGGCTAGCGAGGAGCGTAGCAGAGCTCTTCTCCTCAGGGAATGAGCGGTGAGAGGTTTAATAACGTGGAGCCACGACTGCTATGGGGGAAAGGGAAGGGGGGGCACCCGCTCATCACCAGCACAATCAGCCAATTATATTATAGACACAAAGGAAAAAGATCAGTGAGAGGCTGGTGTGACCTTCTGGTGCTTTATGAAGGCAGTTAACTGATGTGGAAACATTCTAGTCCTCATTAAAAAGAAAGGGGGGAAAGGAAGAAGATAAATCAATAACATTCCCTCAAACCGCTGGCACCATTCTCCCTACAGTCATTTTTCCTGGAAGTGCAGACAATATCATTTGTAAATTTCTACTGGTAAAGTTCTAATAACTTCCAAAAATCCAACAACACAAAATTACGATATTTTGTGAGGGAAAAAATACTATTATTTTAATTACCAGAGAGTTAATTAAAATTCATTTGATTTGTTCAGAGGAATAATAATTAGGGGCATGCATAGGTTTGCCAGCTGTCAGTTGGTAAATTCCTGGAGATTTAGGGGTGGAGCCTACGAAGGGGGTCTGGGGAGGGGGAAGGACCTCAGCGGAGTATAATGCCATAAAGATCACCCTCCAAAGCAGCCATTTTCTACTGGAGAATGGAATTCTGTAGTCCGGAGATAAACTGTAATTCTGGGAGATCTTGAGGGCCCAGCTGGAGGTTGCCAATCCTGGGTGCCCAACTGGATATTGCCGAATGGATACAAGGTCTGATATTTCCTGTATTGGATTGGCAATATCCAAGATGCTGAAAAACTTTCTTGATATTTCTCAGTTCCGATACTTTTCTCTAGATAAATACTGGGAATATCCAAAATCAGCTCATGAAGCCTTTCACTATTCACAGCTAGTCTGTAGTGCAACAGCCCTTTAAAGTTTAAATGGCCATTTTTTTCAATGGGCAGAACTGACCTCTGAAGACCTGGATGGGATCAGAATCCGGGACAGAAGAATTACAGAGCCAGTGGGCTGGATCCAGCAGTAAAGTTCTGCTAACAAAAATGGGGATGTTTTTTATGATTCACCCCTTCCACTGCAAACCTTCAACTTGGCCCCTCACTTTGTTCAAGGAAGGGGAGTGTCATCCCCCCTCTCCCAGGAACAGCATTTCAGGCTGCAGGAAGATGGGGGAAGCAAGAAAATCCCTTTCTTCTGACAGAAATCTCTTCCATCAGCAGAAATCATCATGGGATAGAACTTGGTAATAATTCAAGACATACATGTCTTAAAAATGCAAAATAAGAAAAAGAAGTTTATATTATATATTTCAGACTTCAAAAGTCACTGTGTGGTGATTTTCCACAACATTTTTAGTGTAGTTTAAGGCAACTCCATACCTTTATACAGAAATCATGTTTGCTCAGGTACATCAGGGTTTCCATCAGCAAACACATCAAATGCAGACAACGGAGACACAGGTTCCACACACCTGTAAACATGTATCTGGGAGACCCAGGCATCCAGAATGGTGATGAAGTATGGGTGGGATAAGTGCTGTCAAGTCACTTCCGACCAAGGGTTTAGGATTTCCAATTTCCGGGGGGGCGGGGGGGGGGGCTGGGGCTGGGCCAGAGACATTACAGGCCATTGTCTCCGGGGGAGGCTCAGCATGTCCTGGAAAAATTCAGGGGGGGGGCTCCAGCTCCCCAGCCCCCCTGAAGTGGACGCCTATGCTTCCGACTGGCAGAGACCCTATGAATGAATGACCACCCAAACGTCCTATTGTTAATAGCCTTGCTCAGGTCTTGCAGACTGAGGGCCATGACTTCCTTTATTTAGTCAATCCATCCAATGTTGAGTCTTCCTCTTTTCCTGCTGCCTTCAACTTTTCTTAGTATTACTGTTTTCCAGTGACTCTTCCCCTCTCATAATGTGACCACAGTACGGTGATGATAGCACTGGGAAACTGAAATGATTTTTCTCATTTGTGGAGGAGCTGGTGTCTAAACAAAGAAAAAAATTATGCTGGCTCCTAAAAAAACTGGACTGCAATTTTGTGGCCAATTATTCTCTTTATTTAGTTACCTAGTTGTGAAAGCACTGTAGAGTTTGTTATAAGTTTCCTTTATTGCATATAAAAATATTGGCAGCATATCAAGTTCTGCACGGCTTCATTCTTGTCCTAAAAATTGGACATCTTCCCCTAGACCTGAATATCTCTTTTGTTCGTTAAAAAGCAACTGTATTGTGTGCTGGTTCTCCCCCCCCCCCCCCAACAGAAGCGCTTTGATTTCAGAAGTCAGCACGCAGTCAAATGTCTCTTGCACACGGCTCACTCATTTAACACTGGCTGCATCAGCAAAGGAATGTGCATGGAATTCTGCTTCCTACATTGATGTGGATTGAAATAGCTATACTGCTACAGGAAGGGCAGCTCCACGCATGCACTGGCAACCTTGTGCTTTAGAATCAGGGCTAGCCTGAGACATTTTTGGCACTCGAAAAGGAAAATCCAAGTGTGCATGGGAGGTCATCCCCTATGTAATATACAGAAGACCACTGGAGGCACATTAGGTATGTCTTGTAATATTCCAGTCTTTAACAAACCCAACTGCATTCACAACTGGTTCAGTTCAAGAGTGCTAACAGTTTAGAGACACACCAAACCACCCTCGCCAGCACAAAGGGATTTTATTCTGCTGTTTTCTCATGGACCGTCCAGCTTCTTTGGGGTTTATTAATAACCCAGCAAATATCCTGTCACATTTTATACGTGGGGAGACAGATAGGCAGCAGCAGAATAAACATAACAGTGATTAATGATTCATGAATAAGGGGCTACATATTCCACATTAACAAACATTGGTCAGATAAGTCTATCTCCCCCTATATTTCAGACTCCTGAGGAACTGCCAAACCACAGCTGCAACCACAATGTATACACAAAAGCCAATCCTGTTTTTAAAGGATAGTTTCAGGTGGGTAGCTGTGTTGGTCTGAAGTAGAAAAGCAAGATTCAGGTCCAGAAGCACCTTAAAGGCCAAGAAGATTTTCAGGGTATAAGGTTTCAAGATTCAAAGCTCCCTTCGTCAGATATTGAGAGCCAGTTTGGTGTAGTGGTTAGGAGCGCGGACTCTGATCTGGGAGTTCCGGGTTTGTTTCTTCACTCCTCCACATGCAGCTGCTGGTGTGACCTTGAGTCAGTCATAAATTCTTTCAGAGCTGTTTTCTCAAGGGCAGTTCTTGGGAGAGCTCTCTTAGCCTTAACTAGATCACAGGGTGTCTGCTGTGGGGAGGGGAAGGGAAAGGAGACTGTAAGCCACTTTGAGACTCTTTCGGGTAGTGATGGGTGGGGTATAAATCCAATCTCCTCCTCCTCCTCCTCTTTTTCTTATACCCCGGAGGTCTTATTGGTCTTAAGGTGCTGCTGGACTTGAATTTTGCTGGTACTTTTGTTACAGAGGTTGACCTTAGGAAACACAAGGTGCACATGTAACATGAAATACCTAGGTTGCCCTGGTGACCTGTGCCAAAAGGTGGATGGAGGCAGGGAAACTGTTGGTTCCCCTGGACCCTTCAGTGGCTTTCCGTACCACTACTCATGATACCCTTCTTGAATGCCTTTCAGGATTGGAACCAGGGGCCAACATTCTGCAGTGATTTCGATCCTACCTGGAGGTGGTGCGAGGGGAGGGGGACCGGTTGATGATAGTTAAGTCTATCTTGCATTTCCAGCAGAACCCAAGGAGTCTGGAAACCCTGATTCAGTGGCGGGAAGCAATTCTGGAATGGATTAGGGTTGCTAAACTCAAGCTTAAACCTGATAAAATGGAGGTTTTATTGGGGGTGGATGGGATGGAAAAACTGACCTGGGTATTGAGTTGTCTCCTGTTCTGGATGGGGTGTCAGTTCTCCAAAGATGCAGGTTCACAGCTTGGGAGTACTGCTGGACCTGGGCCTACTTCTGGATAAATGGGTGGCAGCAGTGGCCCAGAGCATTTTACCAGCTTCAGCTGATAAACTAGCTGTGAACTCCTTTGGATAAAAGAGATGTTGCCACTGTGGTGCATGCCTTAGTAATAGCTAGATTAGATTCCTGGAATGTGCTCTATCTGGCGCTGCCCATGAAGACTCTCCATAAATTACAGTTGAAACAGAATGCTGCAGCAAAAATGTTGACTGGAGCAGGTTCCATCTACACGGGCTTCAAATGTTCTTCTGTTTCCAATTCAAGGTCCTGGTATTGACCTTTAAAGCCCAATGTCTTGGGTACAGAATACCTTAAGGGCCACCTACTCCCATATTAACCTATCTGACCATCTTCAGGGGGCTTTATTCAGGTACCCCTGTCATCTGAAGCCAGACAGGTGGGTACTCAGGAAAGAGCCTTGTCAGCTGTGGCACTAAAACTGTGGCATTCCCTCCCAAGGGAGATGTATCTGTCCCCTTCTATCGTTATTTTCTTAAAGAGGTAAAGGTTTCCCTTGCTCGACTGGGTAAAAACCTTGTTGTTTCATTTGGCATTCCCTTGCTGATCTTCCTTCCAGTCTTCTTGCTATGTTTTTAATTGGTAAGTGGGTGTGTATAAACACACCTTTTTTAAAGCTGGTTTTTAATGTTTAAGTGTTTGCTTCCTTGAGGACCACAACTGGGTGGAAAATCAAAATATTTTTTTTTTTACATAGACCTTTTCTGCACACTTGACTTACTCCTGATTTTCTTGGCAGTCAGTCCACAAACATTGGAACTGGTTTGGGCATAGTTTGTTCTGCATGTCTGCCCTCCCTGTGCATTTTCACAATTGTGGAGTCAGTTTATTTTCTTCTGCATGGGCCTTAAATAATAAGGATCTTCAAGGGAGTATGCCGTTGTCATCAGTTGTGTCACGGTACCCTCCCTTTTAAAAAAGCCATAAAATATTGATATACTGATGTAGTCATAGTTTATGCATGTTCTCTGAATTCCCAGCCTTCTTCTTTAAAAAACCCCCACAAACATTTCTAGTCCTTTCGCTTGCTGAGGTATGTTTACACTAACATTACAACACTATATTGGTATGTTGATATTTTAAAAAATAAAAACTGAAACCAGTCATCTTCAGGGAGGAGGAGGAGGAGAAATGGTTTGTGGATTACAACAGTCCAATCATTGAAAAGTGGGCTACAATTGGTTGGGAGTGGGAGGGACAAAGAAAACCAACAGAAATATTATGCACAAGGAAAAAGCTGACTCAAAATCGGTTTCCAGAAAAAATGGTTTCAAAAGATGCCCCCCTGAATTAAAAAATAATAATTTTAAAAAACAACCCCAAACCCAAAAATGAAGTGGAAAATAACGTTACAAAAAATGCATGTGGAAATCAGGAGATAATCTAAAGCAGTATGGGGCCAGAACAGACGGAATTATTATTATTATTATTGGAAAAGCCCATAAACACACACACTTCTCTCTTTTACTCGGGCTTTGACTCAATTCAAACATTCAATATTTACTCGAACACATGAAGCTGCCTTATACTGCATCAGACTGTTGGTCCATCAAGGTTGCTATCGTCTACTGACTGGAAGCAGCTCTCCAAGGTCTCAAGTAGGGGTCTTTCACATCACCTTCTGCTTGATTATTTTAACTGGAGATGCCAGGGTTTGAACCTGGGACCTTGAGCATGCAAAGTAGATGTTCTACCACTGAGCAGCAGCCCCTCCTCAAAGAAAAGAACTCTTAGTGACAGCACTAAAAACTCCTTCTCTTTATTTGATGCTATACATGGCCCAGTGTAGTGTCTGAACATACTGGCCACACAGGGATCCAGGGAGGCAGCTATACTTTTCCTTGGCTATTCAGCTGTGGTATACAGGCTAGAGATGATAAGGCCGGGGGGGGGGGCGCAGAAACATTCAGAGGGGGAAAAAAGTCCCCCCCCCTCTTTTTCCCAATAGCAAAACTGGAAATTTTGGGGAGTACTGGAAAAAAATTCTATGAAATAGTTTGTCTTTTAGAATAAGTGAAATGCTTTTAAAGACAAGGTGGGCATGCTGTAAACATATACAGCTCGTAAATACAAGGTGCACTGCTGTACCTCGAAGGAAACCTTATCTTCATGAGGACAGCATACAGAGCTTTCATTGCTTCTGTGGCCTTTTTGACCTGACTCTTCTCTTTCGACTGACCTTTTCACCTTTCCCTCAACACCACTATGACCCATATACCCACACAATGGGTATCAAGTAGCTTACTGACTTACTTTGCTGGAAGGAAAAAAGATTTGAAGGCGATGAGGCAGAAACCACACCAAAGTCTCAAAGAAAAAATACAGGTTGCTTACCTGTAATTGGAGATCTTCGAGTGGTCATCTGTGCATTCACACCTCTGGGATTATGTGCGCCTGCGCTGATCCCGATCGGTAACTTCAAAGCCTCAACGGATTTTCGCGCCAACTCCCCGGTCCCGCGCCGACTCCACTGCGCATGACCGGAGAGGGGCACGAGGATCCCGCCAGTTCCTTCTGACCGCTGCAAGCAGCCTCCAAGAAATTACAAGGGAGACCGAAAGCAGAGGGGAAGGAGGGCGGGTGGTGTGAATGCACAGATGACCACTCGAAGATCTCCAATTATAGGTAAGCAACCTGTATATCTTCTTCGTGGTCTCTGTGCATCACACCTCTGGGAGAATAGCGAGCAACAAACACCACATACCTGGAGGTGGGTGCTGAGGTTCTCACACCTGAGCTGACTGTAAAACCGCACGGCCCACCACCGAACGCTGGTGGGCACGGACGTCCAGAGCATAATGTCTCACAAACGTGTGAGGGGACGACCAAGTAGCAGCATTACAAATGTCTCCCAGGGGAATGCCTTTGAGGAATGCCGTAGAAGCAGCCACGGCTCGAGTGGAATGAGCCCACAGGGACGCCGGTAAAGGCCTTTTGGCCAGGAGGTAGGCAAGCTTAATCGTCTCTACTATCCATTTAGAAAGTCTCTGAGACGACAACTTTTGTCCCAGTTTGGGCAAGGCATAAGCGACGAAAAGAGCTGGGGATTTGCGAAACGGCTTTGTCCGGTGCAAATAAAAAGAGAGAGCTCTCTTGATGTCAAGCGAGTGTAAGCCACGTTGTGTCGAGTCCTGGGGTTCAGGAAAGTATACCGGCAACGTAATGTCCGCTTTAATGTGGAAGTCCGATACCACCTTGGGCAGAAACGTGACATCAGGAGCCAGAGTGACGGCCTCCTGATGAAAAATGAGATACGGTGGGTCACAGCGGACCGCTGACAGTTCGCTCACTCTTCTTACTGAAGTCAGAGCCACAAGAAAAGCTACTTTCCATGAGAGTAGCTGTAAGCTACAAGACGCCATTGGTTCGAAGGGTCTTCCCATCAGCTTAGTGAGAACTAAGGGTAGATCCCATGCTGGGACAGGAAGTTTTACTGATGGAAAAAGACGACATAGTCCCTTTAGGAATTGCTTCGTTGTTGGGTGAGAGAAAACAGAGCATCCGTCAACCCTCGGGTGGTTTACCAAAATGGCTGACAGATAAACCCAAACGGACGTATGGCACAGTCCCCGATCCTTGCAGGATAACAGAAAACCAAAAATATCATTGAGAGAGGATGGAATGGAGGGTCTCCCTATCGATTCAAGGAAGGATAAAAACTTTTCCCACTTTACTGCGTAAGAGCGGCGTGTGGATGGTTTGCGAGCATTGAGCAGAACACTAGCGATGCGAGCCTCTATCTCTGAGGTCGTAGAAGCCATGCCGTCAACTTCAGCCTGGGGATGTCGTGGTGGAGCACTTGACCCCCGTGCATCCAGAGTAGGTCGGGGTTCGCTGGTAGATGTATGTAGGTGCCCATAGAAATGCGAAGAAGGGTGGGAAACCAAGGTTGTCTCGGCCACCAGGGAGTGATTAGTATCGCTAGCGGACGTTCCACCAGCAGCTTGTGGACCACTTTCAGTATCAAGGGAATCGGGGGGAACAGGTAGACATGCAGCCCCGTCCAGAGGAGGAGGAGGCCGTCTCCTAAGGACATCGGATCCGCCGTTCTGGAGCAAAACAGAGGGCATTTCTTGTTCTGTCTGGAGGCAAACACGTCCACAGATGGTTGACCCCAATGGCTGAAGACCTGGTTCAGGTAGAGGGGATTGAGTTCCCATTCGTGCAGAGACGCTCTGCCCCTGCTCAAAAAATCGGCCTGCGTATTGAGCTGGCCCGGAAGGTGATTCGCCACCAGATAGATGTCCCATAATTGGCATTCCGTCCAGAGTTGTAGCACCAGGCGGCAAAGACTGCGGGAGACTGTCCCCCCCTGTCGGTTGATGTAGTACATGGTGGTTGTGTTGTCCGTGAGGACAGCCACCGTCTTTCCCGACAGGTGGTGGAAAGATCTCACAGCGTATAGGACTGCCAAGAGCTCCAGGAAATTGATGTGGTTGTGAGCTACTGATGAGTCCCATCTGTCCCCTATGCACAGGTCCTTGAGGTGGGCTCCCCAGCCCCATAGAGAGGCGTCTGTTGTTATGGTTACTGACGGGGGAGGGCGACAAAAGGGGGCGCCGGTCTGCAGATTTTGTGGTGCATGCCACCAGTCCAGGGCCTGTAGCGCTGGGTCCGAAAGATTGAATCTTTTGGAGAGGGGATGTAGACTGGGCCGGAAGCGGCGGAGAAACCAGAGTTGCAGATGTCTCATGCGAAGTTTCGCAAAGGGGAGAACCATAGTGGTTGAGGCCATAAGGCCTAAGAGACGGAGCAACTGTTTTGCTGTTGCTACTCGGGTTCCCTTCAGAGTCTCGATGAGGGAAGTGATATCCGCTATCCTGCTGGGAGGTAGGAAGGCCTTGCACTGTACAGAGTCAAGGATAGCTCCGATAAATTGTACTCGTCTGGAGGGGATGAGCATGGACTTTTTTAGGTTGATTGTCAGACTTAGGGTCTCCAGAGTGAGTAATGTAATCGCAACATGATCCTGGAGATCCCTTGGAGAGGGTGCGATCAGAAGCCAATCGTCGAGGTAAGGGTGAAGATGAACACCCTGCAGACGCAGGTGGGCTGCCACTACTGCCATCAATTTTGTGAAGACGCGTGGTGCTGTTGACAAACCAAAGGGGAGGGCCTTGTATTGGAAGTGGTGGGTACCAATAGCAAAACGAAGGAAGGGTCTGTGAGAGGGATGAATAGTTACATGAAAGTATGCATCCTTCAGGTCTAGTGTGACCATCCAGGCTCCTGCCTCTATCAGTGGAAGGATGATCTGGAGGGTCGTCATCCGGAATGTTTTGTAGATGATGAATGCATTGAGGTTCCGAAGATCTAGGATGGGTCGGAGCCCTCCATCCCTCTTTGGTACTGTGAAGTATCGGGAGTAGAACCCCTGCTGGAGGAGGGAGGTGGGTACCGGTTCTATTGCATCCTTGGCTAACAGAGCTTCGACTTCGGTGACTAGGGTGTCGGATGGGGGGGTGACGACAAAGTAAGACCTTGTTGGAATCTCGAGAAATTCTATTCTGTATCCCTCTGCAATGACTGAGAGGGCCCATTTGTCCAAGGTGATGTGACGCCATGCTGTTAGATAAGGTGATAGACGAGTAGGAAGGTCGGAGTGTGGGTAGGAGTCAAAAACTCTGTTTGCTTGGCTTAGGAGGTTTCGACTTAGGGGCTGATGAGGCCGGGAAGCGAGGCTTATGGCTATACGGCTTCTGCTGGTATGCCGGTGGGGATCTCTGCCATTGGGGTTCGGAGGGAGATCATTGCGTTTGCTTCTTCGGCCATGACCTTTGCCACATTCTTTGTTTTTGTGGTTTAGGTTGCGAGACTCCCAGGCTGCGGGATGTCTTCATGCTCTTATCCAATTCATGGAGTACGGTATCTATTGTAGAACTGAAGAGTCCGTCTCCATCAAAAGGAAGATCCTCAATCAAGTTCTTAGTGTCCTGAGGGAGAGAGGTTGACTGGAGCCAGGCGTGGCATCTGATGGACACTGCTGATGTGAGCGTCTTGGATGTCACCTCGGCGGAGTGCTTGGAGGCTGAGAGCTGATGTTTTGTCAGGGTCATGCCCTCCTTTTGAATCTTTCTAGCCGCTCGCAGTTTGTCTTCTGGGAGGTGAGCTATGAGAGCCGTCATCTGCTCCCAGAGCGAGTACTGGTACCTGCTCATGCAGGCGGTGTAGTTTGCAATTTTTAATCCTATTGCACCTGCCAAATAAACACGCCTTCCAAAAGCATCTAGTTTCCGTCCTTCTTTGTCGAGTGGGGAGGTGTGGCCGCTACGACCCTTGGTAGAAGGGGTTACCACCACCGAATTCGGTTTGGGGTGGACAAAAAGAAACTCCGCCCCTGGTTCCTGGATTTTATACATATGATCCAGACGTTTACTTGAGATAGGGGTGGAAGAGGGGTGAGGCCAGGATTCCTTGGCTGTACTCATCAATACCGATATGAGTGGAAGTGCCACTGCCGGGGAGGTATCCATCTGAACTATGTCGAAGATGGAGTCCGTGGCTGTCGGTGTCGGTTGGGCTGTGGCCAGTGCCAGTGAGTGTGCCATTCTTTTAATTAATTCTCCATAGGTCTTCACATCCTCAGAGGGAGAAATTGGTAGGTCGTCAGTGACCGGTTTATCGGGAGATGGGTGCGGGACCGACTCGTCTTCCGAGTCAGATGAAGCAGGAGACGCCGGTGCCGAGTGGTTCGATGGCGATAGGGGAGTCGGGCTCAACGGCTCTTGGGGGATAGGCAGGTTCTGGGGTTCGACCTCGAGTGGTGTTCGTTCCCGCGTGGTCGGTGCCGGTAGTGGCGTCGGGGCCGAAGGGGGGTCCCGGTATCGAGAAACTCTAGATGATGTGGATTGTCGATCCCATTCGGCGGCGTACCATTGGGGTGGCGGAGGGTAAGACCCGTAGAGGTAGCGCCATTGTTGTACGTCCCACGGTACCGAGGGAGCTGGGGAACATGGAGCTCTGTCCTTCCTCGGCCTCGGTGGTGGGTCGACTCCGGCGTCGGGACTATCTCTGGGGACCTGTGTAAGGTCGATATCGAGGTCGGAGTCCATCAGAGTGATGGGCCGTGGCATCGGTGAGAGGGATTTATCCCGAGATCGCTCGCGGCCATGAGGGTCAAGCCGTTTGGGCCCATGCTGGGCTGTGTCAGGCGCTATCTGCATCGACGAAGCACTGGATGACTTTTTGTGCTTAGGCTTGCCCTTCTCCTCCTTGCCCTCTCTGCGTTTCTTAGCAGGGGTATCGGGCAAGGGGAGAGGTCTCTTCGATGCCGATTTCCTATCGGTACCGATGGTGCTCTTGGCTGGTGACGGTATCGGACCTGTCGGCATCGGTGGCGGTGAAGTCGGGACTTCGGAAGAGGACATTCTTGGTGACAAGGCCGATTCCAGTAAAGCCACGCGGAGCCTTGCTGCACGATTTTTTCGAGTCTGCTTCGAGAAGGCTGCGCAGCTCGAGCAAGAGTCCACCCGGTGTGACTCACCTAGGCAGAGGAGGCACAGGGAGTGCTTGTTAAAAGAAGGGTGAAGTAAACTACCGACCGGAGCAAGAGAAGAAAGATCCTCACGACGCGGCGGTCAGAAGAGAACTGGCGGGATCCTCGTGCCCCTCCCCGGTCATGCGCAGTGGAGTCGGCGCGGGACCGGGGAGTTGGCGCGAAAATCCATTGAGGCTTTGAAGTTACCGATCGGGATCGGTGCAGGCGCACATAATCCCAGAGGTGTGATGCACAGAGACCACTCGAAGATCTGAAAGTTTCATTGAGAACTCTCTAACCAACAACTACAGAATGAAGAAGGTTGCATCTAGCTGGAACTACGGCCGAGGACAGATTTGTATTCTGCTGCGCCTCCGTAGCGCAGCAGAATAAGGCGGGGGAAATTGCCCCCACCGCGTGGTGTTTGCACGCCGCCGGAAGGAAGCCGCCCACAGCGTTCAGACTGCGGGCGGCTTCCTATGGCGGCGTGCGAACACCATGCGGCTCCCCCTCCCGGCGCGCGGCGCCGGACGCGATGCGTTTGGGCCGCCTCCTCGGGGCAGAGCGGCCCAGACTGCCAGTCTGTCCTCGGCCTACATCTAGCTGTGCAGATATTATTGACCCTTTGTGTGAGCCAGTTTGTTGTGGTGGTTAAGAGCGCAGACTTTAATCTGGGAGAACTGGGTTTGATTCCTCACTCCTCCACATGCAGCTGCTGGGGTGATCTTGAGTCAGTCACAAGTTCTCTGAGATTCCTTCGGGTAGTGAAGGGTGGGGTATAAATCCAACTTCTTCTTTTTTCCTGACCAAATAATATATTTTATGTAATTTAACACAAAGCTTGTGTTTTCTGTTTAACTTGTGTCTTCTATCTACTTTTCACATAGCAAAAATTAACGTATATGGGATGAGGTAGCATAGAATACAACAGCTTTTACTTTTCTCTTAAGCATTGGGTGTATTTGCAATTTTGCTTGCAGAAAACGAAGTCATTTATAACATTTAAATTCCATAAATATCTCAAATATTGTAATTCTATATGCTAAGTTATAAATTATGCATTTTCTCTTGTTAAAGCAGTGTTTGATAGGACAGCATGCATTGCATGTATTCCCCCCCCCCCCCCAATGGGAACTGCCCCCACTTTCCCCTCCTGTGGTTTCAACATTTCTGGAAATTTTACATCTCTAGTACAGGCACATGTCACATGAAAAGATTCAAACATTCCCTCAACTTCATGGAACCACTTTTCTTTTTTTAAACTAACAACAATGTGGATTCAAATGCATTTGCACTGCATTCCAAAGTATTGTTTTTATACAGTTGTACAGTTAAAGCTATTTACATGTTTTTTTTAAAATGGCTGGGCTTACAAAGAGGGGGGGGGAATCTTGTGACATACAAACTCTTTTGACAAATAGATGTCATAAAAATCCTAATGAAATTATCCTTGGCTTCACACATTATTGCTCTATTAACAGCTGAAGTGACTCAGAGCTGTTTCACATCCCACAAATTTCTGGTAAGTATAGCTTGAAGCTTTGGCACAGCAGGTGCGAACAGTGAAATAACAGGCCACGTAACCACTCCTTTTATGGCTCTCTGTGTTTGTGTGTGGGTCTGTGTGAAGGAGAATGTTGCCAAGAAGAAGGTATGAGATTTCTGTGAGGAAACTGGCTGCCCCCAAAATAAGGCCGTTGAACATGTTTTAAAAAGGCAACTCTCCACCCCAGAGTGGTGCCGTCTTCAAACAAATAATTAATTAGTTCCAGAGGGTAGCCGTGTTGGTCAGCAGTAGAAGAGCTAGATGTGAGTTCAGTAGCACCATAAGAGACAAACAAGACTTTTGGGGTTCAAGCCTTCGGAGGTCAGTGTGCTCGAAATTCAACCATTGGTATCTAAAGGGAACACTGACTCTCAAAAGTGTATACCCTAAAAATCTTGTTGGTCGCTAACGTGCTACTGTACTCGAATCTACATATTTATTTATTTACTGTACTGATAATATGCCATGCTTGCTGAGACTCGAAGTGGATTACAAAACTTAGAACAATGCAATAGGAACAGTACAAGACACACAATAAACAGTGTAATAAAACTAGATTACAAAATTAGAAAACAATGCAGTAAGAATTAGCCCCTGGAATAACATATTGCACTTTGGGATATTTAGTATCTATTTAAACATTTCTGTCTCTCTTGCTTCTCCGCATCCCATAAAAGGGAGATTCAAGGTAGCGAAAGGAAAGAGTTTGCCCCATCAGGGGCCTTTTACTGGAGTAACTGACAAATGCCAGAGCAGACAAAGTCACCAAGCTCAGACTGAAGATTGAGTGGCCTGTCAATGACCATCTCCTGAGCTCACCACTCAGATGAGAAATGAACCAGCCACCTTGAGGCCTGACCCGCACCTTTATGGGAACTAATACAATATGAGAGGTTGTCGTGATGCACTCCTCCCATCAGCTGAAGCATTAATGTTGCCCCAGACACATTGGGATGACCTGGGAAGAAATAGGGCTGGAACCTTTTTCTGCTGCATCTGCAATATTACATGTTTAAATGGCCCCTTACTGGGGGAGGACGACAACGACAGAGAATCTCCCTGCCAGGCAAAAAGCTTCAGGAAAGCCATGGCATGACCATTTTATTCTTCTATGCACCACCACCAAATAAATGGGCTTGTACTGAATAATCACCCTCATCTGTATGGTCCAGGCTAGTCAGTCTTTTCAGATCTCAGAAACTATGCCGGGCCGGCCCTGGTTATTACTTGGATGGAAGACTTGTGAGGAAGTGCAGGACTGCTGTGCAGAGCCTGGCAATGGCAAACCACCTCTCTTAGGGTGCGATCACACCAACGTTTACTGCGGGCTTCGCGGCTGTTCCCCTTTCGCAATTAAAGGGGCTGACCAGACAGCCGCATTTGCCTCCCGTCTCGAAGCCGCCGCCCCCCCCCCCCACATTCGAGCCCGCCTTTCAAACCACCAGCAAAAACAAGTACCTTCCGTTTGAGCCATCGCGCTTGAAAGAGCAGCACGGGAGACCCGGGTTTAAATGCCCGTGTGATCGCACCCAGAGTCTCTCGCCTTGAAACCCTCCTATGTATCACCATAAAATGCCTGCAACTTGCTGGCACTGTGCGCACAGACAGAGACCAATCAAGGTTAATACAAGATGAGGGACAAAATGTACAAAAGACAAGAATGACTTGAGAGTTCAGGCTTGCAGTCCTGGTTGGCAATCGTTATTAGCACAACTTAAAAATCCAGTCTTCCTCAAAGTTCTCAACCAACAAAACAAAATATAAGAGTAGGGGGGGAAAGCACAAATAGTGCTCCTCTCTTTCAGTGCCCTTTTCTTTCAGTGCATGAATTTTCACACATACTTTGAATTCCTCAGGCCTGCTGAAATGTCTCTCAATTCCCTTCAGGCTCAGCAGTTACATCCAATCCTGGTATTTCAGGTATTTCAATGACTTAAAACTCTTAATCCTTTTAAGTAGCCGAAAGGCGGAAAAGAAGGAATACAGCTTCAGAGAATGCAGCTACTTTGGGACAATTATTAACTGCCTTAGGAATAACTCCATACAAAGGGGCCTCAAGAGTAATGAGTGATTTAAAAAAAATATCCATGCCCTGGAGGAATACTTTTTGCAAGATAGCAGAACACCTGTTCCATTACTGTGGAATTCAAACCTGGGAGAAACTCACAAGGAAGCTATAATCCAGTTACCCTCACATATGCAGTTTTCTACTGTAACTTAATTTTAGTTATTAATATCAACTTCAAAAGTACTGGGACATAACTAGAAAAGAATGGTGCTTTAGTATGCACCATTTTAAAGGTGTTTTTTTAAAAAAAAAAATGGGTTCATATAATGCTATTAGTAACCTGTAGACTTTGGCTCAGATCCACTGGAGTTCTTCGGCAGCCTCAAGAATTTCTGCCCTTAGAGAGCAGCTTTGTTCTCTCTTCTCTCCTGAAGCAGCCCCAA
This sequence comes from Lepidodactylus listeri, assembly GCA_029233225.1. Lineage (NCBI taxonomy): Eukaryota > Metazoa > Chordata > Lepidosauria > Squamata > Gekkonidae > Lepidodactylus > Lepidodactylus listeri. The sequence goes on from JARCFY010000005.1 coordinate 29,406,193, forward strand.
AAGCCCCCCCCCCCATCCCATTCCTAGAGCACCTGTCCCCCAGGAACAGGATATTGGGGGTATTTCAGGGAGGGAGAGAGGAAGAAGATGAGGAAGTTGCACTCTATGGGTGGAAATCCTTGCACCTTCAAATCCCCCATGTTTATTACCAATGGCACCATTAAACAATACATAATTTGTCAGAGATAACAACAGTTTGTTCTTCTGCACTGCCACAAATGGGGCTTCTGAAAAATGGAGAGAATGTAGATTTCAATGGCTTTGCATGCCCAGGTACTGGCTACTTGACAGAATACAGCTTTAGAATACAGCTGGCAACTGCTCAATGCCCGTGGACATCTGGAGTTCCTACCACCTTCCAGACAAAGACCAGGACTGAATGAATTGAAAAACCCTACATAGAGTGATTCCCTTGTAGAATGATTTCAGGACCTGTTCAGTTAGACAGAAAGAAATGTATCTGTTTGCATAGTACAAAATAAAAACAATACCTACTTTGTTTATTTCTATCAAGCCATAATTTGTTCACTATAGCTGTTACATTAGAATCCTCACAGTGTAATATTTTAATGCACTTTCCAACTATCTCTGCATTAGCTCTAAATTTCTAATCTGAAGCCTCTTTTTCTTCTTCTCAATGCTGGAAAGATACTGAGGTATTAAATAAACAGTATAGCCTTTGAAGCCATAACGAATTCAGCTCGGCATTCCATATGACTGAAAAAGCTTTGCTTGGTGTTTTGCTTGAGTAATTATTAAAGCTGACTCAAAGCTAAGTTAAAGAGTGAGGTAATCGCAAACACCAAAAAGTCATTAACCCCATGGGTGCTGAAGAGGTGCACATTATGGTTTGCTGTAAGCTTAGAGACAGCTAATTACACTGCAGTATATGAGGGGAGAAGGGATCATGCAAGTGAGCTAGAAACATCTAAAACGGGAGTCAAACATAGCCCAGGCAAGCCCAATCTCACCAGATCTTGGAAGCTAAGTAGGGTCGACTGTGGTTAGTACTTGGATGGAGACTTCCTTGGAGTACCAAGTTGGGAGGGCAGAGGCAGGCTTTATTCAGCCACCTCTCTGAATATCCTCCAAGCCCCCAGTAGGGGTCAGTCACTAAAAGTCAACATGACTTCCAGGTGCAGACACACCCTCAAAATACCGAATCCCCACCCTCCACCCCGGCTCCAAACATACAGCCAGCAGGCCAGAACTGGCCTATCCAGGGCTATTATCTAGCCCACAAGCAACTGGTCATTACCTTTATTGGCAGACTAGCCTGGTACCCGTGCTTCGCTACAGTATTTAGGTTCTGTAAATCCAGTTATAATACTGATGATGTGAAGTTTGAAATGTAACATTTGTTGTAGGAACTCTAATGGAAAAGATGTAAAAAATGAAGTGAGACATACGGACTGTTTTTTTCCCTCTCTACCGAAGGACTTCTCTGTAGACCACACTGGTGGTTCTGCCCTCAGGTGCTAGGATCACCAGGCTGCTTGGTGAGCTCACTCTGAAGTAGGCCACATAGAACTGTCCATTTAAGAAGCAGTCGTCTGTTAAGTCAGCTTCTGCCACTTTCCACAAAAGTGATGGTCTTTCTACTGGTGTTCCTGGATTGTTTTGCTCATATGGAGACTGTGATGTTCTGAGCGCCTCAGGGTGATCTTGCTGGTACTTGGCCTGAGCAGATCAGTGCCCCTCAGGAGTACTATGTGCAAATGTCTTTGCTTCATTCCTTAAGTTGCCTCCTCCTTTTAGCGTTAAAGTACCCTGGCCCTGCTCCGAAACCTGACAGACACCTGCCTGTCTGGTGTGTGTGGGGATTATGTTTAAAGAAGGCTGGGCCAGCAGCAGGGCTAAAGCAATCCTGCTGAGCAAACCTCCCCGGTGGCTGTAGGCATCCCACCTCCTCTCCTACACCTGGCAGGCAGCTGCCTGTCCAGTGTAGGAGGGGGAGGAGTATTAGAAGCCACTGTGGAGGTGGGGCCAGCAGGATCACTAAGGAGTTACTGCTGGGGCGGGCTCCCTCGTGGTTTTAAGCACCCTGCAACCACTGCTGCACCTGACAGACAACTGCCTGTTAGGTGTAGGAGGTGAGGGGGAGTGTGTTGGAAGCCATTGAAGAGGCTGGGCCAGCAGCTTCACTGCATTTCACAGGTGGTTGTTGGCCATTCCTGATTTCCTCAACTGCGGTTAGCTCTCTGCAGTCTCCCGTAACTGTTTTTTTTACCTCAGAATGCTGAGCTCTGCAGCTGACCAATCAGAAATTGGGAGGTGCAAGGAGGCAGCTACATAGGAATCAATGGGGGGAGCATATTTCCCCCCTTTTGACCCACTTAGGGGTTGAATTTCTAAAAATCCCTTTTTAGTGAGCACCTATGGCATGGTAGGAGAGCTCTCCCTGAATTTGGTGTTTCTAGGTCCAGCAGTTTGGCCTGGCTGTTGATTTTACGGTGAGGGGACTTTCTTTTATATAAATAGATGATAAAGGCTGTGCTTTTACATCTTTGGACAGCGCTGGCTTTTTGGCTTGGAAACGGAGATGAGCACTGCCCCCTAGAGTCGAATTCGACTGGCTTTCAAGGAAGGGAAACCTTTACCTTTACCTTTATACTGTACCAGAGCTAATGCATAGTGGATGGTAGAAGAGGGAGGGTGAGCTTCAGGGAGATACTTTAAGGACATACAGTAAGAGTGTTCAAGTTTTAAGCATGTTTGTATTTTGAGCCAAAAAATAATATTGTTAATTGGGTTTGCCTGTGTCCTTTTATGAAGTTTATATCTCCCATATCTGACATGACATTTTATGGCATACATGGCCTGGCCCGACAAAGGGACATTTATGTCAGATCTGGCCCTCGTAACAAATGAGTTTGACTCTTCTAATTTAAAAAGTATTTTACTGCTTGACATTTTTTCTTCCTGAAACGCATTACAGAAATACAAAATACATTTGTGTGTGTGTGTGTACCTGTCTTCCCAGTTGCATTTTGTCTCTTGAAGCCCTGAGCTTCATGTTCTTCCCAGTTCCAAAGGCCACTATTTCAGTGATTTGGATTGGAGAGGGAAGTTGATTTACATTTCACAACTAGTACTTCCAAGGCTTACTTCATGTGGAAGCAGCAGAAAATCCCCGCATGGGCTCTTTCTCCGTGATGCATAAAGGACTGCTGTGTGTCAATCCATATGAGATCCGATCAAACTTAACTACAACTTAAATCACCTTGGCATTACATACTTGAAAGAAATAGTCTCTGTCCTGATGTGGACAAACTGTTTTTTAATTATGATTTATTTACTTCATTTGTACCCTGTCTTTCTCCCCAAAGCAGCTTACATCATTCTCCTCTCTTCCCTTTTATCTTCACAACAACCCTGTGAGCTAAAGTAGGCTGAAAGCATGGGGCCCAAGGTCACCTAGAAAGCTTCCATTGAAGACTGGGGATTCAAACCTGGGTCTCCTGACATTCTCACCACTATACCACGCTGGCTCTTAGGGTTTTCCCTCTCTATCCTTCCTTATATGTAGCTCAGAATCTGTCTATTCCTGATTGCTGATGAACCAGTTTGTTGCAATGATGAAGCAGCAAACTGTGGAATCTGACATGGTAACTGGATGTGTTGTCCAGCATTTCAGTGTCTTGGAATAAGAGACTGTGTCCTGTTTGAATTAGGCTATGTTCAGCCTCTGCTGATTTTTCAGGCTGGCCAAGTCTGCAGTCTTTCATGTTCTTTTATTCTTTTCTGGATGCTACGTTGTATGGTCCCAACGTAAACCTGTTCACAACTGCAGGGTATGCAGTATATTCCTGCAGACGTGAAGGAGTCTCCTCTTATTCCAAGACACTGAAATGCTGGACAACACATCCAATTACCATGTCAGATTACACAGGGAAGCCATTGAAATTCATAAACACAATTTCAACAGGAAAGAAGACAGTTTAAAAATAAATAGAGCATGGTTTCCAGTCCAGAAAAACACAAAATGCTTTTCATCTTACAACAGCACTACAGATAAGATTAGAATTTCAATAGCCAATCCATATGCAAAAGAACCTCCTCAGGAAAGTTCCTCCATTAGCATGTCACAGCCTGGGAAACTCCTACAAGATAATGACTCAGCCCTACCCCACCTTCCTGAGTAGATATAAATTACCTGCCTACCATTTTCCTTTTCACATTGACACAGAGAGTACTCCATCTTTCTGTGTTATACATCTGAACAGGGCTCATTTCGTAGCAGGAGCTCCTTTGCATATTAGGCCACACACCCCTAATGTAGCCAATCCTCTAAGAGCTTACAGAGCTCTTCTTACAGGGGCTACTGTAAGCTCTTGGAGGACTGGCTACATCAGAGTGTGTGTGGCCTAATATGCAAAGGAGCTCCTGCTACGAAATGAGCTTTGCATCTGAGGATGCCAGTCACAGCTGCTGGAGAAACGTCAGGTACTACAATGCCAAGACCACGGCCATACAGCCCGGAAAACCTACAACAACTAATGAACTCCAGCCATGAAAGCCTCCGACAACGTGTTGTTTGTTCTCTTGCTTAAAAACCCAGTATTCAAAACATAGATTAAATCTAGGCTTACAGGCAAGGGAACAAGCCACAAGGTGTCATGATAAAAAACAACAACAACAGACACAATGACAAATAGCAGTCTTCACCCAGGAAGTCTTCAGTCTCTGAACTGCATGTAAGTGGCAGAGGGAAAGGAAGTACACCAGATTCAGGGACAAAGCACAGTTATGTCCATATGGCTTTTTCCATACCTTGTTGAATATTGTGCTATCACTGTAGCACTGCAATCATTTGCAAGAAGAGAAGAGGAAGGGATTGGATTTATATCCTGCCCTTTACTACCCAAGGGATTCTCAGAGCAGCTTACAAACTCCTTTCCTTTCCCTTCCCCTCCTCTCCCCACAACAGACACCCTGTGAGGTACGTGGGGCTGAGAGAGCTCTGACAGAAACTGCTCTTTTTCAAGAACAGCTGTGCCAGAACTACGGCTTGCCCAAGGTCATCCAGCAGGTGCAAGTGGAGGAGTGGGGACTCAAACCTGGTTCTTCCAGATTAGAGTCCATGCACTTAACCACTACACCAAACTGGCTCTCACACCAAACTGGTGGACAATCCAGCTGTGAATGATTGCTATAACACAACAATGGCACATTATCCAAAGATGCACAGATGCAGCCTATGCTTGAATACAACCAGAGGACACTATATAAATAGGTGAGTTTTTTATAGTGCACATCCATGCTTTCTGCTAACTTTTGAAGGATTTTAACCTTAAATCTTTACATCTGCACAAATTTTCAAAGCACAAAATAATATTTTTGTTTCCGCTTCTCGTATTAAAGTATATGACTTCAACTATTTCAATCCCAATCATAACTAGGTTTTACTCAGCAGGCCCTTTGACAGCAGTGGAATTCATGTCCAAATAAGTATGTTCAGGATTGCAGCCTTATGATGGATAAATCACTGTTAAGAACCTTTGCAGAAGCTTGCTGCAGAAGTCCAGAGCACTTTTCAAGCTCCTAAAGGATTCTTTTATTACCAAGAAGAGTAGATTTACAGTAAAAAAAACCCCTCAGATATATTTCAGTATCCCTTTTTAAAAGAAAGAAAGAAAGAAATTCATCTCAAGTCTTGTGGATAGATATAAAAATACAATATAAAGGTATTCTCCCACTTTCAGTGTTATCTGTTGTCAGGAAATTTACAACTAAATCATAAGCAAAAGAATAATATATTTCAAATAATTCCTTAGGTACAGAATTCCTTGAAAAGTCAAAACTGACGCTTGTTTCATCAATCATTCTTTTTTTATGTTTGTGGAAACTCTAGCCTCTGGCAAAGACAAAAAAGCATGACTAAGTATGGGCAAGTATGCATAACAAGATGTAATATGTCATTTGGGTAAGACTGGTGTAATTATTTTGGTCTCCAAAGTGACTGGGCCAGTGACTAATGTTTCCTGCATTTAGGAAAGGATAATGTATAAGTATGCACAAGGAGAGGAGGAGGCAGGGAACTCATATTTAATGTTAATTGTCCACTTAAAGGCCCCTTGCCTAATTTGAAGTGACACCACGCACAGTACTGCCACATACATTACACCAACCCACAAGCCAGCCATAATAGAGCCCAACAATTTAGTGGTTCTATGCATGCAAAATGACTGTAAAGCTGTGGACATGTGATGCAACTTGGTGCCAGACCAGGAGTTTTGTATGCAGAATGATCCAAGTTCAATCTTTGGGATGCTCGTTTAAGTGATCTCAGGTGGCAGGTGTTGGGAAAGGCCTTTCTCTGCCCAAGAAGCAGCTGCCAGCCAGAGAAGAGAGGCGTCAGCTACAATGGTCAATATCCTAGCTCAATATAAGGCGGCTTTAAATGTACAGACAAAGCTCAGTGCTGTATTAAAGGGTTTGTAGAGGCGATGATTTCTCTCTGTTGGTTATGTATATTGTCACACAAGTCTCACTCACGCAAGAACCTAATTACAGTAACCCTGTCATGTGAAGGGGTCACTGTATTCTTACTATTTATGTCTCCATTTATACATTACTTTTTTGTATGACCAAATGTACCTCAAGGAGGTAACAATATTTGAAGTAACAATACATCAACACTGATTAAAAACAATCAATGGACCACATGGCCAGCAGGACACAATGTAAACCAGCACTATGAACTTCAAAATGCCTCCCTTAACTGCTCTTATAAGGGACCAACTGAATGGCCCTGGTTGGCTTCCCTCAGCAAGGAATATCACAAAAGACAACCCACCATGAAGAAGGCACTCTTTTTAGCACAACACAACCTCCTGTTAATGCAGTTCCCCTCCTTCAGATGGCACCTGGAGATCGCCCACTATTACAATTGATCTCCAGACAAACAAGATCAGCTCCCCTGGAGAAAATGGTTGCTGAGATCCCTCCCCTCCCCAGGCTCCACTACCAAAATCTCCAGGTATTTCCCAACCCAGAGCTGGCAAAACTGTTCCATTAAGAATGGTGGCACCCACAACTCAGCCTTCAAGTTCTTCAAGAGGTTCATATGAGCCCCACAGAGTACTTCAAAGAGTCACAGTCAACCTGTGTCAATGTACAGACAACAGGAACAGGGTGGAATTGGTGGAGATAGAGGGGTCCTGGATCCATGGGCGCATTCTCATCCATTTTGTACAAAAGAGCATTTTGTTGTTGTAACATAAGTCAGTATTATCTTTTAACCCACTTCTCACTCTGAGCCCTATGGTACTCCTCTCCCAAGAACGAGATTGCACTGCCCTCCAGTTCCACTCATTTAATTTGTGTTATCTTTAAGCAAGGAGGGATGGGGAATGTAAAACCAACACTGTGGTTTGATGTATACAAGGAAAAAACCTTCTCTAAAAACACGAAGAATGGGACTTTTCAAAGGCGATGTTTAAAGTTTTAAGGAAATTAGTGTTTTAGATTCCCCCCCTTAATTTTTCATGTCAAGAGTGCTCAAAGCCATTACGGGCAGGCTGAGCTGTGACCAATCATTGACTAGAAAATTAGTCATAATTTAAAATAGAAATGGTACTTTATGCTCTTAGAAATATGTAAAGTAACATTAATTTTTCTGGGTCAGGGTTGGAACTCGTGGGCTGCATTAATAAGAGAATACAAGAGAACTACACCACAAGCATGCTCCAGAGATACCGCAGGTTTGCTGCATGTTAACAGTTTTACACAAGGAACATGCAACTCAAATAAATAGTAATTTCCATTTTTATTTCTGTCTCTGTCTTGACTCTAATTGGCCCTTCTTGGCAACTACCCCCCCCCCCCATTTCTTATAAGTAATGGCTGAAGGAATTCTGTTTCACTGTATCTGAAGAAGGGTGCTTGGACATGAAAGCTTGTACCTTGAATAAAACTTTGTCTTAAAGGTCCCACTGGACTCAGACTTTGTTCCACTAACCAACAAGTGACAGAACAAAGTTTGAATCCAGTGGGACCTTTAAAACCAACAAAAGTTTTACTCTGGGTATAAACTTTCATGTGCAAGTGAGACACTGCTATACTAGCTACAGTTTATCTCTGTGCCTTCTTTTTAAATCCTGCTCTGTTTATTATAACGGCAGCCTACTGCCTACACTTTCCTCTCACCAACCACCACTGTAGGCCTTTCTCCCTCTTTCATCCTGCTTCATTCTATTGTGGTCTTGTCTCTTTGCTTTCTGAATTTCCCAGAACACAACTCTGCTCTTCGCCTACCACATATCATATCTCCTCCTTTCACTGCTTGTCTCTACAGGACTCCACCATCTCATTTCTTAGTCTGTTGGATGATGACTAAAATGTTTATTTATTTTATTTATAGTCCTTCTTTCTCACTGAGGGGCAGCAGGCATCCAAGATTTTAGGCAAGAACTCCCCCGCCCAATGGCTTCTGACAGAAAACCAAGGAGAGCAAAAGAACCCTCATGGAGGAGAAGGTTCCAGATTTTTCTCAGCCTTTAAAAAAAAAAAAAAAGCTGCAGACAACAAACAGGAATGGAACCTAACTGTAAAGAGTATATCATATGCATATATCAGAAATATTCTTATATAAATACATTCACCTTGTTCTGAGCCCTTTTTTATCCTAATTTTTTCCTTGTTATGAGCTTGTTTGCCACCTCAGATCCAGGGTCACCTCCAGGCTGAGTCCTCCCTTTGCTCTGTCCATTTAGTCCTTTTTCAGCTGCAGCTCCAGTATTGCAAATGTCCTCCCCAAGGAGGTACAGAGGATCCCCATGACCGATCTGAAAGGGCTATTTTTGGGCAGGAACACACAGGAACGGAGTTCTGGCTGGCTTCCAAGTTGGCCATGCCTACAGCCTCCCCCCCCTTGGGTTCTCCAGGCACCTTGCAAGCTGTGGGGTGCCTGGGGAAGCCAAGCTGATCCAGGGAGGGAAGGTAGTTTAAACTGCCTCCCCTCCTCAGGTTCCCCAGGAACCCTGCAAGCCACGGGGCACCTGGGGATGCCAATCCTGGGGTGGAGGTGCACTGTCAGGGGTGTGACCTAATATGCTAATGAGTTTCTGGGGTTGGGTGTGGCCTATTATGCTAATAATTCCTGCTGAGCTTTTTCTACAAACCCCCCCCCTGACCTTTCATAAGAAAAACAAAGCTGTTCATTTCAGGTGGCCATTTTGCAAGGGGGTTATTGTTTTGAGGGACAAGTGTGTGTGTGTGTGTGTGTGTGTAAACTGTCATCAAGTCGCAGCGACCCCAGCAAGGAGCTTTCAAGGCAAGTGAGAAGCAGAAGTGGTCTGCTATTGCCTTCCTCTGCAGAGTCTTCCTTGGTGGTATCCCTCTCAAGCACTGTCTCTGCTGAATTTCCAACATCTCACAAGATCGGGCTATTTCATGCAGCCTTCCCTCCCCAAAATTGTACAACTGCCTTTTTAAAGCCTGTATTTGAACACACACCTGAAGATGCCTTATACCAAATCAAACTACTGGTCCATCAAGGTCAGTATGGTCTATGCAGACTGGCAGTGGCTCCCCAGGGTCCCAAGAAGAGGTCTTTCACATCACCTCCTGCCTGGTCCTTTTAACTGGAGATGCCAGGTATTAAGCCTGGGATCTCCTGCATCCCAAGTAGATGCTCTGCCACTGAGCCACAGCCCCTTCCCTTATTCCTGTTTTCATCATCTGTTATGTGTGATTCAAGGTGGGTTTTTAAAAAAAAAACAGTGCCATGGTCAGTGGAAAAGATGGCATATAAATATTTTAATGAGTATATAAATAAATAAATCGGAGGAGTCTATGTATTGGGGGGAACTGAATTAAAGGTTAAGAAGCACTGGATTAGAAATCTGTCATTAAAACCCCCCAAACTCAAACAAAGCTTCTGCAATTGTATCAGCAGGCTATATGATATCTGTCCCTATTCAGAGACAGGCAACATGCACAGAATTATTTTCATCATAAAGGACCACAAACACATATCTTGAAGGGATCAGTCTGATTCTTCTTACTAGAATTACGTGAGCCACTGAAGTATGAGATACTTATCCAGAGGTTTATCCTAATCCCCCTAAAGCTGTTTTGAATGTCTTGTGCGCAAAAGGAAAGAGGGGGGAAAAGTTGCTACATCAGGCTGACAGTAAATATTTCACCACCGAGTACAACCTGGTTTTATTTTACTCTCTTCTTTCAACACTTTATGCTTCTACATATACATAATTTCCTTAAGGAAAGGCTAGCTTTGGCTCAGAATACACTGAGTTCTTTATTAAACACATTTTTATCCGTATCCGTGTATGGTTGGGGTGTTTTTTTTTGAGCTGTGCTTATTTTGGGAGCTCCTCTTTTGCTGGAGCACAAGTTTATTACAGATTTTAGGGCACTGGGGAGGAGGAAGAGTTACTTGCAGGACTTAACAAAGCTGTAAAATAAGAGCTGCTTCATCTATTTCAGCTGGGAAGCAAAGGCTCCTTCTGTGTGGCAGTCTGTACCCTGGGCAGGAGAGGTGTGAACAGTTCCCATGCATTAATGGTGGAAATGGTCTAATTTCTGTCCCAGTAATGGGGCAACAACAGCTTGCAAGATTATTGCGCTTGCATTCTGGAGGGCTAATATGAGGCACTGAAGTGGTGAGCAAAGGATTCTTTGGGGTTGAGGAAAGGGCATAACTTGAACCCAAGTCCTCTTGCATCTCTTAGCATGCAAATAATGCTGCACTAATGAACAGCATCAACATGGGTAATTTTACACATGTTTAGAAGGCAAGGAGGACACATCTGAGCCAGCTTGTCCTAAATGAAATGCCTCTCCTTACTCCTCTGTCTGCTCACGCCTGCACAAACTAAAGCAGGATCGGGGTACCTATAGCCTCAGTGATCCTCTCCTTACTCAGTTCATTTATTTGTAACTTAGAAACACAAAAGGCCTGTCTTCATAGGCTTGTGTAGACATCTTAAAATGAGACAACAAAATATGACCCATCCTCAGTTTTAGAAACAAGGAGACCAGACTAAGCATGTACTAAAAAGTGCAATAATAAAGCAGGAGCAGTGCTAATGAACTTCTTTTTCACAAGCATACAAATATTCACAGTCAAGTCAGGGAGGGACTGTGGCCGAAAGTGTCTGCTCTGCATGCCCAGGACCCCAGGTTTAGTGCCTGGCATTCCCAGGTAAAAGGACAGGTGATGTGTTGGACCTCTAGCTGAGAGCCAAGAGAAACGCCGCTAGTCACATTGGACACTGCAGGCTTTAATAGACCAATAAGCTGACTCAGTAAAGGGCAGTTTCATACCTTCAGAGCCCAGACTCTGCTGGGGAAAGCCTTTTTTCTTGGCAAACACATCATACTTTCAACTTGAGTCACAAGACAGTGCCGCCATTTTATCTGTGGTGGTTTTGCTACAAGTTTTTTTGAGCAAAGAATCAGGCAGCCACACAGCGTTGGAAACAAAGGCAACAGTTTGGACCACATGGGGCTACTCTGAAACACTCTTTGAAATACATGGACATACACACAGTGATACTGAAGTACACCTTGGTGTCCTTCCCCTTTGTTTTGTTCATTATACATTGAGGTGAATGTAGGCACTGTGTTCTTCTTGGACACTGACTGGGAGGGGCAGACAAATATCTGAGCAATGGTCCAAAAATGCTGAAGCCACAGAGCCTGTCACATTGTACATGCATGCTGCCAAACTGCCACCAGTAAGGCAAATGACCATGCAAAAAAGGAAGGAACCCAAAGTCTATAAATACTTACCTAAAAAACAGGCAGATGTGGCTTGAGTTCTCTCATGCTGATTAGTCAAGACACAAAAACCCTCAATTAGAAATATAATTCAAGACTCACAGGAGGCTGTAACCTGGATAGCCCAGGCAAGCCTGATCTTGTCAGATCCCAGAAGCTAAGCAGGGCTGAGCATTGCAAGTATTTGGAAGGGAGATCTCCAAGAAATATCAGGGCTGGGATGCAGAGCCAGACAATAGCAAGCCACCTCTCTGAAACATCCAAGGCCCACTAAGGGTTGCCAGAAGTCAACCATGACTTTCAGGCGCATGTGCGTGCGCGCACAAACACACACACCACTACCATAAAACAAGAAAAACAAACAAACAAAAAGACTCACCGGAGAATTTTCTCTCAATATCTATATGCACCTCCTCACCCTCAAGAAAAATGCTGATTATATAAAATCCAAATGATTTTCATTTATTAGAAAGGAATTGAACAGAATTGATTCAGTAGATGATGGAATCAGCTCACTAGTGTCCAGAAGTGACAAGAATAGGAAAAATGGGGAAAAAGGAATATCTTCGTATACTCATAATTACCATAATTAAGTCAAACAGTATGCAGTAATTTGTTCTCCATATTCATGCCACTGCATCAAATAGGCTTTTGCTGACAGACTGTCAGAATGAAGACAGACACATAAGCATCCCCTCCAAGATCAAAGGATGTAATGCAATTTTAATCACTAGAGGTCCCTATGACACAGCGATAAAAATACAGAGTTTAAAGCAGTTGGAAAGAAACAAATAGCTGGTAGGCTGCCAGTTTCCTAAGGAAAAACAATTAAGCCTTACTCTGATTTATCCTAGCTTGATAAGCATGTGAGCTTTAATGAGTGAAATTTGAACAACAGGTCTTAGATGTATGTGTTCAGTGAGAACTTTGGCTTTCTTCTCCCATTTAATGCTAAAGAACTCCAACTCCAGCTGAGCATTTTACCCGTATTTAGAACGTTGGCAGTCAACAACCAAAATAAGATTTCTGGCCACCTTTAAAGCTCATCATGTCAAAAGATTTCTGCTTTCTGTGGAATTTAGTTATAATTGAATCGACTGCTAACTATTAGAGAACTGGACTGACCACTGACATGTTAGAGCATTAACACATAAATACATTCTTTGAATTAGTATGCAAATTTGACCTATGGTTTTACTGTGGATAAGTGATAGCCTAACTGGGTGGCATTCTCCTCAAGGCATACAACTGGCAAGTGCCATGCCGTCTAAAAAAACAAAAGCAATGGAAAGCCAACAAAGGGAATAGGTCTGAATCACAAAATCATGGAGTTGGAAGGGACCTTCAGGGTCGTCTAGTGCAACCCCCCTGCACAATGCAGGAAATTTACAAATACTTCCCCCCCCCACCCCAGTGACCCCTGTTCCACGCCCAGATGATGACAAAAATCCTCCAGGATCCCCAGCCAAACTGGCCTGGAGAAAAATGGCTTCCTGACCGCAATTGAACAGAGATGGGGTGGAGAACTTTTTAGGACTTCAGAAGCCACAGAGCTAGGCCAGTTGGCATGCTACATATGGGACTTACAAGATCTGGAGAAGAGGACAGAGGATAATCTGCAGGGGTCATTTCCTGAAGTCCGCCAAGGACCATCAGCACCAAGTGTAAACACAGAAGAGTGCCTGTTGATGCCGCCCGGGTAAGGGTGAGGAAGTGCCATCTTGTATTGCAGTTTTAAAGTGTATACTGTATGTTTTATTATGTAGTTGTTTTTATAGAATTTTATTGTATTATGAACCATGTCGGTAGCCGCCCTGATCCTGCTGTGAGGCAGGGAAGGCGGGATAGAAATCAAATAAATAAATAAATAAATTTCGTAGAAAAAGAGGTGCAGGAGCTCATTAGCATACCTATTAGCATAACTCATTAGCATATGCCACGCCCCCTGACATCATCGGGAGTGTGTCAGAAAGGGAAGAAAAGGGGGGGCATCTTCAAAAGCCTCCCCTTCCCTTCCTCAACTGGCCTGCCAAGGCGGGCCGGGGGGGAGGGGAGAAGCGAGAAGGGCCCCATAGAATACAATGGAAAGATTGTGCCACCGCCATGCAGCTCTACATAGAAGGGGTTTAAACTTTAAACCGCTTCTTGCTTTGCTTTCACCACAGGCCCGCTGGGAGCTGGGGAAGGGGCTTGCAACACTTGTGTCCACTAGTGGTGTGCAAATAAAACATTTTTGGCTTGATTCAGATCGGGCCAAATCAGGCCGCAACTGTTCCAGCTGCAGAATGACCCCTGCATGTCAGTTTCGGCAGTGCAAGCCCATTGGGGAGTCATTCCGCCGGCCGAATGTCAGTTTCAGCCCCGTTATACCTTAAGGGCCATTGAAGTCAATGGCAAAAACTCATAGGGTATATGAGGGGCTGGAGGAGAGGTGGTTTGAGGGAGAGGCTCCAAACTTGCAGGGTAGCTGCTCGGGCCTCTCCCCAAAATACCCGCCATGTTTCAAGAAGATTGGACCATGGGGTCCAATTCTATGGCCCCCCAAACAGGTTGCTCCATCCCATCCATTGTTCTCTATGTTGGGAAAAAATGTTACTTTTTCCCACCATAGAGAACAATGGAGGGAATGGGGGCAACCTTTTTGGGGGTCTGTAGAATTGGACCCCCTGATCCAATCTTCTTGAAACTTGGAGGGTATTTGGGGGAGAGGCTCCAGCAGCTACCCTGTAAGTTTGGAGCCTCTCTCTCAACCCCCCTCCACTCCAGCCCCCTTTTAAGCTGCTGCCAAATTTCGGCAGCAATTCAGCAGCAGGCCGAATCAGATCAGAAAATCTGATCTGGCCCATGGCTTCCCTAGTGCCCACTCCTGGGCTGGTGGAGCACTGCTCGGCCTCGCTCCGGCCCCAAATGACCCCTGATAATATGTATAGTAGGGAAGGAGGAAAAATATTTCAGGCCAACTTTAACTATATTTCTAAAAATGTGTGTCATGCTTTTCTTGTATTCAGTGCATAAAGCAGTCCACAAAAACGCACAGAAAATACAATCATCATTCATAAAATCATGACACTGATTCAGATTCAAAAACCGCAAGCAGAATGCTTAATAATATCAACCCCTGATTATGGTCTTTTGGAATAAACAAATCTTTAAACTCTTCTAGCAGATCTGCAAGAAAGGGGACAATATACTTCTGAGGTATCTATCTACTTATTTATTTGAATTGTCCACATGGGATACAAAGTAAATGGCAAACAAAGCAAAATGGCAACAGTCACCCAGAATGCCATGTACAAAGGCATTAGAGAAGAGAAGAGTGTACACACTTGCAAATCTGGAAAACCTGTCAACAAGACAGATTAGGGAAATGCTTTCTCCTGACATAATCAATGTCTAATACAGTCTTGTAATCTTAACTAACAAAACTTTAAGTTCTATTGCTCCTGTTAGTTGATAAACTCCAGAGGAACAACCATGATTGTAGCAAAAACAACAGAGTCGTATGGCACATAAAGGACCTGACCATCAGATTTATTTCTTTCATGCACAGGTCCTGCCTTGATCGGGAGAAAAAGGTGGGTATGCAAAAATAAACACATTCCAGAACTAGCTGCAAAACGGCTTACACAAAATCAGAATATCAGTACAATTAAAATAACCACTGCTAAAAGACATGACGTATTTTGTTTTTTAAAAAGCAGAAAAAAGATTAAAACTCATCTGCTGCTATAAAGCAGTTAACAGGCAAAACTGATGCATTTTACCATCATTCTAAAAGCCACCAAAAACGGTGACAAAGATACTGTGGGATAAACTTCTGTAAACTAGAACACATATCAGGATAATTCCATACATTTATGAACTAAGGAAGCATCCAAATGGATATAACTTTTTTTTTAAAAAAGGCCTACAGTGGAATCAAAAGGCCAGACAGCACGAGGGACAGCAGTGGGACTGCAGTGTTTCTGTGCAGCCACAAGTATACAAACGATAAGAACAGACTGACCCATTTACAGCTGCAGTCACTTATCTTTCTAGCTATAGTCGCTAGTAAGTGGAAGTAAATATTTCTGTGTGCACCTTTATCTCCTAAAATAGATAAACAGTCTCCTCCGAATACTAGGATTTGTTTAACCATTCAGCCTTAAAAAGGATGGCAGGCATTGGCTCTACTTTAACCAGTCACTTGAACCTGCAGAGGCCACAGACCTCCCGATCTGTATTTGTCGCCATGTACAGAGCTCAGATAAACTAGGTCTTCCAGAGTGTGCTGAAAGCCAAATCATGTCTGTTGGGCAACCTAGCGTCGCAAGGACACACCGCCATATACTGTGGCACTTAAGGGACTGCACCATCAGTACATAAGCAAACCAACTGGTGCATTCTAAACTGTATTTAAGTAACAAAATTGCCAAAATGCCATCATTTCAAGAAGCCATGCACCTGACAGTCATACAGACAGTCGAAAAAAGAGAGCAATGCATGTAGAAGAATTCATAAACTTGCATTCTGGAAGCAGTAGAAAAGAGCAAGACTCCAGTAACACTTTAAAGACTAACAAAACACGTGGTAGGGTATGAGATTTCGTGACTCACTGCTTACTTCTTCAGATACAGCTAGAATGGGAGTCCATCTGTCCTATTTATTGGAAAGTGGAATGATTTCAGATGCCGAATGACATTAGCAGGCAAATGACAATAGTAGATGAATGACAATAGCCGGTGTGGTTGGATTTAGGTGAGATATGCAGAGGGGTAATGGGTGTGGAGAAATCAGCATTGGTAATGAGACGGGAAACCTAGGTCCCGATTCAATCCAGGTGGATGCACTGTATTGAGCTTCATTATTATCTTGATCTTGACACTCTAGAAGTGAAAGAAAATTTATGGCACGACAGTTTTTGACAGACAGGTCCACTGAGCATTTAGACGAACAACTCTAACGAGAGCAGGAAGATGCTCTGCCTATCCAAGGGAACACACATTTAAGGAACCAGTGTTTATAATAGGTTTCTTAGTGGTCTCTCTCCAGCACAGCCTTCAGCACAGACTTTAAAACAATTACAACACTTAAAACAGTCAACTCCGCCACCCCAACAACAACTAGAACCAATCCGGGTGGGTAGCCATGTTGGTCTGAAGCAGCAGAACAAAGTTTGAGTCCAGTGGCACCTTTAAGACCAACAAAGTTTTATTCAAGGTATAAGCTTTCATGTTCAAGCACACTTCTTCAGATACAGTGAAAAGGAAGTACGGACACCGGTCCATACATATAGGTAGAGGGTGGGCAGTAAATTAGCATACTGCACAATGAAGGTGTTTAACAGTTTCAAGGACCAAACAGGAATAACAAGCTTAGTTTATATAATTACCATTTGTTTGTTTTGTTTTAATTGGGGGGAGAACATAGTGAAGGAAATAAATATATCAAAATTGGAGATTGATGGGCAGATGAAATGCTGAGAGTAATTAATTGACACGCTGCTATTACTCTCCATCCATCTCCTCACAAGCATGGAGGTGATCTTACAGCATCTGCTTCTTTGAAGTGGGGCGATTGGCTGTGTAGAGTAGTTATCTCCCCTGTCCCCAGACCAGAGAAATACATTCCAATCTACCATTCAAAATTACATCTCATTCTACTATTCCTCATATTACAATCTACTATTCCAATTTTTTTAAAAATAAATTAAAATAAAATAAAAAGGATGTATGTCCCTTTTGGGGGATTGGTGAGAATACAGATGTAAGGACTTTACTATGTTTTCCCTATATGTATAGGCTGGTAACTTCCATTTCACTGTATCTGAAGAAGTGTTGCGTGCACACAAAAGCTTATATCCTGAATAAAACTGTTGGTCTTAAAGGTGCCACTGGATTCAAGCTTTGTTCTAGAACCAATCCAAACACTTATATGTGCAACAGTGCGGCCAGCATTCTCAGCACTGAACCTAGAGAGAGAGACAAACCCCAAAACGACCTCTGAACTTCCATAAGCAGTGCCCCATGAAGCCAGGCTTGACTTAAACAGTGGCTTTTGCTGGGAGGCTAGAAGAACCACATTTTAGTTGAGAAAACTCAGGCCAAAGAGAATTCTCCATGCAAAGCAACCCCCCCCCCTCCGGTCAGCTGTAGTTCAAAAAGGATTAAGCATGGGTAAGTCTCTGCCCTTGCCTCAGGCATCTTCTGCTGACCAAATGGCTAGTCTTTTGTCTGTCAAATGTACAGGCAGGCACGGACAAAAAGCCTCTGGTCTGTGCTATATTGTCATGAATTAAGTATGTTGCATGTTTCCACCCCCCCCTCCTGTTTCACCCATGTCAGGAAGTATCTTTGGAATAATCCTCTCATCCCTGTCTCCATATATTTGTCTAAGATATCTGCATTCTTACACCTATGCCAGGCCCATGGAGGTAAACATTAACTCTCCATGTATAGTGAAATGGACACCCATTCAGGATCATTCTGCCACACATTAAGAAACACCACTTCTTTTGTCTGGCACCAGGGAAACACCAGACCACTCTATTGTTCCACAATGGACACCCCCAGCACAGTCATCCAACACCTGGCTTCTATTGTTAAAGCCTGACTCTGCCCCCACTGGAAGCTCATTGGCCACATCTAGGTCTTGCCCATTCTGATGCCATGCACCCCTGGGACTCATCATTGGTCCAGGTGATCTATTGTTCTCACCTGAGACCAGCCCCCAAGACCTTCCATTGGTCTGCATTGTTTTCCGTGACCACATGGTTTTAGACCGTGTGCTTCTGCCCTGATGCCAACTGGCAGTCCACCCCTAAACCCTTTGGGTTTAGGCCATAATCCTTTCTTCATAGACCTCTGCACATCTGAACAGGTAGTATCACCCCATAACCCCTCCACTAGCTATCAATCACCTCTGCTTCCTTAGTTCTCTATTGTGTGTGTAAATGCTTTGTTTTATGTTTGTATGTTTAAGAATCCTTTAGTAAAGAAACCATTTCAACCTGAAATTGGTCTCTGCGTCTTCTCAAGTCAAGTCAAGTTTATTAGTACGGTCAAACGACCAGTCAAAATAAAACATTTCCAAAGGGAATATTGATATAAAATACACAATAAATGCATAAAATTCAAGTAGATATTCAAGTCTCTGCATCTATTTCTGGTACTTCTGGAAGAAGTGGGACCCCTGTATATATAGGTGTTTGCTCCCATATTGCCTAGTGCTATATTTATAATATCTCAAATTCCCTAATATTAATCATAAATTAAAGCAATTAGGCTAACAACAGCATCCCACAGTGGTAGGAAAGGTTATATAACAATATTTAACAACATAAGAAAGAGCCCTGCTGGATCAGACCAGTTGCCCATCTAGTCCGGCATCCTCAGTCTAACACAGTGGCTAACCAGTTATTCTGAAGGGCCAACAACATGGCATAGAGGCTCAGGCCTTCCTACGATGTTGCCTCCTGGCACCAGTATTCAGAGATTTGCTGCCTCTAAATGTGTAGGTTCCCTTTAGTCACCATGGCTAGGAGCCACTAATAGACGTACCTTCCATGAATCTGTCTAATCCCCTTTTTAAAGCCATCTGTGTCTGTGGCCATCACTACGTCCTCTGGCAAGGAATTCCATATTTTAATCACTTGCTGTGATTAAAAAACGTCAACAGTTCTGACAAGGAGGCACCACACAACACTAAAAGGGAGCAGGTTGGATCCAGTGCAAAACTTCCACTTGTGCCAGAGTTCCTGCACAAGTAAAAACTCAAGAAAAAGACCACACTAGCCACCTGGGCTAAGTCAAATGTATTGAACTTCAGCTTCTATTTCCACTTGTGCAAGACCTTAGCACAACCAATTTCTGAGCACTATAATAAACATACAAGGAAGAAAGCGCTAGGTGTTGCACCAGATCTTGCACAAGTGGAACTACACGGAGTCTGATTATGTTTCCACTTGCGCATTGCTGGATCCAAGCCAGCACTTCGTGCTTTTCCTACACCAGAGTTTTTCCTCCCTCTTCTCTTTAAATATTTTTTCCACTTCAAACTATTTTTAGAAGTCAGAACATTTCTTGGTGGATATTTTGCCAATATTTTTTCTGTGTTTCTATATTTGCATGACAAACTGCATTCCATCTTTTCATCCTCATTTGTTCAGTTTCTCTATACACTAAAAGTTAAAATAATGAAAAACATTTGACAATAAAACCAATGTTGAGTCTAGTGGCACCTTTAAGACCAACAGAGGTTTATTCAAGGTATGAGCTTTCGTGTGCAAGAACACTTCTTCAGATACAATGAAATGAAAAGAGAAATAACAGACATACATATAGAGGGTGGGCAGTACATTAGCATACAGAATAATAAAGATATTTTTAACAGATTAAAAGAAAAACAAGCTTAATTTATATGGTTATTATCTGTTTGAGTTCAACTCACTGGGGAAAAACATAGCAATGTCAGGATTGGAGACTGATGTATCCTTAATTGTGGAATGGTGAGAGTCATTAGGTTCCATCGTCTCCTCTCAAGCATGGAGGCGACCTTACAGCATCTTTCTCTTTGAAGTGGGACGACTGACTGTGAAGAGTTATTTTCCTTGACCCCAGACCAGAGAAATACATTTAAATCTACCATTCCAAAATACATTCTTAATTGTTAAGAGTAATAAACTGAGACTCTACGGGTGAATCTTTTCTATGGGCCATTTTGATTTTATATCAAGACTGATGTGTGTTTGGGTTTTCCGGTCGGAGGAATGGAGGTCTGACACACTTTGCAAATGCGCAAGGCGGACAGCGGCTCTTCTTGACAGCTTGGGTGGACCAATCCACCTGACGCAACCTCACACAGGTAGTGTGAGGACTAGCAAGCAATATAATCCAGGTTCGAGCAAGCTCAGTGAAGGAAAAGTCTCGGAGGAGACTTTTGCAACACCTTGAGCACTGCAGCCGAAGAAGATTCTTGCAAGTATCTCTAAGGAGCCGAGCTGAGCTGATTAAATCAGCATAAAACCTCCAATTCCCCTGATTCCTTAACAAAGAAGACAAAGTCTAAATGTTGGGACCACATCTGAAGCGAAGTAACAACATAAGGTAATGGAAAAAAAGTTTTTGCCTTACCACTACCGCGTTTTGAAAGACGAAAAGCAGATCGGGTGAAGCAATAGACTGTTACAGATTGGATGAGTGCAGTTTTGAAACGTTAAAAAGCTGAATTTGAACTTAAAAAGCCAAAAAAACAAGTTGTTTAACATTCCTGCGGTTAAGAAGAGTCGGGAGGGGGAGCCAAGCATCGCGAGACAAAGAGGGAAGAGGGAACCAAGCATCGCGAGACTAAGCTGTGAGGGCTGAGACAGGAAGTGACGGCTTGAAGAACAGACAAGAAGGGAAAAGGAGAAGAACCGGAGGAAAAGTAAAGGGGACTTTAAAAGTGGCCGGACCAAAAGGATTATAACAGGAAGTGACGTGCTGAGAGCAGACAAGGAAGCAAAAGGAAGGGACAAAAGGAAACTACGGCAAGCCAGAAGTAAGGTAAAAAGACTATAACCTTTGACACAAACCATAGAGAAGTCACGCCCGCCATTTTGGATTTATAAAATTTTTAAACAGCAATATCTCATAAACTATATAACTTAGAAGGTTGAAACCAACATAATTTGACTTGGCAAGATTAGCTTGTTTGAATGCACTAATTGGCATTTGATTTGGAAAATAAAATAAAATTGATCTTTTTTAAAGAGACAAGACGGACCACGGACTAAGATCAAGAGCAGCTACATGGTCCTCTCCCACAATGGCAGCAAAAAAAGAAAAAGAATTACTAGCTGTTATGGAAGCAATGGAAAAAAAAATGTTAGACGCTATAGGAGAGGTAAATGTTAAAATGAATAACATAGCTGCTCAAGCAGACAAAAATTTTATGGATTTAAAAGCAGAATTTCAAAAATTAACCACAAGAACACAAGACATAGAAACTAAAGTAAAAGAACTGGAAGAAAGTACCCAAAAGACAATGAGAGACAATGATAGGATGGAAAAGATGATGCATTATAAAGACATGCAAAACCATTTGAGATTTAGAGGGATTGAGGAAAAATTGAGTGAAGACATTTTTACAAGAATGCAAGAAGCATTAGCAGATTTTTTACAAGAACAGGAAGAGGTCGTCAAAGAACACATGGATCTTGTTTACAGAGTCAATTCCACATACGCAAGAGACCAAAACATACCAAGAGATGTGGTTGTTCAATTTACAATGAAAAGGACAAAAGAACAAATCTACAAGAAGTGTTTTACTGATCCTTTTGAAATAGATGGAAAGAAAATCATAGTAATGAAAGAACTGCCCAGAGCAATACTGCAAGAAAGGAAAAAATTCAAGCGTCTGACGGATAAACTGAAGGAGAAAAAAATTAGATTCCGTTGGGAAATACCTAAAGGATTAAGCTTTTACTATGGCAACACCAGAGCAGTGATTAAAAGTACAGGAGAAATGTACGCATTTCTTGGAGAGAATAAAGATGACCTTGGTGATATTTAAGAATATATCAAGATGGATTACAAAGTACTTACATGGAATGTAAATGGACTTAATTCACCCCAAAAACGTAGAATGGTAGGTCATTGGCTGGAGAAACAAAAATGTAGTGTAATTTGTATACAAGAAGTTCATCTTAAAAAACAAGACCACAAATATTTAATAAGGAAAAAACTGGGAGAAGAATTTTATTCTTTAGCAAGTAATAAAAAGAATGGTGTTGTAACATATGTCAAAAAAGATTTGGAACCTAAAGTAATATTTAAAGATAAGGAAGGAAGATATTTAGCTATTGAAATTTTACTACAAGGACTGAAAACTTTGATTGTGAACATCTATGCTCCAAATGGAGCTAAAGAATTTTTTTTAAATAATTACAAATGGAATTGGACAATGTAAATTATGATCAAATCATGATGTTGGGGGACTTTAATGGAACTGTGAATAACAAATTAGACAGGCGCTCCAAGAGAAAGGATGAGACATTAGGTAAGCTTCCAAAAAACTTCTTTGAACTGATAAAACAAGAGAAGCTGGAAGATATTTGGAGGAAAGCTAACCCACAAGGAAAAGATTTTACCTTTTACTCTAATAGACATGATTCGCATTCAAGAATTGACATGATTTGGATGACCACTAATTTAACGTTTAAGACAAGAAAAGTGGAAATTCTACCCAGAATAATTTCAGATCATAATCCGTGTTTATGGACGGCTGGGCAGGTAAAAAAACAAAAGAGATGGAGAATAAATGAGGACTTATTAGACAACCAAGAAATAGTTAAAAAATTACATGAAGAAACAGACCTATACTTCCAAGCAAACATGCAGAAAGAAGTAAAAATCCAAACCGTATGGGATGCATACAAAGCAGTGATGAGAGGGCTATTGATATCACTAAATGCTAAAGACAATAAAAAGAAAAGAGAGCAATACGAAAATATTGTACAAGCCATTAAAACAAAGGAAGAAGAACTGAAGAGTAAACCAGGGAAAAAGAAACTGCAAAAGGAAATCTGGATGCTACAAGACCAAGCAAAAGCTATTTTGAACCAAGAGACGTACTGGAACTTAAAAAAACTCCAACAAAAAGCATTTGAAGGTGCAAACAAACCTGGAAAATATTTAGCATGGCAATTAAAGAAAAAACGTGAAAATAAATTTATTACTAAAGTGATAAGAGATAATATTGAGATAATAGACAACAAAGGAATAAAGAGAGAATTTTTTAAATACTATGCAAAACTCTTTAAGAAGGAAAACAAAGACAGAAGAAAGATTAAAGAATACCTGCAAACATTAAAGTTACCAAAACCAACAGAGAAAATTAAAGAACTATTTAACAATCCAGTATCATTACAAGAGATTAAAAATGCAATAAATGATTCAAAATTAGGAAAAGCACCTGGACCAGATGGATTTACAGCGAAGTTTTATAAAACGTTACGGGAGTCGATTTCACCGGTGTTACTGCTATTAATGAACGATATAGGAGTCACTGGTGAGGTCCCAGAAACCTGGAAAGATGCAACCATCTCACTGATCCCGAAAGAAAATCAAGATTTGACAAATGTAAAAAACTACAGACCGATTTCTTTACTAAATAATGATTATAAGATTTTTGCTAAGATTATAGCGGACAGATTAAAAGAGCACCTTAAAGAAACTATACAAACAGAACAAGCAGGGTTCTTACCTAATCGCCAAATAAGGGACAATTTAAGAGTAGTAGTGGATGCTATAGAATACTATGACAAACATCCTGAAAAGGAAGTGGGTTTTTTCTTTTTAGATGCGGAAAAAGCGTTTGATAATTTAAATTGGGATTTTATGTTTGAGGTTTTAGAACATCTTGAAATTGGTGAATATATGCTTAACCTCATTAAGTCAATATATAAAGAACAGAAATCCTCTCTAATAATTAATACTGAAAAGACGGACGACTTCAAAGTTGAAAAAGGAACACGACAAGAATGCCCACTTTTGCCGCTGCTATTTATTTGGATTCTAGAAGTTCTACTGTTAAATGTGAAGGAAGACAAAGATATTAAAGGCTTAACAATCAAAGGTTTTTCTTTTAAATATAGGGCCTTTGCAGATGATGTGATGTTCATAGTGGAAGACCCTTTGTCTACACTACCATATTTGTTACAGAGAGTAAAAGAGTTTGGTGACTTAGCAGGATTTTATGTAAATAAGAACAAATCGAAAGTGATGTGCAAAAATATGTCAAATAACAAACAAAATGAGTTACAAAATCTTATAGAATGTGAGGTGGTGAAAAAGACAAAATATCTAGGTGTAAACCTAACAATGAAAAATATTGATTTATATAAAAATAATTATGAAAAATTATGGTTGCAAATTATGCAGGATATTAAAAAGTGGAATGTATTAAATTTGTCATTGTTGGGTAGAATTGCGGTGGTTAAGATGAACGTGTTACCACGATTAATGTTTTTGTTTCAAACTATTCCAATTGTGAAAGATGTAAAAACATTCAAATACTGGCAGAAGGAATTATCTAAGTTTGTGTGGGGAGGGAAAAAACCAAGGATCAAGATGAAAATAATGTGTGATGCTAAAGAAAGAGGAGGGTTCCAATTACCAAACTTAAGGCTATACCATGATGCTATATGTTTGACCTGGGTAGGGACATGGACTATGTTACAAGATAAAAAATTATTGTCCCTGGAAGGTCACGATTGCAGGTTTGGGTGGCATGCGTATTTGTATTATGGTAAAACAAAAATGGACAATATGTTTAAACATCATTATTTAAGAAGAACGCTAATGGATATGTGGACAAGATACAAAAACTTTTTTCCAGAAGAGATACCTATGTGGATTGTACCCGCAGAAGTTTTAAATCCAGCATCACGTTACAAAGGACAAGACTGGCTGAAGTATAGAGACTTATTAACAAGACATGGTAAAGACTTTATATTGAAGGAGCAGCATCAGATGGACTTTGATTATGGTTGGTTAAGATATAGACAAATATATGACATGTATAGAAGTGATAAAAAATCTGGCTTTAGAGAAAAAAATAATGAGATAGAACAAGTGTGGGAGGAAGGTGGGAAAAAATGATCTCTAAAATGTATAAAGTTTTGTTAAAATGGTTTAACGCTGATGAAATGGTAAAAGAACAAATGGTAAAATGGGCGATAAACTTTAACAAAGACATTGAAATGGAATCTTGGGAATTTTTGTGGAAAAATGCTATGAGTATATCTACATGTTACAATCTAAAAGAAAATTGTTTTAAAATGATGTACAGATGGTATATGACACCAAAAAAAATTGCAAATATTAACCAGAATATGTCTAACAAATGTTGGAAATGTAAAAAGAAAGAAGGTTCTTTTTATCATATGTGGTGGACTTGTGATAAAGCAAAGACTTACTGGTCTATAATACATGCAGAAATGGAAAAAATTTTGAAATGTACATTTAAGAAGTTGCCTGAAATGTTATTGCTTGGACTCAAATTAGAAGAGATAAATGTAAAGAAAAGGACAATAATATGGTATATGATAACAACAGCAAGAATGGTGTATGCACAAAATTGGAAAAATGAAAAAATACCAGAAGTGTGGGAATGGTTGAAAAAATTGTTATATATGGCGGAAATGGATAAATGGACTAGAAAATTGAATAATTTGTACTCAGAGACTTTTTTAGAAGATTGGAAGGATCTGAAAGAATATGTTGAAAAATATTGGGACATGAAAAATTACATTTATACATGGTTATGATAGCATAATGGAATAGAAATAGAGTATATGAATGTACTAAGGATAATTAGACAATAAGTTGTGGGTTTTTTTTAGAATTATATAAGAATATAGAAAATAAGAATGGGTATATAGTATTTTAAAGATATATAACCGTTACCAGAAAAGTAAACATAGATATAAGTATCACTATTTTGAATAAAATGAAAAATGTGTTATGCTTCAGAGGTGGTGGGAAACCACCATTACAAGATAAAAATAAGAATATACAAATAGAACAAAATGTTATATAATATGGAAAAAAAAAGGATATGTATAAGACAAATGTGTTAATTTTAATGTTTTGGAAAATAAAAATTTTTACAAAAAAAAAAAAAAAGACTGATGTGTGTTGGAAAAACTGCCATGACGATGCATCTCTAAACCAGCACAATATTCTTAGATTTCTGACTTGGGATGGTGACTCCTTAAGAGCAAGACTTTTAAGGCACACACAGATCAAGGCCTGGCTGGATGTTAGCATTTCTTAAGGGAGAACTACCCCATAAAAAGCTTCAAGACCCAGATTGCTAAGTGTGAAGACAGATACAGCAGGGGTCCAGCCGTTTCCCAGTCAATTCAGTCAAAAAGTAAGAAGATACTGCTGCTATGAAGCATGAAACCACAAAGAGAGTACATACTGCTTTTGTCTGAAGAGGTAGTGGAGCTGAGGCACCTCTTTTAATCCGCTCTGTGTAAGACTGTGTTTCTGTACCTGGCAGGATTTCTCTGTATCGAAAAAATGTGCAATGTATGTGGAAAGGGAGAAATAATGGGTTGGATCCCACAGTCATTCTCCACTGACGGAAGGGATTTCCATCAGCAGAATGGGATTTCCTTGCCTCCCTCCTCCCACTGTAGCCCAAAATGACCTGAAAATGCTATTCTTGGGGGATAGGGGATCTTCATGAACAGTATGAAGGGGAAGTCACAGGTCAGTTGTAGAAGGGGTGTCAATGAAAATCCCTCCCCACATAAGAAGTTTACCACAGAATCCACATCAAGAAGTATGAAAAAAAGCATCTCTCTAAGAATCTAATCAGAAGAAAGCATCTCTGCAAGCATACCACTGAACATAAGAGTACACATACACAGCCTGCCTTTTCTTCAGTGAACAGGGCAGCCACTGAGAACCTACAACGCATGCAATTTCCTCTCTTTCCTCAGGAATCTGACTGCTCTTTCTCCCCTCCTTTTTAAAAATCTTCAGAAAGAAATCAGAAATATGAAGAGCAGCCCACTCTTATTCATCTGAAAGCAAAATTAATTGAAGAGAAATCTCAATGAGGTAGGTGACGGGGAGAATTTGAACCTTTAAGCAGAAACACTTGGCACCAAATAGCTAGCTCAAGGCTTTTAAGTACTAATGATCAAGCACAGTAAGTACTTTATCATGCGCCAGTATTATATTGGTTTCCTCACATGCCCACACAAATTCTTACAAGCACACACACACACACACACACAAAAATCCCAAAGAAGGCAGGCAACAACAATTTATCCTAGATATGTAAACATTTTGCTGACGTTTACAACAAACTTTCAGTATAAAGTCAGGCTTCCCAAATGTTAAAATCAGGGAAAATTAACAATCTTCCAATGAGAGCAAGACAAAACTTTCCACAGTTACATTTTCTATAATTGGCGAGGCTTTAAAATACACGGCAAGCAAACAAAATCTAAGAACAAAGCAGGATGGCCTTGCATTAAAACACAAGTAGGCAGTGCAGGAATTCCCTTAGTCCCCATTTAATAAATTCAATATAGGAGTTACATTAAATACAAATACATTTAAACTTAAATTTTTAATAACACACTAAAAGCATTTTTATTCTCGGCAGAGAAGATGGGCCAGCAAAAAAGAAACCCCCGGGCCATTTTGTATGCACAGGCAGTGGGGGACTCTGACACAGGCTGCTTCAGCCACTGCTGTTAGCTACCAGACTATTTAAAGCTTTTTCATCATTCGAGCTTGGCACAATGCTGAGCCACAGACACCCCCACCCTTAAAAAACAGCAGCGAAGTGTGTGAGCCTTGCATCAATAAAAACTACTACTGCTGTCCAGAGTATTTACCAAGACAGGAAGGCTAAGGTGCCATGCGACCCACTCTGACAGGGTAACTTTCACAGAGACAGATCAAGATGGGTAGTCTGTCTGTAGCAGTAGAAAAGACCAAGAGTCCAGTAGCGCCTTAAAGACTAACAAAATTTGCAACAGGGTATGAGCTTTCGCAACTCTTGCTCATACCCTGCCACATACTTACTTTTATGGAACGCATTTGCAGGGAATTCCAAAGACTGGCTTAAGGAGTACTCTGAACACTCATGAAGATAAGTAGATCTGCCCCTGTAAACAGTCTAGATGAAGAGGAAGGAACATAAGAGATATGGAATGTATGGCACATGAAGCTGCCTTATAGTGGATCGGGCTGCTGGTCCATCTACCTCCATACTGTCTGCTCTGGCTGGCAGCTTCTGTTTCAAGGTTCATCCAGGAGGCTATGAGAACCCCTCCAACTGGAGTGTCCCTTGTAAATGGTGAATCCTTGAGGTGATATGGAACTAGGCTTGTCCTATCATGCACGCGGACAGATTGTTAGTTAACAGACCATTAACAGACTCTTGTTTGCTGTGCCAGTCCTTGAAGTCTGCTTTTCAGTTATCAGCATTCAGAACATGTACTCAGTCTTGCTTGATAATTTGTTCTCTTTGACTAGAAGGTGCCAAATTTGATCCCTCAGGTCACAGACACTGGAAAAATGCTTCCAGTCAGAGCACACACACAGGGGAAACTGCCCTATACTGAGCCAGAACATTAATCCATCTAATTAAGCACTGCATACTCTGGCAGCAGCTTTCCATTGTCTCAAGTAAAGAACGGTCTTTTACAACACCTGCTATCGGGAGATGCCACAGACCAAACAGGCCTTCTAGTACTAAGCTAAATATATGGGCTACAATCTGACTCAGTGCAAATAATTTTGTTGTCAACATGACAACCATGTTGTCAAGCATGACAACCCAGTTATTCTGCATCATGATTACATGGCCTGTCAAGAGGATTCCCATTTCCAAAACTCTGTGCTCATGGCAGAGAACATAATAGCAAAGTTTGAGTCCAGTGGCACCTTTAAGACCGAGAAAGTTTTATTCATGGTATACGCTTTTGGGTGCAGGCACACTTCCCCAGATACAGTGGAACACAGAACATAATAGTGAGATTCACAAACCATGGTTTACCATTACAGGAAGGTGTGGGTAATCCTTGGTCTCCAAAGCCATCTCTCCCCCTCCCCTCAGGCAGAGTATGGAAATTATTCCCTTCAGTTTTTGCCAGTCCTCAGATTTCTCTGAATGATAAATGGCAGGTTGTCCTCTAGCCCAAAGATTTTTAAGGCTTGTTCTCATAATGATAAACCACGGTTTGCTATTGTGCGATAATCTTGTTGCAACATGCAGCCAATTCCAAAGAAAGCATTACTTTCCCTTCAGTTTGGAGGATTCCACATTACAGAAGTTATCTGATATATCTCTCATACACTTAGAATCCCACCAGTCCTGCCCATATTTTTTTTTAAAAAACTAAAAAACTTCAAAAATCAAGAAATGAAATGGAAAAACAAAAGAAGCATATTTTCATTTACATTTCATACAGAAAGATGTTTCTGTCTCAGGTGGATTAGTCCATCGTAGCAAAACAAAACTGAGCCCAGTAACACCTTAAAAGACCAGCAACATTTTCCAGGGTATAAGCCTTTGTGAGTAAAAGCTCACTGCCGGCTGTCTTTCAAGATGTTTCAAGAGCTGATCATACACCTGCTAGTAGAGAAGACTAACAATGCTGTAAATGTAGTGGGCAAAATTATCAGACGAAGAACATTTTTAAAATTCCAGTTTGTTTTTCAGCACTAATAAAAATAACAGATGCATCACCTGAGCCTTACACAACTGCTACATGCAGATTGCCTTTGCCCTTTGGATCACGATAAATTTACAATGGGACTTCACCCCCGCTCTGCCGACTGAGGAAAAAAGAAATGAGGGTACAGAGTTAGTCTACTGATCTAAATTAGACATATGTCCCTGCAAGGACCCTTAGCAGGAAAGGTATCTCGGAAGACAGCATGCTATCTTTATCACACACAAAAAATCATATAAAAACAAAAACACTCACACATCTGACTGCTGACTGGCAGTTAGCTGTATCAACCAAGAGTACTGAGACAGTTATTTCTTGTTGTGTAAAACATTGCCCAGAAGGTTATGTGCGATAAAGAATTCATTAAAGCTGACAAAAGAAGCTACCAGTTTTGAAGAAAATACTCAATAGAGGCTGCTACTAGGCCAGACATCTTTACAGCCTGCTACAATGCTTTTTTTTTTAAAGCTACAAATAAGACTGGGAGGAAGCCACAGGTTTATACACCTCTCTCCTCTTCAGTGTAAATTTCCTCCTTCTTGTCCTGGTTGGCCTTAACCATGATTCAGTATTTTAGAATCAAAGCTATCTATGGCTTGAGCTATGTTTGGTGTAGTGGTTAAGTGCGGGGTAGTGGTTAAGTGCAGGGAGGGCGGGGTATAAAGCTAACTATGGCGAGAGCCAGTTTGGTGTAGTGGTTAAGTGCACGGACACTAATCTGGGAGAACCGGGTTTGATTCCCCACTCCTCCACTTGCACCTGGCTGGATGACCTTGGGCAAGCCATAGCTCTGTACCAGCTGTTCCCTCAAGGACAACTTGGGAAAGCGCTCTCTCAGCCCCACCTACCTCACAGGGTGTATGTTGTGGGGAGGGGAGGGGAAAAGGAGTTTGTAAGCCGCTCTGAGACTCCCTTGGGGAGTGGAGGGCGGGGTATAAATCCAATCTCTTCTTCTCTTCTTCTTCTTCTTCTAAGCAAGGTTCCCATCATAAGGTGGGTTTGAAGGAATTTTGCAGACCCAGGCTACGCATTACCTGATTATTAAATGCTGGTTAGCATTATCCATGATTGGTATTGGCACAGACAGAAGTGCCTGACAAAGGCGGGGGGCTGTTCACATTGGAGAGAGGGTAAGGGAAAGTGAGTGCATCTCTTCGTCCCTATTTTTAATCACTATTAAGAGATTTGGCAGCATTATAGATCAAGCAAGCCTACACAAATTTTCTCTTCTAATAGTTTGTGCATCTTTAGTGATACTGTATTTATTCGAAAGGAAGACACCCTGAATGTAAACTGACTACCTTAAAAATATACATAGAGAAAATTATTACTGGCCATACCTGTCCCTTGTATGCAAATACAAGATGACCCCCTCTATTTTTTGGTGGCATACCTGTGAAAGAACCTAGTCTTGCATGTGAGTCACTATTGTAGATGTAAAATTCAAAACGATCGGTGCGCTACTACAGCATCACATCCTTGTGTTACATCAATGCCCAAGGCAGGAGTCTCCAACCAATACGGTGCCCATCGCCACCATGGTGCCTGCCAGCACCTTTCCTGGTGCCCACCAACTGTTTTTAGAAAGTAGGGAGGGCAGGTCGGGCATTTGACCAGCAAGGCTTCTGACTAACCACAGGAGGTTTGATTGGCTGTGCAGATTTCAAAAAATGTTCCTTTGGCAGCAGCTGTCCCCACTGCACAGGGATCCTCACTGTGTGACTGAAGGTAAGTTATGGCAGCCATTTCATGGCTGGCTCCATCTCCTGCAGTGGCCATTTTGTGTCTGTGCCCACCATGCTGTGTCAGGATTCCAAAAGTATCTGCAGGCTCAAACGATTGGGGGGCCCTGGTCCAAGGTGAAGCCAGGCATAACTGTTTTGGGATTAGGCAAACTATATTTTGATATTGAGTATAATTATCAGAACATAGGCTGTCTGGCCAGAATACCAGAAATTCAGTTAACAAAACTGCGATCAGTTCAACCAAATATTCAACAGAAGTCCATCCTTAATTCCAGCATAATGTTATACATGATATCTGAGTAAATATACTGGCTCATTGTCTTTCCAAATACACCAAAGCAAAACATAATGGTCTGCCAGGGGGTTGTCAGGCACCACTTTTACGATCAAGCATTCTTTAGCTGCTGGTACATTTATAGCTAGAAGGCTACATTCATCTTGGTGGGTTGTACAGACCAGAAAGCAGTAACAGATCTGGAAATTATATTTGAAGCTAGTACTCACTGCAACCCCCCCCCCCCAACAACAATTATATCGGGAAATGTTGTAACATAAATTGCAAAAGAAAAAGAAAAAAAAAGAAAAAGTAAACGGATATCAAAATTTTAAATAAAATTACTGGAATACTTCAGATAACATACTTAGTGAGGTATGATGTTGCCAATTCCTACACTGCTCCCTTGCTCTAGAAAGAACAGTTCATCACACAAGCATGTATCCCATAATACCTCAATGTGCACAGCACCAAAAGTCACCAAACCCAAAAATATACTTTCAACAGGATAGTTAAATAATTTAGTTTATATAAAATCAGATAAGTGAATTAGACCTTGTCTGATCATGAAAGCTCACTTTATTTTTGTTCTTCCACTTGCTTTATAGCACCGTTCTAAGCCCTGTTTCTGAATGGCTTAGGATGTAAGAACAGAAGAGCCCTGACGGATCACATCACTGGTCCAGCATCCTGTCTCCTGTGGCCAACCAGTTCTTCTGGAGATCCAGCAACAGGGTATAGAGGCTGAGGCCTTCCCCCGATGTTTTCACAGATTTACTGCCTCTGAACATGGAGGTTCATGTTTCATCTATGCAAAGCTGTAGACTGAGCCTTACACTGGTGTATCCTGAAGATACAAGTGGGAGACATAGTGGGAAATACACCAGCCTCTCTGGAGATTTAACGCTGCAACGCTCCACTGTCTGTTTGACTACCACTCTTGCCCTTCTCATGGGTATGCGGTGATAGAGAAAGCTCAGCCTAGGACCCCACAGCTTGCAAAGGAACAGGAATGCAAGTGATTGATAGCCTTATTACCCAAGTGCTTGAGACCAGTTAATATAAGCATGGATTGTCTTCTCAGCGGTGTCTGTGATTAGCGTTTGCCTAGGTGGGGATCAGCTCCCACCCCCTACTGCTGACTGACCTCAGCTGTCTTCAGCATGGGACTCTCACGCTGGGCCAGGAGGGGGGCATCCAATACTTCTGCAAGTATGCTCTTCCAAGGAGAATGGGCCTCAGGTGACACTCCCCTCTCAGGTCGCTGCTGGTGTCTAACAAATCAAGCAGCCTGCAGGATAGACCAGAAGATGGAGGAGCAGAGTGCAAAGGTTTCTGGGATGGACGGGTAAAAAGCTTCGGGGTGATGCGTTTTCCTTTGTCCTACAATTCCTTTCTTTCCAACTGCTCACCTAACCTACTGCCCTATGCCTTTCTTTACAGCCTTCCTTGAATTGCTGATGTTGACACCACAGCTGCTGGGGAATGCCTAAGGCTCTATACTGCATCTTGTTCCTGTGCACCCTTTTGATTATGTACTTAGGAGGCAGCTCCTGTGTGATGTACAGGTTCTAGCCTGGCTGATTTTGCAGCTGATCAGCCTGCTGCTGGGCAAAAGGTAGCCTTTGCGTTCTTGCCGACACTCTCCTTAGAGGGATCTGAGACCACGACTTCTGTTTGCCAGAAGGGAGGTTGTCACCAGTGAACTATTGGGGAGTTGACTGGCAAAGCATCTGTGAATGTGCAGTTGTGTATTGCCTCACTGTTGCCCTGTGATCATCTTGCCTAGTAGAAGGTGGGTGGTGAAGAAGAAGGAGGAGGAAGAAATTGGATTTATACTGCGCCCTTCACTCAGAGTCTCAGAGCGGCTTACAAACTCCTTTCCCTTCCCCTCCCCACAACAGACACCCTGTGAGGTAGCAGGGGCTGAGAGAGCTCTCCCAAGAACTGCTCTTTCAAGAACAGCTCTGACAGAACTATGGCTTGCCCAAGGTCATTCAGCAGCTGCAAGTGGAGGAGTGCGGACTCAAACCTGGTTCTCCCAGATCAGAGTCCATGCACTTAACCACTACACCAAACTGGTGTTCCTGAGGTCCCTACCAGACCCAAATCCCAAAGGAAGGGTCTTGGACATTCTATTAGTCTTGTCTCTGCTGAGGAAGCGCCAAAGGTATGTGGGCGGTATGGCTGGAGTTGCCGTGTTCCCTCCCCGTATGTGCACTTGGGAAGAAAACATGGTTACTCCAGCCAGACCACACTTAAGCAGAGGCAGCCATGGTTAGTATTAGATGGCAGACCACCAAGGAAGTCTAGGGTTGTTACGCAGAGGCAGGCAATGACAAACCATCTATGAACGTCTCTTGCCTTGAAAACCCTACAGGATAACCATATGTTGAATGCAATCTGATTCACAAAACAATAATAGGACCCAGTTGGAATAATAATAAGTTGGAAAAACCAAAAATCAACAAACACCTTGCTACAGATGATTACAAAGTATCTCAAGTAATTTTTATATATTTATTCAATTTTGTATATTTTTAAAATATTTTTTCTATATATCTATATATCTTACAAATTATTCACCATAATGTTAATGATCACATAAACATTAGCACATAGAAAGATGCAACCTGATGGCAAAAGAAAAAAAGAAAGTGTTCCTGGAAAAATGGAACACATCTACAGGCGGGGGACATGGACAGACATCTGTGGAGCTCCGTGGTGTGTATACTCACTCCAGGACTCCTCCCACTCACCATCCTACAATCTTGTTTACAGTGAAGGATGCGGTGTTTCCTCCTTCATCTGGGCTGTGGCAGGCTGATGTAATGGGGCATGGCTGTGAGAGTGTGTGGTTGCTGGATGCACCCATCTTTGCCTGCCATAGGGAAGTTGCTGGCATGCCATGACATGATTGATGGACTGACCAGGCTATTACAGAGTCTGGCACAACTACCGAAACATCAGAGCAATTTTGGTTACATTTAAAAATATCATGTGATAATGATATTTCTGAAATGCCTTGCATTTATTGGTATTAGTGGTAAAGAGCTAGTTTGGTGGAGTGGTTAAGAACGGAGGACGCTAATGCAGTCCTCCACATGCAGCTGCTGGTGTGATCATGGGTCAGTCACAAGTTCTTTCAGAGCAGTTCCCTCAAGTGCAGTCCTCAAAAGAGCTCTCTCAGCCCCAACTACCACACAGGGTGTCTGGTGTGAGACTCCGAGTGAAGGGCGGGGTATAAATTCAGTCTCTTCTCTTCTTCTTCTATGGTCTCTGCACCTATGTATGAGGTCTTTTGTTTACCTTTCTCTCTTCTGCTGAGTGAGAATGAGATACCAACTAGCAGTGCTGGCATCAGCAGCACACTAGCATCAAGGGTCTTAAAACTGAGTTGCCCTCTTGCAAAGCATCCTGGGAATTTAATTCACCCTGGTTATTCAAGATCCACATTGCCCATTAAAACACCTCTTATGTCCCCAACATCATATTTTCATAATCAATATTTTAATCACACAATCCCCACTTTTCTAGAAACGATGTCAAACATCTGATAATTTTTTTGTTCTATTCTCTTTACGTTATTTGTACCCTGCATTTCTCCCCAATGAGGATCTAAGGCGACTTACATCATTCTCCTCTTCTCACAACAACCCTGTTTGGTAGATTAGGCTGAGAGCATGTGACTGTCCCAAGGTCACCCAGCGAGTTTCCATGGCACAAGTGGAGATTCAAACCCGAGTCTCCCAGATACTTGTCTGACACTCTTAACTACTACACCACACTGGCTCTAAACCACTAACACCAATAAATTCAAGGCATTTCATAAATATCATTCACACGTTTTTAAATGTAACCAAAATTTCTCTAATGATTTAACCCTGCATTGGGCTATTTCTCAATAGACTGACATTTTCAACATTTTGGTACCAAAATTATAATAAAACGCTCAAACTTTTTTTTATTTCTGAGATTCATCTTAACTGTTGACAGAATACTCATAATAACCTATTATCCCGTAATCCAAATGGGTAGCATAATTTCATCATGAGTCACCATGTAGTGCCATATTGTTTCCAGCCCCAATCTTTCATAAATGTATAATAGCACATAGGGCTGCCACAAAAGATTAAAAACATGCAAGTTGTACTTTGATCCAATTCAATATGTAAGAGTTCCATCATTCAAACTATTCAGAACTGGCTAAGTACACTCACTTAACATCTATAACATCACAGGACCTTAATTATGAAAGTCACTTTCAATCATGGATACCCCCAGAGGTAGCAGCAAGGAAAGTGTATTGGAAAGACTAATGTTTGAATTGCTTCTTAGAATGATCCCATTCAATGCAAAGACCTAACCATGTCCTCAAAGTCGTGTATGTTTAAAGTAAATGCTCAATAGCACGGACAAAGGAACAAAAATGTCTTTGCACATTTTTAAATAGAATGCCTTCAAGATCAGGGATGTTCCTGAAACTTGTGATATTACAATGCTGATAAAAAAAAACTACAGCACTTTGGGAATTGCAACCAATTTAGGTCTGAGTTAAGACTGACAGGCCTTTTCATCTGATACTCCCAGGTTATTTAACTGTCTCCCCAGGGAAGAGATTAGCACTCTTTCTACAGACCTCCTGGAGAAAGCAGAAGGTAGTTCTGTTTCGGAAAGCCTTTGATATACAACTGTTTGACTGTACCATGTCCTCTTTTACTGTGTCTTTGGATGGATTTTTCAATAACATTTTAATTTTTTAAAAAATGATAGTTGAGAAATGCCCTGGCATTCCTGATCAGGCCAAAATGTGGCATAAACATTAACCAACATTTTGACAAGAAAAATTGATCTTTCAATATGGAGCGCTGAACATTTAACGAAAAAGGTGGCCCTGTCAGAATAAGGATTTGGGACAGAGAAGTCACATAGGGACCTCTACACTGGTTGACACTGAAGAACATCTGTTTCATTGTTATGCCTCAGTAAATGGTTCCCAGATTTCAGAAGTAAAATCTAGTCAACTATTTATTCTTTTTTATTAGATGAAGCAAAAAAAACAAAAACAAAATTAACTAAATAAAGTCTGAGGACAAATCTGATCATGTAGAGGGCCTGTCCTATTGATATGTGATTCCACTGAGATCAATAGGCTACCTTTATAAGGTTCTCATTTACTGGCCAACAAGTAGAAAGGTTTAAATATCTTGTATCACCATGATCTACTTCCAAGTTTTGGTGCACAGGTTTTAAAAGCCAACTGGTTTTCCTTTTTTTCCAGGCGCTCTTTAATTTTGCCTCTGGCTAGAAGGGCAAAAAACAGACAAGATTCATGTTCTACCTTCTTATAGGGTAAGGAGTAAACAATTCCTTTAAATTCTAAGACTTAAAAGAAGAAAAAACCTAAACCAAGAACTGGTGGCGAGGAGGGAGAAATCAATAATCCTGACATAACCAGTGCCCTTTCAGAGAACGATATTAAAGGACTCTAATGTAACAAACCACTGCTCCTAATGTGCAGGTCCAATGAGGCATGTGAATTTCTCACTAACAAGATATGTGAAATGTGCCACAAGGAGAGCTCCATATTAAGAACAGGAAACTGCTTAATGCATGTTTTTGTGGGGGTATACATACATGCAATGTAACATTTGCCTGTAGTCTGATTGAGAAGGAAGCTTTAGTACAGAAAAACCACTTCCTTCTTGGCCACTATGAGGTCCCTAATACTAGCTTGTGTCTAGCTCAACTGAGTTCAAGGCAGCATGCTGCAAGTTGTACATTGTACTGGATTCACAATGAGGAAATAAAGATTTAGCCTAAGGTAGCCCACGAGGTTATTGTGAGCATAAAACGTGCCCAAGTCCCTATTTACACTACTTTAATCACTTCAGAAGAAAGGGTTGATCACAAGAGACAGCAACAAAAACCAACAACTCATTTTTAACAAAACCAGCAACACATTCCTTAGAGAAGATACTGCTCACATATAAAAGCAGCCCCTCTCCAATCAAGAAACTGGGGCACTTCACTTTATCAGATACCTGGTATGGGGAACCCAAAATTCTTGGATAACAAAACTGCAGATGAAGTAGCACCCTGTTTTTGTAGGATTACACAGGTGTGCTTCTAGGTGGAAGGGATGCAAAGAATTTAGGATTACTTCTACTGTGTGCAAAACCCCCCAACACATTTGGCAGTTCTCAGAAAAGCTTATATTGGACACAATCTATATGGTTGAATCTTGCCAGACTTACTTGCCTGCAACAACGGATCAACAAAATGAGTCCGTAGAAGAACCTTTTTATAGAAATGTATATGCAAGAGCCCAAAGTTATGTGTGTTTTTGCTGCTGAACTATAAATAGAGATTAAGGGCCTGAAATGATGGACTGTATTGCAGTTGTTAATAATCACCACAAATCAGGACAAACTTTTGTTAGAAAAATGGCACTGCCTAAGGCAGAACCTATCTCATATATGATCAAAATATACACTATCCTCAAAAAGGGTGAGGAATTGTTTAAGGCTGCGTCTCAGAGACCAGCCAACTTAATTATGGGATAAGCAATACAAAAACATCTGAAGATGCTAGTAGATGGACACTTCCACCTATTGTCCTGTGTCCTGATTCTGGGCCTAAGGCTGATAAATGAGTGGTATGCAGGCCTCAAGGAAGCCTCTTTCCCATTGGGTTAGGGCCTTGGCTGGAATTTTCCCTCTAGGCTTGCATTTCCAGGCACTCTCTGAGCCTTGTGCCTGGACTGAGGTGAAACAGGAGAAGCCATATCCTTTTGCCTTTCATGAATTTTGGTAAACAACCCTCTTCAATCTTTCTCCTTCTCCTCTCCTACTGTATCAAGCCATTGTGTGATGTAATGTATGCAATGATTACAATAAAAATAGAAACTGCAAAAAAAAAAAAAAACCAGGAGGGAAAAGGAAGGCCAATCCTCAAGCAGGAGGCTAGGCCACAAGAGCAATAGATAAGAGACCCCTGAAGAGGGAAGGTATTCTTATCCCAGGAACTTAGTGGCAGAGAAGCTGCTACCACCAGCAGAGGATCTCTCATCCAGTGAGGGTAGGTTGGACCCTGGAAGGACCAAATATATTATGGTCCAGTGAGCCAGTTGTGTTAGAAGACTTTGTGTCTTGCCAGCTCCTTTATGTGTTAATGCCCTGCCGGCTATAAACTGGGAGCCAGTTTGGTGTAGTGGTTAAGTGCATGGACTCTAATCTGGGAGAACCGGGTTTGATTCCCCACTCCTCCACTTGCACCTGCTGGATGACCTTGGGCAAGCCATAGCTCTGGCACAGCTGGTCTTGAAAAAGAGCAGCTTCTGTCAGAGCTCTCTCAGCCCCACCCACCTCACAGGGTGTCTGTTGTGGGGAGGGGAAGGGAAAGGAGTTTGTAAGCCACTCTGAGACTCTTTTGGGTAGTGAAGGGCGGGGTATAAATCCACTCTCTTCTTCTCTTCTTCTTCTTCTTCTTCTATCAATGTATCCCCCGTTAAAACTGTTGCTCCCAAGTGTACTCCCTCCCCCCCGTTTGTTTGGTTATTACCACCACCTGAGGACAGTGTGCTCCACACTGCTGCATGCGGAGGGACCATACTGCGGGCCATTTCCACTGTTTGAGGGAGGGGGCAGGAAATGAAAGGCCTCCCTGAGGGAATGAAACGAGCCAGTGCTAGGACCAATGCTCCCTCTAAGTTGTGGAGTCTTGTAAGCAAAAATTCTACTGCATAAATTAGTTTGCTCTGGAGCCATCCTTCCTGAGCTAAGACAGAAAATGTGTGGGCTGGAGGCTAAAAAACTGTGAACTGGCTCACACTAACTCAACTTAGAGGGAACACTGACTAGGACCCGGCAGCTGCTTTGTTTGGGGTGGTGGGGTGATGGGGGTAGAGAGAGGGGAGAAGCTCGGCGGTGGCAGCAGCATAAATGGCGATGAAGAGCCCCCTTTCCCCCTACCCCACCCTCTGTCTGCGAGTCAAGGAGTGGGGCAGAAACACTCACCTGTCTCAGCAGCTGGCAGCCCAGCTCTCTCTACCCAAGCACTCCAGCTCTGCCCTGCAAAATCATCAAGATTTGGCAGCCGCTGATCCACAGCAGCCATTGCTGCTGCTACTGCCACCATGCACCCACGCACTGCCATCACCACACAAGAACATGCAGCCCCCTCCCCCCGCAGTGGTAGTTCTTTGGATCAGCCACACAAGGACCTTTGGATTCGGGGTGGGGGTACTGGGAATTCAGGAGGGGGTGTCGACACAACCTGCATGTACTTCATTTTCAGAAGAAGAATTAGCTTTACCCCATTTCCACTTGAACCCCTCCAAAAACTTGCATCACCCGTCCCTCCCGCCCCAAGTCAGCAGAGAAAAGGCATGTGTATACTTTGAAGGTCACACAGCAATACCAAAGTGCCCCACCTGTCTTAAAATGTCAGGTCTGTCTCCGCTCTAAATTTCAAGGAAGATTTAGCTGGTTTAGCTGCTTTGAAAAAACCTTCTCCGGCTGTATGTGGGCCATGCAGCTTTCCTGTTTGTAATATTTATTTTATCATGTTATGCTAGGTACCCTAAGGACTTTCGGCATGGTGAATCATATTTATTATTTACAGGCTTTGTCAGTAGCAGTTAACCTGCTTGCTCTGGACATGCAATTATTCCCAGTACAAGACTGGCCAGGCATTTTCATTGCTGATTGCTACATATGGAAGATGCTTCATGCTTCAGTGATGGTACATTTTCATTAGGCTACTCCCAGTTTACAAATGATGGTTAAGAAGGCTGTACTGGATAATTTTATATTAATGGCAGGTGCTATGTATGCTATTATAGTGTTGCAACACTAAAAGTGGATTCCATAGCAGATGTTTGTTTGTGTTCAACAATAAAAATAATCACTCTGTACTACATATATGCCAGCTGAAAGTATTATAAATCCTGATCATTTTAGCTATGGAAGTAACTAACAACAGCAACAAAAAAAGCACAGAATGCAACATGCCCAAAACTCCTTCCTTACCATCTCTGTTCAAATCTCTCAAAATCAGCCGGAGAAATCTTTCCTTTAACATTTCTCCCTCCTGCACCTCCGTTCCCAGCCACAACAATGTTTAAGTGCATGAACATTTATTTGCCGCTCAGCCCTTGTTAACACCTCTTGCCCCACCATCCTTCCTTGCTTTCTTTCTTTCCCACTCTCAAACTCTGAATCATAAGCTCCTTCAGGCCTGGAACATATTTCTATTAACTGTTTCTATACTACCCTGTCTCCAACATTCAAAGCAGCATTTAATATGAGAATGCTGAGCTTTTCATAACTCTTTAAAAAAAACCTCCCAAAGCCATGGGGGAGTGATCGACATACAGTTCCCCAGACTGAGCATCAGTTTCCTGAACAGTCAACTTTTAACCAACCATTATAATCTCAGAGAGGTGGATATCCCAAAGTGTGGCCATCAGAACAGATGAGGCATGGCTCCATGCTCTCATGGTCCTGTAGGACTATCCTGTCCTGTTATGGAAGCTGGAGGCCTCAGATCATGAAGGGCTTTAAGAAGACTGACCTGGAAGCATATTGTTAGCTGACCAGAAGGTCAGTAGCTCGGCAGTTCGAGACCCAAGTGCCACATGATGGAGCGAGCTCCCATCTCTGGCCCCAGCTCCTGCCAACCTAGCAGTTCGAAAGCAAGACATTGCAAGTAGATAAACAGGTACCGCTTTGGTGGGAAGGTAACAGCATTCCGTGCACCTTGGCATTTAGTCATGCTGGCCACATGACCATGGAAGCTTCTTTGGACAGTACTGGCTCTTCGGCTTGGAAACAGAGATGAGCACCGCCCCCTAAAGTTGTATTCGACTGGCTTTCAAGCAAGGGAAACCTTTACCTTTTTCTTTCATGTTAGGAGGCAAGCCACAGGATTCCAGTCAATCTTAAAAAGCAGCCCCACTTAGTTCATGTCGTATCAGTAGTCATAGCCGAGAGGTTAGCACGCCTGCATAACTGGCTTCAGGCCCATGTGTGA
Source organism: Lepidodactylus listeri (assembly GCA_029233225.1). Taxonomy (NCBI): domain Eukaryota; kingdom Metazoa; phylum Chordata; class Lepidosauria; order Squamata; family Gekkonidae; genus Lepidodactylus; species Lepidodactylus listeri. Next base: position 29,448,221 of record JARCFY010000005.1, read on the forward strand.
CAGAAGCAAATGGAAGTGTTCATCTGTGTGATGGCAGTACCCCTGTCCACTGTTGCCGTTTATAAACCCAGAGGCTTGCCAGGATCCATGAAAACCTACTGACACACACCTTATCCTTAACAGGGAGAGGGCCCTGTGCAGAGCAGGTAAAATCTACACTCGTCCAGACCTCAGCTGGTTAATTAAGTATTAACTTGCTGACGCTCACCTGGCCTATTACCTTACTTAGGCATTCATTCATTCAACAGAACCACTGCTCTTGGATTTGATGAAAATAAAGAACAGAGGATAGGGATGCCACTGCACTCCAAACCAATGATCTCTCCTAGTCACTCCAAATAGAGGCCAGTGAACACCAGGAACAAGACAGAAACTTAATAGAGTTTTGCAGGACAAAGCCCAGGAGGGTGGAGCAGTGATCCAAGTAATACCTTCTGGCACCAGTCTGCCAAATAAAAGTGTAACTCCTGCCAAGCACTGTCCTACTGACTGACAGTCCAGAAGAGTTTGGGGGGTCCATTGTCAGAAAATCCACTGACAGGTCCAGAAGAATGAGCAGAGTTACGCTCACCCTGTCCATCTCAAGATGCAGATCACAGACCAGAGCAACCAGTGCTGTCTCTGTCCCAAGCCTACCCTGCACCCTGACTAGTATGGGTCCAGAAAATCCATCCCATCCAAGGATTCCTGGAACTGACTCAACATTGCCTTGTCAATCATCAAGCCCCCCAAAAGGCAAGTTCAAACCAGCCTTTAATGACACACATCAAACATATTCAGTGGTAGCTTTGATGATTCCTTCACTTCTAAAGATTATCCCCTTTCAATACCTTTCCGGAAGCAGTCCCACCTCCAGTCGTCTATCTAGATCAGTGGTTCTCAACCTTCCTAATGCTGCAACCCTTTAATACAGTTCCTCATGTTGTGGTGACCCCCAACCATAAAATTCTGCCAACACACACAACAATGAAACTACTTTTTCAGATGTTTTCTCTTGCATGGCAGTTAGCACCAAACAACTTTAATACAGACTTTAGACACACATATATTTGCAAGCTATTCCCAACAAGACACAACAGGCTTCAGACTTACTTTTCTTCAATAGAAGATGCCATGAGAAAACGAAGGTAGGTGGGGGGGAGAGGCTGTTGCAGGTAGGGGGGGAGAGAGAGAGAGAGAGAGAGAGAAAGGGGAAAGGGGGAAGAGAGAGGGGGGAAGAGAGAGAGAGAGAAAGGGGGGAGAGAGGGGAAGGAAGGTAGGTAGGTGGGGGGGGCGGCTTTTGCTGCTTTTCCTGGGCTCTGCGCCTCAGCGCGGATCTTAGGGAAGGCGGCGGGGTGTGGCTATTGCAGCTTTTCCTGGGCTCTGCGCTTCGGCGTGGAGCCCAGGGAAGGTGATGGCGAAGCGCCCTAAAGGCGGTGGCAGGGAGGGGGAAGTGGCCATTGACTTACCTGCTGGCTTCTTTTTCCTCGTGGCCCCTGCTGGAAGGGCTGCTGGCCCCAACCAACCCCTGCTCTTTGCCCTTAAAGGGAAAGCTCCCTTTGAAGGCAAAGAGCCGGGAGGCCAGACCTCGCACTCTATTGAGCCCTGCCTAAGATCATCAGAAATATGTGTTTTCCGATGGTCTTAGGCGACTCCTGCCAAAGGGTCGTTCAACCCCCAAAGGGGGCGCGACCCACAGGTTGAGAACCGCTGATCTAGATGGCTCTCAATCACATACTTAGCCTGAGCAAAGAAGCTTTCACTAATCAAGGTGGATGAGGAAACATGTGGTGGTGGGGTTCCGCCTCCAAGAATCTCATCAGCATTCAGCACTTGAAACTTAACCATCGTAAGTGGACATTACGATGTTTCAGACAGCTTACACTGTAAAGCCAAATGTATATTTATGGTATAAACACAACAACACTGTGTGCCTTTTTTTGTTTTTGCTTCCACAAGGTTGTTTTAACAAGAGTTATCTGATCCTTCTCCACTCAAGACACAAAAGTGTAAAAATCATCTCAGATTACACATAAAATAAGGCTGTTGTCTGCCAGAGACTAGAGAGAGCTCAGCAAGAAATCATTACAGTGAGTGGGATTTTTTACAGTCACTGGCATGGGGTGGAAAGGATACCTACAGCCTACTTGCAGAAAACAGACTGCCGATTAATCATATTTTGCTTGCAAAATATATTCCAGTTTTAATGTAATGCATAGCTACTTTCCCTTCAGTTATTCCAGCGATAAGTGTAACAGCTTTCTCTATCACAAACTACATTTAGATGACATTTATTATAGATGCAACTCAAATAGTTTTATCAAGCCATCCTTCAAAGCACAATCTTTTTGCAATGTACTATATGAAATTGTCACTTACCCGCCGATGATGAAGTGCAGTCAACTGATTTGCTGCCATACTGCATAGTCAATAGACAATTTCCCAAGTAAGCTTAGGTGGCCACGCTCAGCCATTTATAATAAGAATTTAGTTAACATACAAGTGGATAAACTTTTGATGGCGAAAGCCTGTGCATGCAAAATTAAACGAGCCGACATTTAAAACAACACAGCACCTATGGTACTACGGCATGCAAACTTCTAAGAGTTTTGCAGCAGAAAGTGCCTTTGCTAAACAACAAGCACCTTAATATAGCCAGCCTCATCCAACCTTTGAACAGGTGAAAAGTGGCCAAAGTACACCTTCCTGGTACAACTTACTGCAAGTGAAGTAAGTTACGTATTGTCTGTTACGTCACATCAGTTATTAAAATCCAGTACAAGGCTAATGGCTACATTCCTTTTTGGTTAGTAAGCAAGACTGAAATAAAATCTTAGCTGTACCCTATATACTGGGGATGGAGTAAGAGCTTGTAATTTTTAAAAAAATTCTGAAGGAAACATACAGTAACTTAAAAAAAAGAAAGAACAACAGACCAGTTGTTTAGTTATTTTGAAAATATCTACGCAACCTCTCCAGAGACCTGCTTGAGGCAGCTCGCAAAGTAAAAATGATATAATCATAAAAACATCAACATAATAAAACTAATAACCATAAAAACAAGCAAGGGGCATCAAAACAGCATGAAAACATAGAGTGGCTTAAATGGATATTGAAAAGACAGTCCTCGGGCTAGATGAGGGCCACAAAAAGAGGTAAAAAAAGATATTAGGGACATCATCGGCCACAGAGAGGAGGCGGTTCATTAGTTATCCTTTTGTGTTGCCACACTGCAGGTATTGCCAGGGGGGCATTTTGACCTGAGGACAAAGTCCTCCTCCTGAAGGTGGTTAAGAAATACAACCAGCTCCTTTTCCTTTGCACCTCTTTCCCTTTGATAATAAATGGGGAAAAGAGATCGTATAAATTAACAGGAGTGGAACATGAGACAGAGATAGTCATGAAATTGGCTCTGAAGGTTCCCCATTCAATGAACAGACAAGAAAAGTTCAGCTTCATTATTTTAAACCAGGTGCTCATGTTCAGAAGCAAAAATGGGGACATGTTTTACTTATTTGGGATCAAATTTAACTACATACACTTTTATTTTCTCATATTTTCAGTTGCCACGATATCTACCCTATACTCTCCCTAAAGAAAAACAGGGGTTTCTTGCAATTGGATTCTTATATAATCCATGAAAATTCTGATGGGGCTTGAACAACAGACAGGCTTGGATTTCAGCATGCAAAACATTTATTTGTAAATAATACTTATAACTTCAATTAGGCACATTACAAATAAGCAGATGCTGAGTATAACAGAAAGAAAAATTGGTTGGGCTCAGAAACATTGGCAAACCATGTCTTAACACTACGAACGAGTTCTAGGCTTGCACACGAAATCTCTGCTTCCTCATCCTTCCAACCCTGGTTATATTATAAATCAGTTGCTTCTGGTTTACCGTGGATGATAACTTGCCAGAACATTTGAACAAGTAAACCATGGTTTCTGCTTACCTTACCAACAGCAAAAGTATCCATACCTCACTATAATAATTATAATTATCTTATGGCATTGTGTGTATAATAGCCAGGAGATCATAAGAGTGTCTGGCAGCCAAAAGTTCTAGCTCCTTCAGCGTTATGCACCATTAGGTGGAGAGCTAGACTTGTTTTGAAGGCAAGAGACATTTCAGAGATGGTTTGCCATTGCCTGCCTCTGAGTCACAACCCTGGTAGACCTTGGAGGTCACACTTCCAAATAGTAGCCAAGGCCGACCCTGCTCAGCTTCCGAGATCTGATGGGATCGGGCTATCCATGTCAGCTTACTGACAACAGCAGCATCCACACCTCACTAGATACTGCACTCCCATAGCAATAATTTGCTTTGTCCACACAGCATACTCCAGTTGCTGATGACTGCTACTGTGCAACCATAAGAAATACATCCAGGGATACGCAAACGCAGCACAGGATTGCTACCTGAGAACAAGCCACACTTTGTAATCCTGTTCTGTTGCTCAAGCACAAACCACAGTTTACAGTTTTGATGTAATGGTTGATAATGTCTTCCGTTAAAGTGGAAACAACTCAATCGTTGTTTAGTTCTGAAGAAACTAACTGAACCCAATGGTAACAAAGGGAAGGGAAGGGGAAAGGATTGAACAAACTTGTCAGAAGCTATTTGAAGGAGTGCCCCCATAGTGCCAAATAAGGGTTTGTTACCACATTTGCATCAAGCCATTGAGCACTAACAGTTCCCTAATTTTCTCTAAGTGGAAGATTCTACGCTCCTCGTAGTCTGACATGAACAGCTTCAGCCTGAGAAGTTTGTTATCTATTTAGAATATTTTTATGCCACCTCTTCGGAGTTGTGTAAACCTAGTTTATACACTAGATCAGGAGTGTCAAACATGCGGCCCGAGGGCCCCAGTGTGGCCCTCAAGGACCTGGCTGTTTCCTGCTTCCTTTTCCAGTTATACTGCTGCTGCCACATCACAGCTTGCTTTACCAGTCTCTCTCAATCACACAGGAGAGATAGATAGGCAAGCCTCTCCTGTGTAATTAAGAACTGGCTGAGGCTGAGGCTCCTCCCCCGCTTCCTCCCAGGGGGAGGAAGGGAACAGCCAGAGTTTGCTTCTTGGAAAGGCTGCAGGAGACAAAGGGAAGGCTTTCTTTCCTTCCATTGGCTGAGGCTCCTCCCTGAAGGTAGGGAGGGAACAAGGGAGAGCTTGCTTTTCTGGGCTGCCTCAACCACATGGGAGAAATACCAAACAGCTTTAAGACCAACAAAGTTTTGTTCAAGGTATGAGCTTTTGTGTGCCTTGCTACAGTGTGTGTGTGTTTTGTTGGGCTCTTTATGCCAAGGCTCTCCTGGGTACAACTGGGTTCCCTACCCCTTTTCACTGTATTCATGCCCTCATGATTCAGTCTTTCTCAGTAAGAAAGCAATGTGAACTATTTTAGAGGCGGAATAACAACAAGCCAGTGTGGTGGGTTAGGCTGAGAATGTGTGTACATACCAAGTTCACCCAGCACATTTCCTCAGTAGGAAGTTGTAGTTATTCCTCTGGGAAAGACTATAGTTTTATAGACAAACACACGGCCCTCAGTCTGTGTCAAGATGCCTTCTCATATTCTTGACCAGTACATGGAGCAACGTACAAAAGGTTGCAATGCCCAGCCATTTCATTTTTTGCCCCTGGGTCCTAGGCTCAGAACACTGAGCATGAGATTTCTGTAATCTGTAATGAATGTCAATAAATCAAAAGTAGGTTTTCAGTTTACAGATACACCTGAACATCATGCTCAAGATTGCTACAGCACAGAAATTCTGATGCAATAATTCAGAGCAAGAGGTGTCAGTTATCAGAGGCTGTTAAATAGAAAAAATATCGCAAGAGTGCTAGTGTTTTAAGCATGTTTTATTTAAAGTTTAAACAATCTTTAATTGTGTTTGTCTGTGTCCTTTATAAAGTTTATATCTCCGCTACCTGGCACTACATTTTATGACACACATGGCCCAGCCCAACAAGGTCTCATCTATGTCAGATCTGGCCCTCATAACAAATGAGTTCGACACCCCTGCACTAGATCTTGGCAACAACTGTTGTAGACAAACTTATATTGAGAAAAAGCTCTTCTTGCCATGCGAACATCCTCTTTTTAAAAGTCCCTGTACACTCAGTAATTCACACATGTATCATTTTCAAAAAATAACAAGTCTATTGATTATAATTATCAGCCATGGAGAAATGATGAAAAGAACGAGACTAAGCCCATTAAAGGCTAATGTTGATTTTGTAGGAAACATTATTGATACTGAGAGATAAGAGGGTAATTTCCTATTCACACAAGAAGATCTTATTACACCCACTACTAAGTATAATAAATCATGCAATGACACGTTTGGTATTCCTCCTAATGCAAGTTAAAAACCTGAAAGCTGGCTGTAAAAAAGAAATAATGGCAGCTGTTTCCCATCACCTGAATGATATTACCTCAAATTTGTTATCATTAAATGTTAGGAATAAAGTTTCTTGAGAACAAACAGAGTTTGCAGAAGTTGCCAGAAGACCTACCCATAAAGCACTCTAGATTAACCAGGGGTACCTCAAATTTGGAAGGTTCATGTTTCAACCCCAAGTGGACTTGTCTAATGTCTAAGACATACTGATAATGGCAATCCGATGTACAGAACTGAGGGAGCAATCCTATGTTCACTTACTGAGGAGTAAGTAGCACTGAAAACAGTTGGCCCTACTTCTGAACAGACATGCACAGGAGTGCACTGTGAGACTATCTCAGAAAGAGACGTGGAAGTCAGAAAGAATTTTTGTTCCTGGATTTCCCCTCATCCCTAAAAATCTCAATCAAGGACCACTTCTGAAGTTATGGTCCTCTTTCACCCTACAGAAGTGGCAAACTTATCAACTCTTTCCCATGAATCCAGAAACTTACTTATTTAAAAAGCCCTTGTTGAAGCAGCATTATTTGAAGCAATGTCCCAGGAGCATTAAGGCCACTGAGAATTTTTACCACACAGCTCTGATAACAGCACAACACAGGAATCAGCTAAGAAATGAGGAGCAATAATGTGTTCTTCTCCACTTGAGTATCCCTTGGAACAGAAGAGAAGGCAACACTTGGATGGGAAGGAAGAACACCACTGGCCCCTTTTACATTGTTCCTGCATCCAACCGTTACTATAATACACAAGAAACCTCCTCTGATGCTTCAGCTGGAATATATAAATCAACCTATAACGCTGACAAGAGGGCTGAACACTGAGATTAGTCTAGTGGCTGGATGGCTTCGTAGCTTCCTGGAAGTGAAAAACATCTGCAGAATGAGGAATCATTGCTTGAACCCTACTCTTTCTCCCACACAAAAGTGCCAAATGTCTTGACTTTCAATGGATCTAGAAGCTCATGCATTTTAAAAGCCCTATTAAGAGAAGATCAGTGTTCCAGGAGCAAAAACAAAGGCTGCTCCTTGGTAGGGGCTGTGGCTCCCAGAAGGTTCCAGGTTCAGTCCCCAGCATCTCCACTTAAAAGGACCAGGTGATGTGAAAGTCCTCCGCCCGAGACCCAGGAGAACTGCCACCAGTCAGAGCAGACAAGACTGATCTAGATAGAGTTTCATGTGTTCGTGGGCAGAGAATCTGTTAACGCTCATGCAAAGCTGAGAGCAGCACAAGGTTAAATGTTAATTTTTAATGTCTAGATTATTCTTATTTTCAATTTGAAAGCATAATTTCAAAAATACGAGAAGACAAATCAGTAATTCATAATTGTGGCTTTCCGTCTGATGGTGGAGGGGGACACAGGCGATGTGCAGTTTATCTACAAACTCTGCTTTTAAGCCCCCTGCAGGACATCCTAATTCCTAGTAAGATTTGGCTTGGTTCTGTTCACGCAGTTTATGGCTCATTAGGACTTCTGTATATAAGGCCCCATCTCTTTTGTTCTTCTGATCTTAAGCTACTGCACAGTGCTGGGTTACACCTGAGTTATTCTCCTAGGATGCTCAAGTCATGTAGACTTCATTGTTACGCTCCTAGATCACAGCACTTAAAAACAACAACAAAAAACACACCCTCTTGCACAATTTTACACGGTCAATAGGAAAGCTGAACAAAACACAGCAAGGTTGAGCGCCACAAATCAGACAGGGAATAGGGCCAGATGAGGCCTTTTGCTTGTGCCAGACGCAACAGAGAGATTGGCAAGAAGAGATGCAAAGCACGCATTCTCAGCTCCCAGAGTTAATACGAGATTGCTCTCTATGCATGTTTTTGCTGTTATTTTAATTGAAATGACACCATTTCAATCCTTTTCAACCTGGGAAAGTATTTAAGCAGAGTAACCCAGACATTGCACAAAACCCTTGTCTTAACTCATGGAGATGTGGGTGAAATTCAAGCAGTGACATCAAAATAAATGCAGAGAACCACAGCAGACAATTGGCCTGTGTGTATTTTGGTAATGCATTGATTTATATGGTACATTTTTGTCCTGCCTCCAAGGAGTTCAAGGCAAAACTGCACATTGTTCACATCTCCTCCATTTTACCCACACAAGAACAACCATGTGAGGTAGGCTGGGCAGAGAAAAAGTGACTGGCCCAAGGTCAGCCAGTGAGCGTCATGGCAGAATGGGGATTTGAACCTGGGTCTCTCAGATCCTAGTCCTACACTTTAATCCCTACACCGGTTCTCTGCTACCTTTCATAGCTGCTTTGATGTCAGCAGATTACTAGTTACAAGGAGCTCATTGTTTAAAAGATTTAGTAGAAGGCATTAGTATATGCATTATTAATTTAATCAGAAATAATAAGCCAGAAAAGATGCAAAAATGTTCAGTCAGCAAAGTTTACTTCAGACAACTTAATTGTTGGGGAGTACCCAGTGTGGTGTTGAAGTCAGAATGTCAGACTAGGAGGCCAAGGCTCAAAACTACACTCGACCATGGCCGCTTGGATGATCATGGGCCACTGACTCACTCTTTCTCCACCCAACCTACCAGAGTAATCGTGACAATAAAATGGAAGATAGGAGAATGATGTTGTTAGCACTGGAGACCCCACTGAGGAGAAAAGTGCGGTATAAATGTCTGAATAAATAAACAGTGGAGGTGTACTACAAGTACTAATTCTGCTGAACACATTAGTTAACAGGGTCCAGGGAATACAGTTATTTCCTCCAAGTTATCAGACAAAGGTGGATTTCCACCTTGAATGTGCTTGGGAATTGCCAGCAACTCACAGCTTCATTCAGGAACCTAATGGCCAGAAAAGGAACTTGCCCTGGAGAGTTCCGTGGAACAAGCTGCAGTCAGATCTCAGAGCACTCTCCAAACACAGATGGGAATAGCTGCATGCTGTGTTGGACCATGTAATTTGGAAGACAGTGTAGAGACTCTTGGTCAGCCAATCCTCCATAAAATTCTGGGTGTCAGGCCTTCTCCTTCTGCTTGCTCCACTGCAAGCACCACCCTCAGCTCCAGACACTCGTCCTCGGGACCCTTGGATGGATAGCAGACATCCCATGCATGGCTTTGAGAATAGCTTACAGGCACAGCCTGTAGTAGCCTTAATCTCCCAGGCTAGCTTGGTCTCGACCTCAGAAGCTAAGAAGGGTTAGTATATGGATGGGAGACCACCAAGGAAGACTGGGGCTGGTATGCAGATGAAAGCCACGGCAAGCCACCTCTAAATGTCTCTTCCTGTGAGCTGGTTGTGACTTCATGGCATACTTTAGCTTTTATAGACACAGCCCAGGTCTGATAGGAACATTCTTATCTTTAACTTTGTCATGCTGCACAGATGCACAAACAGACATAAAATCTACCCCTGTTCAGTATGTATTTTCACAGCAGGAAATATCAGACATTGTGTCTGCATGGAACAATACCCCACTTCAATAACTTTTTCCCCAGGATCCTCCGGCTGCTTGTAAAACCTGTCAAACGCTCCAACAGATTACACATTTTCCTCCCTTTTATTTCCACAGACTGAAAGTCTTCAGGCCATCTTTGCATCTCACCTCTTATCTTCCTTCCCACATTTTCTGTGCCTGGAAGCCTTTTTACAGCCATCTCTGGACCGTTTCCAAAATTCCTTCTCACCTCATCTCTACTTAAGTCTATGCAGACGATTTGAAACGCTTTGATGGCTGAAGCTGCCCTGCCTGAGCCTGTGCAAACTCCCTAATCTCTCAACTCCTGAATATCCAAAATGGTCCAGAAACCATCCTCAGTTTTTATAAAAATATAACCTGTGATTACAATCCCTGTAGCCCAGCTAAATTCAAAGGCACAGGGCATCCTAGTCTCTCTGCTGTCAGTTTCAATTCATCCCTGATCAGGCAAGTGCAGGTATACGCTTTATTTTATAGGTTCCTCTTACTAAAATTATGCAATGATACATTTCTTAATGCACCAGCAGCTTTATCAGAGTCTTTAAGAGACCAAGCAGCAATTACAAGCCTTATAATTTTAAAACTAGGTTTAAAAGCAAAAGCAATTTTGATTTGTGGAAGGGTGTGTGTATTACACCGGCATGAGCTCATGCTGACTGTGCAATGGTATACTGCCCACAAGTCTGCAAGGCGGGGGGGGGGGGGGGGGACACACAGCCAGCAAATGTTGAGGGGGGGGACACACTGGGATAATAAACGGAGTTGGTACATGAGGGGTGCGTGTAGAATCATTTGAAATCATCAGAACTCCATGAAAGGGCTCTAAGCAGCAGTACTGGGAGTATGCTACAACAATGTTTGTTTTCTTCCCAAGCTGTCAGTCTGAAGCACTCCCTTTCTGGGCAAACCCACCCTCTCCCTGGGATCCCCATCACCAAAGTCCCCCACTCTATGTGTGTTTCAAGTCTGTCTCAAATGAGGCCTGGGAAATGAAGCCCCATGTTCACGCACTATCATCTGAGAGATACAGATATCTTAGATGGGTTTATACAGTTCTTGGAAGAGCTGTGATTGGCAGCAGACTTTGTTTAAATCTTAATCTGCACTGGACTTGGAGGCATGGTTGGAGGCTGGAAGGACTCCATGGCTTCTTGGGGAATTTTTCCAGTTATGTCAAAGTTGGTGCTGCAGTGACATTATCCTGGCACTGGATGAGGAAGCAGGCTAAAGAGGATATCACCAGAGCTTCATTCCTTAACCAATACAACCCTGGGCCACATTCAACATCCATGCTGGGATTACCTCCACTCAGCATCAGGGTCATGGCACCCACACATCTTCAACGTTAGCTTAGTTGGTATCCTAAGCCATTTGGAGGCAGGAGCACTGTTAATCTGTCCCTGAAACAAATTAGTTCCTAATTGTCTTAGATACTTATGTGCCTTTCAGAATTCCAGCTCTTTCTCCCTCTGTTCACACAATGACCTTAGCATTACCATTCAAAAGCCAAGTTCACAAATGCACATTGAACAAAAATTCTTTACTGATTAAGGTAAAGGTTTCCCTTGCTCAAAAACCATTGAATCCGACTCTAGGGATTCGGCTCATCTCCGTTTCCAAGCCAAAGAGCCAAAGCTGTCTGAAGATGTTTCTGTGGTCATTTGGCTGGCATGACTAAATGCTGAGGTGCACAGAACGCTGTTACCTTCCCATTGCAGCGGTACCTATTTATCTACTTGCAATTTCTTGCTTTCGAACTGCTAGGATGGCAGGAGCTGGGGCCAGAGACAGGAGCTCACTCCGCCACGTGGCACTAGGGTCTCGAACTGCCGAGCTACCAACCTTCCAGTCTGCAGCTCAGCTTCTTAACCTCTGAGCCACCATGGCCACTGACTGAATAGCCACATAATTCAACATTACTCAAAAATCACATTAAAAAACTCTGGCAGTTCAAGGCACCGCATCTCCAGCTCAGTTTAAAAAACAGAGCTAGCCATTCTGCTACAAATCACTGCATGCCAATTAGGGATGAAATGCAACTGAAGCAGACCATTAATTACAGTTTTTATTTCCTTTATGCAAAGCTGTTTACAAGGACAGTTTCCCTAAAAACAAATTTAATGTTAATTTGCAGTTATTCTTCTCCGGGTCCAACTTGTGATTGATTGCTTCCAAGAGGAATGTCTTTTCATTAAATGTACAATTAACCATATCAGAATTTTTGCTTAAGGGTTGAAATGATCTTTGAACTAATTTAACATACCATAGTATTTATTAATGGAAGCGTCTAAACCCCCCCACGAAACTGGACATCTTCCAGTGCAATCAGAAAATCAGATAAACCCAAAGTATGGCGACACTACTCTAGCTTGCACCAAATATTGCAACATGCATAAACAGGAAGGAAATACAAAAGCCAGGCCCTATATACCATACTAACAAATCTACCATTCATAAAGTCCTCCTCTGGGTGATTTATACGTTGCAGCTGAACAAAAAGGAATTGCTTGTCCTACGGATTGGAGCTAGGATGCTGCAATTGTTGCAGGAGAAACAGATTAAGTGGTAAAAAGAAATTTTGCCAAAGGGATGGGAAGAACTAATCTTCTTCTAGCACAGGCGGCAGAGCAGGGAAGAGAAGGGTATCCAATTCACTTGTACCATATAAAAGGATATAACAGGCATAACTGAGGACTGTCTGATTTGCTTTTTGTGTCCCCAGCCAGCATTTGCTGCTTCAATTCAAGAACTACCATTACTTCAGATTGTAAGAAATCAAACTTCACATAAAACACCTTATAGAAAGCAATGCAGGTCAACTAGGCAATACTTATATTTTGTTTTTTAAAAGCTACATTAGCATATATACAGCCCATTTTTCAGTGGGATGGCATCCATCCTTTCAGACATTCTTCCAAATCCCCTTTAAGGATGGCTGCTGGAGTGACCCCCCAGATTCAGGACTGGGGAGCTAACGTGAGATTTCAACCTGACATTTCTCAATTCACAATGCCCTCTGTTAAATCCAAACTACACAGAATGCTCAAGTCCCGTGAATGAGCTTCTAAGAGTCTTCTTCCTTTTTTTCTTTTTTTAAAAAAAGGAGATATGGGGCACCAATTTGTAAGGGACCACCATGTGGAGGAATGGGGGCGGGGCTTATGCCTTCTACCTTCCAGGCTGTTTTTTCAAGCTGAAATGACCCCATGGAGTTGCCACTCGCCATGGTGGAGCAAACGCAAAGGACAAGATTGGGATTCATATATTTACAGCCATTCTGCCATACCAGCTCAGCACCATAACGATTTGTACTTTTTCTGACTTGCACTGTGTTTGCAAGTTTCTACGGTGAAGGCGGCATTACTCGGGGAAGATTCAGGTACTTCATAAGTTAACGAGGCATGATGAGGAGACACCCACAGACATCATCAACCAACACTTTCCCTTTTGTCTACTCCTCCATAATATGCACATCAGCAGGATTAGTGCTTCTATGCATCCCACAAGCAGTGTTCCCTCTAAGCTGAGTTAGTGTGAGCATGCTCACAGTTTTTCAGCCTCCGGCTCACACATTTTTGTCTTAGCTCAGGAAGAATGGCTACAGAGCAAACTAATTTATGCAGCAGCCAAATTGCTCGCTCACAACTATAATGCCAGTAGCTCACAAAGTAGGATTTTTGCTCCCAAGACTCCGCAGCTTAGAGGGACCACTGCCCACAAGTGGAGCGAGAGGGCCAAGGCAGGAAATAGTAATGTGATGACATTGTCTGTATTTCTGTGGGGCTGTGGTCCTACCTTGAAGGTAAGTTTTAAAGTATGGTACTGGGGGACTGCTGCTCCATCCCTTGGCCTCTGACTTATGGGATCCAGCAAGGTTCCATCTTATCCCCCATTCTTTTTTACATCTATGGAAAACTGCTGAGAGAGTTGGTACAGAGACCTGGGCAGAGTCGCAACAAATATGTGGGTGGTGTTCAGCTATTTTTTGCGCTTCCCAGGGAGGCTGTAGAAATAGTGAACAGGAGCCTGGAGGCAGTTTTGGGGTGGATGAAAGCTAACAAACTGAAATTTGTTCCCAACAAAATGGAGGTGCTACTGTGGTGGGGGAGGTTTGACCAGGAATTAGGTCTGTGATGGATGGGGTTGCACTCCCCCTAAAGGAGCAGATTTGTAGTTTGGGGTATCGCCAGACCTAGGCCTCTTGTTGGATAAATAGGTGACAATGGCGGGTAAGGGGCCTTTCACCACCTTCAGCCCTTCCTGGTGAGAGAGATCTTGCCACTGTGATATATACACCCTAGTAATATCAGGATTAGATTACTTAAATGTATTTTATATGAGGCTGCCCTTGAAGACTATCCAGAAGCTATACTTAATACAGGATACCGCTGCTAGAATATTGACTGGAGTGAGTCTTAGGGACCATATCTCTCCACTCAAGTTCCATCTACAGTGGCTTCCAATTTGCTCCTGAGCCCAATTCAAGGTACTGGTATTGACCTCTGCTTTGGAGCAGCATACCTTAAGAACTGCCTGCCCAATTAGAACCCACTTTTCCATTCTGGTCATCTTTAGATCCCCTGCTTTGGGTGCTGCTGCCTCCTGAGGCTAGATGGGTGACACCTGACAAAGGAACTTCTCAGTTGTGGTGGTGAAACTTTGGAGTTTCCTCCCTAGGGAGCTTCCATCTGTCTCCCTCTATTGTCATCTTCTGTCAGTGGGTGAAGACTTTTTCTGTTTTGTTTGGTGTTCCCTCACTAACTGTTATTGGCCCTTCTGGTTGTACTGTTATGTGTATTTGTATGTTTTACTGAATTCTTGAAATATTTTATATAGACTTCTATTTTGGATGCTGCCCTCATGTATCGATGTTTTAATGTTTTGACATTTGTCACCTTGGGTAGAAAGGCAGCACAGAAATGTTTAAAACAGAATAAAATAAACTCCCAGAAGCATCTAGCTGATCACTGCTGGAAACAGAAAACTGAACTACAAGAACCTTCTGCAAGATCTAGCAAAGCAGCAGCATTGATCTCTAAAGAGCTGTTAACACCCGTGCTCCAAAACACCAAAGCAGCCATTCTAAAAGCACAACCCAAAACAAAAAGCAACGCTCTTCACTGGATTCAAAGTGACATTCAGAAGATCTGCAAGTTTTTAAGCATCTCTCTCCTTTCCCCACTCCATACAGTTTCAACACTGTCAGCTGAAGCGATAAATTTAAATTTGCTTTCCAGGTGGCAGAGTAGGAGAAAAGGAACCCAGGAACGTCGTCACGGAAGCTAGCATAAAAAGATATGCCAAGGTTGCCTAATTTAATTTTATAATCACAAGAGATTTTACACAAGAGTCATTTGTAGTGTTTAAAGACTGACTAATTAAAATACATCACTAAAGACCTTGTAGGCAGTTAAAATAATAAAACAAGATCTAAATCTTTCAGCTGAAGCCAGAGAGAGAGCTCGTTCCAAAAATAATACACACCAGAATATGGCTGTGTCGGTATCACACATACATACCACATGCTATCAAAGACTTCAGCATTTAGGGAAAGTATATAAAACATTCTCCCCCACTTTACAGATTGTGAACGCACACTGAGGCAGAGATTAGCTGCAAGCATATTCTGAGAACCCACTGTAGAGATCTCAAAACTCATGCAGAACAAATAACCGAACAGAGTAAAGCCGAACCGCAGATAACAGGGCTGGTATCACACGTGTGTTATGTATCATCAAGTACCTGAGCAAATTAAACAAACATAAGCCCACAGACAACCACACCTAACATACTTATTCATTCACTCAGACAGGACAAGCCCCAGACACTCTTTCATTCCTACTCACACTTTCTTCCACACTCACACCCCAGCCGAGGAAAGAAGAAGAGTTGGTTTTTATACCCCACTTTTCTCTACCTGAAGGAGTCTCAAAGCAGCTTACAATTGCCTTCCCTTCCTCTCCCCACCACAGACACCCTGTGAGGTTGGTGGGGCTGAAAGAGTTCTGAGAGTGCTGTGATTGGGACCCAAGGTCACCCAGGAGGCTTCATTTGAGGAGGAGTGGGGAATCAAACCTGGTTCTCCAGATTAGAGTCCACCGCTCTTAATCACTACACCAAGCTGGCTTCTGTATACCAGTACACGGTGACAGCTACAGGCCCAGCACCTAACAGCCCTGTACAGCAACTAGTATGGAGCAGTCATGCAGAGATCCAAGAGGAAGGTGGACAAGCAGAGAGGCTCCACTAAGCAGAAGCACAGTGAATACAAATGGCAAATGCAAGCGGTCCCTGCATGGCTTGGCTGCTCAGTGTTGGTGGTGGTTCCAACAACTGCCATGGAGCTTTGCAAAGATGTTAACCAGGTCCAGTATTGCCCACTGGCTGAGTTTTGATTGACTCAGCTCCCTGCCAGATGAGGTGTCATGCTTAAAAAAAGGAAACCAGTTCCCCCTGTCCCAATTGCCCGTACATTTACTAATGCAATTTGGAACCAAGGTCTGCACCACCCTAGTCGACCATCTCATTCTGCATAATGCATACGATGGCTCTTTGGACCAAGAATACAGTTTTCTACAGCTTCTGCATCATTCCCACCTCTCTAGTCACATGCTTCACAGCAGCCAATACAAATCCTATCTATACTAACAAATGTCAAAGACACCGGGATGGATCCTACTCCTGCCCTAGATGGACAAAAAGTCTGAAGCCTTTTCTCCAGCCTAAGGAGACTTCCTCCGATGAAAGCGCCTCTTCGTTTGAAGGAAAGCTCCACGGAGGAAGGCTGGATACACACCATCATTTCCAGCTTCACTTCTTGGTGCTGGTGGAAAGTGCCTTCAAGTAACAGCTGACTTAGGGTGATCCTGCAGGGTTTTCAAGGCAAGAGATGGACAGAGGTGGTTTGCCACTGCCTGCCTCTGAATAGCGACCCTGGACTCCCATCCAAATTCTAACCAGGACCAATACTGCTTAGCTTCCAAGATCTGGTAAGATCAGGCTAGCGTCTTACTGACTCTCAACTATCTAGGTAACTACATAAGGCAACCCCCCCACACACACACACACACACTCTGGTTTAAGGGAAAGTCAAGTCACTAACCATTTCCATGCTTTGGGGTACATAAATTAATATGTAAGTTATGGCAGCAACCTTGATTTCTGCACCGTGTAAGCAGCAAACTCATTCTACAGGCTGGCTTACAACTTGACCCCTAGGCACTACATGATCCCTGTATTACCTCGAGGAAGGAGAACTAAAGTTGAAACAGTGACTACGGACAACCCTGGAATATACTCCACTATGACCACACATTACAAATCAAATGAACAGGACAAGGATTTAAAAAGAGATACAAAGTAGAGGTGAGCCAAGCCAGAGAATGGAAACGCAAGCCACTGCACAGCCCCCTCCCTCTCACATCCAGAAATGGGTCATGTGCAAACTCAAGTAATGGTGCCTTACTAACACATAAAGAAGCAGCCAAATGTGCCACAGCACCCAAATGTGCACATATGCATACAGAGAGTAGCTTTACCTCTTGGTACCTGTACATACCAAAGAGCTGCACTTCACAAATGCAAGCATACAGACACGCCACAGGACTTCATCTGTGAGCAGCTGTGCGACCATGAGCAGTGGCACAAAACATGCAAATATGACAAAGAGAATTATCCAGCTTTATAACAAGAGAAGGCTGAAAACAGCCACCTGCTCATGCAGCAGTATAAAAAGACATTCTCAAAGAATGTTCCCCACACTCCATCCTGCTCTCCCAACATTCCATCAAACCGAAACACTGCTCTTATGGACAGCGCTGTGGCAAGGCCAACTCCTGACATCCACCTCTGACACTGTGTGGCTTTGTTTCTCATTAGCAGTAATTCTACTTTTGTACCCAGAAGTCCCTGCAACACTCACACTCTCCCTGTACAGCCACCCAACTTGTCATAATGACTGGCATTCTGTTAACAAGAAGGATCTCTTTATCTCTTTTCCCCCCCTGCACATAAGTAGGAGGCTTTTTCAACAGCAGCTAGACACCCCCCAACCTTTCCTGCTCTCCCACACAGAAAATGCACTTCTTGGCACCACACTAATATAACTACTAATACATGAAAATATGAAAAGGCACCCTACCTTAGAATGCATTTTGTATATGTATATATAAAAAATCCTACACTCATTTCAATTTAGGTAAGAACTCCGAGAAGTACATCAACCTGTGCTTGTAACACACTTGGATTTCAAATTTGTTCTGTCCTAGGGGCTCCCTCCATGGACAGTGACCAACAGCTGATTGTCAAGAGTTCTGTTCTTATTTACAGAGCGCCATTCAGGAGAATGGCATTTTATAGAGCAACAAGTTTTCTCCACCCCGAGGAACTCATAATCTAAGACACAACACAAGAGCCAACAGAAAGCCGAGTTAATAGAGGTTCCCCAGGGCAAGGATCAACAGTCGAAGAATGTACTTTCAGTTCAGGTACATGTACCGGGGCTTAGTTTTAGTAGGGGAGAAAGGCTAAGGAACTTCCTCGAAAAGGAGGGAAAGAGGGGTGTCACCACGAATACGCTCCCCCAAACTACTTTCACGATGCCTCCTCTCTTTTCCTTCTAACCCCTCAAAATCCACCTCATAAGCAACGAAAGCGGAATCATCTGAGAAAACAGGAGACCATGAGACAGCTGAGGGGGATGGAACTGCAAAACTGAAAGTCATAAACAAAGACACATTTGAAATATGAGCAGAGAGAGATAGGAACCCAAGGCCCTGGAGAGCTTTGAGGGTGAGGACAAAGAGTTTATATGTTGAATCCAGGAGCTGGCAGAAAGCCAACATAGGGAGTTAGGATAAGCTGTCTCACAGTCAGAGCAACAAGAGGTGCTGCAGAGAGACAAAAGTAAAAGACTAGTCAGGAGAATGTTGCAATAGTTAAACACAAGAGATGACCACATCATGAAGCAGAGTTTTTGCTTAGAGGATTAAAGAAAGGGTTGTATTAAATGCTCCCTCAAAACTGTGGAATCTTCTGAGCAAAAAATCTACTCTGTGAGCTACTGGCATTAAAGTTATGAGCGAGTGATTTGGCTGCTGCATAAATTAGTTTGCTCTGGAGCCATCTTTCCTGAGCGAAGACAAAAATGTGTGAGCCAGAGGCTAAAAACGAGTGATCTAGCTCACACTAACTCATCTTAGAGGGAACACTAGTTGTATTATGTTATCTTCATAAGGGGAGAAGCTGTATAACTTGGCAACAGACTCAAGATGGGTAGTAAGGCAGGACTTAAACAGAAAGCTCCATGCCTGTTCAACAGGGTGAACAGTGATGTCATCAATGGATGTTGAGCAGACTGGAGAAAAGGAATGTTTGAGGGAAATGATAAATTCACTCTTGGGCATTCTGGGAGATAACACATAAATATCAGATACAATTTACACATTTAAAAGAATAAGGCAGCAGAATTTTGAAGTTACAGAACTTTACTGAACCATAACAGACTACTGGTAGAGGATCGTATTTTGAAACGTGCTCTGCACCCCAGGTTAAAAGTTCTCTACAAATAGAAAACCAGCAGAGGAAATAAAGGGGGGGGGGGTAGATGCTTTCCCCCTGAGGTACTAGATTTCTATCTGCACAGAGTATTTCTTTTTAAGGGAGCCCACCTCCAGTCCATGATCATGCTGTGCATTCTAACAGTTCAACATTCCAACTCCACATTCTCCTGGCATGTGTAACCAGGTGTCAGATGTGGGATTTGGAGGTGTGGGATTAGAAGGAAGGGGAAAAGTTCTTGCACAGCGAGATGGAACTGGGCATCATCATTGCCTAACATTCTGTTCTTTGCAATGGTAGTCACTGAGCTTCTGAAGAGAAACTTTTAGCTCTACGTATTTCATGCAAAATATTTTTGCTATAGTTTAAGATGAGTTCTCTCTTCACATATTCAGCCAGTGATTCCCTAGTTTCTGTATTAATTAATGGATCATTGATGTAGATGCACCTTCCTTTGGGATCAACAGCTTTCCTTACGCTATGTCCACCTTCTACTTGAAAGCTTGGGGACACATCAGTGTAGAATAGGACATAATGACGAATGACATACATGCTGCCATCATCACCCGAGGAAGCCATTTGAAAACCGAAGACATGCACAGGTTGGACATCCAACTTAAATGGGAAGGCCATCTCCTTCCATACCTCACCACAAACTTCAAGAGAGTTTCCTCATGATTTCACATCTTATCAAGTTTCCATTCTCAAAACTGCCCCTTCCCCAGGAATTTGTTCTTATCAGGGGCTAAGTATCTGTCAGAAGTGTAGTACATGTGAATTCATATACACATACTTTACAAACTCAATAACTGCAAAATCAAGTGAGAACTTGCCTTTCTGAAGCAGCCCCTGCCAGCACAGATCAACCGCCACGAGCAACGCTATGTAACATCACCTCATCTCACCTCAAAATTCAATACTTTTTTCATGAAGAGAGGTTTTTTCAGAATGATATCAAGTGATACATCGCATGAGCAAGTGACTGTTAGGGTGTTCAAGTTTCGGCTGGATTTCAAGATAGTCTGTACTGTTAAGGAACAGAATGTCAGTTTCCTGTATGACTTTCCCACCTTAGATTTGGAAGTGATTGAAAAGTGTTTCCACATTTTAAAAGTTTAATGCACAGCTTAAAGACAAGGCGTATCACTCATTCTGACTCAGAAGTAGCTCTGTTTTCATTAGGGTCCTTAATATCATGTGGTTGCATATGTTTTCAAGCTTTAAAAAACCCTGATGTGCAATCTGGAATACTATGCCCATCTGTGGGGGTACAGCCATGTTGGAAGCAGTGCTCCCTCTAAGGTAAGTTAGCGTGAGCTAGCTCAGTTTTTTAGCCTCAGGCTCACACATTTTTGTCTTAACTCAGGAAGGATGGCTCCAGAGCAAACTAAGTTATGCAGTAGCCAAATCACCTGCTCACAACTTTAATTCCAGTAGCTCACAAAGTAGAATTTTTGCTCACAGGACTCCATAGCTTAGAGGAAGCATTGGTTGGAAGTATTGTATTAGGGTTGCCAGGTCCCCCTGAGGGGCAGGGAAACCCCTGCTTGATGGGTCCATTATTCGCTGGCCTGGATCAGGCCACTGGGGGGAACCCCACCCCCAAATTGCTGGGATCGCAGAGACGTGCCCAGTGTGATGACATCACCCAGAGGTGAAATCATCACGTTGGGCACATTGTGGGGGGGACACTCTATCATTTGAGGGAAAACTCTATGGTTTTCCCTCGAATGATAGTGGTCCCGCCCCCAATGTGCCCGATACGATGATGTCACTTCCAGGTGATGTCATCACGGCGCATGCGCTTTGTGCGCATGCCAAACAACTCCCAGACACACCCAGGACTCTCCCCACTGCAGCTAAGGTAGGACTTGGCAACCCTATGTTGTATCTTTTTTGGTTTTTAACCACCTTACTTTAACTCTCTGTAAGCATGGTTAAACTTGGGGTTCAGATTAGGTTAAGGGAATATAAATAATGACTGTGATTTTGTAGAGTTTGTCTAAATTATATCAGTGAGAAAACAAAGTAGTAAAATAAACTACAGAGTGTTATAACTCACATGGAGCTTTCATGGTTAAGAGAGGGTGAGAACTGAAACAAGCCTCCAAAGTCTACCTTTCTGCTGATACATTCAACACAGACTGGTGATTAATTATTCATACAACCATAATACATTTATGGCTGCTGGCAGGTAGCACAGGACACTTTCAATACTATGGCAAGTTCAAATTTTGAGTCAGTATACCAGTGAGAAATTGATGTTTTCATCCCAGTTCATTATCCAACACTTGCCCACCTTAAGAACTGGCAGACAACGCATTTATCACCTTAGCTGGGCCAAGGCCACAGTCTTAAGACCTTTCATGGAAGTAAGCTGCATTATAAAAAATGGGACTTACTTCCAAGTAGACCAGCTTAGGATTGCTCCCTGAGAGACTTTGAAACTTTGAATGGAGACTGTTATCAGTTTGGTTGGAAACAGTTTATTCACAGTACTCTATGAAATATCCTTATCCCAGCAGGAAATAAAGATCAGACATTTCAGTGCATCACTTTGACTTTAAATTCTTCTGGGATTGGTTATTTTGCTCACAGATAAAACTGATACAAGCTCCCAAACACCAATATGACTAAAAACAATATTACTAAAAAATGCAGTGTCATCAGCACCTCCCCATTGCTAAATATAGCCTCCATAGCATTTATTGGTAACAGTGACAATATTTAGATGTACAGCTATATCCAGCTGACTTTACACTTGATCAACTAAGGAACAGCTTTTTAAACAGAAGTGAACCCCTGAAATACAGCCTACCTAATGGGAAATTATTACCCTTCCCCCTGCTTTCCACTTAAAATAAATATGCCAGAAGCTGGAGGGGGAACAGTTTCTATTAAAAGGAGGCATCATGACATTAGGGCGATGTTTTGCCACCAGTTCTGATCTATTGGGGGGGGGGGGGCTAAAACAAGTTCCCTCTTCTTGCCCTCCTCTTGCTAGAAGCAGTTGTACTAATTACACTGCAAAATGAAGTTACTTCTACTCATGCCCCAAAGTCAAAGTGCAATACACCCAATCTCAGAAGGCCAGAGGCTCTGGGATTTGCAAGTCCACACCCCAAGGCAAAGTACCAAATGACAAGGCACATTGTGATGTTAGCACAGGCATTAGCTAAATTAAAACTATGCATCCCTAATAGGCCACGGTGCATATTAACCCCCCCCCCCACCAAAACACAACACTGTCATACCACCAAAAAGCACAGGAAAACAGGCATCCATGTGGTAAAACTATTTTCACTGGGAGCAGATCCACGCAGGGGGCATGCATAGGCTCCACTAAGCATTCCTGCTGACTTTTATTTCCTCTCCTTCCCCCTCTTCTTGATGCCACCCACTCTGTCTGGCTTCTTTGAAGCATCCAGGTGTTCCCCTGACAAGAAACAGGAAGCAGCTCCAGGCTTCCTCCCCCTTCTAAGCATTCACCCCCTCCCCCCAAAGGAGCCCCTCCCCATCCCTCCTTGCTCCCTAACCCTCAAGGCCAGGTCAAGTCCCTTTGCTGAACAAAGAAACAGACTACAGTTCTCTCAGAAAAGCTCTCTTCTCTTGCACACATGGAGACAATGCCCTCCTCTCCCAGCATCAACGGTGACATCTTTTGGGGGGGAGGGTGAAAAGAGATGCCAAGCCATCCCAGTCGAATGCTAACAGTGGCTGCCCATCTGCAAATTACCTTCTATGGGAAGAAAAAAATATATTCACTCCTCCAGGGAGGGAAATGACTCACTGCCTGCCCTGCCTAATAATTCCACTGAAAAGGGAGACTTCCCTTCGCCTGAGTGTCCTCCCCACCCCACACATACAAAAGGTAGCCCCCGGGGGTGGGGGGGGAGGGTGTGTGTGTGTGTGTGTGTGTGTGTGTGTGAGAGAGAGAGAGAGAGAGAGAGGAATTAGAGAGCCAACTTACTGAGGTGTAGTTGCTTTTCTGGCTCTGGTTCCGGATCTCCTGTTCTTGGAACTGCAGGCCGGCCAGGTGTTTCTCCAGCGCCTCCCAGTCCATGGTGGGCACGGGCACCTGCGCCTCCGGCTCTTTCAAGACAGTCCCTCCCGTGGAGTGCTCCCAAGGGTGAAAGGCAACCAGCGGTCCTCCATTGCCGAGCCTGCCCACGCCGCTGCCCGGCAGGGCTTTCTGGAGGTGGGGGGCTTTGCTGGAGTCTCTGCCCGCTCGGCGTCCAGTCCGGCGGCCGGAGGGCACCACCACGTTGGCATTGTGCCGGAGGTCCAGGGGGTGGTGGGGACGATGGTGATGAGCAGGGGGGTTGCCGTTGGGAGCCGGGGGCGGCATGGTGGGGGCGGCGAGGCTGGGGCTCCCCGCCTCCTCCAGCTCCGGCGCTAAACTCCTCCGGGCGGGGGGCAGTTTGGCATAGCAGCGGGCATAGTCCCCTTCTGCCTCCCACACATCAATCACCTTCCTCTTGTACACCTGGAAATCCCCCTCCTCCTCCTCCTCTTCTTCCGAGTCCTCCAAGGCAGCCAAGTCCAGGCTGGTCGGCGACGGGGAGGATTTGCATTCCGAGCAAGGGGTCACTTTGCTGGAACTGGACTCCGAGCTCGAGCGGCTGCTGCAGGCGTCGCTGCCTAGATCCATGCCATCCTAGAGAGGGAGGGAGAGGAGAGAGAAAGGAAAGAGAGAGAGAAGATTCAGAGCGTGAGGAGAGACCAACCCCGGGACTAGTATTTCTCCTCCTCCTCCTCCCCTTGCTGGAATAACATCGCCGCCAGGCACAGAAAGAACCAGACACCGACTTCCCTCTCCAGATGCTGCCAGACTCTTAAAGGAGGGGGGACGAGGAGATGAGGGGGAGCTCTCTTTCTCAGGGCTGCCCGCCACTTCCACAAAGTTTCCTGCGAAGCCTCCCCTCCCCTCGCTCCCCTCCCCCGGCGAGGCACTTTGCAAGGCGGGGGGGGAGAGAAGGCGCAGGCGGCTCCCACCTCGGGGCGGATCAGGCGCGGCTTCCTGAAGCCTGCCTGGTGTGTGACAGCAGCAGGCGCGGATGTCTTCGAGCCAACAGTTTTTTCCACAGCAGCAGCGGCAGCGAGTCCTGCCCTGCAATGGCTCCGGAAACTTCCCGGCTTCCTCGCCCAATTGCAAAGACGGGAGGATACGCCGGCAGCGCGGGAGGAGGGAGAAGGGGAGGAATGGGAAAGCCAGTTGGCCGTCCCCGTGAGGAGTCGGCCAGGACAGCGCCGGCCTCACACCGCCCCCTGCGGTACAGACGAGGAGATCCCGGCAGAAAAGAGGGTGGGCGGCCGGAGGAAGGCCGCGGCTCACGCAGAGTGTTGCAAGCGGGCGGGAGAGCACCTCGCCTCCAGCGTGGAGGGTTGCCCTGCCGCGAGCGCCCCTTGCCTCTCCTCGTCTATGCCTGCCTGCCTGCCTGCACGGGTGGAGGTGTGCGCCTGCAAAGCAAAGGCCGGCCTTAGGCGCGGACCTTCTTTCCAAATGGGATCAGAGGTGGAGGGGAAAAGTGCCTTGGACCACGTGCCCGCGGGGTTTCTGCTCTCGCTAAACAGCCGCCATTCTGAGAGGCAAGCTCTCGTTTATTACTTTTTAATGTCTTCGGGCGTCGGAAGAAGTGGCCTCTTGGCTCGCGAAAGCCTGCAGTACAATAAATGGGCTAGGCTTTTAAGAGGCCGCAGAATTCTTTGGGTGTGCTTATAATGTGCGTCTACAGCAGGGGATTGTAGGCTGCGTGGTCTAACTTTGGCTAAGACGGAGCCCTGACTTTTTAGAAACAGGTTCCGGGCTATTTCTTTTTGGTCTCGTGGCTGGTATGTTTGCGCTAACCTTGCAAAACATTAGCGGCCTACTCAGCAGTCACCTCTGGGCTTGTTCCCCAGAAGATAACTGCTTACACTATTCACCTCCTCCATTTTATTTATTTATTAAGTTCGATTTTTAAATCACCCTCCCCTGTGGGACAGGGCCCAGGGTGATGTACCTCAAGAAAACTTTACATAATTAAAAGTTAGAAATCATAAAAATACAGCAATAAATAACCAATAAGGTGGGAGTGAAACTGCCGCAGCTCACACAGAGTGTTGCAGGTGGGCGGAAGAGTATCGCCTGCAGCGTGGAGGGTCGCCCTGCCGCTGCTGCCCATGCCACTGTCTTGGGGGGAGGGCAGGAGTGTCAGCCATATGGAAGACCATCACTATTCTCAACCAAACATCTGGTGGAACATCTCTGCCTTACATGCCCTACAGAACGGCATTACATCCCCAGGGCATGGATGTTGCTTGGCAGAGAGTTCTGCCGGGTTGATTAGGTAGTTGGTTCCCTTCCTTGAAAGCAATGACCTAGCAACAGTGATCCACACATTGGTCACCTCAAGGTTGGATTACTGTAATGCTCTCTATATGGGGCTGCCCTTGTCCCAAATTCAAAAGCTGCAGCTGGTGCATAATGTTACAGCAAGGCTGTTGTGTCTTCCTATGCGGGAACACATCCAGCCCGCCCTAAAAACCCTGCACTAGCTGCCTATAGAATGCCGGATACGGTTCAAGGTGCTGGTTCTTACCTTTAAAGCCCTATACGGCCAGGGACCTACCTACCTAGGGGTCCACCTTTCCCCACACATACCCCAGCGAGCACTAAGATTGGGCTCCCAAAACCACCTGGTCCTTCTGGGGCCTAAAGAGGCCAGGTTGGCTGTAACGAGGGCCAGGGCCTTCTCTGTGGCGGCCCCTCACTGGTGGAACGAGCTCCCAGAGGAGATCAGGGCCCTGCAGGATTTGTTGCAATTCCACAGGGCCTGTAAAATGGAGCTCTTCCACCAGGCTTTTAAGTAGGGGGCCGCTGCGACTTTATGGCTCTGGCCCGATTACCAGCTGGATCAACAACTGTACCAACAATGGTGCCAACAGTACCAACAACACCACCAACCAAGACTCCATAGCTGGGCAGGAGCCTGGGGTCACCATTCAGTAACAGCTGATATTGGAAGATTCACCATCTTTTAATATAAATTATGTTTATATAGTATGATTTTTATTGATTGATCGTTTTAATTGGAATTTTAATGTATATTTATGTGTGTTGTCGGCCGCCCTGAGCTTGCCAATGGCGGGGAGGGCGGGATATAAATGTAAATATAAATAAATAAAATGAATCATAATCGACTGTGTCAAATGCTGCTGTAAGCTCAAGAAACAACAGCAGTGCCGACCTACTTCGATCTAACTGTACACTGAGATCATCTCTGAGGGCGACAGAAGCTGTCTCCGTCCCATGGCCAGGGCAAAAGCTGGCCTGGAATGGGTCCGTTGCTGATGTATCACCCAGGAAATTCTGGAGCTGTTCTGCCACTGCTCTCTCAATTTACCTTGCCCAGGAACAGAAGATTCAAGACTGGGTGGTAATTGGAGGGATCCATAGGATCCAAAGCTGGTTTCTTCTAGAATGGTACAACCATTTTATCCTCAAAACAACCCTGTGAGGTAGATTAGGCTGAGAGTGTGACTGACCCAATGTCACCCCGCCAGCTCCCACAGTAGAATGGGGATTCAAACCTCGGTCTCCAAAATACTAGTCCACCACCACTCTTAACCACTATACTACACTGGCTCAGAGAAAGCCTTAAAAAACAACCCCGCTTACTTGGAAGCAAGCCTCAGTGGACATACAGTGCATTCCTAGACATCTTTTAAAGTCCTTTAACTTCACAGGATTTAGACGGGTGTAACTCTGTTTAGGACTGTGCTGATAGAATTCCGCAGCATACCATGGATTGAGGGTGCCTATATCCTTGTGTGCAAAACTGGAATAATCATACTGTCCTTACAGGGTGGTTGTAAGGATTACTGCAATAATGCACACGCAGGCGCTTTGAAGACTGTAAAAACTCATATAAATGCTACGATTATTCATACACACACGTTCCCCATTTGGCTGGAAGACCTACTATGACCTGATGTTAACCCCATGAAAAAGTCAGGAAATCTGGCTTTCATTGAAGTAATACATTCCATTTGACTGCAGTGAAGTCATACACTTTAAATACAGCTTAGTCATTAAGATTGCCTTCTTGAGGAATTCCATCATTGGCAGTTAGGTTTCCCTGTGCATAAACTGCATTTTGATATCCTGAATGAACTTCCTTGTGTTAAATGTTGTGCTAATCCTTAAACTGGGGTACACAAACAGCTCCATCTAGCTGGCAGTTGATTTTGGGATGAATTTGAGATCACAAGAAAAGCTCTGTTAGCCCAAACTCTTTTAACAGTGGCCTGGCAGATAGCTCTAGGAAACCTAAGCAGAGGGCATGAAGAGAGTCCTCAGCTTCTGGTATTCAGAGGTATGCTGCCTATGGACATTGGTGTCTTTTATTAAGTTAACATGCCTAATAGGCACTGATATGTCTATCCTCCATGAATGCAATGCTGTTTAAGCTAATGGCTAGGGGCTGCAGTGGCTCAGTGGTTAAGATGCTGAACTGCAGACTAGAAGATCAGTAGTTCAGCAATTCGAGACCTGAGTGCCATGTGACAGAGTGAGCTCCCGTCTCTGGCCCCAGCTCCTGCCAACCTAGGAGTTCGAAAGCAAGAAACTGCAAGTAGATAAATAGGTACCGCTTCAGTGGGAAGGTAACAGCTTTCCCTGCACCTCGGTGTCTACTCATGCTGGCCACATGACCATGGAAATATCTTCGGACAGCGCTGGCTCTTCGGCTTGGAAATGGAGATGAGCACCGCTCCCTAGAGTCGGATTCGACTGGCTTTCGAGCAAGAGAAACCTTTAGCTTTACTTTAAGCTAGTGGCTAGCACCGTAACCTGCAAAGTTGATTATGTATTGTTTATTTATTTTCTTCTGCCATTCTCCCCAGTGGGGGGACCCATAGCTGCTTACATCCCTGTTTTATTCTCACAACAACCCTGTGGGATAGGTTAGGCTGAGATTGTGTGATTGATCTACAGTCACCCTGCAGGCTTTTATGGCGGAGTGGAGATTCGAACCTGGGGCTTCCAGGTCTTAGTCTAACACGCTAACCATGACATTGCACTTCTGCACCTCCAACCAAATTCTTGGGTGACCCCAAATTCTCACAGATGGATGGCTCTGGTATAGGAAATTTGCAGCTGAAGCACTAAGGGACTGATGTGGTTGGTAGATGGTTACACCAGTTTCCTTGGCTTCTGTGAGGAAGAAAGGACTATTAGCTAGAAAACAAAGGGGTCAGAAGGGACTCTGCTTTGTCTGCCTTCCTATGGCGATAGTAGGGTTGGGGCTGGGAAAGTTGAGCTGTAGTACTCACATAAGGGGCAGAGGCAGGGGTCATTTGGGGCCAGAGCTAGGTGGAGCAGAGCTCTGCCAGCTCAGGAGTGGGTACTAGGGCAGCCATGGGCCAAATCAGATCAGAGAATCAGATCAGATCCACCAAAATTTGGTGGCGGCTTAAAAAGTGGCTGGAGGGGTGGCGGTTTGAGGGAGAGGCTCCAAACTTGCAGGGTAGCTGCTGGGGCCTCTCCCCCAAATACCCACCAAGTTTCAAAAAGATTGGATCAGGGTGTCCAATTCTACAGGCCCCCAAACAGGTTGCCCCCATTCCCTCCATTGTTCTCTATGGTGGGAAAAAGTAACGTTTTTTCCCACCATAGAGAACAATGGAGGGGATGGGGCAACCTGTTTGGGGGCCTGTAGAATAGGACCCCGTGGTCCAATTTTCTTGAAACATGGTGGGTATTTCAGGGAGAGGCCCCAGCAGCTACCCTGCAAGTTTGGAGCCTCTCCCTCAAACTCCCTCTCCTCCAGTCCCTCATATACCATATGAGTTTTTGCCATTGACTTCAATGGCCCATAGGGTATAATGGGGCTGAAACTGACATTCGGCCGGCCAGCTGGGGAACGGGAGGGGAGGCTTTTGAAGATACCCCCCCCCGCTTCCTTTTCTGACACACTTCCGGTGATGTCAGGGGGTGTGGCATATGCTAATGAGTTATGCTAATAGGTACGCTAATGAGCTCCTGCACCTCTTTTTCTAAGAAATGACCCCTGGGCAGAGTTATCCCCTCATGTGGAAGAGCTTTAGTACCAGAGAGCTACCTAGTCAGCCCCGTGGCTGAGAAGAATTGTGTATTCATCCCAGTTACCTCAGTAAGTCTATTGAGGTAGTTGGTTGGTTAGTTTTCCTAGGCTAAATTCTGAAATCCAGTCCTTTCTATGTTTCCTAAGACAAAAGTATTAGCAAAACAGAGAAAACCCTCTGCACTTTACTAGTGTTAACTCCTCAGTGCAATGATAAAATGGAGAGGGAAAGTAGCTTGTGACCGTTATTTTGATTTATACAAATCAATTTTTAACACACCTATCCAGTGTTCTAGGCATTCTGCCAGAGCTTTTTAAAGTCAATCCACAGCATGCGAAAAATGCCAGCAAATAACTTGGCGCTCATAATAATAAAGTGCTTCTTAAAAACTGGTCAATACTGAGAAACCATATCTACCTTTTCCAAACTAACAGTGAAACAGTAGAATAAAATAATATCACAGTAAGCCCCCCCCCCAAATTCTCTTCCCTGAAGCCAACCTAGTTTCTCCCCCCTCCAAATAGCCTGAGGAAACAGATGAGCTTAGTAGCATGCCCGAAGGTCAACAGATACAGATGTCTTATAAATCAAGAGAAGATGCGCCTACGACGTCTTTGTTGATTGCAACAACAGCTGTATAACTCAGAGGCAACTCCCAGCAGGGGGACAGGCTTTTAAGGTTTGGGATCATACAGCTAAATCTCAGCACTTTGAACTCTTCCAGAAACTAGCTGGTAGAAAATTTCTATGAATACACAAGGTAGTCATGGAAAGATCTGATTCATATGAACACCATAACTTTCACAGACTCTGATGGCAAGCCCTACGTCACACCATTAACCCAAACTCTGTATTGTGTTTGTGTGTGTGTACGTGTGGGTATTTTCTGCCTATGTTTCAGGCTATGAGACATAGAAATCTTGCTTCTCCAATATTATACTGCTTAGAATACATGATTTAGCAGTATTGTTAGATTTTGTACCAAGTGAAAAACAAGCAAAACCCCCCCGAAGTGGGTACATTTGGAAAATACGTTTCAGTAATAGGTATGTTAGGTACCCCTTAGCAGTATGGATTAGTATTTCCCAACAGAAGCGCATCCACCAGTTTAATCTGCATTGGCTGTCAGGCTCTCTCTTCTTGATTATGCATCCCATCAAAATATTGGCTATAAATATTTATAGCTAGACGGTGCGCCATATCCTATAAATACAGGTGATCCTTTCTGACAGCACATTAGAGAAAGCTTCTGCTTCGTGCAGTACTAGATTTGATTTATAGCGACAACTTTAACTTTAGCTATATGTTTTGAAATACCTGTAGAGTCTCATGGTTGCACTGTAATTTGAGCGAGGGTCTAATTAAACAAATACTTGCATGCTGGATTGAGACATTAAAAGGGCCCAAGAGCAAGCTGAGGTGAGCGGCTTGGCTCGGCTTGGACCGGCAGTCATTACCACTAGTTAGATAGGAGTTGATCAGTCCCAGTGGGGCTGCTAGTGATTCTGGGACAGGTGGTTTAACTAACAAGGAAAGTTGCTTTGCATGCTGCCTTGGAGGGTTACCAGTAACCAGGAGCGAGCCAAGTTCTAGTGGGGCAACTCAGTTCTTGCCCAGCATGTGGAGATGGTGATCATGCTTGTTGCTGACACTCCTTGCCCGATGTGAGCCAAGCAACCCCTGCGTGGCTGAGAGTGCCTCTGTGCATCAGCTTACACCTGTCTGTCAGCAGCCCTGCAGGGCAGTGGCTTGGCTCGATATTTCCTAGCAGATTAAGGGCCAGTCTGCCTCTGGAAGGTTGCTTGATTTTTTCTGGTAGATGGACCCAAGTCCTCAGCTATGGCTATCCCCGAACTTTATAGCAGGACTGATTAGCACATTAAATCATTTTACTTTTAGAAAGTAGACTTTAAAAAAAAAAGCACTTTAGCCACAAGTGCAGAATCTCTTTGATGTCAGTGCGAAAAAATGAACTAAATAAATGCTTGGAGATTCCAGTCTTGTTGGGCAGCTTCCCTGCGAAGCCAGCCTCAGAGTTACTGTTAAATAAATGAATGAATGAATACATAAATAAATGAAGGCAAGCATTTGAAATGACAAGGGTCATCTTTATATCCCTTACACTCTCTCTCTCTCACACACACACTCACACACAACATACTCCTAGATCTTTATACCATGCTTTTGTCCCCAGAGAGGCCCAAAGCAGCTTACAACTTTGTTCTCCCCACCTCCTTCTTACTCTCACCACAAACATCCTCTGACTGTGGGTTAGGCTGGCAGAGAATGATCAGCCCAAGGTCACCCAGCAAACTTTCATGGCAGAGAAACAGCAGGGTATAAATGTCCAAATAAATAAATAAGGGTTGGCTTAGAGGTTAAGACGCTGAGCTGCAGACTGGAAGATTGGTAGCTTGGCAGTTCAAAACCCTAGTGCTCTGTGATGGAGTGAGCTCCTGTCTCTGGCCTCAGCTCCTGCCAACCTAGCAGTTCGAAAGCAAGCAATTGCAAGTAGATAAATAGGTACTGCTTTGGTAGGAAGGTAACAGTGTTCCACGCGCTTCGGCGTTTAGTCATGATGTCCACGGAGAAGTCTTTGGACAGCGCTGGGTCTTCAGCTTGGAAACGGAGATGAGCACCACCCCCTAGAGTCAGATTCAACTGGCTTTCGCGCAAGGGAAACCTTTACCTTTAGTAAATAATGGAAGTATACAACATATCAACTCTGCTAAGCTTACTTGTCAGCTGGGTCCAGGAAATGTACCTTTTCTCAAGTTCTCTGACAAAGGGAACTCCCATGCAGAGGGTATGTCCACATAATTATTAGTTTCCATTAACTTGGTGGTTTATCCCATTTTTTTAAATTACCCATAATAGGTAACTAATTACCAATAGCCAATAAATAATACCAACTAATTACCAATAGCCAATAAATATTCCAGTTAAAAAGCTAATCCGTTTTATTGTATCTTGGTTCACTGAAGCCTGCTCTATAATACAAGTGTGCGGCCTTCAA
Source organism: Lepidodactylus listeri (assembly GCA_029233225.1). Classification (NCBI taxonomy): domain Eukaryota; kingdom Metazoa; phylum Chordata; class Lepidosauria; order Squamata; family Gekkonidae; genus Lepidodactylus; species Lepidodactylus listeri. The sequence goes on from JARCFY010000005.1 coordinate 29,480,722, forward strand.
AGAACCTGTGAAAGGCTTTCCATAAATAGATGTTTAATTCATTCACTTGCAGCCACAGCAACGATTTCAAAGTTACAATTGCAAAAATAAAAGGATCTGTGTTAACAAGCCAAACTTGCTAGTTTTACAATTCTTATGTGCGTACTTATCTTGGAAACACGAGAGTTTATTATGAGCCAATATAAAGAAAGACTTTTACAAGACTACCTTTATTCTGAATTTGAAATAACATGTTCTTCTTATTCCTAGCAAGTGAATTAATCAGATTTAACTGATTAATTAAATCTGTCAACACAAAACGTTATGATTCCAACTATCTTAGATGACCCCTCTAAAAAAAAAAAAAGATTTAAGGCCAAGGGCAGATTGGCAGTCTTGGCCGCTCTGCCTCCGCTTCAAAAGCGGAGGCAGAGTGGCCGTTCAGACGGCCGCATCTGCCCTGAGGAGGCAGCCCGGACGCATCGCGTCCGGCACCGCGCTCCTCCCGCAGCAGCCGAGCACCACTTCAAAGTGGTGCTCGGCTGCTGCAGCGCACGTTCCACCCGCCGGAGCGGGTGTGAACGTGCGCGGGCAGGGGGAGCTGCGCAGCGTCTTCCCGCTGCTGTAGGAAGCCGCCCGCAGTCTGAACGCTGCGGGTGGCTTCCTTCCGGCGGTGTGCAAATGCTGTGCCGCGTGGGAAATTCCCCCCGCCTTAGTCTGTCACGCCGCGGAGGCACGGCAGATTGCCAATATGTCCTCAGCCTAAGTTCATGACAGATAGGTTCATCAATTGGTATTGGCCATTATGGTTAAATGGCACCTCCATGTCCAGGGGTAGTGAATCTCTAAATACCAATTGTTGGAGACAAAGCAGCAGAAACTGCCCGTTGCTTTCATACTCGTACTGCATGGCACCTGGTTGCCCACTGTTAGAAAAGGGTTACTAGATAAAATGGATTGATCCATCAGGGCTCTTCTTATGTCCCTGTGTTCTTGTGTGTGTGTTAGGTGCCATCAAGTCATTTTCTGTTTCTGCGGACCCTATGAGTTAATGACCTCCAAAAGTGTCCTATCATGAACAGCCTTGCTAAGGTCTTGCAAACTGAGGGCTTCAACTCGATTGACCCAATCCGTCTCATGTTGGGTCTTCCTCTTTTCCTGCTGCTTTCAGTTTTTCCTGGCATTATTGTCTGGTCTTCTCATGATGTGACCAAAGGATGATAGTCTCAGTTTAGTCATTTTAGTTTCTTGGGAGAGTTCAGGCTTGATTTGATCTAGACAAAAGAGTGTATATTTCAAAGACATATAAAAGAAGAAGAAGAAGAAGAAGAAGAAGAAGAAGAGATTGGATTTATACCCTGCCCTCCACTCCCCAAGGGAGTCTCAGAGCGGCTTACAAACTCCTTTTCCCTTCCCCTTCCCCACATCAGACACCCTGTGAGGTAGGTGAGGCTGAGAGAGCGCTTTCCCAAGCTGTCCTTGAGGGAACAGCTGGTACAGAGCTATGGCTTGCCCAAGGTCATCCAGCCAGGTGCAAGTGGAGGAGTGGGGAATCAAACCCGGTTCTCCCAGATTAGAGTCCGCACACTTAACCACTACACCAAACCTTGTAGGGGCCCAAGTAAAGCCTCATAAAATGTTAAAAGTGACAAATGCACAAAAAATAACAGTGTATGACCTGACGTATTAATAATAATATAGGAGCAAAAACGGAATGTTCCAGTATGGAATTAAATGACACACCAAAAAATTTCTATTTGGGGTCACAAATATATCTGGCCTTGTCTCAGAAGTTGTTGTATATCCTAGAAATAATATCCAGCACCAAGATGTACCTTCCAGTTTAGGTCCTGAGAGTGCAAGTAAAATTGCCTTTTCAGGGACAATGGGGCATCAATATGTAACTGGTGCCAGCCAGCTGAGATTTGATTTCAGAGGAACTTGCAGCCACACCTGAAGTCAAGCCCCGGAGGCGTCTTCAGATGAAAAAAATTACACAAGTTCTTCTCAATTGCATTTATGCTTTCAGAATAGTTTGTTATATACCCAGGAGGGTTATGCATTGGATGTGTAAGTATCTTTAAGTTTAATGAAGCTATATTTCGTTTCCGTTATATAACAATAGAGAATTTGTAGCGTAAGTTAGCATGGTGTGTCTCATCTCTGGTTTGCACAATCCTTCCTGTGCACTGTTTTGGTTTACCCAACCTCCAGGTGGTGGCTGGAGATCTCCTGGGATTACAACTGATCTCCAGGCAACAGAGATCAGTTCACCTGGAAAAAATGGCTGCTTTGGAAGGTGAACTCTGTGGCATTATTCCCAATTGAAGTCCCTCTCCTCCCCAAACTCTGCTGTCCTCAGGCTCCACCCCCCCAGATCTCCAGGTATTTCCCAACCCTGAGCTAGCAACCCTATTGCCCTCACATCCAGTAACCAAACACCCTGTTGGATCTTTCTTTGGTCCAGGTACTGACTGTGGAGGGTCTGACCACATCAGCACTCACACTTCGGTGCCTAATGCACTAATGCATGTACAATGGCCCCTGAGTGGAATCGCCGACAGGCTTGTTTGAAAAATGGCTCCTTTGACTGAGTGCTTGGCAGTTATATTACTCTTTCTATTTGTCTTGGCTTTGGCATGCAAGGACATCCAATTTAGCTGGGGTGACGGCCTTCAGAGCTTGTAATGGATGTTCTTTTATGGTCCAATAAAATCAATTGGTTTAATGAAAGTGCAGCTTAAAATCATTTTGGGGATATTACACTAATTACATGATCCTCCATATCTGTTTATAACATGCACAGTAATTAATGGCCATTAGTGTGTACTCCTGGGCTCTAGAAACCCACTTGGCTGCCATTGGGCCATCCAGTTCAGAAGACATTGGCTTGCTTCTAAGCTGCCATCTCGTATACCCGTGGTAGATGTAAAGTTATAGTTTTAAAATTGAAAAGCTGCTTACTATGCCTAGTACGCAGAGCTAAAATATAATTCAGTTAATATCAAAATAGGCAGCAGGGTAAAAAAAAATTTCAGTAAAATGCCAGGACCCTTGCATACTGTCTGGCACAAATAGCAGCAAAATTTGCACCGATGTACCTGTAAGATTCTCTTATTGCAATCCTAAGAAGAGTTATACTGTTCTAAATCTACTAAGGAACATGGGACAAGGAAGTCAATGGGCTTAGAAGGGTGTAACCCTATTTAGAATTGCACTGTTTGTGATTTTGGTTAATCATGCTGTCACACATGAGCACACATGAAACTGCCATCAAGATCAGTATTGTCTACTCAGACTGGTAGCAGCTCTCCAGGGTCTCAGGCAGAGGTCTTTCACATCATCTGTCACCTGGTCCTCTTAACTGGAGATGCCAGGGATTGAACCTGGGACATTCTGCATGCAAAGCTGATGCTTTACCACTAAGCCACAGTCCCTCTCCTGTCCTATAAATTATCTGCAACCCCCCACAAGAAACAGTAGATTACTGACACTCTATAATCTGGTAATTTATAAATAAGGCCTCATAGAAATTATCATGTGGGTCTTTGTAGAGTGGGCAATGATAGGAAAGTGCACCAATGTTTTCATTTCATTGCAGTCACATATCTAGAATTGCTCACTCTTTTGAGCTACTTTTAAATTTTCCGATGAAATATTTCAAAGGCATAATTTGGAAATGAAATGCAGTTTAAAAATTCAGACAGTGTGTTCCAATAATGGCTGGTTAATGAGGCAGTAGAAAGTTAATGTGTTACAGTGAGTTTTCTCATTTGTTTGTTTGTTTATTACACTTATATCCCCACCCTATCCCATGGTGGGTTCAGGGCAGCTTACAACATAAATAAAATACAATAAATATATAATCAAAACCAGTTAATTAAAACAAGATGGCAGCAAAAACATACATTGCTCTAGAGCAGTTTGAAGAGAGTTGTCAAGAGAAATTCTCTTAATTCCTCTTTATCATGTTTCTCCCTGAAATCCCACAATCCTTTTCTTTTTGTCTTTTTAGGAAGGGACAGTCTGCAAAATTTCAGAATTCCACTCTGTAGATGCTCAGAGGCAGGTGAGGTCTACCCAGACCTTCCTATTCTCCAGCTAGAGCACCACCCTGTGGTGCATAATATAAAACTGCTGCAAGGGCTGAAGTTATAAAAGGGTGCGCTGATTTCTCTACAATCAATGACTGTATCTAAAAACTGAACTTTGGAAAAAGAAATTCCCCCTCCCCATAACAACACTACTTCAGACTTCAGGTGGAAGATAACATATTGGACTCCTCCCCTCATTTAAAAACTCCCTGCCAATAGAAAACCAGGAGGGCAAGCCCTGCTGGCTTGTTTTTTATTTGCATGGACTTTTCTGAACAAAGGAACCAGCAAAGCTGGAATCCAGCCTCTGCTGTCTGAAGGAGTGTTTTTTATTCTCCCACCTCTAAGCTGGGTCACCTCATTCTTCTACATGTGTGAACTTCACCCTGTCCCATCACAGGCCCAAATCATGTGAGATGTTTGTTCCCACCTTTTGTGGTGTGTTTGGAGGGGTATATCAAGGAAGGTCTGCAGTTTTTCTCAAAATAATATTAATATTACAGTTACCCCAATGACAAGCGATTAGTGGCATTAAAATGCTTTATAATCCATTAAGTTTCTTCAAGCCTTGCTGCACAAATCTTGTTTTGTTAGAAACATGTTCTCTCTGTATTTTAAAAGAGCATATTTCTAGCCGGGGGTCATTTTGAGGGGGAACGCACAGGAACAGCGTTCCAGGAGTAACAAGCCCAGGAGTAGGGAACCCAGGGATGCTTGCATGCCTGCCCTTTGTCAGTGGGTGTGGCATATGCAAATGTTATGCTAATGAGTTATGCTAATTAGCTCCTGCACCTCTTTTTCTACTGAATGACCCATTTCTAGCCAAGGCATTTGTACAGCAGGGTTTGAAGGGAGGCTTCCGTTGACCCTCAGTGTCACCCTTTTCTGGAGTTCATGTGCTCTCTCACTTCAGATGTCTTTTGGATGAGTCCCTAAACTCCATCCTAGGTTCTGACGAAAGATCCAGTGTGGTGCAACAATTACTAGTACTGAGCCAGGTTTGTGGATGCTGAGTTTGAAAGACTCACTTGACCGTGGACCTTAGTGGTTGACCCCGGACTCTTTCTTGGCCTATCCCACCTCTCAGGGGTGTCATGATGAAGGAACAAGGAAGAACAATGCGTGCTGTCCTGATCTCTTTAAGGGAAAGGGAGGATAAAAATGCGGGTGTGGCTCAGTGATAGAGCATGTGCTTGGCATCTCCAATCAAAAGATCAGGTGGTAGGTGATGCAAAAGACCTCTGCCTAAGACCCTGGAGAGCTGCTACAAGTCTGAGAAGACAGTACTGACCTTGATGGACTGATGGTCGGGTTCAGTATAAGGCAGCTTCATGTGTGCAATTCCCCCCCCCCCCCCCCGCTAATTCTGCCTTCTTTCTGCACAATGTTGTAAAACACATAACTGAGCACAAGTATGTATTTACTCCCTCCCCAGAGACGACTGCAGTTGCTTAAAGCAGATTTTATTGCAATTTTTTTTGTTTAGTCCCTTTCATACATGGATAATACCATGGCTACAAGAAAAGAAAGCCTGAACACAGTGATCCCAGCCCAAAGCTGATTTGTATACCAGCTGCCATGAATGCTTCTTGACACAGTAAACAGTCCTGCTGAAGACTGAAACCTGCATATAGTGGCAGATGCGGTTGACTTGCCACGGGCTGGGGGCCCCCACATGCAGTCATTACTTCGTGGTTGTGCGGATGGACCCAAAGTTGAGCTACTGGTGGTCATTTTTAAGTACAAGTTCAAACAACAAATTATAAAAGTATTTTAAAATGAGCTGATAAACTATCCTTTCTGTAGTTGGCTGTGGGGGACACCATGCTGACACATTTCAGTATAAGCACGGAGTGTCGTAGCCAGGTGGGTAAATGAGACAGAACAACCTTCAGTGATGGAAATTGTTCTGTAACTTAAATAATATGTCTGTTCAAAGTGGCACCTGATGGGCGGGGGATAAAGGAATACTGTGAACCGATGAATCAATTTCTAGGTAAGAATGTCTTGCTTCTACAGAGATAGCTCTTGATGTCTTTAAATAATTGCGGTTCTGTATCTGTAGAGCTTCCAGTGCATCAGCATAATAAAACCAAAGTACCAATACCCAGACACAGATTGCATTTTACAAAATGTTCAGAATCAGTGACTCTATTTGAAGTGCGGTGCTACATAAATGGTGCTCCCCAGAACTTTGGATAATGAGACTGTCTTGAAAAGAGGACTCAAATAATTTCCCTCCCTCTCCCCCCCTTAATTTTTTCCAATAGCATTTTTGTTCTGCAAGAACTACAAGGAAAATAGTCTTTTTGTTCTCTGGCTGTGTTCTGGATAACCAGTGCTACCACTCAATTGTGACATCATCTAGCTTCCCCTCCACCACGAAGAGCCTCATGAAAGAGTCTCTGTTAACAGAGGGTCCCTCTATATGCCAGGAGGTCTTTTCAGCTCCACAGTTCAGCAGTGAGAACAGTATATTTTTGCATTACTTTTGGTCATCCTTCACTTTCCACCATCTCAAATCAGTAATTGGTCAGTATAGTAGAATATCATTGAATTCATGGACAAAACGTGGTATACAGTTAAATAGGATGAGAAGGTTCTTTCCACTGGTTTGGGGTGGGGGAGGCGGGGTTGTCCACCTCGGAGCTGTTTCTATTGTTGGGTCTGTGCACACATGAAGCTGCCTTCTACTGAATCAGACCATTAGTCAGTTCAGGTCAGTACTGTCTACTCTTACTGGAAGTGGCTTTCCGGGGTCTCTAGCAGAGGTCTTTTAGATCACCAAGTACTTTTAAGTGAAGGTAATGTGGATTGAACCTGAGACCTTCTGCATGAAAAGCTGGATGCAGCAGAGAGCAAGCCAGTACCTCTCCCATCAGGCAAGCTGACATGGTAATATAGAGAATAAAGGGTTGTCTGCGAGGAGATGGGAGGCTGGCTCTGTGGCAGGGCCTCTGCTTGGCATGCAGAATGTCCCCAGTTCAATCCTTAGCATCTCCTGTTAAACGATCAGGCAGTAGGTAATGTGAAGGCCTCACCCTGAGATCTTGGAGAGCTGCTGCCAGTCTGAGTAGACAATACTGACCTTGATGGACCAATGGTCTGATTCAGTAGAAGGCAGCTTCATGTGTTCATATGTCCCCCTGCCAGAGTTCCCAGTTTGAGACTTGGGGATTAAACCCCAGCATGGCTGACTAGGTCTGAGCCAAGCCTGTGCAGCAGAGACACTGGGCAGCAGCACACGTCCAGGAATCAATGCCATCATCTCTCTCACCCAGGGGCGTAGACTTTGTAAATCCGGGGGGGCGGGGGCTCTTTCGTGCGCACGCGCCCCCGCCGCTTCTCCCCCCCCATGTCCCAATTTGAAGTGGCCCAAACCGGCATTTTCTCAAATGTATCCCCTTCTCCAGTTTCTCTTGCCAGCGAGCATCCCCATCCGACAAGAGTTGTTAATATTTGACTGGGGCTGCTGTCTTCCCTTAGCTTTTAGCTGAGGAATATCTGTTCGATGGGAAGCAAAGGACGTGGCTGGTCTGCTGAGTTTGTGCGAAGGAGGGGTCCATCCATCGACAATCTGCCTCCCAGCTCGTATCCCTGCTTTAGGGCCCCGACGACAGATGCAGGTTACCTCTAGATAATGCATTTATGTTAATAGACCCCAAAACTCAGTCATCAGAATTCCGGCCCCTCCTCCCCTTCTCGTTAGTTGGTCGGATTGCACGCATCCTCGGCTCCTGTGCGGAAGCCCGCTTGCCCACTCTCCGGTTGTCTGCAGGTCCCTTGGTTTAGGCGCACTTCCTCCCAAGTTCCCTGATGAGAGTGCCCCCCTCCCCAGCAAGTGCGCTTTAAACTGAAGCCTGAGGCGCGCCTCTTGGGAAGAACAGTTAGATCGGAGTCCAGGAGCACCTTCGAGACCACACCAGGGAGGAAGCTTTCGTCGCCGGGCTCCCTCCCATGGCGGGGGAAGGCGGGGACTCGCGGGCGGCCTCAGCAGGAGCAGCAGCAGCGCCTCGTGCTCGCCTTTGCCTCGGGGTGTGTGGGGGGGCGCAGATGAGTGCAGTCTCGGCAGCGGCGGCCAGCTGGCCGGCTGACTGCCACGCGCGCGAAGCATGGGACCATGTCCCTGCTGCCTCTCTCCCCCCCCCCCCCGCCCCAGGGAGGCAGGAGGGCAGGCCGGGGGTGGGGGGAAGGAGAGGCGACGACGGCAGCCAGCTGGCCAGCTGACTGGCCACCGGTGGGCGCTCCATTTTGCTGGGGGTGGCTGAGCACCCCCCGGGAAGTTTCGGGGGAGGCTCGAGCCCTCAAGCCCCCCCGTAGTTGACGCCTATGCTCTCACCTGGTGGAATGCTCTGCCAGAAGACATCCATGCCCTGCAGGAGGTGTTACCTTTCCACAGGGCATGCAAAGCAGAGATGTTCCGCCAGGCTTTTGGCTGAGGACAATGGGACTTCTCGCACTCCCATGTGGTTCCTCATAGCCCCTCTGCCCATGGAGACTGGGTAGTTAGGATTTTCTGCCATCTTAAGTATTGTATATATATTGTTTTTACCTATTGTTATTTATTGAACTGTTTTTAATGTAGTTGTATGTGACTGTATAACATTGTTGTAAGCCACCCTGAGCTCTACCTGTAGGGAAGGGCAGCCTAGTAAATCTAATTTAATGAATGAATGAATGAACGAACGAATGAATGAATGATGGCTGGGAGCAAGCTGGGCCCATGTGGGGCATTGTTATCCTCCACCTTGTGTTGGCTGTTGCAGTCACTTGGGTAGCATGACTGGAGAGCCAGCTCTGTATGCGATTGAGATCCAGGCACCGTAGGGATAGACTGCCAGCTCTTGGTTGGGAAATTCTTGGAGATTTTGGAGTGAAGCCTGGGGAGGGCACAGGGTTGCCAGCTTCCAGGTGGGGCCTGGAGATTCCCCACTTTTACAACTGATCTCAAGCTGACAGAGATTAGCTCCCCTGGAGAAAATGGCTGCTTTGAAGGGTGGACTCTATGGCATTGTACCATGCTGAGGCTCCTCCCCTCCACAAACCCCATCCTCTCCTGGCTCCACCCCCAAAGTCTCCAGGTATTTTCCAACCCAGACCTGGCAACCCTAGGACAGTGTTTGGGAAGGGGAGGGACTTCAGTGGGGTACAGTGCCACAGAGTCCACCTTCCAAAGCAGCCATTTTCTCCAGGTGAACTGACCTCTGTCACATGGAGCAGTCGTAATTCCAGGAGAACGCCAGCAGCCACGTGGTGACTGGCAACCCTATGTAGGGAGGGGAGGTTTAAACCCCTCCACCCCAGTACACGTTCAGTAATTGAAATTATACTTTTATTTGTTTATTTATTTAATACCCCGCCCTCCCTGCAAGCAGACTCAGGGCCTCTACTCTATTGTTAGCCATTTAAAGAAAAAGGCACCCCCTTTTTTTTTTTCTTTAGTGGGCGAGCAGTGCAGGATAGCATTGCTTTTTATTAGCAAAATGCAGTGGTGGAAGGACTCCCCCCCCCCCCCCCATCCTCCCCATGTGATGATCAGGGCCCCGGGAGGCTGTACTTTTGCAATAAAATATGCTGTGACAAATTTTGGAGGAAGTCAGGTCATTCACAATAAAGGCCCTGGAAATCTGAGGTTGCACTAGGTAGGAAACAAATGACATAAAACACCCCAGAGGCATGTCTTTAAAAGAACCCCAGTGGTTGAACTAACAATCCAAACTTGATTTGCCAATAAATCTTCAAGTGCCGGGAGCTGTGCAGGTAACATGCCTGTTTAATGTTCTTATTATGAAAAGCAATGCAGATTTGGGACTTCTTTTTATGGAATAACAGAACACAAAGATCACAGACCGTTACTTGCTCAGATTTTTCAAGCTTTGGTGAACAGGGGTTTGGTTTTTTTTTCTTTTCTTTTGAATGGCAGACTTTATTTAACACAGTTTTCTTGGATCAGTTTGTTATAGGCTGATGCTCTGGAGCTTTCTTTACTGTTAAAATAAGAAGAGAGATGTGAACATTTTCCTGAGTGCTTCGGTTTTTACTGACTTTATGAAGTCCAATTTAAGCCCGAAGAGGCTTATGTGGCTAGGAACTTTCATTTTCTGTTCTGTCAGTAACAAATCCTCCCCTGTCCCCAAATAAACAAGCAATCAGAGAGAAAGAGAGAGAGAGAATAAAATGTCTTTGGTTTACAGAGCAGAAGTAGCATTTGGAGAGAACTTGTGAGGAGAAGCCTCATGTGATTAATATGTTTGGAAGTATCACCAGCCTTGTCTTCCACCGATAGGTACAGAGCGCTTGTGTTTTCAAATAAATATCCCTGGGTATCTTCAGACAGAGAAATATTTTTCTAAAGGAATTGGAGTATGTGAGGAATTTTAATATAGCCTAACTGCTGCCTCCCCAGCACAATAGATGCCAAGAAACTGTTCATTTTTTGAGTGATTTATGACACCAAAACCACCCAGCTCCCTCCAAATAAGAAAAGGGATGACCTAGAAAAAATATGTAAACATGTCTTTCTGCCTTCAATCCATCTCCTTGGCACTTTCCTCGACTTCCTAAAGATAAATAACAGGCTTTCTGCAAATGAATTCATACCTAGGTTGCCATCCTCCAGGCGAGAACTTGAGTTTCCTCAGAATTAAAACTGACAGAGATTGGTTTCCTTGGAGGACGTGGCAGGTTCAGAGGACACAAACTCTGGTGTAACACAGCTTGTAAGTGGAATTCATCCCCCGATTTCTTTCTCCACAGGCACTACCCTTAAATCTTGAGGAATTTCCCAGGCCAGAATGGCAAACCTAAACCTGCCTGGTGCTATGTATGTCCATTTTGCCACACCTGCTAAGGATTACCTATTTTATTAAAGAATAACACATTTTAGAAGCATCAGCCCTCCTAGGCTGAATGACTGGCTCCGGGAGACACTAATTGGCATGAAACTTGTATAGGGATATTGATCTTTATTTTGGCATTGCCAGATGATGCTGGAAGAATCAAAAATGAATGGCTGGAGTGAAAACCAATTCATGAAAGTAGATTGGAGGCAGGCTTAACTTAGATGTTCTGTGATGTGGTTTTGGAGCCAAGGAAGATGAAGGGACTGATCTCAGAGAGCCGTTGGAAACCAGTAAGAAGAGCCATAGAGTAACGATCCAATCACTTCTTGAAATATTATCTTTAAGAATAGCTCTGAGGCCCCTTCACCCTGCAGGCCTAGAACAGGGAGGGGGCCATGCTTGTAAAACAGGAAGGGGTAAGCTACGTGGCATATCTGACATCAAGTCACACCCATCCCTTTTGTTGGGTCTAACATCTCAAATTCCTCTACCTGCTCCATCCTTAGCCCCACCTGTAAAAGCCCTAGTTTTCAGTCATGATAACTGAATAGAAACTTCACATTCAATGACAGTATACCTCTGAATGCCAAGTGCTGGGGACAAAGAAAGAACACACTTGCATGCCACGGCTGAGAGCTCCTGAAGGCATCTGGCTGACCCAGATTTTCTCCTTCCCTAATTAATTGTCCCCTCTATTTCTTCCACCAATAGAAAGAAAAATATCCTATTTTTACCCACTCTTGGCTAGATTTGTCTCCTATAGCTTCCCATAATTCAAGCCACTCAGTCCCCATCAGGGGCGTAGAGTTTTTTAAATTCCGGGGGGGGGGGCCTGCATGCGCTTGCTGGGGCGATGTTCTCTCCCCCGGGAAACTGCCGTGCCTCCCCAGGCCCTTCCAAGACCCGCCAGCCACTGCTGCCTCTCCCCCCCCCCCCCCGCCCTGGCCACTCCTTCCCTCTCCCTCCCTTTTTTCTGGGCGAAATGCCCAGTGTGGTGACATCACCCGGAAGTGACGCCATCACGCTGGGCACGTTGCCAGGGCGACACTCTGGCAATCACCCTGAAACTCTATGGTGCCATAGAGTTTCAGGGTGATTGCTAGAGCGTTGCCTAGCAATGTTATTAGGTTATTAGGAAGGGAATAGATAACAAATCAGCCAGTATCATAATGCCCCTGTATAAATTGATGGTGCAACCTCATTTGGAGTACTGTGTATAGTTCTGGTCACCACACCTCAAGAAAGATATTATAGCATTGGAAAAAGTGCAGAAAAGGGCAACTAAAATGATAAAAGGGTTGGAACACTTTTCCTATGAAGAAAGGTTGAAGCACTTGGGCTCTTTAGCTTGGAGAAATGACGGCTGAGGGGTGACATGATCGAGGTTTATAAGACTATGCATGGGATAGAGCAGGTAGAGAAAGAAGTCCTTTTCTCCCTTTCTCACAATACAAGAACTCGTGGGCACTCCATGAAATTGCTGAGCAGTCACTGGGTTAGAACAGATAAAAGGAAGTACTTCTTCACCCAAAGAGTGATTAACACGTGGAATTCACTGCCACAGGAGGTGGTGGCGGCTACAAGCATGGACGGCTTCAAGAGGGAATTAGATAAATATATGGAGCAGAAGTCCATCAGTGGCTATGAGCCACAAAGTACAGATAGGAACTCTCAGTCTGGAGCAAGTGATGCTCTGTATTCTTGGTGTTTGAGGGGGGGGGGCAACAGTGGGAGGGCTTCCTGCCCCCACTGCTGGACCTTCTGAGGGCACCTGGTGTTTTTGGCCACTGTGTGACAGAGTGTTGGACTGGACGGGCATTGGCCTGATCCAACATTGGCTTTTCTTATGTTCTTATGAAGAGGTGTTCTCAGCTATGCCTCCCAAATTATAAAACCTCTTCCTCTTAGAAACCTGTTTGAACTTTTATTCCTGCTAAATTTCAAAGATAATGCAAGATTGTTTCTTTTAGGCTTCCCTGTGGCAGCACGATAATGAGGGGAACACTGATTTTTGTTGCCGGTATTATTTGTGATTAGTTAAATGTTGGTTTTATTGTAACATTTTGTGTGTATTTTGTACTACTGATGGGGAGGGGGACTCGTACATCACCTTGAGCCATTTAATTGATGGCATTAAAAACTGTTGATTATTAAAATTAGTCTTCAAGCAATAAATAGGCTTTAATTAAACAAACAGCAGTCAATTACAGCTCCTTTGCCTCTGGTCCCCTGTACACCGTGAGCAATGCTCCCTCTAAGCTGTGGAGTCTTGTGAGCAAAAATTCTACTTTGTGAGCTCCTGGCATTAAAGCTGTGAGTGAGCTATTTGGCTGTTCCATAAATTAGTTTGCTCTGGAGCCATCCTTTTTGAGCTAAGACAAAAAGGTGTGAGCTGGAGGCTAAAAAAACTGTGAGCTAGCTCACACTAACTCAGCTTAGAGGGAACACTGACCACAAGGTCTATTATTGCTTAGCTGTCTTTTCTTCACTGGTGTCTTCCCCCCTCCCCCTCCATCAAGGTCAATATTCTCTAGAGCCCAAGAGCATGACGTATGGTGCACCCACAGAACTTTCATTTCCTTTGAAGAGTTAAGATCTTGGCCTGAATGAGGTAATACATAATGTTGACAGCAGTGCTCCTTCAAGCCATGAAGCATGTTTGTGCTATAATGACATAAAAGGAGACTCTGCAACAAGACAAAAATCATACACATTTGCCGGTCTGTACGGTGGGGTAAGATGGTGAAGACTGAGTTTTCCAAGATGGCTGAGAAGAATGTGGAGCTGGTTGAAACAGTTTCAGACTTCTGCAGACAAAACGGAAATGGCATTCTCAAGCAGTTATGTACCCCGTTAGAGTCTGTTTGCATACCCAGTGGTATGTCAACTAAGGCTGTCAACTCTGGGTAGGGAAATTCTTGGAGATTTGAGAGTGGGGCCTGGGGAGGGTGGAGTTTGGGGGAAGGGAAGGAGCTTAGTTGGGATGTGATACTATAAGCCCACCCACGGAAGCTGCCATTTTCTCCAAGGGAACTGATATCTGTAGTCTGAAGATCAGTCTCATCATTCTAGGAGAACTCCAGGCCTACCTACAGGTTGGTAATCCTAATATCAGCACATACCTTGGGGTAGATTGATGTCTTGGATTAATTCATGCAAGGAAAACTGGAACCTTTTCATTTTCCAGGGGACACTGAGGTCTTTTGAGGGAGCCAGTTTGGTGTAGTGGTTAAGTCCGCGGACTCTAATCTGGGAGAACCGGGTTTGATTCCCCACTCCTCCACTTGCACCTGGCTGGATGACCTTGGGCAAGCCATAGCTCTGTACCAGCTGTTCTCTCAAGGATAGCTTGGGAAAAAGCTTTCTCAGCCCCACCTACCTCCCAGGGTGTCTGTTGTGGGGAGGGGAAGGGAAAGGAGGTTGTAAACCGCTCTGAGACTCCAAGTGAGTGAAGGGCGGGGTATAAATCTAATCTCTTCCTCTCCTTCTTCCTCTTTGATTGAATGTTCAGGAGGGCATATTTATACAGTGGACAAGGGTGGTGTTAATGGGCTGGATCCTACGATCCACAGATGCAAGGATCAAAGGAACTCTCCACCCCACCCCAAGCCCTTTCCAACGCTGGGAGTGTCCCCCCCCCCCCATGGAGGGATTGATGAGTGCTGAAGAGAAGAAGAGAAAAAGTAATTCCTTTCTTATGTGAGCTCTGCTCTTTTCATTCAAGAGGCAGAATGGGAAATCTTGTTTCCTTTCATCTCCCCACTGTGGCAGTAGCAGTGGTTATTAGCACATGCAACTTCCTCCACCCCAGAAATACATTTTCCCAGGGTTGGAAAGGACTCTGGGGGGAGATGAAGGCATGGAAGATCTTGGATTGCCATCATCTTCTGCTGATGGTTCACATGATACAAGCTAAAATCTGTGGAATTTAATCATGTGCAATGACTCATGAAAGTTCATACCCTGCCACAAATTTTGTTAGTCTTTAAGATGCTACTGGACTCTTGCTCTTTTCTACTTCTACAGACACACTAACATGGCTACCCATCTTGATCTGTCTCCATGGAAGGCACCACATTTAGCCGTACAGTACAGAAAACCATCAGCCTTGTGAAAGGTATCTGGAAAAGTGAGCAGTGACTCACAAAAGCTCATACTTTGCCACAAATGTTGTTAGTCTTTAAGGTGCTACCAGACTCTTGCTCTTTTCTGCTGTTTCATATGCGCTCACTTTAACATGGGATCAGCTTCTACTGGAAGTATGTGTGAATAAAGCTTGTGGGCAGGGCGTGGCTTTATAATCTGATATTTGCCTGGCAAGAAGGAAATACAGTGATCAGCTGAGAAAGCCCATGCACTTAGCCATCATGGTTGTTTCCTTCATTCATAACTCTGTTAAGCAGCATGGAATCACATCATGACTTCCATACTGTTACAGGCATTCATGATGAGAGCTGGAGATATCACTGAAAATGTTTCAATGTGAGATGGCTGCACACAGCAAGGGCAATGTATGAAGATCACTTACCACTTTGCCCTTATCTCTCCTTATATATAACTATTTTTGAATGGCACTTCTCCAGAACACTCCACACGCTCCCAAATCCATTGGCTCCCTGATGTGTCACTCACAAGGTGTCTCTATCCACTGGTGGTTGTGTTGCCTTAGTCCCACTCGCAGAACCGGTGCCCAGCCTCTTGGCCTCAGTATGCTGGAAGGCAACAGATGGGGTGGATGCTCTGGCAGGTGGAGGGTCATAAAGCCGAGCCCGATCATGGCGGCGGCGCAGTAGTCAGCGGTGGCTGCAACCAGCTGCAAGTAGCCGGGCGGGTGGTGAGCGAATGAGCACCGGCAACATGGGGGAGAAGATGGCCAATGAGAATAATGAGGCCGACATCCAGGAGCTGCACGGCCCCGAGCAGTGATTCACCAAACTCCACTGCATGAGCCGCTGGGACGAAGGGCAGTAAAGGTGGCTGGGAGGCTGCTGGAGGCAGCCAGACAGGGAGACGCTGGCAGGCCTTCCGTTGGCCCTCAACCCCGGGGTCTGGGGACAGTGGTAGAAACAGGAATGGCCTGTGGGGGGGGGGGGGGAGGACCGTGTGCATGCCGACACATCACATCTTGCTAGAGCCAGTTGCACTGATTTTATAGCAGGCTTTGCTGTTAGTCTTAAATATTTACATACTTTTTTCTTCTAGAACAAAGAGCAGAAAGTTTCTATGCTCCGCTAGTGCTGCCAAAAAGATTTGTGTGAAAACTCTCCAAATAATTAGTGCGATATGTGTGAAGAACGTCTTTGATGCATGATGGCCGTCACAGGGAGCGGCTGCTGTAGGACTATAGTGGCTGTTATACAAGAACCAGACATTTCTCCTATCCTCCCCCTTTCCTTCCAACTGCTCAGGAGACTATTATAGACTACCTAGAGGTATGTTATGTTAGTCCCCATCTCCCACCAATAACTAATATTCTGCAATGACTCTGTAACTGTAATTCCAGCATCATAACTTGGAAGCCATATAGGAATCTTTCTGAAAAACGTCACTGAAAACTGGAATCAGAAAGAGTCTTGTCTAAATCAAGATGCACCCGGAGAAGATCTGCTGATACGACACTGTCGATTGGGCTGGGTCCCCCCCCTTCCCCCCCCCCCCTTATCTAGAGGTATTCAGATTTCTTCTTTGGACCCAGAAAGTTTATCTGGCAGCTGCTTCAAAGGAAGCAGCCTTTTCTGATATTCTAAATGTCACACGATTTCACTCCTAATGACAGGGCCTTAAGGTTGGCAGGGGAAAATTAGTTGTGGCTCTTGTTATCGCCTGTATTAGACAGAGATCGCTGCATATTAAGCACTCGAGGTTTTCATAACAGCAGTGTGGGAATAAAATGAGCCAGTCTACTTCACTGTAATCTGAAGCCTGACATTCCTCGTCAATGAATTATTGAAAATCTCAAAATACGTATTTATTTTTAATTCAGAAAGCATGCATTCACAGTCTAGTGTCAGATATGTGCATTATGATAGCTGTTGAGCTGCAGTGGTCAGAATGTCAGACCAGGAATCCAACCATATGGGGAACTGGGAAGCCTGGAACTTTCAAGTGTCCCCCCCCCCCCATATAAATAGCCTTTGGCAGCAACAACTTTTTTTTTTTGTAGTCACACATCATGTCCCTAAACTACAAAATATTCAGGCTCTCAAAATACATTACATGCTAGTTGTGTGTTCCATTTACCAAATAGATCAGACTATTCTTTGCCAAGCAAATGAGGAATAGCTGGGCAATAAACTCCCATCTTGCATACCAATGAGGTGCGTGCCAGTAAACTGTGTGCATATTTAGACCGGAGACAGACAACAATTTGGAGAGCTGAAGGTGGGAGGGCAGAAACACTCTTTCCTGTGATAGATCCACCCATTACCTTTGCCCTTCTGTTATGTCTCGACAAACAGGTTTTGGAGGTTTTTGAAGCACTACATAACCTTGCAAAAACTGGGGAACAGAGGGAATGATGGGAAGAGTGTGGAGACTTCAGGCCAAGACACCTGTTTTGCCGCTTTCAAATCTGCAATCAGGCAATAGACAGAACAACAGCTATATGATAGGTCAAAAGCTAAGGGAACTTTTAGTTGAAATGTACACTGAACCAATAAACCATATGAAAAAGCAATGCAAAAATATCAATATAATACAATAGACAATAAACAAAGGTCCAAGAGTAAATCAACAAAGCATCCGGTAAGTATATTCGTTTCTGGCAGTCTTCATCAGGTAAGGAGCATCATATGACTTCATGTATGACTTAGTAGAACAACATCCACAGAGTATTCATACAGAGTTACAAATAGCTGAACAAGTTTCACAGTGTGATATAATGAGCATCAAGCATTCATTAAGAAAGGGAACTCTGTGTATGATGCCAGTATGAAAAACTGATATTGATGGATTAGTCTGATCTTAAAGGATTGTCCTCTTGGATGTTGATCTACCCTTGGACCTTCGTTTATTGTCTATTGTATTATATTGATATTTTTGCATTGCTTTTTTCATATGGTTTATTGGTTCAGTGTACATTTTAGCTATAAGTTCCCTTAGCTTTCAAATCTGCAGCCTTGCTGACAGGCATCCTACATATGACATAGATGTAGTAGTTCCCAAGGAGCAGTTGTTTTAAGAAGGCAGAGGTATCTATTATTGATTACATTTTCATCCCACCCTTCAGCCAAGGAGATCAGGGCAGTGTCCTTGGTTCCCCTTTCGTCCATTTTATACTCAAAACAATCTTGTGAGGTTAAGTTGGATTGAGAGAGAGGTGGGACCAAAATTACTCAGTGAGCTTTATGTGTATTCTTGTCTCACTACTACATGTCTCTGAGACTCTCTAGTGTAAATGTAAACATGGAGAATATGGTCAACCAATCACTAAGTTAACATCTTTCTCTGCTATGGATATGACACTCTGCTTCAACGCCATTGCACCTTCCATATGGGATTCTGTCCATTGTTCACATATAAACTTGGCATCTCACTCTAGGTTTTGTTTTGAGGTATTTTTGCCTCAATCAAGTCTCAATCAACATATGATGACCCTGTAGGGTCTTCAAGGCAAGAGACTTTAGGGGTGGTTTGTGATTGCCTGCCTCTGTGTAGTGACCTTGGTATTTCTTGGCGGTCTCCCATCCAAATACTAACCAGGGCTGACCCTGCTTAGCTTCTGAGATCTGATGAGATTGGGCTAGCCTGGGCTGTCCAGGTCAGGGCTCCCTCTTGTACTCATGCATTAGCTTCCTTGGTCCCTGAATTACCCCATCTGGTGGTATCTGGCATCAAGTGTTCTTGGGTTCCTGAAACAACCGTTGAGAACTCTTCTTAGTTCATGCTCCTCTCTACCTTGTGAATCATCACTTTGCCCCCTAATTGCAATGAATATGGTTGAAAGGCATGCTGGTATGTGGACATACTGCTTGCTCAACTTAAAGTTCAAGTAGTGGCTCTGGTTTTGGGGAAACCATTCATTTTGCTAACTGAGCTTTCTAACTTCTGAATAGGATATATTGATGGCAACAGCTTTAAAAGGGGATTAGATAGATTCATGGAGGATAAGTTTATCAGTGGCTATTAGCCATGGTGACTGAGGGGAACCTCCACATTCAGAGGCACTAAGCCTCTGAATACCTGTGCTAGAAGTCAGCATTGAGGAAAGCCTTGGCCTCTACGCCCTGTTGTTGGCCCTCCAGAGGAACTGGTTGGCCACTGTGTGAGACAGGATGTTGGACTGGTCTGATCCAGCAGGGCTCTTCTTATGTTCTTAACATCCCCTCAGGCACGTCCCAACTATGCAACATATTCTCTAAGCAGTATTCTCAAAATGAAAAATAGACAAGCCACAAGTGGTATGGCCTCCCCTGCCAAAAATGATGGTGAATTCATATCACGCAAATGCCCAAGACTCCTGGCTGAATGTAGCATCTTGAGAGAGCAGTTCTGCTGCATACTGATATAAGAGTCTCTGCTCCCAAAGTAGATAAATATCTTTTATTAAAAAAAAATGTGTTGGGCATGTACATTATAATTGACAATTGGAGGGGAGTGCCAGTTCAAGACTCCCATCCCTTCTTGTTGCTTCACTCCCTGATGCTGGCCCTCCTCTTCGTTTGCATGGATGGGAAACAGTTCCAGGAATCAACTCTTTTCTCATGCACAGCAGCATCCTACAGGGGCGCAGCACAGCTGTCCCTTTTGGCAAGGATTCCACCGTGTCAAATGAAAAAGAGAAGGAAAATGTCTTACTTTGAGCTAGTTGGGTATGTGCACTTGCCGGGGGTGGGGGGTGGGGTGCACATTTATTTATTTATAAAAAGTATATGCCGCTTCCTGACAAAGTAAATGCTGTATGCATCATCGCGGACCGTAACGGCTGCAAAGTCATTTAAACATTTTGCAGACTCAATTTCAAGCCACAAGAACTAAAATTCAACCACCTGTTCCATTTCAATTTAAATCCTTTCTCTGCAATTGTTGCTGATTCCTGGGAGTTTTACTCAAGGGCACCTGCAGAGGAAGAAATTCATGAGGCTTTGCCTCTGCATCTTTGGGCCCCATTATATTCCTACAAGTATGTGCTGCTCATATTTTGCTTGAGCGTGTATTAATGCGGGGCCTTTCTCTAGAGACTCTGAGCCCGCTTTATGCAGCTCTCTGTGCAAGGTTACAAATCCTGTCATCGCAGTGCCTCCAATTGACTATGAATATGTTTCCGTTGTCGGTTTTTAAATGACAGAAATGTAAACTCGATTCTCCGGGCTACGTTTGCCGAAGCTGTTTAGTATTTGTGTTTTAAATGTAGTTACTTCAGATGAAGTCAGGTAATGTCAGTGGCAATGTTCCCTCTACGCTGGTGGAGTCTTGGGAGCAAAAATTCTACTTTGTGAGTGGAAAGTATTGGAGTCGGGAGGCGAGAGGTAGTGATTTCATAGTGAAGCTCTTTATTGAGGGTCAGATGGAACATGGGGAACCCCGGACTCAGAGCCCTCTTTTATGCTGGCCGGAGACAATGCTCCGACCTCGCCCCCAGGTCCTGATAGGACCTTAAGTCCGTGGTTGTAGTTCATAGGTCCCCCAGCGGGAGACCTAGGCTCGTAATTGGTGGTCACTCAGGATCCAACTGGCTATTGTTCTACCTGGCTGAAGCTCAGGTAGATTCTGACCATGTGCGCTGACCATGTGGCAGTCGCCATTACGGGAGACCATGCAATCGTGGTCTTAGTACACAACAGTGAGCTACTGGCATTAAAGTTGTGAGCAAGCGATTTGGCTACTGCACAAATTAGTTTGCTCTGGAGCCATCCTTCCTGAGCTAGGACAAAAATGTGAGCTGGAGACTAAAAAACTGTGAGCTAGCTCACACTAACTCAGCTTAGGGGGAACACTGGTCAGCAGTATTATTTTTGTACCCGGAACCTCAAAGGAACAGTGCTGACCCAGCTTCTCTGCATCCCTGCAGAATGGGCTGGACTTGGGAAGATCACTGGCAAATGCAGATGACCGGCTTACTGTGGGGAAAGTGTGCTGGCTTCCTAAACATGTGCTTTCAAGGACGAACCGTGACTCAGAGGTAGAGCATCATCTTTCCATGCAGGAGGTCTCAGGTTCAATTCCCTGCATCTCCAGTTTTAAAAAGTATCAGGTAGCTGTTGATGTGAAAGGCCTCTGCCAGAGACCCCGAAGAGCGACAGCGAGTCAGAGAAGCTAGTGCTGACCTTGGCAGACGAAACGTCTGACTCCATATAAAGCAACTGTATGTGATCAAGACGCTGCAGTATAAATGATGATGGTTGCTTTTGTAATATTTCAGGCATGCCACTGTCCCTTGGCTCCATCATCAGCCAAAAGAAAGACGACAACCAAGAAATTGGAAGGAGATTGAGACTGGGAAGGGCAGCCGGGAAGAAGCTAGAAAAGATTCTTAAGTGAAAGGATGCGTTGCTGATGACCAAGATCAAGATAATTGATGCCACAGCATTCCCCATTGCTTTGTATGGGTATGAAAGTTGGACAATGAAGAAAACTGATGGGAAGAAAGTTGATTCATTTGAAATGTGGAGTCTGAGGACAGTTTAAGGGATACTCTGGACCACCACAAAGACAAATAAGTGGGTTCTAGACCAAATCAAGCCTGAACTGGCCTTAGAAGCAAAAAATGACTAAACTGAAGCTATTGTACCTTGGTTACATTATGAGAAGACAAGAGTCACTAGAAAAGACAATTGTGCCAGGAAAAGTTGAAGGAGGCAGGAACGGAGGAAGACCCAACATAAGGTGGATTAACACTATAAAGGACACCCGGGCCCACAATTTGCAAGACCTGAGCAAGGCTGTTAACATTAGGACATTTAAGGCGCTTTCACACACACTAAAGAACGCACTTTCAATCCACTTTCAGTGTACTTTGCAACTGGACTTTACTGTGTGAAATGACCAAATTCACTTGCAAATGGTCGCTGAAGTGGATTGAAACTGCATTATTTAGCATGTGGGAAAGCGCCCTATGTCATTAATTCATAGGGTCATCAAAAGTTGGAAGCAGCTTGACAGCACTTAAGACACACACACACACACACACACACACAGTACCTAACACGCACACACAGTACCATCCCTAACTATTGCTGAATTTTGTTGCTATGAAGGAACATGTTAGTTGTACTGATCTCTCCATGAATTGCTGCACTACATTGTCACTATTACCTAGATCTTTGTGATATACTGGGTCCAGACGCGTAGCATGATCAGCTCATAGTTTATTAAGTGAGTTAAGCCAGAACAAGACAACACTAGCAGGGCCGAAGCCCTGCTTATATGCATGCAAAACACTCCACCCCCCACACACCCACTCCCCATGATAGGCTATTTACAAAACAGTTTGTAAACCAGTTTGGTGTAGTGGTTAAGTGCACAGACTCTAATCTGGGAGAACCAGGTTTGATTCCCCACACCTCCACTTGCAGCTGCTGGATGACCTTGGGCAAGCCATAGTTCTGACAAGAGCTGTCCTTGAAAGGGCAGTCCTTGAAAGAGCTCTCTCAGCCCCTCCTACCTCACAGGGTGTCTGTTGCGGAGAGGGGAAGGGAGAGGAGTTTGTAAGCCGCTCTGAGACTTCCGAGTGAAGGGCGGGGTATAAATCCAATCTCTTCTCTTCTTCTTTTTCTATTACTACTTGATTGGTTTACTCCAGAGTCCTGGATGGCTATTGTTCTTGTGCTCCAAGCTCAGCCAGTCTCTAGGGTGATTCAATCAGGGATGATTCAATCCCAATACATAACAATGTTTATGTACAAATGTAGGGGACTGGATGGGAGGTGAAGGAAAGTCATTACTGTATATAATTTAAATGACCTATAGACATTCTCTGGCTGCGTTCTGAATTCCAGTGGGCTTTGCCTTTTTTAAAATGGTTCCTCTATTATGTGCAGTTTCTCACAGTTCCTCCATTTCCCTTGCTTCTATAGCACTTATTTGGAAAGGGCATTATGGTTTTACAGATGAGGAACTGTGGTCTTGAGCTCCAGGTTCCCCTCTGCCAGCATAAATCATGACATACTGTTCTTTCTTGCCTAACAACAACTTTTGGAAAGACGCAGGTACCTAAATACGCAGAGCTGCCTGAGGATAAATCTCAGCATAAATGGTCTTCCTCATTTCACCTGTTTGCGTTGCTGAGCACTAAGCTAAAGGCAGATTGATAAAAAGCCCTGATATGCTCCACTGGAATCACAAAGGAAAGCTTTGTTTTCAAAGTTTATTAGATTATTAAGGGCAAAGCCCAATACGATTCTGATTTGCAGCTACCCTTCACGTAAAGGAACACACCAAGCTAAAACAGAAATTGCGATAACATTTAAAAATAATTACAATGCCTGGGAGAACAAAATACATAATTACAACATGCGTATGTGTAGCTGAGTACTGAAAATCCCATTCCTGATGAAAAATTGTACTTTTGCATGGGAACAGATGCAGTCAGCCATTTTTATTCCAGACTTATGCATAAATTACCATATTTGCTTGAAAGCTACTATAGGCGTCACTCTATTTCTGCATTTCCTTTTTGTTGTCTTTTGTGCACACATTTAAACAATGAGACAGGAAGCAGACTCCTAATTTTTATATGCTACCCTTGATCCATGCTTTGGTGCTGCTGCTCTGAAGGACGAGGAATCTTATATGTCACTCTTTCTGCAAAGCCCTTATATCTGTAGCCTAGTGGATCTGTGTGGTAACCCTTAGGCCAGGTTTGTTCCTACACTGCATCAGTAACACCTTGAACCTTGGAGAAAAGATCACATGGATACCACCAGCATCAGAGTCAATGGCATAGAAGTTGGCTTAGGGGTCACCATAAATTCAGGTGGACTAATTTATTTATTATGAAAAGTGTTTGCTGATTATGCAAATCAGGCATATTAATGGTCGCATTATCTACCCACTGTGCTGTGCTAGCAGTTACCCCCCAAATTGTGGAATGACCAAAGGAAGCATCTTTTTTGTGTCAAGCAGGGTGTTTATCAGGACAGGATTTGCTCATGCATTGTTTTCAGGCAACAGCGAAGCTTATTTATTTATTAGAACCTTTATACCCTACCTTTCCTTATGGTTCAAGGAGTGGTTATTGGGAAGAGATGTAGCAAGCATGACAATCATATCTGTGAATTCTTGTCACTGGCTATAGCAATGGAAAGTGGGAGCAGGCTTGTTTCTCACTAAACAACTGGACAGAATATTGCCAGTACCTTTTGCCAATACAAATCTGTACCGGTAACTGGTTTAAATGGGCACTGGTTGGTGTGCCCAAAATATGGACAAGACCCAGACAGCTACACTTTATGGCAACCTAGCCTGGCTTCTCTTTAGGCAGGATGAGGCAGACCAACTCTCTCAGGCAATGTACATTGCGGTTCCATTACAGGAAAATACATTGGTTACTTTGTTTTTTTTAAATTAGTCTTACTATCAGGGACTCGTTGTATGCCTTATCTTTTCTGCCTCCAATCTAAAATTTCTCAGCCGACTCTGGCCACATGACTTTATCCTTGAAATATTTTTCAAGTGCCCAATTCATGGGAGAGCATCACTCATGCTTGGTGATGCATGAATTGGGTCCCACTATTCCCTACGATTACATTCACACAAAACTGTTTAGGAAGGCAAACGCATACACAAATATGTGAATTTAGATGTGTTTCTTCTATCATGCTAAAACTATAGAAAATGGATGCTGGTCAAAGGATATTCCCAACTACAGACCCACAAATACTGTCCAGAGCTGTTCCTAAGGGTCCCCTGAACCCCAGGGACAACTGTTCAGGGGGTACAGTGGGCTACAGCAAGAGGACAAAGTAGGAAAGTCCCACCCTGCCAACCTTGCTTTACTCTTGGCTTTTATTAGAACCTGTTCCTCATGCCCTCCCCTCATGGGGAGGGGCTGTGGCTCAGTGGGAGACTATCTGCTTGGCACGCAGAAGGTCCCAGGTTCAATCCCTGGCATGTTGAGGAATCTAGCCACAGGTGATGTGAAATACTTCTGCCTGGAGACCCTGGAGAGCCACTGCCAGTCCAAGTAGATAATACTGACTTTTATGGACCAGTGATCTGATTCACTGTAAAGCAGCTTCATGCGTTCATGCCTAGAAGATGTCTCCATTTAAAAATGTCTCCATTACTATTGCTGCTATTATTTCTCTGGTAGTGGCCACAGTGCACTGGGTACCATCTGGAATTCTCTACCCAGGAAACCTACAGCTTCAGAGAGAATTCACATATGCATGTATGAAACAGCCCCAAAGAACATACACCACTGACAGACCTGTCATATCAGTTTGAGCACATTACTTTGCAGTGGATGGAATTAACACATTCTGTGGCCAGTCACTGAATGATGTAAAACATGTGTGAACAACTCATATGACTCCATATAAAGAGTCAGCAAACCTCTGAATATTAGAGTTGGGAGGTGGCAGCAGGGGAGTAGCCTTGGCTTCTAGGCCCTGTTTGCCTCTCCCGGGCTGCTGTATGGAACAGTATGCTGGACTAGATGGACCACTGCTCTGATCCAGCAGACTCATGTTATGTTCTTAGGCTGACTGAAGTGCATCCAACCAACTTTTCAGCTGGTGAAAAAGGAAAGAGGGATCCTCTTCGACTGTCAAAAAAGACTATGCTGGGGATCATGAGACCTACATGGACAAAAGCCATGCGGGCTGGGGGATGTAGTAAAGAAGGGTACTGAGCAAGACTGTATTGAAAAGCTGGATGTATTCAACCCATTTGTTCTTAACCTTCCATCCATTGCTGCTCATCAAATACACGGTGATAATCACTGAATGTCCTCCAGCTCCTTAGCTCAGATTCCTTTGTGTGTTACTTTATTTAAGGCATTGGGAAGAAATAGAGGATTTGGGATTTGATCCTCGGGATGGGATGTACAGCAGAACACAGTTTTCCTCAGCTGGCTGCCAGAAGCCTTTCCAAGTGAGGAGAATGGGCAGTCTAAATGTCTTGGATGTCCCCAATTTACCCTGGAAATTGCGAATGCCCAGCAAGATCAATAGAAGTTCCCCCAGGATGGCCATTAAGAAAACTGGATTCTTAATGAACCTTAGCCATGGAAAGGAATTACATTCTAGATAGTTTTTCACTATGCAACCGGAAAAGCACAAACTGCTGTCATGTGTGGGGAAAGGTCTAAGATATTAAATCACATGAGTATAGGAAGTTGCTTAATGCTAAGTTAGACTACTGGTCCATCTAGCTCAGCATCCTCCTACAACTGCTGGCAGCTTCCCAAGATCTCAGGCAATGAGATCTCAGTCTTTCTCAAAGCATGCAAGCTCAGATCATTTAACTGGAGATGTCAAGGACTGAACCTGGGACCTTCTGCACAAAAGCCTACCGCAGAGTCAATGCCCTGCCCTTGATAAAATCCAGTTATCACATATTGGCCCCCGAACCTCTACTATATCAAGAGGAGCACACATGATAAAATGATCATAAGAAAACCATGTGCTCTTTTGTTTAGGTGGGGAGAAGGCAAATGTTTTGTAACTTTGTGCAGAAAAAAAAGAGCAGCGTAGGTATTGGGTGTAATTATGTTATTAAACGGTGAGAGTTCCTTCAGTTTTTCATAATCTCATTTAGTTCGACTGATACCAAGCTAAATTATTTTTAATTGCTTTTATGAAAAATATGAGCAGCATTAATGGTTTTCTGAACTAGCTCTCTGAGCGCAGTTTTGTGTGAGAATTTCTTTATCTTCTCTAAAGAGTTTTAGTTAATGTGCATGTATCGGTAATTGGAGTGACTAAGCCGGTAAGTAATCACAGTGTTATTATCATTAAGGAAAGCGCACAATGACACACGATGGTAATATGCCTCCTCCGCACAGTTTCTTGTTGGGAACAAGTGGCAGTGTTTAACATTAATGCCCGTTGCCAACTATTGTTCAACACTAATACCACAAAAGTCATTTCTAACTAAAACAAATGTGAGCTTGCATATCATTAAACCTTCTATATTCCTACAGTGAGGATAAGCAAGGTCATGGGAGGTAGTTCGGAGACTTACACAACTGTCCTAAGCTGGTCTACTCAGAATCCTACTCAGATCTCCTCAGTGGGGTTTACCTTGCAGCCTAACAGTGCAGTCCTAAACAGAGTTCTGAACCCATCAACTTCATCATTAAACTACAGTGCTATGCAGAGATACCACAGCTCGATTCATTGCAATTGATGGGTTTAGCTTAGAGTAACTCTACATGGGATTGCCCTTTAAGCCCAGTTCTAGATATATGTTTACTTTGCCACCCCAGCAGGAATAACGAGACAGACAACAGTCTTGGAATTAAACAAGGGCCACCTTATTGATCTACAAAACATTGCAGCAATGGGACAAAACCAAACCTAAGCAAGCCTGGAACAGGCAAGGCAGGCGTCATTCCCTGACCTGCCTCCTTGCCCTTGTCGGGCGGGTCACCCCAGCTCCGGTCTTGAGCCAGCGATCTAGCTCGTGCCCGGCAGCCTGGCAAGCTGGTTGCCACCTAGGAGCCCCTACCCCTGAAGCCTTAAAACTTGCAGGGAGGCGCTGACCTAAGAGGTTCCCAGAGGCGATCATCATTTCCTGCCCTGGACCTTAAAACCCGAGGGCAGTTCCTGACGACCTCCTGTTCCCTAACGGGATATGCCATGAGGTGCTCACCAGTTCCGTTTACTTGCTTGCACAACCTGCCAAGTGACCTAATTAAGCCCCTAACCACCACCTATAGCCCTTAATCCGCTGCCCTCAGTGTAAGGTAGGCAAAAACATCTCTGCCATACTGCCAATTGTGGAAGAGGTGAAAAATTCCTACCTGGCCCCTAGGCGACCAGCCATAGCCTACACTAAGAACAGGGCGGGTGGGTGGGCGAGCACATGGACCAAGCGAAGAGGCTGAGCTAGAGTGGGACTTGGCCTTTTAACAGGCCGGCCCCGCCCCCACTGGCTGCAGGACGCACAGCGTCCTCCCTGTTGCTGCCCCGCCCTCCCGCGGTGCGGCAAAGCAGCACCCGGGCGCCATCGGTGGGGCCAGGCGTCCGGGAGCTCAGTTGC
Organism: Lepidodactylus listeri; assembly: GCA_029233225.1. Classification (NCBI taxonomy): domain Eukaryota; kingdom Metazoa; phylum Chordata; class Lepidosauria; order Squamata; family Gekkonidae; genus Lepidodactylus; species Lepidodactylus listeri. Next base: position 29,508,782 of record JARCFY010000005.1, read on the forward strand.
CACCCCAGCAGGAATAACGAGACAGACAACAGTCTTGGAATTAAACAAGGGCCACTTTATTAACTTACAAAACATTGCAGCAACGGGACAAAACACAACCTAAGCAAGCCTGGAACAGGCAAGGCAGGCGTCATTCCCTGACCTGCCTCCTTGCCCTTGTAGGGCGGGTCACCCCAGCTCCGGTTTTGAGCCAGTAATTTAGCTCGTGCCCGGCAGCCTGGCAAGCTGGTTGCCACCTAGGAGCCCCTACCCCTGAAGCCTTAAAACTTGCAGGGAGGCGCCGACCTAAGAGGTTCCCAGAGGCGATCATCATTTCCTGCCCTGGACCTTAAAACCCGAAGGCAGTTCCTGACGACCTCCTGTTCCCTAACGGGATATGCCATGAGGTGCTCACCAGTTCCGTTTACTTGCTTGCACAACCTGCCACAGCCAAGGCCAGCCTCTGCTTTGGCCTTTGCTCCCCATTCAGTGACCCAGCACTAACCGAATCCCGTGCTGCAAATCCCTTAATAACATTTTATTGCCCTTGTCTGACAAATGCACCCCGTCCGGCCTATATAGGTCTGAAAATTCAACCCGTATATCGGGGTGCTGTAAAAGACACCCAACCCGGATTCCATGGCCTTCTGCATTTGCCTGTTAACCTTCCGCCCAGCATGATCAATACACCCGGGGGCACCCAAGTTCCTCCACACTTCGCGAGGTAGGATGGCTGACCCAACAATCTGCACGCCGGGCCACCTTGCTCTTTTCCTCACAAGATCGGCCTCTGCCGGCACCACAAGGGCCTTGCCCATCATCGCAGTCAGTAGCACCTGCCCTCATGTAAGCTCTTCGTGTGGAAGGGGCGAGGGCCAAATACATCGCCCTGTCGGCCTCAGCCCTCCAATCTGCCATCTGCCAATCTCCAATCTCGTCATCTGTTTGCGAAAGAGAGTGTCAGTGACCCTGTTACTGACCCCCGGAACGTGCCTGGCCTTAAACATGATGGTATGACGCAAACACTGCAGCGTAAAGGCCTGCACCCGGGCCATGACCCTGGGAGACCCTGATGTCATGGAGTTGATAATGTGCATGGTAGACATGTTATCACACCAGAAGTGGACTGTCTGATTAAAAAGTTCTGCTGCCCATATCCACACTGCTGCAACTATCAGAAAAAATTTCAGGAAGGTCAGGTCCTTGACCCATCCCTCCTGGAACCACTCCCATGGCCAGTCACCTGAGCACCAATGCCCCCTAAAATATACACCAAACCCTGAAGAACCAGCAGCATCTGAAGCCCTGGTAACCCTGGTTCTATGGTGCGGAAGGCAGAGGCCCGCCATTGACTCGCAGAGTCTCCTGACAAAGGCCCTCCCGGGTACCACAACCCTACATGCAAAATTGAGATGGCCAGCCAGTCGTTGCAATTCCAGCAACGTAATTTTAGACTAGGACATTGCCGTGTCCAGGTGCTCTCTTAGGCACAACTCCTAATGGGGAAACCCTCAAATTTTGAACAGGGGGAGAATAAAAAGGGGCCGAGGACTCTACCTTCCCTGCATTCATTAGCAAACTTTTCCCGCACTATATGCTCCATTCCGCAAACTGATTTTTAAATTTGGAGCCATATATGAAACCCTAAGCCCCTGGTAAGGTATCCTGAAGCCATACCGCAACCCTTCCAAGAGGTAAATCCGGTCGCGGACGCGAGGGCAATTCCGCAACCAGTTTTCCAAAATCAGCAAGTTAATTGGGCTGGGCCCCTTTTTCAAGGGGGGGGGGGTTGAGACCGTCTCCACCCCCTCCGTGCTTACCGCCCCTGCCACTCCCCTTATCCCGTGGCTTGGGGCAGCTGGCAAGGGCATGGGGGCCTGCGCACAGTGGACACTCATGTCTAAAGGAACATGCCGTGCGGCTACAGGTCCCATGGGAGGTGAACTCCCAGCAAAGTGGGCGTCGTTGAACCACCTGCCCTGCCTGGGCGCGGATACCTGGCTGTACTGCAGCTCTCCTTACAGAATGGCTGCTATGTGTTCTTTCCCCCCCCCCCCCCCGGTGTTTTGGCTGGGGACATTACTTGCAACCATAAGTGAGGGTGGATCTGATCCCACCTCATTGCTGGATTCATGGCTGCACGCATGCGAAATTCCTCGTCATACTGTGACCATGCCGGGCTTGGGAAATCGGTAAATGCCTTATAAATGATGTCCATATATTGGAGCATCGCAGAAGCCCTCCATGGGTGGTGCCTAACAATCACTGCTGCGTATATTAAAAATCCTGGGTACCAGTTTGCCCAGTTTCTATCCACTACCCTCCTTTTTAAACGCTCCTTTTCGCGTTCATCAAGGTCCTCCCTGTCCTTCTATTCTAGCTCCCTGTACAGTAATGAGAACACGTCCACGAACTCACCCCTAAGGATCTTCTCCTTAGTAGCGGTGGACAAGTGATCCCCCAGGGGGAGAGCTGCATCCCCGCTTGGTATCGCACCTGCGTGCACTGAATCATAAGACGCAGCACTGGGAGAACCCCACCCCGGCCAAGGTCCCTGGTACGAAGGTGGGGCCACATGTGCACCCGATGGGCCACTTACTGGTGTTGGTTGTGACCCAAGAGCACCCTGAGAGTAGGGGCCCCAAGGCCAGCCTGACCCTGGGTTTCCCCAGCTGTCTGCCTTACCTCCCTGCCTCGGTGGCCTCTTGTATACCTCCACCTGTTGGTCATTCAAGCCCTGATTGTGTGAACCAGACGGTGCCTCCTCCATGTCCTCCACCGGTGCGGGCCCCCCGCCGTCCTCCAAGAACGCCAAGCGGGCTAACACCTGCACTTGAAAAGAATCATTAGAATCCATCCTAGCCCTTTTACTACCACCCCCCTTCAGTGGTGTACCCCTTTCCCTTTCCAGGGCCTCCAGGCGCCGGAGAATTGCCATGTTAACTGGGTCATCCTCCTCCTCATATGGTGGTGGCGGAGCCGGACGCGCCGGGGGCCGTCTTGGAGCTGGCCGTTTTCCCTTAGGTTTGGGAGCAGGCTGCTTGCCCTTAGGCTTGCCTTGCCCCTTTTTTGAAGCCATGGTATCCAGACACGTGGAGTGGCAATGAACTGTTAACCAAAATAAAACAAAAGCAACAGCAACAACAAACACACAGAACCAGGCTGTTAGAAGAATAAGAATAAGAGGAGGAGATTGGATTTATATCCCACCCTTCACTCACTCGGAGTCTCAGAGCGGCTTACAAACTCTTTTCCCTTCCCCTCCCCACAGAAAACCCCTGTGGGGTAGGTGGTGCTGAGCGAGCTCTTCCCCAAGCTGTCCTTGAGAGAACAGCTGGTACAGAGCTGTGGCTTGCCCAAGGTTATCCAGCCAGGTGCAAGTGGAGGAGTGGGGAAATCAAACCCGGATGCTCCCAGATTCCACTCCACCAAACTGACTCTTAGAGAATGCGAATGGCCTAATCTGAGGGGGCCCCTGCCTCCAGGCAGGCCACCGTTGGCACTATGGGATTGGTAAAGTGGAGGGGAAAAAACGTACCCCCTTGGCCTAAACCACCCCTTGGAGGGCCTGGCCGCCCCTATAGGAGAGAAGAAAAAGAGAAGAAGAAATTGGATTTATATCCCACCCTTCCCTTACTTGGAGGCTCAGAGGGCATACAAACACCTTTCCCTTCTCCTCCCCACCACAGACACCCTGTGACGTAGGTGGGGCTGAGAGAGCTCCTTCACGCACTTAGCCACTACCCACTGGCTCTCAGAAGCGGGCAAAGGGGGAGGAATAAGCCCCCTCACACAACCCCCTCACGGAGTGCAGGCCCGATGCCGCCAGGAAGTGCCCGCTGGCCTATTATGCCAGAGCGTCCCCCTCCCCCTGCCGCGCAAGAGGGAAGGGAAGGAAGCACCTGCCCCACAGGCCGCCGCTTCCAAACCGGCCGCTGGCGGCCTAGCACGCAAGAGGGAGAGAAAATGAAGACCCCCTCCCCGTCGTGCTGAAGCGAGAAGGAAGTGGAGCACCCCTCCGTCACCCCAACCTCCCCCGTGGATGGCAGGCTCGCGCCTGCAAGAAGGCCGCCCCAGCAACAAGCCCCTGCGACCCCGGAAAAACCGTCACACGCTCTTTGGAGCCGCCGCCACTGTGGCCTGTCCCCCTCGAGTCGCGCAAGAGGGAAGGGAAGGAAGCACCCGGACCACGGGGCGCCGCTCCAAACCGGCCGCTGCCAGCCAAGTGTGGAAGAGGGAGGGGGAAGGAAGCCCCCCCGTCGGGCCCGAGGCAGGAAGGAAGTGGAGCTCCCCTTCCGTCACCCCAACCTCCCCCGTGGATGGCAGGCTCGCGCCTGCAAGAGGGCCGCCCCAGCAACAAGCCCCCGCAACCCCGGACAAACCGTCACACGCTCTTTGGAGCCGCCGCCGCTGCGGTCTGTCCCCCTCGAGTCGTGCAAGAGGGAAGGGAAGGAGGAAGGAAGCACCCCCCCCCGTCGGGCCCGAGGCAGGAAGGAAGTGGAGCTCCCCTTCCGTCACCCCAACCTCCCCCGCGGATGGCAGGCTTGCGCCTGCACGAGGGCCGTCGCTGTAACAAGCCCCCGCGACCCCGCACCAACCGCCACACGCTCCTTGGTGCCGCCGCCGCTGAGGCCTGTCTCCCTCGAGTCCCCCTGCCGCAGAAACTGCCGCCCAAGGGGCCGTTTGCCGCTAAGGGACTCCTGCTGCTGCTGCTGCTGAGGCCTGCTGCTCTTGGGTCTCCCCACGAAGGTCTGCCACCGAGGGGGCGTCCGTCAAAGTACGCCCGCCGAGCACGTGGACCAAGCGAAGAGGCTGAGCTAGAGCGGGGCTCGGCTTTTTAACAGGCCGGCCCCGCCCCCACTGGCTGCAGGACGCACAGCGTCCTCCCTGTTGCTGCCCCGCCCTCCCGCGGTGCGGCAAAGCAGCACCCGGGCGCCATCGGCAGGGCCGGGCGTCCGGGAGCTCAGTTCCAGTGTATGCAGTGGGGTTTACTTCTACGTATGTGGGCATAGGAGTGCAGCCTTAAGGTATGCCCTTACCAACAATTGTGCATCGCTGAACAAAGTAGGACTTCCATCTGAGTAAACGTGCATAGGATTGTAACTTAAGTCAACTTGGCCAAATTTGGAAATTAATGTAAACTCACCCATCATTGTGAACTGTGACCTAGGCATAAGTCACATTTTTGTAAATGTAATGTACCAGCTGCAAAGCAGATATATGACTATACTGGCCCCACCCATAGATCCTCTTCTAGGTGTACCTTGTTTCCCAGATATCAACAAAATGTAAAAACACCATATATGTGAAATCACTCTAAGAAAACTAGGTCATACAAGTGGTATGGCTAAAAGGGTGGAGTAAATATTGCATGGATTCAGCATCCGGCATTGGACTGGAACACACACATTACATTTGCATGGTACACCAAAGTGCAGAGGGAAACAAGAGAGGCACATCCAGTGATGAAGCCAAGGGTGGGTACAGATGTGCATAATCCTGGAGCTCTGTCACTGTTCATATTCACAAAATTAACGTGTGTGTATATGCTTAATCTATTGCGCTGGCATTCCAATACAATTTGGGGTCACATGCCTTATTACAGATGTGCCTTCTGTTGCCTTTCCCACCCCATATTGTATTGTTTGTTGCACATTTGTTCTCCCCTGCCCCCATCTATGTAAGCCTGACATACCAGTGCAGGTCCCTCAAGGTGTGTAAGCAGGACCGGTCTGTCAGTGTTTCCACATGGAGGTGTTTTGCTGCCTTTGCATCCACACGATGTCATCCTGTCATCACCCTCTTTCCAGGGTTTCCCTGTCCTCAGTATGCTCTTTCCCGAGCCTGCTTTACTATAATCTTGTGTGTGCATAGAGAAAATGCAGTGTCCAAGCACATTATCAAGTTGTCTGGATGGGAAGTACACATTTACAACCTTCCTGCCTGCATCAGCACCATTTTTCTGCACTTCACAGTCAGGCCGATTCTGCACCAGCGCTTTGCTCCCCTTTCCACCCGGCTTGAACTGACCTGATTCTGCTAGCACGGTTCCGCACCACAGAATTTTGCCCTGCGTCTTCATTTCCACATTTGTCCTTGCCCCAGCCCTTGATCCCCTGCCCTTCTTTCACCCAACCTTTTTTTAAAATGTAGGCGGGGTTGCATTGTAATGTTATGACGTCATGACGTCCTTGCAACGCACCACTTTTGTTTGCACAGAACCCTCCCACTATGCTACAGGTGTGCATGCGCACATTTCCTTTTTTTTCATATGCGTGGTTTCATTGTGATGTAACAATGTCACAACATTGTCATTGCTCGCGGTGTTGAGGAAGGGGGGAGACAGTGGAATACCCCCACTGCCCTGAGGGATTTAGTTCTGTTTTGCAGTCTCAACTTAGAATAAAATAAAAAGATAACATTTATTGAAATGGAACAACAGCCCTACCAGTTCAACACCGCACTCGCAAGAGGGATCAGCGACCACTCTCCGGTTGTTTTACTTTTTACTCTTTTTGCCTCTTGACCGTGGGAGTGTCCTTTTTTAAATGCACACTTATAAATAAAATACTGCCAAAGTTATTGAAATGTCAAGCAGGCATTGACGACATTGTAACATTGCTGTGTTGCAACAAAACACTGGCCAAATCAGCAGATGAGAGGCTGGAGACTTTACATTGCTTTATATTGCTGCTCAATACATGGAGGTCTTCGTTGCATTACACTGAAGTGTCGTTGTAATGCAACAAGGACCGGGGGACAAAAAAAATGGAGGAGAGGGAAAGGGGAGGGGAAGAAGAAAGAGGGGCATTAAATCCCGATTCTGGAGGAGCATTAAATCCCGATTCTGGAGTTCCCCATTGGAATGCCCCGACTTCACTCCTGTGGCAAAATAAAAAACCTGAAAATCCAGGAAACGGAAGATCCGGGGGGAACTAGGATTACGTTCGGGCCAAATGCAGACCCGGGGCAACATGTGGGGAATGTTTACTATGCCATGGGTTTTTTCAGGGGTCCACGCCGAACCAACCGATGGTGCGGAATCAGCTTCACTGTTTTCCCCGCTATACCACTAGAGGTCTTTTAAATATAGCACTATAATGCTCAACCAATTGCCTTAAAAGTCTTCCAGTGGTGTGTCAGGGGAAAAGGTGTCTGTAGGGGCCTGGGGACAGAAAATCAAGCATAAAACTCGCACATGGGAATTCTGTTGCCAGTGGGCATGACTCTGCATTTGAACTAACAATGAAGAAGAAGAAGAAGAAGAGATTGGATTTATGCCCCACCCTTCATTACCCAAGGGAGTCTCAGAGCAGCTTACAAACTCCTTTCCCTTCCCCTCCCCACAACAGACACCCTGTGAGGTAGGTAGGGCTGAGAGAGCTCTAACAGAAACTGCTCTTTTTCAAGAACAGCTGTGCCAGAACTATGGCTTGCCCAAGGTCATCCAGCAGCTGCAAGTGGAGGAGTGGGGAATCAGATTAGAGTCCGCACATTTAACCACTACACCAACCTGGCTCCTGTGATCTGATCAAACTGAGATCAACATTGAGAATCCTGACCATGTGGAAGCAGACAAAAGCAGATTCCTGCCTTACTCAACCCCTTTAAGCGACCCCTTATGAAAACTGCCCAGTTGCACACATACAGAATAGCAATAATTTTTAAATGACCAAGTATTTAGTGGTGTAACACAAGGACAACCCCCCCTCCCCCGTTCTATTACAGAAGGCAAGGAGAAGTGTGTTGCAGTGGAGGTAACAAGCTCCTGGGTCTGGTATATACATTTAAAAAAACCCCAAAACCTAACTATGGAATAGCACTTTGTGGTTGTATAATATTTTCCTCATGTTCTCCATTGCAACAGGTTTCTTCCCACCAGGACTTTTTTTTTACACCTTTTATTTTTGCACTGTGTCTTCTGTATCACAAGCACCGTGCACAGGGTATCGGCTTCTAAGTGGCCGTATTCAAATGTCTCCAGAAGAGCTGTTATTTAAAAGTGTGACATTTCTAAATCACAGTGAATTTCTAAGCAGAGAGAGAGGGAGGCAGCTGGCCCCAATGAAACCTTTCTGGGCCATGCATCTTGCTGTGACCTCAGAATTGGGGGCACAAGAGCGGGCAGATCAGAAGCTTTTCATACCCCCGGAATGGTTGAAAACAAGTCCTGCTGTGTAGTCTTATCTTGATGGTTCCCTGTTAGGCTATGCAGGGCTCTATGAGCTTGAAGTGGTGGGAAGGGGAGAGGGAGGGAGAGAGTGACCCAGCCACATCAGAGAAGAGAAGGAAGAGACCCTTCTGTTTCTTACAGATGAGTGTACCATGCACTGGTCAGTCAATGCATAAGGGCCATTGCATTTGCCAGGACTTTTAATACAATATAACTACAGATACCTCTTTTCAGGGAGAAGGGATTATTTGGAGGTTTTAGTTCGTTGCCTTTAAATTGCAGTATTTTTCATTTATGATTTTTTAAAAATTTATTTATTTATTATTTTCAAGTAAAGGATTTACAATAGATAGTAAATATGGAATTTTCCATCAAGTTTACATAAACAACAACCTCTTTTAAAAATACAGTGCCACATATAACAGACCGCCACATAGGTCTTATGCCTTTTATACATCTACCAATCTTAACAATCCTTGGCATGCTATTATTTGTCTCACCATAGCTGTAACAAATTCATGATATCAGGAATTTCTTTCTGTTATATCAAGTACTGTAAAATCGGAAACCAAGTCGCAGAAAAGTTGGATTGTGTTCTTTGATAATAAAGGTCATTAACACTCTCTGGAATTCTTGCCATTATATACATATTCCATAGTTTGGAATGCTAGTTTTGTTTAGTCGGTCTCTGTTTGCTTTTCCAGTGTAATGCAACAGCATTTTTAGCCGCTACTAACAGAATGGCAATTTGATGTGTAATGTTGTCTAATGGTATGTCTATATTCCATTGATGCAAAAGAAGATATTCCACATTGTTTTGCAATTTTATACCAGTTATTTGCTCTATTGTGATTTTAAGCTTCAGGAAAGACAGGATAGAAATATTTTGATAAATAATACATTTAAGAATGCAAGATGAGGCCACCAAGATCAGACCTAGAGTCCATCTAGCCAGCATCCTGTTTCCACCAGATTCTTCTAGAAAGGCCAGAACTACAGAACAATCTGTTATTCAGACCTAATACACTTGCTCTGAACATGGAGGTGGCACACAGAGGGCAGTCTTAGCCAAGAGTTATCTGGGGCCCCACGTCCCAAGAATGGGAAAAGAAGAGGGAGCGCTTGTGACCATGCAGTCTGCTCACCCCTTTCAGGGCTCGGGCAGCAGCTGGATGGCTCAGTGGCCACCTGCCACCTTTGGGGCCCACAGCTCTGCCCCCCCCCCCAATGGAGGGGGGATGAAGAGGAAGAGCTCGCAGGTGCTCAGTCCACCCACCATCTTGAAGGCCTAGGCAGTGGCTGTTTGCCCCACACACCTGCCTGCCACCTCAGGGGCTCTGGCTACTGCCAGCCAGCTTGGTAATGTCTGCCTCTCAGGGACTCAGGCAGCAGCTGGTCAACTTGGTGCCTGGCCACCCCTTCAGTGGCCTGGGCAGCAGCTGACTCAGGGCTGCCACACATACTAGCCCACCTTGTGCAGGGTGAATGCCACCCCTTGCTTGAGCCCAGGGGATGATTCTGGGGTCTTGTCCTGGACTTCTGCCTGGGCCCCCAGAATCACTGCTGGTGGCATGAAAGTATCCCGGCTAATAGCCATTAACAGATCTCTCTGCCATTTATTTACCACCAGTACACACTTCCCTGCGATTTCTTTCTACATCACATATCATGTCACTCTTTTTTAAAAAAATAAAAAAATAAAGAACAGTCACTTGTCTAAAAGAGTACTTTGGATCCTGGCTACAACTGCGTTCTTCTTTTGTACTGCCTTTCTCATGCTAGAACCCAGGGGGAGCGGTATGTCCAATAAAATGATTAACGATTAGGGTTGCTGATCTCCAAGTGGGGAATGGAGATCTCCCAGTATGACAGCTGATCTGCGGACAGCAGAGATCAGTTCCCCTGGAGGAAATGGCTGCTTTGGAGGGTGGACTGTACGGCATTGTACCCTGCTGAGGTCCCTCCCCTACCCAAACCCCACCCTCCCTAGCCTCTACCCCCCAAATCTTCAAGATCTCCCACCTAGAGTTGGCAACTCTATTAAATGATTGGGGTCAGTATCTGATAGGGATTGGACATACCCACTTCCTTTCTTGGACTAGAAGACCCAGATACCATGTCATGAAGCTCAGGGAAGGACGATACTAATGTTTTTCATGAAACATTGCCCAAGAAACCAAGTTCTTTCCATCCTGACCTGAATATGTAGTAGTATCACAATCCTGAGCAGAGCTCTACCCTTCTAAGCCTGACTTAGAAAGCTGTAATACTGCTTAGGGCTGTACAGTTAATAGGCATGTGATTTGCTGCAAAAGTGGGGAGGATCTGCCCAGCTGAAATACCAAGAGGCATTATTAGTGAAGTACTGAATTCAAGCTATTCCTTCTCTAACAGACATTCTTGGGATAGCATCTTGAATAAACCAGATCCATCCATTAAAATGCCTTCATAATCAGCATTCAAAGTGCAGCACTTCAATTATATAAGGATCAGTACAAATTTAATCCAGCTCTTGATAGCTTTATCTATTTACTTTACACAGCTGTTGCAAGGCTGAAGCCTCATCTTTCAACAGCTCCTGAACTGCCGTGTAGGCGGGTTGAATATTTTGGAATGCGCGGCCAGAATGTGTGATTTCAACATTTGCATTCCTTTGTAGGAAAATTGTTTCCTATAGATGAACAGAAGTATATGTTTTAATAAACAATCACGATGAAATATACTGATCCAACTTTATATTAATGGGTGGGCCGAAGTCATCATTCACAGCATGTCAGAGCGGTAGTCTAAGATGTAAGCATGAATGTAAAACATGTCTGGAACAGCATGAAGAGGTGAATTCTATGGGAGTGCGATTTCTCCCATTCCTTCTTAAAGGCAGAGATGCGCCCTTTGTGAATCATACCCATGACTGAAGATATGTGAAAACGCAGGGTGAGAATTGCCATTTGTGCTTCTGTATCTGAAATAAGACCCATGTATGGCAAAATTCTGGATTTTGTAGCTCAGTGCCCAAGGACATAGTGGTATATATTAATTTTCATGTTACCCTTTTCCTTATTTTCTGAAATAGGTGTCATTCAGGTTTTTGTAAAGTTAACATAAGCCGTGTGGAGTGAGGTGATCTCAAAGTGTATTGGGTGCGGGGAATGACATGCAAAACTGTAACACCTATCTCCACAACACTTATCTCCACATATTTATTGCATGAAAGACCAGCTCCCTTCTCTATCTTTCCCATTCCTCAAAAGATATATTCATAGGAATGACATCTCTCTGCATATTCACTGGGATGAAATGCATAAGGTCCTACTAGCAATATATCGTATGGTGAGTACCCACTGAGAAGGAAGGTGCCTTGTTTTTGATGAAAGAGACCACGGTCCCTTTCACAATACCATTCTAAACTGAATGTTATCCATTGTTGGCCCAGCTCTAAGTAGAATGATACAAGGACAGAGGTTCCACTCAGCAAGCTTCATCCCATTAATAAGCCATCTCTGAACTGCCATGGCCATTTCAAACTGCACAGCTTTCCCCCTGTCCTTTTTGCCACATAATTTTCCTTGCACTTCCCCCAAACATTTAAGTTGAGCGCTATAGCGTTAAACCAATATAACCTCTTAACGGAGTCAAGTCATCTAAATAGTGCCACTGTAACACTGAAGTGCTATATTGGTTTAGCGCAATAGTGTTCAACTTAGAATGTTCAGGGGAAAGGGCAATGAAGATCGCACAGCAAAAAGAATGGGGGAAGCAGCATTGCAAGAAGTGCTGCAGACATTTTACACAGCACACCACAGCGATTCAGAAGTGCAACAAAGAGGTGCAAAACAGAAGAAAGCAGTTTCCCTGAAAAATGGCTTAGCCCCACTTTGCCAATGGGATGCAAGCGGCTTTGTACGAACAGGTAAATAAAATTTGTTGCAGCTGGTTGCTAAAACAGTTGAGCATGGGATTTGAGGCAGGACTGTATGGACCATGTGCATGTCAAAAGGGAGTTGTTGTCACACAATATTGTATGAAGTTTGAACATTTTTAAGGTTGGGGAGAGCCAGTGTCGGAGGGAGCTGGGCAAAGGGGATTTGAAGAAAAGACAGTAAAGGAAGTGTTTAAGAAAATAGGATCTGGAAAGTTAACAGAGCAGCAAAGAAAAGTATATGTGTTGGATACAAATGTAATGGAAATAGAAAGTCTACTGTAGCTAAACAAGGTATATAAAGAGACAATAATTAGTGTTGTATTTTTCATTTTTTTTTGGCTTAGTGTATTTTAAGTCAAAATGTGTTTTATTGTTTAAAATCTTAATAACCCCCTTTCCTGAATTAATCCCTAGATCTAGAACTCTACTAATACTAGTCACCACTCTATATTAAAATCTTCTGTGATGTACTTGAGGGTACCTTTGGGGTAAAGGAAAAGAAACTTCAAGTGGTGGAAGTAGCCTGAAGGGACTGAGTGTCACACTGAGTACAGCACAACATCTGTTAGTTTATACACTGGACAATTGTTAGTTGCCAAGATTTAAACAAACACAAAAGCCTGATTTCAGTAGAGGCGTAGAACTCACAGTTATGTTCAACAGAACAAAAGACAGCTTCCAAACAACCACCTTAATGGGAGCATGCCATAAAAGTATCCTATGGGGCTCTTCTTCCAAACCCATTTATTATCTGGTGTTTTACCTTATGCTCAGAGCTGCCTGATTCTAAAAGGCTGGACTCCGTGAACCAATAATCAGTTAAATGCAGCACGTCCAATTGCATGACAAGAGCTGTAGAAATCAGTGGTTAATTGCACAACCTGGATAGTTTATACATAAAGCCTGAGCACCCTGACCAATCAAATGTCTAGTCAAGGGTTCCTGGGGGAATACGGGCATTTCAAACACTCAGAGCAGTTGAGCAAATATTGTTATTATGCTCCCTACCGCTTACTACAAAAAATGGGGTTTTCTCCCCCATATATACCCGCTATAGCACAAGCAATGTTATAAAATTCCCCTATCTCCAGCAAGATCCATGGCACAGGCATTCTGTTTTGCTGAACAACACTCAGAGCCGCTTTCCCCAGTCAGGCTGGATGTATTTATATCTCCAAAGCAGGATGAAGCTTTAGCAACACGGCCTCTCTTAAAATAACATGGACAGCTGGACCTGAAGAGCTACCACTGTGTTCAAAGGCTATTGAACTGACATCAGATATCAGCTGTACTTGGATTTATAGGGTGCTGCTTTGAAATCGGCTGTAAAAGTAGCAGTTGGCTGGAAATGCGATAGCAGTAGGAGTAGAGTGTAGTAATAGGTTAATGTGCTTCCCCCACCCCTTGCTAATCAGAAGCAATTTTAGCAGGACAGGTTCCTGTGGGAACCAGTCTTTGCTCAGATTAGGCTGGCTGGGAACTAGGAGAGGGATTTTCTGGTCCCCAGGGATTGTTTCAATTTTTAATCTTCTTGTTCGTTGCCTTGAGGATATGAGGGGAAAGGCACCCTACAAACATTCTAAATAAATAAAGGAAAACAAAGTACCAGCCCCTGCAGGACCCTATCTAAGATGTGTATGAATATAATAGATTCAAAAATATTTGGGAGAATACCACATGGAAACATGGCCTTTGATTCTGGTTGTACCAGCTGTGCTGCTGTGGGTATTTCCAAGCTCCAGAAGCTGCTTTTATTGTCAAGGCTTATAATAAAGAAGGGCAATTCAGGTGAGTAGCCGTATTTGTCTGAAGCAGCAAAATTCAAGTCCAGTGGCACCTTTAAGACCAACAAAGTTATTCACGGTATAATCTTTCATATGCATGCACACTTCTTCAGATACGAGAAGGTAAGGATAAACAAGATAAAAATTTGTGGTAGGGTAGGAGGATGTGAGCTTTCGTGAGTCACGGCTCACTTCTTTATCTGTGACTCACAAAAGCTCATACCCTACCACAAATTTTGTTATTCTTTAAGGTGCTACTGCACTTTTCTCTTTTCTACTGTTACAGACAGACTAAGACGGCTACTCATCTTGATTTATCCTTTAAAAAAACCCACCCTATACCAAAAACTGCCCTGAAAAAGCAAGAAAAGGGGTTGGATCCAAGAAGATTTTCCGCTGGTGCAAAGGGAAGAAGGAGGCACCTTTGCCCAGCAAAAAGGCTCTGCTGGGGATCATGGGACCTGCATACAAAATACATGTGGGACAGGCTAGATCCAACCCAAAATAACAACAGTGGTGGGAAGTGCCATCAAGTCACAGTTGACTTATGGTGAGGGTTTCCAAGACAAGAGATGTTCAGAAGTGGTTTGCCATTGCCTGCCTCTGTGTAGCGATCCTGGACTTCCTGGGGGGGGGGGTGTCCCCTCCCATCCAAATACTAACCCTCTGCTTAGCTTCTGAGATTTGGTAAGATTGAGCTAGTCTGGGCCACCCAGCTCAGGGCGACAAATAGTAGCGCCCCTTAAATAACACATAAAGTAAAACACGTCAAAATCTAATACACGCACTAAAACAATGTAGTGCACGCGCACACAAGCACAGAGGGAGGGAGGGAGAGAGAAACTCTGGTTATAGGACAGGAGCTGCAATTTAATATTCAGTCATTAGTTTGCCTGAATAATGTATCAACACCACTTACCAGATGCCTGATCAGCAAGACTTGTAGGCGTGATTATGAGTGAAAAAAATGGCAACTGCCTCAGGGGTATAATCTTATCTCAAGGCAGAGGGATTTATGCACGTAACTCCAGCACATCCCAAAGAGGAAATATCCCACAGGCTTTTCTGACAGTGCATCAAGGATACAGCAGAAAATTATCACTCTCAGAGATAATTGCTAACCCCAAACCTTATAAATGATGCGGCTGCTGCTCACCAAGCTTCCAAAACTTTCTTTGAATGCTTGAAGCTGGTATACAAATAAAGGAAATCAATATATGTAATTCTCAATGTGGCCAAATTTGTAGATACACAAATCTGGAGACTGCAGCCCTGAGATTCCTGGGCCCCCTCCTTGAAGATCTTCAGGAGGCCCTGAAAGGCCTGCCTGTTTGCCAGGGCATCGGGTTTTTGTTTTTTTGTTTTGTTTAAAAGCAGGCATTTTTTAAGGAGAAGAGGGGGAGGGATTTGGGGCTTGTTATTTGATCTCTGGTTTTATCCAGGGATGTTTTAATTATTATTGTAAGCCACCTTGATCCAAGAGGAAAGGTGGGATATCGATATTTGAATAAATAATAATATCACGTTTAGTAAATCCCTTTTGGCTGCTTCAAAATCAATACTTTTGAGGGTTTTTAAAACCCCAAATATATTTTTCCCAGATTTTCCTGCAAACCTGGGCTTTTCTCTCCCAATCTGGCTTGTCTGTTCATGTTCCCAGTCTCCAGATTTAATAACTGTGGATAATTGAATAACTTCAGGAGGTTAAGCACACTTCTCCCTGGCACTTGTCTTTTCAAATATTGGGCTGAAGAAGTGGGCCTCTATATGTGAAAACGAACTGGGAAAGTAACAACAGCCCATAAGCAACTGGCACTCCATAGAGTTGGGAAGTGTAAGTGACCTAAGGCTAGATGAAACATTGTGAAATCCATGATAAAATGAAATTCCATTTTGTGAGGAAACTTTCTTTGCTTTGGGGCTGTGTGGCAGGAAAACAGCACACCACATTCTGGTTCAGGATTAAAAACTGACTCCTCTCACACCTTTATTAGCACTGGAAGGGTAAAAAGACAGTCAACACAATAGCCCCTGTCTTTCCTCCGACCTTGGCTAACAACAACCTCAGGGTTTAGTTGCTTTGATCATGAAACCACCTGGGAAGAGTTCAACCCCTTTTCTACCCCACCCCATGCCATGACCTTTATCTTCACAGCTGCAATCCCAGAACTTCCAGCATCTCAGCTGGTTTGACCTTTAGAGACAAGGAACTTGAAAACAGGGTTGCAAGCTCTGGGCTGGGAAATACCTGGACAGATTTTTTGGGGGGGAAGAGCTTCAGGAGGATGGGGTTTGGGGAGGGGAGGGCTTCAGTGGTGTATAGTGCCATAAAGTCTACCTTCCAAAGCAGCTATTTTCTCCAGATGAACTGGTCTCTGTTGCCTGGAGATCAGTTGTAATTGCAGGAGATCTCCAGCTTCTACCTGGAGACTGGCAACCAGACTTGAATAAATCATAGCAAGGCTGGGGGAGGGAAGAAGCAGCATCAAGGGGTGTACACAATGGAATAGCATTCTGGGAGAGGCATGTATAGCAAAAACCAATTGTATGGTCCTTCCATCACACCTAAGAGATATCACTGCCAGACCTTTGTGTCTGAAGAGGCATCCATGCACACAAAAGTTTGCCTTGAATAAAACTCTGTTGGTCTTAAAGGTGCCACTGGATTCAATTCTGCTGCTTCAGACTAAGGCCGCGGTCACACGGGCCCTTTAAATCCAGGAGGGATCCCGGATGTAAAGGGGCCGCATTTTTAAACAGCGGGTTTAAAACAGCGGGTTTAAAACCCCTGCGGCAGCGGGATCAGCGGCCGCAGCGGGAACAGCGGCCGCGGTGGCCGCGGAAGCAAGGGCAGCGGCGGCGGAAACGGTGGCAGCGGAAACGGTGGTGGCAGCCGCCACTGAAGAGATGGCGGCAGAGGCGGCAGAGGCGGCCCCAGCAGCACTTGAAGCAGCGGTGGCAGCCTTCGACCCGCCATCCACCTGGGTAAGTCGGGGTTTTGTTTTTTTTCACCCTTTTACACTTGGGCGCATGGATAGCCATGCGCCTAAGTGTAAAAGGGGGGGGGAATGGCCAGCGGGGCTATGTGGACAGCCCTGCTCTCGCAATGCATGCAAGAGAGGGCTGTCCAGATACCTCCAATGCGGTTTCCTCCTGCAACACCCGGGAAAATACTTGATTTTCCCGGGGTCTGAAAATGCGAGAGGAACCCGCATTGGAGCCCGCTTCGGCACAGGACTTGGGGCTGGCCGTCTGGTCGGCCCCTTTAAATGCGGGAGGAAATAGCCCTTCCTCCCGCATTTAAAGCCCGTGTGGCCGCAGCCTAAGACAGCTACCCACCAAACCATTAACCTATGTGCTATAGGGCTTCAAGTGAGTGAAATCTGGCAGAGAGCTAGTTTAGTTATTCCTGGGTGTGAATTGGCCTAGTGAGGTCCCAGCTGAGTCACCAAAACAAGACAAAACTCCCAGCCAAATGAATGAGGTGATCAGAAGTATGCGGAGAACATGATGATCGGATGGACTGCAGATGTTGTTTCAAATGGAAGCACTGAATTGGGAGGGGGATAGTTAGGCAGCAGGAAACTGGGACAGAAGCCAAGAACAACACTGGTTGGCTTCAAAATTTGTAGGGCTTGGGAATGGCAAAAATATTTTTTGTTGTGGTCCCATGAAATCTGACAGCAGCCCTCAGAGGAATCTAGTATAACAACTGGCTTCTTGAAAAACAAGTACACTGTGAAGGGAAAAAAAACCCTTCTGCACCAGCTTCATAGTTAGGGTTGCCACCCTCCAGGTGGGGCCTGGGGATCTCCCGTTTTTACAACTGATCCCCAGCTGACAGAGATCAGCTCACCTGGAGGAAATGGCTGCTTTGGAGGGTGGACTCTATGGCATTGTACCATGCTGAGGCCCCTCTCCTCCCCAAACCCCGCCCTCTCCTGGCTCCACCCCCAAAGTCCCCAGGTATTTTCCAACCCGGACTTGGCAACCCTAGTCGTAGTCCATGTAAGGTGCCAAAAACCAAAGGTCGGGCCTTGGCTAAACGAAACGAAACAAAACAAACAAGAAGCATACTTTGCTAACTAAGGCAAGATGTACAGCAATAACAGTTATAAAACACAAGTATTCCATGTGATTGCACTTTATTTCTTACATAAATAGGGCAATGGTTAGAGTGTCAGAGCAGGATCTCAGAGACCCAGATTTGCATTCCCATTCAGCTATGGAAGCTCGCTGGATGACGTTGGGCTAGGGCTGCCAACTCTTTGTTGGAAACTTTCTGGAGATTTGGGGGGTGGAGCCTAGGAAGGCAGGAAATTCAGCAGGGTATAATACCACAGACTCAACTCCCCCAAATAGCCATTTTCTGCAGGTGAACTCATCCCTGTAGTCTGGAGATCAGTTGTAATTCTGGGAGATCTCCAGGTGCCACCTGGAAGTTGGCAGCTCTAACTTGGGTGAGTCACTCACTTTCAGTCTATAACTTGTCTCACAGGGCTGTTGTTGTGAGGATAAAATAGAGAAGGGGAGAAGGATGTTGTAACAGCGCTGTACTAAGGGGGCAGTCCGCCCCAGGCGCAGTTTAAGGAAGACCTTTGAAGGGGGCCCCTGAAGCCTGCATCGTTCTGCTGCCTTCATGCTGCCTTCAGCCAAAAGTCTTCCCTTTTATTTTTAAAATGCAGTTCTGGCTGCAGCCACTAGGGGAGCACTGAAGTCTGAGCATAGCAAAAAACTCTCAGATCCGCTCACCTTCCCTTTTCTCCAAGACTCAAGCAAACTTCTTTAACAGATCATGCTGATAGCTGCTACAGTAATTGCCAGGTCGCAGGTCATTTTCTCCAATAGACTAGCCCAGCGGTGGCCAAACTGTGGATCTTCCACACATATTGCACGGCTCCCGGCAGGGCGGCTGGGGAAGCGAATGGGAGGGCATGCCTCCCCAATTGGTCTTCCCTTCCCCAGCCAGTGTTCCCCTCCCTGGGTAGGCTTGAGGAGTGGGGAGGGGGAGCAGAGAAAGAAAGCAACTTTAAATTTGAAGTTTCGATTCAGTGGCACCTTTAAGACCAACCTTTCTTCTGCTGCTTCAGACCAACGTGGCTACCCACCTGAATCTATTTTCTGGCCATTATTATTATTACTATTAATTTAATTTCATGATTATTACTGGAAATAATTTTGTCCAGCCTGGCTTGATCTTATCAGATCTCAGAAGTTAAGCAGGGACGACATAGAGGCAGGCAATGGCAAACCATTTCTGAATGTCTCTTGCCTTGAAAACCCAACGGGGTCACCATAAATCAGCTGTGACTTATTTATTTGATTGACTGATTTATATACTGCCCTTTCTGCAGATGGGCTCAGGGCATAGAATACCGTGCAACAATAGGGTTGCCAGGTCTGGGTTGGAAAGTACTTGAAGACTTTGGGGGTGGAGCCTGGAGAGGGCAGGGTTTGGGGAGGGGAGGGTCCTCAGCACAATACAATGCTATAGAGTCCACCCTTGAAAGCAGCCATTTTCTCCAGGGGAGCTGATCTCTGTCAGCTGGAGATCAGTTGTAAAAGCGGGAGATCCCCAGGCCCCACCTGAAGGCTGGCAACCCTATGCAACAAGCTAGTTCTGATCAGCAGTTCTGATATTAAGATCCAGGCCACCAATGTCAATTTAGCAGTACCGATGTTAAGATCTGGGCTGCTGGAAGGGAGATAGCCAGGAGAAATAGAGGGGTGTGTGTTAAAATAGAGGGGGGTGTTAAAAATTATCCTCCCTGGGCACCAAACAGGCTAGATATGCCACTGTGTTGTAAGCCATTTTGGGTTCCTAATGGGGAAAAAAGTGGGCTATCAATATCTAAGTACATACACGCACACACGCATAAATTTTAAGTCTCTCTTCTATCTTAAGACAGCCCTAAACTAGGGGATTTTGAATTAGCATTTTAGTGAGTTGAAGCCTTATGGTTCCAATGTGCACATTTTGTCAGCTTGTGTAGGTCCTACATTAGTCCTCATGGTTGACAGGGATCAGCCCAGGTCTACTGCAAGCTGGGCAGTGCCCATGACACAGTGTGGAAGCCAGGTTTATAATGTCTTTCTCTGAGAGATGTCCTCTGGGCCCACACGATTAATCTGGGGCCTGATATGTGTGTTCTGAACCTGAAATATATGCATGTTGCCCCTTTCAGAAGAAATGGCCACCACGTGTATTGGGAGGGTCACACGTTGTGCATTTGTCCTGTACATGTGGTCAAAGCATGAAGAAAGCAACATCTGAAAAGGGCTGCTTTGAATGTACTGAATGAACTCTATGTACTAAATGTATTATATAAATCCTAAAGAATAGGATAAGAATGCCCTTTGAAATGCATCTCTCTCCTCTGTGACCAGAAGAAATCTTAATTATGCATTGTCATGCAAATATGCTTGATTCAAATAATTTATGCATTTCACAGGATTTAACTATTCTATGAGGAACCAGCTTAAATAGTCTCAGTCCACTTCCAACATCTGATGAAGCAGACGTTTACAAGATCCGCATGCTTTATCCCCTGCAGGCAAGTTAGATGCATGTGCACAGTGCACAATTAGGTTTACCTACTCCAGGTTGGAACATTTCTAGAGATATGGAGGTGGAGCCTGGAGAGGGACCTCAGCTCAGTATAAGGCCATAGAGTCTACCCACAAAAGCATCCATTTTCTTCAGGGGCACTGATCTCTGTAGTCTGGAGATCACTTGCTTTTACCGATATCTCCAGTCTCCACCTGGAGGTTGGCGGCCCTAGATTACATGTATAAGCAGTCTGCACTTTAGTTGCGCACTCAGGACTGGCACTTTGGGCTTGGACAGAATGCTTTCTTGAAAGTGGACTGAGTGGAAACAGCTAATCCAGGAGAGCACCAGACTTCCAGGAGTGTGGGAAACCCTTCCAAGTGAAGTGGTGGATATTTGAAATGGCATAACAATAATTCCTTATCCCTTTTACCACCTACCAAAAGATGTCAGCTATGACAGCTAAACAGACCCTCCATGTTCAGAAGCAGTGTACCTCCAAATATTAGTTAATCTTCCCACGAGCTCCAGACTGACCTCAGCTGTAAACAGGATACTGGGCTAGATGATCTTGCAAGGCTGCAAATAGCTGAACACAATCAGTTCCCTGATAGTCTTCTAAATTCCACAGAGTGACTTGCAATTATTTTCCTTTCATTGTACCCTATCATAAAGAACCGTGAACAATATTAACAACTATCTTATTTTCTTTTTCTTTTTTAAAAAAATTACTTTTATCAAAAATATTGTGTGGTTCCCATTATTTTGAGCTGTGGTATGCTGTCAGGTTTGGAATTAACAAAAGAGCATGGAACGAAAAGGGAACAGATTTTGAAAACTGGCCTTTTCTCACTGAATAGTAGGCAGCTATCACTGTCACTCTGTGTCTCTGTCCTTGATAATTTGATCTAGGGAAATGAAAAGGAACATCATGTGTGGAATATGTGATGCATTTGAGTGCTTTTCTGTCTATGAAATGTAAAAAAAAAAAACTCCATGTGTTGCTAGCTGTCAATACTGTGTCTGGGCTTTCCAAGATTTTCACACACTCCTCTTCCTTAACATAACTTTTGATCAGTCCAGATATTCTGTAACGTTGCTTAAAGAGCAGTCTTCATATAATTGTATGAGAAGATAATGTTTGCTTGAATTCTTTTTTATAAGACGATGTAATAGTAAGGTTAGATTACTGTAGTGATAGGGTTGCCAGTCCCCAGGTCTCAGTGAGGGTTCCCCTGCATTTAGGGTCTTCTGCCTGCCGCCGGCTACGTGGTCGGTGGGGGAAACCCCACCCCCAAACCGCCAAGTCTGGGCACAATGTCCCCAATATGATGACATCACCCAGAAGTGACATCATCACATTGGAGACATCACACACAACACTCTGGTTTAAGGAAAAAAACTCTATGTTAAATTTGGCCTAAAACCATAGAGTTTTGCCTTTAAGCCAGAGTGTTGCCATGCAATGTTGCTTAGGGTTGCTAGGTTGGGAAATTCCTGGAGATTTGTGGGTAGAGACTGGAAAGGGGGATTAGCAGGGATGTGGTGCCATAGAGTCCATGCTCCAAAGCATCCCTTTTATCTGGGGGAATTGGGCTAGGTCACCAGGAGAACAGCTGTAATTCCAGGAGATCTCCAAGTCCCACCTATCCATTGGCAATCCAAATGTTTCCCTTTTCAGAAGAGCTGGTGGCCGCGCTTATTGTAAAAAAATCACATGTAGCACATTTATATCATGCATGGGGTCAGACTTAAAGACTGAACAGGGCTAGCATTTCAAATTTATCATTACAAACATTCCAGCAGTCCTGTACAGTAGGCCAGTTACATGAATTATTTTGTCTGTTTTATATGCTGGTTTGTTTTTTATTGATTACTGTTAAATTGTTTATAGTTTTAATGGCTATGTTTTTGACCTCCCTTGAGCCCTCTTTAGCAGAAAATTGGAGATACAAATATTTGAGATACAAATGAATAATTGTCCCCATATTAGACATGGGGGGGGGGGGACCACCTACAGGTGTGGTGAGTTCCTGACAGAAGTAACATTTGAGCCTGGAACTTCCCAAATTACAGCTTATCCTCCTTAACTACTAGGCTAAATTCCTTGACCATTGAAAACCTTATTGAAAACCTATCTAGCTTCTGAAGTTTGACTAGGTATCACATAGAAGAATACAATATAGGGGTGAATGTAAGGCCTTTAAACCATCAGCGACAACCAAATCTGATAACAAAATCTAATTTTGTAGCCTCGTGTTCAAATAGCAATCTGACAGTCTTACGTTTAAGTGAAGTGACCCTAAACCAGTACTTTTTAATACGTTGCCTTGTTTGATATCAGATCTATGTTGATTTCTTCTCCTGTGCTGTGACGGTTGGCATGGAATGCTCTTTGGCATTCTGCGTTCGCCAAGGGGCTGTCAGCAGGCAAGAGAACAGACGAGTGTACATATAGTCCCTCCATTCTTCCTTCAGTCGTCAGATCGCCTTCTGATATTCACAGCTACTTCAGGACAATTTCGTCTATAGTTGCAGTCCTTTTGCTCCAACTGTGCTTCACAGAAATCTCTAGGGGCTGAATCCATGAGGCATTACCAGTCGCTCCTTCAGATCACGTGGTAAAGCTTTGAGTTACAAGCTTTGGGTTCCAGTTCTCGGATGGAGGGGAGCAGTGTGGGTGACTATAGCACAAGTCTTAAAGTTTGCGGCTTCTAAAAGACTGTATTGTATTTATATGTATTTTATGAATTTTGTTGTGCACCGCCCTGAGTCCACTTGCGGGAAGGGCAGTATAGGAGCCTCATGAAATAAATAAATAAATAAGAACTGCCAGGGAGCAATGTAGCCCAAGTTAAGCAAAGTCCTTTACATTCCATTGATTTTGATGAAACGTTAAAACACATGCTTTGGAATCAGCTAGAACTTAGCTGTGCCTAGACTGATTTCCTTTTTCGACTTGATATACAAATTCTATTCCATTTTCCTGTCAGGTTAACAGCAAACACTCTTCCCTTTGGATGCAAATGCATGCATACAGAGTACCAAATACATACCTATATGCATTTATGTTTTGCAGGACATTGATTCGTAGGGTCGTCATAAGCCAGAAGCGACTTGATAGCACTTCACACAGACACACAAATTTACATCAGACTTACCCATTAACGTTCTCCTAG
This sequence comes from Lepidodactylus listeri, assembly GCA_029233225.1. Classification (NCBI taxonomy): domain Eukaryota; kingdom Metazoa; phylum Chordata; class Lepidosauria; order Squamata; family Gekkonidae; genus Lepidodactylus; species Lepidodactylus listeri. Next base: position 29,532,369 of record JARCFY010000005.1, read on the forward strand.
TTCAACTGGAAGGAAGAGGTATGTTTGGTGTAAAGATCTGTGTGTATGTGGAAGAAACCTGCATGTATCACCAGAGCACACTGGGATGCCAACTTTAGCATATGGATTTTACAAGAAGTTTGAAGAGGTTAGTGTTAAGAGTTGCAGTGAATGGTTTCTACAGGAAAATGACTGGGGGTGGGGCGGGGGGAAGCATATCCGTGACGTGGGGCTGCCATTTATAGATTTGAGTTCTGAAAATAAAATAGACTAAGGGTGTGTTCAGATAGCTCTTTTGAGCTGCACCAGGCACAAGTGCTGGTGGATATAAAGTGTACATACAGACCATAACATCTGGGAATTGTGCCACTTTCGTTAGTTGCCCGTCGATCCCCATTGGGGATTTGTACTTAAAAGATAGTGGTTAAAGTCCAGTCTAAAGCTGGCCGATGGGCCAATGCCGGACTTTCCACCATCAGGTTGTTCCACCAGCGCGCAATCAGTGCGCAATCTCCAGACCATCCCTAACGACCACCATTTTAAAAAAGTCTTAGTGATACGCGCATAACCGCTTAAACATGCAATGCCCACAGACGGTGAGACACATATACAGATAAGCAGATATGCACATATGCAGATAAGCACATATGCAGCCAGCCCGTAGGGAGGGTTTCCAGACCATCTCGAATGGCCACTATTTTAAAAACTCTTAGCAATGTGCGCATAACAGCTTAGTCCACAGACTGTGAGGCACATAAGAACACATGCAGATATGCCCATATGCAGATATGCCCAAGCACAAACAGGATTAAAAAAAAAAAAAAAAGCTGACTGCATGGCTTCTTAAGGTGGATGTTGTTTAGACCGGAGTCATGTGTGGTAAAGCAATTCACCGGGGAGCTGTCTGGTCATGCAATGCTGGATTAAAAAGATCTAGATCAAATTACAGCTGGGCCAATGGCGGGATTAGCTGCCCATCTGAACGCACCCGTAGAAGATCTAACTCTCTCACAAGAACAATTTGCAGCAGCTTCTCCAGCTTGAGAGCTACATAATACCATTCAGGACAAGACAGATGTTGCCTGCACAGAAGCTCCGCTTTTCACAAACAAATGCTGACTGCAGCTGATAACCTGGGAACTGGCACACTGTACAGCCTAAGAGTATGACTTGTGAAATAAATCCCGGCTTCAGATCTCATCTCTGTCCTAAGTTAGCTCAGCAAGATTCGAGTCCAGAAGCATGGTAAAGACCAACAAGATTTCGAGGGAACAAGCTTCTGAGATCAAAGTAGGAATGGAGATCAAAGGGAGCTTTGGCTCTGGAAAGCTCATATCCTGGAAATCTTGCTGGTCTTTTAAGGTGCTACTGGACTCAAATCTTGCACTTCTCCTGCAGACCAACACAGCTACCCAACTGGACACCAAGTTAGCTCAGTCACTGTCAGTTCAATTTGCACCTTGCAAAATGGAGGTAATCATGCCGATCTGCTTTACACAGAAACACCCCCCCCAACAAAAGTTCAAGTGAAGGATCCTTTCCAGGGCTATCCTAAAAACCTGCATCTAATGTTGCATAAAGAAAGGAGGAGGAGGAGAGTCAAAGACTTTCCCCTGCCTGTCAGATCCTAAGGAAAGGGCAGTTCTGTGCATAGAATCCAACATCAACTCAGTGGATACACTTTGAATGACACTTGCCTAGGTAAGATTCTTACATGTAAATAAACACATACAACAGTGCATTTCCTCCCAGAAACTGTGGTTGTGATGTTGTGCATAAAGTAAGGAGAAATCATTCATATCTGTCTTTATATGCACACTCATAACCAAGCTGTTTGTGTGCAAATATGCCACTCAATTATACTGAGAGAGAGAGAGAGAGAATGAGGTCCTATGGAGCAGTGTTCCCTCTAAGCTAAGTTAGTGTGAGCTAGCTCAGTTTTTAGCCTCCGGCTCACACATTTTTGTCTGAGTTCAGGAAGGATGGCTCCAGAGCAAACTAATTTATGCAGTAGCCAAATCGCATGCTTGCAACTTTAATGCCAGGAGCTCACAAAGTAGGATTTTTGCTCACAAGACTTAGAGGGAGTATTGCTATGGAGTATGCCAGAAGGAAGTGAGTGCTGTTTTCTCCATTACAAAATAAATCCAGTTTTAAACCATGTTATCCAGAATTATTTCAGCCACCAAGTTCACAGCATAATGAAACACCCCACAGTCAGGTTTGAAAACCAAGGCTGCAAAAGTCTGCCTGCATCCTCAGTATTTAGAAACAGTGCAAAGGAACAGATCCAATCACTCCCGTCAAGAAAACTACATTTATGAGTTAGGATTTACCCCTCCCTGCATTCTGCTTATGTTCTGTTTGTTCTAACTGTGCCTAATTTTCAAATTTTCCCAGCCTAACACTATTTTGCTGTACATAATTAGCAATTGCCCTTCTCAATAAGCATAGCTGCAGGCTTCAGCTTTGCTGCCAGTCAAAGTCGCTGTGCCTGCATAATTGATTACGAGTTACACTAAATCATAATTTTGCTATTTACTTCCCACTTTGAGGGGTGAAAGAAGCTAAACAGGGTATATTTTTGTACTGGGCCACTTAGGCACTGGAAATGCTAAAAATAAAATTGCTCTGCTGCTGATTAGGTTCCACTGAGATGCAGTTAAACAGCTAAATCTATAATGCCATACACGAGGCCGTGGATTTTATTTGTTCCCAGCTTTTCAATTCACTGCAGACCCTGAGCTAGAACAGCTTTGGACGTACTTAAAAACAAAGGCGAGGAAAAAGTTCCTTTCCCAGAGTCGGCAGGAGCCCACGCACTCTTCAAACCGTCTGTCTCTTACAATAGCTATTGTCAGTTTAAGGGGGAAATCAAATGATTGTTACTAAAGCCAGAAATGATTTGAAAGCACTCCCCCCCCCCCGCCACTTTCCCCCTTTGGCAATACTTACATTCATCTTCTACAAACAGACAGTCTCTTTCAAGCCATTTTTTCAGAAATCCCAGTCATTTGAATGGCATAAATAAAGTAGGGGTCCTGCGCTCTGCATCGGCTGCCTGGGGTATTGTTCATCACCTCCCTTCGCCTTTGATAACCATTCCTCTAGGATGTGGAAGTGGAGTTCAAAAATAGACTCCGATTCACTTGGCATCAAACATTCAGACTTCAACTCTTCCCAGCAGCTGTCAGACTCCCACTGAACTCAACCTGCTGCCAATAGATTTCAATTTAATCTTTTCTTGGGAGTGACGAGCGGGTGCTCAGCGTCGCCTGAACTTGCCTTAACCCTCCAGATGGATGGTGATCTCTCAGCCACGCTGAGAGACTATGAGTTGATCTGTCTTAAAGCCTTGCCTCTTTCATTCATCGACCTTGCAAGGAAAATCCCAGGTTCTTCGCTGCATTATTCATGATCCAGCCACTCCCAGTACACATTTTGAATCATTTAATACAGCACGACTCCCCCCCATTTCATCTTCCTCCCCCCTTTTTAAAAAAAACAGCAAAGTGTGACTTGCATCTTCAAAGGTAGCCCTTATTTTAAATAAGTGACGTTAACTAGAAGCTTCTCTGAGGTGCATTTCTCAGTACAACGAATTTTAACAGAGCTGGTTTTAGTAGGGGGGAAAAATAGAAAGTGCTGGGAAATGTGGATTCGGGGTCTATTTAAGGCAGAGCAGAATGTGTCTGGGAAACCTGAGATCTCACTTCCCCCCTCCCCTTTTGCAAAGCTCTCAGATCTCATAAATACACAAAAATAAAAATGGGACAGTCATACAGAAAATGTACTGCAGACTCTTGGGTGTCTTGCTAGATTTTATTCATGTGTTTCTAATATAAATATGTGTTATGAAGTCACTTTTGTAACATCTGTGCATCACTGTCGTAGGTGTTTAGAGTGAAAAAGCAGATAGTTACACAGGATTAGCAGGGTTGGGCTGGCACATTGAAACAACCCTGGAGTGAGCCGAGCCAAGCGGCCTCAGATAACCCTGGTAGTGCCTCTGGGGCCACTCGCTGCTGGGGTGCTCTGAGTGATTCCAGGGCCCTGGCCAAAAGCTCAAGATAGACCCCCCCAAGATCACTGCCGCTGCCACTATCCCAGAATCCCTGCTACACCTACCCTGTGCCATGGGGGTCCAAGACAGTGGTGACTCTCACCTCATGTGAGGCAGGCATGAGTTACTGCCACCAGTGGAAGCTGGCTGCTGGAGCTTCAGGTGGGGTAGGTGCGAGCAGACACTGCTGCTGAGCTGCCTTCTCACATGGTTGTTTTCTGAGACTTCCCCTAATTCTCCATAGCTTCTCTATGGTGCAAAAATAAAATCAAAACAACCATAAAGTGAGGTCAGAATCTTTCATTTGGAACTCAAATTGCACAGTGCACTAGCTGTACACATTGAGCATCTGTATCTCCATGTCCTCAGCAACTATGCACCGGGGGGGGGGGGGGAGATATATATATATATATATATATATATATATATACACACACATAAAATTCAAATGTTTCAAACTGAATTTCTCTCAAGAAGTTTATTTCGGAATGCAACAGAGCACATGTTCTTTGACAACAGACACAGACAAGCTCATGTTCCTCAGAGGTTTTGAGGGAAAGGCATATAGCTTCAAGGTGTGACACAGTCTTGTCTAAAAGCAGGGTATTGGAACGCTGCCTGGAATCCTTTCCAGTGGCATGACTCTAACATTTGAAAGCCATTTAATTCTTTACACAGAGAGTGATTAAAAGGCAGAACTCGCTGCCAGAGGATGTAGTGATGGCCACAGGAATAAACAGCTTTAAAAGGGGAACCTCCACATTCAGAGCCACTAATCCCCTGAATCCCAGAGCCAGGAGGCAATATCAGGGGAAGGCCTCAGCCTCTAGGCTCTGTTGATGGCCATGCAGGGGAACTGATTGGCCACTGTGTGAGCCAGGATGCTGGGCTAGATGGACCACTAGTCTAATCCAGCAGGATTCTTCTTATGTTCTTAAGCCAAAGTCTCTCTGTTTAATATATAATCCAAACCTCCTTCTAAGTACCTTTCCCATCCATTCTCACAGCAACACTGCAGGATAGGTTATGCTGAAGAAGAGTGATGGGCCCAAGGTCACCCAGCAAGCTTTGTGACCTACTGAAGCTTGGAACTCCTATCTCATGGATCCAAATCTGACACTCTCACTGCTACACCGCACTGGAGAATGCTAAAATAGTATTTCCTCTCTACCCTTTTAATCCTCTTGTACCCAGCAAGCAAACATTATTGCTGCTGGATGAAAGGAAAACATAGGGAACCCATGTGGTTGCCCAGCAACAATATACGTGATTATAAATGCCATCCCCTTTCCCTTCCCTCTCCAAGACTGACCCATCTTCAGAGAAGCTCTCTGGCGTTAAGCTCTCATCACCCTGGCCATATCTCCTTGATTGAAAGCGCTGGTGAGAGTGACAGCAGCAATTCCTGCAAATAGTCTGGGGATGCTTTTAACCCAAAGGGGATGGAAGTGAGGTAGGGAGTGGCTGGAATCCCATTGTTCAGACTAGACTGGACAACTGGAACACTTGAAGCTGTCTTGTACTGAGCAAGAGAACTGGTGTATCAAGATCAGTCTACACTGACTGGTGGTGGCTCTCAATGGTCTCCAGTAGTGGTCTCTCAGATCACCTGCTACCTGATCCTTTCCAGTTGAGATTCTGGGAATGGAACCTTGAACTTTCTGCACACAAAACAGATGCTTTACCTCTAAGCCATGGACCTTCCCCTCTTCAGTATATGCAGCAAGATTTGATCTACAGGTTATGGGAAATTAGGTAGCAGACCAAACTGGCAGATTTCTAGGCTGTAGATGGCGGTTTTGTAGCTTTCAGTGCTACCTCTCTTTTGATGTAGTCAAATAGTACAGAGGATGAAAGGTTTAGTGTAACCCTCTTCCTGATGTGCCAGTTGAGACCATGCACCATTTTTTTTAAATGGAGAGTGCTGAAACATTTGAAGCCCCTTCCCATCATTTTCACCAGCAGTCCAAAGTGATACGGTCAAAATTCTACCAACTGAGTGTTCCACTTCATACTGAGTAATGCATAAATTGGTTCTCAGAAGCTTGCAGCATTCCAGGGTTGCGGAAGTGGTAATCTGCACAAATGAAATCAATTGATGTCAGGCAGAATTGCTGCTGAACTGAATTCAAAGTTAGATTGGATTTATGTGGAAATCATTTGTGCATTTTAAGGTTAAATTATAAGGTGACCTATCTGTCAATTCAGAAACCTGGAACAAGGACACCTAAATATGCCCTTTTGACATGTTTTCCACATGTCAGAAACTGGCTACTTGTGCATTTAGAACTGCCTTCCTGGGTTTTTTTGCACATGCCCCTCAACAACTTCTCCTGGAGAAGTACTTTAAGTGGCACAAGTGGATTCAAGCCCTAGGATTCACTGGCATGTACTGGTGAGGATTTTTTTTTCCTTTTACAGATTAAAAACAACATAGATGGGCTCAAATTTTATGATGAACAACAGAGCTGCATCTACACTCAGTGGAATTTGGGTTTTACCTTTTTGCTTCTGGCACAGTTTCCAAGCTTAAATAGACTTATCTTGTCTCATATACACAAGGTATATCCCCAAACCTGCCCACGCTGGAATCTCAACCTATATCTCCTGGAGAATGGGGGAGGGGGGGATCACCATAGCAACTGCCTCCTCATTTTAAAGTTTCATTTGTCTCTGAAGGCCTGTAAGTTTCTCCTCATATATGGCTGCCACTTATTAATTTAAAATAAGATCTAACAATTAGTTCATCTACAGGAGGTTAATGCCTCCTTCAGTCCCTGCTGTTCGGCTTATGACTAGACAGTTTGAAATCTTGGCTATGGTTTCTGAACGACATTTTGCCAGCAGGGAATTCCTTTGAATAAAAAAACCACGGCCCAAACTCACAGCTTTTTATTACCAATTATATTCCATTTCTATATTTGAAGTGGATTTATGGAAAGGTGGGGTTTTTTTTTTTGGATGGCTGCACAAGCAACAATTCTGATGTAGTCCTTGTCTGCTATCACTTCATTAGGAAGAGACTGCAAGATGAGTTTGCCTGTCATGTTGCATTTAAGGAACATTTAAAGTTCCAAACACATTCATTTAGGACATAAAATAAATGAAGCAGAGACTGCAAATGGAAGATGCGCTCAGGGAGGAGTGCAAGGACAGAATGTGACCCACAAGGACTAACGCAAGAGCTGGGCTTTCACAGGAGACTCCGAGTATTTGAGATTTGCTCACACTGATCAGAGATTATTTTTTAAAATATTTGTGTGTGTCTTTGTGTGCCTTCCTGGAAGTCATGGTTGACTTCTGGCAATCCCCTACTGGGGGCTTGGATGTTTCTCAGAGAGGTGGCTTGATTAGCTTGCCTCTGCATCCCACCTCTGGTATTCTTTGGAGGTCGTCCTTCCAAGTACTTGCCAGGGTTGGCCCTGCTTAGCTTCTGAGATCTGACAAGATCAGGCTTGCCTGGGCTATACAGGTTAGGGCCTGATCAGAGATTATTAATTAGCAATAAAAGGGATAACTGTCAGGAATCTAATGGCCTCATGGTGGTAAGCATGATATTTATTTATTTATTTATTTAAATTTATATCCTGCCTAGCCAGCATTCACTGGCTCTAGGCGGCTAACAATATATAAAAACAGAATGTACAACTATAAAATCACATCACTATATATCACAAAGCAATAAAAGACTGCAATATATATTTAAATGTAAACTAGAACAAAGAAAAGCTGATTTCCAAAGAGGTGAAGCTGTAGCCCACGCCTAATACTACATGACAACAACAAGTGTTACTACTATCTGGACCAGGCGTTGCATGCCGTAGCTGGTTGGCTCAGGCAGAGTTGGCTGAAACTGAACCCGGCGAAGACGGAGGTCCTGTGTCTGTGGCGGGGTGGTCTGGGGCTGGTCCCGCTCCCGAGCTTTGACGGGGTGCCATTGGTGCCTGTGTCGGGGGTAAGGAGTCTGGGAGTGCTCCTGGATCCCTCCTTGACAATGGAGGCCCAGGTAGCAGCCACTGCCAAGTCAGCTTTTTATCATCTGCAGCTGGCTCGGCAGTTGGTTCCTTTCCTCGACCATGATGACCTAGCCACAGTGATCCATGCGACGGTCACCTCAAGGTTGCATCACTGTAACGCTTTCTACATGGGGCTGCCCTTGGTGCAAATCCGGAAGCTGCAGTTGGTGCAGAATGCCGCAGCCAGGCTGCTGATGGGCCTCACTAAGAGGGACCATATCCAGACTGTGCTAGTGGCGCTGCACTGGCTGCCCATAGCACACCGGGTTTGCTTCAAGGTGATGGTACTTACCTTCAAAGCCCTATATGGCCAGGGTCCAACATACCTGAGGGACCGCCTCTCCCCATATGTACCCCAGTGGGCACTTCGGTCGGGGGCCCAAAATCTACTCAGGGAGGCCAGGCTTGCTGGAACCAGGGCAAAGGCTTTTTCGGTGGTGGCTCCTGTCTGGTGGAATGAGCTCCCAGAGGAGATCAGGGCCCTGCGGGACCTCATGCAGTTCTGCAGGGCCTGCAAGATGGAGCTCTTCTGCCAGGCCTTCGAATAAGAACCGCCACCGTCAGTACCACATCGCGATTGACAGCTGACAATGTGGGGCCATCCTGGATGCAGCCCAGGCCTGACGGCCATGGAAGGCCATACTCTAACCCTGAAGCCGTCTGAATGTTATAATTATGACTGGAAGCGCTTTACTGTAATTTTATTGTTGTTAATGTATTTAAATTATGGGATTTTAAACTGGATTTTAAATGTTTATTTGTACTGGATATGGCACATTGTGCCCTTGTGAACCGCCCTGAGCCCGCTTGCGGGGAGGGCGGGGTATAAATCTGAATAAATAAATAAATACTACTACTACTATTAAAGGTAAAGGTTTCCCTTGCTCGAAAGCCAGTCGAATCCAACTCTAGGGGGTGGTGCTCATCTCCATTTCCACGCTGAAGAACCAGTGCTGTTTGAAGACTTTTTCCATGGTCATGTGGCCAGCATGACTAAACGCCGAGGTGCACAGAATGCTGTTACCTTCCCATCGAAACCGCACCTATCTATCTACTTGCAATTTCTTGCTTTCGAACTGCTAGGTTGGCAGGAGCTGGGGCCAGAGACGGGAGCTCACTCCGTCACACGGCACTCAGGTCTCAAACCACCGAGCTATAGATCTTTCGGTCTGTAATTCAGCGTCTTAACCTCTGAGCCACTGCGGCCCCTACTACTACTATTACTACTGCTATTACTTGTACTACTTATAATTATGATGATAGTTTAATTATTCATTTTCTAACTCATTTTTCTCTAAAAAGGGCCCAAGGCAGGTAACAAATCCAATAAGGCAACTAACACATTTTCAGTGTAATCCTGAAGAGAGTTCTGCCCTTCCAATCACCCCGATTTCAAGCAACATAGAAATATGTAACTGCTTAGGACTCCACTGGTAAGCAATTTAAAAAAATACAATGCTAGCCAGGTAGGAATTCAATTTAAAACCAAAGTACACATGTGATGTCATTTTACAAGTGTTTCTCTGTTGATATAAGTGAGAGTAAACAAAGTGGAGCAGAAGGGAGGGGGCAGGGAAATGCTGATGCAATGAGTTCATGCCAAGTAAGGGTGTTTTTTTTTTTAAGCTAGGTTTTTCCAGACAAGGGGTGCCCAAGCGTTTCCATGTAATGCTGGAGGAAGAGAGTTACAAGCTGCACGTGAAGTGCTGGAATAGGCAATGTCCACAGCGGAAAATGGGTCATAGGAGCGCGGAAAGATTGAATTCTGGGAATGTCCTCATCATCAGGTGCCGTGTAACTTGGTGCAGGCCAAGAGGACAACACAAGGCAGGATTCTTAACACAAGGTTTTATCCTGTCCTTCTTATAGCCCATCCAATGCTCCTTCTAAGCTGTGGAGTCTTGTGAGCAAAAATCCGACTTTGCGAGCTCCTGGCATTAAAGTTGTGAGCGAGCGATTTGGCTACTGCATAAATTAGTTTGCTCTGGAGCCATCCTTCCTGAGTGAAGACAAAAATGTATGAGATGTAGGCTAAAAAACTGTGATCTAGCTCACACTAACTCAACTTAGAGGGGACACTGAGGCCTTTTTCCCACTCACATTGTGCCGGCGTTCTGCCTCCGTTTGTCCCGGCGCTGGGTGTCAATTTCACACCCTTTGCTGCGGCGCGTGTGTTAATCCGGGGCTTCGCGCCATTTTCTCCATGCCTTTGGTAAACCTTTGGCCTTTTTCCCACTCACATTGTGCCGACGTTCTGCCTCCGTTTGTCCCGGCGCTGGGTGTCAATTTCACACCCTTTGCTGCGGCGCGTGTGTTAATACGGGGCTTCGCGCCATTTTTTCCGCACCTTCGGTAAACCTAAAAAAAAGGTTTACCAAAGGTGCGGAGAAAATGGCGCAAAGCCCCGGATTAACACGCGCGCCGCAGCAAAGGGTGTGAAATTGACACCCAGCGCCGGGACAAACGGAGGCAGAACGCCGGCACTATGTGAGTGGGAAAAAGGCCTTTTTTTTTAGGTTTACCGAAGGTGCGGAGAAAATGGCGTGAAGCCCCGTATTAACACACACGCCGCAGCAAAGGGTGTGAAATTGACACCCAGCGCCGGGACAAACGGAGGCAGAACGCCGGCACAATGTGAGTGCGAAAAAGGCCTGAGTCCATTCTCTGTTTCTCCCCCCCCTCCTATTCTGCCCTTTCCCTTTCAGTACAGTAGTTTGCCCAGCTACAGACTACAGTCTCCCTAATGGGGAAAAAACTTCTAAACATCAAGCCTGGGCTTGAGTGAAATCCCTCCATCAGAACTGGAGCCATACTCTTTCACCCAACACACCTGGCAGCTTTATAGTCACAACACTGACAGTAGCTCTTCAAGGTCTCATTCTGCTGCCTGAGATCTTTTAACTTCTGGCTATTCACACAAAGCATCTCCTGTAACACAGACTTGTGGGTTCCCAGTTCTTTAGAAAACCCAAAGGCTTCTTGAGTTTTATGAGTTACTGGTCATTCCTCCTGTAATTAGTTACTGTCCTTTCCCATTCCTGTGTAGTTTCCCATTCCTGTCAACTGTTCTGTTCCACGCTGCAGTCCAGAACCCAAGGCACTGGCACCAGCAATACTATGTTACTCTAACAAAGGGTGAACTGAGGCCCTAAATACTCCTGCAAGGAGGTGAAGATACAATCCCCACCCCTGCAGGAGCAACTGACTGGTTCTTAAAGGTGCACACCTAATTACAGCAGCAAGTCCTCTGACAGGGTAGTGGTTCAGGGTTTTGTGAGGCTTAAGAAGTCAATTGGGGAGAGGTCTCAGGTCCTGCAGTGGGCTCAGGGGTGGAGGGTTGAGGGCCCAAGCCTAAATCAAAAGGTACGTCTGTATCCCAGAGTGAGAAGATTGATTCAGACTCCTGGGGCACCTCTTTCACATCAAAAGGACTTCCTGGAGGTGTCTCAGTTCTGTGGTGATGCCAAGTGCTCAGCCCCCTCCTTGACTTGAGTCTTTGGTCTTCTTGCCTGATGAGAAAGAGCCCTGGTCTCTGACACCAACAGACCTCTGTGCATGCAACAAAGGACATCCACTTGTCGACCTAAGACCCCATTCTGTGGTCTGCTCCTGCCTGTTCCTGCTATGCTTCCCTGATGCTGCAAGCCTCACCTGTATTCTCCTGGGCCCACCAGTCCCATTGTTCACTACCCTCTCCACCCTTGTCTTTGATCTAGGCTTATCTCTCTGCCCAGTCTATCCTCCTCAATTGACTGACTCAGCAAACTAACCATGCATGGAGAGCATTGCACTCTGTCCAGTGCATGACTGAAAGTCTCTTCCCTGCTTGCTTCCTGCACCATTCTGCCTGTAAATAATAAAAAGGGAGTCTCAGAACCACTTCCCACACTCAGGGGGCCTATCTTTCAAGCTACACAGAAACATTCTGGGCCACACTATATTCTTAAGGGGGGGTGGGGGAAGACTGGTCAATCAGATGTTTTCCCAAGGACTAAACTGAAGTGCTAACCCTGGCAATTAGGAGAGGAAAACTAGAAGGCCAGTCAGGGCTTCATATTAGGAAACTTTATTAACAACTCCCAAAGGATTAAAAGAAACCCAAGATTTTTTCTTTCCTCTTAATGCTATTCCCGAGCCTTGCCCTACCAGCTTCTTTAATGCTCCCTCAAGCCCGGCCATAAGCACACAAATCAGATTTTTATCTTCTCCAGGAATCCATGATATCAGCTTTTTTCGCAAAGCTATTTCTCCTCTGAGCTACCTTGTCTCCGTCTGTCTCCCACTTTAAGAAAGCAGCATTTCTCCTGTGCTGCATTAACTCCCTGCTTTCCAACAGTGCACGCCAGAAGGACTGCTTAAAAGAATGATCAGAAATGGGGAAACAGTCCTAACTAGCTTAAATAGCCTCATTTCCTGCAAATTCACCGCCAGAGTCGGAGTTATACTAGGAGTTTGCTTTGGGAGCCAGTGTGCCATAAGGGTTTCAGTGCTGCACTAGGACTGGAGTGATCCAAGTTCATATTCTCACTGTGCCATGAGGTTCATATGTTTATATGTATTGAAAAATCGTACCCAACAAGTGCTCGTAAATGGCTCTGCATCTACATGGAGGGAAGTCTCGAGTGGAGTGCCACAGAGCTTGGTCCTGGGCCCAGTGTTGTTCAATGTTTTTATAAATGACCTGGACGAAGACATAGAGGGGATGCTTATCAAATTTGCAGATGACACGAAGCTGGGTGGGATTGCTAATTCTGAAGAAGACAGAGTCAGGATTCAAAATGGTCTAGATAGGCGGGAACAGTGGGCTGAGACAAATAAAATTAATTTCAATAGAGATAAGTGCAAAGTCCTACACTTAGGTATAGCACAGATATAGAATGGGAGGGACTTGGCTTGACAGCAGCACACGTGAAAGGGATCTAGGTGCTCTGGTTGATCACAAGCTAAACATGAACCTGCAGTGCGATGTGACTGCGAGGAAAGCTAATGCATTCTTAGGATGCATTAGCAGAAGCATTGTGTCCAGATCACGGGAGGGGGTAGTTCTACTCTATTCTGCTATGGTCAGGCCTCACCTGGAGTACTGTGTCCAGTTTTGGGCACCACATTTTAGGAAGGATGTTTAGGAAGGAGCGTGTCCAGAAGAGAGCAACCAGGATGGTGAGAGGGTTGGAATCCAAGTCTTATGAGGAAAGGTGGAAAGAGTTGGGTATGTTTAGCCTGGGAAAGAGAAGGCTTAGAGGAGACATGATTGCAGTCTTCAAATATTTGAAGGGCTGTCAGGTAGAAGATAGAGCAGATCTATTCTCTCTTGGTCTCGATTGCAAAATTAGATCTAATGGGTGGAGATTACAAGGAAGTCAATACCAGCTAAATATCAGGAGGAACTTCCTAACTGTAAGAGTGGTTGAGAAGTGGAACAGACTGCCTTGAGAGGTGGTAGATGCTCCTTCACTGGACGTTTTCAAGCGGAGGCTGGACGACCATATTTTGGGTATGTTGTAGGGCTATCTTTCGAATATGCTCCTGCAGAGTGCAGGGAATTGGACTAGATGACTTGCAAGGTCCCTTCCAACTCTAACATTCTATGATTCTATGATTCTAATCTACTCAGACTGACAGCAGCTCTCCAGGGTCTCAGGCCCTCCAGGGTCTTTCACATCACCTACTGCCTGATCCTTTTAACTGGAGATGCCAGGGGTTGAACCCGGGGCCTTCTGCATGCCAAGCAGATGCTCTGCCACTGAGCCATGGTCCTTCACTTGGGTGACATTGGGCTAGTTGCTCTTTCTTAGCTTAACTCTACCCACAGGATTGTTGTGAAAATAAAATGGGTGAAGAGGTTCCCAGTTTCCCTGGAGAGGCAGTAGAACATTTTTCAAAATGAATAAATAAGAGGCTAACAATGTATGTTGCCCCGAGTTCCTCAGAGGTTGCTCAGGAACCCCCCAGGTATTGTAGATCTTCCATCTACATTGATCTGAGGATTTCTCCTCTGCTTTTCTCCCAGTGGGGGCTCAAAGCAGCTTACAACATACAAAAATACAATGTAAACACCTGGGGGGAAAACAGTCCAATGCTCCAACATCCTGGCCTGCCTCTAGTCTCACTGGCCCAGTTCATTCAGGTCCACAGACTGCAAGCCGGGAGCTAAGAGTCAAGAACCTTTGGGCACTCACTCTTGGAATCATGCCACCCAGACTTAAATACCTATGATCCCTCAGGTCTCCTAAAGCAAGGAAGGGAAGCAAAAGCTCAGCCCAGATCTCACTCAGCTGGCAAGGGTGTCCCCAGATTCCCTGCCCCTGCTATTTCCAGGTTTGAACAGCACAGAAAGGATTCTATGTACTGGCACAAGAATTTATGAGTGAGGAGTGGGTGGAGAATGGGTAGATAAGCTGCCTGCATATCCTACTGTCCCCTCTTTCATACTGGTGGAAGAAAACAAGAGCCCATGAAGTAGATGGACAGATTGCACACTTTTATCAGGTATGCTGATACGGTTGCCATCCTCCAGGTAGGGTCTCAAGATCTCTTAGGATTATAACTGATCTCCAGGCTACAAAGATAAATTCCTTTGGGAAAAAAATCTCCATATTGGAGGGTGGGCTCTATGCCACCCTCTCTAGGCTCCAGCCCCACACATCCAGGACATTCCCAACCTATGACCCTATGTGCTGAGAACTTTGTCATGAACATGCTGCCTAGGAGGACATATCTTGTTTGAGCCAAGACGAGTGGGACTGAGATATGGGGCATAGTCTGAGTCTCCCTTATAGCTCCCTATTCTTTATTATTTCTTTGCTCCTGCTAACTCCCCCTCATATAATGTTTATAACTCAAATTGTTTTGCAGCTTTACCTACGATCCCTGAGGTCTCCTAGAGCAATATTCTGCTTGTAGATCAGTGTGCAGACCCAGCCCCCTTACTATGGGAAGATGCAGAAAATGCTGCATTTGTTGGTAAAATGTTGAGAGACCTTTCCTTTGTCACTGCTAATACAGTGGGGAGTATTTTTGAACAGCTACAACTGGTGCTCTCAAAGCTCAGCTCTCTAATCCACATAGCAACTGAGAGTTACAACTGGAGCCCTTTAAAATCTAGGAGTACTGAGTAGACAACAGCTGGCCAGACACTTTAGAAGGAAGGACCGAAAGACAGTGGGAGCCATTCCAGTTCATCCCTGCCTGATAATGAGAGAGGTTTCTCACATTTAGTCCTCCAGCTTCACAAGGTTTGTCTGGACATCCACCAATTTAATGGATATATCCCTTTCTGGTATACTAAATTTCATGCTGAGCAGCACTTGAATACTTTGTTTGGCAACAGAACTAGGTCTTCTAAATCGAAATCAGTCGGACTCCTTAATCACTCTTACCAGGTTTACAAAGCACTACTAACATTTGACTGCCCAGCTGTCCCCCCGTTATTAATCCGATGGAAAGACTTCCTAAAGTCAAAGGGAATTTTCCCAACATGGGTTTTTTTATGAACACAAGACAACCTTCACTTTCTAATTAGAAAACTCCATGGCTCTTCAGTGTTGCAGCTGAAGATGAGTACCTGAGGGGAGGACCAGCTAGCTCTCACATCATGACCTAATAGGTCAGGATGACTCACCTGTTCGCTTGGAGACTGTTTGTTTATTTGTTTATTGGGTTTCTAGCCTCCCCCCCACAAGATGAGGAGGAGGAGGAGATTGGATTTTTACCCTGCCCTTCACTACCCAAAGGAGTCTCAGAGTGGCCTACAATCCCTTACCCTCCCCACAACAGACACTCTGAGAAGTAGGTAGGTCTAAGAGAGCTCTCTTGAGAACTATCCTTGAGAGAACAACTCTGAAAAACCATATGACTGACCCAAGGTCACACCAGCAGCTGCATGTGGAGAAGTGGGGAATCAAACCCAGTTCTCCCAGAT
The DNA here is from genome assembly GCA_029233225.1 of Lepidodactylus listeri. Classification (NCBI taxonomy): domain Eukaryota; kingdom Metazoa; phylum Chordata; class Lepidosauria; order Squamata; family Gekkonidae; genus Lepidodactylus; species Lepidodactylus listeri. The sequence continues at coordinate 29,548,348 of JARCFY010000005.1, forward strand.
TAGAGTCCGCGCTCTTAATCACTACACTAGACTGGCTCTCTACACCAAGCAGGCTCAGGGTGGGTTACAACAAGCAATAAATACAATCCAACTTCTAAAACCTCACAGTTAACTAATAAACAATCATAAAATAACATTAATAAATAACAGTGATAGCAATTGATGGCATCATCTGATCACTCCAACTCCATTTGCTCCCATAAAGGCTCCCTGCATGTGTGCAAGTGGATGGCAATTGGTGCAGATTGGGCAGACGACAGACAATATAAACTGCACATAACAAGCAATGCAAAGCAATGCAAAGCAATGCAGAGCAATTCTGAAGACAACGTAGACAGCTCTCCTCTGTGGAGGAGGACTTAATAAGTTCTTTTGCTGCTCTCTCAGCTTCAGAGCAGACAACAATCACTGATAGTTTGGATCAACTGAGGTCTAGAATTCTGGTAATTCAGAAGAGTTGCCCAGCATTAATGCCCCCGATCTCCCTTCCCAGAATGCTGGATGCGGGGGTGGTGGTGGTGGTAGTAAACCCAACTCTAGCCCAAACTACTTCAACCCTCCAGAGGCACCTCTTGTAGAGAGTGTGCCCCCCCCCCACACCCAATGAATATGTTTATACCCATACCTCTAATAGAGGTAAGGGAAATGAAGTAATACTTAACTGTTGCACCGAGGAATTTGAATTGGGAGCAGCAGGGCCTTTGACACAAAATGTAGTAGATAATTCCTTTAATCCACATCAAGTTTCTTCCCTCAAAAATGGATGTATTTTTGTAGACCCAGCAGGGGATTTCCACAGAAGAGAGGGGTCAAATTGACAATTATATTGGTAGTCATGGAACCTTGGGTGGGGGGACAAAGAGGCATCTCAGAGTGCTTCCTTACTGTCTGTGTTGTATCCTTTTGGCTGGGCTATTCCTATAAGATGGGGGGGAGGTATGGTGGTGGGAGGAGATTTGTTTTGTGAAGGGCAACGAGATACCCCTTCCAATCTCTGTACCATCCTGAGGAATGATGGTGTGCAGGCCCAGAATTCCCTTCTCTTCAACCTTGATGCTGTGTATTACCAGGTCAGTAAGAAATAAGACCAAAATTCTCCAGGAGACTATTCTGAAGGGATGCTTTGACCTAGCATGCTTGACTGAGACTTGGGTGGGTGAGGATGAGGTGATTCCCTTCACACAGCTTACTCCCTTGGGATACTCAATCCTCCATCAACATCAAACTGAGGGATGGGGTGGGGTAGCAATCCTCATCCAGGATGATTTTCCCTTCCAGTGGATCCCTGCACCAAACATCACTGGCCTTGAATGTGTTGGCCTGGCTGGGGGTGTCAGAGAGAGGTTGGGAGTCCTGCTGGTGTACTGTTCATCCAGCTCACTGGTGAATTCCCCTCTGAGGCTGTCAGGTGCAGTCACAGTGTTTCCCTAGTGGACACAGCGTTTCCCTAGACTGTTGGTCTTGGAGTACTTTACTTGGTGAAGCCTCAGACTTCATGGCTGCCATGGCTACATTGGGGCCCTCCTGGGTTGTATTTACCCACACACATGAAGCAGGCCACATACTAGATGCAGGGATTGATCTGAATAATGTTGTCATTTGTGAACTGGTGCCATGATCAGACCACTTCCTTGTAAAGGTCAGCTTGGGGTGGCCATTGCCCCCTGCGGGGACGACGAACATATTTATGCTCGCCTGTGGAGATGAATGGATCCTGATAATTTCCAAAATGCTCTGCAGGATTTATCTAGACCTGCCAGCGGTTCCCTCAACGAGCTGATTAAGATCTGGAATAAAGGTTTCAGGAAGCTATTGACTGGATTGCTCCCTGACATGCTCTGAGCCCTTGAGTCCCTGTGGCTCCTTGGTATAATGAGAGTCGAAAAGATCTTAAGAGGTTGCTTGGGTGGCTAGAGCAGAACTGGCGACAAACTTGGGATGAAGCTGTGAGAACACACTATAGAACCCAACTGAAGGCCTATGAGGTGGCAGTGAAAGCAGCAAACATAATTTTGCTGCCTCCATTCTGTCCGCTAGCTTGCAACCAGATCAATTATTCACATTGGTTTGACAGCTGACTACCCCTTTGGTCTGCCCTAAAACTGATACTGATTTGACCCTCAGCTATGACTCACTTGCAATCTTTTTTGTGGATAAAGTCTCTAAACTCTGCCTATAGCTGGCTGCCAAACTTGATAACAGTAATGGGATGGGGTCTCAGTTTGCACCGTCTGGTTCTGTTTTGGACTCTTCAGGCCTGCTCACCCTTGTGGATGTTGACAGGATCCTGTCAGCTGTGAAGCCAACTACCTGCTCCTTGGATCCTTGTCCCTCGTGTCCGGTAAAATCATGCCACAAAGTGATAAGAGTCCCTTTGAGACAGATTATTAATTTGTCTCTCTCACAGGGCTCTTTCCCCAGCTCCCTTAAAGAGGCAATTGTCAGACCTTTGCTAAAGAAGCCCTCCTTAGATAAAAAGGAGCTGGCCAATTACTACCCAGTGTCTAATCTACTTTCTCTAAGGAAGGTAACTGAGCAAGCAGTGGCCAAACAGCTCCAAGTTTTCCTGGATGAGACATCTGCCCTGGATCCTTTCCAATTGGGCTTTAGGCTTGGCTTTGGGATTGAGACAGCACTGGTTGCTTTGGTTGACAATCTCTGTTTACATCTGGACACAGGCATGCTGGTGTTGTTGATCCTTCTGGATCTATCAGTGGCCTTTGATACAATGAACCATTTGGTCTTGATCAACTGCCTTGCCTCCCTGGGGATGGGGGGCACCACCCTTAGTTGGTTCTCCTTGTTCCTCTGGGACATTCTCAGAGGGTTGCTATCGGGGAGGAGAGGTCTTCCCATGGAGGTCTTCAATGCAATGGTCACCTCCAAACTCGACAACTTCAATTCAGTCTATGTAGGGCTATCCTTGAAAACACTTCAGAGACTGAATGTAGCAGCCAGGTTGCTGACCAGAACATCATGGTCAACTCATATTACTCCAATTCTACAGCAGGGGCACTAGCTACCAATTAGTCTCTGAATCCAATTCAAGGTGTTGGTGTTGACCTTTAAAGCCCTTAAAGGTCTGGGACCCTCATACCTATGGGACAGCCTCTCCCCTTACAACCTCCTGCACTCCCTTTGGTCATCTTCTAGCAGAATTTTTCAGGTACCTGGCCCCAGGATAGCTCAGTTTGCTGTTACCAAGGGAAGGGCCTTTTCAGTTGTGGCCCCTATCCTGTGGAATGCACTCTTGAATAACACTCATGCCCTGCTGGACTTGTTTAGTTTCTGCAGGGCATGCAAGGCCAAATTGTTCAGGTTGGCCTTTGGAGTATAATCCACATTTGGGTTGTTTTTGTTATCTACTTTAACAGTTCAATGTTTTAATGTTAATATTTTATATTTGATTTTTAATGCTGTTTTTAACTTATTTATATAGTTTTAATGTTGTGAGTCACCACAAGACCCTTTCAGTGAGTGGCAACTAAGAAAACAAATAAATAAATAATTGTAGAAAGGACCACCTTTTAGATGCTTTTTGTCATCTTATCCTTTTTCTAGTTGATTTCCCATACTGTTATCTAAGAACTTGTACTCTAGCCTTAGACTCAGCCAGCTAGTCGTGATGGTGAAATTCCTTTGTAGATTTCACATCGATTGTCAAACAGAAACCTGGTTGGGCTTTGGAGTTCTTAATTTTCTATAAATGGGAAAAAACCCAAACCCTTAATTCTCCACAAACCCATCCCCTTTCTTATACCATTTATTAAAACTCCCTTAGATTAGTGAAAATGTGCCCCCCCTCCTTTGCACGCAACAAAATCCAGCTGAACTTTTATACAGCCTGCAGGAAACAATGCCGTATACTAGGGCAAGCTATCCTGCTGCGTAAAAATACTTGGAAATGTCATAACATTAGACATAATAGCTTCCTAGGCAAAATTCTAATGACTTTGGAGACACGCGATTAACATTATTATTTTGTGTAAGATGGTTACATCTGGCCAGCAAATGATACACTTCCCGATGCAATCATATTAAGATATTCTGATTTTCTTTAGAAAACTATTAACAGTATCCTAATTTAAAATTTTAAAAATCCCAGATGGGTTGGTTTATCAGGGCATCTAATGGATATGCTACACCCGATGCACTCTGAACATAAATCACCAGTGTGTCCGCAGCCCATGGCGGGCTATCAGTGTCATCCAGGAACTGTGGATTGATCAGCATTGATGTCCCAGTATGTCTGTGGGGGGTGGGCTGAGTATTCCAAGGGGACATGGGTCCTCTAGCTGCCACTACCTTTGCGGCTTTCATGTCACAGAGAGGTTGAGAAGTCCTGGACTGGGCTGCTAAATGAGAAGGGGGAGGGCTGGGGGAGAACTTAGAATTTCATTAAATGCTTTTAATTAAATTGCCTACAAGTATTGCCCACATGGGCTTTTCAATAATATCTTGTAGGCAGATATTAGCTGTGCATATTCACAGCCTTTTGATGAAAACACCCCAGACAGGAAGAGAGGATGGTGTGTCTGTCCTAGGGAGAGAGGGGAGAGATGTAAATGCTGCAGGACAGATAGGAAGAACACAGTGCAGTAAATTATAATCCTGCTAATATTCATTTTGCTTTAGCAGCAGGAGACTTCTGACATGCTGTTCTGTCAGGAAACACAGAAGTCTCATTATTGTCAGCGCTGAACAACCACGGGTCTTCCGCATGCTCCAGCACCCATGGCTTAAGAAAATGAAGACACTTGGCTAGTATTCTCCCTGTTTCTCCCACTCACTTTACAGGATTGTCTTGGTTTTAGTTCTGAACCACCTTGAGCAGGTCTTTGGAGAGGCAGCAGGTACAGGTTCTAGACAAATAAAGGAGAACCTCAAGCAGATAAGCTGGAAAGGCAGGATATCAGTAGGCTAAATTAATGAATATTGTAATGAGGATCTGCCAGTCACTAGCCATCTCTGGCTGCTGTCGTCACCAAAGGGACACAGAGGCTTTAACAGAAAGGGCTGACACAGGCCTTGGATAGCCTTCTAAATGTTATGCATGAAGTCTGGATGCTGGCACTACCTTGACCCCTTTTGTATCCACTGCTCGCCATCAACGTTATGGAAGGGATCAATGCTGCTTCCAAACCAGTATACCTGGCTTTCTCAGTTCAAACCAGAATGTCAGGAATTGCTCTTCATCTCTGCCTTGGTGTTTTAAAATACAAGAATGAAACAAGACCATTTGAATGTCCCTGCTGTCACCGATTGAATCCTGCTTCCCAGAATCCCATGCGAAACAAAGGTGCGGCTGAGAAGATGGTCAGCAGCTTGACTTGGGGCCAAAAGACTGTGAACGAAAGTAAAATAGGCACACTGCCCACACAAGAGTTTGGACTTCTACTAGGTAGGTTCTCATGGTGCAGATTCGGCAATAGTTTGTACAGGCTCTTGAGCAAATGCAAGCAGAGGTTCAGACTGAGTTTCACTTTTCTCATGCAACATTTTAGCGGCAGATATACAGCACCCCTTCCATGAGCAGAAGGAAGAAGAAGAAGAAGAGATTGGATTTATACCCCGCCCTCCACTCCCCAAGGGAGTCTCAGAGCGGCTTACAGACTCCTTTTCCCTTCCCCTCCCCACAACAGACACCCTGTGAGGTAGGTGGGGCTGAGAGAGCTCTTTCCCAAGCTGTCCTTGAGAGAACAGCTGGTACAGAGCTACGGCTTGCCCAAGGTCATCCAGCCAGGTGCAAGTGGAGGAGTGGGGAATCAAACCCGGTTCTCCCAGATTAGAGTCCGTGCACTTAACCACTACACCAAACTGGCTCTCTTAGGGCTGCCAGCCTCCCTCTGGGATCTGAAGTTCTCCTGGATGTAGAACTGATCTGTAGTCTGCAAGCATCAGTTTCTCTGAAGAAAATAGCAGCTTTGACATCATATCCCTGCTGAACTCTCTCCCCTTCCCAAATTCTGCCCTTACCAGGCACCTCCCCCCCAAATCTCCAGGAATTTCCCAAGCCGAAGTTGACAGCCCTACTTGGGATCCAGGCCCTTGTGTCTGAAACTTGTTTGTTCTTCTGAATTCTCCTGTCTTGTTTCTTTGGTTCTCCCCCCCTTTTTTGGCTTTGCCCCTTTAATAAGAGTCCTTAGGCAGAGGAGGTGAGCAGCCTCCATAGTGGCTAAGGAGAAACAGAAACAAAGTTGGCGTAGCATGGTGCCTAAGAGAATGAGCTTTGATGTAGGAGGCCTCCTATACAGACCTCAGTCACCAGGGGCTCTTATGCTATTCAGCCTCCATCTGTAGTGTGGGGATGATAATACTGGCTGGCCTACCTGGGCTGTTGTAAGGGTTGTGTGTTTGTGAAGCACAGTGAAGACTGAACATTTTATACAAATGCTGTATGTTATCAGACAGATAAGCAGACAGAACTGGGCAAGATTCGGAGCAGAAGGCTTGCTCAGAAGCCAGAGCAACAGGGCTTGTGTAAGCTCATCAAACAGAAGTGAGAAATCTACCTCTGTTAGAGATCCAGAAGCAAAAGATCCACCCATTCCTTTCCCCTGAACCTGTTGTCTCTCTTGTACTAGCTGCATTTTTGGTGTTGTGCTACAGATCTTCATATGCATGGTGCCTGGTTGCCACATGTTTGCTCAATGACTTGTGGTTAGACGGGCAAACTGAACATACTGTGTTTGGGTCATGCAAGTTAGGTTGTTTCCACATAGGGATGATTCTCCAATGGGCTCTCATGGCTGCATTTGCAGCAGTGATGGAGGGTCTACACACAAGGTGATTCTCTGTGGTGTCGCCATGCACCCGCCCTTTTTGCTCCATCACCAACAGGCTTTCTGCTAAAAATTTTTAAAAAATCACTAGTACATGTTTCATTATAGTGTTGTGACACTATAGTGATACACATACTGATTTAAAAATAGGCCGGCCAAGTGCCTGCAGCTGCTGGTGGGGTGGAAATCATGGGCATAAGAAGAGAGGGGGGAAACAGGTTCTGGATATTTATTTATTAGATTTACACACACACCCCACTGAGGCAGGCTCAGGGTGGCTTACATAAAATTTTTAAAACAATTTAAAATCACATAAAATCTAAAGTGCAATACATAATTCCTAGGCAACAGCAAATCATAATTCAATATTTTCATGACAGGAATCAGTAAGTACAGACATAGTTGATGGAAAAGATCCCAGGGAAGGCTCTGGTGTTATGTCAAGATATTAAATGCAGTCAAATGCCTGGGGGGAAGACCTTCGCCTTGCAGGCCCTGTGGAACTGAAGTACATTCTGCAGGGCCCTGGTGTCCTCAGGGAGCTTGTTCCACCAGCATGGAGCTGCCACAGAAAAGGCCCTAGCCTTGGGGGTGGCTAGTCTGGCCTCTTTATGGCCAGGGAGCACTAGGAGGTTTTGTGTCCCTGAATGCAGTGCTCTCTGGGGAACAAGTGGGGAAAGGTGTAGGGCCTGGATACAATGGATCATTTGGTATGTTTAGGATGGCAGCTGGAGGCATGTATGTATACCTACATACCTACCTCCCATTCCATTGTATTTGAAAAAGTGTGCATGCACACAAAAGCTTGTACCTTGAATAAACCTTTGCTGGTCTTAAAGGTGCCACTGGACTCTAAATTTTTCTAACAGGCAAAATGTAATGAAAATCAGGCCAATATTTCATGGTATTTGACTGAATCTTACTGGATCATGCTTACCTAAATAGCTGCATGTGCTTGTTTATTGATCTGTTGCAAAGAGAGAGAGAGAGAGAGAGAGGCAGCAGTTCTGTTATCTTAACATAAGTGTAGTGAATAATTTGGAATGAATAATTTATTACATGAGTTTAGCTTTTTCTGTTGTGGGCAGCTGGAATATCTGGGAGAAGCCTGTGATTTCCTCCCATTCATTCACTCATTCATTCATTCATTAGGAAGAATCATTTCCCTAACAGCTTCGGCGATTGTATTACTCTGGTTGCATGACTGTCAATACTTAAACGATCGGAGGAGCGTGGCTTATTTGTGATGGCTTTCAACTTCTGATACTGATTTCTTTCACTGAATGGCTGAGTGTGGAAGCATGTCTCATATGACCGACTTCAAAGACATCTCTAGATATGGTACAACTATTGTGCTGCAGCAATCACTGCCCAGTGGATTTTCCTGTGTGCACAAGACAATCCAGTAGTGAATACTTGCTGTGGAGGGGTGAAATAAGGAAGATCCTCCACAGCATGCTAGCAGTAGCAGAGGTTCACCTAGGCTGATCCTCCCCCCCCCACCTTCCTGCAGGTATTTAGCTTGGAGGTGGCCAGAGGCATTCCTTGGTTCACAGCCTGGAACAAACAATAGACGGTGACCCGGCCCAACCCAGATTCGTTTGTGTTTTCTTTTTTGTTTGAGTATGGTAGAACTTTACTATTGTTTGTAACTTGCCTTGAGGCCTTCTGGGCTGTTACCTGTAAACCCCTTAATGGTTGAGACTGGAGTATTCAAAAGACCGTCTCATCCCATACTGTCTACCCCATCTGTTAGGGACCTTTCCCCAAACCCTTCTTTCAGTGCCTGCAGAAGTGAGGTGAGAGATGACCACAGACAAGGCATCTTCAGTGGGGGCACCTCACCTCTGGAATGTTCTTCCTCATGAGGCTCTCCTGGTGCCTACCTTACTCTCTTTTAGGCTCCAGGCCAGTATGTTTCTTTTTACCCAGGCTTTTCACTCAGGAGTTTGATCTTTTAAAGCTGCTTTTATATTCTTATTGTATTCTGAGGACAGTTTTGACGGCGGGAAGTGCTGTCAAGTCGCAGTGGACATATGCTGACCCTGTAGGGTTTTTAAGGCAAGAGATGGACAGAGGTGGTTCACCATTGCCTGCTTTCGTAAAGCAACCATTGTCTTCCTAGGTGGTTTCCCATCTCAAGTGCTAACCAGGGCCGACCCTGCTTAGTTTCTGAGACCAGTGAAATCATCTGACTCTAGGGGGTGGTGCTCATCTCCATTTCCAAGCCAAAGAGTCAGCGCTGCCCAAAGACTTCTACGTGGTCATGTGGCCAGCATGACTTGACGCCGAGGTGCACAGAATTAGAGAGGACTATTCACAAAGATCATATCAGGCTGTTAAATGTTTTATGCTGCTTTAAATAGCTGGATTTTCAGTAGTTTATTCGTTTTACCTTTATGCTCTTTAATGATTGTATCACGTTTTACTGTGTAAGCTACCATGAGCAAGTCCTCTGCACAGACAGCAGCTATGTTTTCTAGCAGATAAATCTGAATACAGCTTTCTGTCTTCTGATGGCCATTGATAACCGTATATATTTTGCTGGGAAAAACACCAGCAGCAACACCCACGCTGAATTACGTTGGTATCTCAAACTTTTCATTGTTTAACTGGCTAAATCATACTCCTCCTTTACCAGGATGCTGTGCTGATTTGATTAATTAAATATTTCTAAAGCATCTTCAAATCTAGATGAAAATGCTATAAAAGTGCAAAGTACTGGAATATTTCTTGCACTATCTGCATTCTTTCTGCTGGAGGCTGTAAATTACAAAGGTTTGCTGAGCTTCAAGTGCAACACATAAATACAAACAACAAGGCAAGCTCTCTCTGCCAATATGTTTTAAACATGACTTGCGAATTGAAATTCAAAGGGAATACCTAATAATTGTGCTGGCATTTGTATCCCCACCCCCAAAGATTATCACTTAGTTCTTTCTAGTTGGCAGTTATCTCTTAGAGATGGTTTACACAATAGTTTTCTCCCCATTCCATACAAGCAGTCCTGACCTTTCCGAGTTATGCACACACATAGATAAACATTATGTGCAAATTATAGAATCGCAGAGGTGGGTGATGGTTAGGGTTGTACAAAAAAAATAAGTACTTTTTGGGTTCGGGTATATTGAACCAGAAAAATATTGGTATTTCATGATATCCCAGAACAGCAGTATTGGTATGGTATTGGGATTTCAGAAATTAGGCTATAAGGAAGAATCAATCTGGGGGTTTCTGGGGCTTGGGGGGGATGTTTTTTTGACATTGAGGGACCAAATTTGCAGCATAGCTGCTGGTGTGTCTCTCCTGAAAACCCCCCCCCCAAGTTTCAAAAAGTTCAAGTTTTTATGGGCCCCAGAAGAAGGTGTCCCCATCCTCCAGAGGGGAAAGGGACGTGGTATTTTTAAATGCCTTCTCCAAGCCACAGTGCAACTCTGGGCCATGGCACAACTCCAGGCCACAGTGAGTGAACTCCAAAGGCAAAATGCAAAATGCCTTTGGAATTCACTTTGAAGGCATTTAGTTGGGCAAGTGAACAAAATGATGTTTCAGCAAGTTTAAATGCCTCACTGAGAGACAGCTCTGTTATACCCTCAGCTTCATTATAGCCTATGGGGACTGTTCCCCATAGACTTTAGTGGAGAATTGATCTGGGGGTATCTGCGTGGATGTTTTTTGAGGTAGAGCCACCAAACTTGCAGCATAGCTGCTGGTACCTCTCCTCCCCCCCCCCCCCCAAAGTTTTAAAAATTGGACCAGCGGTTCCAATTCTATGGGTCCCCAAAGGAGCCCCCATTCTCCATTGTTTCCAATGGAGGGGGAAAGGCATATAAAGGGACACAGTCCCTTTAAATGCCTGAGTTCAGTTGCTGAGTTGTGCCGCTGCGGCACGACTCAGCTTCTCCAAGCTGTGCCAGAATAAAAGTCGAATAACTTCAGCTTTTATTCGGGACTCCCTATTTGGTAGCTGAATAAGATTAGAGAATCTGATTCAGTTTAGTAAATAGTGGAATAATACCCCTAGTGGTGGCCTTTCCCAAGATGATGGACCCTGGGGAAAAGAATTGCAACATTTAGCCATATCTTCAATAGTGTGGTACACATGTGATATTTATCTTATATGCAAGGAAGATCAGTCTGGTTCATTTTATCTTCTTGTAATCCTTTCAACAACCCTGAAAGGAAGGCCAGTGTTAATACCCCTGTGTTGCAAATGGGTGGGGGCAGAGGCTGAGAGTAGCTTGCTGAAGGCCACCTACTGAATTCACGGCAGACTTGAACTTTGAACCAGGGGCCTTTCAGTTAATAGCTCATTCTCTTAGCCACTACACTACACCAGTTATGTTAATACATTAAAAGGTCTACATTGTATTTACAGATAGGACAAAATAGTAAAACTGTCCAGCTTTGTAGTCATGATCCTCTTCCCAAGCCCTTCTCAAGCTCTGCCAGTGCTCAGCTAGTAATCCCACAATTCAAAGTGCTGGGTCTTACCTATAAAGCCCAAAATGGCTTGAGACCATGGAACTTGATGGATCACTTCTACTTGTATTGTCTAGATCACCAGTTAAGATCCTCTTCTGAAGCCCTGCTTTCTGTGCCTTTGCCTTCAGAGGTGAGGTGGGTAGCAGCCAGCAGGGGTCATTTGGGGTCAGAGTGAGGCGGAGCTGTGCTCCACCAGCCCAGGAGCAGGTACAAATGGTGGTGGCGGCAAGCCCCGCCCCCAGCAGGCCTGCAGAGGAAGCGAAGCAAGAAGGGGTTTAAAGTTTTAAACCCCTTCTCTCTAGAGTAGCACAGCAGCGATGATCTTTCCATTGCTGGGGGTGGGGCTTGCCACCACTGCCATTTGTGCCCGCTCCTGGGCTGGCGGAGCACAAGCCTTCGCTTCCATTTCCTTCCCCAGCCAGCCTGCCAAGGGGTGTGTGTGTGTGTGGGAGCGAAATGAACTTTAAACTCTTTTAAACCCCTTTAAACTTTAAACCCCTCCTGTCTAAAGTCACACCGCAGTGGCAGCATGATTTTTCCATTGTATTCTATTGGGCCTCCCTGCCCTCTTCTTCTGTTCTCCAGTGAGCCTGCAGGGCGGGCTCTCTGGAGAACAGGAGAGGTGGTCAGACATGCCCCCTTCCCCCGAGCCTCTGTGCTTTTGTGAAGAAACTCGGGGGAGTGGGGGCAGGATTTAAATGTCTGGGTTCCCTGCCTGATCTTCTCCAGGTGTCCCACAGCTGCAGGGCACCTGGAGAAGATTGGGCAGGGGACACAGGCATGTCTGCCTCCCTGCCCTCTGACACACTGCTGGTGATGTCAGGGGTTGTGGTATATGCAAATAAGTTATGCTAATGAATTATGCTAATGAGCTCCTGCACCTCTTTTTTAACGAAATAATGCCTGGCAACCAGAGACAGCAGTTCTTGTGGTGGTGCCTCACCTTTGGAATATCCTCCCCCATGAGGCACATATGGTGCCTGTCTTACTGTCTTTTAGGTACCAGCTAAAACATATGGGTAAATCTCCTGGCATTGCAACTGATCTTCAGATGAATGAGCTCAGTTCCCCTAGAGAAAATGGCTACTTTAGAGGGTAGACTCCATGGCATTATACCTTGTTGAGGCCCTTTCTCTCCCCAAACTGCCCTCTCCAGGCTTCATCCCCGAATCTCCAGGAATTTCCCAGCTCCAGGCCAACACTAATTCATGTGTGATTCTCATTCTGTGACCCTCACATCTGAAGAAACATGTACCAAATAATCTGTACTTTCAATTTTTAGGTTGTGAAACTACTGGTTTCGGTGGGATGGAAATTTTTCATGAATTAAACTGATTCTGAGTGTACAGTTAACCTTAAGAAATTCACTTCAGCTTCATTGTTTTCCTTTGCTGCTGCTTCTTTCACACCCATTATTCCATTGGCTGCTGTTACTTATTAATTTCTGGATTAGTCACATGACTGACCTATCCTATCAGGGGCCACATAGAGACTGGGGTGACATCATAGCCAGTAGTATGGCTGTGAGATAATTCCATTGAGGCCAAGCGAGGGCAATTTAAATAAATAAGAAGTTGGGCAGAGCGCTAAAATTGTCAAAAAGGGAGGCAATTTTCAGCACTGCTGAAAACATTCAAGGAAAAAAATGAACCATTTCTATGCAGCCCTAATCCCAAGTTCATTTGTAAAAAAGAAAGTGAGTGCTTTTAGCAATTTCTTCAGACGCTGGCAGTAAGAATTCCCAGCTGAGAGTGTGAGCAGAGAACAGGAAACATTGGTTCCTTTGAATGTTAAAGATCCTTAACATAATCCTTATAATGTACAATAAATTATCACCAGGCTGTAGTGAAACACAAATTATTTTCATGGTCTTACTAATGAAAAAGCCATCAAGCAATGCCATAGGCTGTGTCATATAGGAGATGAGCTAGAGTAATTCACTTCTACGTGGCTGTGCAGGATAAACCAGACAGAAGTTTATGAAGATGTACAGTGACAGCAGTGACCAGATATTAGGCAATTATAAATCTCTCTCCATGCCCAGTTTGCTTAGGGGGCTGTGGTGCAATTACCATTATTCCCCATGCATTTGATTAGCTGCAATGCCAACATGGAAATGCTTGAAAGGACAACATGCTTAGCTTTGGCCCGAGCCTCTGCTTTTAAATCAATTTATTAAGATAGCTTTCCACTACCTTACATTAGGGTTCATAGTAAAAGAGAAATCATTGCTGTAATATACCGGAAGGAAGCCCCCACCCCCTTTTTGTGCCGAGAAAGAGTGTACTTTTAAAGGAAAAGGCTTTGATACCTGGCTTTCATGTCTGTCTCATTTTCAGAAATGTCACTCGATTGAGAGAGAATTCTTGTTTTTGTTTGTCACTTACTGTTAAAGTCACAAGCAGATCTCAGAGATCAGCGCAGAATGACAGCAGAAGAAGAGACACCCCAAGCACCTTGCATTTCCCCCACGTGTTGAAGACAGTCCTGGTTCAGAAGACCTTTAATGGTTATGCTGTTGTTATGTAGTTAGGGGTGATTTCAAGGTTGGCTCTGTACTCTTAATTATACTGCTTCTGTTGGTGTTAGAAAAAGGAGAAAATGCAGGTTGCTCTATAGACCAGTGGTTGATCTTCACTATACACAAGCAGAGACCCATGAGATTCATGGGGGAAGCCCCATGCTTCCCATTTGTGTAGCTCCCCCTGCCCCCAAACCTCCCACCGTATTAAAGACAGCTGTTAAAGGTCTCCTGAGTTTGGAAAGCAAGATTTGAGGCAATGCAAGTGGGTGCAATGGGATCTTATGACTGGAAAAATCATAGGGTAGCTTGGACAAGCCACGAGACTTTGTCCAGTGATACCTGCACACTTGCACTGAGATTCTAAAGTGAATTCCATGGTTCTTAATCCTTTGTAAGTGTGTTTAGGACTGTAGTCTTGAAAAGGGCAAGGTCAGCTAGACAGCTGATGCATTTTTCAGTAGTCCTGCAATAGTAGTCCTGGACAAGACACACTTATCACAACAGGACAAATTTGGGAGGGGCTGTGACTTGGTGGGAGAGAATCTGCTTTGCATACAGAAGGACCAAGTTTCGAGCCCTGGCATCTTCAGATGAAAGGATTAGGCAGTGAAAGACCTCTACCTGAGACCCTGGAAAGTTGCTGCCAGTCTGAGCAGACAACGAGACCAATGGTCTGATTTGGTATAAGGCAGTTTCATGTGTTCAAATACAGGCTAAAGCATGGGGTTGGATCTGCTACAGCACAAGGTGCCAGGGTGTGTGGATTTTTGCCATGTGGCCTTCTACACAGCCATCCTTTCCAGTCCCAAGAAAGTTGATTCCTGGGGTTGCTGAACCCTAGGGTTGCCACCTCTGGTTGGGAAATACCTGGAGATTTAGGGGGTGGGGCTTGAGGAGTGGAAAGACCTCAGTGAGGTATAATGCCATAGTCCATATTCCACCGTGGCCATTTTCTTTAGGTGACATGATATCCATTGCCTGAAAATAAATTGTAACCCCAGGAGATCTCCAGCTACAATTTAGAGAATGGTAACCGTACAAGGACCCGTTAGCACTAATTCCCATATGGTTCAGGGGGCTGCAATGCAGGAGGTGTAGGGGGCAAAAACATCCTCCTCTCTTTACTGTCAGCAGAGCTGCACACGTGGAGGTGGAAGAAGTAGGAGATTTTGTCCTTTCCCCCTGCTCACTGCAGTCCCTTGACTCAGCTGGATCAATTTCCCCAGAGTCAATTTCCCCAGACTATGGAAAACAAGAACGCTCCTTCTGCTGACAGCTGTGCTGGATCTAGCCCACAGTGGCCATGTGCACAGACGAAGCAGAGTGTTTAATACTCCTAGATCAGGACTGTGTGGGCCTTCGGAGTAGCTAATCTCTAATTTGGAGGAGAGTGGCTGCAAAGGTATCTATGTCTACCCTGATGATACCGCTCTATCAGTGAAAAGCAATTGGAAAGCACCCTGAGGGGTGATACAGCCAAAAACCAAGGACTTATGATCCTGCATACACAAACCTTTCAATGGCTTATCACTGGCAGGGCTGCTTAAAACCTTCTTGTTAAGTCTTATTGATTTCAGTGAGAAACATGAAGCACATTCTTTATCATTGCAATTGAAATCAATAGGATTTGAAAGGATTTAATTTTGGCTGGGTCGTGTTTCAAATTATTACAAATTCCTTCACAAGAGACATCTGTTATCAGGATGTATCAGAACAGCACTTGCTTCCCCTGTGCTGGGCTCCTGGGACATTAAATGATCTCTAGCGCTGGGGAAGACGTGCTAAGGAGCACACCAGCCAAAGCCATGGCCTGTTCCCACTCCACCAAAGGGGTGATCAGGCCCTGGCTCTTCGATGCTCCTGGCAATTTATTTAATTATTTGTATCCCTCATTTCTCCCCAGTAGGGTCCCAAAAGTAGGGTTGTCAACCTCCAGGTGGGACAATGAAACCATTCAACAAATTAGGTCAAAAGGGACCATTGACAGCCTGGCTTCCTGGTTTCTCTGGCAAAGAGCATGGCAGCTGCCACTTCTTTGGCAGCTTTGTATAAGAGAGATATGATGTCTGATGGACAGTGGCCCATTGCTTTTCTTCCCTTGAGCTGGAGGACACAACTGAAATGAGCATAAAACTCCACCGAAAAAAGTTTATGGGGTAACACTATCTCTGCCGTCTTTCTGATTCTACAACATGCATGACAATTTACTCTTGACACAACCTCTCAGTGTTCTGGAAAATTGCCTCTGTTATGCCATGATTCAAAAGAGGTGTAAGAAAATAGATGACGGATGAAAACAAGTTTCCAGACAAGGACTAACTGATGGGACTCATAATCAAAAAGGTTGACACATTTGTATGAATAAGGTGGCATTTTATTGGACCAGGTTGAGGGAGGAACCGTAGCCTGCCAGGGAATTTTCAGGTTCACTCAGTGTTTTAAAAGTACTGAAAACTCTGTTGGCTTGGAGACAGACAGTCTTAAGCCAATGAGCAAATGGTCATGCCTGAACAGCAAGTATCACCAGCTTGCCAAAGGGGCAGAGAAACCTCCCAGGGTGTTTTGGGCCAGGAAATCCAAATCAGGCCCTGCCCACTTGGGAAATTAGTTCCCCCCTTCTAGTCATCTGCCTGTTGGCACCAAGCAAGGTCATGGGAAGCATGACTTTTCACATTCCAAGCTGTAACATGTAGTTCAGGCCAAAGATGTGAAATACTTTTAAGATATCAGTCAAAGACGTTAATTGTTTTGGAATGTCAGAAAGTAGAATCATTCTTCAAGCACAGGGATATTCCTGCCACTGGACTTTCTCAAAGCATGCCACGTCCTGTTTTCAGACTTAGTTTGTAGCTATCGCTACAAAACATTGCCATCCGACGCTGATTCAACAACCTTCCAGGCAAGCTTGGTTAGGCTCAGCAGCTCTCTGCTGGAGTGCTGGCTTGCAATTATCAAAGAAGCCCAAACTAGATGTGACAGGCAGTCATGTGTATCTTCCCTTGTCATTAAAAAACAAAAAAGCAGTCTTGGGAGGTTGCAAGTCTAAGCAGAGGAATGTTGGGATAGTCCTTTCCCCTCTGCATAGTCCTTTCCCCTCTGACCATTTCGCATTCAAAATCACTCCTAGTGCTTTCCCCATCTTATATAGGTATCAGGGTTGTCAAACCCCTGACAGGGGATAAACTAGTTAATATTTAAAAAAAACTACCATTGGGCCACAGTGGAATATCACTTCTGGTAAAACCTGGAAACCAGCCCTCTCTAGGAATCTCTGGAAACTCTATGGTTTTACTACAGAATTTTCAATGATTCCTAGAGATGTGTGACATGTCCTCGGTTTCCCCAGAAGTGATATCATACTGTTGCCAATGGTGCCCCCATGTCCTTGTCCCCAGTCTCCTGTTGGTTGCCAGGTCGTGTTTAGGAAACATAACAGATATCTATATTTTTCTGTCTCACATGAAATACAGCAGGTTTTTTTAGGGGGAAGTGAGATACTAGTATATAACACAGGGTGGAAAAGATTAAGGATCCCACCTTGACTCTGAGAAGATAAGGCAGGATAGAATTATTTTAAATAAATATAAAGGAGGCCTTTCATCTGGAGTAGCCAGGTCCCCTTGGCAAGAAAGGGTGGGTGGCTGGGGACTTACTATGTGGTTGGGGGCCCACATTGCAACACACTGACATCACTTCTTGGGTGCACCAAAAGTGACATCAGCACCTCACTGGCGATGCTGAGGACACTCTGGCATCTGAGCAAAACAAATGCCAGAGTGTCCCTGATGTCCCCCACAACATGCTGACATCTCTTCTGGGCACAAAAGGAATGGCATCAATGCATGACAGGAAGCATTTGCTGGGGGTGGGGAGTCCCTGCCCCCTATGGGGGCCTGGCATTCCTACTGTTTGTCTGCTTAGACCTGTAGGCTCCCAAGGCTGTATTTTGTTTTAAAAACATTGGGGAAAAGACACACCTGCCAGAAGAACTCCATAGTAAGGGATTGTGTGTGGGGGAGTTAAAAGCAAATAAATGGTTTGAAATCAAGAGTTGTAGATGTATAGAAAGTCAGGCCATTCAGCAACCTTTCCATTCTCTTTCATCAGTGATCTCAGTCATATTTCTCCTTTTCTGATGCAAGCCCTCCCTCCCTCCCTCCCTTCCTCTGCTGCCATTGTTTGTCATGAAATACAGACAGCCCTGCTCAAAGACTGACAGATGGGATACAGTCCTATCCCTTCTGTTTGGAGCTGAGACTGGGTATCATCCCGAGGCAGACTTTGGTGTTTGAGGAAGAAAAATGGAAGGAACCGCCTTTTGTAGTGAAGTTAACAGCTGTACCCAAACAAGCCCAATCAAAAATTTATACTGTTTATCTTTAGGAAGGTGGGAAATAGCTCCTCCCTCTTTCCCTTGTGCCTCTGTTTCATTATTTAAAAGCTCTCATGCAAAGGATTATCAAGACTGCCTTAGTTTCAGAGGCATGAAAAGCATACAATGAGGATACTGTCTGAACTTCATGTGGAATTCAGCAGGAGGACCAGCATGACATTTGGAAAGAAAAAATCAGAACCTAACATAATGTTAAGTGGTTGTTTAAAAGAAAGATGAGGGTGACTAGAAAATAGTGGAGGACAGCAGAAAATGGAAGCAGGGTGTGATTTACATAAGGAGCAATATGTCTCAGGTAGGACTGGCCTCCCTCATCCCTTCGTGTCCTCTGTTGTTGCCGTCTTCCCATCATTAACCTTTAAACTGTAGCTAGTGAGCCACAAATCATTGTTTTCTTTAAAGCACCACATAATACCTTATGCTTCCACTCACCTGTATAAATCAGGGTTGTCAGGCCTGCGCTGGGAAATGCTGGAAGTTTTGAGATGTGATGCCTAGGGAAGGCAGAACGTCAGGGGAACACGGTTTTACTTCTGTCCAATGCTCTATGAATCCCCCTAATCTCTATGGTTTTAAACACAGAAACTGTGAGAAATTCCTAGAGCACCACCATTGGTGCCACTGCCCTATTTTTCTCCTGCTCCTTCAGTTTTTGAGGGTGGAGGACTGAGAGTAGGGGCAGATTGCCCACTGCTACTGGGCAAATGATAAATGATTACCGTCTAAGGTGGGTGCAGAGTGGAGTGGGTGCTATTCTGAAATGCATGGCGAGAGGTCTCAGTACAGGGCACTGGCCCAGGCCACATGATTCACAGAAAAGGAGAAAGTGAAACATAGTTTAAAACAGATGTAAAATTAAGAAGAGCAATTGGGGGTGGGGGCTTATTTCCAGTTTCATAAATTCTGCTCCTCCCTCTCATGCTATCCCTCTCCCTCTTCACTGTCCAATATCTGGTGACAGTCAACAGAGGACTTTGAAGCTTTCTGTCTGAGGCTTGATTTCAATTTGATGTATGTTTGTACAGGTTGCAACACAGTGTAAATGAGAACCTGGGCAAATGTGGCCGTAGGGCTGCTGTTGGCTCCATTTGTAAGACCACATTACTTAGTGGCTGCACATAGGGTTGTCAGCCTCCAGGCGGGGCCTGGGGATCTCCCGCTTTTACAACTGATCTCCAGCTGACAGAGATCAGCTCCCTTGGAGAAAACGACTGCTTTGGAGGGTGGATTCTATGGCATTGTACTATGCTGAGGCCCCTCCCCTCTCCTGGCTTCACCCCCGAAGTCTCCAGGTATTTTCCAACCCAGACCTGGCAACCCTAGCTGTACATAAGGTTTATAGTGTACAGAAAGAAGGCTAAAGCCACGTCTACCCATGCACCATAGAAAATGAGAAAAGTCTGAAAGGTACTCAACTCCCATGGAATATCCGCTGCTGTGATGAGCCTGGGCCTGCATAGTGATGAAGCCTGGTGGCCCTGGGGAAGCCTGTACTAGAGTGGCTACAGGGCCTACATTTCCCAGCCTCCCTTTGGACCCTGTGATTGGTTAACAGGCGATCTGGAGGGGAAATTTGCACCTGTAGAGGAGTAGGGGATGGTACATGGGAAGAAGGAATAAAAAGCCTTGCCCAAAAGGGTTGGGTGTTCACTCCTAGGGAGCAAAGCTGAGGAGAGGCTGCTGTGGACAGAGTAATCCCTCATCCAGAAGTGGTGCGTCAGCTTGAAGCCAGTCACCTAGAGACAGCTAGGAACAGTCCAGATAGATATGTTTGGGTTCTTTTGTTTGTTTGCCTACCTACCTTTACTGTCCACATTATTCTACATATTATTTGAAAACCAGTTGTTACTAGACCTCTTAAATAACATTGTTTATTATTCTGCCTGGGTCTTTATACCTCATTCAGTCACATAAAAAGTACAACCTACTGGGAAGGAATGGAAACTAGGGTTCAGTGGGTGCTCTGGGCCCTTTCGAGGAGACCTGTAGCAGAGCAGTGGCAGCCTACAGAGGTCCCCTACTTATGACAGCTGCAAAGGCCACCAACAAAAACAAAGACTTTGTAAAGTCAAAGGCCTGACATGCACAGTGTCATGTGGAAGCTCTTTTGACTTGCTGACATCAGGTTCAACACAAATGATGGAGGGAAAAGCTTGGCATACCCCAGCTGAAACTTCCTTTTTCCTGGGAATGGAAAGGGACTAGGGGCCACTAAAAGCCTTACCCAGCTTTATTTACCTTCATGGTGGGAGCCTTCAAAGGTAGGGCTGCCAGGTCCCCCAGGAGGGTGGCGGTTCCCCCGCTAAAGGCCCCCTAATCCACCAGTCCAGATCTGGCTGGCGGGGGGGAACCCCACCTCCGAAGTGGCCAGATCAGGCCAACATGCCTGCCGTGATGACATCACCCGGAAATGACATCATCATGCTGGGCACGTTACCGGGCGACGCTCTAGCAATCACTCTGAAAACTCAGAATTGGACCACTGCTCCCCTGCTACAGCCAGTAAGTCACTTGGCAACCCTATTCGAAGGAGAGCTGGAGTGTGTTTCCTATCCCGAGTCTAATATATTGCCCAGTTCTTGCCTCCTTCAAACACTTACAAAAAGCTACCATGCAGAAAAGCAACTAGAATCAAGTTCAGTAGCACCTTAGAGACCAACAAGATCTGTGGGGTATAAGCTTTTGAGAGTCAAAGCTCCCTTTGTTAGCTATCCTGAAAATCTTGTCGGTCTCTAAGTAGGGATGCCAACATCTGGGTTGGGCCCACACACACATACACTCTATCCCCATTCTGGGGAATTATATCTCCCATGCTTAGTGTTGTTCCTCAAAGCAGATTTTGGCCCCCTATGATCTCACTGTGGTATTAATCGGACTCGAGTTGGAAGGTTACCAAGCTATCTGCACTATAGCCGCGCTCCTTGTCACCAAGGCATCAGCCATAAAACCTGCCAGGCAACTACAAAGCACACCACTGTTCTGTAACAGACGGTATTAACAATGAGAAGTTGCTGTCCTCTCACCTTTCAGAGATTAACCTCTATGGATTTACAATGCCACTTCACAGTAACAACACCCACGTAGCCTCGGGGATGGATGGACTACATCCCTGCTCCTGTGACTGCAGCAGAACGCATAAGTCTGATCTGTATTCATTTCCAAGTGTTCCAGGCCGACCTTTGTTCTCTGAAGGGAGAACCCAGCCAGCCCCAGGCCCATAACACTCTCATTTCTCTGAAGTTCCAATTGCTGTAATGGATATTGTGGGAAATTTCATGGCCCTTGAACAGGCACAGTAGGAGGCACCCGAGGGATTAAGGACACCCCCCTTGCCCTCATTTTTTAAAAGTTATTTTCTTTCATCTCCTCTCCTTTCTTCATTATTTTTTTCCCATTCACATTTTTAGATAGAAGGTTGCTTGGGTTACCTGATTGTTATGGCTGTGCTTCTGTGAGACAAATATGACTGATGAGGTCTTGCTGTTTGAATCGCAACAACAACAACAAAAGACCAGATACAAAAACAGGGATTTGGGAAACCTGGTTTGTATGATATTTGGTTTCAGCCTCAATGAAAAACACTATCTCAGGTTACCTTATGCTGAAACAGTTGGGATGTGTGAGCACTAGGGCTGCCAAGTCCAACTTGGGAAATATCTGGGGACTTTGGGGGTGGAGCCAGGGGACTTTGGGGGTGGAGCCAGGAGAAAGGAAGTGACATCATTTTGTGATGTCACATCCTGTGATGTTGCTTCCACATGCTGACACATGAACTCATGAAGTTTCCTAATACTGAATCAGGCCATTGGTCCATCAAGGTCAGTATTGACTACTCAGACTGGTAGTGGCTCTCCAGGGTCTCAGGCTGAGATCTTTAATGTCACCTATTACCTGATCCTTTTTTAGCTGAAGAAGCTGATACCTCCTGCATGTCAAGCAGATGCTCTATCACTGAGCAACGGCCCTACTGAATCCTTCCTCATCTCGGCAGAATATGAAGCACTAAGTGCTACACAAGTGCTTAATATGATTTTCATATCATAAGAACAGGAGAGAAGCCACAGTGGATCGGCCCATCCAGTACAGCCCATCCAGTACAACACTCTGTGTCACAACAGTGGCCAAAAATACCAGGTGCCCTCAGGAGGTCCAGCAGCGGGGCCAGAACTCCAGAAGCCCTCCCACTGTTGCCCCCCAAGCACCAAGAATTCAGAGCATCACTGCCCCAGACAAAGTGTTCCATTTAGACCTTGTGGCTAATAATAGCCACTGACAGACCTCTGCTGGATGGGGACAGAGAGAGAGAGAGACAGACAGACAGACAGACAGAAAAAAGAAAGAGGGAGAGAGAAGGAAAGGAGCTGGAAGAGAAACTTACTTTGCCAGCCACATGCAAAAGCAGCTCCTTCAGTCCCTCCTTAATCTCTGGGCGGACCTCTCTTGCTGTGGAAGCTCTCTTGCTGACTTCTTAAAGGGGAAATGTCTGGTGAGGCTTTTTACTGCAGGGCAGGCTCTCTGCAGACATTTCCCTTTTAAGGTAGCCATTTTGTCCCCCCGGTGGCCAACTTGGAAAAGGCGGGGGAAAGCACTAAAAATCGGTGTTTCCCCCGCCCTACCAGGGGACTTGGCAGCCCTAGTGAGCACTAAACTTTAAAGCTACAGCTTAGGGCAGAACAACACTTTATGCCTAGTTCTATGATTGTTTATCACTAAAGTTGCCAACCTCCAGGTGGTGGCTGGAAACTCCAGGGATTACAATTAGGGGTGTACAACCCCCCCTTCCAAACAACTGTGGGTTTTTTTGGGGTTCAGGTATACTGAACCTGAAAAATATTGTTATTTCCTGATATTCCTGAATCTCAGTACTGGTATGGTATTCGGATTCAGTAAATATTCGGTAAAAATTCATTTTTGGCTTCATTATACCCTATGGGGACCATTATAGTTAAAGCCCCCATAGGGCAGGGGTGTCAAACATAAGACCCAGGGGCTAGAACTGGCCCATCCAGGGTTCTTACCCAGCCCTCAAGCATGGAAATGTAAGGTAGCCCCCCTTTTAACTGATATGGCTCAGAGGCTGGCTGAATATTTAAAAGAAGATGATATTCAGAAAATGGCTGAAGAAATAGACTATGCATTTCGAATGAATTCTGCCTTTGCAAGAAGAAACAATCTTCCCAGAGAGGTTCACATTAGATTTTTCAAAAAACAATTGAAAGAAAATATTTTGAAAAAATCAAACCATTTGAAGTAGCAGGAACTGAAATTAAAGTCTTAAAAGATATCCCATGGAGAGTAAGAGAAAAGAGAAGAAATTATACATGTCTCACAAACTTACTCAGACAAAATGGAATTATGTATAGATGGTTGATGCCAGAAGGTGTTTCATTAACCTATAAAGACAGAAGATATAGAATAAACTCAACATTTAAAGTGGAAGATTTTTTGGAGACTCACGGAGCAGACTTAGGAGAGCAGGAAGAAGAATCAGATGAAGAGACAGAGTTCCAAGAAAAAGGTGCAGCAGGACCAAAAACAGGAAAAAGTAAGAAAAAACTACCCCTTCAAGTAGTGACATGATCACAGGATAAGAAAAAAAACAGATCCCAAGCAGAAGAAAAAGATGGAAAGAAGTAAACTGAAATTGAGCTCCATTAATGTTAATGGATTAAATGTGCCTCACAAAAGAAGGCAAATATTTCAACAAGTTAAAAAAATGAAATTGGATGTGATATGTTTACAGGAGACACACATCAAACAAGCAGACCAGAAACTTGATTGTAAAGAAATTTGGGGAAACTTTTGTATCTTCAGACAACCAAAGAAAAAAAAGAGGTGTTGTTACTTATGTGAAGGATTATTTGCATCCTGAATTGGTTTATAGTTCAGATGACGGAAGAGTATTAATAGTTAAAATACAGAGACAAACTAAAATAACATTAATTGTTAATATATATGCACCAAATCAAAACCAAGAAAAATTTTATAAGGTGCTCCAGAAAATAATATTGGAGCAAGAACAGAATGAATTATGTATTATTGGAGACTACAATGCTGTGTTTGAAAAAATAATATTGTTAATTGGGATTGCCTGTGTCCATTATAAAGTTTATATCCCAGTACCTGGCATTACATTTTATGGCAAAAATGGCCCTGCCCAACAAAGTGACATTTATGACAGATCTAGCCCTGATAATAAATGAGTTTGACACTTTTGCCTTAGGGTATAATGGAGAATTGATCTGGGGGTATCTGGGGCTCCGGGGGGGGGGTTGAGGTAGAAGCACCAAATTTGCAGCATAGCTGCTGATGCTTCTTCTCAACCCCCCCCCCCCCAAGTCTCAAAAAGATTGGACCAGGGGTCCAATTCTCTGGACCTCCAAAGTATGTGTCCCCATCCTCCATTGCTTTCAATGGAGTACGGCTTTCTGGAAATGGAGTATGGCTTTCCTGAAAATTTGGGATTTTCAAGGCTTGGCCATTTCGGATATTTTTGGCTCAGTGGTTTTTTTGGCTCTGTTTATGCCGAATGAACCCCCCTAATTACAACTGATTTCCAGGTGACAGAGATCCGTGCACTTGCAGAAAAAGGCCACTTTGGAGGGTAGACTCTATGGCATTATATACTGCTGAGCTCCCTTCTCTCCCTAAACCTCATCCTCCTCAGGCTCTACCTCCCAGATCTCCAGGTATTTCCCAACCTGGAGCTGGCAACCCTATTTATCACTCTTTTCTTTGTTTAATTGAATGCTGCTCCAGAGAGCAAGGCCTACATCTCTGTGTGTGGGGGAAGAGGGGCTATTCAGTTATGTGTCCTTGTGCTGAAAACCATCACCATAAAGCTGCTTTTACCTCAAAATTTACACCCTTGTTGTAATACATGGGTAAAACAGATTGGTATTCTCTGTGCTTTAGCCTTAGTGGGCCCCAAGTTACCAGTGTGGACATTCATTGAACTGAGCAGAAATTTCCGTAAAGAAATGTGGGGGGGGGGGGCCTTGTTTTGTGTTTCAGGGGATTAATCAAGGCCTTTTAAAGCTAGCCTGAGGATCCAAGCAGACCTAAAGCAATCCTACTGCCTGCAGAAGACAAATAACAGGGTTAAAAAAGAGAGAGAACAAAAACTGGTTAGTGACTGAAACTATCACGATGTGGTATACACATGTTTCTTTAATCCTGCTATCTTCCCTAAAGAGAAAGGTTTTGTGAGTTTTTAAAAATACATATAAAAAACCTGTATATCTACTTTTCACACCACCTTAAACTCCCTGAAAAAGGTTGCCTCTAATCTCTCTTAGTGTAATCCTTGTTTTGATACTTTATCTACTGGACAATGGATGCTGGCTATCAATGAAATGGAAAAGGCAAATATGTAATGTCCAAAGCCATGATTGAAGAACAGTTGGGAATTCAGTGATGTGAACACTGTTGGAAATGGTACAGTAGATTAAAGCTACAATCCTGAACACACTTACTAGGGAGTAAATCTCATTGAATGTAGTGGGACTTATCTCTGAGTAGTTGAACATAGGATGCTTTGGGAACCTATTTCAGAAGTTTACTCTTTTAAAAACCCAATGGTACTAACCACATTTACAATCAAGAAGGAGACTTTGCATTCTTCCACTGAGTTCCAGAATGGAGAAGAATACTATCCAATGAGAATCAACATGGCCAGTGTTGGTTCTGGGAGTTCTGAGAAGAGACTGCTGGGACCCTCTCTTCCCACCATGCCCCCCGCTTATACCTTCAATGAGCTTCTCCCCACTGCCTACCTGGGCACCCTTTCCCCATCCTCTCACTCATGAGCCCTTCCACTGCCCATACTCCCAGCCTCATGTACCACTCACATACCCTTTCTTCAGCTGGGACCATGGGTGGTAGGAGAGCTTGCAAGTGGGTGGGGGAATGGCAGGTGGTGGTAGTGGGCTCTACTGGATGCCCTGAGCCTTGGCACCTGCCCCACCATGAGGTATGCTGGTGCCAGCCCTGAAGATGGCAGAATATTGCCTATACAGGAGTGAATACTCAGCCATTTTCCCTGGCAGCCATTTCCCCTGACCTTGTTCCCATGGTGGCCATTTCCTCCCCCACTACCGGGGGAAATGCATATATAAGGGGAAAGGCATATATCCTCTACAGAAAGCACTGGAGACGTGCTATCTTGAAAAATGAATCTGGATATTCACAGACTCTTACACTTATCAATATAATGGTATACTGATATAACAATATGGAACTGATGATTTAAAAAAATGGAAAAGTCAGTGGTCCAGAGGACAGTGGGTGGCCCCTCCATGGCAGACTAGGAACCTGTTATATGGAAGCCCTGTTGCCACTGCACTGTATCTGCAGCTGCACAAGCAATGAGGAAACCTCATAAACCTATTCCCATGTGGAAACCATACTGAAATCATTCTGCACAAGCCCTCTCCTTGTCTTCATGTTTTCTCTCTCTATATATAACCATGGACACATATACATTTAAAATCCAGTTTATGGAGTGAAAGGTATTAGTGTTTCTAGTTCAGGAACATCTCTAACAAACACAAATTGTCAAGAGCAATCTGCAGCCTTTGCTCACCGGAGGTCAAAGATTAGCCAAACATGGAATTCACTCCAAAAAGAGATGGGTTTCTGGAGGTTAGCATGAAGGACATTTGGCTGAATGTGAGGAAGCAAGTTGCACAGACTGTCAGCTAAGCAGAGCGTTTGGGTCTCTCCAGTGCTGTCAATCCCTCACTTTTCATAAGCAGTGAGGAAAAAAAAATGGCAGAGTTCCAATATGCAGCAGAAAGGTTAAGACTGTCAAGCATGTGCCACTGCAGTAAAAAAAGAAAAAGAAAAAAAAAGAATACCAGCCAGGAGAAACTGCTGTTGGTTAAACCTGGCAAATAGAAATAGCCCTTAGTATGTAAACTTCTCAGCATAGCACGTGCTTTCAACTTACATATATAAACCACACTGAGTCGGAATCAAAAATGTATTCTGTTGCAAGAATCTCCCCCCGCCCTGTGCGCAAGGTATGGCAGTTTTTTAATTGAAGGTCTTTGTCAGCTTGACCTGTCATAAATTGATAATTCAGACTACTTGCCCCAAAGTAATCTGCATATATATGTTATCAAGTCACCTTTAAAACTGCTGAAATGGCTATGTTTAGTTTACATTAAGATATACAGTGTTGTAAAGGTTCAGTGTGAAAAGCCTGCCTTGGGAGAGCATTAAACGATGTAGAATTTCATCCCGTTCCATCAAGCCCTTGCTGACAGTTACTCAAAGAAAAGGACACACACACACACAAACCCCCGAGGAATTTTTGCTATCTATGCCTAGGAAACCTCAACAAAAGGGACAGGTGACAGGGAAAGGGAAGGCATCATTCAAAGGCACACTGATCCTATGGAGAGTTTGGGAGATTGCCTGGAGAACTGTACTGAGCACTGTTGAGCACTGTTAATGTGCCCCTATCCCTAATGCAGTAGAGTCTCCTCCTCTTCCTTTTGCTTAGTCTTCTCTCCTCTGTGGATGTGACAGTCAGTATGAAGTAGTGGTCACAGTGTCAATCTAGTATTGGGGAGACTTTGGTTCAAATCCTTGCTTGGTCAAAAAGCACACTGGGTGACTTTTGACCAGTTGCTATGAAGATAAAATGGAGGGGGGCAGAATCATGAAATGGTGGGGTACAAATGTAATAATTTGATAGATGTATTGCCCAGACCATTGGTTTTTCAGCTCATACACAGCCAAGAACATTGGTCTTTTCAGTTTGCTACTAATCAAGAATGGTCAAAACAAGTTTGATAAATCAAGAGATGCCTTGCCCACAGCCTTACACTCTATGAGAGGGTTTCCAGTACAGTGCCTGTGGGTGCCATAGCACCTGCCAACACATTTCCTGGCACTCATCAAGTATTTTTAGAAAGTGGGAGAGGCCAGATGGGACTTTTGCCCAGCAGGGCTTCTGATTGGCCAGTGGAGATCTGATTGGCTGTGCGGATTTGGAAAAGTACTGCTGGCAGCAGCTGCACCACAACACAAGGGTCTTTACTGTGTGACTGAAGGTAAGCGCTGTGTATGTAAGAAAATATATTTAAACAATATGTTCATTTAAAAACCCTGTTAATCAGACCTTCTGCCTGACAGGTTAAAGAGTTACTGTTGGAGTTATGGATAAACTCCCTCCCTCACATTTTGTGGTTGGCTCTGGCTCTTTTGGCAGACATTTTACAGTTGGCTTAATCTCCTGTGACAGCCAAAGTTGTCTGCAGGAGGGTTTGAAACATCTGGTCTACAGTGTACCCTTTAGAAAAGGTTAGCCTACAGGCATGCTCTCCTTACTTATTTTATTTACCGCAATATTATATTCTGGCTTTCCATCCAACCACAGTGGCTTAAGATGCCTTACAAAAAAACCTGTGCTACAGACAATATACACTTGAAACCAAAACTGGTGATAAAAAATAAGCAACCACAAAACTACTTGCTTCCAACACAACATAATACCACTTAGTTCCAAACGTCTGTTTGAAAAGCCTTGCATTTTTTTATGAATAAAGAATAGCATGGGGCCTTTTGCACATCCTCAGGCAGGATGCTCCATAACACTGGGGCTACCACCAAAGAACAACAGGCCCATGCTGTAGCCAATCAGACGGCTCAAAGGGAGGGCTCAGCCAGGAAGAGGCTATGGGATGATCTGGGGTAGCTTTCAGGGTCAAAATGGGAGAGACAGTCCTTCAAGTCTAGGTGGGCCCCAGACTGTGAAGGACTTTAAAATTTAAACCAAGAAAATTGAACTGGACTAAAAACAAACTGGTAGCTAGTTTAGCTGTTTCAAGATGGTATTAATACACTCATATTTGCACACACTACTTTATTCTGAGCTACCTTATTCTGCACAAATCATAACTTCTGCATAAGGCAGCCCAACATAAGAGTACACTGAAGAATTCTGCATAGTGTTCAAGGGCAGCCAAACTTTGCAGCAGTCTAGCCCCAAGGTTACAGAAAAATGGATCACTATGCCCAGGGTGAAAAATAAGTTACACCCTGAGTGCACCTGATAGAATGTCTGCTGATAGAATGCCTTCTTTACCACTGCATTTACCCAGCCTAACAACAGTATGTGATATAGTAATACTTTTAAGTTGAACCCTGCTGGAGCAACCAAACATTTGCCCAGCATAGACTCTATGGCCTCCAGTGACTTGCTGAAAGAAATACAGAGCTAGATTTCATCAGAATACTGATGACGCAAAATTCTAAAGTGTTGGACAATGTAATTAAAAAAAATCTCACATATAAATTAAACAGCATGAGCAAAAAGAATTAACCCAGTGAAAGACTGCAGGATAGATCTCATTTCCCCAGCTCGTCATCATTCAGCATGACTTTCTGGATATGACCAGAAAAAGACTGAAACAATTTTAACACCATTCCCGTTAACCCCACTCTCTTTTCAATAAACTCCAGTAATATTGAGTGGTCCATCATGTCAAAATCAACAAAACCAAAAGCAATGTATTTCCATTATCCAGCTGTATTAGGAAATCATCCATCAGGGCAAAAACAGCTATCTCTGTCTCAAAGCCAGGTTGAAATAGGTCAAAGGCAGGTACCTCCTCCAGGAAGCTCTGGATTAGCTACACTGCTGCTTCTATCAATTGCTTTGCCAGAGAATGGAATGTTTGACACAGGCTGATAACTTGGTCATGATCTCACTGTCAACA
Source organism: Lepidodactylus listeri (assembly GCA_029233225.1). Lineage (NCBI taxonomy): Eukaryota > Metazoa > Chordata > Lepidosauria > Squamata > Gekkonidae > Lepidodactylus > Lepidodactylus listeri. The sequence continues at coordinate 29,578,261 of JARCFY010000005.1, forward strand.
AGGGGCTCCTTTAAAAGAGAGCAAATCATTGCTTCCTTTAAGGTCTTGGAAAACCCACCTCTATGTACAGAGGAGTTAATCATTTGAGACAATAGAATCTTTACTTTGTCTCTGCAAGAATTAATTAACCAAGCAGAACGAGGTTTCAGGTTACAAGTGATCCGTTTCAGAAGCTCAAGAACCCATCAAAACCATTCAAGGAGACCAACACAAAATTATCCATCAAACATTGACCAGATGGTTCTTTTGACGCCTCTAGTTCCTGCCTTCTTCAAACTGGCATCCAAATCAGATCAGATTGGACAAACTACCAGTAAAGAAGTGCATGAAATCATCATGCTTATTGCCAGCCTCCTATTACTTTGAGACACACTCCTAGAAGCCAGTAAAGTCTGAATTAACCTAAACAGCTTTTCTGGACACAATGCAACGGCCATGGAGGTAAACAATCCTTTGTCACTGTTACTGCCACTTCATAGGCTTTCAAGTGGGCTCTGTTGAATGCTCTGTCAGTCTTGACATCCATTTCCTACCACTGATGCTGAAGCCATTTCCCAAACCTTTAGTTTAAAAGACACTTTAGTCTTTAGTTTGAAAGATGCTGTGATATACTGGTTACACTAGGATCTGGTAGACCCAGGTTCAAACCCCACTCTACCATGGAAGTTTACTGAGTGACCTTGGGCTAGCCACATATGCTCAGCCTAACCTACCTCATAGGGTTATTGTGAGGATAAAATGGATAGGAGAATGATGCAAGCTACTTGAGTGCCCACTGAGCAGAAAGGTGGGGTATTAATGAAGTAAATAAACAAATTCAGGTCCTCTTGCTTACTAGAGAAGAACCAGGGAACCAGGTCTCTGCTTGAGGGTAGCAGAGGACGCCTAGAAGCTGCTCTGTCAATTGTCTATGACAGCCTGAAAATCCAGGCCCCAACTAAGGCAACAATACAATACTAAGGGTGCCAAGATTCTCAAAATCCCCAAGAGCTTCCTGGAAACCAATTGGACCCATTAGTCTCTGAAGTAGACCGTCCTAACTGAGCTTCAGTTTCCTGCCCAGTACAGAAGATTAAACCTTTCTTTTAAGTATGACCTGTCATAACCTGAGAAAACCAATGGTTACCATGGTGACAAAAAAAGTCCTGAGCATACCCACTAAGGCCACCTCAGCATGAATGTTGAAGTACTCCAGAACAACCAGCCTAGGGGTTGTTCAATACCATGCCTCAAGTTTAGCCATGGTTCTTGCTAATGAACTAGGTAGATGATACTATAGACTGATACTACCTTTGGGACCAAACACAAGGTACATACAATCTATGAGAACAACTGTAGGGAAGATCTGAGGCTGGAATGTTAGCCGGGTCAAAGTCCATGCTTCTCCCCCCTTCCTGTTACACAATGAGCATTGTCCTCCTGAAGCTGGCTGGCTAATAAGCCCTTCTGCAAACAGGCTCCTGAGACAGTTGTCTTATCTCCTCCTTATGTTGATTCCATGATTGACCCGTCTACTGAACGCTGACGCAGCAATGTGGTGTGTAAGTCTGTGTATGTTTAAAAATAAACTGCCCACTGCCAGGGGCAGACTTGGGTTGTTCTCCTTCCAACTCACTTGTCTCGTGTGCAAGTCCTTCAAACAACTCTCCACACTAGGAATCTATGAGAGGAGAAAGACTCCTGTGAAATTACTGCCACCTACCCTTCTTCAGATTGGGGCTGATGAAGGGCAGCAACCTTGGCTGGGGTGATCTGTGACAGACTGACATTATTTATTACCCACTACATTAAGCTAGGTTTCAGTCATGCATAATAGGCTAGCCTAGCCACTTGTCCCCCCACTAATTCATGTAGCAGCAAGACCTTATTCTGAACTGGACTGGCATTAATCAGCATCAAGGCTGAAGGGGGGGAAATGAGATAGTCTGGAATTCATTGGCATTGCTTTGTGTCTTAAGGAAGCACTGAAGGAGTTTCTCATATTGCTATGTCTTTAAGAGCATGCAGGTGGGGATGGAGAGAGGAGCCTGACATAAGGAAACTTGAGACTGAGGTCAACAGAGACTTGGGGCTAATGACAGCTATCTGAGGGCAAGAGCAGTTTAGTTTTTGAGTTGCTCCTGCCGGGCAATCCTGTAGGTGGGGTGGGTCCATGCAGAACATTGGTGGGGGAACAAGCCAGGGTGAGGCTAGCCTATCATGTTCAAACATAATGCAAAACCATAGATAAAACTAACTATGGTTAAGAAACAAATTTCATATCTAGCTTTAGATTTTGGCTTGAGGGACCAAAATTAAGCATAGTTACTGTGGTGGTGTAGGTTCAGATGATAACTATGGTTAGTTTAATTAAACCGTGGTTTGACGTTGCATCTGCACCATCAGTAGTAGGTTTTTTACTGAATCCTGGGTCTTCCATGGGTACTATTGGCACACTGCTGTACAATGTATAATCCAGTAGGGAGGACTCTAAAGAGAGGTAGCTTTAAAAACATGAAAATAAAACCTATTCTGTTCAGAGACATTTTCAGTAGCAGACTTACCCTACTCAAATAGAACATTATCACGCCTAGAAGAAATGGGATGATAAAACACCAAAGAATCATTCAATACATTTAAATTTAATCATTTAAATTTAGTGATCTTGAGGTAAGAAAATATTTATGAGATGATGATGATTCTTTTCACCTCTTCCTCAGGTCATACATACTGCCTCTTATGAGCTCATGGTGCTGAAAGAATAGGAGGAGGGTTTTCCCCCCTAATAAGAACTGGTGTAGAGGATGATGCCATATCTCTACCAATATGTGAAATTCAATGGTATGGGGGCCAGAAGCATATTTTGCAGCACAACCTTTCCCCTTGTAGAATGTCTACATCTTCATCTAAATTAGGTAGGCTAGATGAGGTGGATGAAACTTCTCCTTGGACCCAATCTGCTCTGCAGGTTTCCCTGTGAAGTCAGTGAAGTGTCAAAATGTGGTTATGTCAATGACTTTCTAGGAAGGGTTTTAAGAAAATAATTAGCCAATTGAACTCCGAAGTGCTCGCTTCCACTTGCCTGAATGGTAAATGAAAGAGGAAAGTCTCAAGAAAAAGGGAGATACAACAGAGTTGTTTTAATGTAAAGCTGGTGGAATGCAAGAGCAGTTGGAAAGGACTCTTTTAAGGTTACTAAAATTAACCATCCACAGAAATTACTCCGTATCTGGCTTACAAGGAAGATGGGTTAGTGAATAGTTTCTTCAATCAGAGCACAAGGTCAGCATTAATTTTCATGCACTAATATTGAAGTCATTTATTCCAATAAAATGGTAGCAGGTTGATGGGCAGTTGTCACCTCTGAAATGTAATTTTCCTTACCCTTCCAATAAAGCTTTCATTTCCTAATGGGCAAAGACAGGATCCATCTGCTAGCTCGAGGGTATAATATTTTAGGGATTAAGTGCAGCCACCTGACATGCCAGGGATCAGATTAATCAGCAGCTTGGTTTTAAATGTCTTATCTTGGGGAAAAAAATGTGTGATAACCCAAGGTTATCTGCTTAAGAAGGAAGAAAGGCTTATTGGTGGCCAGGATAGGGGAGTCTAGTAATTCGCAAATATTTTTGCAGACTTAGCTCGGCAATTTTTTACCTCACTTATATGAGGTGGCTCATAGTTCAGGGAGTTCATACTGCTTTGTTTTGTTTTTTTCAAGAAATGTCTGGACAGACATCTGTGAGGGATGGTTTCAGTACTGGGTTTGCCACTAGGGGACTGTTAATTCAACCAGGTAATCCATTTGGTCTCCTTTCAACCATTCAGCTATGCTACCATTAACTTTTAAATAATAGATGCAGGTGACCAACACAGAGAAGTATCAGAACAGGGTACTTTGTCCATAATAACATTTGCATAACTCTTTCTGTGCTCAAAGATCTTCCCATATAATATTTATTTATTAATTTATGTTATCATAGTAATGCTTAAATTAGCCCTGGGTGGTAGACCAATATTATTATCCCACATGGTAGATGAGGGGATGGAGGCTGAGAGACTGGCTGTCCTAAGACTGCTTAATAAGCTTGTAGCTGAGGTGGAATAGACTTGGGGATGGCTCGTTTTTCCCAATCCCCACAATATCTTAACATATTTATGGGGAATTTGGAAATCCAGAGGTTCTCCAGGATTTTATAAGAATTCAGAGGCTTGAAGAAGCTGATTTCCCATTTCTCAACAATCTGGGGCTCTCTGAGCATATTTAGTCCTCATCAGATTGTTCTTTCCTTTCCTACTGGTTAATTTACAGAGATATTTCTTCTGCCTACCACGTCTCTGAGTGGCTTGGATTTTCTGCTTTTGTTATTGGCGTGGTATGAGGGGCGGGATGGGAACAGTAACTTTAGTATTAGAAGGAGTTATATATATATCATCAAAGCAGTCTACATTCTGAAGGCCTGTAGACCCACACACAAACAGCGATATTTGTTGAGGAACTGGCATATACATTGTAATGTATGGTTCTTCTCTAGGATTATGCACCAGGGAGCTGAGCTGACATAAGGAAAATCTGTTTCAGAAACAAATAGTGTGTGAAGAGGCTTTGAAACAGTGTGATGCCAAAGAGCTGGGGAATAAACACTGTTTTACAGTCTGCCTAGATTGTGAGAATGTACAAATGCCCAGGCTGGGGGGGGGGGGGTTCTCTTTTACTCTGAGGTAGCTTGATCTGCATAAATCCTGTCAACTGATATGGAGAACTCAGATGTGTGACAAAAATGTGTGTGAGAAAGAGGTGTAAGGTGGGATCTTTCTTTGCATACTTCTGGAGATTAGAAACTGCAGGACTCAGAAGTAGGCGAAAATGTAGAGCCACATCATACCGGTCCGTCCTCAATTTGTGTTTTTTGTTTTTTTCTGACACACCCCAGGATCTTGCTCTTTATATTCTTTATCAGAAGAGTGTCTGTGGTGTGCTCTCTTGCTAACACTCTGTGCCCTTTGAAGGATAATGCTAAGGAGCACTAAAAGCCTTTCTATGGGGTAGGTAATTGGGTAGACTTATTGCTTTAAAGAAAGCAGGCAGATCTGTTCATGTCTCTAGAGGGAGAGATTAAAAACTTGGAGAGCTATAAAATATCCTCATCAAAGGGGGTGTATTAAAGGAAGGAAAAGAGGAAAAATATTCCCAAGACTTCTATATAATGTAGAGGGGAGGGGAATGAAGCAGTGGCTGTATTTTTTTGGAAGAAAGCAAGTATTTATCTTATAGATAACAGTTCAGAGGCAGCAACACAATTGAAAGTAAGGACCACATAACTTTATATAATCAATAACGGCTCATACAAATCAGCTTGAAAGATACCTTTGATTTTTACAGCACTATAGTTTGAGTTGAAATCCTTCGGAGTCATTGAAGCCAAAAACAGATGCAAGGTAAAAGAGCAAACTTCAAAGTCAAAAAGTCAAATGTGAAATTATTTGCTGGAACATGTGTACATTGATTGGTGCAGGAAAAAAAAGCTACAGGAATGCAAATGTGACTCTCTCTGTAGACAGAAAGAAACAAAGACAGACAGACAGAGGCCTGGTGACTTAGGACTCAGTTTGACTTGGTCACTTACAGTGCAATCCTAAACGAGTTATACCCTTATAAGCCTTCTACTTAGCTGTACTTAGGACTGCACTGTATGGGCCTAACTGGGGTTGCCAGGTCCATCTTCGTCCCCAGTGGGGGACTTGGGGGGAATGTTCCCCGGGGGGGTGGGGCATCCCCAACATGATGACATCATGTTGGGGACGTCCCAGCTCCAAGCTCCACCCCCTCTGGGCCCTCCAGCTGCAGACACCCCAGCCCACATCCAAACTATATAGAATAATGTAACTCATTCAAATTAACTTTGAACACCCCCCTAAAAGCATATCTAGAGAATGGCTACATTAAAACAGGAGCAGAGAAAATGAAGCTATAGAAATAGCAGAGCAGAAATACTGTAAAATAATTACCAAATCAAAACAAAGAACTACAAATAAACTGCAGAGTAAACCATTTTTTTGTTTTAATTATTAAATACAAGGAAAATTTTCTCATTTGGGAACATTGCATCACACTGACATAAGGTTACTGTGAATGTAGTCTGTGCTATACTGATAAGGCTCAGCACAGGGTGATGCTCTGAGGCCAGGTCAACCAATATAGTAGACTGGTGTAGATCGTTCTCTGGAGGCCTGGGCTACCCCATAGAAAATAACATTTTCTGTAAAGAAATTTGACTCGATTCTGTTTTCTGCCTAGAAAGCCAGTTTGGTGTAGTGGTTAAGTGCGCGGACTCTAATCTGGGAGAACCGGGTTTCATTCCCCACTCCTCCACTTGTACCTGGCTGGATGACCTTGGGCAAGCCATAGCTCTGTACCAGCTGTTCCCTCAAGGACAGCTTGGGAAAGAGCTCTCTTAGCCCCACCTACCTCACAGGGTGTCTGTTGTGGGGAGGGGAAGGGAAAAGGAGTTTGTAAGCCGCTCTGAGACTCCCTTGGGGAGTGGAGGGCGGGGTATAAATCCAATCTCTTCTTCTCTTCTTCTTCTTCTCTTATAATGTTTAAATTATTCTTAAAATATAGTTTAAATATAGTTTAAAAGAATTCATTCTGAGATTTTTACAAGGTTATGGAAATAATCTTCTAAAAACTAATTTATGCAATGTAGACTCACTCACAACTTTAATGCTACTAGTTTTTTTCACTCACAAGGTGGAATTTTTGCTCACAGCACTATGGAGCTTAGTGTTCCCTCTAATCTGAGTTAGTGTGAGCTAGCACAGTTTTTTATCCTCCAATTCACACATTCTTGTCTTAGCTCAGAAAGGATGGCTCCAGAGCAAACTAATTTATGCAGTAGCCAAATCACTTGCTCATAACTTTAATGCCAGTAGCTCACAAAGTAGAATTTTTGCTCACAAGACCCCACAGCTTAAAGGGAGTATGTCCTTCACCAGCTGGTACCACAGGGCTGTTTAAGGAGAACCATGTACACCACTCAAAGCTCCTTGGAAGAAGGGTGGGATAAAAATATAATAGATGGTGAATGAGATCCTGCCCTGAAAGAAGAGAAAGGAGCTTGGTGTACTGCTCATCCAGCTCTCAGTAGCTCTGTACTCTGTACAGAGCTCATCCAGCTCTGAAGTAGTCCCTTTCTCCATCAAGTGCCACTACATGCCTCCTGAAGAGCAGTATTTAATGACGGCAGTGTTGTATTTATCTAATTGCTGTCATCCAAACTGAGTGCTTTTTAAAGGTAGAAAGGCAGGACATAAATTTCCTAACTAAATAAACTACAACTACAGGAAGTCTCATACATGCGGTGTCAGTGGACAGAGCTTCCTGGACTTAGAGCTGGGCTTTTGGGTAAGGGTGTGTGGCATCATCTTCTATCATGGGAGGAGCCAATTATTATTAGCATTTTATGATTTTATGTTTCATTGTAACCGACTGTTTTAAATGATTTTATGTAGATTTTATGGTATTTTGTACTGACTAATGTAAGCCACCCTGAGCCTGCTCATGGGGAGGGCAGGGTACAAATTGAATGAATGAATGAATGAAATTTAAATGCAGAAATCTCCAGCATCTCCAGTTAAAAGGACCAAAAAGTACTCAATACAGTTAGCATAAATCTTGCTTTTTAGAAGCCAAATACAAAAAAGTTGCCAGTATTTCAAGTTACAGCATTTTTTGAGGAAAGAAGAAAAAGAGACTTAAAAACATGATGCTAACATCCCCATGGGACGAATCTCTAATCTCAGGGGGGAACATCTACCAGAGGCATGGCTATATGTTGTTCTTGCAACTCAATGGCCAAGAGTCTTTGTTTAAGTAAGACAAAAGCATCTTTTTCTGACAGGGAAAGCAGCTCATCTAAGCTTATCCCTGTGACAGCAAGATCTTCTCTATAAATGTCAACCAAGACATTTGAAACTCTGTTAAAACTAAAGAAACAAGACCACTGGAATGAGAAGTGGTTTTAAAATGTAATTTTAGCCAGAATTTAAATGTTATTAACCACACTCTAGTCTTTAGCAACCTCTGATTAGTTTCAAAACACATAGGAGCAGAAAGTGGGTGATATGAAAGATCTCTCTACCTGTGACCCTGGAGAGCCACTGCCAGTCAGCAAGTAAACCAGGGGTCCACAACTTTTTTGAGCCTGTGGGCACCTCTGGAATTCTGATACAGGGTGGTGGGCACAACCACAAAATGGCTGCCACAGGAGGCACATAAAATGGCTGCTGTAGCTTGCCTGAAGACACACAGTGAAGATTCTTGTGCTGTGGTGGAAGCTGTTGCCAAAGCAATGTTTTTAAAAATCTGCACATCCAATCAGATCTCCAATGGCCAATCAGAAGCCCTGATGGACAAAAGCCCTACCTGACCTTGCCCACTTTCTAAAAACACTTGGTGGTCACCAGAAAAGGTATTGGTGGACATCATGACACCCATGGGCACCATGTGGGGAACCTCTGGAGTAGGCAGTACTGTCTTTGGCACAACGGTCTCATTCAATGTAAGACAGTTTCATGTGTGAAATGTGCATTCACATTACTTTGTCAGAGAGATGCTGTAGTGAATTCTCCCGGTTTCCACCATAACATTTATAGGTTCTTATATCAATGGGATCTTACTAACTATCCCCTCCATCAGTGGCAATTTGTGGTGGATTCAGGTGGGTAGTCATGTTTGAACACCACTAGTGGTCAGATACAGCTCTCAACTCAAAACAGTTCAATGCATCATCAGTGACTTACAACCTCTACTGAATAATGACAGTTCTCTTTCACAAGTGCTTTGGGCGGGGGGAAGAAACCTTTTCTAGTGCACCAACAGCCCCCCAATCTCAAACACAACATCTAATTTGAATATGGACACTGGTACCAGAGCTTGCAATAAACCCAGATGCCAACTTTGCTGCCACATACACCCAGAAAACACAGTCACTAGACCTAACAGCATCAACTACACCATCTCAGGAACATTCACTTGCTCATCTTCTAACACTGTATATGCCATTAAATGCCAACAATGCCCTTCAGTTCTCTACATAGGACAAACAAGTCAAACCCTATGCCAAAGGATAAATCTGACATCAAGAATCACAAAACTGAGAAACCTGTAGAAGATCATTTCAACCTCTCAGAACACTTAATAGGGAACCTCAAAGTAGCTGTTTTTATTGCAAAGGAATTTCAGAAACAGTCTGGAGTTGGAGATTGCTGAATTACAAGTTATTACAACACTCAGGGACAATGGAACCCCCAGGGCTTGACAGAGGTATTGGCTTCTTATCTCACTACACAAGCTAAGTCACTCAGTTCTCACTTATACCCAGAAATTAAACTTTGTTGGTCATAAAGGTGCTACTGGACTCAAACCTAGTCCCCATATCTGTTATTAACTCCCTTATTATCTGTGTGCCAATTTGCTATTTACATATCCTACCAAATGTGTTATTCCAATCTTAGCTGTATTTATTGCTCAGTTACTTATACATCTTGGCTCTAATGAGCTCTTCCTGGCAACTAAACCACCCCTACCTGTAAGTAATATCTGAGGAAATCTGTTTCAATGTACTTGAAGAAGTGTACATCTACATGTGCAGAGTCTCTCTGTTCTTGCATGTACCCAGGGTTGAGCTTGGTTGGTCTTGGGGGTGCTGCCAGACTCAAGCTTTGTTCTCACATCTGTTTGTTAGCTCTCGCATTTGCTGACATTCATTGATCTTACTGGCTGCCTTGATATAATCTCAGCTTTACTTATGTGTCTTGGCTCTGACTGACCCTCCCTGATGGCTGCCCCTCTGTCTTCCTGTATGTAGGGCTTGAAGAAGTTCTGTTTCACTATATCTGAGGAAGTGTGCTTGCACATGAAAGCTTATATCTTGAATAAAACTTTGTTGGTCTTAAAGGTGCCACTGGACTCAAACTTGTGGTGGAGTAACTGTGTGCAGAGAACAAGTCGAGGAACAACTTTGTATTCTGTATACAGCCTTACGCCCAGTCTGAGAAAGATGGTTTATAAGTACTAGAATGGATGGACGAATAAATAAGACGACCCTATAAACATTACAGCGAGGGAAGGGAGATATGGTATAGAGATGGCATTTATGGCTGGCAAGGAGGTCTGAGCCTCTCATTTTACAAATTAAATCTTGCAGCATGTGTATTTATGACAACATACTCAGTATGCAAATATAAGTAGAGAAATACAATCTTTATAGAGAATGCATTTCTGTAGAAATAAAGATAAGGAGAATACATTGCAATAGACGTAATCCTTTAGCAGAATCACAACACAATATGTATCTGATAGAAAAATGATGGTAGTGTGTATGTTTAGGGGGGGGGAATGCTAGCAGCATGCATATATTGAGAACACAAATGCTGCTGGGGTTAAACATCCCAGTCCTTGAAAGAACACTTGAATTATAAAGCGGTGTTTTATTTCTCTGAGCTCTTCCCAAGTTCGTTTCAAAATGCATGTGTCTCTCCCTTTCTGTTTCTTTGCACTGCTTTGGGCTCTGTGATATCTCCTTTCCAGCTGAAGTGGAAGCTTACTGTAAGTGATCCATTTAACAGCATTCACTCCAAGAATTAATGCCAAAGACTTCTTGGTTAATTTTGTCTTCATCAAAAGAGAACACTGTACAATGACCTTAATAATTTTTTTATTCCTTTGTAACAGTATTAGCCGGATAAAAAATGTATTAAGAAGTAATTATACGTATCTAGTATGTATATTGTCGCAACTTGACTATATGAATCAAAGGAGTTTTATTAAAGCTGAAAGTACAGCTCTTCTTAATTAAGTCAGGCTGCAGTCCTATGCAGTGAGTGGGATTTACTTCTGAGTAGACTTGGTTAGGCTTGTGTTCCAGACATCCTAAAATACTCAGAACCCAATTTTTAGAAATTTTATCACAGAGGATTCAAATATTTGAAAATCTTAAGATTGTGTTGCCATTTTTCAATGCACTTCAGAACATTTTAGAATTTCACATCCTAGTTGTTACAGGCTATCATCCGATGGGGTGTCCATTTTCTCATGGATCACATTTTTACAGTCCCCGCCCCCTTAGTAGTGTTCTGCACAAAAGTCATGGAAGTCCACAGAGTTTGGAAATTCTGTAAGAGGCAACAACCAAGTGCAAAAAATGCTGGTCCTCCTAGAATTCTGACTTGTGAACTGATGAATCAAAGCTTTCTTATGTTCACTCTGTTGCTGGTGGCACAGCCATTTCTGTCTAATCAGCTGTAGACGAGATTGAGAGAATGAGTGAGGACAAACTGAAATAATCCAGATGGAGAGTCCTGGGGAAAGCAGACCACGCAGAAGAGCCAGGGGATTTAACAGAGGAGGCTGGAGACAGAAATGAGATTGTGGAGAGGCGAAGACAGAAATCGTAACTTGCAAACAATTGGAAGTAATTAAAAAAACAAACCAAAAAAACCTACAGCCGGCTGGTCTGTCCTGAAATGTACAATTAGGTTGTCTGCTTTTCACACTTTGCATGTTTTATGAATCGTGAACCACTATCACAAATTCTTCTTTGTTGCAATTCCGTGTCCAGAGAAATGTCTACCAAATGCCTTTGAAGAAGCGTAAGCATCTGTTTGAAACGATTATACATATGAATTAACAACAGCAGCAACAACCAGTTTGTTCTACTCTATGATTAGTGGGGGGGGAAGGCTATTGTGCCTCAGTGCTTTTAATCACAGGGAAATCTCTTTCATGAAAGTTGCCAAAACATAGGATTATAGGCCAGTCTGTACAACAGACAGGAAAAGAAGTGGGCTTTTTAAAAGAACCAGTTGTGGAAACATGCTGCGATTATTTTCATCTGCAAACGTGATCCAAAGAGCGGCTTCTCAGTATTCAGCAGTTGTGTTTGTCATGGCTGTAGCAGTACTCCCTGCAATTAAACACATAATGCACAAGCAGCCATAGCCAATCAAGAGTTAGGGATGTGTGACTGCACTTCACACTGTACATATTTGCTATGGAACAAGCCAGCGTGACAGCAATGCAGCTGTGTCAAGAGTGAAACAACCTTCTGAAGGCAGTACCTGGCAGAATCCAGGTTTTCAACTTTCATTTCTATTTTCAAAAAATTAAGTTTCTGGCTCTTATGGGTCCTGAGGTAAGCCTGAACATATGCAGAGGATGCACGGAAAAATCAGTAGTCCAAAAGCATGCTGAGCATGGCTGCCAGTTGTCAAACAAGGGAGCCTCAATGTTTTGCAAACTATGTCCCTTTCCTTTGGCAATGTTAAGTACAATAGGCAAATCTATAAAAATGTATTTGTTCAGGTGCTACAACCTGGCTTGGCGTTGCCCAGCAGCTGGGATGCCCTGGCGCAGAATTCTGCCTATTTTCATGAGGCACTTTAAAAAGGACCTTTTAGACTCCTTCACACTGTTTAGACTATGGCCGAGGACAGACTGGCAATCTGACCCGCTCTGCCTCCGCTTTGAAAGCGGAGGCAGAGTGGCAGTCCAGACTGCCACATCTGCCTGGAGGAGGCGGGCCGCACTCCTCCTGCAGCAGCCAGGCACCACTTAAAAGTGGTGTCCCAGCTGCTGCGGCGCGCGTTCCACCCGCTTCTGGCGGGTGTGAATGCGCGCTGGCCGGGGGAGCTGCACGGCGTTCGCATGCTGCCGCAGGAAGCCACCCACAGTCTGGACGCTGCAGGCAGCTTCCTTCCGGCGGCATGCGAATGCCACACGGCGGGGGCAATTTCCCCTGCCTTGTTCTGCCGTGCCCTGGAGGCGCGGCAGAACTCAGGCCTGTCCACGGCCTATGTATGAATGTTGTCATTGTGGAGTAGACCATGGAAAGAAATCAAATATCCATTCTTGTCATTGCTGGTTTATTAATCTGCAGTACAAGAAAGAAAGCTTTAAAGTTTAAACCAGTATCTGATCAGTCCATTAAAACAGCCCAGGGTCAATTTTTCAAAGATGATGAGAGAATGTTTTTAATATATGGAACTCCTGGACACTGGCATCACCAAATATAAAGAATCTAGTGTATAATATATGAAACTGCCTTAAATGGAACACACGTCCAGTGTATTCTTATGTATGGGTTGGATCTAGACTAAACTGGCAGTTTCCACTGATTCCCACTACCCACTGCAGACCTTTCCGTGCCATTCCTTAGGGTCCCTTAGTCTGGATCCACCCCTATTCTGTGCAATGGGGCTTACTCGAAGGAATGTGTTCTTAGGACTGCAGCCGCTGTCTAGTCTGGTGGCAGTAGCTCCTGAATGTCTGCCTTAGTCTTGCTCAGGGCTCATTTCATAGCAGAAGCTCCTCTGCATATTAGGCCACACACCCCTGATGTAGCCAATCCTACAGTAGTCCCTGTAAGAAGAGCTCTGTAAGCTCTTGGAGGATTGGCTACATTAGGGGTGGCCTAATATGCAAAGGAGCTCCTGCTACGAAATGAGCCCTGGTCTTGCTACTGCAGATTCCTTACCTGATGACGCTGAGGACTGCACTTAGTAGCTAATGCATGTAAAAAATTAATGCTCTACCCTTGACAGGAAGAAAGTTGATCTCTCTGAAATGTGGTGGTGGAGAAGAGTTTTACGGATGCTGTGGACCACCAAAAAGACAAACAAGTGGGTTCGCGATCAAATCAAGCCTGAACTTGCCCTAGAAGCTAAAATGACTAAACTGAGCCTATCATACTTTGATGTATGTAAGAATACACTGGACATTATGAGAAGACGGGATTCCCTGGAAAAGACAATGATACTAGGAAAAGTTGAAGGCAGCAGGAAAAGAGGAAGACCCAACATGAGATGGACTGACTCAATCAAGGAAGCCACAAAGGCCCTCCATTTGCAGGACTTGAGGAAGGCTGTTAATGACAGGACGTTTCGGAGGTCATTAATTCATAGGGTCACTGGAAGTCAGAAGCAACTTATTTATTTATTATTTGGATTTGTATCCCGCCTAGCCAGCGTTCAACTTGACAACACCACACCCACACACTCTTCACCTATGGGCCTCCCAGCATTTGGAAGCTTTGTTTCCCTTTTTAAAACATCACCCAAAATTTCAGCATCTATAAGCATATTTATTCCATTCAAGAATTCAGGCAAATGCAGCATGGAGCCAGCACTTCATGTTGGCTGACTTGCAAAAGTTTGACATCAGCTCAGGAGAGCAATGCTTTTCTGTACTCCTGCTGGCTGCCTTAAAGGCAAAACGGTAAACAAGAATTTTAAAAATGATGTTACTGACAAAGGAGGTGCTTGGTAATCCTTCTCGCAAAACAAGAGGAAACGCACACACACTTCTGGGACTTTCTAGTGGAAAGGCAGATTTAATGAGCAAGGCAAGAATCTGGTTGTGACACTTGAAGCAGGGTATTTCCTATTACAAGCTTCAGAACAGGAAACAAATGCAAAAGAGACATCGTTTCCTCTAATCCACACAACCACCAAACATGTTTTACTGACAAATACAGTTTCCAATCTGCTTCAGTTGCAAAGGCCAATTTCCAAGTTGTCCAGATCATCTTGAAGATGACACTCTTTCTCACAGAGACTAAACTAATTTGCAACAAATGTATTGAAATGGGGAGGGGATGTGGTTCAGGTGCCAAGGTCATTCTGACCTAGATGGCCCAGGCTAGTCCAAACTTGTCAGATCTCGGAAGCTAAGCAGGGTCAGCCTTGGCCCTGATTAGTACTTGGATGGGAGACCACCCAGGGTTGCTATGCAGAGGCAGGCAATGGCCAACCATCTCTTGCCTTGAAAACCCTATGAGATCACCACAAATTGGCTGTAAATTGACAGCACTTTCCACCACTACTGTGACACTACTGTGTTAGAGTGTCTGCTTTGCATGCAAAAGGTTCATTCCTCAGCAGTTAACAGTCAGCAGGTGATGTAAAATATCTCTTCCTGTGAGTCTGGAAAGCCACTGCCCTACTGAGCTTGATAGACCAAATGGCATCTTTGGGTATTCATGTGAAAAGTAGGAGCAGACAGTAGAAGAAGAAGAAAAAGAAAAAGAAGAAGAGATTGGATTTATATCCCGCCCTTCACTCACTTGAAGTCTCAGAGTGGCTTACAAACTCCTTCCCCTTCCCCTCCCCACAACAGACAGTCTGTGAGGTAGGTGGGGCTGAGAGAGCTCTGACAGAAACTGCTCTTTTTCAAGAACAGCTGTGCCAGAACTATAGAAAAATAACAACCGTTCCTGAGAAGGAGGAGGAGGAGGAGGAGAAGATTGGATTTATACCCCACCCTTCACTACCCAAAGGAGTCTCAGAGCGGCTTACAATCTCCTTCCCTTCCTCCCTCCACAACAGAAACCCCATGAGGTAGGTGGGGATGTGAGAGCTCTGACAGAAACTGTTCTTGAGAGAACAGCTCTGAAAGAACTGTGACTGGCCCAAGGTCACTCAGCAGGCTTCACATGGAGGACTGGGGAATCAAAACCGGTTCTCCAGATTAGAGTCCGCCATTCTTAACCACTACACCAAACTGGCTCTAGCTCTCTAAATCTCTTCTTGATATTTCCAGACAGAAAAGAAGTTTTAGAAAAACCTTGTGAGATTTTATCTCATATTTCCAAGTCACAAATACATGTCTTATTTTAGATTATTTATTATTATTTATTATTTCGTATTCCTATCCTCGCCGTCCCCGCAAGCGGGCTCAGGACGGCTCACAAGGGCACACAGTGCCAAACCCAGTACAGCTTAAAACATTTTAAAACACAGTAACAATAATAAAACAATTACAAACAAATTACAAACAAAGTTTGTAGACACTTTTTATCAGTTTACATCTTGGCTGAATTGCAGATCAAAAGCAATCTGGAAGTCCCTTGTGTACTCTGAAACTCAAGCCAGAAACAGACTGTGACGGCCCGGTCTCACCAAAGTGGTGCTGTATGTGAGGTTGGTTGAACAGGTCTATCCTAATGTGCTGGGTCTGGATGACTATATGATGACTGAAATTATTTTAGAAGTGAACTGTGCTGAATCAGTCTCTAGGTTTCTCCGCTGCATCCTTGGTATGAGCCTATTCTCCCTCTCTCTCTCCATTTTTGGATATTAGTTAATATTATAATGGCAGATTGGAAGCCATTGGTGATTCTTAGCCACCATCCCAGATAGGAAGCCACTGGTGATTCTCAGCAGCTTTATTTGGAGAGCAGTTTTCACCAGGCCAAACTTCTGACCTGTCAGGAAGTACATGAGGGAATGTTGTGTTGCATTGTGGAGTACCTAGGGTTGCTAGTTTTGGGTTGGGGAATTCCAGGAGATCTGGGGGTGGGAAATTTCAGGAGATATGGGGATGCCCCTCAGTGGGGTATGCCATAGAGTCCACCCTTCAAAGCAGCCATTTCCTCCACTTTCTCTGGAGATCAGTTATAATACCAGGCGATCTCCAATTTCCACATGGGGGTTGGTAGGAGCATCTGCTACCCCACCCCAGCTTGTGGGCAGGCCTCCCTAACTAATAAACCCAGAAGCAGTAGTGACATATCATGGCTAGTGAAGAGTCTAACCCCTGAGCAACTTGACCAGGATAACAAAATTGGTCATTCTTTGGTTGCTTATCCACAAACCAATTAAAGTCAGTTTCTTTCCTGTTCTCATTTACTTCCACAGAACATTATTTCGGGGACATTCAATTATTATTATTATGCCTTGCTTCTCTCACACCCCAAACAAATGCTGTGAATTATACTTCACACTGGTTTAGGCTTTAAAGACCTCATGTTGACATGGAGATGTACAAGAGAGGAGAATGGGATGTTCCAGGAAGATTCCAAGCGTGAAAAGGGTGAATTTAACTTCCCTCCCCTCTGAACATTAGGGCCGAATGAGCACGTGAAGAAGCTGAGTTATGAAAGACAACGATCCTCTTTATACTCATTCATCTCCAGTAATTAGCCATTTAGTAATGTTACATTTACTTGATTCTGAGCCAAATGTTTCTAAAGCTTGATGGACTACAAAGGTTCATCATTAAAATCATTACCTGTATAATTCTATGGTAAGGATTAAACAGTAACTGTGCAGAAATAGTGTAGCTGTATAGAAAATATATAGTCTCAAGTCTGGATGGTAAAGGAGGAGAGGAGGAAAAAAGCCACACACTCCCCAGTACAGACACCATGAATCATTACAAGCCGAGTCCTAACACTCCCCAGAGTTTGCGTCCATCTCATAATAGGCCCATTCAGTACCAACCCTACAGTGTGGTCCCCCTCTTTCCCAGCATCTCTCCTTAGGAAGGTGAGGGGACTAGCGGTGGAAAGGGCTACCATTAGCAGAAGTAAGGATGGGAATGAACCAGCTGACAAACTAAAGTTAATAATGAATTTTGGCTGGTTCGTGGTTTGCGAAGTGATGTTTGTGAACTGAAGAACCACCACAAACTTCCATGAATTTTGATGCAGTTCATGGCAAGTTGTGAAGAGCAGAAAGCAGGGCTTAGCTGTTTCACTTAAATGGCTTGGAGTCATTTAAACTGCTGCTTTCTGCTTCCCACAAAAAGCCATAGGGAGCAGAAAGTAGGAGTTTAAACTTTAAGTTGCTCACAAACTGATACCAACCGGTTTGTTTTGCGAACCAGCATATTGGTTGATGGTTCGGTTTGTGGTACAGCCACAAGCCATGGACCGAACTGCAGTTCGCACCCATTCCTAAACAGAAGCATTGCCAGTTTTAAAGCCCATATGTCTGTTAATGCCAAGAAACGGGGATTTCTAGCATCCCTCTTGGTCAATTCCCCAGAAAGATTAAACTGTATTGTCTCAACAAACTGATTCTTTGCAAAGCAGCCTTGAAATTAGGGTTGCCAACCTTTAGGTGGTGGCTGGAGATCTGGGATTACAACAGACCTCCAGGAGACAGAGAGGCCAGTTTACCTGGAGAAAATGGCTGCTTTGGAAGGTGACTCTATGGCATGATATCCCTTTGAAGTCCCTTCCAGGCCCTGCCCTCCTCAGGCACCACCCCCAAAATCTCTAGGTATTTCCCAACCCAGAGCTGGCAACCCTACTTAAGACACTTGGGCCTTACTCACTGATTCATAAGAGCACCAAAATATGGGAGTACTTTTACACAGACACAATGGATTTGTCTGGGGGAGGCAAGCCCACACCTGCACTCACCTGCTTCAGATGAGACTCTGGCAGAGGACAGTCTTGCCCAGGCACCACTGAGTCCGGCAGCCCAACCAGGGGCTGTGGAAAAAGAAGCAAGGGTAAGGCCATGCTCAGGAAGGTGCCAGCAGTGGACTTGTAACCTGGAAGGCCTGGGGCACACCTCAGAAGGGAGGCAGGGCTCAGGCAGCAGGCTGCACCTGAGAGCAAGCCAGAGGAGAAGGTTTGCAGCAGCTTGGGCCTCTTGAGACCTGTGCAGGTTAGCAAAGCAGCCTCTTAAACCCTCAGGGGAAGATGGGGCAGGGGAGGGGAGAGCCCATCAAGAAGGTCATTGGCCCAGATTCCCTTCAGTCACTGTGAGCCCACCCCTGAACTTGTCCCCCAGACAATCATTTATTAGGCTGGCTTAGGAACAGCCAGCAGGAAGGCCCATGCTATGCCTTCACAGGCTGCAGAGAGAGAGGGCTCAGGAGCCAGAGCCTGACAAGATTATGTACTTCATTTACACCCAAGTGATTGCAACTGGGTGTTAGGGAATAATTAGTTGAATCATTTGCACTGATAGGGCCACTGAATGAATGAAGTAATTATAATTCTTCACTCATATTCTACAACTAGTGGTTTCTCCCATGTTTTTATGTCTTTGTGCACAGAAGTGTAGTTTCAATGTCAGAAGATTAATAAGATTCTCTTGGCCTGTCTCTCCCCCCCTCCCCCCCAGTAAGTACACCAGCACCTGACCTGGATGGCCCAGGCTAGCCCAATCTTGACAGATCTTGGAAGCTAAGCAGGGTCCGACCTGATTAGTACTCATATGGGAAACCACCATGGAAGTCCAGGGTTGCTATGCAGAGGCAGGCAATGGCAAACTCCCTCTGTTCATCTCTTGCCTTGAAAACCCTATAGTGGGGTCCCCCCAAAAATCACTGCCGCAGGAGGCGGAGGCAGTCACAAAATGAGCCCCAGCTTAACGTCAGTAACACAGTGTAGATCGTTGTGCTGTGGTGGCAGCTACTGCTATAGTAGCATTTTTAAAAATCTGCACAGCCAATCAAATCTCCAGTAGTCAATCAGAAGCCTTGCTGGGCAAAAGCCCTACCTGGCCCACCCACTTCCTAAAAACATTTAGCAAGCACCAGAAAGGGTACCACACTGGGGACCCCTGCCCTATGTAGGGTTGCCAGGTCCCCCCCTGACCACTGGCAGGGGATGGAGGGGATGCTGTTGCCAGAACCAGGTTGGAAAACTCCTGGAGATTTGGGGATGGAGCCTGGGGAGGACAGGGACCTTAGTGGGGTACAGTGCCATAGTTCACCCTCCAAATCATTCTTTTCTCCAAGGCAGCTTATCTCTGTAGTCTGGAGATGAAGTATAAACCTGGGGGACATAGGGACGCTCTATGAATCCCACAGATCTCTATGGTTTTGCTGATTAGCAGTCCCATCCTAAGCAGTTACATCCCTCTAAGCCCATTGACTTCAGGAAGCTTGAAAAGATTACTTCAACGTAAGTACCATGATGCTCCACTTGTGCTACTTGTTATGCAGAATGTTTGTTTTTTAATGAACTGGCCTTCAGATTCTGCATTTAATAGTACACTTAAAACTAATTTAAATATGATCCCTCCACAAGTTTATCTGGGGAGAATTTTCAGTGCACAAACTGATGTTGCTGGTTCAGCCCTTCATTGCTGTTTTTTAATTGCTTAATTTAAGATAAACCAGGCATGTCTATAATAAATCAAACATTTCAGCACCACATCATCTCGTTTTTTGTTGGTTCATTTTCAGTCCAACAACAAACAAAATGGAACTCCCTTACTCCAGGGCAAAGGAAACAACCCAATAAACACAGACACAGACAGACACACAGACACACAAACATAAAGCCAAAAAAGGGCAATCACAATTATCGCACTGTGTGTCATTCTGACTTTGAAACCACCTCATTTTACTTTCATTAACTTCCTTCAGTGATCAGGCCCAAAGGTGATATCAACACCTAAGCCAGAAGAGGCCATTAAAATAGCTTTTGTGAGTTAGGAGATTTCATTTGAAGGACTAAAAGGATAGGTGTTAAGAAGATTACCATTCTCTAATTTTTTTTTTTAAATTGCATGATAGCTAAGCAGCTGTTAAACACCACAGGCACTCAGGCATGAACCGTGGAAGGGACATTCGCCCATACAGATGTGATGCAATGATATGGTGATGAGTGATTCTGGAAAAGAATATTTACCTATATGATCTGTATATATATGTCTCTATTGATCTGTCTATCCATCCACCCACACACACGGAGAAAAAGAGAGTTCCATTAAAACATGTCTTTCAAATACTCATTCCCTTCAGATTTATTTCTTTAGGTATGTACTGCATTTGTAGCCTACCTTCCTCCTCAGAGGAACTCAAATCAGCATACATCATTCTCCTTTCCTCCACTTTATCCTCACAACAACCCTTTGAAGTACCTTACACTGAGTGTGACTGGCTGAGGTCAACCCTGCAAGCTTCCACGGCACAGTAAGGATTTGAATCTGAATCTCTCAGGTCCTACTACACCACTGTAGGTCTTGAGATTCCATTTTGTTAATTTTTAAAATCAATTCTACCCTCCTGTACTGCCTGTCCAAAGAACCTGCTGGAGATGGTTTACAAAATAAAACATAATAAAAATATAATTATTTGACAGAATTCTGATTCACTTTTAAGCTTCCCTGGAGTGGTTATACCTAGATTAAGAGGGAGAACCTGGAAAAAACTCAAAAGTTTATTAAGAAGTACTGTGAAAGTCTGGATAGTGGAGGGACTTATTTAGGAAAGGGTGGGCTCCAGCAAGTCATTGACAACCCATATATAAGTGGTTTATAAATGGACAACCAACTGAACAGGTAAAGCAATTTAGGTATATGGGGGGGGGGGTCATCTTTCAATCAAATTTGAGCTGGAATGCCCATTTGACTAGTGCTATGGAAAAAGCTAGATTCACCAATAACACAATTACTCAGTTCTTCACCTGAGATGAAATTACATACCAGTTGCTATTCAGTCACTCAATGCTAAGGTGGTGTCCCAATTATTGTATGGAACTGGGGTCTTGATAGAGGTGGTGGATGAATTGCTCAATCAACCTCAGTTACAGTTTACCCACAAGATTTGCTGTGTGCCAAGCTGTGCTTCAGGTATTGCTCTTAGAGCTGAATTGGCCCAGAATTCATTGGAAGCTCACATGTGGATCCCGGCATTTGAATTAAAGAAAAAAAGTCTCCAATCTTATTGAGTTATACCCTTATATGGGGCCATGGAAGGTGATTGTTAAGAATAGACTCCAGTGGTAAGGACTTGATGGCAAAGATATGAATATCATAAAACAAATAAAGCCCTCATTACTGAATTTGGATAGAACAAGTACCTTATTGAGGGCACAGTGTGTATGCTCACCAGCATCCTTTGGAGTTCCCTTATCTCATGCTGTTCCAAGTTGCTTAAAAGACCTAATGACCTAACAATCTCTCAGTTCAGCTCTTTTCCCTCAGCCATACTGGAATGCCAATTCTTAGGCATAGCATAATCAGATAAATGTGGATCTGGTCAACTTGAGTTCTTAGAACACATTTTATTGGAATGAGAACAGTGGGAGCTAGGGGTGTGCATTTGATATAAACGAAACCAAATAAATACATGAAAAATACCTTATCAGTATTTTTCGGGTAATATGTAAGTCAAATACAGATCAGAGAAGACTAAGAAACAGGTAGCTGTGCCTAGAGAGGAGAGCACAATTCACTTAATCCCCAAAGTTACAGTACCAAAGGTTGTTCCAGTCTCTTTTACTGGGTCCAGGGCAACCTGAAGAAGGTTGAGTCACCATGGCATAATGGATAGAGTGTAGGAGAATGGAAAAGGGAAGAACAATGCTCTAAGCTGCTTTGAGTCCCAACTGGGGAGAAAAGCGAGATATAAATAAATAAATGGGATATAAATAAATAAAGGCACTAATTTTTCAGTGGTGGTGGGTGGTAAGACCCACCAGGTAAGCCCCACAAGTTGCTCAAGTCTCTTTGACTTGGTCCAAAGTAACCTGGGAAAGACTGACCACTAATCCTTGGTGGTGCATGATTTGAGGAACTTTGGTGGGGGGGGGGGGAGAATTCCTGCCCATATTTGTAAGTGCCAGAAGCAGTACTGGAAGGAGGATGTGTGAAATTGATTATTGACTTCATTGTTGATTGTTCATATTGTATTTTGTCAATACTGTATGATAAGTATTGGAGTCGAGAGTCCATGGAATAGTGAAACAGCTAGATCTTTATTGCTGGTCCGGATGAAGCATACAACCCAGGGCTCCAAGCCCTCCTTTTATGCTGGTCAGGGACAATCCCCTGACCTCACCCAACTGGCCTGATAGGCTATTAGAAGTCTATTTACATTTCATAGGTTCCCTGGGAGAAACCTAGGTACAGGATTGGTGGCCGGTTTGAATCCACCTGGCCTTTGTTCTACCTGGCTGAAGCTCAGGTAGTTTCCTGGCCATGTGCTCTGGCCATGCTCTGGCCATGTGCTCTGGCCATGCGGTCGCAATGAAGAGAGCACATGGCGACCGCATGGTCAATACATAACACCCCTCCCCCCATAGTCCAGAACCCCTCTGCACACATAGTCTTTGAGATAGTCCGGGCGTCTGCGCTCACGTCCAGAGCGCCGGGGGGTTGTAAGGCGGGGCGTGTTGCTTGTGTCGGCAGGTTGCGGTGTGGGTAGTTGTTCTGCTGGCGGGGCCTGTCTGCTCGGGGGTTGTTCAGGTGTGGATGGTGCGACTGCTTCGTCCGCGGGCAGGAGCGGCATCTCCGCAGTCTCCGGATCAGGGTCTGGCGCTGCTTCTGGAGTCGTGTCGATGTCACGGTCTGTTGGTGCAGGGAGTTCGGGGGCCTGGGTATCATCGTGGTTCTGGGTACGGCGTCGAATCTGGTCAATGTGCCGTTTCCAGACTACGCCATCTTCCGTAAGGACCTCATAGGAATAAGGCCCTGTGACTCGGACGATCCTCGCGGGGAGCCATGTTGGACCCCGCGCGAAGTTCTTTGCATATACGGGGTCTTCGGGAGCAAATCCTCGGGCAGCTGGCCGGTCCTCCATTGTCGGGTTCCCCTCGATTGCTCGGTCGGGATGTAGGCGGTCCAAGACGGTTCCCAGTCGTCTTCCCATCAGAAGTTCGGCTGGCCGGCGCCCGGTCCCTGAGTGGGGTGTGTTCCGTTGGCAGAACAGGAACTTGTACAGCTGCTCTTCCCAGTCGCCATGCTCCATCTTCTTTAACGCGTCCTTCGTTGTCCTCACCATGCGCTCGGCCTGGCCATTGGTTGCGGGGTGGAACGGAGCGGAGCGGATGTGGCGCAGACCGCAGGCTTCCACAAACCGTTGAAACTCGCCGGAGGTGAAGGCGGTCCCGTTGTCGGTCACGAGAGTTTCTGGCATTCCGTGTGTCGCGAAGATCGGCCAGAGACTTCTTAAGGCAGCGTTGGTGGAGGTCGAAGCTACCGGCACTACCTCAAGCCACTTGCTGTAGCTGTCAACAACGATAAGAAACAACCGGCCCTGGACCGGTCCCGCGAAGTCTAGGTGCAGGCGGGACCAGGGCTTGTTAGTAGATTCCCAGGATCGGACAGGAGCATGTGGCGGATCTGGCCGTGACTCCTGGCATTTGGTACACTTCTGGACCCGCCCCTCAATGTCTTTGTCCAGGCCTGGCCACCATACGTAACTCCGGGCCAGAGCTTTCATGCGCACAATTCCCGGGTGAGCCTCGTGGAGGGCCTCTAGCACTCGGGGCCGCAGGGGCCCGGGGATCACCACTCGAGATCCCCATAGCAGGCATCCCTTGTGGGCCGATAGTTCGTGCCTGCGTGCCGTGAAAGCGGCAAAATCTGGTCCCGGTTTTTCCGGCCACCCCCTTCCCACCCAGTCCGAGACACGGGAAAGGATGCGGTCCTGCCGCGTGCGACGGGCCACATCTGATACCTGTACGGGGCGCTCCGGTAGATCCTCTAGGAGCGCGACGTGGAAAGCGGGAGCCGGATCAGGGTCGCAGGACGGAAGGGGAAGACGGCTGAGGGCGTCTGCATGACCCATCGCCTTCCCCGGGCGATGTACCAATTCGTAGGAGTAGCCTGACAAAAAAATTGACCACCGCAGGACCCGCGGGGACAGCATGTGAGGGGTCTGCCTGTGGGGGGCAAGGAGACCCAGCAGCGGCTTGTGATCTGTGGCCACGGTGAACGACCGTCCGTAGAGATAGTCGTGAAATTTCCTGACGCCAGCTACGATTGCTAGGGCCTCCTTGTCGATCTGGGCGTAGTTCCGTTCTGCCGACGACAGGGTCCTGGAGTAGTAGGCAACCGGTACCTCCTTTCCGTTGGGTAGCCGGTGTCCCAAGACCGCCCCAACGCCGTAGGGGGATGCGTCGCAGGCCAGGATGACAGGGAGCCTCTCATCGAAATGCGCTAAGACCGCATTTGAAATTAATAAGTCTTTGACGGCCCGGAAGGCTGCATCATGCTTGGGACCCCAGGCCCAAGCTGCTCCCTTGTCCAGGAGACGATGCAGGGGTTCAGCGACCGCCGCCTTGTGCGGAAGGAAGGCGTGGTAGAAGTTCACAAGTCCCAAGAATGCCTGGAGTTCCGCCTTTGAGGACGGGCGGGGTGCACCTGTAATTGCCACTACCTTCTCCTTTGTAGGGTGAATGCCGTCTGCAGTGACTTGGAACCCCAAGAAGGTCACCGAGGAGACTCCCAGGGTGCACTTGTCTTTTCGAACCTTGAGACCCGCGTCCTGGAACCTTTGCAGCACCATCCGGAGGCGAGCTGCGAACGTGTCGGCGTCCGGGGCGGCGATGAGGACGTCGTCGAAGAACGGCTTCACTCCTGGAACATCTTTTAGGAGAGAATCCATTAGATTTTGAAAGATTCCGGGTGCTACGCTGACCCTAAATTGGAGGCGTTTTACCTTGAACGCTCCCTTGTGAGTCACAATCGTTTGTGCCTCGGCCGTTGCTTCGTCTACGGGAAGCTGCTGATAGGCTTGGGCCAAGTCTAATTTTCCAAATATTTTGGCACCCGCGAGGGAGGCCAGAACATGGCTGACCACCGGTACCGGGTACGCGTGGTCCTGTAATGCCTTATTAATTGTACATTTGTAATCCGCGCAGATGCGGACTTCCCCGTTAGCTTTGAGGGGGGTCACAATGGGAGTCTCCCACTTGGCGTGGGAGACCGGCTCGAGCACCCCTTGTGCCACGAGCTTTTCCAACTCCGCCTCCACTTTGGGCTGGAAGGCGAGTGGTGGCCGGCGGACGGCCACGCGGATGGGCCGGACTGCCGGGTCCAGGTCGAAGGAAACCGGGGGTCCTTTGTAGCAGCCCAATGAGCCATCGAAAACGGCGGGAAATTCCTCGCAGATGGATGAGAAGTCAGCAGAGCCCATGCGGTGTATTCCGGTCCACTGCACTCCGAGTGGCTTGAACCAGGCGCGACCTAGGAGACTGGTTAGATTGCGCTCCACCACGAGAAGGTCCAGCAGGCCATTAAAGGCATGGTACTGGACCCGGACCCTGGCTAGCCCCTTAATAGCCACTGGGTTTTTCTGGAAGTCCCGGAGGACCAACCCAGCCGGCAGCCGCAGCCAGCGTGCCCCCTTCGAGCAGAGGCGGCGGAACGTAGCTGCGGACACAATTGAATATGCTGACCCTGAGTCCAGTTCCATGGAGCAAGGAACTCCCTCTATTCGGAGAGACACGGAAATTGCGCCCGGGATGGGCTGAGGCAAGTTCATTACCGTGGCCGTGGGAACGACACTACCCACTTCTTCGAAGTTCGCTGCTGGGGCACGATGGCTGTTCCTCAGGCGGCAGGCCCGGGCGAGATGTCCTGCTTTCCCGCAGGCGCGGCAGATGGCATCACGGAAGCGGCATGTCCGTCTGTCGTGGGGGTCCCCACAGCTGGCGCACGTTGGGGCCTGCCTGTTGAGGGAAGCAGGAGAGGGAACAGAGACAGATGCTGGGCGCCGGCCCTTGGGCCTGGGGACGCCGGGCTCACCCTTCTTCGAGCGTGGTTGCATCCGGTGGACGTCCTCTTCTTCGCTTGAGTCAGGTTCGGGAGGAGCCGCCTGGTGGACTTTGGTGGCTGCCTTGTCCTTTTGCATTGTCTCGAAGGCTGCCGCAGTTTCGAGCATCTTCTCCAAGGTTGGCTCCGGCATTGCAATGAGGCGCCGGCGGAGCTTGGCTTCCCGGACCCCTCCCATGAAGGCGGTCTCCACATGGTCATCCATGTGGCGGAATTCGCAGCCCACGGCTAGTCGACGGAGTTCAGCCAGGAAAGTGGCGGCTGACTCCCCCGGCTGCTGCTGGCGCTGTATGAACTCCCAGCGCCTGGCCAGTTTTGATGGCTTCGGGGCGAAGTAATCGCCGAGGGTCTTGGTGAGCACGTCGTAAGACACCTCGGTGGGGTCTTGCGGGGCTAGTAGGTTCTGGGCCACCCGCATGACCTCCACCCCTCCGGAACTCAAGAGCCAGGCACTCTTCAGGTCCGCATCTGTGATTCCGCGGACCTTAAAGGCACAACCCAGCATCTTGAGCCAGGACTCCCACGTCTCGGGGCGAGACGTACCGAAAGGGGTAATTGGTCCCGGAGCGTTTGCCATATTTACCAGAGCAGGAGCGGCGGCGGCTGTTTGAGCGATGTCCTCGTGTCTTGCGGCGGTGCCGGGGAGCGCTGAGGCTTGGCGCTGGCTAGTGCCGGAGGATTGGGCTCAGAGCGGCTTGCGGCGAGGCGTTGGAGTGCTGGAGCTCGGAGATGCCTGCGGCCGGCAGGACGGAGCTCGCTGTGCTGCTGTGGTCTGCTGGAGAGTCGCTCATCGGGATCCCATCCTCGTCGCCACTGATAAGTATTGGAGTCGGGAGTCCATGGAATAGTGAAACAGCTAGATCTTTATTGCTGGTCCGGATGAAGCATACAACCCAGGGCTCCAAGCCCTCCTTTTATGCTGGTCAGGGACAATCCCCTGACCTCACCCAACTGGCCTGATAGGCTATTAGAAGTCTATTTACATTTCATAGGTTCCCTGGGAGAAACCTAGGTACAGGATTGGTGGCCGGTTTGAATCCACCTGGCCTTTGTTCTACCTGGCTGAAGCTCAGGTAGTTTCCTGGCCATGTGCTCTGGCCATGCTCTGGCCATGTGCTCTGGCCATGCGGTCGCAATGAAGAGAGCACATGGCGACCGCATGGTCAATACATAACACTGTATGAGCTTCCTGGAAAATAGTTGACTGGCAGTATAAATGAAAGACAGTTTTGCTGCTGACTTTCATAGAAAGGAGAAACCAAACCAAAAAAAATCATTTTTGCCATAATACTATTAATTACAATTCTTTTTTAAAAGAGGGTTTTATATTTCTAGCTTCACCTAGTGCACTGTTATTCAGACTTATTGCCACATTTTTTGTCCTGTCTCTAAAATTACCTGTGTTTTTGGAAATAATTAACCATAATTGATACTAGTTCTAAAACTTATTTTTATACCTGACACCTCCAGGGATATCAGCTGGACTTTCAACAATTGCCTGAGTGATATATACACATAAAGATGTAGCCGGAAGGTTATAGCAAAGATTTATTGTACCACATTTAAGAGATATTTTAGTCTTCAACAGCAATAAAGGTATGGCTGAAAGCACTTCAAAATAAATATAAATACAGAGCATGAGAGAGCTTGTCAGGCAATAAAGCATGTAAGGTTTAGGGAAAACATTTCAGTATGTTAGAATTGTTACAGAAAACACAGCCGAGACTTACTTCAAAGGGTTGGGCTGCAGCATGGGCTTAGGAGGGGTCTGGAGGAGGTTTTCCTGCCCTTAGCCCAATGGCTGGCAAAGGCAGGAACCTCAGGCCACCGCACTGGCCAGCCCCAGTCATCTAGGGGCCAGCCCAGTGAAGCGCAGGGAGTTTGGGCGGGTTTACGCAGGGGTGACATAGAGCCCACCCAGCTCTATTTAAACCATGCTGCCTGGCGGCTCCGACAGCATGGTTTTTCTTGGATCACATCTTCAGCTTGTTGTCTGTGCTCAGATCCCTGTAGTTCGGCTCATCAGAATCTAACTGAAGTAGTCAATCGGCTCTGCTCCTCAGCAATTGGCTAAGGCACCCAATTGCCTTTCCCTTGGGGTCTTTTCTTAGCAGACTGAAGCTGCTCCTAGGGCCGGTGCTAACATTAGGCCAAGTTAGGCGACCACCTAGGGCGCAGACCTCAGAGGAGTGCAGAAACAGACAATCAGTGCCCCTCTAACCGGCCACAGGCTCTCACACTCACTCACTTACCAGCCCCGGCTCTCCCATTCTTTTCCTCCTCCAGAAAGTCACGGCAACTGCAGCAGCAGCAGCTCTTCCCTTCAGCTTTGCCTCGCACCCTGCCTGCCCAAGCCTGCACAATTTTTTTAAAAATTAGCAGGGTCAAGTTTTGTGCTTTTAATTTTCCCTAGAATTAATCTGTTTTTGATCATTGGTAAGCAGTGGGGGGGGGGGGGGGCGCAAGTAGTTAGCCTTGCCTAGGGCGCCAAAAAGCCTGGCACCGGCCCAACTGCTCCCCTGATTTTTTATCTCCCTCTCCTGCAATTTCCAGAGCCCCTGCTACTTAAAAGGTCCCCAGCTCTGGCAATGCCTCTGCTCCAACTCCAGTAGTTGATAATTCAGCCGACCTGCTGAGGATTGTGCAGACAACTCGAGCACCTTTCAGAGCCCTCTGATCAAATGTAAGGGCACTCTGCATCAACAGTGCAGTCGGCACCTGAGTGCAAGAGCAGAGCCAAGAGGCCACTTTCCCCTGCAGAGTCCATCTTCAGTGATTCCAGCAAGGATGAAGTCCAGAGACCTCCCCCATACAAGAAAAACTGCACTAGGCAGTGCAAGTCTTGAGCAGCTAGGGAGCGAGAGACTGCTGGCAGCATCTCGGGGTCCAGTGAGTCTTCCTCTGACAAGGATTCCATGCATGCGTCAGAGGATTAATGGGAAAGGGGGCCCACATCCACAGTTTGCCACATTTGGCTTGGAGGCACAGAAGGGGAAAAGCAGGTCTTGGCACTATATGGGGACCTGAACTGCCTGATGCTAGCAGGGCTCCACCAGACCCCCCTGGCATTCGTTTGCCTAGGAAAATACAGGAGCATATTTTAGATGGGTATTATGTGGACATCTTTTTGTTACTAAAGCCAGACAGGGACAAGGGCTTGTGAGGCCCTCGTTTCGACAAAAACAATTTCAAAGTGACCATGGAACGTAATGTCTTAAACTGGATGTCTGGCTATGTGGTCTTTATGGGGGTTGTGCTTTCAGCATATTCAGAGCGTGGCTGACATGTTTTAAAAGGCCCACACCATGGCCAACAAAACTGCAGCTATAGAATATGACGAGGTTTTTTGCAAGAGGGCTTCCTAAAGTGAGGTGGTGAAGTGGGATGTCATTAATGATATGATCTGGCTGGTGAAAGCTGGTCCACATATGAGACACAAGTCTGATCTTGCAAGGTCTAGGCCAAGCATCAGGCACGAAACTTACCACAGAGCCTGTTCAGTGTATAACCAAGGAAAATGTAGCTGCATAAAATGCAAAATTCACCATAATTGTGACGCCTGCTTCGGCCCACATTCTAGGCTGTCCTGCCCTTGCAATGGTTCCCAGCCCTTTCCAGGATCCTGGTCCTCTTCTAATTCCAGCAGGAAAAAGGAGACAGGAATGGGTAATTCCAAAGCTGTCAACAGTTCTAAATAACACTCCTAGCCCAGATAGGTTCTGCTTTTCTTTGGCACACCCCAATTCGCCTCCAGGCTCTAGAGACTTTGCTTGCATCTTAGAAAAAATGGCAGCCTTCTCATGGGAAGGCTTCACTTCAGGCTTTTCAATCCCTTTTTATGGTCCACATTTACCCACAGAATGTGGGAACCTCAAATCGGCCAGGGATTTTCCAGAGGTAGTCACAAAAAAAGATTGTAAAGGAATGTGCTGAGGGTAGGATCACAGGCTCCTTTACATCACCTCCTCTCAATAACCTCAGGATTTCCCCACTGCGGGTGGTCCCTAAGAAGCCCCCCGGGGAGTTCCGCCTCATATATCACCTTTTCTACCCTAAGGGTTCATCTGTCAATGAAATCATATCGCTTATTTATTTCCATGATCATAGCCACAAAGACTAAGACACACTAGCAATACCCCAAAGGTCAAAGCTGGTTTGCTGAAATTGTACTTCTGTTTTAAAGTGCAACCAACTATGAACAAGTGCCTGAGGGCCTATCTACATGTTACATACAGTTGCATGTCTCTTTGTGATGGTATAGTGGTTAGAGTGTTGGACAGGACATGGGAAGCCCAAATCCCACCTTGGCCAAGAAGATCTCTCTCTCTGAGCCTAACCTACCTCATAGTGATAGATTCAGGTGGGTAGCTGTGTTGGTCAGAAGGAGCAGAACAAAGTTTGAGTCAAGTGGGACCTTTGAGACCAGCAAAGTTTTATTCAAAGTATAAGCTTTTGTGTGCAAAACACACTTCTTCAGACAAAACTGTTTTGTTTGAAGAAGTATGTTTTGCACACAAAAGCTTACACTTTGAATAAAACTCAATGTTGGTCTCAAAGGTGCCACTTGATTCAAATTTTGACAGAACAAAGTTTGTTTTGTCAGAATGGTTAGTTAATTAACTATTTTGTCTTCTTTCCTTTTTGTATACCTGAGCTAAGGCTGTTGTTGTTAGGCCAATAAAGGTTTGTGGTTTGTTGGTTTGATTCTAACTTTGTTCTGCTACCTCCTGTTGTTATTGTGATGACAAAAGGGAATGGGGAACTATAATGTGCACTGTCCCTAGCTCTTTGGATGAAGGGTGAGATAACAATTATTAGATCAACTTAAAGGAAGCTTGGAGACTGTAGTTGAGAGCAGGAAAACCGTGGGGTGAACGGGTCAGGACACAATTGTTGAATCTTCCCCTTCTTGCCATTCGTGTGCTCAAAACCACACATACCACACACCTAGAAAGGAGACAGAGTTTCTTATTGTGTGAAATGGTATGTGTATGAAATTACAGTTGGTAAGGATCCCCAATTTCCTCCCCTTTTTCTCTTGTAGCATTAGGGGAAGGGCTGTGATGGATTGGCAGAGCATCTGCTTTGCAGGCAGAAGGCCCACGGTTCAGTCCCTGGAATCTCCAGCTAAAGCATTTCATGAAGCAAGAACTGGGAAAGAGTCAACCATGCCAGCGATCCATTGCCAGTCATAGTAGGCAATGCTAAAAGAGATGGACAATTGATTTGACATGGCTAACAAGCCAATTAGACTCTTGCCGTCCACTGGCACGGGCATTTTATATTTCTGTTAAAGATCTGCCGATTAATTAATGTTTACATTGCTCCTTTTGTTGATAACAGTAGGGCTCATTTCATAGCAGGAGCTCCTCTGCATATTAGGCCACACACCCCTGATGTAGCCAATCCTCCAAGAGTTTACAGTAGCCCCTGTAAGGAGAGCTCTGTAAGCTCTTGGAGGATTGGCTACATTAGGGGTGTGTGGCCTGATATGCAGAGTGTGTGTGCAAGATTGGGGTTTAATAATGATCAGTTAGGCAACTTGTTGAGTTGGGGAGATGAGGACCACACACCCCTTCATTTCTTAGTTTCCAGGCAATCTAAAGACCCAGTTATAAACCAGACAGGACATCATCTGGCGGACTTTTGTGTGGAATTCAATCTATACATAATGAATGGGTCCCCTAAATATGATCCACATGGCCAATACACTTACATCTCTCCTCGTGGTTGTAGTGTAGTTGACTATGTGATTACTTCAGCATTGTTGAGAAATCATATCACTAAGTTTACAATTGGCAATCAAACAAAAAGTGCATTCTCCTATGCTATTGACTTTTAGGACAAGCTGTGTCTCAGATAGGTCTCCTCTGTTCATAGATACTGATTACCTTGTATATAAGTGAATAAAATGGACCTTAACCCTTTCGACACAGATTCAACAATGGATGCATAGTGATATTGGGATGCAACTAAATCAAAAGCTATCCTGTACTAAATCACTAACAGAGGCTCTCTTAGTTTATAATTCTATTGTTGATAAACTCAGTGATTTTGCCCAACCATTTGGCTGTAAACACGTGAAATGCCCAACTAATTCCTGGTTTGATGCTGAATGTCAGCTAAAAATAGATTACGCCATTTTTTCGCAACAGCATCCTAAGAGAATATGGGCTTAAAGTGCTTTATACCAGGACGTAACACTTCGTAGACAGCTTAGTGTCATAGTTTTGACTTTTCCCTGTATGCAGACATTTTCTGACTATGTCCTACAAAATGTGCACTAATTCCCTAAAGACACGCCACAAAAAAAATCTCACTTTTACAACCATGAATTCAATCTTTTGTAATAGAGTTTTCCATGCCAAGAATAATGGAAGCCTATCAACTCAGCAGCAGCTTCCAGCCAATTTTAATGGTAGCTGGCAAGTTCTCTATAGTATGATCTGCGCCGGGGACCTGTTTGAAAACTTTCCCACTACTGCTGCTGACACTGGTTCTCCCAGATTCGGGTTTGCATTATAAAAAGCTTAATGTAGATGGGGTGCCAGCTGCCACTGGCATTATTTTTAGCATTGTGCCATCCAGCTTTGCAGGAAATAAGTCTAAGTGGCATTGTACTTTGTCGAATGTTGGCAGGCAACCATCTGCCTCTTCTGATAGTATTGGGCAAAGGGTCAAGGATCAATGGTGGTGATGCTTTCGCAAGAGGAATCATCACTCACAACTAGAAAAGTTGACATTCACGGTCACTCTGAGTTCTTTGAAACTGGGAATGGTATGATACAAATAGAATAACTAAAAACAATAATTAAATAAGGAACAATCTGCCAATGTGCTCAGTGAATCTTTGGCATCTTTATTTATACCTGCCTTTCTTCCCAGTGGGGATCTAAGCTGCTCACAACATTGTCCTCCCCTCCATTTTATCCTCACAACAACCCTGTGAGGCTGAGAGAGTGGGGATCCAAACCAGGGTTTCCCAGTTCTTAATCTAATACTCTAACTACTACACTGCACACACAGCTTCTGTAATGATCACAAGTAATATAAGATAAATAAGAGCTAAGATGATAAAATACTGACGTAATAAGGTGATTATAATAGTAAGGTGATATAGTACTTCAGTGGAAGTTCATCATCTGTTTCATCCTATCTTCCGAAAGGAGATGGCAAGCCACTAAAGACAGGGCCTTTTCAGTGGTGGCACGTTGCCTGTGGAATGACTTTCCTTGCCCCATATTCCTGGCCACCACACTCAATGATATTTTAGGGGGCTAGGTTTATTGGATCAGCCCTTTGCTTAATGTTTTGCTGAAGTATCTGGCTAAATTTCTTAATACTGCTGTCTTAACTTAGCTTTCACTGTTTCTGCTGGTTTTATTGTTATCGGATGCTGTCTGCTGATCACTGCTGTTTCATTTTGATTGCTGTATTTATTGTTGCATCGTTTTTATGGCTACTAGATTAGTCTTTTTATTTGTTACTGCTCTTACGGACTTTTAAAAAGAACTGTGTTTTAAGCTATATTTTGTAAACTACTTTGGAATCCTTGTAATTGAGAAGTGTGACATATTTCAGTAAACAAATAATTGTGAATGAAGCTAACTTTTTCACCAGGCAGCCCACTGCTCCAGTGTGGCTTGACAAAGACATCATGGTTTCATATTTTTGAAATCTCGTAGCAGAATTGCACATTTACAGGAATCGTCCCCCTTCCTCTTTTCCAGAACTGTAGCAACTGACCACTAATGGCTAATTCATGGGCTAGGCAGTAAGGCAAGTTAGAAATTAAGGGGCACAGTACATTAAAACTACAAAAAAGAACAGTTCTTGTCCATCATGCCATGAGCACATAAACTAGTTAGTCTCCAGAGAAACAGTGACATCAGGGTCATTTTTCTTACCTGCTAAATTTTGTTTCTCCAAGACTTCTGTGCCTGCCCAGATAAATGGGTTTGATCCTCCCTTCCAGCAAGTGAAGATTGGAATCAAACAGAGCTGTGATGCTGTCACTCCCACTGCATAAGAATGCTGGCTGGCTAACAAGCCTCAATTACATGCATGGCTGGAAACAAATCATAGAAAGGGAGCGATTCAATCTGGAAATCATGATTCTTCAGAGTAAAAGTTCATGTGAGTGTTCTGGAGTAAAGTTGCCAGATGCCGTAGATCCTGAAATGCCAGATGCTGTAGAGCCACAGGGTTGGAATTTGTCCCTACTCCAGGCTTGGCTGGGGTGGGATTGTGGCTCAGTGGTAAAGGATCTGCTTTGCATGCAGAAGGTTTTAAGAAGAAGAAGAGAAGAAGAATATATTGGATTTATACCCTGCCCTTCACTTGGGAATCTCAGCGTGGCTTACAAACTCCTTTCCCTTTCCCTCCCCACAACAGACACCTTGTGAGGTAGGCAGGGCTGAGATAGCTCTTTCCAGAAATGTCCTTGAGAGAACAGCCCTGACAGAACTATGGCTTGCCCAAGGTCATCCAGCAGCTGCAAGTGTAGGAGTGGGGAATCAAACCCGGTTCTCCCAGATTACAGTCCGCGCACTTAGCCACTATACCAAACTAGCTCTCCCTAGAATCTTCAGTTAAACAACCTACTAGTGGTGGAGGAAACTGCCATCCAGTTGCACCCAACTTATGGTGACCCCGTAGGGTTTTCAAGGCAAGAGATGAACAGAGGTGGTTTGTCATTCTCTGCCTCTGCATAGCAGATCTGGATTTCCTGGTTGGTCTCCCATCCAAATACTAACTAAGGTCAAACTTGCTTAGCTTCCAAGGTTTGATGAGATCAGCCTACCATGGACCATCCAGGTCTAGTAGTAAGAGATGTGAAACACCTTTAACTGAGACCTTGGTGAGCCTCTGCCAGTCAGAGGAAACCATGCTGACTTTGATCGACCATGGGTCTGTTTCAGTATACAGCATCTTCACATGTTCATTTCTGAGCGAATCATTGGCTAGTTCATCACTGGTCAAAAAATTCCCAACGTTTTTTTTTTTTTGAAGAAGTTAAAATCAGGTCACCTCCATAAGGGTAACCATAAAAGGAACATGAGGGAAGGAAGGCTTGCTTCTTGGCCTCAGGCTCTGGATGCAGTCGCAATGGCAGCAACACTATTCTCTGCTTCCCATATTTGGCTTATTTAGTCAGCAACAGAGCCACGGAAGCAGATGTTTCAAGATCTGTTGGTGGATCATTCCATGATTAAAATGTTGCAGCCAAAGAATGGAAAAAACCAAGAGGGCAGAAATACTTGGAATATACTGAGCCAGACTCTTAGTCAATACAGCCCAGAATGAAGTGGTAGCAGCACTCTAAGCTCTCAGGAAGAGCGGTCTCTCCTAACCTATGGAATATACTTTTAGCTGAAGATGTTGGTTTCAGGAGAGTAGCCATGTTGGTCTGCCAAAGAAGACCTAGATTTGAGTCCAGTAGCACCATTATGGCCAACAAGATCTTTAGGGTATAAGCTTTCAAGAGTCAAAGCTTAGAATCATAGCATCATAGAATCACAGTATTGGAAGGGACCACCAGGGTCATCTAGTCCAAACAGGGGACTAGATGCACCATGTAGGAAATTCACAACTGCTTCCCCCCACACCCCCAGTGACCCCTGCTCCATGCCCAGAAGATGGCAAACAAACAAACAAAAACCTCCAGGATCTCTGACCAAACTGACCCAGAGAAAATTGCTTCCTGACCCCAAAGTGGCGATCAGCATTTCCCTGGGCGGGTAAGAAAGGGCCATGAGAACTAAGCACTGATGCAACCCTTCTTGCCCTCCCTCTCATGATCTTCCTAAGTTCACAGAATCAGCATTGCTATCAGATGGCCATCTCGCCTCTGCTTAAAAACCTCCAAAGAAGGAGAGCCCACCACTTCCTGAGGAAGCCTGTTGCACTGAGGAACTGCTCTAACTGTCAGGAAGTCCCTCCTACTGTTTAGCTGAAAACTCTTTTGATTTACTTTCACCCCATTGGTTCCGATCCGACCTTCTGGGGCAACAGAAAACAACTCTGCTTGATTACAGTTCTGCATTGAACCTTTTGCATCCTGACTCTCTTCTTTGCAACACTCCTCCCACCTTCTGACTGGGATAGAAGGGCTCCGGGATCTCCATTCATATTGTATCTGACAAAGGGAGCCTTGATTCTTGAAAGCTTATGTCCTGGAAATCTTGTTGCTCTTCAAGATGCTACTGGACTTGAATCTAGCTCTTCTGTTGAAGGTGCCAGTGACCAGGCCTTTTCCATGCAGCCATGAAGTCTTCAAATGAGCCATGGGCCTTCCTTGCTCCCTGGAGGAGTTTACTGTTATATTTGCTCCAAATATGTCAACTCCTCAGATCCTAAAGCTCATGCCAGGCAGTAACTTTTTGGGGGTTTAATTTGCCCTTACAGCGTCCCATTGTTACTTCTTGTGATGTACACATTCAACAAAATCAGCATTTTTGAGATCTGGATACCAGGGAGCCAAAAAATACTGGTATTCCTAGTTGTCTGGGTTCCAAATACTGGTTTGGTATTTGGATTCCAACCCCCCTCCCCCAAGATTCCAATATTATTTAGCTCAATTATTCCCTGTGGGGATCTTTTCTGAGGGCTGGAGGAACTGTTTTTTGAGCAAATGGTATCAAAATTGCAGTGGAACTGCTGGTGTCTGTCCTTTAAATAACCCCCAAGTTCAAGTGAATTGGACCAAGAGGTACACTTCTATGAGCCCCTAAACAAGGTGCCCACAGCCATCCTCCATTGTTTCGGAGCGGGGGAATTCCATGCTTTCTTCAGGGCAAAGAATAGCCAAAGACAGAAGAGCAAGCAAAGCAATTCCTGTCCAAAAGCCTCTCAAAGCAGACAGAACCAACAAGCCCAAAGAACCAGTGCAGAAACAAGGAATCCCCAAAGAAGCACAGAGTAATGTGGCAAGCCTAAACACAAGTGTACAACCTGAGAATCCAAGCCAATGTCAAACCAAGAATCTAGGGCAATGTCAAACCTCAGAATCCACTTCAAACCTGACACAAACCAACTTGAGCAAAGAACACAATGTTGCAAGACCAACAAAAGCAATTTTAAAGGACACAATAAAAGCCAAAGCAACATGGCAAGCCATTAACAAGCCCTGGGAAGACACAGTAAAATTAAAGAAAAATAACCAGTCCTGCGAGCCTTACACTGGCTTCTGATATCCCTGGTTATTCCTGAATATTTCTGGGAATTTTGGGACCCATTTCCCAGTATCCCATAAAATCCTAAACACCATCTGGACACCCAAATGCATCCAGAATATACCAATAAGGTATTTTTGGGACTGGATATATCTGAATGCAGATCCCTAGTTATTTCCACTTTCCATTGTGCAGGTGAGCTTAATAAACCAAAAGTGGCTAGCAATGGTGTCCATGGATGAAGCAGTGAAGCCCTCAGCATTTTAAGTCCAATGCATATTCTGCACATGCTAGCTCTGATTTATTTTTAAAATCTGGCAGTTCCTGGCAGAATTTTTTGTATGTCAACATTAGCTGTATGTTTTTCAGAATTTTTTTTCAAAGGAATCAAGAGACAGAAGGCTATCATCTTCACAAGGCCAACAAAAGTAGCAGATTGCCTCATTTACTTGCTTTTTAAAGCTGATAATATATTAATGGATGATTGACAGTGGGTTGGATCCTAAGCATTGCATCACAAGTAGGGAAGGGCATAAACTGGCTCATGAATTAAAATTTATCACAAATTTTGGCTTGTTTGTGGCTCACGAAGTGATGTTTGCAAACTGAAGAACTGCCACGAACTTCCACAAATTTTGATGCAGTTCATAGCGGATCATGAAGAGCAGAAAGCAGAGGTTTAAATGGCTCAGAGCCATTTAACCACTGCTTTCTGCTCCTCACAAAAAATGGTGAGGAGCAGAAAGCAGGGAGTGAAATGGCTCCAAGCAATTTAAACTTCTGCTTTCTGATCCCTACCACTTTTCACAGGGAGCAGAAAGCAGGGGTTTATACTTTAAATGGCTCACAAACTGATACAAACCGGCTTATCAGTTTGTGGTTGGGTTCATGGTTCACATTTTTGCGGTTTGTGCCCAACCCTAATCACAAGCAGCACATGTGAAGTAAAATTCCCCTACTGCAGGCTGTGGTGTTCCCTGAAACCCTGCTCGGAGAGGGTTAATGAACTGTTGAAAACAGCATGAGGGACATGTATATGGGGAAGGGAGGTCCAGCAGAAATGCAGTACAGACATGTCCCTTAGGATCCAGTCCCTGGTTTCCAGGAAAGTGGTCTCAGGATTCAGTTAGGATTGTCCGCTCTGGATTGGGAAAATTCTGAAGATCTAGGAATCAAACCTGAGGATGGTTAATTTGAGGAGGGAAAGGACCTCAGCAGGATATAATGCCATTATCAAGGACCGCCCCAGTCAGTCATGGTGTCCACCCTCCAAATCAGTCATTTTCTCCCAGGGAACTGATTTTCTCCAGGGGTACTGAATTTAAGTTTCTAGCTGTCACATATGAAGCCCTTTATGGCCTAGATCCCTCGTATCTGTGGGACCATCTCTCCTTCTATTCTCTGTCACAACATCTCCTCCCCAAATCTCCAGGAATTTCCCAAGACAAAGATGGCAACTCTGCAAGCACCTTACTTTCAGTAATTCAATGAAACCTTGCAGGAAGAAGGAGCTGCTGGACTCCTTCTGTCAAGATAGTGAATTGCAGCTACCAACTATGCAGGGGACACAAGAGACTGATAGGAGTCCAGCTGTTCTTGCCAAGCTGCTCTCTCTGGCCTAATTTCTCAGCCCAAGAAGCTCATCTCTCAAGTACAGGCTGAACAGATCTGGGATTGCTGAGCTCCACTTGAGCGTCTCCAAAACACCAGCCTTCATCAGCTTATATTGCATATCCTTACAACAACTGTATCAGGTGGCGATACATACTCTAAGATCACCCTTTCAAGGACAAATAACAATGCATTCTGTGCACTGAAAAGTGCTACAGAAATCAATCATCATCATCATGTAGAGCAGTGTTGAGCAACGTAAGGGCCGTGCGTATTCATTAGCCATATGGCAAACCAGTGTCAAACTTTCTGACCAGATGGTGAATGAACATGAGAAAAATGTGAACAAATATTGAGATGCGGCATTTGTACCTTTTCACTCACCATGCGACACCTCGGCACCTAAACAGTTGGTTCTAGCCACATGGAAGTGACCTGTACAACACCATATAGGTGTGTTAAGGCTGGACTCTTGCATTTTAACCACTGGAAATAACCAGGCTAGTGCAAAGCCTCAAAACAAAAGAGACCTGGCTGTTTGTAGAGGGATGTTCTGACATACGCTATTCAGTGTTGCAGGTGACACCAAATTATTCGGGATGGTTAAACCCTAAGCAGACTGTGGAGATTTTTTTAAAAAGGCTCTTTCCAAACTGGATGACTGGAAGACAGAATGACAGATATGATTCAGTGAAAGTGCAAAGTGATACGCACAGGAGCAAAAAGTCCCTGACTTCAAATATATGCTGACAGGATCTGAACTGGCTCTGACTTTCCAGCAAAAAGGTTCTTAGTGTCACATAGCAGAAAGCTCAATGAAAAGTCATCTAGAATTTTTTTTTAAAAAAAAGGAAAGTTCAGTGTTTAGGAAACAGGAATTAGTAGGAAAGGGATTAACAACAAAAGATGAAGAAAAAAAGTAGAATGGAAGGTTATTATACCTCGCTTTTCGCAATCACTCCCAATCACTTTATCTTCCTCTCCCCACCCTGTGGGGCAGGTGGGAATGAGAGTGTTCTGACAGAACTGTGACTGGCCCAAGGTCACCCAGCTGGCTTCATGTAGAGGAGGAGTGGGGCATGAAATCCCATTCTCCAGATTAAAGTTTGCCAGTCTTAACTACTACACCACGCTGGCCCATCATGCTGTGCAATGCCCTTATAAAAGTTTGCCATGTAACAGTTTTGTAACATTATGTTATGCTTTGGCCATCTCAACTCAAAACAGGTGTCATAGAAGGGGAGAAGATACAGAAATGGGTGACTAAGGCAGACAAGGAGGTGATCATATCAGAGCATATTCCATAGGAAGAGACTTAGGTGGTTGGTTGTTGTTTTTACTGTAGAAAAAGGTGGCTAAGAAGAGGAATATAAAATCATAAGCAGTGAGTATAAAAATGAATCTCATGGGGTGTCCTTAGTTCAACCCACTTGAGGTCAGGAAACTCCTTACACCAAATCGGGTCATTTTTCTATCAAGATCAGTGTTCTCTACTCTGCCTGGCAGCCTTACCTCACTCAGTGCTTTCTGCTTCCATCCCTGCCCAAGGCAGCTCACCTCTAGTATTAGAGCTCGAAGAACAATGCCAAAAGCCGCAGCAAGACAAAATGGAGGAGGAAGGGAAAGGCTTTAGCTTTGCTTACCAATGTGTTCTGTTTTTTGTATAAAATGGACTCCTCTGTACATGGGCGTCAACTACGGGGGGGCTCGAGGGCTTGAGCCCCCCCCCGAAATTTCCCGGGGGGGGCTCAGCCACCCCCGGCAAAATAGAGTGCCCTGCCGGCCTGCCCTCCTGCCTCCCTGGGGCGGGGGGGGGGGGAGAGGCGGCGATGGCCGGCTGACTGGCCACCCTCATGCGCTCCATTTTGCTGGGGGAGGCTGAGCCCCCCCCGGGAAATTTAGGCACGAGGCGGAGCGGGAGCCCGGGGCCCGCAAGGGTGATGCGCCGGCCCCGGCTGCAGGCAGCAGCAGCCAGCAGCAATCCCTGAGGTGAGCGGGGAGAGGGAGAGAGGGAGGGGGGCGGGGAGCGTGGCGGGCGGGCGGGCACGGCCCGGGGGAGGGAAGCGGCGGCAGCGGCTCCCTGGGGGGGAAGAGCGGCGGGGACATGGTCCCGAGCACAAGAGAGCCCCCGCCCCCCCCCCCCGGAATTTAAAAAGTCTACGCCCCTGCCTCTGTATGTGTGTTTAAAGTGCCATCAAGTTGAAGCCAATTTATGGTGATCCCAGCAAGGGGCTTTCAAGACAAGTGAGATGCAGAGGTAGTTTGCCATTGCCTTCCTTTGCCATCTTCCTTGGAGGTCTCCCATCCAAATACTAACTAGGGCTGACCCTGCGTAGCTTCCAAGATCCAATAAGATCAGGCTGTACCATGCCACCTTTCCTCCTCAAATGGGCTCCTAGCCTCCTGCATATAAATATGTGTGGATTCCATGTCACGACTAGCTTGGCTATAACTGGCTGATTTTTTGTGACAGAGGGCTGGACAAGAGGGATTGACAGGGATCCTTGGTCAAGTTTAGAAAGGCAGTTGTCATGCTGTTTAAGAAGTTCAGCACCTGAGAATCCACAACAGACTACACAGAGTCTGCAGAATTCTAACCTGCTGCCTGCCACATCCAATATGGATTGCTTCTACCTCTGAATTTCAAATCCAAGAAAAGAGGCAAAGCAACTCTTGCTCTTTTCCATGGGTAAGAGCCTTCACATGTTCGAAAGCAAATGGCAGTAGGCCAGCACAGCAAGTTTATTAAAGATTAACGTAAGATAAGAGAGATTGCAGATGCTTTCTTAAATTGTAATCCATGAAGTGATCAAGACAGATCAGCCTTTGTCATTGGCTCATGCAGCAAGCCAGTGCTTGTCCTGGCAACAGCACTCACAGTAATGAACGTTTTTGAATGTGGTCACTCTCCAGTGAAGGTTCCCTTCAGGGTTACTCATCGCTTTTCTCACATTGCACAAGTAACTGCAAAAGCTGGACAATTAGCAATACAAATCTTCCCTCAAGTATGCAGCGCAGATTCTCTTTAGCTGAGCAACAGAACGTCAAACCAGAGAGGCATGGGAACACTTTGACTTTATCGTCTGGTATCCTGGATACAGTTCCTTATTTTATGTACAGAGAATGCCGTGCATGCCCTGTGACAGACAGACAAAATGGATGACAGATGGAACTGTCTACATTTAAACGAGGGATGGAAAAGAAGGGTGATTGGATGTGTTTCCCAGCATGTTTTTGATTGTTTCACTGGGCTAATCATTTTAAGAATAAAATCTTATATGTGTGTGTGAGAGAGAGAGAGACAGACAGAGAGAAAAAGATGCGCCTGAATTTCATATCTTTGCCACACTCTAATATGAACAAGAAACAGGACCCAGTAAGAAGACTATTTTTTTTAACTTTTTAACTTCATTTTTGCTTCATTCTCCCCAATGAGAACCCAATATGGCTTACATCATTCTCCTCTCACCCATTTTATTCTCACCACAACCCTGTGGTGGAGATTAGGTGAAGAGAAAACAACTGGCCCAAAATCACCCAGCAAGCTTCCAGGCAGAGGCAAACCAAGGTCTCCCATATCTTGGTCTGAGACTCTTAACTCCTAAACCATACTGGGTCTACACACAGAGGCAGACCTCACTCGAATACCATCAGGTGGGTTGTATGGGACAGAGTAAATGGGTTCCAGTCTACAATATGGTAGGGGAGGCTGCACCTGACTTTTTGTGAGCACCCGCACCAATAAACTGTCCCTGTGTCCCTTTTTATGCTATACTGAGAATGCTCAGAAGGGTGTATTTATAAATAGGACTGTAGTCTATTGCAATGTTTATCGTATGTGTCACCTTGCTTTTACGGCATTGTCTTGTACTTTTTAATCCACTCATTGATATGATATGTCATGCCTCCTGTTTGCTTTGTTTCCTAATTTCCATAATCACATAATCCTATTGCATTGCTATGA
Organism: Lepidodactylus listeri; assembly: GCA_029233225.1. Taxonomy (NCBI): domain Eukaryota; kingdom Metazoa; phylum Chordata; class Lepidosauria; order Squamata; family Gekkonidae; genus Lepidodactylus; species Lepidodactylus listeri. Next base: position 29,621,296 of record JARCFY010000005.1, read on the forward strand.
TTTTGTCAGACCTCAGAAGCTAAGCAGGGTCGGCTCTGGTTAGTACTTGGATGGGAGACCACCAAGGAAGTCCAGGGTCACAACACAGAGACAGGCAATGGCCAACCACCTCTGAGTGTCTCTTGCCTTGAAAACCATATGAGGTTGCCATAAAGCAGCTGTGACTTGATGGCACCACCACTGCATTGTGACTTGTGCTGCCTAATTGAATTGTTTTCTATATTTTGTAATCCACCTTGAGTTTCAGTGAGAAAGGTGTGCTATAAATTAAGCAAGTAAGCAAATAAATAAATACACAGTCAGCACCATGGAAAAACTAAAACACTATATCTGAGGAGACTAATAATACAGTAGGAACAAAATCGTCAGTTGCCTATGACAGTGGAAGGCTTCACCTTCATGAACAAAGGAAAGTTGTTGTTCAGTAGAGCATATGCTTTGTACACAGAAGGTCTATGATTCACTGCTTGGCATCTCCAGTTATAAGGACCTCAGGAAACAGAAGTTGGGGAAACCATTCTTTGCCTGAGAGCTTTGAGTTGCTGGTCAGAGTAGAAAATATTGAAACAAATGGGCCAATGTCCAGAGTATAAAGTACCTTCAGATATCTATAAGGAAAGGTCCAAGCTGAAAGTAATTTAGATGACGCTACATCAGCCTTTAACTTTGCCATTGCCACAATTTAATTATACAGTCAGTTTTCTGTAAACCATCTAGTTGACATCATGGTTAAACTGTTGCAATCCTGCCTGTTTTTTTTGTTGCTTTACCATAATTTCATAGGCCTCATTTATAGTAATTTTTTTCTGCTTAAAAGTGCAATTGCCACAGTGTGAGAGTTCTGTTCAAAGTAGTCAAGGATCAGATCTTGGTTGGTTAACCACAGTTCTTTATTACCTATTCCTACATTAGTACAGCATCTCGGGTTATTGTCAGAGATGAGACAAATAATACAAGCGGGTCTATTATACCATTCCAAGGAGTTTGAATTACCCATAGATAGCCAATCCCCTTAAGGGAAAATTGGCGGGCTAAAAGGTGGCTTGACCGTTTGGTTCACACAGGAAAAAAGTGAGGTGTTAAGCAGTAAATTTCCCTTCTCAAACCAAACCCCTCAGATGTAGCGAGTTCACATAACAATTCATGGCTCCAAGGTTCTTTTGCATGAGATAAGAGATGAGAAGCATCCTCCCCTTGAAGTTACTGCCGGGGCAGCTGGAATGCGGAGGCAGAGATGAGAGGCCTCCTTGTTCTCACTACTCATGGTTGTCACCCTCCCGACCAAGACAGGATTTATACATTACGGTTACATAGGTTCTAATAAACTCTAGATACATAGGACAGCTGAAGACATGCATGCAAGAATACATTGGCTGAATTGACAGATTCTGACACACAGCAGACATTCCTGAATGGACAGTCCCACAAACAAATACACATGAAGGTTCCTTGTACTAAGTCAGAACTAAGGTTGCCAGCAATTGGCTGGTAAACTGCATAAGAAAGAGGATATGAGGTTGGGGAAATGACACCACATTGATGGTGCAGTATCACTTCTGGCAAATATCCAGTGGTGAAATGTTGCTGAATGACATCGATGTGATGCTTTAGGTGTCAGACAAATCTCTATGATAAAATGATAGAGTTTTGTCTGAATCCTAGAGTATCATATCTGCGTCACTCCAGTGACGTGACATCACTTCTGAGTATTTTCTGGAAGCGATGGTATAACACAGCTGTTTTGACCCCTCCCCTCACTGTCCCTAGGCAGGCCAGTAGGCAGTAGGTAAGGAGGCCAGGAGTTTTTCCACTGAAGTAGGATTTTCCTAGCCAAACCATTGGTCCATCAAGGTCAGTCTTGTCTACTCAGACTGGCAGCAGCTCTCCAGGGTCCCAGGAAGAGGTCTTTCACATCATCTACTACCTGATTTTTTTTAAAACTGGAAATGCTGAAGATTGAACTTGGGACCTTCTGTGTTGCAATCAGATGCTGTACCATAGCCTGCCCTTGTGCATAATTTAGGCCTCCTAGGGCTATTACCCCTCCTTTAAAAAAACAACAACCCACACCTCTCTTCTCCTTCTATTCTGATTAATGACATCCTGTTTTCTTGGGGCTTACAAGTTCTCCCTCAGCACTCAAATGCTTGATTGTCAATTGCAGTGAGGGCTTGACACCTATTTTTAACTTTTAAGCAATTTTTTTTAATGACTGGTATTTTGTAATCTTATTATAACAATAAGCTATCAAATAAAAACAAAAAAGAGTTGTGATTTTTTTGTCTTACTGTGCAGTAAGACAAGTGCCTCCCACCCAACAAGAACTGATAATCAAGCATTTATTTATGAGTGTTCAGAGAAAAGCAAGAAACCTCGAGGAAACAGAGAGTAATTAATTAGCCTCCAAAACAAAGGAACAATAGTGAAATTGTAGGAAGAAGCAGGAGCTTTACAAAAAGAGATTTCCTTCTGCGTAGATATGCAGTAGCACCTTTTCATTTGAGATTTTTTAGAATGGGGAAATATAGCACTTTACAAATTGCTGTGTGGCACCACCATTTTAATTCCATTTACAGCCGAATGCAGAAAAAGAACAACTGGGGAGCAGAAATAGTTTGTAACATGGAATGAGCCCAGTTAACAGGATTATCCATTTGGAATGTTAGCCTTGCTGCTCCAAAGGCTCTAGCCATTTAACAGTACATTAAAACCATATACGCCAACATTTTAATATAGCAAACCCAGTGCATTACGGTATTACCATTCCCCCACCCACTTAACCCTAGCTATCAGAAGTCAAACCAAATTAAAAGGCCATACTAAGGTCCAGGCTGTGAGTGTAATCTTAAACAGAGTCACAACCTTCTAAGTTCAATCAAATCACTGGGTAGAGGTATGAAATTCCCCACTTCCCCTTTTCAGTTTTGGTCTAATGGACCCAAAAAGTTTCAGTTTCTGAAAAATCCTGGATCCCAATAGTGGCAAAGTACTGGGATCCAGGATTTTTCAGAAATCTTGATTTTTTCCTGGTCCAATAGATCCAAGATGGAAAAAAACAGAAAAAAACTCCCCAGGAGTGGCAAGCTGCAAAACACAGCTGAGTGGTGGGAGCACATGGCTCCCATTGCTCAGCTGTTTATCCTGATTTTTTCTGCAGTCCCTTTAAACCAGGCTGATTTAAAGGGACTGCAGACAGAGGGGGAACAGCTGAGAGGCAGGGTGGAGTGTCCCAGCCTCTCAGCTGTTTCCCTCAGTTTTTCTGTAGTCCCTTTAAACCAGGCTGATCTAATCTTTTTGAAACTTGGGATTTTTTTTTTAGAAGAGGCACTAGCAGCTATGTTGCAAATTTGGTGCCTCTACCTCAAACAACAACCCCCTCCTAGAAGCCCAGATACCCCCAGATTGATTCTCCATTATAGCCTATGGAGCCCATTGACTATCATGGTCCCCATAGGCTATAATGGAGCAGGAAAAAATTGATTTTTTTTTGCACACTCTTATTATGCTTTTCACATGATTTGTAAGTGGGATATAAGTATTTGAATAAATAAGTAGTTTGAGCAGGTTGATAACATTTAAGCAACTTCCTGTTTGTTAGGTTAGGCAGGGTTCTGACAGTGATTGTTCCACCTCTGTTATACTTGACCTGTAAATTTGTCATATTTCACTAGATTAAAACCCAAAAACAGACTGCAAGAGTCCCCCCCCCCCCCAAAGTGCTGGTATGTTTTCTAAGGCTCAGCGCAGGGTGATGGTCCAAGGCCAGGTCAACCAATATAGTGGAAATAGGAAAGTAGAACTGTTCTCTGATGGCCAGGTCTACCAATGTACTGGAAAGGGGCACGTAGACCTGTTCACCAGAGGTCTACCCACACAGAGGACAACATTTCCTGTAATGAAATTTGGCTTGATTCTGTTTTCTTTGTTTATATTATTCTTAAAATATAGTTTAAATATAATTTAAAAGAATTCATATTGAGATTTATACAAGGCTATGGAAATCTTCTAAGAAACTGTGATAGTGAAATGTAGACTCGCTCACAACTTTAATGCTACTAGCTTTTTTCACTCAAGAGGTAGAATTTTTGCTCACAACACTGTGTTGCTTAGAGGGAACATGGAATGCATACCCCTATCACTGGTCTTTAAAGGGTGTGGCTCTAATAAGGAAGGCACTGTGGGGCAAGTTTCCAGAGGAAGCAAAGTATATGGTACCATATACAAATGGTCAGGTTATTATCAACTACTGCAACAGCCAGGACTCTAAATATTGCATCCTTTTATGTCTTGAGGGATGTGCTTTCTGTCTGTGTATTAATGTACTTGCCCATTTTGTTTCAAAGAAGGTTGAAAAGGTTCTTTTTCAAGCTGGCCCCCAAATGGAGATAAGGACAGGGAGTCACCAAGGGGCAAACATTAACCCAAAGATTCTCTCTTCATTCTCAGCAGCCTACCCTTAAACTTTCCTCCCCACATGAGCAGATCATGAGCCGTCAGCAGAACGATGGGCTCTTCTTTGATTTCCTGCATTTTTAATGCATGTGTTTAAACACTCTGGAAAGCAATGTCACCAGGTTCGTTAAATACTTTGTTCCTGAAAGTGTTCATCAAAAGGCAGGGTAATTATTTGTGAGTTGGGATTCACAGACATATATCAACGTGTCCTTTGAAAAAGCACCACCAGATCCATTTACAGAATGAGCCTTCTGTTGCAAACCTTTCTTGTTACACTTCCCATGTTTCGAGCCAAGGTCTGGATATTCTGCTTCCTGTACAACTGGTTAATGCTAATGAGTTCCAAGGCAGTATTTTATCAAAGTAATGTGTCAAAAGACTTTCTGTTAATGCCTCTTGTTTTCATGCATTAGTGTTTGTTATTAAAGAGGAGCATACATTTCTTTCCCTCTTGACAGGGTATGTGGAGGGCGATCAGGAACAGAAAACTAAAATATGAACAGCTGGTGCACGTTTAATGATGCATTGTTGCATTGTTAACATAAAGCTGTTACACGCTTTGGTAAACACATAATGGGCCTCAAGAAATTAAGAGAAAATTAAAATGTAAATGTTTATACAAGCTGGATCACTGTCGCACCTGCAACCCAAGTGTAAATAAATCACAAGGTTTTCATGATGCAGCCCCAGCCTACATAACAACCTCAAGGCCACTAGTTATAATAACAGGTTATATGGACAGATCTCAAAAACCATGGGCACATATTTCATGGCAAAGTTAGACATCGGAATCAGAATCATAACTGCTCTCCAGAATCCACAGGTCTGTTTCTCTTGAGGAAATCGGCTCTTCAGAATCTCCAGGAACTTCCCAAACCAGAGCTGGCAATGTAGATGTGACTCAAGATCAGGCAAAAGGAAGGAATCAGGGATGTGCACATAAAAAAGGGGTATTGTTTGGCTTCATATTTCAGGATGGGCATAAATACTGGCATTCCAGGTCATTTGGGTCCCTCAGGAGTGCTTTGGTATTTGGATTCTTTCTTTCTTTCTTTCTTTCTTTCTTTCTTTCTTTCTTTCTTTCTTTCTTTCTTTCTTTCTTTCTTTCTTTCTTTCTTTCTTTCTTTCTTTCTCCCCAGCCTACAAACTGGGGAGCCAGTTTGGTGTAGTGGTTAAGTGCACAGACTCTAATCTGGGAGAACCAGGTTTGATTCCCCACTCCTCCACTTGCACCTGCTGGATGACCTTGGGCAAGCCATAGCTCTGTACCAGCTGTTTCCTCAAGGACAGCTTGGGAAAGAGTTCTCTCAGCCCCACCTACCTCACAGGGTGTCTGTTGTGGGGAGGGGAAGGGAAAGGAGTTTGTAAGCCGCTCTGAGACTCTTAAGTGAGTGGAGGGCGGGGTATAAATCCAATCTCTTCTTCTTCTTCCTTTCTTTGAAATTTGAAATTTTTGGAGTCTATCTTTGATGTAGGCTGGAGTAGCTGTTTTTCAAGCAAATGACAGCAAAATTGCAGGGAACCTAGTTGTGTCTATCCACTAACCCCCATACAAGTTTCAAATGGATTGGGCCAAGGGGTACAGTTCTACAGGGCCCTGAACAAGGTACCTCCACCCCTCCTATTTTATTTATTTATTTATTGCATTTATATCCTGCCCATCCCATAAACAGGCTCAGGGCAGGATATAAATGCAATAAACATTTCCATAAATACAGTAAAATTTTAAAACACATTATAAACATAAAATCAGTAGTCGTAGCTTGCTGTAAGGAGAATCCAGACCATTGATGTAGGTGGGTATGGCTGGTTATTGTAGGTGGGAGACAACAACCTCGGGGGGGGCATGTGTGGATGCCCGCTGCCTCAGCCAAAAGCCTGGCGGAACAGCTCTGTCTTGCAGGCTCTTGCCTGCACTGTTCCCTATAGGGAAAACATCCATGCTTTCTTCAGGGTAAAGAATAGCCAAAGACACAAAAGCAAGAAAAAAACCACTGTCCAAAAGCCTCCAAATGCAATCAAAACTAACAAGCCTAAGAAAACAAACATCAAACCAGACAACCCTAGCAGAACTATCAGCCAGTGTGGCAAGCCCAATACAACCAATGCCAAACCAGAAAATTCAAACCAAACCAAATTAAGCGAGTGACTCTGTTGCAACCTCATCAGAACCAATATCAAACCAGAAAATCCCAGCAGAACCACAGGGCAAGCCCAACAGAACAAATATCAACCCAGAGAATCCAAGACAAACCAACTTCTAAGCAAGGAACATAATGACAAGGAACATAATGACAAGATCTGCCAGATCTTGGTATTGGCTCACCATCTAGGTTTGCCTGGGATTCTCTGAAGACACTATAACACAGACACACCGTAAAAATTAAGGTGGGTAGCCATGTTGGTCTGAAGCAGCAGAACAAAGTTTGAGTCTAGTGGCACCTTTAAGACCAACAAAGTTTTATTCAAGATATAAATTTTCATGTGCATGCACGCGAAAGCTTATACCTTGAATAAAACTTCGTTGGTCTTAAAAGTGCCACTGGACTCAAACTTTGTTCTGTAAAAATTCAGAAAAAAGCCCAGTCCTAGGAGTCTTAAAATGCTGGCCTGAAATATTCCTACATATTGTCAGAATTTTTCAGGACCTGTTGACCAGTATCCCAAAAAATCCCAAATAAATCAGGGATACGTGAATATATCTGAGAAATACAGATAAGGTTTCTTTGGATATCTATTCAGACTGGAACTATTTGAACACACATCTCTAGAAGAAATATTCATAGTTAAAACTACTGGATCTTCCTTGGAACAGAAGGATGGACAAAATTACCCATCCTATTTTGAAACTGTGAGAAAGAAACACAGAGATGCTGTTCATATACACACTGGGGGCAGGTGGCCCTCTTTGAGGAGGGAGCACTAGCCATGTTACCTTCACAGTCCCCACTCACATAATGCAGTCTATGGGTCAGGTACTCCATGTGAATAGGCTGATAATATGGTAGAAGTCCATTCCCACAGCCTTTTGGAGTGGCAGTCAAGTCTCCTTCTAAACAAACCTCCATGTTGAGCCCTTGCTTCCCATGCCGGTGATGTTCATATAGCTGAGGAGAGGATCTCTGGTGTATTCTCTTCCATTTCTGTTCAAAAGCGGCATGCTCATTAAACCATTAAGTCAGAGATGTAGTGGCTGTGTGAGAGAAGAGTCTCTTGCTCCAAAACAGCCATTTTCTGTCTCACTCTATATTTAAATGTTGTAAGGATTTAAAAATAGAATGTCCCTGATGGCTGCTACCTTTTCCCCACCAGTCACATTTTTATAATAAGGAGGTATAAATTACTGACTCCCTGGGGCTGACAGCATGACAATAGACACAGGTTTCCTTAATGTGGTTACATCATTCATGCACATTCACACAGAGGACCAAAACAGGCAGCCTCTTCAGATTTTTTGCTACCCTTTGTGAGACAAAACAATTTTTCAACATAGCACACATCTATAGGCAGGATTGGCCACTAAGTGAATTAATTAGCCATGAAGACCAGTTATTTATTTGCTTCAAACTACTCTGAGCCTTAGAGTAAAACAAGGTACTAGGAACAATAGTATTTAAGAAAACTCACTGGACAGGGTGATTTTAAGAGAAGAAATGGTGGCAGAGAATGTTTAAGTCTCTGTTTTCCCCGTGTAACTTCCCCTCCTTTCAACTAGTTTGTTGGGTTGCCGTCTGTGCGGCCTTTGCAAACACACATCTGGAATTCCACAAGATCGGCAGGTGGGGTGCTGCCATGGAAAACCAGGAAATGCTGACAGGGCTAAGCATATCCACAGCCTGCCACAATTCCACCTCCAAAAATCAACATTACCAAATCTCACTTTTCAGCAGACACAGAAAATCAGGGTTTTTTTCACACTGTTGTTTAATGTACAGATTGTCCCTGGGACCGGGTTTTTACATTATGTTTAATAAATACAACAGAGATTTGTTAAAGTGGTAAGTCGGTCCTTAATTTCATTTACTTCTCTTTTTTTTAACCATCAGGTGACAGCTGACTTACGGTGAGCCCTTGGGGTTTTCAAGGCAAGAGACTTTCAGAGGTGGTTTGCCATTGCCTGCCTCTGGACTTCCTTGGTGGTCTCCCATCCAAATATTAACCAAGGTTGACCCTGCTTAGCTGCCGAGATCTGATGAAATCGGGCTAGCCTGGGCTATCCAGGATAGGGCTTGTAGCTTTCTTCATGATGCCAGTGACAGAACTCACACTACCTTTCAGTTACGACCAGGTTTACTGCCACCTGAATTTCTTCTGCAACACACAAACTTATCCCACCTATCCCTACCTTGTACAGCTCATGTAAACTGTAAGTTTTCTAACATTATTTTCTTATTTAAGGTACTTATATATGCAAATGTGTTCTTTGTGGAATTTTCATGTAGCTAACATGACACGGAAATGACCTTTGCGACCTTCTCTGTCCCATACAGCAGCTAGGTAAAGGTTTCCCTTGTTTGAAAGCCAATCAAATGCAACTCTAGGGATTCGGTGCTCATCTCCGTTTTCAAGCTGAAGAGCCAGCGCTGTCCAAAGACGTTTCTGTGGTCATGTGGCTGGCATGACTAGATGCTGAGGTACATGGAATGCTGTTACCTTCCCACTGAAGTGGTACCTATTTATCTACTTGCAATTTCTTGCTTTCAAACTGCTAGGTTGGCAGGAGCTGGGACCAGAGACGGGAGCTCACTCCGTCATGCAGCACTTGGGTCTCAGCCTGCTGAACTACCAACCTTCCAGTCTGCAGTTCAGCATCTTCTTAACCACTTGAGCCACTGCAGCCGACAGCAGCTAGCACATGGCAAATAGCACATATTAAATAGTATTACTAAGGTACAGCAGCCTATACTTCTGTATACCCTTTTCCTTATTAAGAATGAGCACCTCTTAACTATCTGTTGTGAAAAGCTGCCACTTCTGAAAAGGCATGCTTCTCCTCACTACACATGCCACTTTAAATTGAAAAGGGCTTTCACTTCTAATACTGGTAATTACATGTAAATTATGTGCTACGCTTTCATACAATTTCTCCTTAACAAGAAGGCCTAATTCATTTCCAGAGCAATATGGATAATCTCCCTTGATCCATGAAAAGCATGTGGATTAGGTCACAAAAAATGATAATATTTAATAATTTGTGTCAAGAGGTAAATGAGTTTGTGCCTGTTGGCTTTTCTTCTCTGCCTCTCTTTAATTTAAGGCACTGTGAATGGCCTTAAACATGGTATGCTGATTTGTTTCGATCATTGTGAACTCATTTAAGCTTTGATACTTGAACATGATCATTTGTAATTCCTTCATAATCCCTTGCACATGGTTCTGTAACTCCAATCAGAAATTTCATAATTTTAGAGCTAAAACTCAGAGTACTGTCTGCCACCAGAGATATTTAGAATGTCACATTATACTACACCTGTGACTTTTGGTAAAAGGTAAAAGATAAAAGGGAATGGCCTTTTAAAAAATGTAGAGTGAAGATTCTTAGGAAAAATGGCCAGTTCTCAACAATGCATATTTCTCTGTTCCTGTGACTAAACAGGGGGGAACAATTTTAAAAAGAAAGTTACTCCTAACAAAAGCCCTCTGTGGATAATGTGCCAGTGTTCCATTCAAGCAGCATGATTTATGTGACCAAATAACATGTGAATTGTACAATGTGTGGATTTTTCCATGCTGGTACGTTTTCCATTGGCTGTACCCACATGGAAAATCCATGCATTTCCCAGTTCACAAATTATGTGAATTAGGTGCGATGCTGGGGCCAACGTAGTCCCAATATGTGCAATTGATGGGCTCCCACTTCATGTGAATGGAACACCTGGGTATCATCTGTAGAGAATTAAATTGTCATTGAAAATAATAGAACAGATGTGCATTCCAGTCCCATAAATGTTTACTGTGAAATGTCCCATTAATTTCTAAAGGACTTAGGTTTCCGGTCGGAGGAATGGAGGTCTGACACGCTTTGCAAATGTGCAGGGCAGACAGCGGCTCTTCTTGACAGCTTGGGTGGATAAATCCACCTGACGCAACCTCACACAGGTAGTGTGAGGACCAGCAAGCAATATAATCCAGGTTTGAGCAAGCTCGGTGAAGGAAAAGCCTCGGAGGAGACTTTTACAACACCTTGAGCACTGCAGCCGAAGAAGATTTTTGCAAGTATCTCTAAGGAGCCAAGCTGGGCTGATTAATCAGCATAAAATCTCCAATTCCCCTGATTCCTTAACAAAGAAGACAAAGTTTAAACATTGGGACCACATCTGAAGAGAAGTAACAACATAAGGTAACAGAAAAAAAAACTTTTTGCCTTACCATTACCGTGTTTTGAAAGATGAAAAGCAGATCTGGTGAAGCAATAGACTGTTGCAGATTGGATGAGTGCAGTTTTGAAACGTTAAAAAGCTGAATTTGAACTTAAAAAGCCAAAAAAACAAGTTGTTTAACATTCCTGCGGTTAAGAAGAGTCGGGAGGGGGAGCCAAGCATCGCGAGACAAAGAGGGGAGGAGGGAACCAAGCATCGCGAGACCAAGCTGTGAGGACTAAGACAGGAAGTGACAGCTTGAGGAGCAGACAAGAAGGGAAGCGGAGAAGAACCGGAAGAGAGCAAAGGGGACTGTAAAAACTGCCGGACCAAAAGGACTACAACAGGAAGTGACGTGCGGAGAGCAGACAAGTAAGCAAGAGGAAGGGACAAAAGGAAACTACGGCAAGCCAGAAGCAAGGTAAAAAGACTATAACCTTTGACACAAACCATAGAGAAGTTGCGCCCGCCATTTTGGATTTATAAAATTTTTAAACAGTAATATCTCATAAACTATATAACTTAGAAGGCTGAAACCAACGAAATTTGACTTGGCAAGACTAGCTTGTGTGATTACACTAAACGGTGTTTGATTTGGAAAATAAAATAAAATCAATCTTTTTTAAAGAGACAAGACGGATCGCGGGCTAAGATCGAGAGCAGCTACATGGTCCTCTCCTACAATGGCAGCAAAAAAAGAAAAAGAATTACTAGCTGTTATGGAAGCAATGGAAAAAAAATGTTAGACGCTATAGGAGAGGTAAATGTTAAAATGAATGGTATAGCTGCACAAGCAGACAAAAATTGTATAGATTGAAAAGCTGAATTACAAAAGTTAACCACTAGAACACAAGACATAGAAATTAAAGTAAAAGAACTGGAAGAAAATACTCAAAAAACAATGAAGGAAAATGACAGAATGGAAAAGATGATGCACTATAGAGACATGCAAAACCATCTGAGATTTAGAGGTATAGAGGAAAAATTAGGTGAAGACATTTTTACAAGAATGCAAGAAGCATTAGCAGATTTTTTACAAGAGGAAGAGGAAGTTGTTAAAGAACATATGGATCTTGTTTACAGAGTCAATTCTACATACGCGAGAGACAAAAATATACCAAGGGACGTGGTAGTTCAATTTACAATGAAGAGAACAAAAGAACAAATCTACAAGAAATGTTTTACAGACTCTTTTGAAATAGGTGGAAAAAAAGTTATCGTAATGAAAGAATTGCCCAGAGCAATTTTGCAAGACAGGAAAAAATTCAAGCGTCTGACAGACAAACTGAAAGAGAAAAAAATAAGATTTCGTTGGGAAATACCACAAGGACTGAGTTTTTATTATGGTAACAACAGAATGGTGATTAAAAATTCAGCAGAAATGTACGCCTTTGTTGGTGAGAACAAGGAAGAATTTGGTGATATTTAAGACTACAACAAGATGGATTACAAAGTACTCTCATGGAATGTAAATGGACTTAATTCATCCCAAAAACGTAGAATGGTAGGACACTGGCTGGAGAAACAAAAATGTAGTATAGTTTGTATACAAGAGGCCCATCTTAAGAAACAAGACTACAAATATTTAATAAGAAAAAAGTTGGGAGAAGAATTTTTTTCATTGGCAAGTAATAAAAAGAATGGAGTGGTAACATATGCCAAAAAAGACTTGGAACCTAAACTAATATTTAAAGATAAAGAAGGAAGATACTTAGCTATTGAAATTCTGTTACACGGACAGAAGACTTTGATTGTAAATATTTACGCCCCCAACGGAGCTAAAGAAATCTTTTTTAAAGAACTACAAATGGAACTGGACAGTGTAAACTATGAACAAATCATAATGTTGGGAGACTTTAATGGGACTGTGAATAATAAAATAGATAGGCGCTCAAAGAGAAAAGACGACACACTAGGGAAACTTCCAAAAAATTTTTTTGAACTGATAAAACAGGAAAAGCTGGAGGATATTTGGAGGAAGGTTAACCCACAAGGGAAAGACTATACTTTTTACTCTAACAGACATGATTCACATTCAAGAATTGATATGATCTGGATGTCTATTAATCTAACATTTAAGACAAAAAAAGTTGAAATTCTACCTAGAATAATCTCAGACCACAATCCTTGTCTATGGACTTCTGGGCAAATAAAAAGGCAAGGGAGATGGAGAATAAATGAGGACTTATTAGACAACCAAGAAATAGTTAAAAAATTACATGAAGAGACAGATTTATATTTTCAAGCGAACATACAAAAAGAAGTAAAAATTCAAACTGTGTGGGATGCGTACAAAGCAGTTATGAGAGGATTATTGATATCATTGAACGCTAAAGACAATAAAAAGAAAAGAGAACAATATGAAAACATTGTACAAGCCATTAAAATAAAAGAAAAGGAACTGAAGAACAGACCAGGAAAAAAGAAACTGCAAAAGGAAATTTGGATGTTACAAGACCAAGCAAAAGCTATTTTGAATCAAGAGACTTACTGGAACCTGAAAAAATTGCAACAAAAAGCATTTGAAGGTGCAACTAAACCTGGAAAGTACTTAGCATGGCAATTAAAGAAAAAACGTGAAAATAAATTTATTACTAAAGTGATACGGGACAATATTGAGATAATAGACAATAAGGGAATAAAAAGAGAATTTTTTAAATATTATGCAAAGCTTTTTAAGAAGGAAAATAAAGACAGAAGAAGGATTAAAGAACACCTACAGTCATTAAAATTACCAAAACCAACGGAGAAAATCAAAGAACTACTTAACTGCCCAATGTCACTACAAGAGATTAAAAATGCAATAAATGATTCAAAATTAGGGAAAGCACCTGGATCAGATGGATTTACAGCTAAGTTTTATAAATCACTACAGGATTCGATCTCACCAATGTTATTGCTATTAATGAATGACATAGGAGTGACAGGTGAGGTCCCGGAGACTTGGAAAGAAGCAACCATTTCACTCATTCCGAAAGAAGGTCAAGATTTAACCAATGTTAAAAATTATAGACCAATTTCTTTGTTAAACAATGACTATAAGATTTTTGCCAAGATTATAGCTGATAGGCTTTAGGAACATCTTAAAGAGACTATACAGACAGAACAAGCAGGATTTTTACCTAATCGCCAAATAAGAGACAATATAAGAGTAGTAGTGGATGCTATAGAGTACTATGATAAACATCCGGAGAAGGAAGTGGGCTTTCTTTTTTTAGACGCGGAAAAAGCGTTTGACAATTTAAATTGGGATTTTATGTTTGAAGTGTTGGAACATCTTGAAATTGGAGACTATATGCTTAATCTTATTAAGTCAATATATAGAGAACAGAAATCCTCTTTAATAATTAATACTGAAAAAACGGATTACTTTAAAGTGGAAAAAGGAACACGACAAGGATGCCCACTCTTGCCATTGCTATTTATTTGGATTTTGGAAGTCTTGTTACTAAATTTGAAAGAAGATAAAGAAATTAAAGGCTTAACAATAAAAGGTTTCTCTTTTAAATATAGAGCCTTTGCAGACGACGTGATGTTTATAGCTGAAGACCCTATGACTACACTACCATATTTGTTGCAGAAAGTAAGAGAGTTTGGTGATTTGGCTGGGTTTTATGTAAATAAGAACAAATCGAAAGTGATGTGTAAAAATATGCCAAATAATAAGCAAATTGAATTACAAAATCTTATAGAATGTGAAGTGGTGAAAAAGACAAAATATCTAGGTGTAAACCTAACAATGAAAAACATTGATTTGTATAAGAATAATTATGAGAAATTATGGCAGCAAGTTATGCAAGATATTAAAAGGTGGAATGTATTAAATTTGTCACTGCTGGGTAGAATTGCAGTGGTTAAAATGAATGTGTTACCAAGAATAATGTTTCTGTTTCAAACTATTCCAATTGTGAAAGATGTAAAAACATTCAAATGCTGGCAGAAGGAATTGACTAAGTTTGTGTGGGGAGGGAAAAAACCAAGAATTAAGATGAAAATAATGTGTGATGCTAAAGAGAGAGGTGGGTTTCAGTTACCAAACTTAAGGCTATATCATGATGCAGTATGTTTGACTTGGATAGGGACATGGACTATGTTACAAGACAGAAAGTTATTGTCCCTGGAAGGTCATGACTGTAGGTTTGGGTGGCACGCATATCTGTATTATGGTAAAACAAAAATGGACAATATGTTTAAGCATCATTATTTGAGAAGAACATTAATTGATACGTGGACAAGATATAAAAACTTTTTTCCAGAAGAAATACCTATGTGGATTGTACCTGCAGAAGTTTTAAATCCATCATCTCACTACAAAGGACAAGACTGGTTGAAATATAGAGACCTGTTAACAAGACATGGTAAAGACTTTAAATTGAAGGAGCAGCAGCAGATGGACTTTGATTATGGCTGGTTAAGGTACAGACAAATATATGATATGTACAGAAGTGATAAAAAATCTGGTTTTAGAGAAAAAAGCAATGAAATAGAACAAATTTGGGAGGAAGATGGGAAAAAAATGATTTCTAAAATGTATAAAGTATTGTTAAAATGGTTTAATGCTGATGAAATGGTAAAGGAACAAATGATAAAATGGGAGATAAACCTAAACAAAGACATTGAAATGGAATCTTGGGAATTTTTATGGAAAAATGCAATGAGTATTTCTACATGTTATAATCTAAAAGAGAACTGTTTTAAAATGATGTACAGACGGTATATGACACCAAAAAAAATTGCAAATATTAATCAAAATATGTCTAACAAATGTTGGAAATGTAAAAAGAAAGAAGGTTCTTTCTATCATATGTGGTGGACTTGTGATAAAGCGAAGACTTATTGGTCTATAATACATGCAGAAATGGAAAATTTTTTGAAATGTACATTTAAGAAGTTGCCTGAAATGTTACTGCTTGGACTTAAACTAGAAGAGATAAATGTAAAGAAAAGGACAATAATATGGTATATGATTACAACAGCAAGAATGGTGTATGCACAAAATTGGAAAAATGAAAAAATACCAGAAGTGTGGGAATGGTTGAAAAAATTGTTATATATGGCTGAAATGGATAAATGGACTAGAAAGTTGAATAATCTGTACTCAGAGACTTTTTTAGAAGATTGGGAGGATTTGAAAGAATATGTTGAAAAATATTGGGACATGAAAAACTACATCTATACATGATTATAATAGCATAAAGGAATAGAAATTGAGTATATGAATGTACTAAGGATAATTAGATAATGAACTTGTTTTTTAGAATTATATAAGAATATAGAAAATAAGAATTGGTATATAAGTATTTTAAAGATATATAACCGTTACCAGAAATGAAAACATAGAGATAAATATTACTATTTTGGATAAAGTGGAAAATGTGTTATGCTTCAGATGTGGTGGGAAACCACCAATACAAGATAAAAGCAAGACTATACAAATAGAACAAAATGTTATATAATATGGAAAAAAGGATTTGTATAAAACAAATGTATTAATTTTAATGTTTTGAAAAATAAAAACTTTCTTACAAAAAAAAATAATAAAAATAAAGGACTTACACCTAGGTAAGTACGTATAGGATTGCAGATTTAGTTGCAACTAACACATGCTGGGTGTTAACTGTAGTTTTACAGATGTAGATTGTGCTTTCTAATCATTGTTTTTATTAGCAAGAAAAATAAGTCCCAATTTCAACTGGCCTTAAGCAAGCAACTCTTCTCACATTCAGAAATACCAAACTGGAATCCAGTTACGGTTGTGACTAAATTAACACCACTGGACTAGACAGACAATTAGTCTGATCCCACAAAACAATTATGTTTACAAAGCCATAAAGGACCACAGTCCTTCATGTTATATATATCAGGTACTTGAGAAGTGTAGTGAATAGGTGGATCATTATGTTTATTTTCATTGAAAATAAACTAGATCCTTAATATTAGCATTTAGTTAACATAACCCACTTGAGTTGGCATCTTAAAAGCATCTGCTTGATAAGATGAAATCCTCAAAGAAGGATAAGAAGAAGGTTTTTACACCTCACTTTACCTTAAGGAGTCTCAAAGTGGCTCACAGTCTTCTTCTCTTCCTGTCTCTACAACAGACACCCTGTGAGGTAGGTGGGGCTGAAAGAGTTCTGAGAGGACTGTGACTAGCCCAAGGTCACCCAGCTGGCTTCATGTGGAGGAGTGGGAAATGAAACCTGGTTCTCCAGATTTGCCTGGAGAAATGATGGCTGAAGGGTGACATGATTGAGGTTTACAAGATTATACATAGGATAGAGCAGGTAGAGAAAGAAATACTTTTCTCCCTTTCTCACAATACAAGAACTCGTGGGCACTCCATGAAATTGCTGAGCAGTCAGGTTAGAATGGATAAAAGGAAGAACTTCTTCACCCAAAGAATGATTAGCACATGGAATTCACTGCCACAGGAGGTGGCGGCGGCTACAGGCATGGACAACGTCAAGAGGGAATTGGATAAACATATGGAGCAGAGGTCCATCTATGACTATTAGCCACAAGGTATAGATAGGGATTCTCAGTCTGGGGCAAGTGATGCTCTGTATTCTTGGTGCTTGGGGGGGCAACAGTGGGAGGGCTTCTAGTGTCCTGGCCCACCTGGTGGACCTACTGATGGTACGCCACACTGTCTCTGTGTGGAATTCACTTCCAGTGGAGGTAGTGATGGCGATTAGCATCGATGGCAATTAGCATAATTTTAACAGATTCATGGAGGTCCATCAATGGCTACTAGCCATGGTGACTGAAGGGATCCTCCATCTATAGAGGCAGCAAGTCTCTTGAATACCAGCGCAGTGAGGCAGCATCAGGGGAGGGTCTTGGCTTTTATGCACTGTTTGCCTGGCCCTCGAGAGCAACTGGTTGGCCGCTGTGTGAAACCATATTACTGGTCTGCTCCAGCAAGCAATTCCTGTGCTTTATTTATTTTGCTGACATCCTAGAATAATTATATTTACTTGGAAGAAAGTCCCACTAAGTTCAGTGGGACTCCCTTCCTAGTAAATGTGCTTAGACTGCAGCCTCAAGCACAACTTGTCATAATGCTTACCATACCACAATTCAAATAACGATAATATACTGTATCTATTATTTATTGCACCAATAGATTATCCTGCATTACTTCAATGCAATCAATATGTTGTTCAGATTTATATTTACTACTATAACAAAAAATCTATTCCAGGTACAAAAGAAATGATAAGGAAGCATTTTGTACAGTGACATTCAATAACCAGACTTTAGTGCCTTTGATCCCCAAAGTTCCCAGCTACAGTCCCAAATATATCACTATGCCATCAAGTAATAGGAGAAAACACAGCAATTGTTTAACATAGCACAGCAATAAGACAGAAAGCCTCAGTATTGGTGTGTGGAGTTTCGGAACTCAGAGGGTGATGCTGGGAAAGAAGTCTTGGTAGAGTTGGAAGGAGAGGAGGCAGGCACTTAGGTAGCAAAGAGTGGGAGGAAAGCCACAAAGATGAGGAATGAAAGGCTTTTAAAGACATCAAGGAAAGAATCTGGTTATTGCTCACAATGGCAACTCTGGAAAGTATAATTGGAGGGCATGAAGGGGTAGCAAAGACTAGAATTTTGCAAACCACAGGTTGAGTCCAGAGCAAAATTTCCATTTACATGGAAGTAGAAATGCAGCGAAAATGACAACAGCAGCCACTTGTTCTAAGCCAATCTTACTGTATCTCCACCATGGGTGTAGACTTTTGAAAATTCCGGGAGTGGGGGCTCCTTAGTGCGTGCGCTTTGAGCGCTCGCTGGGGTGATGTTCTCTCCCCCCCGGGAAACCGCCGCGCCTCCCCGGGCCCTTCCGAGGCTCGCCAGCCGCTGCTGCTGGTGCCTCTCCCCCCCGCCACACCTTCCCTCTCCCTCTCCAGCAGCGGCGGCCGGGCCTTGGAAGGACCCGGGGAAGCGCGGCGGCAGGCGCTCCATTTTGCCGGGGATGGCTGAGCCCCCCCAGGAAATTTTGGTGGTGGCTCGAGCCCTCGAGCCCCCCTGTACTCTATGCCTATGATCCCCACTAGTGGTTCTGCTTGCTTGAGATCTGGTGCAACCCACCCCAAGGTTTCAGGAAGGGAACCTAGCACCTTTTTCAAAATGGATTCCCCGGGTGCAATATGAGAGAGGGATTAGATTGTTGCACAAGATCTTGCGTGTGTATGTCACTGTGTCTATAAGAAAACTAGGGAGGGAGCCGGACACGTTGCACAAGATCTTGCGCAATCCCTTCCACAACTGGAACTATCCTAAGTAGATTTCTGTTTCCTGTTTGTTGGATCCAACCCATGATTTCTATAATGGAGGTAATGCTGGGAGAGGTGGGGGGCCCCCCGCATGCGCCTGCATTCCAAGCCTCAAATTTGGGGCTTAGAGTGCAGGTGTGCAGCCTCCACCTCTCCTCAGCAGTGTTTAAAGGATGTTTTTAAATGCTGTTGGGAAGAGGTGGGGAGGAGACTGGGTGGTTGCTCTGGGGGGCAGGGCTTTCCCTGCCCACCCGCTGGCTGGCGGGTGGGAAGGAGCCCCCCCAAACCAGGAAACCCCTACAGACCTAGTTAACAATATACATTATTACAAATCAGTTAAAAGGTAAAGAACAATTAAAACAATGCATAGTTGAGATTCAGATTCCAATTTCCGATGGTGCTTAAACAGTTTATATCCTTCTCTATAGGTGGAGAGGGGAGAGAAAGTGGAGGCCAGGCTCGATGGAGATCGTTGCTGTCCTCAGCCATAGGCCTGGCGGAACATCTCTGTCTTACAGGCCCTGCAGAACTGTACTAGGTCCCACAGGGCACAGATGTCATTCAGCAGAGAGTTCTACCAAGTCGCTGCCAGGGCCGAAAAAGCCCTGGCTCTGGTTGAAGAGAGCCAGATGTTTTTCGGGCCAGGGATCACCAGAAGGTTCTTCTTCGCAGGGCATGATGCTTTTTTGGGGGGGGGGGTATACCAGGAGAGGTGGTCCTGTAGGTACATTGGTCCCAGACCACGGAGGGCCTTAAATGTCAATACCAAAACCTTGAACCTATAAAACCATCCTACACTGTGACAGAACGCTGTCAGAGGAAATGGGGTAATAGGAAATATTTGAGGGGAATGCTCACGACTTGGACTCATTGTTTGGTGTCCAAGCAAAAATGTAGGCCTGACAGAAGCACTATAGCCAGGCTAGGGGGAACCATTAGGATATGCTGGTGGGTGAAATTAGGATAGAATCTAGACAGATAGTACAAGATATTTATTTCCAAATTACTTTCTGTTGCTGACTAATGAAGAATGGCACAAACCAAGAGGCCTCTGGTTCCAATCCCAGTTGCTTTTGTGAAAAGTGGAAGAATATAGCAGAGAGATGAAAATACAAGAATAATTCTTAGAGGGGTAATTCTCCATCTTTGAATGCAGGGATGGCCCTTAAAGTGTACATGCTTTGTTAAAGTGACAAGAAGATTAAAACAAGCTAAAAAAATTAAGCAGCTGTTTTAATGAGCACAACTCTTCTTCTGCCATTAAGTGCAAATTACATGAATATGAACTTTGTTGCTTAGGATTTCATCCCCCCACCCTTCTTCTCTGGTCAAAGTTAAAAAAAAATAATGTAGTTAAGTAAAAATAAATTTTCAGTGTTGAATATAGCCAGGAGATGACATCTAAAAGAGCCACAGACGATTCATCTTTTTCCATTTGCAAAGTTTACATGAACTAACAAACATTTTTCTCGGCCCCTGCTCTGTAATGGATGAAATAAATCAACCCCTGATTGCCTATTACACTCCTGAGATTACATTAGAATGAAGTCTAGCAGGAAAATGCCTGAACTCCAGAGGAGAGCTCTTGACATACCTGCACAAGACGTATTCAGCCAAACTGTATCCTGCAAACCACAGGGTTTTGGAAGGGTCACAGCAACTTATTCTCAGTGCCCAAGTGTGAAAAATCAAAAGGCATGCTTTCCATTGTAAGTAGTCAACTATTAGTTAAGGGGTAAGAACGTGACCTTGAAAGGAAAGAAATCAGAATAAAAACCAATCTGCATATTTATTTATTTATTTATTTATTCACTTCATTTATACCCTACTCTTCTCCCCAGTGGAGACCCAAAGTGGCTTCCATTGTTCTGTCCTTCATTTTATACTCACAATAACCCTGTGAGGTAGGTCAGGCAGAGAGAGAATGACTGACCCAAGATCACCCATGACACAGTGGGGATTTGAACCTGGGTCTCCCAGATCTTAGTCCAAATCTTCAACCATCACACTGGGCTTCTTCCACAATACAAAAGTGCCTTCTCACACTGACCTCACCAATGAACACAAACTGCAAGGAACAGGTCCCATAGTATACTGCCGTGTTTTTCTGCGCACTGTGTCTGGGTGAGGCAGCAAGACATAAGAACATAAGAAGGACCTTGATAAATCAGGCCACCGATGCTTTTGGTACAGCGTGCTGTTTCACAAACTGGACGACCAGTTGGCAAACAGGGGTGACCAACATAGTGGAGAGGTCAAGGCCCTCCCCTACTGTTGCTTCCCAGTACTGGCATTCAGAAGTTTGCTGCTAAATGTAAAAGTAGAAAGCCTCAGGAGTAACCACTGGAAGTTGTCCTCCAGCAGATTAAAATTGAAAATGTTTGTAACACTCCTGTTCTCCTTCCTGCCACATTCATTGGACACAGCTTGGTAAACCATAACTCTGCTACGGCTTATCCTGCTGTGTCGTAAAAAAACCAAGGAGGTGCTTTGTCTTTAGGTGTAAGATACTTTAGAGAAACAGAATTCTCCTACAACCTGCTCTCAGCAGCTCAAAACATGCCTAGCCAACATGTAAAGTGACAGCTTGTGCCCTCCATGGACATGCGATTACACACATGTACATTAGAGAAATTTAACTACACAATGTTACCCTCAAGCCAGAGAGATGAACCATAAAGGATGATGTGAAAACTTACACACCATGTTTTAATAAGGCATCCCTCACTGGCAAAAAGGATGACAAAAAAGTAAGGTCATTGACTGTCCAGGGTCAGGGACTGGAAAATAGAGACTGTCCCTGATATGCAAGCATCTCATGCTGTCCCCGGCCACTGCATAGGTTTCCCTTGCTTGAAAGCTAGTCGAATACGACTCTAGGGATGTGGTGCTCATTTAGTTTCCAAGCCGAAGATGCAGCGCTGTCCAAATACGTTTCCATGGTCATGTGCAGTGTTCCCTCTAAGCTGAGTTATTGTGAGCTAGCTCACAGTTTTTTAGCCTCCAGCTCACACGTTCTAGTCTTAGCTCAGGAAGGATGGCTCCAGAGCAAATTAATTTATGCAACAGCCAAATAGCTGGCACACAACTTTAATGCCGCTAGCTCACAAAGTAGATTTTTTTGCTCACAGGACTTCATGGCTTAGAGGGAACATTGGTCCTGTGGCCGGCATGACTAGACGCCAAGGTGCACGGAATGCTGTGGGTCTGGGGTGACTCAAGTGGTTAAGATGCTAGTTCGGCAGTTCGAGACCTGAGTGCTGCACGACGGAGTGAGCTCCCATCTCTGGTCCCAGCTCCTGCCAACCTAGCAGTTTGAAAGTAAGAAATTGTAAGTAGATAAATAGGTACTACTTTGGTGGGAAGGTAACAGCCACTGCATACAACCCCATAGATCACAGCAGGTGACATAACATTTGAGGTCTGTTCTCACCCATCTTGCTTCCTATGAAGTGGTGGAAGCCAGCAATACACTCCCAGTTTCCTAGTGGCCAAACATGCTTGCCATCTGTATTAGCAGCTGATTTTAAGGTGATGTCCTCAGGACAAGGCTCTTTTAGTAGTGGAAACATACTTTGGACCAAATGTTGATGTGCAAAATGCACTGTGTAGGAGGGAGCTGAATTGGCCATTAGGCGAAATCCGCAACCCATAAGCTGCCTGCTCGCTGACCCTGTTGCTAACTGAAACAGGGATCGGTTTTCAAGCTGTCAGCCAGAAGGGCAGTCCTTGGAACATTTCCTATGACCCGAGACAATTCTATTCTTCTTGTTGACAGTGGTAGTTGAGGCAAATGCCACAGACAAAAGTTCAGACCATCATCAGCAAGTGCTAAACTTAAAAAATGATCACTGTTTTTTTAAAATGTCAGTTAACTATGTTCTTAGGATCGTTTTTTGTTTTTTTAAAAAGGTTCCTCTGATAATGGAAGGGGAAACTTGTATCAGATACTTTGCTGGTCATAGCGAATAAGACCCATGCCAGGGTAATGGAGCCAATATAATATTTTATGGGGACTGAAAAGATGAAGACTAGAATGGCTACCACAGAAATGACACACTCATCGCCTTCCTTTTATTCATTCTTACTGCACTCCTTTTATTCATTCTTACTGCACAAAAACACTTACTGCATCGACATCTGACAGGTATCTTTGAAAAAGCAATTTGAAGCAAGGTCTCCTCAGAACTACCTCACATAGGTAGGTCACCAAGGAATGCAGGCTCCTGTACCTTAAGTTGGAGTCACTGACTATAGGAGAACCTAGGCCGATCCTCTTGTAACTATCCTGACACTCCCATAAGAAGATAAGGATGGCACAGATGGCTCTTCACTCTCCCATTTTATCTTTATAACCATGGAATCTGCCAGTTATAGGGGAATTACAAGGCTACTTTCTGGGAAGACAAGGAAGAAGGGGCCATATAAAAGTCCTACTTCAGAGGAGGCTGGAGTAAGAGCATTTGTTATGTTTTTAATCTGTGTTTTTTGCTTTGTTAAAATATGTAGGGCATTGTCATAGAATGCAGCAAACAGTCCTCTGTCAACTTTTTTTTGTCTTCTGCAAGTTAATTCACCTCCAGACATCCTAACAGCTTCTCTTCCCCAATTTGGCAGCCTCCTTCATCTGTATTTTTCCTCAGGAAAAAAAAAATCTGAAATCACAAGACCCCCCACTGAGCACCTTCTGCTTGACGCATACAACCAGCTCCTTTCTCATTCACTATGAGAAAATGAAGTTTGCAAGGGTTCTCCTGATGGGGACCTAGAAAAGGAAGCTTTGCATACTTAATGCAAAAGTACAACCAACTCCTTGGTTACTAGTAATGAGGAATTATATGCAGAAGGAAAATGGTCTCCTAGAGAAAATGGAAATAGAATTGCCCGGAACTGCCTACCGGTCATAACTTCTGCTCTGAAAGTCCCCACCACCACTGTTCCAGGTATTTGGAAGTCAGTTTTATTATCTCACTAGTGAGGAGAAGGTAAATCCATTATCATATAGTTTTATATTATTCCGATTACACGAGACCACACCCTGCCACCGAAAACAGGATTGGGGCTCAGTCCCGTTGTGTCCCAGCTCAAATTACATCAAACGAAGTTCAGCACAGTGGAAGAAGAGCCAGTAGCTTGGTGCCCCCCTTCCATTGTGCCTGGATCTGACTCCAACTGAGCTTCCCCCTCCTTCCAGCTATTAACTACAATTAATTTGGTCTAGGACAAAAAATCCCCAATCAGGCATGGAGCTAGATCTCATTGAGAACTCAATATCCAAGCACCTTCAATTATATTTCCATTGACATTAGTATTGTTCTGTAAGAAGTTTTGGAAGGGATTTTTTTTTTGCTATAAAGTGATTAAGTAAGTAAATATAATATACAAACCACTTGAACACTTCATACAGCTCACATCTACCTATCTCCCTAGTATATTTTTATTCCCGTCCTCCTTCCACAGAGCTCCAGGCAACACATGTGGTTTCCTTTAGCCATTTTATCCTCACAACCCTCTGAGGCTTTTAGGCAGAAAGAAAGAGAGAGTAACTCAGCGAAGAGGGGAGCATTGGACCCAGGTCACCAAGATCCTAAACAATACTTTAACAACTACACCACACTGGCTGTCTTATCTAAAACTGAGGCTTCCTCTACCAAGATATTTTAGCCTTAGCATGGCTCCCCAAATGGATCTGCGAATGACCTCCGAGTCCGCTTTCATGCTGTTCCTCAGGGATCCCCTGTCCCTCAAAAGCAGCATTTCAGGGGGCACTTTGGGCTGCAGTGGGAGGGGGGAGTTAAGAAGGTTGCAGAGCATATTTTCAACTCAGTCCATCCTATGCATCCACAGCAGAGGACAGTAGGTGGCAAAATTTCCAGAAGTGTCTGATCATACACTACTATTATGTAACAAAACGTATGAATATATGAAGCTGCCTTATATCAAGTAAAACCTTTGATACATCAAAAGATGACCTCCTTCTATACTGTCCAGCCTGACATGTGAGATGCATGCTACTAATAAGTCTTGCTTTTTGTGCCTTTTTGAGCAGAGATCAGAGACAGGACTTTTTCAGTGTTGGCACCTCACCTCTGGAATGCCCTCCCCCTCGAGGCTCACTTGTTGCCTCCCCTACTCTCTTAAGCACCAGGTCGAAGCATTCTTTTTTTACTTCAGGCTTGATCTTTTCAACGCTTTTTACCATCTGTTTCTAGTCTGAGGAGTGTTACGGGGATCATTTAGGCTGACAAATGTTTTATGCTCTGGGTTTTTATTTTCTTTGGGGCTTTTGTGTGTTTTTGTCCTTTTAGGTTTTTGTATGCTTTTATGCTTCTGGATTTTGTTGGCTGTTAATTTTAATTATTTTAATTATTTGTTTATGCTTTTCCCCTTTATTTTGTGAGCCGCTTCAAGCAGATCTCTGAGGTGGTAGCACACAAATGTTTTAAATAAATACTGTTATAACATTTACTGTTTTTACATACATTATTGTGCTTCAGCCCTTACAACAGCCTTGAGAAGTCAGTTCATTTTAGTTTCCCCACATTTCTCATGGGGACTGAAATGGGAGCTAGTGGCATGCCAAAGGCCACCCTGTGAGCTTGTGGCAGAGGCAAAATTCAGAACAGAGATTTCTTTATTCATACATTACACCAGCTCTCAATGGGAGACCCACAAAAAGTAGGTGGAAAAAAAGGACATCATATCCTAAGGGAAAAGAAAAGAAGAGACTCTAGGGGCCTTGATAAGCAGGGATTATTTAGTACCCAAGTTAATGTTGTCCTGGCTATTTCCTAAAGGTGAGAAGCACAAAGAAAGCCTCAGTAAATTTTCTTCAGGTTCAGGTTGAAGAAAAGCTAAACCTTTCTCTGTGGAGTTGACCTTCTTCAGCTCAGCTCATTTTCTCTCTCAGAAAGGTTAACTTTGTGTGCCACAGCGATAAAGTCAGGACAGCAACCGGATAGTGTTCCGCATTCCATTGGTTAAAAAGGACAGCTGAGCTGTATTGAGACAAACCTCTCAGGGTCGTATGGAAACTTTTCATCTGTTAATCCCCGCATCCTTGAATGTGATAAAACCATGGGGAGAAACACAACTTTATGGAAGCTGAACAAAGTTTGATTCCAGTGGCATCTTTAGAACCAACAAGGTTTTATTCAAAGTATAAGCTTTTGTGTGCACACACACTTCTTCAGATACAACAGAATGGAAATTACCAGTCCATACATATAGGTAGAGGGTGAGCAGTGAATTAGCATGCAGCATAATGAAGATGTTTAACAGAGTCAAGGCCCAAACAAGCTTAGTTTATATGGTTATGATTTGTTTAGGTTTAATTCCCGGGGGGGGGGGCATAGTGAAGGAAATAAATATGTCAAAATTGGAAAATGATGGGCAGATGTATCCTTAATTGTGTTATGCTGAGAGTAATTGAGAGCCTGCCATTACACTCCATCCATCTACCTAAGCCTGTCATTCCTGTTTGGTGCTTGAATATGTTAAACATCTTCATTATGCTGTATGCTAATTTACCGTTCACCCTCTACCTATATGGACTAGAAATTTCCATTTCATTGTATCTGAAGAAGTGTGTGCACACAAAAGCTTATATTTTGAATAAAACTTGGTTGGTCTTAGAGGTGCCACTGGAATCAAACTTTGTTCTGCTGCTTCAGACCAACACAGCTACCTGCCTGAATCTATCTTTATGGAAGCTGTAAGTGTGATAGGGCAATTGCCATATGAAAAATGCACCTGAAGGTGAGTGTTAGACTCTTTCTTTTCAGATTTGTGATCTTCCAGTGAATTGTTTTCATGGATTCACAGACTCTGGCTGCATTCACACCTCATTTTAAGCCAACCTGTGCTTGAACTTGGTTTATTGCCTTGCTTATGTGCCTCCTTCATCCCTCCACCCTGTTACCTTCTTCCATGGGTAGAAAGCCTAAATAGAAAATGCTAGACACATGACACTAGTTTTTCTTGTCGTTGTCCCCTCCCCCCCTTGCAGGGCTTGGGACCAACTTCAAGACAAAAACTGTTCACTTTTCATTATAACGAATGCTGTTTCAGATACATTTTCCTCTACTTAAAAATACACCCAAATGCGTTGCCAAAGTAGTCAATATATTCAGGTGGTTTTGTATTCTTGCTATGGTGAGTTGCTTATGGTTTCAAATATGAAAGAAATATCTTGAGGGAAGGGCAATTTTCTGGTGGGCAGTGGAAAAGGCTAAGAGGTACAGAAAAGAAAATGTTGAAGGTGGATGGCATACTCCTAAATTGGGGGGAAATAAAGGAGTGGACCATAGGCGTAAACTACGGGGGGGCTCGAGGGCTCAAGCCACCCCTGAAATTTCCGGGGGGGGGGGCTCAGCCACCCCCGGGAAAATGGAGCGCCCAGGCCGGCTGGCTGGCCGGCTGCCACCGCCACCACCTCTCCCCCTGCTCTGTTCCTCCCTCCCTCCGTCCAGGAACCAGCTGGGCAAATGCCCAGTGTGCTGGACGGAGGAACGGAGGCAGGAGCAGGCGGGGGGGGGGGAGGTGGCGAGGATATGGAACTTGTGCCAACAGGCGCAGGCTGCCGCCTCATTTGCCCGCCCACCCGCCGGCTGCTGCCGCTGCAGCCTCCCCCCGCCCAGGACTGGCCTGGCATGCTGGGCAGTTGCCCAGCTGGCCCCACGGAGGCAGGAGTGGCCAGGCTAGGCCAGTCCGGGGGGGCCAGCGGGGACATGGTCCCAGCGCGCACGCATGCTTTGCACACGCACACAAGAGCCCCCGCCCCCCCCCCCCGGATTTTAAAAGGCGACACCTCTGGAGTGGACCATGAGAAGGGACCAGTGCAGGGCAATGCCAGCCATCAGTTAGAAGCCTCCAGTGAAGGATGTGAACATACTCAACAACTCTTGCTAGGGAAGTTCCTGGAGATTTGGGGGGACAAGCAGACTTTGGGGAGAGGAGGGATGTGATGCCATAGTGTCCCACCTTCGAAGCTGCTGTTTTCTCCAGGGGACTGACCTCAGTAGGCTGGAGAACATTTATAATTCCAGAACACTAGACTACCTCGAGGTTGGCAGTCCCCCCCCCCCCCCCCGCCTAACCTACTTCATCAGGTTGTAGTGGTGATACACTGGAGGAAAGGAGATCTATGTACACCATCCTGAGCTCCTTGGAGGAAGGGTGGAATAAAAATAAATACTAAGTAAATGTTTGAACAAATAAACATTGCATCCTGTTGGCCTTTGGGGCATTTTCGTTGTGCCTTAACTGTGCATCCAACAGAATTTTTTTGCTTTACATCCCTGAAAGATAAAGGAATCTATGTAGTTTAGAAGTCAGTTTGTAAGTGGATATGTGCAAATCCAAGCAGATGTAACTACAAACATGACATTTATATGTGACCATCCTCACCCATTTCTCAAACTTTCAATTGGTTGTCTGAGATGAAATTCGGATTTAAACCGTCCTCTGCCTTCTGGCATCAACTAAGTCATTGTTTCTCTCTGCATGCCCTCCTTTAAGCAGAAGCAAAAACCAATTCTGTTTTTGAAGTGTTTAGAATGCTGATGCACCTTGTGCACGAGGAAGGATAGTTCACCGAATTGTAATATATAAGTAAATAAGCACCCGTAGGAAATTCCATCTTCAAGTCCTGATAACTACCCATTTAACCTCCAGTCTCTTGGTTTATGGTGTAGCTCAGGGCTATTAATGGAATTAAAATCTCCTGTAATATGTCTGCTTATCTTGTGCACTGCAGTCTACTTAAAGGAATTTGCGAGTTTTCAATTAAATTAAAAAAATTTACCCAAGCAAAGCAATATGCATACTTTGAAAATAATAGACAATTAACCCCCAAATCTATCACTTGCAACCCTCTCGTGGATAGACTTAGTGTGCAGTTTGTTAGGAAGAGAAAGCCATTCAAGGTAACAAGGTAGCTGTTCTTTGAGTATAGAAATCCTCACCAGGGTGTGTGTGTGTCTGTGTGTGTGTGTCTAAGGTTTGTACCAAAGCTAAAGCCACATGAAACATTTGGGTGTTATTTCTATGGTGTCATAAAATAGAATCACACAGAGTAAAGCCTGAGGGGGCTAGAATTCTTCAGGGGCTCCTAAAACTAAGGAGTTTGAGAATAAAATAAACAGTACAACTATAAGTAGATTCTTGTTTCATGTTGTCTGGAGTGTGGCAAGGGAAGCTGGAAAATAAGAGTGATAAAAGAGAAAGGCACTCCCCCTCCCCCCCCCAGTATGGTACCAATAACCTTGTTCCATCCAGAAGCCTGGTTAGGGGTCATGTCCTGGACAAACTGGGCCGAAACACTGAAGTCTGGTACTATAGTAAGGCCCAATCCTTAGTGAAATAACTGGAACTACAAATGTAATCACTCTCTACAGGCAGGCCACAGGTACAGTCTAGGAGTCAGGGGAAGAATTAAAATGCTCTGAACAATCAAAATAATAATAATGCTAGGAAAAGCTGAAGGCAGCATGAGGGAAGCCCCGGCCCTCAGTTTACAAGCCCTGAATGAGGCTGTGAATGATGGGACATTTTGGAGATCATGAATTCACACGGTCACCACAGGTTGGAAATGACTGGACAGCACTTGAACACACACAATCAATAACTGCACCTTCTCCAGTTCCCTCCGTTATATACGAGGAAAGTTTTATCAGGCAACTGGCTGCAAGGAATATAAAAAGGTCATGCTGGTATAGGGTTGGCAACCTCTTGACAGGGCCTGGAGAGCTCCTGGGATTACACCTGATGTCTAGACAGCAGGTGTGTCATGGTTCACCTCAGTTCCACTGGTTAGATCCTTCAGGTGACAAGTAGATCTCAGTAGACCTCAGACCCTGAGATCTCCAAAGTGCAGGCCCCTCTGATAGGGTTGGCAGATTCTAGGTAGGGCCTGGAGATCTCCCAGAATTACAGCAGATCTTTCGATGACAGAGATCAGTTCCCCTGAAGAAAATGGCTGCTTTGGTTTCTGTGGCATCATAGCCCACTGAGAACATAAGAGAAACCAACGTTGGATCAGGCCAGTGGCCCATCCAATGCAACTCTGTCACACAGCGGCCAAAAATAACCAGGTGCACTCAGAAGGTCCAGCAGTGGGGGCAGGACACTAGAAGCCCTCCCACTGTTGCCCCCCCCCCCCAGCATCAAGAATACAGAGCATCACTTGCCCCTGACTGAGAGTTCCTATCTATACCTTGTGGCTAGTAGCCACTGATGGACCTCTGCTTCATATGTTTATCTAACTCCCTCTTCAAGCTGTCTATGCTTGTAGCCGTCACCACCTCCTCTAGCAGTGAATTCCATGTGTTTATCACTCTTTGGGTGAAGAAGTGCTTCCTTTTATCGGTTCTAACACAACTGCTCAGCAATTTCCTCTCCTCAAAACCCACCCTCCCTATGGTCCAATCCCCAAACCTTGAGGGATTTCCCAGTCTGGAGCTGTCAACCATACCCTCTGAGTACTCTACAAGCAGACCTTGTGATCAGGCCACAGTAACAAGTTGTGGACCCTGCTCCTGGCTTTCACTTCCTGCCGCCTCTTTGGGGAAAAAAAACACAAAAAATGGCCTTTGGGCTGATGGTATGATGTCAGATCCGGGGAAAAGCCAGAAGTGATGTCAGTCATCATGGTTTTACCACAGAATTTCCAGCTATTCCTAGAATAGGTTTCTCCAGAAGTGACATCATGCTGTCACCAACAGCACTCCCATGTCCCCGTCCCCATGTCCCCGTCCCCCCCACCTCCTGCTGATTAATTTTAAACCAGAATGGAATGCTAGAATAAGAAGCCTGCATGACAGGTCTATGGCTGACACACCCCTGTCATTCCAATGAGAAAACTACAATTCAAATGCAAAGAACACCCAAATCAGCAGAGTTTCCTAGCATATTTACTTGAATAATATTTATACATATCGATGCTACCCTATTTTGTTTTTTTAAAAAAAACATACTAGGAGTTGTTTTTGTTTTATCAGAGAACAGAAAACTTTACTCCACTGCTTTTCACCAGCATTATAGTTTGGGTCAGACTGGGAACTGGTTATGAAAATGTGGTCCCTTTGACACTCCTTTATTCCAGCTGTATTGGACAGGGGAAATTAAAATCTGAGAAAGGGCATTTCTATGAAAATAAAATTGGAAATGGAAAGAAAGTGATGCACGAGAACACTCTGTATGATATCATCACAAAAGAAACAAAACTCACGTGAGAAGACAAGGATATCTAAACAAAAAAGGGAAACATGGTATTTATTCCATTCTGTACGCATCCAATAAATGACAGAAGAGAAAGAATCCATGCATAGAACATGCATCCACCAGAAATTCCTCACATTTTATGGTCCTTGAGGAACTATTTACTACAGAGGAAGAAGAGGGAAATGCAGGAACTGCATAAGCTTTCCCCGGGCTTATGAGAGATCTTAAGCACAGGCACACCTGTAGGTATGAGGGCTGCCAGCAACTGGCAGGAAAAAATGTCTTGCCCTTTTAATGTGTAGAAATGGGCAGCTGTGACTTTTCATGGCACAGAGGTAAATAACATCACTAGAACTTGGTAAATAGCAGATTATTAAGCCTCTGTGAAAGGAGCAGAACTAGTGTTGCCAGACCTACTAGAGGAGATCGGGGTCCCCCACCGACAGGCCCTGCTGCCAGCTGCTGATCAACTGGCTGGCAGGGGGACTTACCTGGAAAAAGAGAAACGTCCAGGCCTCATTGCCTGCTCACACAGGAAATGACTTCATCACACCAGCGATGTCATTTCCTGTGTTATGCTGGTGGCGAAGACTGGGTTTTTCTCTTTCCCCTGGTAAATCCCCCCTAGGGTTGCCAGGTCCCAACCATGCACCATTGGGGAGTGGGTGGGAACTTTCTGGGAATGGGAAGAAGTGCTATGACATGCCTACGTCACCAGAAAGTGACATAGGTATGTCGGGGACATCGGGCAGCAACACTCTGGTTTCTGAGCAAAACTCTATGGTAGAATTAGCTACAAATCATAGAGTTTTGCCCAAAAACATCCCTGATGTGCCTATGTCACTTCTGGGTTACATATGCACATTATGGTTATTTCCGGCTTCTCAAAGGTAAGAGAGGGTAATTTGGGGGGGGGGATACCCGGAAGCGGGAGACCCCCATGTGGACCAGGGGGTCTGGCAACCCTAAGTTCCTCCCATCACCTGCCAGTTGCCAGGAGGGGCCTAGCAATCCTAGACAGAACATTCCCCCCCAAAAAAATGGTTGGCCATTCAGCCTAGGAACCCTATTGAGGTACCAGCTTACAGATTGTTGTTGGCATCCCTTCAGTCTGTATTCAGGCTTCTCCCACAGGAGACAATAGATAGTCAGTTCATTTGGATGTTTTGGATTTTGGCAATTTCATGGAGCACATTAATTTTATGGTTAATATAACAGGAAATATACACGTTGAAACTTCTTTCCTGATACCACAAAGATCCTTAAAGGGCTTTGTACCCTACCACAATTAAAAACACAGACATTTTCTGCAAGACTCTAAGAACAAGCAATACTTAAAAAATGTAGATATTCCAGAAACAAATTCACAGCCATGTGCAAAAGCAATCAGTGAGCATTAAATTAACCTTTGACACCACCTGATCTCTTTAGTGCTCTAAGTTCCATTTGCATTCTAAACAAGTTAAATTGGGACGCATTATATTCACTTTAAATTACAAAGCAAAGTGTGCTGTCTGATGTAACAAAAGCACCCAGAAATTAAAACTGGCATTTCTATCATGAGCTGAAAAACATACGTGATGTTAGATCGTGATTGTTCTTGAAGGAGACAAACATGCCTATACTATAAGATGGGATTTTCCCAAACCCAATGTTTCAGGAAATCTCACTATAAAATGAATCACATTTTTAAAAAAAGCCACAATGGCAACAAGGAAGATCTGAAAGCTTTTCACAGCATGCTTCAGTGCAGAGATTAACTATAATTCTTGTTCCTTTTCCAAGCAACCTTATGATGCAGAACATCATAATTCCATTTTACAGACCATAAACTGCAACTGAGGGCAGATTCGTATACTCTTACATTCTGTTGGGAGAAGCTGCCCTGTAAAAACAGCCATCTGGATGAAGTAGCGTTTCTGTTGATCTGTACAGAACATAAGGATGCCAGGTCCCCCCTGGCCACCAGCAGGGGGCAGGGTAGGGTTGTCAGTTCCAGGTTGGGAAATTCCTGAAGATTTTGGGGTGGAGCTTGCAAAGGACAGGAACATCAGTGGGGTACAATGCCATAGAGTTTACCCTCCAAAGCAACCCTTTCCCCTAGGGGAACAGATCTCTGTAATCTGGAAATGAGCTGTAAGTCTTGGGGTCCCTGGGCCTCACCTGGACCCTGGCATCTCTAGATGAACAGTATCAGTTCTTGCCAGTAGGGTTGCCAGGAACAATCATCATGCTGGCAGGGGGACTTGGTGGGCAGTCTGGGAGTGGGCAGCAACATCCCCAATGCGATGATGTCACACAGAAGTGACATCATTGTGTCGGCGACATCAAGCGACACTGTTTACTGGGCAAACTGTACGGTTAAAATTGGTCTCAAACCACAGAGTTTTGCCCCAAAAGCACAGCATCGCCACACAATGTCACTGACATGATGATGTCACTTCCGTGTAATGTCATCATATCAGGAACGTTGCTGTATGATGTCACTGTTCAGGGTGGGGCTTTCCCCACCAGCCAGCTGGCTGGCAGTGGGCAGAAACCCCCTAAATTGGGGGATCCCCTGCCTGGATTGGGGGTCTGGGAACCCTACATGCCAGCCATTTGGGTGAAAACCAGTCTGTAGGCATGACAATTCTTATCCATTTCCAAGCAGTTGAGTTATCAATGCCGCATCTTCCACAGATGGGGTTGCCAGGTTTCCCCCCTGGCCATCGGCAGGGGATGAGGGGTTGTACAATGCAGAAGACTTTCTGACGCAGATTTCCATGTTAGGAAAACTGTGGGTCTGTGGATTATCAGCAGAAATTATATTTGATATGCTGAATAGAACCTACAGTAACCAATCCTATAAATGTTTGGTCAGAAGTCATCTCTCCCCCCCCCACCCCCATGTCCAGCATACATAGGATTGCAGCTCTACTATGGTTTTTGGTGAATAATCACAGTTGACAATTAATGTCTTAATTGTACCCAACGTAATCAGCCCTTTGATGATTACAAAGATCACGAAGCCACAGTCAAAACAAGCCTTTCCATCACTGGAGATATCATAACACGAATCCAGGCTGCCTAGGGAGGTGGTGAACTCCCCCTCACTGGCAGTCTTCAAGCAGCGGCTGGACAAACACTTGTCAGGGATAGTCTAGGCTGGTCCTGCACTGAGCGGGGGTTGGACTAGATGGCCTGTATGACTTCTTCCAACTCTGTGATTCTGTGAATGCAGATATTATACACACATAGCAGTGATTTCCATGCATGTGACCTATCTGTTCAGCTATTTGGTACAACTCGAAATGCTAGTGATGTTTGCTGCTACTAATCAAGTACCCCATCCAGATGTTAAGTACAGTTTCTTAGAGATTATGAGCTTCCAAAATCAGGGTGTGATTCTGGAGTGATATAGTCCCTATGACCCACACCGACCTCGGCAACATGAGCTCCCCTTTTAATTTTTTAACTAGACCTGTTCATTCTCTGCTTCAGTCTAGAGCAGTGACTCCCAATCAGGGTTGCCAGGTCCCTGGGGGTTGGGGTGTGGGTTGCCAGATCCAGGTTGGGAAACCCCTGGAGATTTGAGGATGGAGCCTGGGGAGGACAGGGATCTGAATGGGGCACAATGCCATATAATCCACCCTCTAAAGCGTCCATTTTCTCCAGGGAAACTGATCTTAATAGCCTGGAGATGAACTGTAATTCTGGGGGATCCCCAGGTCCCACCTGGAGGCTGGAAGAAACAGGGCTAAGATAGCGGAGAAAGACACATTTCACATACAACGTTGTACCCTGTGAATTTCATTTATTCATTTACTTCACTTATACCCTGCCTTTCTCCTCAGTGGAGACCCAAAGCAGCTGATATTGTTCTCCTGTCCTCCATTTTAACCTTACAACCAAACCCTGCGAGGTAGGTTAGACAGAGCATGTGTGACTGGCCCTAGTTAGAGCCTGGAATTTCTGGCTCCCTGAAACAATTGACAGAATGGCCTCTAGGTTTACTCTGCCACTCTGAAGCAGAGACCTGATCCCCTGGCTTTCTCGGGAGATGGGGGAGCTGAATCTATTTATTCCATTTATACCCCACCATTCTCCCCAGTAGGGATCCTAAATGGCTTGCATCTTTCCATTTGACCCTCACAGCAATCCCGTGAAGTAGGTTAGGTAATGTCTGACTGGCCTAAGGTCACCATGCTTCCATGGCAGAATGGGGATCTGAACCTGGCTCTCCCAGATCCTAGTCTGACATTCCAGCCACTACACTACACTGGCTCACCTGCACTACACTGTTCCCCTCCCCCGTACAGAAGTCATTCATGCAGGGAAGAGTAAGATTCCTCCAGCTGCACTTCTCGCCACCAGTTCTCCCAGTGCCATCTGGCTTACGGCAGCAGAAGCCATATCCTTTCAAGCAGCTGTAGGACTTCCTGCCTTGTTAATATGTTGCCTTTCTAGTCCACAGTGATATCATCACGTAGGCAAATCTCAATGGCTACATGAAAGCCTTGTTTCCCGGAGATCAAGAAAGAACAGCACCGATGCTGCAGCCAGTTTGCGCTGTGAATAGCAGGAGCCAAAGGGAAGCTCTGGGGCCATTTTGCCCTTTCCCCAGCCCTCTTTCACACTCAAAAGTCTTCACAATTGCATGTTTCAATTAGCCCAAGGTAGCACACACTGGGAGGAGGAGGAGGAGGAGGAGGAGAGTTGGATGTCTACCCTGCCCTTCACTCAGAGTTTGCAAGGGGAAAGGTCTTGTACTTGCAGAACAGGGAATCTGGACAGGTGTACTTGTCACGCAGAGATGAAAGAACAACTTAACTGGCTAACAGACCCTTTTTTATAGCTCCTTTGCAGCTGGTCTTTCTTTTTATAAAAATGCTGCTGCTGCTGTTGCTGCAAACCACTTTAGGTTGGGTTATGACCCATTCTGAGGTCCTGATCTACACGCTGAAGAGGAATGCTGCAGAATAATTCATTGTGGGAAGCAAAGGGGTGAGAACAGTAATTATTGTTTCCAGCCAACGAGCTATGGCAGCTCAGCCGGATATCCGCAGGTGGGAAATCCTTATCCCTCCTAGTCTCCTGCCCTTGCTTCTGCTTGCTGGGTTGGTTGGTGGGAGAAGGACACAAGGGAGGCACATACTAGTTAAAAACCATCAGCAAGCTCTTCCAACTTGTGCCTCAAACTCACACACGGATGGCTTTTGAAAATGAATTTGCTGTGGTTCATGAGGCTATGCTATTTTCTGGGTCAGATATGCAGGGTAGCAGAAGGAAGAGAGGGAAATGGTTTTGGAGTCATCCCTGTGAGAACTTCCCTGTAGGAACCAAGAGCCAAGTGAACAGAGGTCAGTTCACCTTGAGAAAATGGCCCCTTTGGAATTTGGACTTCATGACATTATACTCCATTAAAGTCCCCCCTCTCTTAAAACCTTGCTGTCCTCAGGCTCCACCCCCCAAATCTCCAGGTATTTCCCAACTGGGAACTGGCAAGCCTAAAGACCCAAGTCCAAATTCCCACTCTGCCACAGAACTTCATTGGATGACCTTGGGCGAGTCAGATTCAGTTGGGTAGCCATGTTGGTCTGTAACAGAGCAAAGTTTGAGTCCAGTGTCAGTTACCTTACTGTTAGCTGTCTGTATCTTAAGAATTTTAAAATGACTTTTATTGCTGTTTTAAGCGCCTTTTACCTTTATTTACAGGGGTTCTTACTACCTATCAATTTAGTTGAGTTTTAATTGTTAATTGCTGGCTTCGGCCGTAAATAAAACTTTACTACTGCAGGGAGAGGACATCCCCCCCCCTCCAGGTTGTTGTTGGAGTCCAGTGGCACCTTTAAGAACAATGAAGTTTAATTCTGGGCGTAAGCTTCCGTGTGCATGCACACTGTTTACCTCACAGTTTTGTTGTGAGGACTGAAATGGAGGATGTTGTAAGCTGCT
Source organism: Lepidodactylus listeri (assembly GCA_029233225.1). NCBI lineage: Eukaryota > Metazoa > Chordata > Lepidosauria > Squamata > Gekkonidae > Lepidodactylus > Lepidodactylus listeri. Next base: position 29,658,545 of record JARCFY010000005.1, read on the forward strand.
ACGGGTCCCCATTTGGGAGAAACACAGGGTATGGATGTCTAAATGAAATATACATAAATAAAACTTCAGTCTCCAAACCGGCAACCCAGTTAAGAGATCTACTGCAGTCTTTCACATTCAGATCCCAGAACCTTCTTCAAGGGCACAAAAGAATAAGGGCAACATTAACTCCTGCTATCGGTAGACAGCGTGAAGCCTCTGGATCGGCTAGGCCTGGTATAACTATTAAGATTCTAATGTCTGCAGGAGTGGTCTTAGGCATAGGACATTCGGGGCAGCTGCCCCAGGCCCTGTGCTGGATGGGACCCCCCCCTTTCCTGCAGCCAGTGGCCGCCACCCTACATCTCCCCTGAAGCCTTCACAGCTGTGGCATCTCAGTGGCAATGGTTTCAGTGAGTCAGAAGCTGGCTGCCTGAGACTCAGGAAGTGGGGAATGGGAGATGATCAGCTGTACAGTAAGGGGGAATGCAAGCCAGCTGCCTGAGCCTTGCAGGAAGGAGGTACCCAATGAAGCCCTTCACTGCATAGGGCGGGAGGAGGTGGTGCCCTGTTTGAGAGAAGGCCCTTGCTACACAGGCAGGGAGGAAACACCCCATGCAGCCAAGCCCTGCATGGCTTGGTGAAGTGATGGCTCTTTCTCCCTCCCTTCCTTCTCAGAGGTGCAGGGCCTTCCACCATGATTCTCGGGCAACACCTTGAGTTCTGCCTGGGGCCTAGGGTTGCCAGCCTTCAGGTGGCAAGGTGATCTCTTGCTATTACAATTGATCTCCAGACTGCAGAGATCAGTTCCCCTGGAGAAAATGGCCGCTTTGAAGGGTGGACTCCATGGTACTATACCCTCCTGAGGTCCCTTTTAAGTACTGAAGCCGGGAGACGATGAATCAAATGCAAGCTTTTATTTCAGACATCATTCAGCTCTGGGACAGCTCTAGCAAGAGCAGCACTCAACTTATAGGGTTTCAACAGCTAACTATATACATTGTAACTATTTACAAGCAGTTTCATTGGACCTAAGCAGGGCTCTGTGATTGATTCTCTGGATTGGCTTCAGGACCAATAAGGAGTCTTTATTAGGCAGCCAATAAGATTGAGAAGATTAAACTACCAGAACTCTGACAATGCAATGCATCATAACAAACAAGACATAACAGTCCCTCCCCTCCCCAAAGCACGCCCTCCCTGGGCTCCAAGCCTCCCCCCTAAAAAATCTTCAAGTATTTTCCAACCCAGAGTGGGCAACTCTACTGGGGCCCTGGAATCACTAAAGCCACTCCTGGACTTCTGCCTTTACTCAGTCAGTAGCACAGTATTTTCCGCTTGTTTCACTGCTGCTGCTTCCAGTTCAGTCTGCTGACTTCAGGAGACTGGAGCAGAACACACCCTCAGAGTCCAGACTTTGGTATAGCTGCCCTCAATCCTGCTCTGGTTCTGGTTAGTTTGTCTTCCCATGTGGTCCTTCCAGATTCCATAGCAAAGATATAGGGTTGTATATTCTGAAGCCAATAGCAGAAAAGAAGGAATGACTAAAGCCCTACTTGCACATTACAGTGAACACCCACACACAATCTATATACAATGTACACTTGATTTTTAAAACAGGTACATTGAATAATTCTCATGTTACAGCCAACGTGTGTATATCTGAACATGTGCTTGAAACCTCACATTTTATCCAGTTCCCAGTTTCATTTGAAAAATGGTCGCATGTTGGCTCTTTCTTGCAGATGTATGCACTCATGCACAGGATGTATTTATGTTCACAGTATCATGTGAACAGCTTTACCTGAAAAGGTGATCTATAGGGTGGCCAGAGAAATGGTTTGCCCTGTCCCGGCCTCTGGCTCTGCCTGCTATTGCGAATGAGATAAAGCGAGGCCAGGTTATCATGGCAAGAGACCCATGCCCCCATGTTGCACTAACCACTGAAGCAACATACAGAAGGACGCCAAGAGTAGAATGCTGTTGCTTCTGTCCCTCGCCTGGCTGCTTTAGAAACTTAAATTAGAGCTCAAGTGGAAACCCCGATTGCTCCCCAGTGGCTACCGAAGTCCCAGCTTGCCTGGCTAAAAGCCATTTTTCCACTTCTCTGTCACACGGGGCCAGCCATGCTCATCTGTCTGGGAAGCAGGTAATTAGTTCCAGCTGCTGACCTTCTTGCTGAAGAGAAGAGAGTGAGATAGGAAGGAATCTCACCCCCCACTCCCCGAATTGTTCAGAACCTGTATTCTGCCTGTATACGCCAGGATACCAAAGAATAATGCTTTCTGATATTAGCTATAAAGGTTTTTTAAGGTCATTTATTTATGTATATCCCACCTTTCTCTCCAATGTGAACCCAATGGAGCTTCCTCTGTTCTCCCCTCCTCCATTTTATGCTTATAAAAAACTCCTGTGAGGTAGGTTAGGCCAAAAGAGTGTGATTGGCTCAAGGTCACCCAGCAAGCTTCCACAGCAGTGAGGATTCGAACCTGAGTTTTAACAGGCCCCTCTAGATAGGGCCACTATTTTTAGCTCCATGTTACTTCCGATGGAGAGCAGAAGCTATAATGGCATTTTTAGGCCTTTCAGTACATTCATCTCTGTCTCAGCCTCATGTCTCGGTACTTAGAATACTATAAAGCTCAATCACACACACACACCCCGATCAAATTCAAGTTACAAAAATAGGAGAATGTCCTCTCTCCCAAATGGTCATTGTAGGTTTGACTCTGCATCAGATTTTTTGTCAAATTTCTTGAGAGGACGACACAAAACCTTTACTATGTTTATGCAGAAGATGACGGTAAGGAAGGAAAATGTCCCAACAGTCTCAAAGAGCAGATTGTCAGAATCTCCTAGCCATTCTGTATGCAGCTACCCAATTATTTTTGCTCTTATGTCTGGTTGGACACAGGCCAAATGTTTTACAATGCATGAAGCCACAGAACCAGCCATTGGTGGCGCCTACAAAAAAAACACAGTATGCAAATGGTGCCGCCATCTGACTGTCATTTGCAATTTACAAAAATAATCTTAGGAGATAAATAAGGTGCTGATCTGCAGAGTGCTTAATATGGCCTACATGGCATTAAGCAGCTTTGCATCACTAATTTAGTTGAAACTTGATTAAAGTCTGGATTAAAATAACTGAGGGTAATATGAAATGAGATTGTAGCCAAGGCTGTGAGATAGGAAAAATGAAGACTATAGAAGAGATCAAACGGCAAGTTTTATTGGATTTTGATTTGTGTAGCAACCTTGTGAGATCTAAGAGTCCGTCATAGGGGATCGGTCCAGCCAAAGCTACTGGCCATGATAGGCAAGTGGCATTTCCAGGTACAGAAACAATATACTTCTGAATACCAGTTGTTAGGAAGCAATGAGCAGGGAATTAGACAGATGGCCTATAAAATCCCTTCCAGATCTTAAGATTCTATAACAGCAAGGGAGCCTTTGAGTCCTGACAGCTTCCTGGAGGCATCTCTTGGCCATTGCTGGAAACAAGATACCAGTCGAGAACAGGGGTGTCAAACATATGGCCTATGGGCCAGATCAGGCCCTCAGAGGGCCCCAATCTGACCCCTAAGGCCCTGGCTGTTTTCTACTTCCTTTTCCAGTTCTCTTGCTGCTCTCAATCACACAGAAGAGATAGGCAAACCTCTCCTGTATGATTGGGAGTGTCTGGCAAAGAACTGGCTGTGTCCTTTGTAAAGTTTATATCTCCGCTACCTGGCATTTATGACACACATGACGCGGCCCAACAAGGTCTCATTTATGTCAGATCTGGCCCCCATAACAAATGAGTTCAACACCCCTGGTCTAGAAGGAGGGTCAGCTTTAAAGGCTAGCAGAGACTGGCAGGAGCAGAATTGGGGTGTGTGTGTTGGACTGCAGTGGGACGGGTAAGCATGAAAGTCTTGTTCTCTGGATAGAATTCCTTCTGCCCATTCAAATGCTCTCTTGGATCTAAGCCTGTGAATGCTGCTTCACTCATGCTAAAGGGGATCCATCTTATATGGAATGGTGGTTGCTAGGGTTACTAGGTCCCCCTGGCTACCAATGGGGGATGGGGGAGTAGGGTTGCCAGATACAAATTGAGAAACTCCTGGAGATTTGGGGATGGTGCCTGGGGAGGACAGGGACCTCACTGGGATACAATGCCACAGAGTCCACCCTCCAAAACATGCATTTTCTCCAGGGGAACTGATCTCTATAGTCTGGAGATGGATTGTAATTCTAGGGGATCCCAGGTCCCACCTGGAGGCTGGCAACCCCAGTGGCTGCCTAATCTACTCCAAATATCTTTCTAATTATCGTGTCCCTTGTTTGTTAGCAGAATGCCTACACAAGAAGCATTCCCACCATTGTACTTGGCTATCTTTTCTTACAAAGAGCCTACTAACATTGTCCACTTAATTGTTATGACATTTGATGGGGGAACCTGCTGATACACCAGTGCTGGTTGCGATGCACTCAGAATTTTTCCTGCATGAACTGAATTAATAGGACCATAGGTAGGGACAGGGGAGGGAATGTATTACAAGAAACAAATCTCAAGACTTGGGTTATATAAAGCTTGCATCTGTAATGAGTACATCAAAAACGATTTCAACACTGCAAAAGGCTATTTAGATGAGGAATTGGTGTGTCTCCCTACTGAGCAAGGTCTGGCAACCACCGCACAAACAAACACACAACTCTGCAGGAGCAAGGTTCTTTATGGACTTTTACAGGTGGGTTTAAAAGAACAGTTTGAAAAAGAAAAGAGGCTGATTTCTAAGAGGCACCCAGCTGGGTGACTTCATTGATGCTGACTAGCGTTATATGACTAAATCCTTTCATCTCTTTTTGAAAATATAATTCGCCCTTTGCTGAACAACACAGGAAATATTGTGTGTGTTAAAAGTCTTCCGCTTCCGTATTTTAAAACACCAACCACTTCCACACCTTCCAGAAACAGTCCTGCACGGTCTGCTGAAGCTTTTGTGCAGAAGCCAATGCTGTGGGTCAATGCCTCCAGACAATTTGGAATTCAAATAGAATTTCTCCCCATAGTTAATGTATGGTAAAGTTAAGATAAGGAGAACTACCTGCTTTTAGCAGATGTGATCTTAATTGCTAGAATGGCCTTACATGAACAATATGAGCCAAACACCACAGTTTCATGAGGAAAAAGGAAACACATTTGAAACTTCTACCCCTGGGCTCAAACGATAAACTGCTCCTCAGAAAGATCACATGCAGAATCATACTTCTAATTGGCTTGGAAGTTTAATGTCGGGCTATCAATGGATTTAATCTGAACTGCTGTAGTCACAATTTGTGTTTCTCCAGCCACATTAACTTCAGATAACATTGTGTGAAATTGACAGAAACAAACAATGATGTCCATATATGTCTATTTTAAATAAATGCATGCTACAGTGTTTTGTGTGCATGCATGTTCAGTATAGTTAAGTCTCTTCCGACTTGTGGTGACTCTGTGAATTAATGGCCTCCAAACATCCTGTCATTAAGAGTCTTGCTCAGGTCTCACAAACTGAGCATCCTTGATTGAGTCAATCCATCTCACGTTGGGTCTTCCTCTTCTCCTGCTGCCTTCAACTTTTCCTAGCATTATTGCCTTTTCCAGTGACTCATGTCTTCTCATAATGTGAAGAAGAAAGGGGGCTGTACCAAGGCAAAACGAAGATGGAGAGACAAATGGTGCTGAAGAAAAAGAATCTTTAATAATTGTACAACCCCTACGTGTCATCATGTGACCAACGTATGATAGCCTCAGTTTCATCATTTTAGCTTCTCGGCATAGTTCAGGCCTGATCTGATCTAGAAGTCACTGATTTGTCTTTTTGGCAGTCCACAGTAAACTCTCCTCACCACATTTCAAATGACAGTGTTGCGCATGGAAATTATCTGTCTGAACACAGGATGTGGTCTCTTGGGAGATGAATTAAAGGGCCAAGAGCTGTATTCCAGGCCTCCCTTGTATACCTCAAACATCCAGTCCTGAATGTTGGGTGATACAGTGCAGGACATTTAATGTGACATAAGGAGCCGCAACCAGAAGAGAAATCAATTAGCATCCTGCCCATGGGTGTGCAGGGGTATCTTCTGATCCTAGAGATATTACTTGTTGACTCGACTATCATTTGTAGTCCCGCCCCCCTTCATCTCTAGGGAATAATGGTAATTTATGCAAATATCTTAAAAGCTTTTAATTCCCTTAATGAGACCATTCAACTGTTGTCCTAGCCAGTTCAGAGCCCATAAGTGAATGAATCAAGATAGGATTTTGACCCATGATGCATCGGTTTATACTGAATCTCAATGCTTGCAAGGAAATGAAATTAAAAATATGAGCTAGCAAGCATCTTGTGGCCTAGACCATATAACAGACATCTGGTAGTCTAGTTAATTTTTCCCCAACCTGTACTTTGTTTTCTGTTCTAAAGGTTACAGAACAGGCATTTTACACACAGAAAATAAATAACAGAATTTTTTTTTTAAAAAAGTTAAAAACACTTCCAAAAGGGCACTGAGAACATGGTATTCATGTTCAGAAGTTACCTAACAGCTACCTGCAAAAGTCACATTAAAGAGTACATAATTCTTTTCCATCAATGCTAGGCACAGGATCCTTTTAAAAAACTTTTTCACACTATAGACTGAACTAGAAAGAAAATACACAGAATCAGTTTGATGAGACTATAGCAGCATGGAAAAAGTATTTGTACAACCTTTACAATACAGGAAAAAGAAAAGGTATTGTCTGATATAGCCTATATTGGAAACAATACCATTCAGTGGACAACAGCTTTGGATGGATTCTGGAGGGAAGTTTGGTAATTTTTCTCTGGTCTCTAACACATATCAAAACATCATACTTAAAAGAGTTTCACACAATCGTCTTCAGCTTCCTGTATTCTGATTCCATGGTAGTATAGTTGCCCTTAGAACAAGACAATTATTCACTAAAAGCCAAGAATTGGTTTACTTCCCCCCATGGTTCTAACATAATTAGACAAAATTAAACAAAATTTTAAGATGCAAGCAAGAAAACAGCAACACAGTCGAAGCGGTGGGCAAAGTTAATTGCTTGATCTGTTTATGTAGATCTAATTTAGAACATCAATTGAACCTTAGCAATCTCTTCTTATTTCCTTTGAGGATTATTTATTAGGAAAGCATATGTAATTTTAATGATCAATGTGACATTAGACTGCTAGTTCCCCACTGTGGGTGCTTTCCCATGCCCTCTTAGGGTTAGTCAGCAGCACTATTTGGCACAGGAGTTAGAGGTCGCAGGATCATGCTCTGCATGTTCTGACTCCAGGGATGCAGTTCTATGCATGTTTGCTTGGGAGTAAACCCCACCGAAACCAGAAGGAACCTCTGAGGCACAGGATGAAGATACACGGTATTTTGTGCTTATCCATATTGTCATTAAGCTTCTGTTTTTCAGAAGGCATTAAAACACATAGGCATGTATCCAAGTCTCCACTGAGTGAGAAGAAGGGCATTTCAAGTTGTGCAAACGGGGGGGATGATTTCTGCCAATTCCCCCCTCTCACTGTCATCCCCTATACCACTTTCCATATGGTCCCTGAGAACCCCACTGACTCTCAGCAGAGGCATTTGGGGCGGGGAGGGGTGTGATGATGACAACAATCTGTTCTCTGAATGGTGCGCCACTCAGGATTCTTTGGATCCAGACCATACAAGAACAGGTAAGTAATGCATAAAACCGCTTGAACCAAATACTTAAATATCAGTAAGTCAATGTCAGGCTCCTAATGATGTCTTGGATGAAGACTAGTTCTTCCACAGGCACAAGGATTTCTACCAATGGAGAGCCCTGAGCCTACAATGTGGGAGGGTGGGCTATAAGTCTAACAAAATAAACAACTGTCCCTTCTCCCCCTTCCTGCAGCAACACAAAATGCCCCCGGAAAAGGAGACTTCAAGGAAGCATTGGGGGGGGGGGGGTTATTTGGGGCTGCCTGGGAAAGGAGGAGGCAACAGAATTGTACTCCATGGATCGAAATCCTTGCTCTTGTGGGAATGCTAGTCTGGATCTAAGCCATTGTATTTTGGACTCAAGAACTATGTGATCATATAAAACAAGTATATTTTCATACAGCTTAATCAAAGTGTAAAACTCATCAGCATTATGGCTTGCACTGCATACCGAGCGGCGAATGCAATTAAAACATTGCATTAGCTCAACAATTATGAATTTGGGCAATAAGTGTGTACCAAAAAGTGGGCCCCTGAGAAACATAGCTGGGCCCAGAATTGCCTTTTTATTCAAGATGAGCTTTATTATCTTGGGACCCATAGGAACAGCGGCAAAGCTATCAGAGTCAGGCTAATTACTATAACAAGGCTTGCCTTATTTAAAAATTAAATTTAAAAATGGGTGCTGGAATCTAGCCCTGTAAAAGTGTTTGTCCTTTATACAGGGTCTCCTCACCTCAAGCAGCTTTAACAGGAATTGTTATTTTGATACATTTTTCAGCGTTGGTACAACTGAAAAGGGAAAATTGCAGCAGTATTAAGAAGGGTAAGAAATCCATATTTTCCATTTTTCAGGGTTTCATTTTTATTCAATGAATTATCCGCTGAATGGGCCTTTGAATTTTATTTGGTCACGGCATATTGTCTGGGAGCCTCCTGGGACTGTTATTTAAGATGTGGATTTCAGCTGTATCCAGCGGTCCTAAATCCAGAAGAAGTTCATGCTATATATTGAAAGCAAGCTGAAATATGGAAAGGTTGACAGTAAAGAGACTTCAGACTTAAGGGGTGGTGGTAGCTGGCCTAATTAGTTGCCTGGGTCCTAACTGTCCTGTTCAGGTTTAAGGAACATTAAGCAGTTCTAGGGCTGCCAGGTCCAATCGTTGTGCCAGCAGGGGAGGGGGGAGCAAAGGGGGAGAAGGACTTTCGGGGAGTGGGGAGCAGCACTGCGACGTGTACGTAAGCAGGAAGGGACACAGGCACATCAGAGATGTCGAGGGGGTGATGCTCTGGTTTTGGGGCAAAACTCTGACAGAATTCGCTTCAAATTATAGAGTTTTGCCCCTGCCCGCAAACCAGAGAATTGCCCCCCAATGTTCCTATGATACTTTTGTTTCTCGTAGGCATTTGCAATGATTTCTGGATGGGGGGGGAATGCCCCAGAGCAGGAGACCCCCACCTCTACTGGGCAGTCTGGCAAACCTAAGCAGTTCTGGAAAAGCTAGAAGAGAAGCTATCCCTTGCATACCCTCCTAATGCCTCCTCCTCTCTCCGGTGAAGTCTTTCAATGTATCTGAAGAAGTGTGCATGCACACGAAAGCTTATACCCAGAATTAAACTTTGTTGTTCTTAAAAGTGCCACTGGACTCAAACTTTGTTCTCATGCCCTCCTAATGATCACTGTTGTGTCTCTGGATAGTGGCAAGTAAGCCACCTAGCATTTATATAATACTGCACTCACTGTATTCAGATTACTTCAGATATATTGGCTTCTTTCCTATGATGCACAAAGGGAAGGCATAGGGATTTCCCCCCAAGTTCCTCTCCTTTCTCTTCAATACCTTTTGTCCACCAGGAAGATTATTCCCAGGACAATGGAACTGTACAGAGGTCAGGGGGTTGTAGCATGGAGCAGAAGTGAGGTGAAAACACTTTTCCTGTATCTTCCATCCCTAGTGTTTCATAGGATACACACCTTTATGTTAGTAATCCATAAAACAGCCTTGTCACGTAAAAGATTATTCATTTATTTATTTAATTCTATTTATATCCCACCCTCCGTGCCAGAACTGGGCCCTAGAGTGAGGATAAAAAAAATCTTCACTGTGGACTTAGGTACAGAAAGGAGAAAGGTTTTTAGTAAGATGGTGGAACCCCAAGGTTTGTTGAAATTACCCCAGAAAGTTCTTTAAAAACACCAGGCATAAAACAGACATCCATATAACAACTCTGAAATATAAAAAAGTCTGACTGAGACCTCATGAGATCAGTGTAAGTATTCTGGGGTTGCTTAGCATTGTTTTCAAATGTAAGAGGGACCAACGGGAGAAAACAATGAACTAAGGCTGCAATCACACGCTCTGTTAGATCTGACATAGGTGCGAATGCCTGACGTATGTAAAGGTAGTGATCAGACATCAGCATCTGGGAAGCGTCCTGCAGTCATCGTCCGTGCTGCTCTACCACAGAAGTGGAGTTAGAAGACACCAGGGAAAGTCCAGTTCTAATGCTTGCCAACAGGCCACAGACGGATTTTCCCATCTGATCGCTCAGGCACGCTCTCATGCCATCGGAATGGTCTGATCATGCCATCTCGACTCTGTGCCATGTCCCTACCCCTTCACAGCATGCACACCATCGCATACTCCATAGGGTGCCCTCAGTGCAGAGATGTGATTTCTCAATTCCTGGTTTATGCACAAGGAAAACAAATGGCAAAAAAAATGACTCACACACAGTTGTGTCTGATCACACAGTGATGGGCTGCGTCCGCAGCTTCAAAAGGCTGTGTGATCTCACAACTGCATGTGAAATTCCTCTGGAGGAAATAGCCTCTCTTTCTCTCCGCTTCAACTGGCGTGTATAACTGCAGCCTATGAGTGAGAAAGTGATGATGGAAGGGTTGGAAAGTAGGAGAAGGGCATAGGATTTCTCCTCCTCCCCTGTTAGTCCTTGTAGGCCTCCTTCATGTTAGCTACATATTACAGATGGTGAAGGTAAGCAATAGCTGTTTGTGTATGCCCAACTACTAAATTCATGGCAGAAAAGAGAGCTGACCTCGGTGGGTACTTTCTGGTTCACTGCTAATAGGAAAAATCCTATGCAGAGTTAACTTTGCATAGGACTGCCCAGTTAAGACTCATAACCACCATGAGTTGCATTCTGTGACTCCCTTCTGCTAGACTCCTCATTTAGCAGAAGAGAGTCAGAGGATCTGATCCTGTGTCTCTATGGTGCTTTGCGAATGGGTATTGTGGAACTGTGTTGTTGTTTTAAAAAAAACAAAACAAAAACAAAGGTATGATTTATCAAATTGAATCTTCAAATGTGTTCCATCTATCTCAGAGACCAATATTTGTAATTATAGATCATGCTCAATCACCATATGGCTCATTATCCAGTTATACAGAATCCAAATATATAACCAAAATGTGTCATTTTTGCTTCCTGTTATGGACAAAAAGCTTGTAGTCTAGTGGAAGATTATTGCAGTCTGAAATTAGTATTGAAATATGGAAAATAAGTAACAGGAAGACAAATTCTGGAGACAAATTCTTTTTTTCTGAAAGATGATCCACGAGAGCTGAACACAATTTCTGAATAATGTATGGTTTCTTGCCATGTAATCTATACTTATCATTCTCAAGGTTTAGCATTAAATTCATAATATTCAGCAGGGAGCCAGCATAGTATAGCTGTCAAAAGGCAACAATTGCTGTAAAGTCAGTGTACAGAAGAGTATAGTATAATCTGCTCTGAAGTATTAATAAGACCCCCCAGAAGGATACATTTTTCTGTCATACAAAATCACTATGATCAACACCCATACCTTACAGTGATTGTAGGATTACTCTTTTACTCTGTTTTCATTCTCTGCTTCCTGCAGTGTAACACAGTGTGAGTCACAGACTTCTCTTATAAATCAGCAACAAATCCTATATTTAAAGTACCAGAAGACAACTGCATGGCTAATATTTTGTCCCACAAATCTTAAGCATTGCATGTAATTTCTACCATGACTGCATGGAAAGTATAACAAATTCCTTAGTGTAATCTCCTAAATGCCCACAGAGTACTATTTTATTACTGCTACATAAGAAACTGGCAACATGGTATAGCTCAGTCTTGTCATATCTCAGAAACTAAGCAGGTTCAGGACTTGGATGGGAGACCACCAAGGAAGGCTCTGCAGAGGAAGGCAGTGGCAAACCACCTCTGCTTCTCACTTGCCTTGAAAAACCCTTGCTGGGGTCACCATAAGTTGGTTGTGATTTGGTAACAGTTATGCATGTACATAAGAAACCATTTTATGCCAACTGCTACAAAGCCATAGGCTTCAAGGATGGATTACATACTGGGAACTGAGTTTTGAGCATGGAACACCCAGATCTCATCTGTTGACTGGATCTGGGGACTTGGGAAAAGTGTACTGAGTAGTTAGGCCCATTCTTAAGATTAGTTTTTATTATTCCCTTTGTGGAAGCACAGTCCACACAAACAACAACCATCACAGGAATTGCTCATTCTTGGAACAGGCCGAGAGTGAAGGGTCTGACTCTAGGAACATACCTATGTTGCTTACAATGAGACTCAGAAGTCCTGTGACTGGGGGAATAAGAAGATAGAAAGGTGTCCTGCAGACTAAATGAAAGAGTCTGTGAGGGATTTACCTGTCCCTAATCCTACCTCAGCCACCTACACTTTTCAGCCAGGTGCTGCTGCTAATATCACAAGGCACAATAAGTGCACCTTGTAGAAGCCAACAATATTAAGACGTACAAGATAAGCGCCATCAAATGTTTCTCAGCCACATTTCCTCCATTCAGCAATGCAAGCAAAGTGTATTTGCCATCTCTTGGCAAATGTTTGAACGGAACCCAACCTTGCATTCATTTAACAATTATTCATTTCAAAGGACAAGTTAATACTATGTCAATAATTACTCTGACCATGAGTCTTGCATGTGCGCACAGTTTTATGCAGTCTGTTAGAATCCACTGGTTTGAAAAATGAAAAATTGACCCTTCAGTGTCAATCATTTTAATGAACAAGATAAAGCATGCAGCACTCTGAAAGTGCTCTAGAAATGAACGGTAAACACATACACATCAGAGCCACTATATTTTTATTATATTCTGCAAGCATAGCTACATGTTCCAGTCAGCTACTGTCATCAAAATCCAGGTTATTATGAAGCAATGGAACTCTTGCAGGCGAACATGGTATCATACGGACAACTCAGAGTGGGAGAAATTTTCCAAGGCACCGTCCTGGGGTCTCCTCCTAGACCCACCTCTCCCACAACCGGGTTCTTTTATAGTCATGGTACTGGCCTTTTTCACTCACCAAGGGGTTCGGTAAGAAAACACAGACAGGGCCCTTCCTTTTTGGACGTTTGACCCAGAGACACTCTCACAGAATTCGTAAGCATGACAGAAATTTTATTAGTAACAAGAATAGTCCTTGCAAAGTTACATTCTCCAAAGATAAGCAGTACTTAAAATAAGACACAGTGGAACAAAGCATAACTAGAAACAAAGCATAGCATAGAAGCAAAAAGACCTTCACCAGCTTGGGAGATGTGGGAGGCTATAGCCTCCCTTACTCCCCAGTGGTTCAGCTTGGCATCACTAAAACAAGCCGGGAGTGAGCCAAGTAATGGGGTGAAGAACCCCGGGCCACACCAGGAACAGAGATAAAGAGTAAGGCACTCCAGGACACACCAAGAAGCCGGACCAAGTGCCATCTCAGAGTGTGACAAAGAAACATTGGAAACAGGCAACTTTTATACCCAAAGATCAAAGGATTTGCTGAAGATTGACACATTGAATCATTACATCATTCTGACTTCAATCAAATGTTTGATGCGCTAGACAGGCTCTCTTTCTTGCTGACAGGAATTGCTAGCAGATTGTTTAGGGAACACGTTATAAAAACAATTTGCTTTCTAAGTTATGACATTAAGCTTCTGGGGCCAAACAGTTTCCCAGTGTACCATTACACTGAGATAACACATTCTCCTCCGGCGTTATCTCTAAAGTGTGAAGGAGGGTGCTAAGGGTGACTACCCTTTCCTCCAAGGCTCAATTAGTCTAGGGGCTTTCTGGTTACGGTCTTTCTGGACACAAACCATATGTCTAGGGTTTTAACTTTATGGTTCTTCAGTTGTCTATACAAAGGCTTCAAAGATTTATGGATCTAGTCTCTCTGGCTGCTTGCAGGCAGGTTACTACTGCAAGGCTTTCTGGGAGTCTTGCTCTCATAGCAGAAAGAAAGTTATTAGCTTGGTTCAGGCATAAATGTCTGGTTTGACTCATTCAGAAGGCAACTTTACATATATTGTGGGAATGCACAAAATTTCTCACCACACTTAGTTTTGTTCTGGAAGGGGTAGCTAGGTCTGTTACAAGTTAGCCTTCTGTATGGTATCAAGCTTTGTCATATAGTTAAAACAAAGGCCCTCCCACTGCTCTTACCTGTTTATCCTTTGATCCCTCTCCATACCTGGGGACCTGATTCACAAATGTTCTGTCAAAGTTTGTGAACTTCAGTGGAGCAGAAACCCATGAGCACAGAGGAAGCAGTCTACCCATTTCCTCCCTTTTACTTATCCTTCTCCAGAGCTGACACCATTGCTCTGGATGACTCTGGCCACGCCTGATTCAGGTATAGAGGTGCGCCTAAGAAACCATAGGCATCTATTTAGCTTTCCTATACCAGATAATTTAACTCCTAGTCAGTAACGCTATAGATTTATTCTGAATATGGTACATAAATAAATATTATTAGAAAATCTCTGCTTCCATTCTAAGCTTGTTTATTAAAGCATAATTACTGCATTTTTAACATAGACTAAATCCACAAACCATTATACCATCCACCCATTCTTACCCAAAAAATAAGCAGGCAAGGAATCCCTTCTGAAAAGAAGCTTTCACTCAATACAGCTTCCCATATTTACAGGATTTTAGAATAATCTCCTAACAAAGCTAACTGTCTCAGTTTATTAGGGTGCACATTCTTGGCTAACTTATTATCTTATATCTTCAGACTCCATAAAAAAAGTTATCTATACTTCAAATAACTTCTTAGACTATAAACAAAAAGTTAATTCATTCTCACTATTTTTTATCTTAACAAAGCCAATTTAAAAATAATAAAAACAAGCTTCTTATACATGTGAATATCTTTTGACCTCAACCAAAACTTTCATCCTTGAATTACATCTTCACTTCAGGGTAGTTGGACATTCTTGTGATTCTTGGATGTGTCTGCACCTAGGCCTCAACAAATTGTATCTATTGATAATGTGTTAGACCGCTTCTAATCTAAACAAGGCCATATAATTGTTGCCTCTGTGTCTTCTTACTGATCTTCAAAGCTATTCTGTTCTGGATTTCTACACTGTCTTTTTGGCAGACTTCCCTGAGAGACTGTGTGTGCCACAACATTCTCTATGATCTTGTGGGTCAAGTCCAGCAACTATTCCCCTAAACTTCTGGCCATATCTGTGATACCCTGGAGAATCTTTTTTTCAAAGTTCCATAAGAGCAAACTTGGTGAGAGTACACAATTTACAGTGCAAGCCTATCCAAAGTTGCCCTGCAGTTCACTTGGGTAAATATACATGCATGTTTTGCTAAGGTTCTCTAGGGAAACCATGAAAATGCAGATGGAAGAGATCCAAATGACAAGATCACACAGGTGCATGCTTATCAAACAATGAAGATATGTTAAGTGGCAAGATCTCCTGTTAGAACTCAGAACTGTATTTGAACAGGAGATTCTTGCACTTAAACCGCTATCTGGAAGTGCCAGAATTTAGAGCATAGTTCTGAACTGCAAACTTGGAAACCCAATTTTGGTCTGACTGCTCATGGGATACAATCTAAGATGCAATTCAAGGGAGGGGGAACCCTGATCTAATAAGAGCTTACAAGGCTCTAGTTTTAAAAAGCTGACTGTTCAGACCATTCTAGTAATCAATGTATTTTGTGTGCCTTAAGTTTCAGCCTTGGGTGGTCTAAAAGTCCCTTCATCAGCTTGGAGAATCACTCCCCCCCATATCTAGAGTGAGTTTTTAAGTAATCAGTATCTTGGATAGTGAATGTACCAAGGTTCAACTCCTTTGAGTGGGCTGGAAGGGGCTTAAACCTTTCCGGGGTACAGCACATTTCCCCATTTCATTTTTGAGATGCATGTATGTGAGTGGAAGAAAATATGAGCATGCAACAAAGCAAACAGATGAGCCGGGATAAATGAAAATCAATATCCAAGCAAAAGCATCTTTCATTCAATTGATCGAAGCCCTGTGGTAATAGAAGCAACAGAATGGGGAACCGGTGTTAACATGGCATAAGTGTAAATCCTATTTACAGGAAATACAGTTACAAAAAAGAATAGTTACCCAAGAGCAATTCAGAATTACATTGATTGTTAAGGACAAAATGAAGTAAAGTGATAATTTAAGGGACACAGAGATAATTTAAGGATCACTACCATAGTCTGTTGATATCACCATTTTTAATATAGCTTATATTATTCATTTAGCACTTGACACTAGATGATATAACACCTCTCATTACACAATGGCTAGGCAACACTGGTGCTTTAAAACTAGATCAATGCACTAAGGTTGGGGTGTCAAATATAAGGCCCACGGGCCAAAACTGGCCCATCCAGGGCTCCTACCTGGCCTGCAAGCAACTGAACATTACCTTTATTGCCAGATGACTGAGGCTGTGCATTATGCCCCTGTATACTGTCCAGTGCTAATAAGTAACTGACAGTGGAAGCGGGAGGGTGGGCATCAGGGAGATACTATAAGGAAATACTGTAAGAGTGTTAATGTTTTAAGCATGTTTGTATTTTGGGTAAAAATAATATTGCTAAGTAGGTTTGCCTGTGTTCTGTATAAAGTTTGTATCTCCCATAACTGGCATTACATTTTATGGCACAAATGGCCTGGCCTGACAAAGTGACATTTACGTCAGATCCAGCCCTCGTAACAACCGAGTTCTGCACCTCTGCGCTAAGACATGTGTATTCTTAGAAACTTCTCATAAGGAATTTTGCAGAGTATTCTCATACTTGGTTGGACCATATTAAAATTAAAACACTTGAAATTAATTGCCCCACACTTCTTTCAAACAGCTCAGGGCAGTATAGCTACTCCTACTTTGTTTTACCCTCACAGCAACACTGTGAGCTAAATTAAGCCAACCGTACATGAGAACATAGGAAGAGCCCTGCTGGATCAGACCAGTGGTCCATCTAGTCCAGCATCTTGTCTCACACTATGGCCAGCTACCAGTCACCCCAATGAGCTTCACAGCAGCAGGGGGGAAGGGATTTGACTCTAGATCTCCAAGATCCTACTTCAACACTCTCAGTATAACTCCCAAGAACTAGTTACCCAGTAGAGGCGCCCTCACTGTATGAAGGTTAGCTGAAGAGTGAGAGTCTGTTGCTTGGAAATGGGAAAAGGTTTTTGGGGCTCTTAACAATCGTCTATAACGGCTATCTTTTTCAAGCTGAAGATTGTATCTTGGTTTATGTGATATCCACTTTGTTCCTTTTTTGCACTGGATCCATTTTGGTGGATTGGAGAAGCTCACCACAATGTTGTTGCAAGCAAGAGCCAGTTCCTCGACTGAATTCACAGAGACCATCGGTTGCATAAACCTATGCATTTAGCTGTATGAATGTTGTCACATTGTTCTGCATGTTTGAGTGCTCTGAGTTAGAGAGATTTAAAAAAAAAATTAAATTGTCTTGTAAATCCTGTTCCTGAATGAGTCCCATAGAACCCACATGGGCAGAGGCATATAAGCACCACACCATGCTGTTACTGCAAGCTGCATGTAGTTCATTGGGGGGGGGGGGATTCGACATCTGAACAAAATATTCATAGCAACATTTCCAGCCATTCCTTGTTCAGTATGAATGGCAAATTCCAAGTGCCTTCCAATTTTGCTAGAGTTACTGGCAAAGTTTTCAGTTTATGGAAAATAAAGAAAGCAGCAATAGAACAAAATAGCCAATCAAAGCATGTTCAAATGCTGTTTCTAAATGGCTGATCCTGCCATGTGATGAGGGTCACATAATACCATGCTGCTACAATTAACCAAGAAATTAACCAATTAAAAAGGCAGGAAAGGGGAACCACGGATATGAGCCGCACATTTTGTCAAGCGGATAAGTTACACAAATATTATTAAGGAGCGAAAATGGTTCTCCTAATTTCCTCTGAACAACAAAGTGCAGTGAGGTCTGTTACAGGCTAAAAGTAAAACCAATGAACTATGGATAATCTCTTAACTATGTACTTGTACGGCTCGCTATATTTCAACGGCTAGCAACCTTTGCATATGGCATTCAAAGAGAGAGTCTGAGTGTAAAATCTTGCACATTTGGATTTGAAAGTCGTAATTGCCATCCTAATTGGACAGGCAATTATAAACGCTTTGCCTCTGAACAGTTGGCTGAACTTAAAAGCTAGATTTTGAGTTGGAAATTTAACACAGCATTTAGGAATGTTTTCTAGAATTAGCCACAGGCTTTGAAATGTACATGGCGAAATATGTACTAAAAGTCTATTTTGCCCAAAAATAGTCATTCGCAAACTTTCTTTGCCCTCCCCCTTTTAGATGCCCAGATGGCATTCCTTTCCCTTTCCATCCAGACCACAGAAAATCCTATTCTGTCCCCCAGTACAGTCTGCTAGAAAGGAGCCCTGCCTTCATCCCTGTTACAGCAACTTTCCACAGTCCTGTATTTTCATTTTAGGTTGTCCTGTGAGTAATGTCCTATCCTATGGTTTTGAAGTCAGCCTGAAAGCTTTGGTACAAGGAGTCAGTTGCTCTTGTGTTCTATAGGTTTTTTGATGGGCTGAAACTAAATCCATTGCATGTCAACTCATAACCTTGGGGGAATTGTTCTTTTAATAGACATTCAATATGGCTGCCTTACTCTGTTGCTACACATAGGCTTCTAACTGTTTGCTGATACAAAATGGCAACATGCCTCTTACCAGCATTATTTGTTCTGGAAAAAAAAATCTGTCAGAAGGGACTGTAGTGTTCACAATAAGTTTCTTTAGACTATATGACGTGTAAATGCAACTCTCGCTATAGCAATTAACAAGGTTTGCATAATAATTATATATCTACCATTAACACAGTTAAACAAATGATGTATTATTGATTTGTATAATATCTCTTATGTTTTATTGTTGAGTGCTGTTCATTATTGGAAAAGTTATAAAAATAAACTATAAAAAAGGGGAAGAGACTTTAGTGGATTTTTTAAAAGTTTTATTGAATGATATGCCTCTGATGGATGAAAGAAAATTATACTGTAATAGAATTCTAACAAAAATTATTTTTAACTTGTAATATTCTATATTTATATATCTTGTATATCTTATATTTATTTAATATTAGACTAATTCACATGTGACTTCTGCTGGTCTTCAACCATATCAATAAACTGAAACTGAGTATTTCTTATGATGGCACTCATTCGTATGCTATGCAATGTCTTCTATCAGTGATGGGTGTATTGCTGTCTAGTCAAATAAATACTTTATAGGAGGATCTCAGTTCTGCACTTGTCTTTTCTGGGGCTTCCATATTCTGCTTCCTGCTCACAAAACCTGACAGCTGCGGTCACATGTTTATGACTAGCCCCTCCCCAGTCAGCCTCCATGCTACACAAAGCCTGCTGGCTGCTGTCACATCCTTATGACTCGCTCCTCCTCAGTTAGGCTATTCGAAAGCTAACTGTGAGTGTCAGGTTGTTTGAAGAAAGTTGTTGAAAATCCAGTTCCCTGAGATAAACAAGAGTGGAAGGAGGAGGGAGCAGGTGGTCTTGGGTGGTCATACTGGCACTTGCCCACAGGTCCTGCACTGCAACTCATAGCTTTGTCCCCTGTTGCTTGCTATACGGGGTTGGCTGGTGACAGGGGAAATGGACCAGAGAGGAGACTGCTTCTTTAAAGGCCCAGCATGGACTAGAGGATGGCTGGAAACAGGCCAGGCATTCGGCCTTCTTGACTAGCACAGAGTCAATGAAATGGCAATGAGATGCCACTCTGGCTAGCCCTCTACCCTCATACTGTTGCAAATTTCTACGTTATTTTATTAGCCATCAATAACAATTGCCCATTTTGTAGCCTTGACTGGACTGTGCCCAGTACTGAAGTCTCTGTTATACCAGTCCTATTTATATTACTGATGGAAGCTCTTTTTATTTATTTTACATACATGAATATAAATCTGCCTTATACTGAATCAGTCCATCAAGGTCAGTATTGTCTACTTGGATTAGCAGTGGCTCTCCAGGGTCTCAGGCAGAGGTCTTTCCTATCACTCACCACCCTGGCCCTTTTAACTGGAGATGCTGGGGACTGAACCTGGGAAATTCTACAAGCCAAACTGAGGCTGGGAATTGGATAAACATATCATAGGCGTAAACTACAGGGGGGGCTTGAGGGCTCGGGCCACCCCCAAAATTTCCCAGGGGGGACTGAGCCCCCCCGGCGAAACAGAGCACCTGCTGCCGCCTCTCCCCCCGCCTCCCTGGGCCCTTCCTAGGCCCGCCGGCTGGTCGGCCAGCTGGCCACTGCCACCAGAGCCTCTTTCTCCCCCCCGCCTCCCCTGTACCCACTCCTCCCTCCTTCCCTCCTTCCCTCACCCTCCCAGGGCTTTGGGCAAATGACCAACATGATAGCGTCACCCGGTTATCACGTTGGGCATTTGCCCAGAGCCCCGGGAGTGAAAGAAAAGGAGGGAAGAGTGGCGGGGGGGGGGGGGGGAGAGGCGGCAACATCGTTTCGGAGCACCCCCCCCCCCCAGGATTTCAAAACCTGAAGCCCCTGAAACATACGGAGCTGAAGTCCATCAGTGGCTATTAGCCACAAAGTATAGATAGGAACTCTCAGTCTGGGCAAGTGATGCTCTGTAACCTTGGTGTTTGGGAGAGGGCAACAGTAGGAGGGCTTCCTGCTCCCACTGCTGGACCTTCTGAGGGCCACTGTGTGACAGAGTGTTGGACTGGATGGGCCATTGGCCTGATCCAACATTGGCTTTTCTTATGTTCTTATGAGGCTGTACCAATGAGTCACAGCCCCTCCCATTTATTTTATTTTGTGGCATTTACTTTGCTATGCAGAATTTACAGAGAACCGATGCATGTCACACTGTGGGATCTGTCAAAAGTTATCCTGCAACTTGCCTCCACCCTTTAGGGGTTCCTGTATGAATCTGAGTCTGCCCTGCAGTCACTCAGCCAGGACTCGACAGTTCTGTCTCCTGAACTAATACAAGAAGGAAAATAGCACTGCACCCATTCCACACAAGCCTTCCTGTTCTTTTCGTACCATTATAAGGGGAAAGTGCACTGGCCTTGATCAGTTAAATCATATATAAATTATCTATAATAAAAGTGGAGACCTGCAAGAAACTTGCAAGGTAGATCTCCCCTCCCCCACCAGCAATACATTGCCGGCCAGTGAAGTCAGGGAGCCCCAGCAGGCCCCAGCAGCAGGGAGGAGTTCAGGAGCTGTAGAGCTCACCTTATGCCAGCCCCTGGAAGTCTCTCACAGCTGCCACTGCTCCCAGACCCTTGTCATTCCCTTGCCACTGGCTTCTGAAGCTGCTGTTGGTCCAGATGTATGCCACTCCTGCAGTGGCAAAAGGGGAAGCCACATCTTCCTTCTCCCTCGCCATTAGCCTTGCTGCCAGTCCCACTGTGGCTCCCAGCCTTTCCCCCCCGCACACACCATGAGCAGAGCAGCCAGGCCCACCACAGCTCCCAGCCACCCCTCACATGGTAAGCAATGCACACCACCGCTCCTTGCCACTCCCTCCATCTGCAACACAGTTAGGGTCGCTGAAAGAGGAGGTAGGTGTTGTCAAACTCAGCACCTTGTTTGCCATGGAATTGCTGTAACAAGAAGGGGGGCTTGTGTGTGTGTGTGTGTGTGTGTGTGTGTGTGTGTCTGGGGGATGCTTTGCTATAGAAGCTAGCTGGATAACTATTTTTCTAAGATGCCTCCCTTCCCAGGGAAGAATGAGCAATGACTTTGGAAGCTGTCTGTGCTTGCTGTCATAGATAACGTAACGGTAGTCTCACAGGTGGGGGTAGAAGTGCGTGAAATCTAAGTGGGCTGAGTGAATGGGCTGATTGATGGGACACTGGGGGGGGGGCTTGTTTAAACCCTGTATAACTTTGGGCATTGGCACCAAAAGGTCAGTTCTGACACGAAGAAGTCTTAGCTTGAATCATCTTTACTACTCAATAAACAAATCACTGCCAAGAGAGTATTGTTGAGAGTAACTTTGTTCAAGAGTCCGACAAATGTATTGTCTGCACATGCACAGACAATGCTTTTGTTTTTAGAGAAGATTTAAACACACACCCATGTAATTTTTTTTTAACTGATTTTAGGTTTTTCTGCAAACCTGGGGGTCTCCCCAAGTTTAAAGGGAAATATCCCTTATCGCAGTGTGGGCCCAATCTGCAGATCTACCCACACTCTCTAATTATTTATTTATACTTCATTCATACTCCACTTTTTTCACCAATGGGAACTTAAAGTGGATTATATTATTCACCTCTCCTCCATTTTATCCTCACAACAGCCCTGTGAGGTAGATCAGGCTAAGAGTGTGTGACTGGCCCATGGTCACCTAGCAAACTTTCATGGCATAGTGAGGACTGAAACCTAGGTCCCCTAGATCATAGTTCAACCTCTAACCACTACACTAAGCTACTAAATTATTTTACTTTTTCATTTCATCCTGTATTAGACTTGTGTATTCAGCTTTTCTGTTATTGGTTGGGAGTGTCTGATACCCATTATGTATGAATGGATCATTCCTGTGATTGGCTCATACTTTCTATTGGCCTTATTGTGCTGCACATAAAAGCAGGCCAAATGGCAGTCCACTTCATACCTCGGGAGAAGTCAGCTCTGATTCACAAAAACATATGCTGAAATAAATGTTGTTAGTCATTAAGACATTACTTGACTCCTGTATAATTTCACTCTGTTTCTAGGCATACTGTTTTACTACACTCAGCCAGCTCATTCAGATGTTAAGAGCAAAATCTCAATGCAAGCGTGTGTGCGATGTGCGGTCAAGTTGCTTTCGATATATGGTGACCATAGGAAGACATCCAAAACATCCTATCATTAACAGTCTTGCTCAGTTCTTGCAACCTGAAGGCTGTGGCTTTAATCAATGCATCCTCTCTGCCATCTACCAACAGTAAGAGCATTTCTTTAAGAAAGCCTGTATTATATCTGGAGACCATTTGGAATTTTTTGTCCAGCCGCCACTGCACACATGCTTCTCAAAACTTCTTGGAATATTTCCTCTAGACCTGAAAAGAATATTAATGTACTTAATACTTTCACAAAGGGAATTAGCAAGTACATACTGGCCACATGTAAGGTCTGCAGACTTGCCTGCCTAACGAGTCACCACAGATATTTCGTCCAGATGCTGTTCTCCAGTGAACTCTGTGAATTTTAGTTCATCATTCAATATTATGAATTGCACAGCAGTACACAATATTAGTTCTGAAAAGTCTTTCCAAAAGTAATAGATATGGGAAGGGGCTTTGGCTCAGCGGTAGAGCAACTACTTTGTTTTGTATGGAGGAGGTTCTGGTTCTAATCCCTGGCACCTCTGGTTTCAAAACAGGACTATCTTGGAGAACCACTTCCAGTCAGAGTAGACAATATTGACCTTGATAACCCAATGGTCTGACTCAGTGTAAGGCAGCTTCATGCATTCGTCATGCAGGTATTTTGCATGCAGAAGTGGTTATAGTCAAGAAACAACATAACAACCTACATGGGCAGCCATACTGGATATCCTATTCAGAATTCTAAACCAATTGCAGATGGACCTTTACTCAGCACAGCAAAGCTGTATAGAAACAGCTGCAACAGCTAAGATCTAAAGCAGTGCAGTGGTTAAGGTGTCAAACTATGTGTGTGATCACATGCTGTGATCACACTGGCGGCTTGGTGCTATATGGTGCTGCCTCTAATTGAACTGGTTTAAAGTGTTGTGGGACGTATCAGCCACACAGCACACCCTGCTGTGAGTTACCAACAGAGACATCTCATGGTAAAGCATCCACATTATTGCAGCACCTCAGCCATGGAGCACACTGCAAAAAATCCAAAATTCATGTGTGCGCAAAAGTGCGCATGCGCGTGCATGCACACATAGGCAATTTTTAAAAAACCTGCCCTTCTAGTGGCAGAACAGAGGTTCAGACTGCCAAATCCATTATGCACATGCTCCCCCGCATTCAGACATTCAGCCATCCTCAATGACTGCACAGGGAACCAAAAACACCACTTGTGATGTGGTGCCTTTTTAACCTGGCTTCAAGTTGTCCTATGACAGGTTAAGTATGGCTGGGGAACACGTGGCTGTCTGACTGTGGCTGTCTGACTGTGTCCATTTGATCCGGAGGGAAGGAGTGGCTGTGTCGGGCCAAACTGCCCATGTGATCACAGCCTATGGTGGGGGAAATCTGAGTTCAAATCTCTGGCAGAAAACAAGGTACTTTTATACTGGATTTGCAAATCCAGAGGCTACATCAAAGGAAGTGACGTGGCCATCAAAGGAAGTGACTTGAATCACCCCAATGCCTTTCTGTGCAGGAAGTTAAATTTCAATCTTGAGCTTGCTTAATTTCAGGTAGCGCTCTAAGTCCTGGTTTAGACTATGTCATTCTCTGTTCAGGTGACCAACAACACAAGAATACATAGGTGAAGAACCTGAAATATGGGGAGATGACTAGATGCGACAGCAGCAGCCACACAAGCACCAGAGAAAAAGGGGAGGCAAAGGAAGGAAACAGAAAGAACAAATTAATTATAGGACTTCAAAGATACAAAAAATTGGACTGCATGGATATGTTTGCATAAAATATGGTTGTGAAAAAAATTCATCATCCACATGTCCCTAGGCACATCAGTGGAAGATATATATTCTGAGATCATTTCTGAATGCAATCATTTCAACGGCCAAATAATACCTCTTCTTATCTCTCCCTTCTGATAAGAGTCCACAAAGATGAAGTCATTACACAGATTTAATTTTCTGATCTTAACTGTAGCTCATCCATTAGTGATTTCGGAGGGAAGAAAAGAAACCTACACAATACATGACCAATTTTTTCCCCTTTTTTCTGAGGGTGTAAATTTAATAAAAAAATACCTGTCATACCCACAGCCTATTACAGAGGGCCCCAAACAATAAAAAAATAAAAAAATGAACATGCATTTCATTAACTTTTTATTAGCAATTCCTGAGCCATAGCCTCCGCTGGCGGTAATTAAATCACCAAGCACTAATACAGGCATTATAAAACCAGCGATGCATGCAGGGGACTAAACACCTAGGACAGCCACATTCCTATGCAGCTGGAATTTCCAAGATGTTGTAAAGCATGTCATGAAACAATAAACATGATTGAGAGGCTTGTTTGTAGGAAACTGTGCAAATGTTCTCACTCTACTGTGAACAACAAAACCCCCCAGAAAACTGCCTCAATTGGTTGCATTATGACTATCAAAGAAACCAGCTACTAAATGTTTTAAAAAAACAAATAACAGTAAACTGGTGTGTGCGTGTGTGTGTGTGTGGGGGGGGAATCAGATTTCCAACATTAATGATAACAGGCTTTGGAGTTTAGCAAAACCTGACTGCAAAGTGTATTCTGAATTGCTACCCTAAACATCCTGCAGGTGAAGTTTCTGTTGGAATATGCAAGGTCTGTCATGCATAGATAAAGAAAATGACAAGAACATCCTGCAGGGGACAGCAGAGGGGACAACTAGTTAGCATGGAGAGATTAGGGACTTCCTGCAAGTTTCAAATCACCTCCTTCCTGTCTCCTGATTGGCTCAACTGACGCTTTTCTTGCTCCTGTTACTGACTCTCTCCTAGCTAGTTAGACAGTAACACTTCTCTGTCTGTCTCCTTTTTCTTACAAAGTTTGTTCTCTTCTTAATAAACCGACTATTCTTTAAACAGCTTGTGCTCCACATTACTGCACATCTACACTCTGCCAACAGTTTCCTGTAGGACCTCTGCTAGAAGCAGCTTGTTCCATCTTCCCCTTTCTTCTTTAAGCAAGGAAGAGTTTTGTTACACTCAAGAGGTATACAGTTACTTCTAATAAAGACATAATGATACTGGTCCTATTTGGAGTTTTTCATCAGCCAGTCCCCACTCATCAGCCAGTCAGGTCTACTCAAGTGGTAGTGCCCTCAGGCTTGGATAGCAAAACTTGAGCATTGACAGGAGCTGGAACAGGGACACAGGTTTATACCCAGTGGACCTGATGATCCAGCAAGCTTCCCCTCCCAGCACAGGTTTAAATAGGCTGAGAGAACAGCAGCTCCACCTGCGCTGGAAGCAGCATCTGGGACTCATCTTGCCAGGCTTAACTGGGGCCAGGATCCTATAAAGGATTACACTGATCATGATCTGCCCCAGGAGATGGGCTGCCGGTTTGGCACTGTGTCGTCACTGGGCTATCTCAGCATGAGCCCTCTGCCTTTGCTACTCCTGCCAGAGGGAGGAAGATACTGATGGACTTGTGGACCAAGTCCTGGACTGGTGCTTAGTTGCCCCAGGACCTGGAGGGACAGAGGGAAGTCCTGGTAGAGAACCTCCTCCTGCAAGCTTTTGGAGGATCTCCCACTGCAGGTTCTTCAGGGACCATTTCTGGAGCAGATGAGCCAGGGGCATCTGCCCTGCAGGGGCTTTCAGAGTTCCCTGCACTCCCCCAGGACACATCTCTGTCTCCTCAGGTTCCTTGGAGTGGGAGTCCAGGCCAGCTTAGTAGGGGCTACTTCACCCAAAGAGTGATTAACACGTGGAATTCACTGCCACAGGCCGTGTCGGCAGCTACAAGCATGGACGGCTTCAAGACGGAATTAGATAAACATATGGAGCAGAGGTCCACCAGTGGCTATTAGCCACAAGGTGTAGATAGGAACTCTCAGTCTGGGGCAAGTGATGCTCTGTATTCTTGGTGCTTGGGGGGGGCAACAGTGGGAGGGCTTCTAGTGTCCTGGCCCCACTGCTGAACCTCCTGAGGGCACCTGGTGTTTTTGGCCACTGTGTGACAGAGTGTTGGACTGGATGGGCCACTGGCCTGATCCAACATTGGCTTCTCTTATGTTCTTATGACCGCTCAATAGGGGTCATGACAGGGGTCATGATTCACTCAACTAGACCTGATAATGGGATGGATTGGGAGGGGGAAAGGGCCCTATCTCCACACAAAAGAGAAGGGGAGACAGGAGAGGAAAGCTGCCTGCCACTACCTCACCCCATCCCTGCTCCCCCAAAGGGGAGGGAGAAAGGAAAAGACAGCTTGCATACCCAGTTGGCTGGATGCCATCTCCCTTACCTCACATGAAGCTTGCTGCCGCCACTGCCTCACTTACCTTGTGTGAGGCTTGGCCCAGCCCAGGTGGGGAAGGAGGTCATCGGCCCACCTTGAGACACTCTGGTAGTCATAATGACCAATCCACCCCTGCATTATAAGCAGTGATGAAAATAATCTCCACATTTATAAAGAATGGTAAGAACTTTGTAGCCACATGCTCTGGATATGTTTAGATGTCCACTGTGATAACAAAAGAATATGTATGGGTCCAGCTTGTTCTGAGCACATGCACCTGGTTTCTCCCTCTTCCCTTCTTATGTGGCTTGTGATGAAGTAATGGTGTTTATGACTCACTCCAGTTATTTGTGATGTACAAATGTGGCTTAACTGGAGTTAGTTTTTCTTCCACTACCTGGAATTCAAAACTGGGATTAAACCCCCGTCAAAAATGCTGGCTTCAGGAAAAAAAACTAACCCGCATGCCTGCACTCGTACATTACAGGTAATTAGAATTTGTCTTTAATTCCTTCCTCATGCTCCATGTGAGAATGCAGGATGAAAAGGGAAGAGCCATGTGCATCTGCAAGCCCAAAACAAGCCAGATTCATGTACATTTTTGTTTAATGGTGGTTATTGACCATCTGAATGCAGCCTGAAACTTAATGATTCAGGTGGGTGAAATATTTCCCCCAGTACTCCCAATGCAATCTTTAACAAGCTTCTAGACTTCTATGTCCATTTTAGTCAATGGATTTAGAAGGGTGCAATTCTGTTTAGGATTGCCTCGCATATCTTCCAATTCCTCTCTGCTTTTACCAGTGCTTTTAAACCAAAAGCTCCAACTATACCCTCAATGCCTTGTTTTTCCTAAAATCATGCAGGCCCACATTTGTGCAAAATCTTGGTGCTTGGGAGGGGGCCCATAGAGGGATAACCTAGGTGTCAACTTCAGGGGGACTGGGGAACTTTTTTCCAATTGCAGGTTTGTCCTCTAAGAATGAGGGCTAGAAACCAGGATGGTTTTTTTTGTGAAATAAAGATTCATATACTGCAACGCTACTGTACTCTAGAACAGGGTTATATACCGCAATCACAGAGTTTCCAGCAATTCCTAGAGACGAATGATGTCACTTCCAAGGAAAAACCAAAAATGACATCATGCTGTCGCTGATGGCATTTTAATATTTTTTTTCCTTTCTCCCACCAGCCACTGGTGGGCTAGTAGGTAAGACCCCCAGCAAGCATATAGCAACCCTAATAATAGCCACATACCATTTGGTAGACTGCCTTGTTACCTATTTGTTTCTAAGTATAATTCAAGGAGAGAAGAGAAGGATTTATACCCTGCCCTTTACTCAGAGTTCCGGAGCAGCTTACAATCTCCTTTCCCTTCCCCTCACCACAACAGACACCCTGGCTGTGAGGTAGGTGGGGCTGAGAGAGCTCTTTCAAGGACTGCTCTTGAGAGAAAAGCTCTGAAAGAACTTGTGACTGACCCAAGTTCACCCACAGCAGCTGCATGTGAAGGAGTGGGGAAATCAAACCCAGTTCTCCCAGATTAGAGTCTGGGCTGTTAACCACTACACCAAACTGGCTGGTTTGTTAACTTTAAAGCTTTTTACAGCCTGGGACTTGCATATCTAATAGGCCGCCTGTGTGCTAATTGGGGTTATCAGGTACCTCACTTATGACTGTTTCCTGTGTTTCAGAGATCCGTTCGGCTACAACCTGTGCATCATTCTGAGTGGGCAGGTATGGTATGGGCAGGTATGTACTCTCCTCCTTCCATAAAATGTGTAAAGTGAAATCATTTCCAGATGCCTTTAGAGTAAGTTTGGTGTAATGCCAGTTTGGTGTAGTGTGGAGCCAGTTGGGTGCAGTTGTTAAGAATGACAGACTCTAATCTGGAGAACTGGGTTTGATCCCCACTCCTCCATATGAAGCCAGCTGGGTGACCTTGGGTCAGTCACAGCTCTCTCGAAGCTGTTCTCTCAAATAGCAGCTTTCTCAGAGCTCTCTCAGCCCCACCTACCACACACAGTGTCTGCTGTGGGAAGAGAAAAGGAAGATTGTAAGCTGTGCTCCCAAGCTGAGTTAGTGTGAGCTAGCTCACAGTTTTTTAGCCTCCAGCTCACACATTTTTGTCTTAACTTAAGAAGGATGGCTCCAGAGCAAACTAATTTATGCAGTAGCCAAATCATTCACTCACAACTTTAATGTGAACCTTTCACAGTTCCGCAGGGCCTGCAAGACAGAGCTCTTCTGCCAGGTTTTCAAGTAGGGGCCGCCTCAACTTCATAGCCCTGGACTGATCATTGAAGACTGCCAATTGGACCATCTGCACCAATCAGACGCTCAGAAGAATGTCTGCTGACGCCGCTTGGATGAGGGCGATGAAGTTTTGCCATCCTGCACTGAAATTGCACTGTAATTTTAAAGTGTGTAGTGTATGTTTTTATATTGTGGTTGCTTTTATGGAATTTTATTGTACATGAATTGTGTTGGTAGCTGTCTTAAGCCTGCCGTGAGGCGGGGAGGGCAGGATAGATATTTTTTTTAGAAAATAAATAATGGTAGCTCACAAAGTAGAATTTTTGCTCACAAGATTCCACAGCTTAGAGGGAACATTCATTGTAAGCCGCTCTGAAATTCTGAGTGAAAGGCCGGGTATAAATCCAACTCTTCCTCTTTTTCTTCTGTTGCCACCGCTGCCACTGCCGCTATAGCTGAGAAATGTCTCTGGCAGCAAGTAGTGACACTGCTGTGGTTTTAACTTGATGTATATTAATGTATCTGTTTAGTTATATTTAACTGTTTTAAAGGATTTTATGGTATTTAAGTACTGAATGTTGTAAGCCACCCTGAGCCTGTGTGCAGGGAGGGTAGGGTATACATAGGATAAACAAATAAATAAATAATGCTTTATTTGTGTATGTTTATATTTTGTAAGCCACGTTGGACATTGTGGAAAAGTGGGATATAAATGTTTTAAATAAATGAATAAATAACACTAATGATCCATGGTATCAAAATGGCTAGCTGATCATATTAAGATGGGTAACATTCATGTCCTTTCCTTTCCCCCCCACTATGAAATAAAATCACCTTTTCTGGACCTGTAGTTTTTGGTATGCTTTCACTTCTGAAAGATTCCGAATGTTTTCTCTTTCCCAGTTCACACAATGCTATAATTTGCTAGGACATCATCCTAAAAGACTGCTGAGCCAAAGCAACCAATGGGATCCTCTGATCAAACTCATTCCTCCCTCCCCAAAAATGTAGCAGAACAACTTTACTCCATTGAAGTATGGCTCCATAATTACTGTGCCACGACTGACTAGGAAGCAGTGGAGCAGACCTCCCTGAAATGTTTCAGAATTAAATATTGGCTCTCTCTCTAGCTCCTCTTGGTATATAATTCATGTTCAGGTCATTCAACCAAATTAACGCCTCATTAAAGAGAGTCTCGTTGCGTTGGTGCAATAAAATGGAGAATCCAGTCCACTGGGACACAGTTCCATCTGCAAGTCCCCCCCCCCCCCCCCCGCAGCTAACTCTTTTGAGTAGCCTTCATAAGGGGCTGTTTTATTTATTTATTTATTTATTTATTTATTATTTCACATTTATACTCCACCCTCCCCGTGAACGGGCTCAGAGGTGCCACTGAGATCGAGAAGTCTGCTACCA
Organism: Lepidodactylus listeri; assembly: GCA_029233225.1. Lineage (NCBI taxonomy): Eukaryota > Metazoa > Chordata > Lepidosauria > Squamata > Gekkonidae > Lepidodactylus > Lepidodactylus listeri. The sequence continues at coordinate 29,689,382 of JARCFY010000005.1, forward strand.
TCCCTTGCCCCTGTCCCTAGGGTTTCAGGCCACATTAGTTATTTATGAAAAATGCTTATGGGATTGGATCCAGCCAGCTTTTTAAATCACTCATGCCCTATTCCTCTTCTTATAAGCAGCCTCCATCACACATTGCTTTTGCCTGTGATGGTCCCAGGATCCCCAGTATAGCCTTTTTTCTTCTTTGGTGGTGGTGGTTAGTGGGGCCTCCTCATTCCCTTTTCACCAGCCGAAAAGCTGGCTGGATCCAGTCCATAGGGTTTCTGATTAACCTGCTGGTTCTAAGCACAAAATGACTACTGCTATAGTCAATAATACACTGATTGTGAATGCCATACGAACAAGTTCACTTGCTATAAAAGGGTGACCAATCTATGTGGATCATACTGCAATAGTTACTATGGGATCTAAAAATTATAATGAAATATTCTCATCTCAGACTTCTTATTTTGCAGTATAATTTGAGGGATCATAGTGTTTTTCTTCATGTAGAGAGGTCTATTTAATAAGACCTCATAATATAAGTCAAAATGGGTCTTATTAAATGAGAAGTGAAGAAAATATGTTATAGCTGTTAAAGTTGCTGTGCCAAGATTTCCAGAATCCTTTGACATTCTTGCAAGGTAATTTCTGCAGCTGTTTCATTTAATTTGAAACTGGAAATTATAAACGAATATGAAAATGTACAGCAAAATCAATGGAGTGCCCAACTGTGATAATATGATAGTGTTCCCCCATCTGTAGGAAGGGTTGCAGGCATCTGGGGGTTGGACAGATGTTTCTGTAAAAATAAGCAGAAACCCAGGGCCTGAAATAAGCACATCTTCAATAATCATATTTAAATCATAGATTCATTTACTATTTGTTTGTATCTCTGCTGTGAAAGGTCAAACAGGTCATAACTCACATCAGAACTGAAAAAAATAATATGGACTATAAAGTGTAAAATATATTATATTTCAATGGTGTAATCCCCACTTACTGTCAGTGAATGTATGGGTTCTATGAAGGCAGTCCTAAATAGGTCTACTCAAAATCCTACTCAGGCTTATTCAATGGAGCTTACTCCCTGGAAAGTGATTTTTTAGGATTACACATTAAATCCATTAAGAAAAATTCAGGTGGGTAGCCGTGTTGGTCTGAAACTGCAGAACAAAGTTTAAGTCCGGTGGCACCTTTAAGACCAACAAAGTTTTATTCAAAGTGTAAGCTTTTCTGTGCAAAGCACACTTCTTCAGACAAATGGAATAAAATCTCCTCAAGGGTTACTTACAGGAAAAACGAGGCTGGGGGGCAGCTCCCAATTTCCCAACCCGGAGTTGGCAATCCTAAAAACAGACCAAAAAAAAGACTTCTCCACCCCCTGCCTCTCATTTTGGGAGACAGTCATTACTTTCTTTTGTGCAGGCAGTGTCCCTTTCCAGCATTAGAGTTTTTTTTTTCCTTAAGGGGGAAGAAGCACTCTACCCACTGCACAGGTATCCCAATGGTACTAAGGTTTTGTCTCCACTGCATGTGTACTGTTCTCTCTTCACCGTTGCAGAATGGGGTTGTTGTCACCCGGGTGCCAATGGAAAAGGCCTTGAGCACCAGACTCCCACAAAAATGATCGCCTATATACCAAAGCAATGTATGCCAGTCTGCTGGTAGCCTTCCAGTATTTACATAAACAATTTCTATCTTGCCTTTCCCCCTTTAAAAATAAGGCATAAGGCAGCTTAAAAAAATATGCAAAAAGTATACCTAAAAACATGCAAACCCCCCCCAACAACAATGAAAACTCAATAACCAGACATCAAAAATGGCCCCAAGAGAACGTTCGGTAAAATATTTCCAATTAACTGAAAGACCTCTGAAAGAGGGACACTTTGCAACATCTTCTGAACCTCAGCAAGGAAGATGCCCTCCTGGCCTCTTCTTATAACCATTCCAGAGGATAGGGACAATGGCCAAAAAAGATCATGACTGGACTGAGAAGGGCTGTATCCTTCTAGGAGAGGGCACGGCAAGGAAGCACAGCACAGAAGCATAGCATTGTATTACGTTTAAAGAGCCAAGGAAGTAGTCGATGCACCAATGACCCAGGGAGAAAGTGGTATTGATTTAATCTTCTCCAGGTTGTTATAATCAGAACAGAATAAACCAACGTTCAATTAACATGCAGAGTTCCATTTTCTAATTGTCCTGACTGCATATTTTAGCCTTAACCAACAAATTAAATATTGACAAACGGTTCATGAAAGTACAACACTAGTAAACAGCGATCAGACAAATATATTTATGATGCAAATGAGTCATTTTCAACGAGATTGCTTTCCCTGGCCTTATAGCTCTGTTGTCTTTGAAACTGCGGCTCCCTTGGATGCACAATCAACACTTGGAATAAATATGTGACATCATTTCCCCTTCTCTGTGCCTATGAACCACTCTGTACATAGTAGAAAGAGCGACGCTGGGGAAAACTAGCCTTGACTGCCCTCATTAATCTCATTCATCCTTTGCCACAGCCTGCGACCAGTGACACCACACTTGAATTTTCCTGATTAGAAACTGCAGGGCACGGCTTTGTGAGCTGAACACATTTCTTGCATGGAAGGAATACTGGCCTTACATAAGTGAGTCTGGAAGCAGATGTTATAGGGATGGGGCTGAAACCAAAGAAAGAGGTGAGCACACCAAATCTGAAAAATAACAGAAGGCCCTCCAGTGGGCTGTGGTTGGATCTTTAATGTGTTTCAAAAATCTAATCAGGTACGCCAGGCAAGAGACAAGCAGAGGTGGCTTGCCATTGCTTTCCTCCATGTAGTATAGTATAGCATAGCATAGCATAGCGCCAATGTGGTGTAGTGGTTAAGAGCGTCCGACTCTAATCTGGAGAATGGGGTTCAATTTCTCACTCCTCCTCCTCCACATGCAGTCAGCTGGGTGACCTTGGGCCCACCTCTCAGCCCCACCTACCTCACAGGGTGTCTGTTGTGGGGAGAGGAAGGAGACAAAGGGAAGGCAATTATAAGTTGCTTTGAGACTCCTTCGGGTAGAGAAAAGTGGGGTATAAAAACCAACTCTTCTTTTTCTATGTGTATGTGTAAACTGCTGTCAAGCTGCAGGCAACTTATGCCGACCCCATTGGGTTTTCAAGGTAAGAGACGAGCAATGGTGGTTTGCCATTGCCTTCCTCTGCATAGCTACCCTGGATTTCCTTGGTGGTCTCCCATCCAAATACTAACCAGGGCTTACCCAGCTTAGCTTCTGAGATCTGACAATATTAGGCTAGCCTGGGCCATCCAGGTCAGGGTATAGTATAGTATGTAGTACATATAATGTAATATAATATAATAAAAACCAGGCAAACAATTTAATCTTGAGAAATTCCAACAATAGCAACATGTTTGTTGACTGGTACAGTAATGCATTCATTAAAACCTTTTAAAAACAGGGCGCAAAAGTTCATTTCCACATATGCTTTCGATTTCTTTTTGTCCCTGCATATAGGAACGACTGGCCCAAGGTCATTCATTTTGCTTCACAGCAGAACGGCAATCTGAACTGAGGGCTCCCCAGTCACTCTTCTACATTCTAATTGCTACTAAAGCCAGCTCAGTTTATGCTTCAACAATGAGTTACACAGACTGAGGAGTCAGAAGGCCAGATTCCAGAAGCTTTATAGGGCCTGACAGAACCCAATCAGCTTGGGAGAAGGGGTTTTTCAGGGCCCTGCCTTTCTGCTGAGCCACCCCTGATGTCATTTGCAGGGGACCCCTGAAGGACGCAGGGTCAGGAGGGGTTCCGGCACCCTGTTCTTCCTCCTACTGGCTCCCTTACATAATTGCAATATGTAGAGAGCAGCTGGGTGCCTCCTCCTTGGCTCCTGGCTTTCAAAGGTTACTTGACAGGCCATGCATGCCCTCTGGCATCCATCCTTGTCCTCTCATGTGGATTCCTTTCCCCACAAGAGGACAATGCCAAGACCTGCCTCCCCACACAAGCTGCCCCAAGTCACCACTAATAAGCTGCTGTGGCAGCAGCTCTTACAAGAGACCAGCTGCCCAAGCAGGCAGTGGTCTTTCCCTTACACCAGACTGGCCCTTTGAATGAGCTGACTTCTGCTGAGCTGGTAGCTGCAAGTATGAAAGACAGCAGAGGGCAGTTTGCTGGTAAACTTAGTGTTGCTTCCAAAGTTCCCATTTTTGAGACATCTGGTTCCTTATATATGGCAATAATCTATAGCACTCTAGTGAGCATTCAGGAACTGGGTAAGTACCACCCATTCATCACCCAACCAGGTAGAAGGGTAACAATGATGATGGAAGGAACCTCATAATTGGCACTAAACTCCTAGTTGCTGCATCAAAACCTGTATGGGAGCGTGTAGAATTATATTGCAAGGAATTTGTTTTATCCATGCACTTGAAGATGCCAGTATCCTGTCTTTTGTCCACCAAACAGGATCTAAGGCAGCTAACAATAAATCACACCCAATGGAAATGACAATTCAAAACCTGATTATTTCATAGGATAGGTTCCCCACCTCTGAGAAATCATTATAGTGCCTCAGGCACAGAAGGCAAGGACGGATAGCTGATCTTACTCAGCCCCATCTGGAACACTCTCCTGAAATTCTCCTACCTGGATACAGCCACTGGAGACCAGTTTTGACCACCCAGGCCTTTAAAAAAAGCCTCACAGATTTTAATTTTATAACAGGACCATTTCCACTGAAAGATTAAGATCTGGGAGGGGAATCATATTCCTCCCTCCTGTGAGCATGGGAAGGTCACCTCCATAATCCATTTAAAAAACATTTCTAGGCTTTTGGGGGACCAGTTTGGTGTAGTGGTTAAGATCATGGACTCATCTGGGAGAACTGGGTTTGATTCCGCACTCCCCCACACGCAGCTGCTGGTGTGACCTTGGGTCAGTCATAAGTTCTTTCAGAGCTGTTCTCTCAAGGGCAGTTCTCGAAAGAGCTCTCTCAGCCCCACCTACCTCACATCTAGGGTGTCTGTTGTGGGGAGAGGAAAGGAAAGGTATTGTAAGCTGCTCTGAGACTCCTTTGAAGGGTGGGGTATAACTCCAATCTCTTCTCTTTTTCTTGTAATATCCGCAAGACACAGGATCCAACTGTATGTAACATATGACATAGTCAGGTCAGGAGTCCCCCATTCTGATTCACAATCATATGTACATTGGGGAACTCATTTTAAAAACAGCCCTGTCACTCGGTGTGGCTCAGAGTACTGTGAGGGGATGAAGAGGGGCTTCTGTCTTCACTCTTGTGCCATTTCTCCATTGGAAATGGTTGTGAGCCCTATTTGCCCCTTCCTCGGGATCTGTGTGTCCTCAGCCACATGATTCCAGGACACATGAAGCCTGAGGAAGGGGCAAACAGTGCCCCCCACTGTTTTTGTTACAGAAAACAGTGTAGAAGGGAAGGCAGAAGCCCCTCCCTCCCTTGCAGTGCTCCAAGCTGAACCAAGTGATGGGGCAGTCTTTAAAGTGAGTCTCCTGGAAGACGTGTGACTACGAGGGGACCCCAGCCTGACTCGAGTCACATGCCATGTATAGCTAGGCCCTGACAGAAAACAAGCAAGAGTCTTCTGGCATCTTGAAGACTAACCCATTTGTTTCCTAGGATAACCCTTCATAGACTAGAATACTTGAAGGACATCTCCTTTTCCAGTATCATCCAGCCCTCCAGTTAAGGCCTGCTTTTTGTGCTTCTGTATACAGGGGTGGGGCAGGGCTTTTTCAGTGGAAGCTCCTCCCTTTTGGAATGCCCACTTGCCTGGTACCAAACCTTACTTTTCTTTAGGTGCTGGGAAAACAGATACCTTCTTTTACTTTGGCCTTTAACTGCATGATAATGTTTCTTTTGTGTGTGTGTGCGTGCACGCACACGTGAGGACTTTTAACTAAGAGGTTTGGTCTTTTAAAATCTATTTTATTTGTTTGTTTGTTTGTTTTATTTACTTTATTTGTATCCTGCTTTTCTCCCCAATGGAGACCCAAAGTGACACACATCATTCTCCTCGCTTCCATTTTATTGTCACAACAACCCTGTGAGGTAGGCTGGGCTGAGAGTGTGTGGCTGGCCCAAGGTCACCCAGCAAGTACCCCTGGCACAAGTGGGGATTCAAACAAGGCTTTCTGCCACTTTTAACCACTTCTGCCACTAGTCTGCCACTTTTAACCACTACGCCATGCTGGCTCTTGTCTGCTTATCACCTGAAGACTGCTTTACAGATATCATTTTAGGATGCTTACTCTCGTTTTATGCTGGTTTGTTGCCCCTGCCTTGTCATTTTATGGATTGTTCAAATATTTACAATTCTTACATTCTTGTTTCAATGGTTTTATCACACTGTTTTTACTTTCTGAGTTTCCTTCGGCAGGTCTCCAGACAGGCAGCACATATATTTTTTAGACAAACAAATAAATAAGGGGCTTAAAATGGGTGTGGGGAATCATAAAATAAAGACAGCCTTCTTTTCATTGTGGGTGGGGGAGGCAGATTCTCCCTAGCCATAATGTCACTGCTCCTCTGTGCATGTAAACTGACTGGGGAGAGCTTGACCTATCCTGGAAATGTTACAACCTACTTAGTGAAAAACACTAGCTACATCCCTGCCTATTCCATAACCAGTAAATGTGAGCTTGGCCCTAGGGTTGCCATTTTCCCCCTGGCCGCTAGTGGGGAGACAAGAGGATAGGGTTGCCAGCTCCAGGTGGGGAAACTCTTGAAGACTGGGGGTGGAGCCTGGGGAGTACAAGGATCTCAGTGGGGTACAGTGCCATAGAGTTCACCCTCCAAAGCATCCATTTTCTCCAGGGGAACAGATCTCTGTAGTCTGGAGATGAGCTGTTATTCTGGGGGATCCCCAGGTTGGCATCGCTACAGCCCAGAAACAAGGAGCCAGGCACTACCAGAAAAGCCCTCTGTCTTAAGAAAAAAAACCCTCTCATTTTTCTCAGTTTGAAGCCACAAAATAGATTTGAAAACTTCTGCTCTCCTGACAGCCCACTGGAGAGTGCCTGGCCTCCCCGCTCTACAACCGAGCATGTTATTATGAATGCCGTTCAAATCTTTGTAGCCATTTGTGACACTTTATCACATTTCCAATTGGCAATTCACATTATTGAGAAGGCATTAAAGGATTTCTCATCTCTAACTTTGATGGGAGCGTAATGTATGAGGCGCCTTTTCCTGACGCTACCGATAGCCGTTTCTGGCTTTCAGGGGTGAAAACAAAAATTCTCTGCCAGTGTTGACCTCAGTGATTGATGCTCTGTCAGTGACTTTGCCAAGAAGACAAAGAGCAGGATTTTCTCCAACATCCATCAGAACAAGCAAAAACTACCAATGCTGTTCACATCTGAATCCAACATGTAAATAGATCTGTGTCAATATCTCAGAGAACACACATTCAGAAATGAAAACACATTCTTGGGAATAAGCCCATTGGATAATATGGGACATACTTCTGGTTAGACCAGTTTAGGATTGCTCCCTTAGATGAACTAGAAGAAGAAGAAGAAAAGAGAACAGATTGGATTTATACCCTGCCCCCTTCACTACCCAAAGGAGTCTCAGAGCGGCTTACCAACTCCTTTCCCCTCCCCTCCCCTCCCCACAACAGACACCCTGTGAGGTAGGTGGGGCTGAGAGAGCTCTGACAGAAACTGTTCTTTTTCAAGAACAGCTCTGACAGAACTATGGCTTGCCCAAGGTCATCCAGCAGGTGCAAGTGGAGGAGTGGGGGATCAAACCCGGTTCTCCCAGATTAGAGTCCGCGCACTCAACCACTACACCAAACTGGCTCTACATACGAAGTTTTTATAATTTTCACCATGCTTCCTTGAGGCAGGTTGAAAATGGTGCATCTGAAACAGTTCCAGGTATAGTTTCAACAGAGGACACCATCCTAAATCAATTAGCAAGGTATTGATGTCCTCTGTACAGAGTTTGTTGCTCTCACATTATCATGAATTGACTTAATTAGAAATTCACAGGAAAAAAATTCTTTACTGCCAATTTAATGCTAAGCCATTAAATGAGTTGATTGAAAACATGGGCATAGGCCATGGCAATTTAATGTGCAATGCAATGAAGTTTTCTGCACAGCGACATTAAAAAAAACCTTCCAACTTATTTAAGAAGGACTTTATGCAATAGACTATGCTATTAGGCTAAATTGTATAATTACTGTCACCAGAGGACATAAAAAGATGTCCTAGAAAAATTTAATTAGATTTTCCATCCCTTAGGAGATAGGTCTGGTTAGTTAAACTAGGGATGCCAACCAGCTGGTATCTTTCTGGTTTAACCAGTAAAACTATGTTCTTCGGTCAATGAACCAGGATCAGGGTAATAAAAGTTAGCCAAATCCAGATTCTGGTAGATTCAGCTGCCAAGTTCTAAACTGTCAAAACCAGAAGCTGAGAATTCCTGTTGTAGAAGGCTTAAGTAAGGCAGAAAAGCTTAAGAATATAAGAAGAGCCCAGGGGAATCAGACCAACTCAGGGCTCATTTCGTAGCAGGAGCTCCTTTGCATATTAGGCCACATACCCCTACAGTAGCCCCTGTAAGAAGTGCTCTGTAAGCTCTTGGAGGATTGGCTACATAAGGGGTGTGTGGTCTAATATGCAAAGGAGCTCCTGCTACGAAATGAGTCCTGGACCAATGGTCCACCTAATTTCACAGTCCAGCATTCCCTCCCCCCCCCCCCCACACACACACAGTTGCCCTGGAGGACTAAGTTCATTCATATCCAAGCAAAACCTCGGCATGATTTAACACATGCCAGAAAGAGATAATTGAAGGTTAGTAGCTCAGGAGTATAGATGTTCAAGGATAAACAAAGAAGGTAAGGTTTCCCCAAAATGTCAGGGTTTTGTCAGGAGTTTCTTTAAGGGAAATAATATTTCTGAAGGAAGGAACTCTACAAAAATCTCAGATGTAGCATAAGATCAAAATGAAATAATAAAGTTTAAGAGCAAATGCTGAAATATTTGAATATGCATTTAAGTGACTCTCTAGATTTTGCCCAATATGTATTATAAAAATGATCAAAACACTGTAAGGAGCTATTCATACAACTACACATATGTTTACTGCACATTTACTGTATGTCCCCACGCATGAACAAGTGTGATGTTGTTACAAGTGTCTAATAGCTTCATCACATCACTGTGATGTGGTAAATTTGGATTTTTGTCCAGTTAATAGTTTTATTATTCCAGTTTTCCATCTGTGGCAGAAAAAGTCGGCATGGATAACCCCTCAAATCAACCACCAGATTCACAGGGGAGGGGGCGGCGGCGGAGAGAACAGGATTTTATTCCACAGTGTATGATTATTCAGCCAAGTGATATTCCTTGGTTCCTAAGCCAGAGAAAGCTTAAGGGTCAGATCTCATGAACATTCATCTGTTCTCAGACTGAAAGAATTCAACTGCCTTTTGGTTATTATAAAAACAAATCACAAAACCAGGAGATTAAATGTTAAAAACTTCAATTTTCTGAGCAATTAAAATAAATACATTTTCCAGTTTTTCTCTGCAACCATGATGCTAGAACCTTATTTTAAAATGGATGCCAATATTTTTTTCCACACTTGCATCTAAAGTCTTCAGGTCACTTAGAAATTGTCAACAGTAATTGCACAGGTACCAGACAGTACGCATTATACCCTTACTCCATGTATTTTTTTCTGTAAAGCAATTGCTATTCTTTGTGGATAACCTGAAAGCCAAAAGCTGTTGAAGATTTCTAGCCCACCAGCTGAGAAGTGATGCAGACTATAAAACAGCCTATTGGGGATCAATGCAACAAATCAAGAGTTGTGCATTTAAACTGTATATTTGTCCATTCAGGCATTGACCAACAAGAGATAGTAAGGGATATGGTGCAGGTAAGCTTATGGCTCGGCAGACTGATGCCATGAAGAGCTCATTGACTGGACTCTCAAAAATTCATTGTGGCTGTATTTCCAGCCACAACAAAACTCTGTCGGAGTCTTGGAATGAACCTAATCCACCAGTCTCTCAGTCTTGTCTTATGTAGTTTGTGAAGGCAAAAAGTAGGGAGAGTAATGCCCCCTGGTTCCAATTTCCCTAAGCACTGCTTTTCTCTGTGTGTTTATATACTGTACCTATAGTCCAGCTTTCTCACTAAGACTCAAAGTGGACTAGGCTGTGTAACTTGATAACAGTCCTTACGTACAGACATCAAATAAGTACAGCGTAAGTCAATCAAGGTCAATCAATATGGAGAACTATCTAATGAGCAATGTACTAGGACTATTGATTTCCACTGATCAACGCCATGCCATCAGGTACATGACCAAAATGTGTATGTCAATCTCTCATTCTTACTAATCCCGTATCTCCCAGATGGACACACTCTGATGTCAAAGGTAGACTTCTTTTTTTTTTTAATAACTTTATATTTTATTAATTTTTTTTAACAACATAACATAACAAAAACAAAAATATAAAATACAAAAATATAAAACACGTTAATATTTTAACAATAAACCATAAACAATATACCTTACTCAGCAACTATTCAACTTAATAGTAATTTACATTCTTTTTATAACTAATAGAAAACAAACTTTTTATATTTTTCAGGAAGTTTGTTCATAGCGTTCGTGTCATGTTCAATATATTGAAAAAAAATAATACCATTTTTCCATAAAATTAGATTTAAGACTTACATTTTCTGCTGTCAACAATTGACTTGCTATTTTATCTTGAACAATTACATCCCAAATCTTTAAAAACCATTGTCTCAGCGTTGGAATTTTCACCGATCTCCAATTTTGCGCCAAAAGGGTCTTAGCTGCTAGGAGTAATAAGGCCATTAAATCAGCTTTTGTTTTAGTCACAGATTCAGGTTTCCAAAAGTTTAATAATACAGATTCTGGTGTTGCAGGTATTTTAACCTTAACTATTTTTCCTATTACATTCAATATTTTATTCCAAAAAATACAAACAGATGGACACGTCCACCAACAATGCAGAAAAGATCCAATCTCTTCACCACATTTCCAACAGGTGGGTGATTTAATTGCATGACTATAAAATAGTCTTTGTGGTGTCATATACCACCTCGCATACATTTTGTAATTTTGCAGTTTAAGGTTCAAAGACTGTGTAGTATATAGGGGAGAAGCCCAAATCTGTGACCATTGCACTTCTGTTAATTGGGTATTACAATCTTTGTGCCATGCCCGTTGTTGTGGAGATAAACCAGTCCACTGTTTTTGGTTTAACATTACATAAATAATTTTAATAATACCTCTTTTTACACATGTCTCATTCTTAATAAGCTCCTCAAAGCCTGTATATGGTCTATCTAAATGGTTTGCCAAATCATTAGTCATAAATGCATGATGTAGTTGGTGATATTGTAACCATGGGATCTTTAACTGGTATTTTAATTCTATTTGTGTTTTCGACCAAAGTTTCCCTTGTTGACTTATTTGATTTAATCTAAATATATGTTTTCCCCTCCAAGTTTTAAATGTTTCAACATTTTTCCCTGGTTCAAACCATTTTTGTCCCAAAAAAGCCATTATCGGAGAAACACCTGGTGCCATAATATCTCTGTATTTGTCCCAAATACGTAATGTGTGCTCCACAAAAGGGTTTTCTAATATGGTTTTTGTCCTATCTTTAGATTTATTCCATATAACCTCATGCATAAATTGGGGATAAAATTGTTCTTTTTCAATTAAAACCCAATCCTTATAGTCTACAGGTGTAGCACAGTAAAGTACATTTCTAAGTTGTGCTGCTAAGTAATAGTTCTTCATATCAGGTAATGCCATGCCCCCCAATCTTATAGGGCGTGTTAATAAAGTATAACTAATTCGAGGGGTCTTATTATTCCAAATAAAAGCCTTCCACAACCCACGCCATTTACAAAATTCTTTTTCGGGAATAGATATAGGCAAATTCTGGAAAAGAAATAAAAATTTAGGAAACAATATTACTTTCAATAATTCAACTTTCTCCAATAGGGATAAATTAAATTTGGCCCATTGTTCAATGGATTCCTTTACCTCTTTTATTAGTGGCAAATAATTACTATTATATAAATCTTTTAATTTATAAGGTATATTTATCCCTAGGTGTCTCCAATGTTTATTAACCCATTTAAAGGGAAATATGTTTGTAATATATTTTTTATCTTCTTCCGATATATAGATCGGAAATAGTTCTGTTTTATTTAAATTAATTGTAAATCCTGAAACTGAATGGAATTGGGCTATCTGAGTTACTAATGGTTTTAACGAAGTTTTTGGGTTTTTTAAATAAACTACCATATCATCAGCAAATAGTCCTAATTTATATATTTTTTGTCTTATTTGTATACCTTCTATGGCTGTATTTTGTCTTAAAGCATGTGCTAAGGGTTCCAATGAAATTGCAAACAGAATTGGGGAAAGGGGGCAACCTTGACATGTACCTCTATTCAATACCAAATCATCAGATCTATAATTATTTACCATAATTTGGGCTTCTGGAGATTTATAGATTGCTTCTATAGAACGTAAAAAATTTGGACCAAAATTCATAGATGCTAATACCGTTTTTAAATATAAAATTTCAACCTTGTCAAAGGCCTTCTCCGCATCAAGCGCAAGAATTGCCGAATTTATTTTATGCAATTTGCAATGATTTATAATATTTAGTGATTTCCTTATATTATCTGAGATTGACCTTCCTGGAATAAAACCAGCCTGGTCTGGGTTAATATAATGTGAAATAATCTTATTTAAACGGGTTACTAATACTGTAGAAAATTTTTTAAAATCATGATTCAGAACTGAGATTGGGCGATAAGATTCTACTTTGGTTTTATCTTTTTCTGGTTTGGGTATAACTATAACTTTAGCCTCACTCCAAGAGCGAGGCATTATTCCCTTATTAATTACAAAATTACAAGTTGTCAGTAAGGGCTCTATAATTAAAGATTTAAAATGTTTATAGAATTCTATAGGAAATCCATCCTGGCCTGTTGATTTATTATTTTTTAATTTTCCTATAGCTGCTTCTAGTTCTGGTTTTTCAAATGGCCTCTCCAAGTAATCTTGATGTTCTTTGTTCAGTTTGACATTAAAGTTAATTGTTTTTAAATAGTCTTTTATTGATGTCTCTTGGGGATGGTCTGAACTATAAAGTTTACTATAGTAGGTATAAAAGGCCTTTGTTATATCCCTTGGTAAAAGTGCTTTGCTTCCACTACTCAGGTGAATGGCATGCACTTGTGTTAGTGTTTGCTTTTTTGAAACTCTATATTTAAGCCACTTCATAGATCTTGGGGTTTTAGTTACATATTTTTGTTTTAAATAAAGTATTTTTTTCTGTATAAAGGAAGTTTCTAACACCTCCAATTTTTTCCTTTCCATTGTTAATTGTTTAAGAGTCTTTTTCCCTCCAAATTTTTTATGCCTATCTTCTAGCTTTGCAATTTTAGTTTGTAGCTCAGTAATAACTTGCTGCTTATTTCTCTTATAGGAAGAAGCCAGAGAAAGAAGTTTTCCTCGTAACACTACTTTAAAAGCATCCCAAATATTTTCCTGTGATGCTTCACAGCCTGAATTGAGTTCAAAATATTCCTGAATATCTTTCTCTATACTATCACTAAAAGATTGTTGTTGTAATAGAAGTTTGTTTAAAGACCACATTGGGCCTTTTCCATCATTTTCTTTCTTTGAAAAGTAACAGGAAACCCATGCATGGTCTGAAAGTGTTCTGGTTCCTATATATGCTTCCCTAATTTGAGTGGTAAGCGATGCTGAGGCTAAAACATAGTCTATTCTAGTATACACATCGTGTACTGATGAATAATATGTAAAATCTTTTTCTTTTTGGTTTAAGTTGCGCCACACATCATGATAGTTGAAAGTTTCCAAAATGTTACTTAATTCTGTTTTTTTAGATTTAATTTTCTTTTCTTTAGGTAGTTTGTGTGTTTTGTCCATTTTAGGGTCAATAATTAAGTTCAAATCGCAGCCTATTAATGTTTCTCCTTCCTGAAAAGCTTGCAGCTTTTCCAAGGTTTCTGAAATAAATTGTTGTTGGTTATTGTTGGGTGCATAAATTGATGCAATAGTTAGAGATGTTTCACCAAGGTTACCCTTAATAAAGATATATCTGCCTTTACTATCTGCTTCAGTGTGTTTAATTTTAAATGGGATATTTTTTGACATGAGTATTGCTACCCCTCTAGACTTAGAAGTACCTTTTGCCTGGTATGTTTGTTCAAACCATGTAGATTTCAGCAAAGAACTTGTTACCCTTCTTTGGTGTGTTTCCTGAAGACAAAGAAAATTTGGTCTTTCCTTATTCATTAAGTTTGATACCCTCCTGAGTTTCACAACATTATTTAAACCTCTACAATTCCAAGTTATAAACTTGTATTCTTGGTTCATAATTATCTAAGTTCAAAAAACTGTTAACCTAGAGAATTATTATATATCACTTTACTTTTATAATCAACTAATAATAATGCTCTTAAATTCAGCAATACTTTTCCAAGCTGTCTTTTCTTCCTACTCTTTATTTCTATGTACTATAGTTTCCTTATCTGGTGAACAGTTGCCAATAACTTAATTTATATACTATTAAATAAAATAAAAATACTAACAATAAAACTAGGCCTTAATCAGGCTAACAACAACAAACTGTAAATAAACCAGCCTTTTACAGGCTAACTTTTTAGGATTCTCCTCACTAGGAGGATAATGGATAACCTAAAGGATAACCTAAAAACAAACCAAAATGTGGGGAGTATCTATAAAATTTATAAAATATCAAAACTTTCCCTTTACCCACTCCTGACTTTCCCTTGTCATATTAATAAACACTCTATATTAATAGCTTTAAACTTTCTTATGTAAGTATTTTTGTAAAAGTGGTATTCTACATATCCATCAAATAACTATAGAGTTTTTGCAAAGTCTCATATATTTATACTTTTTAAGTATCCAACATTAGTATAAATTTCTATTACTAGTAAACTATTAAATTCCATCAACTATCTACCTAATACATAATTGTTTCCATATATTTTTATCAGCTATGGTCTAACCATATTTAAATATGTCAACATTAGTTCTGGTTCAATAACTTATCACTATTTTAACTTAACTTATCCCTATTCTATATCATAATTTTCAAACACTTCATCTATATTTATATATTTATATATATCTTAGACGTATATCCTAGAGTACACCCTCTTTTATAATCATGCTTATCTTATCAAATAACTTTAACTTTACTAATCAACTATATAACTGATATAACTGATATAAAATTATTACCTAATGTTAGTACCACTTATAACTTTGACTTATTAACTATTAAGTTCTTTAAACCAAGTTGCCCCATAATAGGGCTAATCATTCTTATAAGGTATGCTTCCACAACTGTAGAATACAAATAAGTTTTCATTTCAGAGTCATTTTTTCAATTTGGAATTCAGCAGGTACATCTCTTCCTCTTCTTCTGGAGTAAATTCTAAGTTCAGGTTTGCCATTAATCTTCTTCCTGAGTCCACGTCTGTGGCTTGCAGTAGGTTTCCATCTCTAAAGACTAGGATGTCTGATGTTTGACTCCAGCTGAAACGGATTTTGGCGCCAAAAAGTTTTGCTGCAAAGGATTTTAGTAGCCGCTGTTTATCTAGAGCTTCTGGGGTAAAATCCAATAGTACTCGCACTTTTCCCCCGTTGCAATTTAACGTGCCTTGTTTTCTAGCCTCTGCCAGGATTTTATTACGAACTCGAGGGTAGCCAAACTGTGCTATAATATCTCGAGGTCTTCCACGCCTTGCTACTGACTTGGGTCCCACTCTGTAGGCTTGCACTATAACCGGTGCTATGCCGTCTTCAAGCTGCAACGTTTTAGCTAGCCAAGTTGAAATAAAAATTGCCAAGTCAGTGTTCCCTTCAATGTTTTCCTCCAGACCCCTAAATTTCAGGTTCTCTGTTCTAGGTTTGCCAGCTTTGCAGTTAAAACTTGCTCCCTGTCTTGCAAAGTTTTTATTTCTGTTTGCAAGGTTTCTCCCAGGGCCATTGCAGTTTCTGCCTTTGCTGAGTTTTCTTGAATAGTTTTAGTAAGGTCAGACAGCTTGGTGTTTACGGGGTCTAACATTTCCTCCATAGTCTCTCTAATAGATTTAGTGATGTCAAATTTAAGTTCGTATAAGTCTTTTAAGGTTAAATACCTCTCTGTGTCCGCTGAGTCTTTCCCGGTCGCCATCTTAGGTCCAGAGGGATCGTTGTTCTTTGCCGGTGCTTCCGGCTCTTCTCGGGGAAAGTAGGATTTTACCGAAGCTGTTTCTTTCAAAATTTGTTTTCCCTTCGGTTCTCCTTTCTTTCCCATATTTTTGGAAGCTTTTTGTTGAGTTGTGTCTGTTATTTTAGTCGTTTTTCAGGAGCGGGATCAGGAGCTTCAGGTTTCTGCGTCTGCCATCACCCAGCGACACTCCGCCCCCCCTCAAAGGTAGACTTCTTGATTTGATAGTCTTGGTTTAGTCAGTTTCAGAGGGCAGCCATGTTGGTCTGCAGTAGAACAACAGATACAAGTCCAGTAGCACCTTAAGAGACCAACAAGATTTTTACAGTGTAAGCTTTCAAGAGCTGATGCTCAAAAGCTCATACCCTGAAAATCTTGTTGATCTCTAAGGTGCTACTAGACTCATATCTTGGCTCAATAAGCAGGCCCATAGTTGCAGTGGGGCATTTTGGGGCTCCACCCCCTCAAACATGAGACACAACTCACAGCAGCTGCTGCCCCTCTCTCCCTGCCTCCCCTCCTGTGACATTAAAAGGGTCCTCCAGCTGATCGGCAGGAGCACATGGCCCACTGATCAGCTGGCACGCCCTTTAAATCTTTCAGCTACCCCTCTCCCTCTCCTCCTCCAAGATTTAAAGAGCCCTCCAGCTGATCAGGGGCCCCTTTAAATCTTGCAGCAGGTGAGGGAGAGGGGTGGATGCCGGCCTCATGCCTTCCCTGAACTCCAAGCGCAATTTTGCTACTTGGAGTTCATGCAGGCAGCTCCTACTTGAAAGACATCATTTAAAGGGTTCCATTTAAATGCTGTTTTTTCCTAGTGGGGGCTGTCTGCGCCTGACCTCCAAACAGTGAAATCGTCGCTTGGAGTTTAGGGAAGGCATGTGGCCACACCTCTTACTCCCCCTCCCTCCACCCCACTTCTGCAGCTCCACAAAATTTCCACACGCCCCACCAACCCAACATTTCTGGCTACAGGGCTGTTAGTAAGATTGACAGTTGTAATACTGTCTATATGAGCCTGACCTTGAAGACTGTCATTGCTATACCTTCTGCTATACATTATGTACATGGGGCTGCTGCAGAAAACAGCGTCCATATACTGAATTCTTTCCTTCTCCCCTATGATGTGTAGGACATTTCCCACCATGCCATGTGGTAGTGGTAAATGTGTGCTGTGATTGGGACTGCGCTTCCCCTCTCCATGTGGTTATGTCAGCACTAGCTGTTGCAGACGGACGCATCATTTATTAATGTGCTGCTCTGCAATGTTTTATCTAACGGGCTGATCACAGCTCTGCAGCGTGCTGAGCCACGTCTGTATCCCCTGGGTATGTGCTGAAGCAATCGCACAACTGCTTCACTGCATGCCAAACTCTGCCCAGAACTTCAGTGCCACAGGAAATCCTTTTGTTGTTTTCCAGACTCTGCAGGGATCCATCGAATCCACATTCTTAAAAAAATAACATTTGTAGTTTTATGAGAGACTACAGCCCAGGTTCCCACAAGATTCCAGACACAAAAAACACAGAACGCTTCACAAATTTTGTGTTTCATCCTTGCACAGGTCTCATGCTACCTTTCTCTGTACTGTCTACATTTTCGTACATGTGTCTTTGAAGCCAATATCCATAGAACATATTTTCCCACAAATTTTAACGCCTCTTATACATATTTTATAATATGGGTTTATCAACTGAATGTAATTTGGCTCGGGTCCAAACAGCCATTCATGAAGCAGTTCAAGAGCCCCTTCACATGCCACCTCTTCCCTGGAGTGGCAATTACTTCCACTTCTTCCCACACTACCACAAAAACTTTGGGACATCAAGAACCATGCAGTCAGAGCCAACCAAACTGGCACTTCCACCCAATTACTGGTGAGCTGAGGTTGGGGTATACGGATGCCAGCCCTATGCTAGCAACCCCTGGGAGTTTTGGGGGGTGGAGAGGGGGCAAGGGGGAGCATTACTGATGCAGTAATGTGTTACTTACAGATTATGACAGCCCCACCACCACCACTGCTCTAGGAATGTCCCTGATCTCTATACTAAAGACTATAGATATTGAGTGAATTTCTAGTGCAATGTGGATGTTGCAGCTGAAAATGACATCACTGAATTCACAACATCAAGCCCTTCCCCCGTTTTCACCCATTGCAAGAGTAGGCAAGAGCTGGCTGGGGGCAGGAGTTTGACTGCCCTGGCGGGTAACCTGGTAAACATAATTGGGCAGGAAGGACCTGCCCCCATAGTTCTGAGCTTTCAGTCTCTATTGTGCTGCCAAAGGAAGAGGCAGCTTCTAGGCTGTTGTAATAGCAAATGAAGGAGCTAAAATCAAGATACCTATGTAGCACCAGTCATAGCTTGAGAAAAGGAATGAAGGCTATGCAGGACTTCTAAGGATTTTCGTACCGCCAGAGAAGATCTTCTTCCAAAGCCCTGTTCTCTGTGACCCTGCCCTTCAGGTGAGGCAGGTCTCGACCAGAGAGAGAGCTTTTTCAGTGGCCACTTGTTGCCTTTGTAACACCTTCTCCCTCCGCCCCACCCTGTTTAATGGAATTTATTTTATTCTTCTTTAGGTGTCAAGCCAAAATATTTCTTTTAGATGAATGGTTCCATTCCTTCTGGTCTGTTTCTAGGCCAGGGGTCATTGTATGGATATCATTTTATGCTGAATGTTGTCTTATGCTGTTTTATAGCTTGTTTTACTCTTGATAATTGTCTTGTCATTTTTTTAAACAATATCCTTTATTCTTTGTAAACCAAGCAAGTACATTAATAAACAATAATTAAACAATTACAATAAACAATTCTAACTGCAACAACAGTAACTACAAAGCCATATCCCAGTACAGATACACAAAAACTCACTGAAGTTAATAACAGCTTTAAGAATACTAGAGAGTAAATGCATCTACCAGCAAAGAGATATCCAGCAGTTTCCCTTCAGAGACCATATAGTTTCGGTACGGCCACCATATTTCCACAAAACCTGAATGGTCCTCCCCAGAGTTTATACAACTGTTAATAATGATAAACTATCTTCTCCATAATATAAATATTCCATAGTTTGTCAGACCACAAGTCAATTGTTGGTGGATGTCTAGCCTTCCATCAAGAGGCTATAGGCATTCTAGCTGCCGCTAACAAGAATCCTGTAAACCTCAATGTGGTATACCAAGCCCTAACCCTATATTAAGTAATAACACCTCTGGTCGATGCTGTAATCTGTGACCTGTAATCACAAAAATATGATCCCCAACTTGATGCCAAAAGGCTTGAATGTCTTGTCATTTTTATGATTTTACTGTACCATTTTAAACTATGTGAACCCCCTTCAGCTGGTCTCTGGAGAGGCAGCATATAAATTCTCTAAAGGAATAAAATATCCTAAATGCATACATACCTACGTAATACATATTGGGTGTTGTTATAGTGGACTCTATCAAAACAAACCAAGTATCAAAACAAAAAACTGGAGCTTATTAACGCTAGAGCTGATGTGGGACTGAAAACCACCCGGGCAGACTTTCGGCTCCGGCTGAGGTTATGATTCCTAAGTGCACTCATTTCATACATCTTGCTTACGTGAGTATTGTAAAGAGGAACATAAATGTGGCCCAGCATGCTGCAGCGCTGTGCTCAGTCTCTGAGATAAAACATTGCAGTGCACATCTTCAATAAATTAGCTTGTGTCCATCCTCAATGGGTAGCACAGACACAACCACATGCAGAGGCTGAAACATAGTCACGATTGTAAAGCACATCTCTACTAAAACCTTCACTTCTGAAGAGATTAGAAATTATCTGCATGGCTGGGGAAAGGCTGTTTCAAAGCAGGGGACCGATATTAACAGTCTCTTCCTGCCTGTTCTTATAAACAAACTCAAATGAGAACCCGTCTGCTTCTAAAAGTTTATGCCAATGACACATAGACCTTGGATTTGCAGAGGCCTTTAGGGTTGCCAACTCTGGGTTGGGGGATACCTGGAGATTTGGGGGCTGGAGCCTGGGGAGGGTGTGGTTTGGGAAGGGACTTCGATGGGGTATAATGCTTTAGAGAGTCCAATTTCCAAAGCAGCCATTTTCTCCAGGTGAGCTGATCTCTGTCATCTGGAGATCAGTTGTAATCCCAGGAGATCTCCAGCCACCACTTGGAGGTTGGCAAAATATTTTGAGGAATATTTTAAAACCCCAGAAACTAAGGGGAGAATAAAAATGGTCTCCAGACTATTCATATGTTATATTTGTTAGCATACACTTGCATTCGACATGCTAAAACCTTACTGTGCACTGCAGGTACATAACTTGGCAGGGGTGCAGTACTTGAAAGCAGTTTTAACTTTTTTGATCCTGAAATCTGGAGTTAGCCTGAATTACTGGCAAAAGAAGATGCCTTTTTAAATACCAGTCTTTTCCTCTTTTTGTCCTTCTCTCTCTCTCTGTTGATACTCTTTCCTTCATTCTGTCTCTCTGACTTGCTTTGCATGCATCTACTAGGGTTGCCAGCCTCCAGGTGGGGCCTGGAGATCTATGGCTACTACAACGACAGACAGAGATCAGTTCCCCTGGAGAAAATGGCTGCTTTGGATGGTGGAATTTATGGCATTGTGACCTATTGAGGTCCCTCCCCTCCCCATCCCAAACCCCACCATCCTCAGGCTCCACCCCCCAAAATCTCCAGGTTTGTCCCAACCCAGAGCTGGCAACCTTAACCTGTCACTATTTTTAAAGCCATGTTATGGTCATGTGCAGATGGGAGCTGTGCATGGATGGGGTGGGGGGAAATTAACATTTCCATACTCACTTCATTTCATGAACTGAATCTAGAGGTCTCTACAGCATGCTTAGTCTATGCAAAGGAAAAAAGATGGATACCTTGTGGGTATTTTTACCTGCTTTCTGCTCAGGACTCTAGTCCAATATATGAGACTGTGGGGGGTGAAAGAGGTAAACTTTTTCTCCCTTCCCCACCCAAAACCAGAGTTCCGCACAGCTTACAAAGATCCTGAGGAAGATCTGAACATGGATATCCCAGCATCTCCTCTGTCTTGAAGTTGAATAACTGCCCATTAACTATCCTGAATTACTGCCTGTTTAATTATCTTTATTAGAATGATTCTTTCCAGTCATTACTGACTCACAACTGTCAAACTTTGCATGCAAAGTAGGCAGCACAATGGCTGAGAACAAGAGGACAAAGTCAGGAAGGTATTGGCTTGGGTCCCATTGACTTTGTTCCACATGTGCTGGGTAGCCTCTGGTTCTTCCCCCACCCCTAGCACTTCTGCTCGTGCAAGATCAATGTAATTCAATATGCCCTTGCATTAGGAAAGTGGAAGTGTGCTCTCAGGGACAGGCTGTCCAGCAGGTACGGAATGTGGTCATTGGATCCACACTTTTGTGTGCAGTGTTTTGGGGGTGCAATACCATTACACCCACAGCCCTTCCAAGTGTGCAATACCAGACTCGTAGGACTATGATATGCTTTCTCAAGTATTAGATGGTAAATTTAAAAAGGAATGTACCCCATTCTGCTATTTTCAGCTTCTTTCCATTATTCCTCATCTAAAACCATCAGATCGTATCACTTAAGGAACATACTTAGGTGGTCCTTATCATGCAAACAGACCTAATCTCCTTTACCTCTGTTTAGCGCAGCTTGTTGTGCACTTCCCGCTAGAATAATATGCTTCAAGAAGTCAAGCTCTTACAAAAATGGAGCTCGATTATCGAAAATTATTTCTTCCCCATCCAATATCACCATGAATTCCAATTAAGTACCTTAAAAGCAGCAAAGTGCATCCCTCATATTCAGAGTTATTTTCTCTTTAACTGATAAACCTTTCATCCCCAAAGAGAAAATTATATCAGCTTTCTTTGAAAAGTTAACATTTGTGAGCACATAAATGCTACCTTTTAGGGACTGCAATTAAATGATCATTTAAAGAAACATTTTGTTGAGGAAACATTGAATGTGCCTTCCCTGTCAGGAAAAAGAGCAAGGAGGGCCTTGCAGCAGCAGCTCAAGGCTTACAAGGACCGTGTGAACTGCATCCATGACACTCTATAGGTGTGTGTAAAGTGTCGTGAAGTCACAGCCGACTTAGGGCAACCCCAGCAAGGGATTTCCAAGGCAAGTGAAAAGCAGAAGTGGGTTGCCATTGCATTCTTCTGCAGAGTCTTCCTTGGAGGTGTCCTTTCCAAGTACTGGCTCTGCTTAGCTTCCGAGATCTGATGAGATCAGGCTATACATGTCACCTTCCCTCCCCCAGGACACTATGTGTGTGTAAAGTGCTGTCAAGTTGCAGTCCATTTATGGTGACCCCAACAAGGGGCTTTCAAGGCAAGTGAGAAGCAGAGGTGGTTAGCCATTGCTGTCCTCTGCAGAGTCTTCCTTCAAGGTCTCCCTTCCAGGTACTGACCCTGCTTAGCTTCTGAGATCTGACAAGACTGGGCTATACCATACTGCTTTCCCTCCCCCATAGGGCTGCCAGGTATCTTCCTTGCACCTGCTCGGGGGATTTGGAGGGCATTCCAGGGGTGGGTGGGGATGTCACACAATACACTAATGTCACCTAGAAGTGATGTCAGTGTGTCAGTGACATTGGGGATGATGCTCTTCTTTTTGGGCAAAACTCTATGGTAAAAATGGACTCAACTGATAGCATTTTGTCCAAAAAGCAGAGCGTTGCCCACCCGACATCATCAACATGCTGATGTCATTTCCAGGTGATGTCAGTGCGTCTTGCCCAGCATTGAGGGGCCATCAGGCCAGCAGCAGGCCAGAGCCCACAAAAGCGGGGGATCCCCCTCCCCCTCCTGGGGAATGGTATCCCTACTCCCCCATGACATTACAGAGGCAGGGAATTTGGCAAGTTGATAGTCCTTCTGCGTGTAGGACTCGCTAAGAAAATCTTAAAAGTTTTTCATAAATGGCACAGGGTCATGTGATGGACTACATTTAAAATGATGTTTTCCTAATGCAGCGAAATCAGAGAAGGGAGGTGAATAGTTAACTGGGGTTTCAGATTTTGGTAGAGTGACTGGGTAGCAGGCTGAAACACCCAATCAGGTCAAAAGGAATAGGATTATATTTTCAGAGAAGAAATATAAGTCATGTCCAGTTATACAGGGAATTGGCACTGAGGCTGTCCATGGTCTGTTGGGAAAGGAAACACTAAAAGAGTGACCTTTCCAGAAAACCTGAACAGTTTTTAGGAAACTATATGGCGAAACATTGTAACTGAAACCAAAGTACTTAGTCAACCATCCCTCACTGATAAGAACCACAAATTTGTAAAAATAAGCTGCTACAATACCATCTTGTCTGTCAACTGAAAAACATACTGTTTACCTCAGCCTTTCCGATTCTTGATTGCCCCCATACCATTCTTGCCTATTAAATAAAATCTTTATTATTGTTCACTGTTACACAGTCTCCAGTGCCATTGCATGGGATCTAAAAAGCGGGCTCCTGTTTTCTCCTGACAAGTTCCTGGGCGGGGCGAAAGCCAAATCAGATTCTGTCACAGTGTGGGACGTTCAGATTTATAAAACCTCAAATATTATCATGCTACTGGGGGCCAGCTCAGTACCTGAAGGGAACTAAGAATTTTGGTGGGAAAAATCTGCCTCACAGTAAAGAAGAAGAAGCAGGCATCTGTCATAGGTCACAAGTAAGGTCTGTGAAATGCTGGGTAGTTTCCATTGCTTTGGTCACTAGGATGCAGGCCTGTAGCTACAGTGGGGCATCTTGGGGCTTGGGGCTAGGCCCCCTGACTTACTAGGCTTGGGGCTAGGCCCCCTGACTTACTAGCAAGGCCCCATGACTTCCCATCCAGCCCAGGGCCCCCAAGCAGCAGCAGGTATGGGGAAGCAGCTGGGTTCCTTTAATTCAATTAGCTAGTGCCCCCAAGAAATTTAAGTGCCCCCCAACTTAAAAAATCTTGGCTACGGGCCTGCTAGGATGGCCTAGTGAAGTTGCTAGATCTCTTTACCTTAGAGATTTGTGGAATTCCTAAACCATTGTGTGTCAGTAGTGAGCTGGCAACCCTATCATTTACTGTCAAACTGTTTCATTTTGCAATCCATTTTTGTTGCAATGTTGTCACATGCTATACTAGTTATCGTGCATATCATACTGTTTTTAATCCACTGTTCTCTAATTCTGTCATCTACTTTTATTATATTGTTGCCTTATATATTGTATTGTTTATAACTGTGTAATCCATCTTGAGTCTCACTGAGAAAGGCAGAGGCTTTATTTTCTCAGACTTTTAAAGAAAAATAACTTGAATGAGAAAATACTGATGTCTTTCTATCGTTGCTCAATAGAGAGCATTTTAATATACTGTATCTGCGTCTGGTTTGCTAGTTGTACGGTCGCAGATAGGAAAGCACTCCAGAGAGTCATCACCACAGCCCAGAAGATAATTGGCTGTCCTCTCCCACTTTTGGAGGAACTGTACAGTTCTCGATGTCTGAAAAAAGTGAAGAACATCCTACAGGATTTATCACATCCTGCATATTCCTTGTTTGAACTGCTGCCTTCGGGCAGAAGATATAGGACAATCAAAACAAGGACAAATAGACTAAAAAACAGTTTTTACTCGAGAGCTATTATTGCCCTGAATGCTGCATGAGACTGAAATCTGGAGGAAACAGTGGTTTGGTTGCTATGTAAAAGGGAGAAGCAGTTGTGAATGTCTGTGTGAGTGCGCATGTGTATATGTTGCGAGTCACTGAATGATGGCACTTTTTAATTTCATTGACCTATGTACAATGACAATAAAGTATATTCTAATATTCTTACTGCTACATCTGTTGATGACTCAAAATTCCAACAGAGGATGCAAAGCCTTCAAAGTATTGCTGATCCCTTTGTTCTCACTTTCAGCTCTACTTTTCTTTGGTTACTATAACCTGCCCTTGCCCCTCTGTCATTCTCCACAATGAGAACACCACGGTTCTTCAGTAGGAATGCCAAAATGGTACTTAATAATTCAAGTACTTAATCTTTTTTTTTAAAGTAAAATATTGTCAAGAATTTCAAGTGGTGGGGGATAGATAATGTTGGTCATGGAGCTAGAGTCATACTGGCAGTAGCAGCCAGTCACATTTCACTCTGTCTGCATACATGGACTAGCCACGTGTATGTGAGTGCATGCATGGAGAATCCCATTTCTCAATCATGTTAACAGTGGTAAATGTGAGGCTGGGAGACATGTGATATCTCTGAGTGCATTGCTTTGAGAAAGATGTCAGGCTCCCATACCCCAACTAACAAAAGCAAAGCCTCTTCTCAAAGTGAGACAGATGTGCCTAAATTCACCCAGTGAATCCATGACTGAACAAAAATGTTAAGGCCACACATAAAGCTAGCCGGTAAAAAATTTCTCATCATGAAGAGATAATCATGAGAAAAAGCCCTACCAACTATATTTCTGTGAGTCATGCATTTCTTGAAAGGCACATGTTCTCTACCACAAAAATTGGACAAATTTGCATTGTTCTGTTCAGTTCTGAGAAGAACTTTCAGATGGAGTCTTGAGTATACTTTCCCTTTTTTGTTTCATGAAGGGAGAAACTATTACCTGTAGTAAAACCTTACTGGTGGTAGTGGAAACTGCTATCAAATTGCAGTCATCTTATGGTGATCCAGTTGGGTTTTCAAATCAAGAGACATTCAGAGGTGGTTTGCCATTGCCTGCCTCTGCATAGCAACCGTGGACTTGCTTGGTGATCTCCCATTCAAGACCTAACCTGGGCTGACCCTGATTAGCTTCTGAGATCTGAAAAGATCAGGTGAGCCTGGGCTACCCAGGTCAGGGCAAAAACCTCTACTACTTCAACTAAAATTAATTCCTTTTTGACACTTTTCCTGATCTTGCCTTCTGGTTCTGGGATGCAGAGGCTTAGTGCCTCTGAATGTGGAAGTTCCCCTCAGTCATTATGGCTAGTAGCCATTGATAGACTTATCCTCCATGAATTTATCTAATTCCATTTAAAGCTGTTTATTCCTGTGGTCATCACTACATCCTCTGGCAGCAAATTCATATTTTAATCACTATGTAAAGTATATTTCCTTTTGTCTGTCCTGAACCTACTGCCCATGAGCTTCATTGGATGCCCTCAGGTTCTAGTTTTTTGGGAGAGGGAGAAAAAATTATCTTTATCAAGTCTTCCCATGGTCTGCAACACAAGTGCAAACTATTGTTTGTTGGGTTGGGTGTAATGGCATATTATCAGTGCTACCCAAAGCAGGTCTACTCAGAATCCTACTCAGGTCTATTTTACCCCAGGAAAGTGATCTTAGAATCACATGGTGTGGTTTGCTGAGAAGACAGAACTATCTAATTAACTCTGCACAAATGGAAGGGGGACTAAAGACATTTGAAGATCCCCCAAGCTGTAGGGCTTTTTCAGTGGTGGCATCTCACCTTTAGAATGTCTTTGCCCTTAAGGTTCACCTGGCACATACTAAACTGTCCTTTAGGTGCTAGGCCAGAGTATTTCTTTTTACTCAGGCTTTTAACTGTGTATCCATCTTTTAAAAGCTATTTTTATGATTTTCTTCTAGCCTGAAAGCTGTTTTATGGATATCATTTAGAATGCTCAGCTGTTCTTTGCTGTTTTTATGCCCATGGCTTATTTTTAATGGTTTTGTTTTTAATATTGATTGTATTGTTTTGATTTTATTGTATTGCTTTTACTTGGGCAAGTTTCTGAGAGTTGGCATTTTTAAAATAATCATAATTTGTCATGACATCAAAATCTTGCCATTGTATTCAAATAAACACACTACATCCCTCGTTATTTGTTACTTTCTCCTCTTAGGAGTGTGTGTGTGTGATACAACATTAAGAATTTCCTTTCAAAATTTGAGAGAAAAGAGTCATGAAACAATGTGGACATCCTTCTTTTACAAATGCTAAATAATCAACTTCAGTAACCATCTGCAAATGGATTTTGCCATTTCACACAGAAAAATCTAATTGCAAAGTGCATTGAAAGTGGACTGAAAATGTGTTATTTAGTATGTGCATATTTAGAGTATATAGGCTCTGAATCAGCATAGCATTTTGGGGGGGGGAGGGGATTCTACAAAGAAAGTGTTATTGATCCAAAATGTCCCCAGATAAGTTCATTCACAAATGGTATAATGTTGACACTTTCTGAGGAAGGTTGAAACCCATCACTTCTTGTGTACAAAGCCAGTGTTTTGCTGGCAGAATGGTTGAGTGAACTTGTTTCTCTGCTCAACATTTTCTTTCTCTCTGCTCAACATTTTCTCAGTTTTCAGGCTCTGTAAGCACCAGTTCTTTTTTAGATGAAGCTTCAAACTCCTGAAATAAAACAACTCCAGGGAAATATCAGAGCCTTGTAAAACAGTGGCAGGTGGGTTCAACCGTGTTTCCTTTAAAGAGCAAGCCTGTCTTAAGGAAAAAGCACAGGCGAGCTAATGAAAGTCAAAAGATACTTGCTATGAATAGAAAATCAGGCAGGAGGTATTTTGGACGGTAGGGGTAGCATGTGTGACTGCAGAACAGGACTTCAGCTCTGGCATTTCTTCCCTTTCCGTAATTTATGACCCTTCTCAGCTCACACCACTCCCAAACTATATGGCAGTGATTACATTTTATTCAATTAAAAAATAATATTAATGAATTCTAGACAGCAAAGTAAAACTCTGAGTTCCTAATTGGAAACAAGATCCTAATCTAGAGATTGTAGAGATGACAGATCCCCCAGTGGGAGTGGGGTTCCCCCACCCTGAGGCCCCACCTCTCCACCACCGATCAGCTGGCCAGTGGGGGGGGGGGGGACAGATGAGACTTACTGCAAAAAAAGGGAGGAACACCCAACATTTTACCAATGTGCCTATGGGACTTCAACATGACCCAGAACTGTCGTAGGCACGTCGGGGACATTGGGGTGAAACTCTGGTTTTGGGGCAAAGCTAATTCTACCATAAAGTTTTTGCCCCCAAACCAGAGCATCACCCTAACATCCCTGGCATGCCTATAAGAACATAAGAAAAACCAGGGCATTTTTTGTAGAAAAAGCCCAGCAGGAGCTTATTAGCATAATAGGCCACACCCAACAGCAGAAACACATTAGCATATTAGGCCACACCCCGGACAGTGCAGCTCCCTCCCAGGATCATCTTCCCCAGGTGTCCCGTGGCTTGCCGGGCGCATGGGGAACCCGAGGAGAGGAAGCAGCTTAAACTGCCTTCCCTCCCTTGATCGGCTTGGCTTCCCCAGGCGCCCTGCAGCTTGCGAGGCACCTGGGGAACCCAAGGGGGGGAGAGGCGGTAACTCAGAAGCCAGCCGGAACTCCATTCCTGTGCGTTCCTGCCCAAAAATAGCCCTGAGAAAAACCAATGTTGGATCAGGCCAATGGCCCATCCAGTCCAACACTCTGTCACACAGTGGCCAAAAACACCAGGTGTCCTCAGAAGGTCCAGCAGTGGGGGCAGGAAGCCCTCCCACTGTTGCCCCCCCCCAAACACCAAGATTACAGAGCATCACTTGCCCCATACTGAGAGTTCCTATCTATACTTTGTGGCTAATAGCCATTGATGGACTTCTGCTCCATATGTTTATCTAATTCCCTCTTGAAGCTGTCCATGCTTGTAGCCGCCACCACCTCCTGTGGTAGTGAATTCCACGTGTTAATCACTCTTTGGGTGAAGAAGTACTTCCTTTTATCTGTTCTAACCCGACTGCTCAGCAATTTCATGGAGTGCCCATGAGTTCTTGTATTGTGAGAAAGTGAGAAAAGGACCTGTTCTATCCCATGCATAATCTTATAAACCTCGATCATGTCACCCCTCAGCCGTCGTTTCTCCAAGCTAAAGAGCCCCAAGCGCTTCAACCTTTCTTCATAGGAAAAGTGTTCCAACCCTTTTATCATTTTAGTTGCCCTTTTCTGCACTTTTTCCAATGCTATAATATCTTTCTTGAGGTGTGGCGACCAGAACTATACACAGTACTCCAAATGAGGTCACACCATCGATTTATACAGGGGCATTATGATACTGGCTGATTTGTTATCTATTTCCTTCCTAATAATCCCCAGCATAGCATTGGCTTTTTTCATTGCAGTCGCACCGTCTCAACATTTTCATTGAGTTATCTACTGTGACTCCAAGATCTCTCTCTTGGTCAGTCTCTGCCTGTTTGGACCCCATCAACGTGTATTTATAGTTAGGATTTTTGGCTCCAGTGTGCATCACTTTGCACTTGGCCACATTAAACCCCATTTGCCACGTTGATGCCCACTCACCCATCCTTGACAGATCCCTTTGGAGTGCCTCACAATCCTCCCTGGTTCTCACCACCCTTAACAACTTCGTGTCATCTGAAAATTTAGCCATTTCACTGCTTACTCCCAACTCCAAATCATTAATAAACAAGTTAAAAAGCAGCGGATCGAGTACTGATCCCTGCAGTACCCCACTGCTTACCTCCCTCCACTGAGAAAATTTCCCATTAATACTCACTCTCTGTTTCCTTTTAATTAGCCAGTTTTTGATCCACAAAGGGACTTGTCCTTTTATACCATGACTATTGAGCTTACTTAGGAGCCTTTGATGAGGAACTTTATCAAAAGCTTTCTGGAAGTCAAGGTAGACAACATCTATTGGGTCCCCCTTGTCCACGTGTTTGCTTACTCCCTCAAAGAACACTAACAGGTTAGTGAGACAAGATCTTCCCTTACAGAACCCATGCTGAGTCTTCCTCAATAGATTTTGTTCATCAATGTGCCTACTAATTTTTTCCTTAATAACAGTTTCCACCAACTTACCCAGTATCGACATCAGACTGACTGGCCTGTATTTTCCCGGATCTCCTCTGGAACCCTTTTTAAAGATGGGAGTGACATTCGCTACCTTCCAGTCCTCAGGAATGGAGGCAGATTTTAAGGAAAGATTACATATTGTTGTCAGGATTCTCCCTACAGCAAGCTATGATTATTGGGTTTTATTTGTTTATAATGCATTTTAAATTTTACTGTATTTATTGAAATGTTGTAACCCGCCCTGAGCCTGTTTATGGGATGGGTGGGATATAAATTTGTGAAAAATAAATAAATAAGTAAGTCACCAATGCCCTCTTTGCCAGGATCATCATTTCCCCCTGCCACCTTTAGAATAAGGCTTGGTGCTGGACTTGTCCTTGCTGGGTGGCTTCCCCAGCTGCTTGAGGGCATTGGAGGTGGTGTGGCTGCCTGATTCCTTGTCCAAGCTGTCGAGGTCAGCATTGCACATCATGTGGCTCACCACTGCTGCCCCCGTGCTTGCTGCCACCACTGCCAAAAAGTGGAATTTCTTTGTGATTAGCAAGCACTCCCCAGGATTTCTTTTGAGAAACTGAGCCTTGAACAGGTAAATGGCAGAAAAGATGGGGCAGTATGCCAAGTCCCCACTACCACCTTTTTTGGGTATAAAAGTTAACCCCAAACCATGAAAACTTGTGCCCCCCAGTGTCCTAGCACCCCCCCCCCCCGGTAAAAATTCCTGGCTGCTTTTTCAGTGTAATCTCTACCTTCCCAAGGTTCCACGCTATCTGCCTCTGTGACATTAAACCCAAGAGAAGAATACATGGGAGAAAAGAACAATATGGTTCATCCCAGGCTAGCAATATCTTTCCCCCAAGAGGAATGGCCAATTATCAGTTCCTTCCATTTGGTTAATCAAGGCCACATGTTGATAGAGTGGCCAGAAGGAACATTACAGGGTAACAACCATGTAATGTGTGAACTGGTTCTAAGGTTTGCTTCAGATCCTCCATACTTCCTGGGAGATGGGGACTATGAAGGAAAACAAAGATACTGCAGTGACTGATATTCAAGTAATGAATGTTGATTGATGATATTTTTGGGATGGGCAAAACCAAAGCATTTTCTCTGATCAAAAAGTGAGTCCTGGAAATAGACCATGGTAGTTTGATTCTGAGAGCCCATAGTGCATGCTCACCCCTATTTTTTGGCCTTTCTTACCTAAAATCTTTACCTCTCCTATATGTACTATCTTACCATCCCATGTTATTGCAGACCTTTTTTTGTTTGCAAGACTGAACATCACACCTACAGTGGTTTTGCAGGGGAGATTTTTGAATAGGCAATACACTGAAAGAATTTGCCCTTGGGGCCTTAATAGGATTGATACATCCTTTCATACCCAGATGGAATGCAGATTTTTGGAGATTATGAGGGATTACAATAGTAAGCCTCTATTCAACCAATTGTCCCCCTATACTCTGGAAACCCTGGCTCTTTTGCTCAGTGATAAGGATCTTACGATCACTCTAGCAACTGCAAAATTTGCCTCAGTCCTTTTAACCCTTGCATCTAAAAAATAAGAAATAAGTGTCTTCTGCTGCTCAATATTTGTGAATCAGTGAGCTTCTAAGGGTGCAAAGGAAAGGAAAGGATTGATATTCAAATAATGTAGATGTAGGGTTTCCTAAAGTAGGACACCTGACCCCTTACAGAAACAAAGAAAGTCTGATGTGGAAGGACAACGGTATATCTGCAGTAGGACATATTTAGGCTGAGGACAGATTGGAAGTCTGCCACGCCTCTGCGGCGCGGCAGACTAAGGCGGGGGGAATTTTCCCCGTGGCGTGGTGTTTGCATGCCGCCGGAAGGAAGCCGCCCGCAGCATTCAGACTATGGGCGGCTTCCTACGGCGGCGAGCAGACGCCGCGCGGCTCCCCCTCCCCGTGCGCATTCACACCCGCACCGGCGGGTGGAACGCATGCCGCAGCAGCCGAGCACCACTTTGAAGTGGTGCTCAGCTGCTGCGGGAGGAGCACGGCGCCAGACACGATGTGTCCGGGCCGCCTCCTCGGGGCAGATGCAGCCATCTGAACGGCCACTCTGCCTTCGCTTTTGAAGTGGAGGCAGAGCGGCCGAGACTGCCAGTCTGTCCTCAGCCTAAGTATGATAACTTCTTCATAAGGATGGAAGGTGACAAAGTGGGCTGATCAGTTCAGAAGTCTCCCTTAATAGGTGTCTTTGAAAGAAGGCTGTATGAAAAGGTTTAGCGCCCTCTGAATTAGGTTTGAAATTAATATTTTACCCTTCCCTTCCATCTCCCGATGACACCTGTCACAATCACTGATCTTCCTCCCAAAGTTATCTTTCTCCTTACAGATAAAGGTAAGATTAGACATGAGTTCAGAGGCCCTTGGATGATAAGAGCATACTAGTTAATGCTCTAATCTTTTCTGCAAGTTGGCCTCTTCATTTGCCAAACTGTAAAACAGGCTACATAATATAAATATCACATTGCTTTCTTTAATTGGATTTGGAAAGATGCAAGCTTCCTCTTCTTGACATATTACTGAGAGCATAGTAGCTAAAATACCATGAGACATTAAAACTCATTGGGACTGGAAAAACTGCATTAGTACATATCAGGAAAAAGAACGTATAATTAAAAATGAACATTAAAATTCACTTTGCCACACAGAAAATGTTGGGACAGCTTTGGTCTCAAAGACTCGCTGTCTTTTACTACAAAGTAGCTATGCCTATTTTGAAGAGCATGCAGATAACTTTGCCTTGTCCAGAGCTCCATAAATATTACAGTCTGCAGTGATGAGTAATGGAACACTGTCTCATCTCATTTACTGTACCTGGGGCTGGTCATATTTCATGCCTCTTATCACAAATTATCATTCAGGCTACTGAATGCAGCAAAAAATTCAAGGATCTCTGATTTAAAGTGTGCATTTTGGAAGGGTATAAGTCAAGTCTGTAGATGCACGGAGGCAGCTGGAGCATATAAGGGAAAGATCAGGAAAGGGTTACATGATTGGAAGGAACGGTATTTTGAGGATCTGAAGGCCATGGTCCCACAAAGGGTATCTTGGGAGGCTGGTACAAACCCTCAGCAACTGACCTCTTATTGGAATGACCTACCTGATGAGGTCAGAGAGACTTCCACATTTCTATCATAGTGCAGAATGTACAACATGGAGATCTGGAGAAGGACATCTTCGTAAAGGGATCAGAACTGCAAGATAACAGAACAGTACAGGAGGGCACTGACATAATAGAACAGGATTGTAGTCTATTGCAATGATTACTATATATATGCCCTTGCTTTTACTACATTATCTTCTATCTTTTTAATGTACTTTCTGCATGATGGTTATGTAACACCTTAGACTGGTTTTTTGCTTGTTTGTTTTTTTCCTAACTTTGTAATACTAGTCCTAGTGGATTGATCCTGGATGATTTGTGGTGTTTGATTGAAATGTTTTCTATATTTCATAAATCCACCTTGAGTCTCAGGGCTATACATAATGTAAATAAATAAATTATTGGTGTAGAAGAGAAGAGTAGAGGGGGAAGGACAGGAACCCTGGATGACAAAACCTTTCTACTCTGTGGATATTTTCTCTTCCCTCCAACCACTACAGCATCTGGCAGGGGTTCTTTAAGGAAAGATCTGTATTGTCATTGTTAGAACCAGGGGTCATTACGAGCAGGAACGTGCAGGAACACCGTTCCAGGAGTAACAAGCCCAGGAGTGGGCACATATGGTGATGCACTGTTGAAAAAAGCAAAAGCATACGAACTTGATCTGTATTTTCATGCTTGTTGTAGGGTAGCTCCCCTGCAAGAGCAAAGGAAACCTAAAGTGTCTTTAGCCAAAGTGTAAAGCTGGCTTGCCAGCTCTGAGTTGCGAAATACCTGGAGATTTTGGGGGTGGAGCCTGAGTGGTGGGTGTTGCCTTCTGACACACTGCTGGTGATGTCAGGGGGTGTGGCATATGCAAATAAGTTATGCCAATGAGTTATGCTAATGAGCTCCTGCACTTCTTTTTCTTACAAAATGACCCCTGGTTAGAACAGATTCCCAAAGACTGAATTCATTTCCTTCTAAATAGCTTTTAGCATCTTCTTTAGTGTTTCATCTTCTTCATGAGTTATATAGAAACCTGAGACTTACCATTTGTTTTTATTTATCTTGCAACCTGCAATTTAACTAGAATGCTTAAGCTTCTTAAACAATTTCTGTAAGGAAACATTGACAGTATTCAAGTCAAACTGATCATGAAAAGCTGAAAAAATGAATAAAACTTGCTTTCCAGTCCTCTAGGACTTCATAACCCAAGTATTCCTTCACTGTACTGAACTGACCTTGGTATATACATACACGGGACTTCATTACATGCTTATATGGAGTTATGGGTGAGGGGAATTGGGCAGGTGGATGATTCTCCATTTTTGGTCTGAATACACATCTTGATTGCAGCTGTACTGAGCACTGTGCATCTGTGGACTCTTTGATATGTTGTATTTCTGTTTTCTTTGACCTGGCGTGGGCCAGCTTGAGTTTGATTTTGTCAGTGCTGTAAGAATTCAGATGTAAACACAAGCTCCAGATCTTCATAAATATGTCAGTTGCAGTCTGGCTGGGAGGTGGCGGTAAAATCTAGAGCCAAATATCAGATCCCTCTAAGCCAACTGGGAACAGGGTACTATAACTATTACCTTGGTGTGCAGTCCAGAGCAATACAATCACTTTCACCATCACTCCATTTTCTGCCTGGTGGTAGTGGAAAGTGCCGTCACAGCCGGCTTATGACAACCTCATAGGATTTTCAAGGGAAAAGACAAACAGAGGTGGTTTGCCATTGCTATCTCTTCATACCAACCCTGGACTTCCTTGGTAGTCTCCCATCCAAGTACTAACTAGGGCTGACCCTGATCTAACAAGATCAGGCTAGCCTGGGCTATCCAGGTCAGGGGGCATTTCTGCCTAGGGAGTAGAAACTAAAAATATTTTAACTGTATTAAATTTCCTAGTTACATTTCCAGAAATTCTATATTTTTCCACAATCACAGTGGAAATCTATGATAATGCCAGTTTTGTAATTATGTATGAAGTGGGGATGAACCAAACTGCGTCTTATTCTCTTCAGTTATTCCATTCCCAGAACTCCCCACAACTCTTCATTTAAGTCCTAACCAAACACTCTTGTGATGTATTGAAATATCATCCATATTCTGTGGAGGAGGAAACTGTAGCTACAGAACTTCAGTGTCAAAGAGATGAAGCATTGTACATTGGGAATTAAACCTAAAGACATATTTCACATTCATCAAAGCTGGGAGTGAGGAGCGCTGTATATGTGAAAAGCCCTCCTCTCTCACAGCAACCAGAGATAGAGGAGATAGGCCAAAAGAGGATTAGTCATAAATGTCTAAATGTCCGGTGTGATATAATGCAGGTACGTTACCGCCAGATTTCACACAAAGCTGAAAACTGAGGTGAATATAGAGAGTCCCTTTTCAGGCCTCCCTGTGGGAACAATTTGAAAGGAAGCTTAACTAGTATTGCCAATTTGCTATCTGGAGCAACTGTACTTAAATTCAGATTCACACATTATGAGATTTGGGGAAACCCACATGTTCTGTGGAATTAAGGTTGCCAGCTCCTGTTTGGGAAATTCCTGAAGATTTGGGGGGTGGAGTTGGATTGCCATCTCCCAGTTGGGAAATTTCTGGAGATTTTGGGGGTGGATTCTGGGGAAGGTGGAGTTTGGAGAGGAGAGGGACTTCAGTGGAGTCTGAAGCCATAGATTCCACCTTCCAAAGTGACCATTTTCTCCAGGGAGACTGGTCTGTCTTGTCTGGAGATCACTTGTAATTCCAGGAGTTCTCCAGACACCACCTGGAAGTTGAAAACCTATACATGTGTTTTCCCCAACAGGCCAAATAATGTCCCCTGATGCTGCTTCAAGGTTGACAAAATGGTGTTGGGGGAAGGTTGAAGCCCCTTATTCATATCATTTATGGTCCTTACCCTAATGGGACACTGCACATGCAGGTACTGAGAAGAACCTATGTGAGGGCTGATGTGAGCTAGGGACACCAGACCCACCATGTGTACTTGTAATGTGTGAATCAGCCTGTCTGGACACAAATCACTTGGGTCTCCTCCAGTGTTGTGCTGCTGTGAGGCTACAATTCATTTCAAAAAGGTTTGTCCATTCTTTTTTAATTAAGCATACGACTCCACCTCTAAAACCATATTATACGTTCTGCCACAGACGGCAAACAAATTAAACATTGAAGCAATGACATCAATTAAAACTGCTGAGGAGGCAGAATGAATATGCAGTTGCTTACAGTTATTAAATAATGAGCTCCTGCTGCTTCTGTTTGTTAAGGGGGAGGGAGCCATCTTTACTGTGCTTCTCTCAGTGCACTCGGTGAGGGAAGAATCAAGGATGCAGCACTGTAGCCATTTGCTTTTTTTAATCTCCATGTCTGCAGACTTCAATACCACTGAGCAGACAGGCAGAATG
This sequence comes from Lepidodactylus listeri, assembly GCA_029233225.1. Lineage (NCBI taxonomy): Eukaryota > Metazoa > Chordata > Lepidosauria > Squamata > Gekkonidae > Lepidodactylus > Lepidodactylus listeri. Next base: position 29,726,029 of record JARCFY010000005.1, read on the forward strand.
AGAAAAAAAAAAGATCCCTGGAAAAAAGTCTGCTGAGTCCATTAACACCTGTACTTCTCCCAGCTTTGTTCTTTGGTTCTAACATTTGCCAATTCTCCCTTTCAATGGCAAATATCTGATCAAAAATCAACTATTATTCAAGCTGAGGTTTATGACTTTAATTGTGCTTTATATATCATGCTGTGTCTTCCCCAGTCAGACGTTTTCTTGCCCCCTGGATCTTTCAACAATGCAGTTAGTGCAATTGAAGAAACAGTTCAATTACCAGCATTAAATCATGAAAGTACAGCACAAGAAAGACTTAGCAAAAGATTGCCTTCTGTATTTTATTCAGTGATGGCAATCTCCCCTGGGCTCGATTTGGAACTGACAAAAACTAGGAAATAGTAATCTTGATGCAGAAGTAATCCAGCAATTCTGAATGCCCCACTCTCAAATGAGCCCCGAAACACTTACCCCTCTGCACTCTTCCTCCTGCACTTGGGGGGAGGGGCTGTGGCTCAGTAGAAATGCTTTGCATGCAGAAGGTCCCAAGTTCAGTTACCGGCATCTCCAGTTAAAAAGGACTAGGCAGTAAAAAGACCTCTACCTGAAGCCCTGGAGAGTTGCTGCCAGTCAGAGTTGACTATACTGACCATGATGGACTGATGGTCTAATTCAGGATAAGGCAGCTTTGTATGTGTTCACTTACTTATTTGGCAACAGTGAAGGCATAGACAAAAGCTACTTTCCCTCTTTCACAATACCTAAAATATTAGCAAGGTGTTTTCTGAATGCCAGCAGCTTTCCAGAGCCTAGGGTTTCCAGGTTTCCCCTAGCCATTGGTGGGGATGGGGGTAGGGTTGCCAGATCCAGGTTGGGAAACTCCTGGAGATTTGGTGGTGAAGCCCAGGGAGGACAGTGACCTCAGTGGGGTACAATGCTGTAGAGCCTACCTTCCAAAGCATCCATTTTCTTCAGGGAAACTGATCTTTGTAGTCTGGAGATGAATTGTAATTCCAGGGGCTCCTCAGGTCCCTCCTGGAGGCTAGCATCCCTACCAGGGCCTCCAGCAGAGGTCTTTCACTTTACCTCCTACCTGATCCTTTTAAAACTAGAAATGCTGGGGACTGAACCTGGGACCTTCTGTATCTTGCCTTCTGTGGGGGCTCTTTTTTGCAGCATAGCTGCTGGTGCCTCTCCTCAAAAACCCCCCTCCAAGTTTCAAAAAGATTGGACCGGGGGTCCAATTCTATGGTCCCAAGAAGAAGGTGCCCCCATCCTCCATTGTTTCCAATAGGGGGGAAGGGAATGTGGTCCTTTTAAATGCCTTCCCCAAGCCACAGCTTCACGCAGAAAGTGTTCAAAGGGACTGCAATCCCTTTAAGCACCCTTTAACACCAACTATCCGAAGGCACTGAAAAATCCCAGATATTTTCAGGATTTTTTAGGCTCTGCCATATCGGATAGCTGGATAAATAACCCAACTGATATCTGGTTGAAAAAATACCTGGAAAATATTTTTCAGGGTTTTTTCCAGCTCAGATAAACCAAATGCACACCCCTAATAGAAAGATATCCTACCCCTTTAACAGACACTTAATTTTTGGAAATGGGCAACTGAAGATTTCATGGCATGGAGGTAAATAGCATCCCATTAAACCCATATTAAAGGGATAAAACTCCCCCCCCCCAGGTTGTTGTCAACCCTAATTACATCTCGATTTCCTTCTGTGCTGCTGCAGCAGCCATCACTGCCAGAGTAGGTAAAGGATGGGGGAAGGGGTGGTGGGATAGAGACTGGCAGAGTTGTCTGCTGTCTGGAGAGAAAATGTCCAGTCTCTTTAACAGGTTTAATGGGATGCTATTTACCAGATGATGTTGTTTAGTTCTATGCCATTAAAAGTTTATCTGCCCATTTCCACACAGTAAACCTCTATTAAAGGGACAGGATATTTTTCTCCATTTTTTCTCCAGAGTTGTTGGCAACCCTAGCTGCAGTTATAACATTTATTTATTTTATTGGACTTATAGCTCGCCCTCTCCTACACAGCAAGGCTCAGGGTGGGTAATAACATTATTAAAAATAATACTGTAATAACTTTCCTGCTGGGAAAGATTCAATTTGAAAGGCCTAGGGAGTAGGAAAGAAGGTGCTGGGCTCTGGTGGTACCTAGAAGTGATGTCACAGTGCTCTCAGAATTCCTCATATCTTTGTGTTGTTTATCATAGAGACTGGAGAATTCCTAGAGCCTTGTGACATCACTTCCAGGGCAACTGGATGTGATGTCACAATATTGTTTCCCCCATTTTTTTTATCCTACTGGAGCACAGAGGCCTGAGCACAGAGGCCTGACATCAAGCTCACTGGCAGCTGCAGACCGTTTACTTTCTCATGGCCTAACCCAACTCACAGGGTTGTTGTGATGATACAATGGAAGAGAGAAGAACCGCATATTCCATTATAAACTCCTAGGATGAACAGCCAGGTAAAATGTAACAGACAGACATGTTATTTTTAGAGTTCTTCTCAAGTGATTACATGAGGGTGGAACCCTGAAGAAACTCATGCTGCCTCATATATTATTGCTCATATTCCCACCATAACATTTATTTAGCATCAGCAAGTCAGTGATTTTAATACTTTAATCCTGATATCTTTAAGATGACCTTCAACATATGCCTTGTAATACCGAGATTTTTTTAAAAAAAAATTGATATAAAAGAGTGCTTTAAAGAATAAATGTGTGAAAAAGCTGAGCTGTTACTTCACACTCATAATAACTTATTTAGTCCAGGATATTACAAGATAACAAAAGTTGCTCCTTTAAAAGGACATCCTATGCTTCAAAAAATAATTTTTATTGGTAGCAAAGGCGAGAGCATCCAGTTTAATAGAACAATTTAAATGCATAACAGTTAAAACAAATTCTTTAACTATTCTCTACATATCCTAACATTAATCATGTTGACTAGCAAGACATCACTTATTCATAAAATACCTGCTAACTGGGGGGAAAAGCCATTTTAAAAAGGAAGGAAAAATTCTGAGTGATTGCAGCTTGGTCTATAATAATATCAGTAAGGTGCCTGTATGAGAAGCGGAAAAGAACCTCATTTCACAATGTTTTATAGATTTAAGTTTCAATTCTCATTTTATACTCATGCATTTGTAATTTCTGTTTGGTGGGATAGCCAAGGATATATGTGTGTGTACCTATTTAGATATTTATATGTCACTTTTCTCCCTAATTAAGAACTGAAAGCAGCTTATATCAGCATTTCCCCTTCCTTCATTTTATCCTCACAACAAGCCTGTGAGGTAGGTTAGGTAGAGGAAAAGAGAGTGGCATAAGATCACTCAATAACTTTCCATGGCAGAGCAGATTCAGACTCTGGTCTCCCAGATCCTAGTGTGACACTCCAACAACACACACACACAGAGACTTTCTGTACTGACTGATACAGTGGGATATAGTACATAGATCTACAGAATTAAAAGGGGCCTTGTGGTCCTCTTCTTGAAGCTCTCCAGTAAAAGAGAACACACACACACCCCATACACCAGGCAGCTGGTACCACTGTCAAACTACTTCTAATGTTTGGCTGAAATCTACCCTCCTGTAGCCCATTAGGTGTTGCCCTCTGGAACAGCTGAGAACCCTCTGTGGGGCAGCCCTTCAAGTATTTGAGGAATGCTATCATGGTTCTTCTTAGTTGTTTTTTCTCTGTGCTGAATATATGCAGTTCCTTCAACTGTTCCTCACAGGCCTGATTTTCCAGACCCCTGACCATCTTTCCAGAACCTTGGCCCAGCTCTGAAACACTTCCAGTCTGTCTACATCTGTCTATAAGTGCATAGCACTATAAATTAGCTCTGACTCGAATACTGCACAGGAGAATGATTCATGTGATTTGTGTTCTTTGTATTACTGCTGTACTTACTTGTTTGTTTGTTTTTGCAAATACATCATATGCCCAATTCATGTTCAATGCGGAATCAGCTGCAGTCCTGAGACCCTTTTCACATGTACCCCAGCCAAACCAGGCATCCTCCATCCCAGACCTGTGCATCTTTCCTTAGTTCCAGAGAGCCAGTTTGGTGTAGTGGTTAAGTGTGCGGACTCTAATCTGGGAGAACTGGGTTTGATTCCCCACTCCTCCACTTGCACCGGCACCTGCTGGATGACCTTGGGAAAGGCATAGCTCTGTACCAGCTGTTTTCTCAAGGACAGTTGTCTCAGAGCTCTCTCAGCCCCACCTACCTCACAGGGTGTCTGTTGTGGGGAGGGGAAGGGAAAGGGATTGTAAACCATTCTGAGACTCCAAATGAGTGAAGGGCGGGATATAAATCCAATCTCTTCTTCTTCTTCTTCTTTCTGCCTAAATGCAGAACTCTGCATGTGTCTTTGGTGAATTTCATTCACTTCATTCAGGCTTTCCAAGCCATCAGAACAGTTCCAGATTTTATTTCCATCTTTTAACAGTGTCAGCTATCCCACCAGTTTTGTGTCATCTGCAAATCTGAGAAGGATCCCTTCCACCTTAGCTTCCAAGTCATCAATAAAAAAGAACCCAGAGAGCCAGTTTGGTGTAGTGGTTAAGTGCGCGAACTCTAATCTGGGAGAACCGGGTTTGATTCCCCACTCCTCCACTTGCACCTGGCTGGATGACCTTGGGCAAGCCATAGCTCTGTACCAGCTGTTCCCTCAAGGACAGCTTGGGAAAGAGCTCTCTCAGCCCCACCTACCTCACAGGGTGTCTGTTGTGGGGAGGGGAAGGGAAAAGGAGTTTGTAAGCCGCTCTGAGACTCCCTTGGGGAGTGGAGGGCGGGGTATAAATCCAATCTCTTCTTCTCTTCTTCTTCTTTCTGGCATACAGTGATAGGACTGGTCTATGATATAAACCCCTTTCAGATGTCATGTTTGCTGCGCTGTGAATGCACGTATGGGATGGATGCACCACATGCTGGTTTTTTTTTTCTGAAAAGGGTGTCTGGTATACGTATACCAAGGCCAAAGATCCACATGCTGCCCCTTTCAGAAGAAACTGGGATCACGCATATCAGGAGGATCACATAGATCCAGGTGGTGAGTCGTGTTGCTCTGAAGCAGCAGAACAAATTTAGAGTCCAGTGGCACCTTTAAGACCAGCAAAGTTTTATTCGAAGTCTGAGCTTTCTTGTGCATGCACACTTTTTCAAATACATTGGAATGGTAGGTAAGGCTCAAACTTACAGACAGGGGCTGAACAGCGAATTAACATGTAACATGACGAAGATGCTCAAAGACAAAACTAAATAACAAGCTAAGCTAAGATCGCATGTGGTACATTTGTCTCCTATGTGTATACTGCACCACAAACATAACATCTGAAAAGTGCCAATTGCCACTTTATATGATAGTATTAGGATATTTAAAGGGATCGGTAATAAAATATGATTTAGAGGTACTCTTTAGTCTGCTTTCTGTGGCTAAAGTTTGTAGAGCAGCCAACTGGAAAAAGCCCACATCACCTTCCATAATGGAATGCTATCAAAACATGTGGGAAATTCTCTTAATAATACAAGTTACCTACTATGCAAGGATTGAGATGTGTTTAGCAATGTACAGTGCTAAGAAATGGCCTATGTTGACTACTACCCAGGACAGATCTCTTTGGCAGCCCACTTAAACCCTTCTATCTCCATCTTGATTAAATTACATAGGGATGCTGCAAATTTCACCACAAACACATTCAATTGTTGAAAATGTCAGAAAGCAGTGACAAAATGTGAGCCAATCACCTAGTCCAGTTCATGCTGAGCAGCAGCAAATGCCTTCTGAACTGATTTCCATCGGGTTTTTCCAAAGATGCTGCCAAGTCAAACTGATTGGTTGCCAATGGCATCACGAAGGACTACTTAGAGGAACACTGAATGGTAAGATTTATTGATGATTGATTTATAGGATTTGTAAGTGATCTAATTGTCTGTTTAACCAATTACCTGCTGAGCAGAACAGTTATGCAGCATGGATGGAGAGGTAATAGAATATAGTCAGGACGTGTGAGAATGGGCATGTGTGAAAAGCCAATCATGATTTACTACAGGGTTAGTGAGGAATACAGTTAAACTGTGCTGAACACCCATGAACTATTGGTCTGATTGCTGAAAAATCAGATGATTATTTGTGGTATGTTCTTCCTCTTTAAAATTAAATTCAAATCACTGAATGCTATCCATTGGAAATGGATCCACAGCTTAAGTCCCACTCAAAAGAATGGGAACTGGTCAACAGCACTATGGTGGATCGTGCTCTTAAATTGCTATTTTCTAAACCAGTACTTATACTGATTTTAATCCTACATTTTTTGCCTTTTTAATTTGTGTGGGTTGCAGGTCTATTACCATACACTCCCCGTCTCTTTTCTGAAAACTGTTCATACATTATATTCTGGTGTGAGTAATAATGATTACATGGGGAGGAAAGTGTAAAGAATTTAGTGTGTTCAGTAGCAGACATAGTTGGTGTACCAGCAAACCAATTATTCTATATAATGTGTTCTCAGATCAGGCCCTGTTGGGAGGAAAAATGGATCAAAAGAAGGAAACTCACTTCATCTAATCATCGTGTTCTAAGCCAGAACGCTCCCTTATTAAGTGAGAAGTGAAGACTATTTATGAAACAGAAAGGGCTTTGGATTGGAAATCTATTTATTTGTGTCACCCAGAATCCTCAGATTTTTAAAAGAGTTGTACCATACGCTGAGGATGCTGGCTCTGTTTTTAGCACAAAAGCAGCTGAACCACAGAAGCCTATTGATGGGGGTCAAAACCCTCATAATTTATAGGCAGACCTTTCCCAAATATGTTCTCAACTCTTTGATGCTAAAAATTAGCAGCTTCTATGCTTCATTTTACACATACAATCGGGGGGGGGGGGGGGACGGGACCTGCCACTGGTTGGGTATATTGTTTGGATGTTTTTCATTTAAAAAAATGAATAAGGAAATGAAAAACTGTCTTTGAAGCTGGTTGTTGAGCTTATTATTGCATTATGAATGTGTCACCATCTCTATTTTTAAACCTAGGACATTTTCTATAAGGAATGAGGCCCTAAATAATTGGCTTCAAATACTGGGACTGACATAGAGAATGGCAGGATGGTACCACACGCCACTGTGTGAAGGTCATCTAGCAGTTGGACTAGGTTCTGGTAGGCCCAGGCAGGGGTCATTTTGTAGAAAAAGAGGTGCAGGAGCTCATTAGCATAACTCAAGAGCATAACTTATTTGCATGTGCTACACCACCTGACATCACGGGAAGTATGTCAGAAGGCAAGGGAGGGAGGGTGGGAGGGAGGGAGGGAGGGAGAAAGAAAGAAAGAAAGAAAGAAAGAAAGAAAGAAAGAAAGAAAGAAAGAAAGAAAGAAAGAAAGAAAGAAAGAAAGAAAGAAAGAAAGAAAGAAAGAGAGGTGACAGCTACTAATCCAAGCCTCAGAGATACCATTATTCTGGGAGGATAGCTTCAGTGGTGGCTGAAGCCTTCAGAAGGCTGGTCGGAGGAACAAGGACCTTTCCAGGGGACAGGGTCATTTTGCTGCAACCATGACACAAGCAGGCACTCCCCCATGGCGGGGGGCTGGCACCAACTCCCGGAGCTGAGCTCCCCCAAGCTCCTGCTTGAAATGACCCCTGGGCCCAGGTTTGAATCTCCATTCTGCCATAGAAGTTTATTGGGTGACTTTGGGTCAGTCACCGCTTTTACACATGCTAAATAATGCAGTTTCAATCCAATTTAGCAACCTTTTGCAAGCGGATTTTGCCATTTCACACAGCCTAAGCTACTTCACAGGGCTGTTGTTGTGATGATGAAATGGAGGCTGGGAGAATAGTGTTGTAATCCACTTTGGGTCTCAGTTGGGGAGAAAAGTGGGGTATAAATACTTCTAGATTCTAGTACTAGTGCAAGAATGAATGTGTTTATAAAATGAATGTGTTTATAATATTCCTGTTGCACAGACATAAACCCTGCTGCCCAGTAGGCTAAAACTAAATTATGAATGCTGCAAATTTGATTGGCGGAGGGCCAAAATAGATGACACTGGGAGATCCATAACCGCATCTTCCCAGCATTTTGTAAAAGGTGTACAGCTTCCTTGATACAGACTGGGGCTGTGGCACAGTTCCTCAGTGTAGTTTTACTTATCAAAAGCAGCCACCCTCATCCCCACCTCATGCAGTTAATAGCCCTGGAGAGGGAAAAGGAAGACAAGCAGAATCTCTTTGCCCATCTCTTTTCTTTTTTGGGGGGGATGTATACGTGGAGTCAGTTTCTACTAGAGAAAACGTGATGAGAGGTGGAAGGGTTAAACCAGGGCTATTTTTGTAGCAGGAACTCTTTTGCATATTAGGTGACACACCCCTAATGTAGCCAATTTCCCAAGAGCTTACAGTAGCCCCTGTAAGAAGAGCTCTGTAAGCTCTTGGAGGATTGGCTACAGTAGGGGCGTGTCGCCTAATATGCAAAGGAGTTCCTGCTAGAAAAAGAGCCCTGGAAACCATTCTCCTCTCTGTGCTGTTGTCCCAATAAGAACTGTAGCTATTGGCCTTTTAAACATGCCGGGTAACATCTGTTTGGGCTATCACATGAGTGTCTAGAATTGCCACTGAAATTTTTTTCTGAAGCATAATTGAAGGTGAATTTTGAGGCTCAAGAAGACCAGCAGATCCCTAAGTTGAAAGATGCACCATTGCTTCCTTCCACGCCATTGTGAAAGATGCTACAAGAGGAGCAAAGAATCATGACATCACTACATCCTTTGAAGGGCAGGAAGGCCACATTCTGGTGCTAGAAGAACAGTGACTTCACAAAGCGACAATAGACTCACCATGCCACCATATGTTGTAAATGCCATCAAGTCACAATGGACTTATGCCAACTCCAGCAAGGGACTTTCAAGGCAAGTGAAGAAGCAGAGGTGGTTTGCCATTGCCTTCCTCTGCAGCATCTTCTTTGGTGGTCTCCCATCCAGGTACTGACCTTGCTTTGCTTCCCAGATCTGACATGATAGGGCTCTACCATGTTGCTTTCCCTCCCCACAATGCCCACACTAACCTACAATTCACTTATTAAGCAACCCCCAACAAATCATGTGACAATTCTAAAAAAAACCCAAACTCGCCCAGTTTAGCTAGATGAAGGATTCTCATAAGCAATCAATGTTAAACATGTTGCCTGTCAACCTGAGCTCATTGTATCAGCTTTAGGCTGTGGTCACATGCACCAGTTGAAGCAGAGGGGGAGAGAGGCTGTTTCCTCTGGAGGAATTTGATACTCAGTTGTGAGATCACACATCCCTTTGAAGCCGTGGGTACAGCCTGTCACTGTGTGATCAGACGCAACTGTGGTTGAGTTGGGTTTTTTTTCCCCCCATTTGTTTCCCTTGCGCATAAACAAGGAATTGCACCTCCACACAGAGGGTCCCCTATGGAGTATGTAATGATGCACATACTGCAAGGGGAGATGGCACGGAGTTGGGATGGCATGATCAGATCATCCCGACAGCATGAGAGTGTGCTTGAACAATCAAACAGGGGAAAGTCCATCTGTGGCCTGTCAGCAAGCATTAGGATCGGACTTTCCCCAGTGTCTTTTAACTTTGCTTCCATTGCTGATGACCGCAGGACACTTCCCAGATGTTGCTGTCTGATCGCTCCTTTTAGATCCGTCAGGCATTTGCACCTATGTCAGATCTAAAGGAGCGTGTGTTTGGAGCCTTAGTGACCGATAGTGCCCTCCTAAGCAGAGTTACTGCCTTCAAAGTCTATTGAAGTCAATGGGCTTAGAAGGGACTAACTCTATTTAGGATGGTGCTGCTAATCTGCCGTGTTTATAGCATGGTAGCAGCTAGGACTTCATCGTCATTGTACGCTGTGGAAGAGTTGAACGTGCTTGGCATGCAGTTCTGTACATTTAAGCTTACAGTAAGAAATTCTTTCACTGCCACTCCGGGGCAAAGTAGCAATAGTTTCAAACACAACACGATGCCTTCTGCATGCTCTCGTCACTTATCCTGGCCCACAGAAGAACTCTTCTGATACAGACATATGATTACAAATGTTCTGGGAGTCAAAGAGATTGCCAGTTGCTGAGATGAGAGACAATGACATAAATTGGAAACATGTCAGACAGAGAGTGTCTCAAAACATTACTGATGGAAAACAGGGGAAGTGACAACAGTTCCTTATGTGGCCGAGATATTGAACAAACTAAGAGGAAAAGACAAGACATCTCCACGTAAAGCCTGAATATAAATGGCAAATGTCACCCCTTTTTTAAAAAATAAAGACCTGCTTTCTTTGACATTGGGAAATGTAAGAGGACTTGCTAGCAGCAAATTTATTATTTATAGACGCCACCAAGTACATCCCAATATCATCAAGGATCCAGCAGACCTTTAACATCTCTCCTCCTCCCAGCTTCTTTTCATTTCTTTTATATCTCTACATATTCAGAAATGGCATTTTATAGTAGTTAGAGGGTCAGCCACAGTCTGAAAGACCTAGATTCAAATCCTTAGTCTGCCATGTGCTCACCGAGTGACTTTGGCCCAATCATGCTCCCTGCCTGGCCTACTTCACTGGATTGTTGTGAAGAGCAAAGGGAAGAGAAGAATCGTGCATGTTGGATGCCCTCAAACTCCTTGGAGGAAGGGTGAGATAAAATTAGGATTGCTATCCTGGCACCACTGCAGGCTTAAATCCAATCCTTACACAGAAAGAGATTTGCGTCTTTTAATATGCTGTGACGTTAGAATTTTTGACAGTGACATATTCCTTAATGTTCACCCATATTTTTTTAAAAAAACACCTCCTTGGATGCAGTAAACAAGCTCATCCTAATGGAAGCTAGACATTTCTCAGGTGTGCCAGCTTGCTACATTCAGGGCAATTTTTATGTGAGGAAATGTTGTTTCAAAGAAATCATCTCTACTTGCAGTCTGAAATACTGCAATACAGATTTCTGCTGATTTGTTTTTACATAATGTTCTCAACCCTTTCCCCCCTATGTTATAACAAGGCTGCCAGGTCCCTCCGGCTGGGGATAGGGAGGTAGGGTTGCCAGGTCCAGGTTGGGAAATTCCTGGAAATTTGGGGGTACAGCCTGTGGAGGACAGTGGGGTATAATGCCACAGAGTCCACCCTCCAATGCATCAATTTTATCCAGGGGGACTGATCTCTATAGTCTGGAGATAAGCTGTAATTCTAAGGGATCCCCAGACCCCACCTGGAGGCTGGCATCCCTACTTGTTGAGCCTGTGGGCAAATATGGCTTCCATAAGGGGTACAGCACACCACAAAACACCTGCTGTGGGGCAAGGAATTGGGAAGAAGCTGTCTCATGCTTTGGTCCCACCCTTCTTCCACAGTGTATACAGAGTTCTTCCCTTCATCCTCACAGTTTTGTGAGGCAGGGCTGAGTTTGTGTGACTGGCCCAAGGTCACCCAGTGAGCTTTCCCAGATAAGAGTAATTGAATGTAGCTCTCCCCAGTCTGTCACCATAGCCACAATGCCATGCTGGCTGGGACACTGGTAGTTTTCAGGAATTAACTGGCTGTGGAGAAGTGGAGAAAACTAACCCTACGGATCTGAGAACTAGTGGGATCAAGACACCACCTAGGTGAGGAAAATGCTCGGGTGCTGATGGAAGGGCACAGTGTTGAAGGAACAGTGGCAGCCCTTGACACCAGTGCTTGGCCATTTATTGACTCAGCAGTCAGTTTAGCTACCAGCCACAACTATAAGCATGAAAGCACTATATGGAGAACCCCTGACATTTTATTTAGTAGCCTTCAAACAGTTCTTGAAAAGAGCTCTCACTAAGAGAATTATTGAACTGTTAGGACCGTTATTAATATTACAGGCTTCATCACCCCATTTCGCATTCCTAGAGATCCATCACAAGCCTTTCTGACTTCGATGCAGCCAGACTTTAAAATTCATCCATCATCATTATGCCACACATCTGACTTTCCAGCGCTCTCCATTCCTCTTCAGTTTTTTAAAAAAACTTTTCTGGAAAATTGCATGTAAGTAAAAAAGGCCAAGTTTACAAGAGATTTTATAGTTTTAACCTTCATTATACCAACTCCAGTGTTCTACAGAAAAGGGGAAATAGTAGGTTTGTGAAACATGAGGAAAAGTAGCTTTTCAGGATCTCTCTCTGTGGTTTTGCATAATACAGCAAAAATTAACCCCACCTTTCTTTTTTGCCGTCAAACTGCACCAGACTTAGAACAACCTGGTAGGGTTTTCAAGCAAAGAGATGTTCAGAAGTGGTTTGCGATTGTCTGCCTCTGCACAACAACCCTGGATTTCCTTCGTGGTCTCCCATCCAAAAACCAACAGGGGCTGACCCTGCTCAGCTTCCAAGATATGACAAGATCAGGCTAGCTCAGGTTATTAAGGTCAGGGCAACCTTGACTTAGTTAAAACTAAATCTCATTTCACTGTTTTAGATAGGAGTTAGATGAAACTTAGCCGGATTGTATCTGTGGAGTGTGGTCCAGGATAAATGTCATTTTTTCCATATTAATTAAATATCAGAATGGTACAACCAAAAAGGTTCAACAGAATTGAAGGCTCCACATAATTGAAGGCTCCAAGAAAACAAAGCCCCAGAGATATTGCAAAATTGGTGTCTGCAGCAGTTTAGAGCATTTTTCAGCTAATGCTGCGTGTTGAGGAATATCCAGTTGATTAAAAAATACTCTGGGTAACTTACGCAGAGTTACTGTGGGAGGGGTCATGGCTCAATGGTACAGTACCTGCTTTATTTTTATTTATTTTTATTTTTTTGCATTTTTACCCCGCCCTCCCCGCAAGCGGGCTCTGCTTGGCATGCAGAAGGTCCCAGGTTCAATCCTGGCATCTCCATTTAAAAGGATCAGGTAAGAGGCAATGTGGATGACTTCAGCCTGAGATCTTGGAGAGCCACTGTCAGACTCGGTAGACAATACTGGCTTTGGAGGACCAATTGTCTTATTCAGTATAAGGCAGCTTCATGTGTTCTTGTGTACTCCAGTCTAAGCCTACTGAAATCCATTAGGTTGGACTGGGGTAGCACTTCATAGGAAGGTGGGGTAAAAACCTAACAAATCAAATCATTTATGGGTTGTTCCTCATAACAAGCATTGTTCTCCAGGGAGGTAATTTCTGTGTCTAATCAGAAAGAACCACCTATGAGGCTGTTCTGCTTTTAGACACAAGCTGATAACACTTGGTGCATAGAAAAACTAGTCTCTCCTGGAATACTGAAGTATTTAATTTGGAACTAGAGTTTGAAATCCTCAGTTACTTCTTCTGAGAATGTTACCTTAAAAAAACCCTTATTCTTATGACCAACAAGTCTCATTGCTTGCCTAGAATCTGTTCCTCTCTATTTCTGCAAAACCTGGGTTAGGAGTCTTTACCTCCAAGAAATATCAACAACTATCATACATCTACAGAGTTTCCAGCAGTCGTATCTGTAAGTTAGAGATTATACAAAAGGAGCTCCCATAAGGAATGTTACAACAGGGGGAAATTATCCTCTCGACCTGTACATGTAAAAGAAAGCAAAGAGGCAGTGGACTGCACAATGAAGTCAGTGGACTGGCAGACTGGACTTTTTTTTGACTTAGCTCAAAATATCTGCATCATTCCTGATGCCTCCATGCCCCTTTCTAGTGTTGTAAACCTGTTTTATCCTTGGTTGCCACCACTCATGCCTCCTATCTCGCTATCTCAGAAAAGCTAAAGAAAGACAGGGGAGAAGAAGACGAGAATTGCTCCAGTCTCCATGATCCTTAAGGCTGTTAAAGCAGCTGTCCTTCATTACAGCTTAAACAGTCCTTGCGGGGGGTTAATTGGGACTGGAAGAAACTCTGGTCCTAATTAATATGCCCTTAAAGGCCATTGCAAGCTGGGAAAGGGGCAACTGCCACAATAGTTTTAAGGCTCGTGGAAAGGGTAGAAGCTATCTCTCCCCCACCTTGCAAGTTGCTTTGTTGGCTTTAAGCATACTGGTCAACAACTGAGTCAGGATGAGGTGATGAGACATAAAGTATGGCCTCCCTCCCATTCCCGGTAAGTCCCCTCCATCCCCCCTTGTTGCCAAGAGGGACCTGGCAACCCCAATTGGGGCTAAGCAGTATAGTAGTCAAGTTTGCAGATGATATCATATTATTCAGGATAGTGAAAACCAAGGTTGATTGTGAAGAGCTACAGGAGAATCCTTCTAAACTGGGTGAGTGAGCGACCACGTGGCAAATGAAGTTCAGTGCAGATAAGATGGTGCATATTGCACCAAGTTACCCTAATTTTAAGTATATGTTAAAATCCTCAAATAAAGGGTTTTTTTCTGCTTGAAGAAGAATAATTTTCTTTTTAGACCATTTTTTTTCAAACTATAATGAAACTATTTTATGTATGCTTTATTGTTCAGATTTGTTATAGAATTATTTTATATTGTCAATATTTTATTGTTTTGCAATAAACCATTTTGAGGAATTTTTTGGCAGATCGGAAATAGAAAACATGTAAGGTAATAATAATAGATGAATTAATTGACTGAGATGGGTCTTAATTACAGTGGGGGGTTGTGTTTTTTTCCCTTATTGCTAGGTACAACAGATCTGAATTTCTGAAGTTGAAGTCAACGGGCTCAGTCTGGAGTTACTCTGCATCAAATTGCCCTGGGTATATTTCATCAGTGACGCCTACGCTAATGAGATTTATAAGCAGCTCTTATGTTCAAAGGCCATCAGTTTCATTCATATAATTCTGCGAGTGAGTTACTGCAGAAGGGACCATTATGGGCTTTTCTGACAACTATCTACTAGTATAACTGGTGGCCCATTTCCACATATGGATTGAACAATCAATAGGGCTAGACCAAGACATTCTGGCGTCCAAGCTGGAAAATCCAAATTAACTGAAATCCTGCCATATTTCTTGCAGCAGAAGACACTGGGCACTGTTGCTCTATTCTATCCATTTGGGGGACTTTCATTCGCTTCTCAGGCCCTGGAGACATGTCAATTTCCCCCCCCCCCCAGTCCAATTGCAGTATAAATGTGCATTAACAAATGCATACTAAAATATGGTATACTCATCTTGCAAATCAGTTTATACTGCTATAAATATCAACATAAAGAACTAAAGGTAGTTATTTCCCATAATTGTGAACAATATTAGTCAATTTTATGCATGGCCAGTTAAGAAACCAAGGCTATAAAAATCATAGGAATAATGAAAAGAACAGTCCTAATGGCTTTTATTTATTGCCTCTGCTATCACGGAAGACCACAGCCACCATTATATATGTATAAACAATACCAATGAAGGCTTAATGTGTTTTATCACCAATCTCCATTGTCTGGTGCCTACCGAGGAAAGAAAGCTTTGTGCTCAATGTATTGTGTAATTAAGATCTTTTTTTACTGGTTAGCAAAGCTAAGACTGTTATCAAATAATTTATGTCAGAAACGAACAGCAGCTAGTGCAGTAACACACAATGTGGCAGTAAGAATCCTGTAAATATTAGACACTCATATTAATTGCTACCACAAGCAACTAGGCAAGCAGCTAAGATATAAAATGATTATCACCCCAGCTGGTGTCTTGGCGACAACGGGATGTGCTACGGAGCGATGATCATCAGATATCAGAATTTCCCCTCTCCCGCTGACACTGCTTAACTGCTGTCACAGAGGTGATCTGTACAGAATCCATGGACTATGCAAGGGCTGTGTGTTGCAAAATCATTAGCAATTAAAAGGAGGAGATGGCCTTGAGCATTTTGGAGTATCGGGAGGCATGGCAATATATAGCTCTTGTCTCTCATCCCATCATTATAGACACAGTGACATCCGGCAGGCTTGAACACCGAGACAGTGACTGTTTTAGAATCCACTTTTTCTTCTTACCAGGACCAAACAAGAAGTTACAAAGAATTTGTTTTCTCTCTGTGTTTTTTTTTACAGTAAACAAGGCCAACACAGGTAGGTTGCAAATCTGAATGGAGTGAGATCTTGAAGAAGTTCCTTAACTAGTCTTGCCAGGTTGCCTATCTCAGTGGGCAACCTCCTGCCCCCACTGGCTCTCCCCTGTTCTGCCTGCTCTGGTTAGCTTCCGGGCTGGGATCATATGAAACTGCCTTTAGCGAATCAGACCATTGGTCCATCAAGGTCAGTACGGTCTATTCAGACTGGCAGTGTCTCTCTGCGGTCTCAGGCAGAGGTCTTTCACATCACCTACTGCCTGGTCCTTTTAACTAGAGATGCTGGGGGTTGAACCAGGGACCTTCTGCATGCAAAACAGAATCTCTTCTACTGAGCTACATTCTCTCCCTATTCAGAACTTTAGGCCACTTAACAACCAAGGGTACATTCTGACTTGCAGCCCTGGTTGTTCACCATATGGTGGAAGTACTAGTGTGCTGGATACACACATATGTACTAGACTTGTGTCGGCATAAATGAGGCCCATTTTCCAACTGGGTCCAAACTCACTCTGTGGAAGCCAAGCACAAGAAAGATCTTTCTTCTGCTTACCTCTCTCTCCTATTCTAAAGGTGCCACAGATTTAGGTTCTAAATCTATGTCTGGTGTACATAGGAGATGTCAATGACACACAGAGAGATCCTTAAAGGATTGTTTGAACAAAGAAACGAAGCACCTAAGCAAGTTGGAAGAAAGCACTGAGGTCCCGAATACTGAAACAAAGGGAGGGAGTTTTATTAAGGAGGATATAAGATACATTCACTCAGTCAGAAAAATATCAATCACATAATTAGCATCAAATCCAAGAATGACCATATTAAATGCAAAAAAAAAAAAATCAAATGCCATTGCAGTCTGTACAACATGTATATGAACGACACAGACAGACAGACGGACAGACACATACAGAGAGTTGAGAATAACAGGGAAAGCAGAAGATTATAGTCCCTATCTTGAAATTTATCTTGGAACATTCTCAAGCATTTGGAGTAATCAAGGTAGACCTGCACAAACGGGATGTCTTGGAGTTCCAAGACAGGTGCTGGGATCAGAGCATAACAAAAAATACCATGCAAAAGAGGACTGAGCATAATAAAGGAGCTGAAACCCATGACACACAGCTGAGATTCAGGAGGAGAGGATTGCAGCTTCAGATATAGGGGTGAGTAAAATTTCATTCATTCATTCATTCATTTCTATTTGTATCCTGCCCTCCCCGCCAAAGGAAGCTCAGGAAGAGGTGGGCCAAAGAGATGAGTACAGAAGAAAGCCTTCTGATAGGACAGGTGTGATGAAGAGAGTTCCCTGGATGTGGAAATGATGGGAAGGCCTGGAGTAGACTAGCAGCAGGCTTGTTTTACTTTCTTGAAAACATCTGTATCCCAACTTTCTACCCAATTAGGCCTTCAGGTTGGCATTGAATTACCTAACCAAGAATTTGAGTGCCTTAAGAAATACATGCCTCTTCCCGTAGGAAAAATGAGAAGTTGGGGGCGTGGGTAGTGATGAATTCTTTCCTATGATAGATTTGTGATTTTTTTTCCAAAATAGGAGAAGAGGAAGTGTTTTCATTTGCTCCCCCCCGTACTGAGGGAACTCATAGTGTTACTAATTTTTACATTGTCACTGCTATCTTATGAAACAATTTTGAGATGCTGTGTCCTTTAATTCTTCCCCGCCCCAGTATGTATGAGAATCTTAAATTTATTAAATAAAGGGGGGGGAGAGAGAATTTGAGCACCAGAAGTCACTGGAATCTTTTTTAGATAGGAAGGTAACAAGGACAAAGTGGAATTGTGCCAGGAGCATCTTGAACTGAGTTGAAGTACTTTCAATAATAGTCAAAAAGCTTTCTGTGCTTAAGTGGAACAATGTTGTTCTGAGTTTCATAGTGTCCATGAACATTTCTCAGGGCTAGGGTTGCCAAGTCCCCCCTGGCCTGGCCACCAGCGGCTGGGGAATAGGGCTGGCAGATATAAGGTGGTCATGGAACCAAGTTGGAGGGGAGGGAGAGAAACAAAACAGAAGCTGTTTGTCAAAAGCACCCACCTTTGCAGGCCCCTGGATCTAGTCCCTGCAATTTTGATCCTTATGTTAGCCTTACTGAAATCAGTAGTAGAAAAAACGTGTTCAGCTTTGGCTGGGACGTGCCCATCATTCCCCACCCTCAGCTTGCAATTGTTAGATCTACTGGCAGAAAAGAAAGCTATCAGTTTGCTAAGTGGTTTAGCAAAAGCAGCAGAGTAGCACTTTTGCATTTTCTCGTTGGATCTTTGCCTGAAACCCAATACAATACAGCACTTTCAGCCACTGAACATTACCAGCAGGGAGAGAAGAGACTCACAGCAGAGTTATGCCCTCCTGAGCCCAGGGACTTCAATGGACTTTAAACAGCATAACTCTGCTTAGGACTGCCCTGCCAAAGGCACACAGCTCTAGCCAGCTACTGCCTCTGCAACACATGTTCTCAGAAGAGGCATGTCAACACAGAAACCAAACTTCAAAATGTAACTCTGCCATTTCATCAGTCCAGGGGCAAGCTCTTAAGGAACACCATAAAGGCACATTCCTATTTCAGTAGTGCTGGGCTGTGCATACATTAAAGTTGTTACCATAAAGTCAAAAAGCTGTATTACCATATCTTTCACTTGATCCGAGTAAAATGTACAACTCTCCTGTGAACACATTCATACTTTTGAAGCTGCTTCACTTTATTAAAAAATAAATTGCTTTTTAGGCAAATAAATCTTCGGTGCAGAAGGAAAGATTCTGGCAGCCCATTTTTATTCCTTGGCATGGCTTTTATAGTGCAAGAAAATGCAGCATCCTTCATGGTGGTTGGAGCACATTGCACTCCTTTCCTTTTCCCATGTGCTAGCTGATGACCCCGCACTTGGGGATGACCTTGTGCCCCCCCTGCCCCAGGAAAGGTTCTTATAACAGTGCTGGAAAATGAGCCCCTCCTAGGCATAGGATCAAGCCTCAAAAGAGATGCTAAGTGGAAATGCTGTTTGCAAACACACTGCAGGCATCTAGAGGCACAATATATTTGAATAAATAAATATTGAGAAAGCTCTCCAAACTGAATCAATTTCTGCCCTCTGTGATGAATGATCATCAGCATTTGTGCCTGTCTCTCTTAAAATATGCCTAATACACTGGGTGCACTATCTAAATCAGTTATGGACTCCTGTATTTTGATCAGAAATTGGTCACATACACAGCTGCTATTAGTCATCCTGTGTACACTGCGGGTATAAATGCCTTAATTTACTAATTCGTGGACCATAATGGGAGATTTTCCCTATCTTTCTCTCTTTCACTCTCTCTGCCATATGAATGAATATCAAGGAGACAAGAGTTTTCCATTTCTTCTGGCCATATAAAAACTCATTCCAAACAGTATATTTCCAGCACATCTCCATAACCAGACCCCCCAAAGCACAGTCAGAGCATTACCATTTCCTTCGCACTTGTTCCAAACACTTAAAATCCTCTCGTTTCATTTGTGACTCAATGTTCTTAATTTAAGCTTCTCACATCTTCGGCTAAATTAGCTGTCTCGTTCTAATTAACAGTTTGTACACTTGAGAAATATACCCCCTTGTTTTAAAACTAATGGCTCTTTTCCTTTTTCAGGTTCCTGCTTAATTTGTTCCATGTCAGAGTGTGCAGAGATGGAAACTTTTAATTACTGGCATAGGTAAGCTGTCAACCTCCACGGCCCACATTTATTAGAAGTTTCCTTGAGCAAAGATATCTTGCCCTAATGAGATAGTCAAAGATCTTCCTGCCATTTGCATTAAGGTGTTAACAAGTGATATTGGAAGGTTCACTACATCCCTGAAATATGTGGCTTGAAAATTAACTTAAATGCTAATAATCCCTTAATAAATGGGCCAGGAGAATATAGGATGTCCAATGGAAATATCATTATTTCTCCAACGCATCACTGGTTTTATATGTGCGATATGGACTGCTGTGCTGAGATCAAGATAGTAGTAATTTTCAATCGCTTTGCTTGGGATACTCTTTACAATGAGAACTGTAGGACTTCTGCACCAGGAAACTGC
Source organism: Lepidodactylus listeri (assembly GCA_029233225.1). Classification (NCBI taxonomy): domain Eukaryota; kingdom Metazoa; phylum Chordata; class Lepidosauria; order Squamata; family Gekkonidae; genus Lepidodactylus; species Lepidodactylus listeri. The sequence goes on from JARCFY010000005.1 coordinate 29,746,107, forward strand.
TGGTTTAAATCACAACCAGTGCGGTGTTGTGGTCAGAGTGTCAGGCTAGGATCTGGGGGCCCCAAGTTTGGATCCCCACACTGCCATAGAAGTTTGCTGGATGACCTTGGGTCACTCACACAGTCTCAGCTTAACCCAACTCATGGGGTTGTTGTGAGGATAAAATAGAAATGGGGAGAGAATGTTGTAAGCCACTCTGGGTCATTGCTGGGAAGAAAAGTGGGATAAAAATATAGTACATAAATAAAACAAAACAAAAATATATAAGATCATTTACGTAATGTCTCCCAGTCTCAGAGCCTTCCCTCCCAACCTGATCTGGCTTCTGTTTTTGGATGTTGCTTAATATCAGTGCAGCCTTTGGGATTCCTCATCCAGCTATGGACATATGAATGGAGGCCTGTTGCCATGTACACAGGACTCCTCCTATAGTATATAAAGGCACCCAAGTTAATCATGATGCAAAATGATGCCTGCATTCCTGAGATAACAATGTGCAGATGATACACTGCCAGCTACATGTATAGGAAGCATGATCACAGTATTGTGGATATTGGGCAATGCATGTATTTTTCTTGTAGGTACATCTTCCATCCATGTGAACCAAAACCAGGGTGAGTGGAAGCTGAGGGCACATGGAAAATCCACACATGGCTCAATTAACAAGATATAGTGATCAAGTACATCACAGGGACCCATGTGCTCCTGATATGCACAGCTCGTGGGCTCCTGTATTGTGTGAATGGAACACCAATATATCATCTGCAGAGGACTTCTCAAACAACAAAGGGAATTCTAGTAAAATAGAGGAACGTTATTATAGTTGCAACTGATTTTGAATATTTCAGTCTAGGATCAACTAGGCATCCCATATATTCAGTAACTGTATACCTGCAGAAGAATTGGGTGACAAATGTGGTAGAGACACCAAATATTATGGCTGCAACAATATTCTACATGTGCTGAATAGAGATAAGCATGAGTAACTGTGTGCAGATAACTTGAACATGCTTTGTCAAGGTCAAAGGATAATCTGGACCACTCAGTTTATGCTTGAGGTGGCTACTCTTCAGTATGGATATTTCTGTATGGGACGTGTACCATCAGCCAGCCTAAGTGGCTGCTGGTGATGCAGCAATTATTTTGGACTGTGGCCAGTGATTTCTCATCTGAGCGGTGAACTAAGAAGACAGGGATTATAATACTGACCTACTTTGCCATGATTACTAAGATAGTAGTTGCAAAGTACTCTGAACACTGGGAATGTATTTTATAAATGCATATTACTTATTATATTACATGTTTTAAAAGACAGCTAGAGTACTCTGCTGGATAAATGGGTTTACACTTTAAGAAAGTAAGCTTCAAAAGGAATTAAAAAGTTAAAACCTTGATTTAACAAGAATTGATTCAGCTCTAACTGGCTTCTCCCAGCAGCTTTAATTTTGATATCCCATCAGGCAACAAAGAGACAATTTATAACAAAAGGCATGTATTATATTTCTGCTAAGGTCGCATGTTTTGCATTAAGACCCTTGCTCAGGAGATGTCAAGTTGTACAACATAATTTGTCACAATTCAGTACGAGCAGTCAGCCATAGTGCTCAAGAAATCCTATGCTTGTTTTAGAAAGCAAAGGAATTTGACATTAAGGTTAGGAGGCCACAACACTGTATGCTAGAGGGAATGTCTGTTTGGTATCTATTCTTGGTTGCCTGACAAAATTTGGAAAATGTAGTAATTTAATATAAAAAAATCAGTGATCTCTCTTTTGACAGAAGGGAAATCCCAAATGGCCTGTAGATAACTGCAGCTGGTATTGTGTTTTAAATTTTTAACTGTATCTATTGTATTACTGAGGGGTTGTGGTGGCTCAGTGGTTAAGATGCTGAACTGCAGACTGGAAGATCGGTAGCTCAGCAGTTCAAGACCTGAGTGCCACTTGACAAAGTGAGCTGCCATCTCTTTCATGCTCCCCTTTGCCTTTCTGGAACCAGCAGGCAATAAATGAGTGTGAAAAATTTGTCTTCTTCTCCCTCCATTCAGAACTGAGGCCTCTGTGATTTTACAGGAGCCTCTGCAGCAATCTCCCATCTTCTGTGGGAGAGCTGCCTGAGGAGGCACTGGAGCTTCAAGCCTCCTCTGTGCTGGATGGGCTTAAAACAGAGCACCACAACCATGATCCATCACTGCCTCCAGTTCTCCTGCAGGGAAAGGCAAATGTGTGATGGAAAGTGCCATCAAATTGCCAGCAGCTTAAGGCAGTCCTCACAGGGTTTTCAAGGCAAGAGACCGACAGAGGTGGTTTGCCATTATTTTCCTCTGCATAGTGTCTCTGGACCTCCTTGGTGGTCTTCCACCCAAATACTAACCAGGGCCAACTCTTAGTTTCCACCATCTGCTGAGATTGGGCTAGCTGGGGACATCCAGAGATAAGTGCCAGGCAACTTGAGTTACTTGGTAACATTTCCCCAGGTTTTCAGTATACTTATATCTAGAATTTAGATAGGTCCATTGAGGAGTTGATTCTTTTATACTCCCTTGAGCTTTGCTGACTCTGATGAGCTTAAAGGAGTACCAAAAAAACCCACACAGCTGCTGCTTCTTCCAGGAGGGTGTGGAGTGGGCATGCACCATAGGGAGTAGGGAACTCAATGAGTGAGGCACAATGGGGGCAACTTGCTCAGTGCCTCCCCCAACCCTGAATCATGGGAACACCTTTTTACATGGGGCAGGGGCAAATTTTTTGAAGCCGCATCCGTGCATATGGCCAGACCAGAATCTTGGATTCAGTTCCTGGATTCATCCCGGAAATGCCATGGCGTCCATACAATGTTTTTGTGCGTAGGTGCTCAAGTGTTACCGTCAATGTGCCAATTCAGGAGTGGGGGGGAATGGTTTCAGGAAACAGTTTGCAAATTTCTAGCGGCATATTGAATGTCCTCATGGTTGAGAGACATCTGGGCTCGCTTCCAAACTCCATCATGACACCAGCAAGCATCTTTTCCAATTTCATTTCATTTCAGCTTTGCCCACGTTTCTATTATTGCCTTTCCCAGACAGTTCTTGGATTCTGAAAAAGGGCTTTTTGTCCTATTTGATTTTGATCAGCGCAGTTCATTATTCCATTGCATCCATTCATTTGTACACACCCCAAAGATTCTCACCCATGAGAACTGGTGGTATAATTTTAAGCTGCAATCCGTCATGTCCATTAGACCAGTTAGTTCCAATATTCCACAGAGCTCGATTCCGGATTATTATTTAAGTATTATTTATTCATAGCTAAAATGGTCATTTTCAGAACTGAACCAATCCTACTGGAATATATCTGTCAGTTAACGCAGCGTAATCAAAATATGCTATTCTATTACTCCTCACACATTTGGCAGGCAGGAAATCATAGGTGGCTTCCCATTTTCTTCCATTAAAGTACAAAAAAGATGGCTATGATGGGTTTCCATCCTGATCATGACTCGAGGCAAATTAACTTTCAGGTTTGAAATTTGATGAATTACAGTGGACCAGATAGAGTTCACCTTAAGAAATCCTTGCTCTATTTTTCATTCTAAATGCTGTTTGAACAGCAAATTTGACAGGTTATTAAGATTTTACTATCACTTTGGAAACATTTTGCAGGCTTTTGTTATGCTTGCATCTAGAATTCAGATAGGTTAATTAAGTTTCTTCCTTTCTTCTTCTGTCCATTAGATTAATATATCCTGGTTCTTGCTCTGTTAAAAACATTGGCTTTCGAGCTTAACCTTGTATATTTTTTCTACGTGTATGATATCAAAAGTAACAGGAAGGGATTCTTACTTATTCTTTCCTAATATTTATATTTTAAAATCTGTAGCAATTATCCTTTAAGATTTTCAGATGTGCTAAAGATCAGGGCAGCTGATGCTGTTACATCATGAAAACTAAACTGATTTGAGCCATGTATGGGAACCCCCCATATAAGGTTGCACCCCACATTAGATGCTTCCAGGTTTCTTAGAGGGAAAGCAGGATGAACTATTCTAGCCTACTATTCTTTGCTGTCTGAAGAAAGGCTGCTGTGAAAATCTACTTTACATTTGGGACTGATGAAACTCTGTTCAAAATTTGGGACAGGTTTACCTAAATCTGCATTGTTTTTATTGGACCCATTTTGCACTCAGCCAGGAATTGCTTCAATTTAAGATATAACAAAATCTGGGGCTGTGGTGGCTCAGAGGTTAAGACGCTGAGCTGCCAATTGGAAAGTCAGTAGCTCGGCAGTTCGAGACCCGAGTGCCGCGTGATGGAGTGAGCTCCTGTCTCTGGCCCCAGCTCCTGCCATCCTAGCAGTTCAAAAGCAAGAAACTGCAAGTAGATAAATAGGTACCACTTTGATGGGAAGGTAACAGCATTCTGTGTGCCTCGGCATTTAGTCACGCCGGCCACATGACCACAGGAATGTCTTTGGACCGTGCTGGCTCTTTGGCTTGGAATTGGAGATGAGCACGACCCCCTAGAGTCGGATTCGACTGGCTTTCAAACAAGAGAAACCTTAAGATGATAAAGCCTATGATGCCTCATAACTGTGAGCGCCTATCAGGAAAGTAGTTATGTACAAACACTGCTAGCACATCAACGACAGCAAGCAAGCAACCTATATTGAACAAGTCATAATCCAGATTATTTTCTATGGAATTCAACATTCTGGGCAATGAAAACAACCATGAAGATGTTTCACACACACCATCCACAGGACTTCCAGATGGGAATGGTAGCATCCTTTCCATGCAATGACAGTGCTTAGCTACACTGCACCCTATTAGCTGCACACTGCCATGCACTTCCAGAACTTTCCATAGAAGGGATTTTGTTGTTTCTGTCTCTATTGTCCAGAATGCTAACTTTCATAGAAACAATCATTGGGATTCTGACACTATGGAGCAATGCACTATGCAGGACAATCATGATTACATCTGATGATATTTTCTTTAGCATTAAAAACAGCCAGGGCAGGGAGAAGGGGGGGGGGAATCAATTCGGACTGGGATGTAGTGCTGAGGGAGGAAGCTTTAACCTTTCCCTCCTTGCCATTTCCCAGATAATAACCCACCCTGAGCATCTGTTATTCGTCCATTTACAGGTATGGGCTTTTGGTGTCAGGTAACATTCTGAAACCACTCTCAATAAATGTTAAATAGCAGGAGAGGGTGTGGATGTGCATTTGTTTTCCACTGCCCCCCCCCCAGTGTTTCATTCCAAAGGTCATGTAAACAGCAACTAAGAAAGGCAACTGGGATGTTAACCACTCCAGAATTGCTTCCCCCCCACCGAGTTATTTAAAATGTCTAAAATGCAGTGCTGTGCCACCCAGCTATTTTTGTTCCCCTACATTTTCTGCACTATCACCACATAGGCAAATGTGCACAAGTTACCACATGTGGTTGGGGAATGGGGGTCACTTATTGTAAATCTTCCATCTATTCCCCTCGCCCCCTACTGAGAGGAGCAATTTGCATCCTGAGCAGAATATAACTGCTGTAATCTTAAAATGGGCACTGGGCAGTGCAAGACCCTGCATGGCTCCAAACTGCTACTGAGTGGGGCTTCCTGTGTTAATGAGCAGCTGCTCACACACACAGCTTAGAGGGAATGCTGCTCATTAAAAGCTGCTTAACAAACACAAGTATGGGCCCTATTCACACAACTTCTGGGCTATGTGACAGCCAGAGCATAAGAATGAGGGGGGGGGGGGTAGCTATGTTGCCACCCAAAGGCTGCTCCTACATGTTAGACAGCTGTGTGGAAAACCGATTACCAGCTAAAATGTTTGTGTTTGTTTATGTTTATTTGGATTTATACCCCGCCCTCCCCTTGATGGGCTCAGGGCATGTTCCAGCAATATAAATACAGTACAACAGTATAAAATTCAATGCAATTAAAACCACATTAAAATGTATAAAACACACAACTCTAATAAGACCCGCTATACTGGAAATGATTTAGAGTCTCTGACCCAGGCCGTAAATGGGGGCTGACCCAGCTGTAAGTAGGGGCCGACCCAAGCTAAAGTGAGGGGCTGGCCCATAGGTGTAAACTACAGGGGGCTAGAGCCACCCCTGAAATTTCCCGGGGGGGACTGAGCCCCCCCAGCAAAATGGAGTGCTCGTTGCTGCCTCTCCCCCCACCTCCCCGAGCCCTTCCTAGGCCCACTGGCTGCTGCTACCAGAGCCTCTTTCTTCCTCCCCCCCCCCCCCGGCTCCCCTGTACCCACTCCTCCATCCCTCCCTCTCCCTCCCGGGGCTCTGGGCGAATGCCCAGCATGATGGCATCACCTGGAAGTGACGCCTTTGTGCTGGGCAATCCCAACTCGCAGTAGAAAAATGTGGCCCCTTTAATTCCGGGAGTGCTCCCGGATTTAAAGGGGCCGTGTGACCGCAGCCTAAAGGTGACCACTCTGGTATCTGGAGGGGGAGGGGTAAACCCCCCCCCCAAAGCTTCTAGGTGATCCCCATAGGAGAGAATCGATGGGACTTTGGCTTCATCCATCAGGGCTGTTCTTAAGTTACCAGCCCCCCTCTCCCAAGAATACCAGATCCTCTAGAGAATCTAAGGGCAGGGAAGCAATCCTTGAACAGAGAGAAGGAGCCACTGCTGATTCCAGCCCTAGAAGGAGCTTCCAAGACTCCCAGATCTCAGGACCCAGGAGGCCTCCCTCCTTTGTGGCACAGCGGGGGGGGGGGGGGGGGAAGCAGGGAAAATGGTGGCCAGTGGAGGAAAGTACACACAACCCCCCAAATAGATACTCAGCTGCCATTGTTAAAGCCCCTTAACACCACCACAGTGATTACAGGAAAGCAGACTTCATGGGATGTGTTTTAGCCATTCATTGCTCAAAGCACTTCCCATTGTTACACCTGAGTGCAAACACATTTTTCATTGGCAGCAGAAAATGATACAGGTTGTTGGTCACCTACTTCCATAATTGAATGAGAAAGTGAGAGAGAACTTCCCTTCTTTGTTTCTGGCATGTAAAGATGGGTGCTTCTCCGTGCCCCTTTTCTGTCTGTGCAAATTGGTCCTTTCATTCCAGGTTAATGCGCTACAATCAGTGAGTGAAAGGGAAGGCAGATACACAAAGGGGTTGTAGCTGGAATGCTGAGCAGGTGCCCTTATGTGCTCATCTCCAAAACTCCATGAAGTTTCCACATCCTGCCTCATTAGAAACTGAGTTCCAGATTTCTGGAGGGAGACAAGCATTATCTGATCATGTGTTAATATAACCTGCCTGAGTGTTAATGACAAGATAGATGGTGCAAGATATTCTGATCCAGCCACTTCCTGGATTTTGCACTGCCAAAGTAATCAGGTTGGGCTGCTCAGCAATAGATATATTGTTCCCTTTGATTTATGATCTCATTGATCCTTGTGCCAAGTCTCCCACTTTTATAAAGTACAATACTAGCTCTCTTCAAATTTCTTTTACTAACTAAAAAGTTTGAGAACCTTTAAAACCTCTATCCTGCTGGGGGAGGGGGGTTGTTGTCCGGTAACCTTTTAAATTAATTATGCAAACAAGAATTTCTTTGAACAGAATTTATCACTGAACTTAAGGAAATGCTTCAAAATTAATATTTATAAGTGGCACAACAGAAAAAAAGATTGCAGAGCTTGGTTTGTGGAGTTTCTACCTTTTCGCTGCAGGGCCCAGACTCATGGTGAACCAGCGTCTTGCTTGATAACAGCAAGAAAGAAAGTGGTAATTAACCTATGGGAATGCAAACCTTGATTTCTTGAGAATGGTTCACAAAGTCGCCCATAATCAGAACAGCACAGGAGCCTTCAGGGGTGTTCTAATTTTTAATCAGTGAACAGGGAGAGGAAAGGAAATCCTGCCTCAGTGTGTGTGCCATCCCCAAAGCAGCAGATGCATGAACACAAAACCTTGTTGACTAACGCCAGTGCTAGTTGGCAACCTCTGGGGGAGACCTTGCGCTCTATGCCTTGTTGTCTCACTGTGTGAGACAGAATACTGGACTAGATGGCTTGCTGGCCTGAATCAGCAGGGTTCTTCACATCTTCTTATGTTCTTCATGCCTACACTTTTTTACAGCTGATGCAAGCGGAGGGTCACCACCAATATCCCAGGGAAGAAATAGCAATGCTAACTAACCAGTCAAGACAGAATACTAACGTGGGCCAACCCTGCTTAGTTTCCAAGATCAGATGAGATCAGGCTAGCCTGGGCTATCCAGGTCAGGGCAAGATATGTATACACTTGTATACTTATTCTTTTGTTTATTTGTAAGGTTTAAATCCCACGCTTCTGTTATTAAAGCAGCTCCCAAGGCAGATTACAATAAAAAAAATTAAAACATATATAAACATAATAACACTGGGGAGAAATTAAAGTGTTGGACTCAGTGACACTACTGAGCTGGGACCTAACCCAGCTTTCTGTCCCTGGGAATCCCAGCCCTGAAAGTGAAGCTTGCTTCTATTTGCATAGCTCCAGCCTCTAAATTTCTGTTTTCTAGTCACGGTAGACTGTGACGGAATGTTAAAACATGCAGTGAGTAAGTGCAGGGTCCAACCAGCCTACAATTTCTTAATGGGTTTTTTTAAAGGTAGAAATTAACACGAACAACAGTTCAGGGAATGGTTCCTCAAGACAGTTAGAAAGCAGAAAAGTCGTTTGTTTCGCCATTGCAGTTTCTTGGCTTATTAAATTTTGAAGAAGTAATCAATTTGGAATACAATGTAAAGAGTTTATGTTTCATAATTTCTCTTTATTGCTGAAATATTTATGCTAATTCTCAGGCTTGGAAGAGGCTGCCAGATGGAAAGGCAATAGTTGTGGATTTCTTCCTGGCAATTTTGACAGAACATATAATATTGAATAGTTTTATGTTAATGCTTTGCACCCGAATACATATTTTATAGCTACTTTGAAATGCAAATTTAAATAGTTGGAAAATCCTTATCAGTGGGAAATTATCTAGTATGCAAAGTGGTAGTTAGCAATGTTAGTTACAAGACTGTTGCTAGTTAGGGTAATAACATCTGTTATCTCTGAAGCCCTAACATGCCACCTGAATATGCTGCTATACTCTGAATCATGAGCTGCATTAGAATTCATTCATTTTTAAATTAAAAGATGAAAAGAAGCTAGATTTCTGTTACAGATACAACTGTTGCAGCCCTGTGGACCCATGTCTCGGCAACCTAGAGGCATTCTACATGGAGCTACCCTTGAAGAGAATTCACAAACTTTAGCATGTACTGCTTTTCAAGTATTTTTGGGACCAAACCAAATGATCATATTACACAGATTCTGTGATTGCTTCATCAGTTGCTGATTCATTTCTGAGTTCTGTTCAGGAAGCAAGTTATTGCCTATAAAGCTCTTCATGGCGTAGCACCACCTCTTCCATTATGTTTAGTGTTGCCAGCAATGCCTTGGCAAATGCTGGAAGACTTTGAGGGTGGTGCTTGGGGAAAGTGGCATTTGGGGAGGAATTTTCCTCAGTCTCTATGGTAAAGACCACAGAGACATGAGGAATTCCTCCAGTTTCACTATGGAGGCCATTTCCTGGCCATTTTTCTCCTGCTCCTCAATTTCTGGAGGACAGGAGATTGGGCCAAGCATGGGGTTTTACCCACCATGGGTGGGCAAGTGGCAGGCCTACTTATGCTCTGCTGCATTATTTTTGCTCATCTGAGTGTTTTGTTTTCTGAAGATCCCTTCTCACAGATAGGGCTGCCAGGTCTGGGTTGGAAAACACCTGGAGACTTTGGGGTGGATCCAGGAGAGGATGGGGTTTGGGGAGGGGAGGGTCCTCAGCATGGTACAATGCCATAGAGTCCCCCCTTCAAAGCAGCCATTTTCTCCAGGGGAGCTGATCTCTGTCAGCTGGAGATCACTTGTAAAAGTGGAAGATCCCCAGGTCCCACCTGGAGGCTGGCAACCCTACTCACAGAAGGATGATCTAGCCTCTATCCTAAACTGTTGAAGTTCGGGCTGGGTGGCCAACCTCCTCCAAGTGCAGCCCTGAGTTCTCCCAGAATTTCAGCTGATCTCCAGACTTCAGAGATCACTTCCCCTGGACAAAATGGATCTTAAGATTGTGGAGCTCCACCCCCTCCCCAGACTATACCCCTAAATCTCCAGGAATTTCCCAACCCGGAAACAAAAGTACTACCTTTCTCATTTTTTCTTCAAGGCCCTGGCTGCAAAGGGATAATATGGCAAGGTTCAGCAGCCCTTAACTTCATGCAGATACTCAGTAATGTCTGCTTTCCAGTGACTGGACTGCTGGACTTGGAGACACAAGTTCAGAATCAAATCCCACCCTGAACAATGGAGTGCCCTTAGGGCTGCCAAGTCAGCCCGGGGGGCGGGGGATCCCCCGCTATAGGGGTTCCCGATCTGCCGGCCGGCATTTGGCCGGCGGGGGGAACCCCGCCCCCGAATTCGTCCAGCGTGGATGACTTCCCCAGCGTAGTGACATCACCTGGAGGTGACGTCACCACATTGGAGACGTTGCCAGAGCGTCGCCCTGGCAACGCCCCAACATGGTGACGTCACTTCCGGTGCACGCGCCAGGGAGGCTCCCGGGCGAAGAAGGACTCCCCCCCACCAGTCAGTGAGTTTGACTTGGCAGCCCTAAGTGCCCTACCTAATCATGGACCAACCATTATCTCTTAATGAGCATAATCTTAACTGGTTTTTTTGAGAGAGAAACAGGATTACCTTGTCTTCAGGTGCTTTCATGCATGCTGAATAATGAACTTTCAATCCACTTTCAATGCACAGTAGAGATTGTTTTCAAGTGGATCTTGCTGTTTCACACAGCAAAATACAGTTGCAAAGTACATTGAGAGTGGATTAGAAATGCATTATTCGATGTGTACGAAAGCACCTTTCCTTTCATTTCCTTAGAGGAAGTATGGGATACAAATGTGAGAAACAGATGGATTTGTACTCATACCGCTCACATCTGGAATTTTTTACTCCCAAACAGAATTTGGCAGCCAACATTTAGCTTTTTTGAGAGCTAATTTCCAGTCCTCCGGATTGACAAGGCAAGCTTTATACACTGTCCAATGGTAGGCCTTTGTTGCATAGACAACAGGTGTGAGGCCCACCCTGCCCCATCGTGGCATGGCTACACTCTGTCATCCTGGCTAGGGTAAGATGAACTTCCTAACCAGCCTCCAAGTGGCAAGGAGAGGGTTACAACACCATGACCCTCTTTCTTCCCTTGACTTTCTCTTTCTCCTGGGTCATGTGAACTCAGCCTGTTTCCTGATTGGCCTGGAAGTTTCCCTTTTATCTGACCCTGCCCCACCTTTCCTGGGCCCAATCCAGTCCTGGCTCCACTTGCCTCTGGAATTGATAGTGGTCAGTTACCTGCTCCCCAGGCTTCCAATGTTCCACCTTCCTACAGTTCTTTCTCTTGCTCAGGATAGGAAGCTTCCCTTCCGGTCTCTCAACCAGGCAGGCTCTTGTTCCCACAGGCCCACCCTGGAAGGGGCGGGGTTGGCTTCCCCATTTCTCTTCCTGCTGCTGCTGTGGCTGCTGCCAAGTTGGTTGGGGCCCCCAGTGCTCTCCTTGCTGCTGTTTTCTGCCTGGCTGCTCTGGGTAAGGGTTCTCAGGGCTCCCCCTGATAGCTGCTCACTGGGTGGAAGTCATGTCCGGGATGACCCCACCCAGACCCTGACATATGATCCATTAGAGATTCCAAGCCATTTCCATAGGTTTTCAGCTATAATTTATTTAGTGCAGAAAATAATTTGTGCAGCTATAATTTATTTAGTGCAGAAAAACTGCACTAAATTCATCCCTATTTCTGCATCACTGGATAAAAAACAAGTATTTTGACACTTTTTAAATTTTAAACAACAAAATTGTATTTTATTAATGTTTAATTCAATTGAAACCTACAGGTTAGGTTCTGTGTTCCAGGCTGGTTTCTCTCTTCCACCCCCATCCTTAGCTCACCTTATATGCTCCCTTACCACAAAATGCTTGGCTATAGGCCTGATGTGATGAAAATACAGAAGCCTAGAAGGGACCGTCCTGAACTTCCAGTGTTCTTAGAGATGGCTGTCAACAGAATAAATTATAGAAAATAAGGGAATATATGCAAACATGTTTCATCTGCATTTTTTAGATAAGAGATTTTGGCTTTTCTCAGTGCCAGACAATTTCATAATATTAAATAGCTCATAAGCACATAGTAGATATGTTAGGATGTTTTTAATTTTCCTGCAGTGTTCAGTAAGCAAGAAATTTGAAATCGTTTTGCCTTTTAAGATAAACCATGAGAGCTAACTTACATGGCGAAAAAAATGCAGTTTCTATTGTGATATTTTTAAAAAAACTATTGAAATGCAAGCAAGTCTACAATGAAACAGCATAGTTTCAGGTGGGTAGCTGTCTTGGTCTGCAGTAGATACGGGTGCCAGACCAAGCCTGACAATTGGTGGAGGAGTGGGGACATAGTGTGGGGAGTGCATCACCAGCACAATGATGTTACTTCCAGAGAATACCCAGAAGTGATGGCAATAGCTCTAGGAATTGTCAGAAACTCTATGGTTTTATTGTAGAACTTCCAGCAATTTTTAGAGCTACTGCCATCAGTTCTGGGTATTCCCTGGAAGTGCCATTATCATGCAGCCAACACTGGTGAGTTTTTATTAATTTTTACTTTATTTTAATTTTTAATCCCCCCAGCCATTGCTACACCAAGCGCCAGCAGGGAATGGGATCTTGGGGTGGGGATTCCCCCACCCCAACTGGGGGCTTGGCAGGCCTAGCAGTAGAAGAGTTAGATTTGAGTCCTGTAGCACCTTAAAGACCAAAAAGATTTCCAGGCTATAAGCTTTTGAGAGTCAAACTTCCCTTCATCAGCAGATATCATAATGTAATCTATGCCTATGGTGTGATTTTAAAAAAAATTCTGGTTCATTATCTATGGTATGCCTATCTCAGAATAATGGGTTGTATCCTACCAGCTTCTATATTGACAAAAGAAGGACTAGAGGCCCTTTTTGGCCACCAAAAGGGCTATTCTAAGGATCATGGGGCTTGTTTAAACAAGGACTGGGGCTATATTGAGGAGGGAAATCAGGCAAGATTGAGTGGAAAAGCTGGTGCTATCCCATCCCTTATGTGCTACTCTTCAAATAATATGCTCAATCTAGATATAGTCACAAAAATAATTAAAATAATCAGGGGATTGTTGGAAGAAGAAGTTTTTATACCCCACTTTTGTCTACCTTAAGGAGTTTCAGTCACCGTTCCTTCCTGTCTCCACAACAGGCACATTGTGAGGTAGGTGGGGCTGAGAGAGTTCTGTGAGAACTGTGACTAACCCAAGCTCACCCAGCAGTATTCATGTGGAGGAGTAGGAAAACAAACTTGGTTATTCAAGTTAGAGTCTGCTGCTCTTAACCAATATACCACGCTGGCTCTCCAGCATGGAGAACGACTAAAAGATATTGGAACCCCAGATATTGGAGGAGGTTTTTTTAGGAAATGTCTTTCTCTCTAAAAACAAGACCTCCATATTCAGATATTGCAGCACTGATTACCAGACAAGCATCAGGACAAGATGACCTCCATCTGTCACAATCTGCTTGTAAATATTCCCAAGGCATTTGGCTGGTTTCTGCTGGGGAGACATTTATTTATTTTTATACCCCTTTTCCATGTCTCTCAAAACTGCTGTGTGGGCTGGACGGACCCTTGATCCAGCAGGGAAATTCTACGTTCTTATAATGAAATGTTCTTAGAACATTTTATGCCGCAAAATAACCAAAATCCTGGCATAGCAAAATAGGGAAAAGAAAAACAATTCAACCTTTAGAATATGCTTTGGGGTGACTGTTGCCAAGTCTTGCTTTGCAAATATAATAAAAGTAATAACATGCAAATAGCTTTTATGGTGCATACTAAGCATTTTGATTCTCAAATGAACATTTAAAAGTGATCAATGTTCTATGCTTTACCTCTGGCTGGAATCTCAGCATATGCAAAAACTTCAAACTACAATGTGACTCTAAAGTTAACAGGCAGCAGGTGGAACTAAGCATGATAGTCATCTGAAGAAATTGTTGGCTCTGCTTGATAAAGCCCCAGGTATCGTAACACATTCAAAATCCCCTATGTGGAGGAGACCCATTCTCACAGCCACATAGGAGAATCGATGCATGAACCACGGTGTTTGTACCAGCATCCAGCCCTCTGGAAGCTCCAGTCACACAATATTTGTCCTTCAAAAGCAGTGGGGGAGGATTCACATGAGCAGAGATTCCCAGAGATCACTGGTGTGGATGCTCCAGTTAATGTTTTACTTCACAGAGCTGCTTGGGATGGGGGATTTTTAAAAGCATGCACTGGAACAATGACAGCATAACTCTGCTTCAAGATTGCTCCATTATATTGGAAAGGGTGATTAATGATAATGCTTTAGGGGATCCCCACATCATGCATGCTTAATGAACAAATAATAGAGGACGGGACTGGCTTGCAATTAGAAGAAAGACAATCTACCTCCAAACTGCTAGATTTGAGTCCACTAGCATTTCCACTTGTATCTGTTTAAACCCCTGCTTTCTGCGCTTCATGCAAAACAGCTGTTTGGTTTAAATGGCTGGGAGCCATTTGAACCCCTGCTTTCTGCTCCCTGGATGAACTACTAACTTCACAGTTCATATGGGTTTGTGGTTTGGTTTGTAGTTCAGTCACGAACCATGAACTCAACCAAACCGCAAAAATGCGGTTTGTGGCCATCCCTGTTTGGGAGCCAGCTCTGTTGCATCTGTTCTGCTTCTCTGACGGCTGCACAGGATGGCTCTGTGGTTGGGGAAGAGGGGAAGAGTCCAGCTAGCTCTGGTGGCTTATGAAGCTGCCTTATACTGAATCAGACCATTGGTCCATCAAAGTCAGAACTGTCTACTGAGACTGGCAGCGGCTCTCCAGAGTTTCTAGTAGAGGTCTTTCACATCACTTGTTACCTCATCCTTTAGACTGGAGATGCTGAGGATTGAACCTGGGATCTTCTGTATGCCAAACACACGCTCTACCACTGAGCCACAGCCTTCTTCCATGGTGTTCCCAATGAGATGGGGCAAGATGGTCACTGTGGATACTTCTGGGTAGGGGGTGGGGCACAGCAATAAGCTGGAGTATCCAGCACATCTGATTAACCAGCAAATTCCCCATGAGTGCTAGATAACAAAGCTTTTACAGTGCAAATAGAAAGTTCACCTTTCTAGCTCTTATGGAATCTATAGAGATTGAGCAAGATACTTGATTTGGGGGGATGAGACACAAACCCTTCTGTTTTAAGGATCAGGAGTTAGAGGTGGAGGGCAGAAGTTAAGAGCCTGGCCACCTCATGAAGTTTCATTGTCTACCACTCACTACATTCCTCCTTAGCTTGAATTTAATAATAGGAAACTAAATAGATAAAAATAGAGGAAAGGCTTCTGCCACGCCTTTGTTTCAAGCAGATCTTTCCCAGTTACATGTCATCATTTTAGAGCCTTTCTGTTGTTATTTGAAATGACAAATTCTGCTAGACCAAAGAAGAAATTGTACAAATTGCTTTGAAATTGTACCCAGGACATAACATGAGCCTGTTTTAAAATAACTTAATCTATGTTTCTCCTGGGAATTTTGACAGCGATATACAGTTGGAGAACCTATTACTTGTGATTATTGTCAGAAAAGTACTAGTGGAGTGACATTCCTTTTTTTATATTTCTTAAAATGAAGAACACACAATATCACAAATATCTCAAAAATATCACAAATATACAAGCAAGATGGGTAGCCATGTTAGTCTGTCTGTTGCAGTAGAAAATAGCAAGAGTCCAGTAGCACCCTAAAGACTAACAAAATTTGTGGTAGGGTAAAGGGTTGCCAGGCCCTACCTGGCAGCCAGCAGGGGGCTCCCGGGTCCTTCCCGGGAAACCTAACCCCCAAACAGTGATATTGCTGTGTGACATCCCCAACACAATGATGTCACCCGGAAGTTACATCATTACATTGTCAACGTCGAGGGGGTGACATTACTTTTTGGGCAAAACTCTATCGGATTTTTGCTTTCAAAACCATAGAATTTGCTCAGAAACTAGAGCATCCCCCCCCCAAAGATAGTGATGCGATGACATCAGTTCTGGATGACATCATTGCACTGGGGATGTTGTGCAGTGATATTGCTCGTTGGGGGTGGGGTTTCCCCACCAGCCAGCTGGTCAATTGTAGATTGGAGACCCCAAAAGTGGGGGAACCCAGCTGGGACCTGGGAGCTGGGAACCCTAGCAGGGTATGAGCTTTTGTGAGTCACTGCACTCATACCTTGCCACAAATTTTGTTAGTCTTTAAGGTGCTACTAGGACTTTTGCTCTTTTCTATACAAGCAACCTTATTTTTGTAGGCATCATTTAGGCTGCAATTCTAAAATCGCTTTTTAAGGAGTGATCTGGGATGGGACTATGTGCTTATGGTATTCTATCAAGCTATTGGATAGATATTGTCTTTCAACCCATTTTATCTATTTAAAAACTGATTTTACACTCCTTTTTTCAATTTTTTTTGCTCAGATTGGTTCAGTTTTTTAAACCAGATTATCATTTTTAAAAAAACCTCAGACCATCTAATAATCAATAAAATGAGAAATATCCTAAAAAATTAATAACCCAACAACACAGTGCCAAAAGAAACAGATGTCAAACTGCAAATAAACAAGAACCCAAGAAATACATATGGATATTTCCCCATCTCCATATAAGTTCTGAAAAACGTGCATTTTTAAAAAAAGAAAAGCAAGTTGTAAAGGATGCCTATAGAGAAGGTTGCCTGGCAGCTGTAGAGGTGAGACTTCTTGAATGTGGGGAGTGGGTGACAGATGTCCCTGGCACAGTGATGTCACTTCCAGTGATGTCATCACACTGGGGTGTGACACTCCAGCATTTGTCCAGAACTCTATGTGGGAAGATGACAAACCTACCTATAAGCTATTAACTGTAACATCAACACACCTCTTCACCACCGATCCCAGAGCAGTTTTACTGCCTGTGCAAGTGGTGAAGTAGGGGCACATTGCAGAAAGACTGCCTACTATGACCACTCTTACATGATATTCATCTTTACCGTAAGCTATTCAACAGTCTTTTGAGAAAAAGGGATACAATTGTAACAGCTCTGTTTTTAAGACCATGAATCTGTCCTTATAATCTCTCTCTCTCCCTCTCTCTCTCTCTCTCTCTTTGTATTAAACCTAAATAGCATAAAAAAGTAGCATGGTCTGAACCTTCTGGGACAGTTTGCTATAAAGTAAATTGTACAATACTTCAACATTTTTATATCTACAGAAAAACAGTATCCATTTCCTCACTCCATGTTCTTTTCATTAGGAAGGTACAATTTGTCAAATTATTTTTTCGTAACAAAAATATGTACCCTGTATATGTAATCACCCTCATCTAATCAGAAGAGAATCATGTTGCATCCAACACACCAGAGGTAAATTAGAAATTGCCATCTGGCAGAAAGATTTCCTCAAAATTGTTCTCCTGTTCTAATTAAAATATGTTTTAATTAAAAATAGGCATGTGAAGAAGCTCTGGGTATCTTTTTTTTTTTTTACAAACACCCCCTTCCCCTGATGTTGTTGAAATGTATACATCAGCTGAAGAGAATAGGAGGCAGCAGCCAGCTACCCTTTCTGCCAGGCCTGGACTCCAGGTCCAGCAGAGAACTTCCATCCCTCTCACTTCCAACTGCCATGGAGAGGTGGAAGAACTGGGCATCCTTCCACCATGCTTAAATCCAACTCAGGTGAAAAACTTCTGTACGAGGAGCATTATGTAGTGAACTTAACTGAATTTTTTATTAAATTGTGATTCTTACAAGCCACCTAGGGAGTGCATTTTTAGCTTAAAACAGACAAATAACCTCCTTTTCTTTTCAGCAATACTATACCAAATCCAGGCAACTGCAACAATTAAAATGCCAGCACACTCATGCCTGTCTTAAAAGTATTACACAATTCAGAATCGAAAGCCACTGTGGAATATGCAACATTATAGTTAGTGACAGCTTATTTCATTTCTTGGCTCCTTTTTAGACCTACGGGGGGGAATTGTTTGTTTCTCATGGATCATTTTTAGACCTACGGGGGGGAATTGTTTGTTTCTCATGGATCATTTCTGTTGATGGAAAAGATTTCTCTCAAGAGCTGACTTTCCTTGCCTCACCCTCCTGTTGAAGCCCCTTCCTAATCTCCCCCAATGCCACTCCTGGGAGGGGGCATGAAAATTTCCCCCTTTCTGTTTGTGGGAAATGTCTGTGGGACCCAACCCAATACAAAACAAAATCAGTTACAAAACTATTAAAATATAACAGGGCCGGAAATAGGGCAGGAGAATGACAGTTTAAAAAGCTATCCTAAATACACATGAAAATTCTGTCCCCCCTCTCTTCCAAATCAATGGCCTACTTCCATATGAACCTACCAAACCACCATGGTCATCTTTGGATGCCCTGCTTGGGTACCCCTGCCATCTGAGGCTAGATGGGAAGCATCTCAGTTGTGGCACCAATATTATGGAAATCCTCCCCATGGAGATTCATCTATTCCCTTCTACCATTGTCTCCCAACAGTGGGTGAAGACTTTTTGTTTTTTCTGGCATTCCCTCTCTGATCCTCATGTGACTATGTTTATATACATATCTGTTATATATCTGTGTTTTAAACTTCTTGTAATGTTTTTATTGTTCTCTGCTTTGAGGATCCTAAGTTGGGTAGATAAAAATGTTTTAAACAAAATGAATAAAAATATATACAGAGCTCTGGAGCAACTATGGAGAAGAACCTGCTACTTTTAAAAGATCAAACAAAACCAAAGAGCAGCACAGAGGAAGTATGCCAAAAAAACCCAATGAACCATGTTCAATAGTACAAAAAATAGTACAAATTCTCAGGAGTCCTTTGGGGCCGGAGCGAGGCGGAGTGAAGCTCCGCCAGCCCAGGATTGGCCAGTAGGGCAGCCACGGGCTGAATCAGATTCTCTAATCTAATTCAGCCCGCTGCCGAATTGCCGCCGAAATTCGGCAGCAATTTTAAAAGTGACTGGAGGGGAGGGGATTTGAGGGAGAAGCTCCAAACTTGCAGGGTAGCTGCTGGGGCCTCTTCTCGAAATACACACCTAGTTTCAAGTAGATTGGACCAGGGGGTCCAATTCTACAGGCCCCCAAACAGGTTGCCCCCATTCCTTCCATTGTTCTCTATGGGAGGAAAAAAGTTAACATTTTTTCCCACCATAGAGAACAATGTAGGGGATGGGACAACCTGTTTGGGGGCCCATAGAATTGGACCCCCTGGTCCAATCTTCTTGAAACTTGGTGGGTATTTCAAGGAGAGGCCCTAGCAGCTACCCTGCAAGTTTGGAGCCTCTCCCTCAAACCCCCTTTCCTCCAGCCCCTCATATACCCTATGAGTTTTTGCCATTGACTTCAATGGCCCGTAGGGTATAATGGGGCTGAAACTGACATTCCCTTTCTGACACACTTCTGGTGATGTCAGGGGACGTGGCATATGCTAATGAGGTATGCTAATGAGTTATGCTAATGAGCTCCTGCACCTCTTTTTCTACAAAAGGACCCCTGCAAATTCTAAACAATTATATAAAAATATAATATAGAGGACTCAGTCCAATACAATTCAGATACTATTATGAGATTAAGAAAGTCATGTTGTACATCCAAAAAAGTATTTTAAGAAATCTGGGACCACACCCGATCTCTTACCAACTCATACACCAGAACCCCAATAACATAGAATACAGTCTTCAAAATTTAAATAGTTCCACAAAGGGTTTCAGAATTCACTGGAGACAGCTGCTGGTGGATGAAATCATGTAGGTTTCTCCAATATTCTTCTTTATGCGAGAGCTAGCTTATAACAAGCCGCGTCTCACCCAAGTCTTCTTCACAAAGATGGAATCCCAAGTCTTCTGCTCCAAAGGGAAAAATTTCATCAACACATTCTTTCCTTATGCAACATTGCTGTAAGCTCAAAGTCAAAAAATTCTTCTGAATGTGTCCAATACAATTCACAGTATTTGAATTGTATTGGACTGAGTCCTCTGTATTATATTTTGATATAATTGTTTAGAATTTGTCCAATTTTTTTGTCGAGCACAGTTTAGTGTTTTTTGGCATACTTTTAATGATCAATCTGGTTTACTTGGAAATTGAAATTTGGATCAGTACCCTCTCCCAGTCACCTTAAATCTCATGGAGATTCATATCTGCTTCCCCAAACAGAGAACAAGTTGTTATGCAACTTGCCTACGATCAACTGAAAATAAAACTCTCACATATAAACCTGATTTTGATCTTAGACCTTCAATCTCAATGAAATGAGATTTCATGGACAACTAAATGTAATATTTAATTATATAGAGATATAGATCGATACATAATTGAGAAAAATGTATCTACAGGTGTATCCAACAAAATGGGTTTTTCACTAGAAAATATTTTGTTTATTTAAACCATTTATAAGTCCACTTTCCTACAGACCACTGGGACCAAGACACGTAACATGTTAAAAAACATAGAAAACAGAGAAATTTT
The DNA here is from genome assembly GCA_029233225.1 of Lepidodactylus listeri. Taxonomy (NCBI): domain Eukaryota; kingdom Metazoa; phylum Chordata; class Lepidosauria; order Squamata; family Gekkonidae; genus Lepidodactylus; species Lepidodactylus listeri. The sequence continues at coordinate 29,766,742 of JARCFY010000005.1, forward strand.
ATAACATCAAGCTCTAGGAAGTATCAGCATAAAACTTTATGAATGACACCCGTAAAAGAGCCCAGCTCCTAAGACTGAAACAGATTAAAGCAACTAGCACACACTCCCAAGATTTCTTTTAAAAGTTCTGTCTGATAGGCTCTTGAAAAATTCCTGGAGAGTTGGGGCCTTCCTAATTTCTTCTGGTATTCTTTTCCATTGAGCTAGAAGGGCTATGTAGCCTCCCTAATAATCCAGACTAACCTGATCTCTTCAGAGACTGGAAGCTAAACAGAGTTGGTAGTTGTACCACCAAGGAAGACTGGGGCAAAAGTAAGAAAATGGCCAACAACTTCAATTGATCTCTTGTCTTGGAACTTCATGGAGTTGCCATGATTCAACTGTGACTCAACAGCATACTTTAATTTGCATACTTAGAAGAAGAGCTACATAGAAAACTCACAAGCAGGCAGCAATGGAATACACCCACACAGGAACTAGAATTACTAGGTGCTGCTATGCTGAACAAAGGTGTCACATGGGCTAATATTACAAGAGATAGCCTTTCATATGTGAGCCTTGGGTCATAGAGGGCTTTAAATGTAAGCAATAGCACCTTGAATTTCTGGCACTGGTTTCTCCAGAAAACCTAAAAGGAACAAACAGATCCACAGAAATGCTATGGAAGTAAACATAGCTCCCAAAAGTAACATAGTGTTGGGGACAAATTATTGCCCTTTGATTAAAATTCTGAGGGTGATCTTGAGAGGGAATTAAAAAAAAACACCTGGAAGACAGCCAGAGGAAAACAAGACACAGTTACTTCGCACACATCTATTCAGGTCAGAACAGAGAGTCAAAATTTCTTCATATAATTAATGACTGTGCTTTGGAAGAGTTGGTCATAGAACCAGCTAGAGGATCCATGAATCCTCTAAAGTCCATTTTAAACTTATGGGACAGTTGGAACTCTCGAATTTTGCACATACACATCAAAAAAATTGCCCAGATAATCCAGTGAGGTCACATTTAATTTCCAAAGATAAAACTTCACAAAATTAAGTCATTAATTAAATGAAAGTTGAAAGGAAGAACCAGGCCATCAACTTTGTGACATTTAGAGGTTATCTAAAAACATGATAACAGGTATACAACAGATTAGGGAAGGCACAAACAAATCGAAAAGAATAGTGGAAGGATTAACAAGCAAAGTCAAATAAGGTTTAAAAGACAAGAATGCTTCCTTTAAAAAGTCAAAGTCTTATTCATGTGAGAATGAATAGAAATGTGAGAAATTAAGGCTGGGTATTATGTAGGTTTGTATTATGAAGAAGAAGAGAAGAAGAGATTGGATTTATACCCCACCCTTCACTTGTAGTCTCAGAGCGGCTTACAAACTCCTTTCCCTTCCCCTCCCCACAACAGACACCCTGTGAGGTAGGTGGGGCTGAGGGAGCTTTGAGACAACTGTCCTTGAGAGAACAGCTGGTACAGAGCTATGGCTTGCCCAAGGTCATCCAGCAGGTGCAAGTGGAGGAGTGGGGAATCAAACCCGGTTCTCCCAGATAAGAGTCCGCACACTTAACCACTACACCAAACTGGCTTATTTTGGGGGCCCTGATTCAATCTGCTCTGACCTGGGTGGCCCAGACAAGTCCAGTCTCATCAGGCTTTGGAAGGTAAGCATGGTTAGTTGGTACTTGAATGGGAGACCACCAAGAGAGTCTGGGATTTTTACAGGCAGGTAGGTAATGGCAAACCACATCTGAACATCTCTTGCCTGGAAAACCCTACAAGGTTGCCATAGGTTGGCTGCAACTTGATGGCACTTTCTACCACCAATTCAATCCAGAAAGCACTGAATGCAACCTAATTCCCTCCAAGGAGCTCAGAGTTGTATAATTCCATTTTTCTTCACAACAGCTCTGAGATACCTGGTTTACACATCCAAAGAAAAAGGTGGTAAAATGCTATGGTGATCGCAATATTTCTGTACAAGAGCTGTGGCTCACTGGAAGTGCCCCTGCTTTGCATGCAGAAGATCCCAGGTTCAATCCCTGGCATCTCTAGTTAAAAGGACCAGACAGCAGATGATGTGAAAAACCTAAGATCCTGGAGAACCGCTGCCAGTCTGAGTAGACAATACTAACCTTGATGGACCAATGGCATGATTCAATATAAGGCAGCTTCATGTGTTACACTGGATTTCAGGTCCCTTCACAATAAAAATTCCATACACAGCAAGAAGAAAGCTTCTGGCTCCTCTCTTTGTTGCTTGTGCTGGCTTTCTATTGGCAGAAAGCACTCTAAAGTATTAACCTCCTTGATTCTCCATCTGTGGTGATGTTGTCTCCCTTAGCATTCTACCACTTTATTTCCACCTCATTTTCCTGCATTTGTAAATTAACTCTAAGCAGGGGTCATTTCATAGAAAAAGAGGTGCAGGAGCTCATTAGCATAACTCATTTGCATATGCCACACTCCCTAACATACCGGAAGTGTGTCAGAAGGCAACACCCACCCCTCAGGCTCCACTCCACAGGTGAGTGAAACTGACCTGCTCTTCCTCCATTCCCTTCCCCATCCAATAATTTGTGCAATAAAAATAAGCGTAAAGAACACACCCTCATTCTCTTCCGGCTCCCTTGAAACCACCAGGTTTCAAGTAGACTTGAGATACCCAGGACATGTGCACCACCCATCCCTTCCCCTTCCCCTCCCCACAACAAGACACCCTGTGAGGTAGGTGGGGCTGAGAGAGGTCTTTTGAGAACTGTTCATGAGAGAACAGCTCTGAGAGAACTTGTGACTGGCCCAAGGTCACACCAGCAGCTGCATGTGGAGGAGTGGGAAATCAAACCTGGTTCTCCCAGATTAGAGTCTAACTCCTGACCACTACACCAAACTGATGGGGTGGAAGCTGCTGAAGGGTTGGTAAAATTTCTCCAGTACTTATGTGCCATGTGCTCAGATAAAAAATGGTATACTTAAAAAATTTATATGCCACCTTGAGCAAGTCTCTGGAAAAGCAGCACACAGTCATAAAAGGAACAATGATAAAATTATCAATATTAAAACAAAACATTAAAAACAATAAGGACCCTAGCAGGGCTTTCCCCGGGGCGCTGCGCCTTTGCACTGCTCAGGGTAGCCGAGGAGTGGGCGGGGCTTGGTCATGTGCCCGCCCCTCGGCTCCTCACTCCCGGAGCTGCGCTCCTGTGCGCTCCCACTCCAACGGACCCCTGAGTCTGAGAAAGGAAGGCTGTCCTAATGAGATTCATGATCAAAGTGGGAATTCAAACCCAAGTGTCCACGACCCAAGTCCAACACACTAATTTCTATACCACACACTGGCTCTAAAACAATGTCTTCAAACTGGGTGATTTGACAACAAAACAGCGAACATTCAATGTAATCAAGTTTAGGTGATGGTCATTGGGGGACAAACTCCTAACTTCATATATATATCAATAAGATCTGAACTGGCAGTGATCACAAGCTCATGATGGAGAGCTCAATGTCAGTATCTAGTGTCTGGGACCATCACGCACCAGGGATGGGCACGGCTTCTGGCCAGACCTCTGTAAGCCAAAATGCAACCATGGCTTGGCAACACCAAAAGAGGAAGAGTTGTCATAAACTTCAGTCCACAAGGGGGAATTATCCCTAGACTGGATGGGCAAGCAAAACTCTCATGAGTCTGGTCTGCCAATCCACCCAATGCTTGCCAATGGCATTTAAGTTTCTCAGGATGTCAGGATGTCCTGTTTCTCACATATATATCTCCCCTACAACTGTTTCTCTATTCACAGATCTATACAATTTCCTTCTTTTCCAGAAATATATCGCTACTATCAGCGGTAAATCCTTCTGTCTACTACTGGCAATGGCACCAGGGATAAATATTCCTTTGGTTTTTACACTGACCGGTCTCATTGACAGAGATGAAGGTGGCTCACAGGGAAATATGTCTTCTTAACCTGTGTTTTGCACGACCATTTTAATGCAGGTTAATTTGATGCCTGCCAGTGTGGGAGTATGTGATGTCTGAATGATTACTTGTTAATGACCCCTAAAATATTAGCATAGAATGTAAGGCTATGAACTGCAAAGTAATGAAAAATCGATAGCACTCTTAAAACATAGCAGTATATCTTGAGAAGCCTTAAAACCATCTTTACTTCCAGGAAAATTTCATTTAACAATACTGACACCACAGTTGTAAAATTAGATGGGGAATAATATTTTTAAAAAGTGAAAGTGATCTTAAAACAGCTCCTATTTGGACTGTTTTTTAACCAGAAATGGTCATTTGGGGGGGGGGGGGGGATCTGAATATCAGTACTGAGAATAGGCTTGACTATTTTTTTAAAAAAATTAAGACACTGAAATATCCCCTTTATAAACTGCAGAGGCTATTATGCTAGTCCTCTGGACTGAAGAAGAAATTCACATGGATTTTGAACAGAAGCTATCAGTGAAGCAACGAACAAACCAGGGCTGAACACAGGATTCATCCCACTACAGAGGCTAATTTTCTGCCCCCAAGCATTTCCCCTAGGGATTGCCATTCGATTCTCTGATTTGATTTGGCCCACTGCTGAATTGCCGCAGAAATTCATGGGAAAAAATAACTCCCCCCACCACCATAGAGAACAATGGAGGGGATGTGGCAATCTGTTTGGGGGCCTGTAGAATTGGACCCCGTGGTCCAATCTTCCTGAAACTTGGTGGGTATTTGAGGGAGAGGCTCCAGCAGCTACCCTACAAGTTTGGAGCCTCTCCCTTAACCCCCCTCCCCTCCAGCCCCTCATATACCCTATGAGTTTTTGCCATTGACTTCAATGGCCCATAGGGTATAATGGGGCCAAAACAGACATTCGGCTGGCCGAATGACTCCCAAATCGGCTTGCATTGCCGAAACTGGCATGCGTGGGTCATTCGGTGGCCCACACAGATGTGGCCTGATTCAGCCCGATCCGAATCCACCTACTACGGTTTCACCAGGTGGAGTCCATCTGCAAGGGATACGGCACTGAGGATGCCAGAATGCCAGGACTGGCTCCTGGTTTTTGGAAGCCCTGAGCAAAGTGTTCCCACTTCAAAGAAGCTTTCTGATACATGACTTCATTCACATAAATCTATTAAAAACCAAAAAGTGAAAACAGTCATATTGCATCATATATAATCAGTCCCAATATCCATCAAAAGGACAAGACTTTCTAGAGGTGGAGACAGAGCAGGACACCCCTGCTCTGGAGAGTTGAGTTTTTCATGTAAGGGGGGAGGGGGATCATAGTCTTCCTAGAGTGCTTTGGAGGGCCTGAAGTAGCAGGCAGTTTGCCTCAGGATTCCAAATTGTCTATAAAACTTGTATGCCAATATATTTAGGACTTCACAAGGAACTCTTGCAAAGGAAAAAGACAGATAACACACCAGTGCAGAGCAGAGTTGCAGGTCCATTCATCTCCAAGAGACTGGCTTGATTAAAGGCAGAAGAGACTGTGGGTCCCCTGGTTTGCTTGGGCAAAACAGGCCAGAACCGTGAATTATTGTTCTCTATACCTTATAGGTAGTGTTCTGTATACCTTGGGGAAAGTTGCAGGCCAAGCCTGACAACTCCCAGGAAGGCTGGGGGCAGGGTCGTGAGGAGGGGGTAGGTGCAACATTAGAGATGTTGGTTGCATCTGGAAGTGACACCTGGAAGGAATCTCCACAAACTCAATGGTAAAACACTGTGGCAAGCCTAATACCTTGTTATTTCAGTCTTATGTATAAAAAGAGGGGAAAGGTACTTGAAGTTTGCTTATTGTTATTCTTTTTAGTATATAAGTATCTCAAGGTGAGAGCACCTTGTCCAAAGACTTACTCCCAGTTCTTTAACTGAAAAAAAGACTTTTTGTTTGAAATCACTCTTTGAGCTTCAATTGAAGTAGAAGCTATACTTCCAGGAGAAAGTAGGCGGAATTTCCATTGGGATAGGGAAGACACTACCAGGAGGTTACTTCCAGTTCTCATCTCTGCACAATGAAACAAATCCCTCACCCAAGCTCAAACCAGCTCACACAAGGGCAGCAAAGGAAAAGAAACCTGAATCAATAGGTGGGCAGCATTAAAAAGCAAAGCTTTATACTGTGATATGCCTAAACCCAACACAATCACTGCAATCCTCTTTAGGAGATTACCTATGATCGGCTTACGCCGATCACTCTGGGAGGTTGTCATTTTAAGACTATCCTTCCCAAACTCTCCTTTTAGAAGGAATGGCTGCAATGTACTGGAAACGCTGGTTACAAAAGAGAATACCAGCCTTTTTCTGTACATCCGAATGACATCCCCACAATAATGCATGGCCAAATCTTCCAGAATTGGTCATTGCTACTGGAGAACAGTTAACCTTTATGAAATATACTCCCAGAACTTCATCCCACAGTGAGATACTGTAATAGAGCTTATATGTTAATTACTTAATTGGTTAAACTGAAAGGCAGTTCATTAATGAAATCACCTTTAATGAAATATCTCATCAGTACAAGGTTTACTAAAATAGAAAAAAAATGCCTATGATTCTGATATTTCAAGTATCTCTTAATCATGGTTGGGGAATTTAAAACATGCAGAAGCAGCTGCTTAAGTGTCCATGATGCTTAGCTGAAAAATGCTGGGAGGAACTGAGCTAAAATTAAAGGGTTGCTATAGAGTCATCTAGGGGGCTTTAAAAATTAACATTCTACCAGTCTCAGCAGGAATAAAACTTTCAGAGTCGTAGGTCGTTATGTCGTTCTCTCCAATAGGTAAAAAGTTAGCTTTTTCTACATCAGCTTTGGGACTTTATAACAACTTCATCACAACATTTGTCTTGGGAAAGAGTTGCAGAAAGCAAGGGCTCCTGCATCATTGGTTTGTTTTACCATTATTAACCTGCAATCTCTGCTCTTGCTCTGCTCACTAATTTTACCCTTTAAACACAGATTTCTTTTTCTCCATGGACAAGAACTACTGGGCCCATTTCAGGTGAAGCGACCAAGTCCCCTTTCAAGCAATAAGATTTCAGATAGTTGTGATTATGTTGTTCCTAAAGGAGTTTATGTAAATGAGTCACAACTAATTTGGGCAGAGTTAAAGTGCTGTGTTAGTTGGCTATAGCAAAACGCAAACAAAAACATTCCTGTAACCCCTTTAGGACTAACAAAATCCCAGCAAAAACCTTCCTTGGGTCAGAGCATGTGATCAAGTACAAGAGCCTGATGGATTAAGAAGGATATACATCTGCTCAGGATGGCACTGTACACACATGTAGCTTGCCTTATACTAAATTAAACCATTGGTCCATCAGGATAAGTACTGTCTACTCAGACTGGCAGAGGCCCTCTTGGGCCTCAGGCAGAGATCTTTTACATCACCCACTTCATGATCCTTTGAACTGGAGATGATGGGGATTGAACCTAGGATCTTTTTCAAGCCAAGCAGATGCTCTTTCACTGAGCCCCTCCAAACTATTATCTATAAATGCGTTAGTCACAGGTGTCATTTTGAGCAGGAGCTCGGGGGAGCACAGCTCCGGTAGTTGGTGCCAGCCCCCCCCCCCGGCGGGGGAATACCTGCTTGTGTCATGGCTGCAGCAAAATGACCCCATCCCCTGGAAAGGTCCTTGTTCCTCCGACCAGCCGTCTGAAGGCTTCAGCCACCACTGAAGCTATCCTCCCAGAATAGTGGTATTTCTGAGGCTTCGATTAGCAGCTGTCCCCTCTCTGCCAGCTCCCTTCCTTCCTTCCTTCCTTCTTTCCTTCCTTCCTTCCTTCCTTCCCTCCCTCCCTCCCTCCCTCTCCTTTCTTTCTTGCCTTCTGACATACTTCCAGTGATGTCAGGTGGTGTAGCATATGCAAATAAGTTATGCTAATGAGTTATGCTAATGAGCTCCTGCACCTCTTTTTCTACGAAATGACCCCTGGTTAGTCATAAAGGTACCACAAGAAGTTTTGTTATTTCAGCTAGATTGGAAGGCCATTCTTGTGAGGTCCAGCCAAGCATTTTTCAAGATTTCAGATGCTTTACTCCCTCCAATTTAGGGAATTTAATTTTGGTTGGATTATGGTCAGTCACTTTTTCAGCTGTACGACATGAACAAATATTGAACTTCTTTCTACATTAATGAGAGTAATAAATAATGGAACAGCCGCTGGATAGAACATGAAGAAAGCTTTGGTAGAGATGTTTTACCTCTCTTAACCCATCACGTTCATTTAAAAATAGCAAAAAAAAGGTATTTTAAATCAGCTGTTTTCCTGAGATCATTCTCCTAAAGGAGTTGAGTATTCTTTCAGCATGAGTATACTTTTACAAAACCAAAAGGATAATGATGATGAATGTCTATATTATACCAACATATATATTCAAACAGTATAGTATTAAACCAATCCAGTCCAGTATAATCAACACTATTTCATGTTTCTCATGTAGCCCGGGGGGAGGGGGGGAGGCATAATTCCCCTCCAGACTTGTTGCTGTGGGCCACTCTGCAGCCAATTGTTTAAATAGAGAACAAACCAGTCAGCTGGTGATTGTAAATAACACTTTCTAAAAAGCCTTAATGCTTGGTGTTCACGCTATTGGTGTCATTTTGTGCATGCATACTGTGGCACAGCGCTCTGGGACACCCCCACCCACTGCATCATTTGATCACCTGACTCAGCCAGAAAACAAAGGCAGCCAGGCAGAGGGAAATGCCACTCCACCACCTCAGTTTTGCAGTCACAAAGCTGTTTGACAGCAGCGCAAGTTGGACAAGTGGAGACGCAAGGCGATCCAAGACTCACAAGTTATTGTGGCGCTCAAAAGTGGTCTGTTTGCCTGCTGAGCATATTTGCAGCCAAGTTCACAGCACCCCTCCTAATTACTGAATTTCATCTCCCTTGAAATCCATGTATGTGCCGATCCTTACAGCCTCCCCTCGTTCTCAGCGATAGCGCTGAAAGGATTTAATTACAGCGTTATCGCCTAAATTGGTCCATTTTTGCTGCTGCCTTCCGTTAATTAAGAACAAATGAGCTTTAACTACCTAATTGGACATCATATGTATGGATTCCTAGTCTGAAGGGAATCAAAGGATTTTATTTCATACTGAGTCAGCAACCAAATGCAAGAATGACTGAGCAAGAGACAAGACAAGCCTCAGTAAGATTCTGGTTTTTGGGGGGTAGGGGTTGCCTTTGGTGTCTTCATCAGGCTAGTTCAGAAACTTTCTTAGTTTTCTGAAGCCTTAAAGGTTCTCTGAATTAAAAACAGAGTCATTTTCTCTCTTTTGGGGGGAGGTTGCATTTTGTGTGTGTGCCCACGCCTGGAAGTCATGGTGACCTCTGGCAACTCCTACTGGGGAACAGAGGATGCTCAGCAAAATGGCTTGAAAGCCGGCCCTGGTATTCTCTGGAGCTCTCCCATCCAAATGCTTGCCGGGGTCGGCCCTGCTTAGCTTCTGAGATCTGACGAGATAGGGCTTGCCTGGGCTATCTGGATGAAGGCAAAAAAACAGAGTCACTTTCAAAACAGCTATCAAAAGCTGTTTTTAGATAATGACAAGAAAACTAAATAGATAAATCCTGCATTAGACTGAAATGAACTATAAAAGAGAGGTTATATGAACAGTAACACACCAAACAAAATGCAATTGCTTTCAAGCTTATATGAACAGAGGTCTGTCCACATTAGCAGACATCAGTTGCATTATCTACCACTAGTTTTCCCCGCACAGGTTATTTCCCATTGGTTGTGTGCCACTCTGTTTTCCGTTTCTGTTTTGCTTCCTGTAGTGGTTGCTCCAATCCTTCATAGTTGTTATTCCAGTTTTTTTATGAGCACTTGCTCCTTAAAAAATGGAGAAACAGCTATGAAAGACTGAAGTGATCACTAGAGGGAGCACTAAAGGGCTGAGGTCCACCAGTGGCTATTAGCCACAAGGTATAGATAGGAACTCTCGGTCTGGGGCAAGTGGTGCTGGGGGGGGCAACAGTGGGAGGGCTTCTAGTGTCCTGGCCCCACTGGTGGACCTCCTGATGGTACCTGGTCTTTTTGGCCATTGTGTGACAGAGTGTTGGACTGGATGGGCCATTGGCCTGATCCAACATTGGCTTACCTTATGTTCTTATGTTAAAACACAAGCAGAAAAGAAGAAAGTGACATGGTACAGACACACAACTGACAGAAATAACATGTGTGGAAAAACCTACTGTCTCCACTAAGCTTTCTGGTTTTCCCAAAATAGTAAAAAGCCCAGTAGCACCTCTAAGACCAACAAACTTTATTGTAGCATAAGCTTTCAAGAAACCACATTAAAGAAGCACCAGCATTTTTGAATGTTTGATGTGAAATTAATCCCTCATTTTGGGCATTTCCTTCCACTGTTGTAATTTTCTTGTGTACATAACTAGCCATATACCTATTTAACTAAGCGTCTTTCCCATGTTACCTGCTAGCAAAACCTAAAAATTTGACTACCCCAAATATCAGCTTCTTTACGATCCTCTCTCAAAGGATCCCAGTGTTTTTATTGCAGTGCTCAGAATAAATGTATTGGCATGTGATAGAATGCTCAAGTCAGCATTTATGATTAAGAGTGCTTCAGAGCAACATTTTACCTTCATAACAGCCCTGCTCTCTATGCTCCTGTGCTTGCAGAGGCAAGGCAGATAGCAATGAGAGACAAGACATTTTCAGTGGCAGCCCCGCACCTTTTGGAATCCTCTCCTCCTTGAGGCTCTCCTGGCATTGACTTTACTGGTTTTAGCAGTTTTTATGGCCTGCTTCTAGCCTGAAGCCTATTTTATGGCTATCACTTTGGGCTGCTCAGTACTGGATCTTTTCCCCCCTGCTTTTATGTCTGGGGCTTGTTTGTATTGCTGACACTTTTTATTTAACTTACTTCAGTTATACCCTACTTTCCTACTGAACGGGGATCCAAAGTGGCTTGCAGTGTTCTTCCCTTCTCCATTTTATCCTCACAAGAACTCTGTGAGCTAGGATAACCTGAGAGTGTGGCTGCGGTCACACACGCTAAATAACCCACTTTCAGTGCACTTTCCAACTGTGTGAACTGGCAAAATCCAGTTGGAAAGTGCACTGCAAGTGGATTGAAAGTGGATTATTTAGTGTGTGTGACTGCAGCCTGTGTGCCTGGCCAACAGTCACTCAGCAAGCTTCCGTGGCAGTGTGGGGATTTGAACCTGGGTCTCCCAGATCCTAGTCTGCAACTCTAGCCACCACACCATGCTGAGTCTGGAGGGTTTATCATGAGGGTTCTTATGGATGACACTTCAGACTGCTTAATGTTGTTTTTATGCTCCTGACGGGCTCTTGGCATGTTTAAATACTGATAACGTTATGGTTGTTCAATAGTTTTTTGCATTGTTTTTATTTTGGGAGCCATCTTGAGCATGTCTCTGGACAGGCAACATTAAACATTTGAAATAAGTAAATAAAGATCATTTATGAGGTTTGTATCCTGCTCTTCCTCAACAAAGCTTATAAAACCATATGGAAGTTTATGTCATTTCCCCCCCTCCTCTAAATAACCCTGCAAGGTAATTAAGGCTGGAAGACAGTGACTCCCCGGGGCTATCCTGTCTGTTTCATGGACAAGTGGAACTTGAATCCAGACCTCTGCTTCATCTCCATTTCATCAGTGCAAATTTATTTTAAAAATCAGCCCACTAAAAAGACATCAAAACAATTTTTGGATGTTCTTCTTAGTTCCCATACCTACGGGTCTATTTGAAACATGCACTGTGGTATCGAATTCCTGTCTGAAGCTGCTGATTTAAGTAGCTGATAAGGTATGGCAGGTGCCCCATTCACCATATTATCATTTTATACAGCCTGTCCATAAAACCCCCAGAGGAGGATACACTGCCTCTCTGTGAAAAATATCCTACTGTCTGTGGCTTATAGGAACCACAACTGAATTTTAAATACCTTGGAAAATCCATGGCACCTTCATTTACAGTCATCAAAAAAACTCTATTTTTTTAAATCTCAGGGGCCATATTGAACCAGGCAAAGAAGAAACGCAATTTTAAAATATGTCCCATAATGAGGATCTGAAATCAAAGCAGTGCTTTATTTGGTCGCAAGCCCCCTTCCACAAGTTTCTAACAATAAAGAAAGATGGCTGCTGCCCATGATGAGAAGAATATGTGTTGTCGTGTGTGTTTTTAAAGATAAAACAGTAAATGTCAAATATAATATGTGGGAGCAATATCCTTGACTTCCACTACATCTCTTTTATTTCTTTCTCCAGTGTATCACCTGCTGTTTACTATTCATCTCCCATCAATTTCACCTTCATTGCCAACTATCCCACTAAGATGGTTTCAGCCTAATTAGTCATTTCTGTTAACAAGACACAAGCAGGCAAGTTGGGGTGTGTTCCAAGCAACCTTGGTCCTAGATACGCAGGTGGTAAAAACTGTGTTCTTCCTGAGCTGGGTAAGAAAGCTCCGTTACCTTCAAGTGCAATTGATACCAATTATTCTCCTTTTGAGTTTCATTGCACTCTGAATAATAGCGTTTTGATTGCTAGCTCTTTAGAGTGTGCACACAAATCCACCCTTTCTATGTGACAGAGGAAGTGTACAGTAATCAGTTGACTCTATCAAGATGATCCAATCAAAATTATTGACATATTCTATTACAGAATTCCTCTGTCAATATTGTCTGTGTGAAGCATGAATTCATTTTTTGTACAACAGCCATTTCCTATCTAATTTGTAAAAGAACATCCCCACCCCCACCTCCAATAAGGAAACCTTTGAAATGCTGGACTAATTGGGGAGGGAACCAGGACATAGAGTTGAAACTTTTACTTGCAATATGTCACACTGAGAAGTTACAGTAGCATGTGAAAACTATCTTTTGAAAACTGTGCAGACATCCTCTTTTGAAGGGGAGGGGAGGGGAGGGGAGGGGAAGGGAAGGACTTGTTCATTTGCATTATGGGGAGGGGAGTAGGGATGCCAGCCTCCAGGTGGTGACTGGAGACCTCCTGGGATTCCAACTGATCACCAGGCAACAGATATAAGTTCCCCTAATGGCTGCTTTGGAAGTTGGACTCTATGGCATTACACCCCACTGAAGCCCATCTCCTCCCCAAGCCCTGCCTTGCCTAACTCCACTCCCAAAATCTCCAGGAATTTCCCAACCCAGAGCTGGCAACTCTAAAGGGGAGGTCCCCAGGGAAGAATTAACTGCACAAAATGGACCTCATGAAAGCAGTTTTTGTACTTGCTCTGAAGCCAACTCCAGGCTGAGGACAGCAGTACTCCTACCTAGGTGGGAAGAGAAGGTCCTCCAGGCCTCAGTCCATAAAGGTCACTGTGATGCTAGAGCCATCTGGAACTTTGCCAAACCAGATCCTGAGGAACAGCAGTCGGTTAGCTTAGCTCTATTCAGAAGGCAAAGGCAGAAAGCCAGGATTCTGGGGTTTACAGCCATCCTGGCCAATTCTGATGCTTCATATGTGCCAACAGCCAAGGGCAATGTGGATGAGGTTTCTTTTCAGTACCTGAAATAAGGATAAGCCAATCTCCCTGCTTCTGTGCTTTCCTTGCCGCAGAAGTTCATTAGGGCTGCTTTCCATTCCTCCTCAAGTTTGGCTGAACTAGAAGAATGTCTAAAACGAATGCCAGAATCAGTACATGCGCAATTATAAATGGGATGTGGTTCAAGATTCCTTTTGTGTATTTTTCTGTTAATACATACCTGTCTCCCTGTATCCCATGCAAAAACAATCCTTGATACAACTGTGCATACAGTATGTAATTGTTGCTCCAAAAATACTTCATCAGTGCACATATGCATTGCATGTATGTACACAGTAATGTAGGAGAGATACAAATTAACTGAGGGGATTAAAGCTGTACAAAGTTATGGAATGAAAAGTAATAATTATGAAGGATTCCTAATTCAGTAGCTTCATTTAAAAAACAAACTTCAAATGTTTGGGGAGAGGGGCATGGGAAGGAGGAGTGGGATGCAATTCAGTGATGTCCTTCCAGGTGAAGATCTCGAAGTGATATCACTGCATCAAGTGACTCTCTAGGGACTTTTCCCACTCTCTGTGTAAAAGACCATAGAGACTTGGGGGACTTCTAGAGAGTCAGTCATTGCAGTGATATTGTGTCCCCCTCCCCCATTTTTCTCCGGCTGATCCTTCTTACACACCTAGGCCCAGCCTGAAGCCACCAAGTTACCAGTTCAGCCAGCCTTCAGAACTCATGCAGCTCCATGACTCCTGACAGAGATGAAACTCAGTTCAAGTGCGTGACCAGTCAGATGGGACTTTTGCCAACCACAAAGTAATTTTCTTTCACAGTCACTGGATGAAGACACACTTATGCAAATGGTCTTAGAATAAATTAAAATCCAAACTCCATCTTCTAAGCCTCCCTTCCACTGCAATGTGGGTAAAGCTGGATTTTGCTTCACGGACACCTGTGGACTGGAAAACTCTTCCCTAGCTGGATTCTCTGTAATGCCTCATTCCAACCACTTCTAGTTAAGAAAGAAATAACTGAAGATACAGCAACATACTGTGCAGAAAAATTTCTATGACTATATTCTCAAGTGCTATGCTTATTTCTTGCTTCTTCCATAAAAAAACCCCAAGAAAATGCAAAGTAAATGCTCTCAGGGATAGAGAAGGATAAGATGTACTTGCATTATTTCTTAAAGAACAGGGTTGTATAAATATACATTCTCTCCTAGAGATCAGGGACATAAATTTAAAACCAGAACAGAAACTTTGTGCTGTCTGGAATACTTGGAATAATAATATCCCTCTATTTATTACCGAGCAATTGTGCATGGCAAATTCAGGCAACATTATCATATATGAGAACCGTTTTTCAATGTCTGTTTTTCTATTTAGCAATCAAAATTGCTGTAGACCCCCCACCCCGCAGTACGACGCATGTTAAAATTGCAAGAAAGATTGTAACAGAATGCAATTGTTTATAGGTATGCATTAAATGCCTAGGGAATAATCCATACAGATATTAGTTTTCAAAGGTTTTGAAAATACATTGCTGTAGTTCTGGCCAAAGGGGAGAGTGAATCATAGAATAAAACATGGGTTCATTCTTCCTTCCAGATTCCACTGCTGAGACCATCAGTGGGATGGGAAGCAACAGGCATGAGGCATGAATAAAAATGGAAGGAGAGGAATTTGGATTATTTTGTTCCCTGTTACCCACATTTGTTCTCTGTATTTAGTGTTATTAAGTCTATTATTTGTTCCTATATTCAATATTAGGGAGTTTTGGTTTCAATGGGAGCACATTTCCACATGAAACCATTTTCTTCCACCCAATAGGGATGAAATTCTCAGGAATTATAAACTTTAATCCCAAGAAGAAAGGTCTCTGTGTTATAGGCAATTAAAACTGCTCCTCGAGAGCATGTATAGGAAGACGTAGCAACAGTGCGGTGTAGTTTTTCACCTTTCTCACTGGGACACTCAATGGGGCATGGGGGGCTATATTTAGGTGGTTCCAGACTAGCATTTCCACAGTTTCATCCTGCAGAGTGGCCATCCCTTCACCCCCCTCCTACAGCAGCCCAATATGCCTCCCAACCTTGTTCCTGGGAGTCCCCTGTCCCCCAGAAGCAACATTTTGGGGGCTTTAGAGGCTGAGGGGGAGAGGTGAGAAAGTCACATTCCACAAATGGATATTGTTATGCCCACCATAATGCGAGTCTGAATCCACTCCAGTTGAACCTGGTAGCTATTCAGGCTGGAGAAAGTCTCTGTCAGACACATTTCAGTGGCGTCACTCTCTATCCCCACCCCCCTGCTCTGCCCTTCGATCTGAAATACAATGATAGCAAGAGCCAGAGAGGTGCATGATGCAGTGCTGGACTAGGACTTGGGAGACCAAGGTCAAATCACCATTGAGTTGTGAAGGTGACCTTGGGCCAGTCATCCACGCTCTATCACTCTCAGCCTAATCTACTTCTCAGGGTTAAGAGATTAAAATTGAGGAGGGGAGAATGGTGCAAGCCACCTGAATTCCTTGGATGGTGGGCAGGATAAAAATGTGATACAAAGAAAAGTTACATGTCTTTGCTGCTATCACCACCAACAAACTAGGGTTCAGAAGGGAAGTCAGATGCATCCATTTTCATCCTTATTGTTGTCCCAAACTTCTTTGCCAGTTTGGTGTAGTGGTTAAGTGCGCGGACTCTAATCTGGGAGAACCGGGTTTGATTCCCCACTCCTCCACTTGCACCTGCTGGATGACCTTGGGCAAGCCATAGCTCTGTACCAGCTGTTCTCTCAAGGACAGTTGTCTCAGAGCTCTCTCAGCCCCACCTACCTCACAGGGTGTCTGTTGTGGGGAGGGGAAGGGAGAGGAGTTTGTAAGCCACTCTGAGACTCCAAGTGAGTGAAGGGTGGGATATAAATCCAATCTCTTCTCTTCTTCTTAATCAAGGGTCCACTGCCTGGTTTATCAAGGGTTCTAGGGTCAAGGGTCCACTGTCTGGTCTATCTCTGAAGATGGGTTAGCTAGTTTGGTCTTCCATTCCTACAGAGGCTCGAAGCTACCAACAGCTTCAACAGTCCAGTAGGGCACCTTTATGATAAAACAGGATTGTAGCCCACTACAATGGTTATTCTAGGTATCATCTTGCTTTTACTGCATTATTTTTTACCTTTGTAATTTGTCTAAGCAGTTGCGATTCCCATTGTCTACTAATTCTGTGATCTTAGTTCAATAGCATAGTTCATTGGATGTCTGGTGCTGTATGATTGCATTGTGTGTTTTTTTAATTCTGTTATCCACCTTGAGTCTCAGTGAGAAAGGTAGGATATAAATAAAGCAAATACATTAATTAAACCTAATGAGTCATGACCTATCCATGGCAGTGCTGACACTACCCCATTCCTAGATCTTTCTGTCCTAGTAAATCAAGCCCAACATATGACCTGCTCTGTGTGTCACCAGTATCTTGTCAATGTATGCAGCGCCCTTCAGAGAAACCAGTCAAGATGAGTCCGTCCATCCCCATTATGCATGGAAGATATTTGTCAGGAAAGTTAAACATCTTCTTTAAGAGAAAACATAATTTTCTTAATCTCAAACCCTGTTTGTCCTTGCAATATTGCATTCCATATGCAGGGGGGGAAGCATTCAAACAACAGAGGGAAAGCTATTTATTTGGCTAGATTTAAATTGCTCAGGTACTAGAACAGCAAACACAATTGGTATCTTAAATTTGTAACAGCAGGAGGACAGGCTAAGAAATCGCAAACGGTTATTTACCACTTTGATTCTTCAGAGCTGTTAGTTCTTTCTTAATATGTTTGTAAGGACCAAAATAAATCAGTCTCCTTTGGGAACAAGTGGGAGAAGCAGACTGTGTTTGGGGGGAGATGCACTCCTGTGCTTTTTATAAAAGATGTTTCCAAAATGATGCAACCACCTTTCAATGTTGGTATGGCAACTGGTATAATTAGACCAAAGCTCCCCCCCAAAAAAAATATATATAAGTAGCAATGTACTAATAAGCATTTGCTTTCCAGTATTCAGTCTTCAGCAATACAAATGCTCCCTTCTCTAACAGAAAGAAATACATTTGTTGATCATTAACGTTGCATTTCTTATTTCATCAGCCTGGTTTTCTTCCTCTTTTTTCCTTTGGTTTCAAATGCCAGATGATCATTCATATCATTGTGTGGGATTAATTAACTCAGGCAAGCTAAAACCTACTGGTCTCAAATCACCTAGAGTTGCAAAAGGATCTATTATGTTTCTTGCTTTCGCCAAGCCCATTTGGCCTTTATTTATATCACAACAAAAGGTCCTACACAGAGAATTTCTTTCCAAACAAAGTCCCATTTCTTATCGCCAGACTTCAGCAGACTTTGATGTCATTCTCTTCCTTCAACATGGGCAAAAATCATAGCAAAACAATCCTCCACAAAAATAGACAAGTAAATAAAGAAGCTCATGCATATTGGGGTGGATGTTCCAATGAGGGTCATGCTGATCATTCATCTGTTTCCATTTTCTGACTTGGGGGCTCACAAAAATGTTCCTGAGAACCCCTAATGTTGATAATGTTCGACTCTGGGGACCTGTCTAGTCATTTTTCTCCTAACACACTGTTGCTTTAACCCACCCACCCCTTTTCTCATTTATAAGAGTCAGTTTGGTGTAGTGGTTAGGAGCACGGACTCTAATCTGGGAGAACTGGGTTTGATTCCCTACTCTCCACTGGGTTTGATTCCCCACTTGCAGCTGCTGATGTGACCTTGGGCAAACTGTAGTTCTGGTACAGCTGTTCTTGAAAAAGAGCAGTTTCTGTCAGAGCTCTCTCAGCCCCACCTACCTCACAGGGTGTCTGTTGTGGGGAGGGGAAGGGAAAGGAGTTTGTAAGCTGCTTTGAGACTCCTTCGGGTAGTGAAGGGCGGGGTATAAATCCAATCTCCTCCTCCTCCTCCTCCTCCTCTTCTTCTTCTTCTATCTCTTTGATCAAAATCCCAAAAGAGGAGCCAAAAGGGTTGACTTCCACCAGTGGTGAGGTTTCATTTTTATGTTTTCAATGAAAACTTCAGTAGATACCTAGTTACAATGATTCCTCCAATTGCTACAATGTGGTCTAGCTGATATGTTCCTATTAATTAATAGTAAATTACAACCATGATCTTGGCATGCCAAACAGTACTCAAACCAGTAATTGGAATGTGGAAGCTCTAACTGCTTGTACCACACAGGCTTTCACAGGGTGGCTGCTGTTGAACAGTAGCAAGCAGCCAGGCCTAGCTGAGTCATGCATGTCAGGTAGTATCAAGTGACTCAGAGGGTGCTGCCAGGCATAGGTTTGCCAACCCCCAGGTGGGACCTGGAGATCCCCCAGAATTACAACAGAGATCTGTCCCCCAGGAGAAAATGGCTGCTTTGGAGGATGGACTCTGTGGCATTATATCCAGCTGAGGCCTCTCCCTTCCTCAAACCCTGTCCTCCTCAGACTCTACCACAAATTCTCTAGGAATTTCCCAACCAGGAGCTGGCATCTCTTGTCAGGTCTGGTCCTGATCAATCTTCCTTCAGAGACTAAAATAGGCCTGGAAAGGACCCTATCCCTCCCCTGCCTTTTACTGATGGAACCAAGCTTGGAATACTATGGTTACCTAGCAACAGCCACTAAAGGAATCAGTTTTTTTAAAGCTACAGGCACTCCTTTTATCATTTTCAGCTTTTTAAAGCTGCCCGGTGTATTTTTTTTAAAAAAAGATTTCACATTTTCCTACAAACCTAGGGCCTTTTTCAGGTCTGTGGAAAGATATATGGCTGGTGTCAACCCTAAGGCTGCTAGGGGGAGTCTTAATGCCCTGTGCTGTCTCATTCCTGTGTGTCCAGCTGTGTATATAGTTAGAGGACTAGTTCCAGGTGCATGAGGAATTTCTAGCTTTTTTGATGCTCACTGGCCTGTTGCTGGCAAAAAGGTATGCTTTATCTTCCTGCCAGAAACCCACTTAGGTTGGATGCAGACCTATGGCCCTTAGTTTCCCTCAGGGTGCCTTGCCTAAGTGGACTCTTTTGGAGTTGTCAGGGTGCCTCCTATGTTTGGGCAGTGGTGTGTCCTTTCTTTGCCTTGCCTGGCACCAGTGGCTCCTTCCCCTCCTCCCTCCCCAGATTGGATCCCCTAAGGAGGACAGGTCTTTAGCACTGCCTCTGCCACATAACTATCAAAAGGAAATGTATCTTTAGGTAGAAACATATAGTCACAACAGGACTAGAGGCATATCTGGAAAACAAACCTCAAAATACCAAACTGTTCAGCAGTTTATTAGCATCATGCTCATTACAGAATATTAACTGCAGGCAAAATTAGTCATATTTAAACAATGAACTATGAGGGGTTTGAAGGGGACTTTTGCATCTCTAGTCAGAATATGAAAAATGTATTTTCCTTATCAAGGAGACTAAGGGTAAAATACTGTCTGTTATTATTATAAAAAATTACTTAGATACAGGCAATAGTTTTTCAACATGGAAAGCAACTCCATGAGCTCAGTCATATTATTTTCTTCTCCCCCCTTACTTCCATTGACACACATAAGTTGATACACTGATGTTCAGTGGCAGCTTAGGCTCTGTGTGTGTGTGTGTGACAGACCCAAAGCCATGTGTATGGCAGTGTGAAGACTTCAACCTGGGTCTCCCAGATCCAATCTTATTGCCTCCGTATCTAATGTACATCTTACGCCATTTAAAATCTAAGCGTGAATGACAGTAGCTAAATTTGTGTTTGTAAAGCAGTGATTTGCATCTAATTCCTGTTTTAAGCTGGATAAACATCTGATTCATTCCCTACTGCTAGCATATATGAAGGCTTTCAACATGGAGGGATTTGTAGTTCACTAGTGTGAGAAGGGAAGTTTTGGTGATCCAGAGTCCTGTTCTGAGTCCATGCACACTTGGAGATGTCTTTGCATATGCTGAAGTACACAATTACTGACGTGAAAAATGCCATGTAGTGTCCCGCATCTATCTGTATAATACAACACAGACAGAGCTGGGTGAACCACAAACCGGCCAAAATTTGTCATGAACAAAGGTTCATGAGCCGGTTCGTGGACACCACCAGTGGACACCACCAGTGCTGCAGGGATACTTCAGTATTTTTGTTTCTCTAACAGCACAGGAATATATACTTTGGCTTATATGATTCAGATTGCTTTTTCTGTAATATTTCATCCTTGCATACATGTGCATTAGGGATGCTGAGATACAGAAGACACAAATGACTGAAGAATATGAATGGGCACAAACTGGCTGATGAGCTAAGGTTCATCAGGAATTTTGGGTGGTTCGTGATGTTCTTGAGGTAATAGCTGGATTTGCAAACTGAAGAGCCACCATGAATTTTGATGCAGTTTGTGGCAGTTTATGAAGAGTAGAAAGCAGGATTTTAAATGGCTTGCAGCCATTTAAACCCCTGCTTTCTGCTTCCCACCAAAAGCAGTAACAAGCAGAAAGCAGGGGGTGAAATGGTTGGAAAGCATTTCACACTCTGCTTTCTGCTTGCCCTGAGAAGCTGAGGCGAGCGGAAAGCTGGGGATTGAAATGGCTGGGAGACAGTGGTTTAAATGGCTCCCAAAACAAAATGAACCAGTTCAGTTTGCAAACCAGCATATCTGTCCATGGTTCGGTTTATGGTTCAGCCACAAACCCCTACTGAAGAAACTAAAAATAGTGGCAAATTGGGCATGCCTCACTGTATGCTATTTAGTAATTTTAAAAATCTGATAGCAAGACAAGATAATTCAGTATGCCAAAATCCCAGGAGATCTTTGCATGAGGCAAATTTCAGAAGCTTCTTCTGTTTCAGTAAAAATACAGTGTGATTATGTTTCCTGAATCTGAATTATCCAACTGAAAACACTTCGTAGGGATATAATGGTGAAGGCAACTGGGGGACAATTTTGCTCGAGCCCCTTCCCGTTTGTGCGGTGTGAGGGAGTTGATTATTCCAACTTTTCATTCAGAGTTCTAAATACCCTCTCAGTGATCAGCAGCTGTCATGTGCTGATCCTAACTATTCATCTCAAAACTAAAGATAACACAGAAGCAAGATGTGAGTTCCAGTTTATCCAGTGGTTCCATACCTCATCTCACTGTAAAAGGGACTCACAAAAATAGGTTCATCTTGCCTGTTTTGTGTTTTCTGCAAGCAATGCAGGTTGCAAAAGAAGTAATTAGTTTAGTAAGTAGAAGCCAGGGGTGTAATTTGTGGCACCCCATTTATTAAATATTTAAGCAACCTTTAGCACAGTGGAATTTAAAGAATCTCAGTGCTATTTTAATTCAATAAAACTGCAGCATACAAAACCCCAAATCTTTGTTTATGCTCGTAAATGGAGACAGGAGGGAATCTATAAAAGCCCAATTTAACACAGGCAGAAAAATTCACAATGCTGGATTGGAAAAGCTTAATTAGAAACCACGCAGTTGATGATTCTGCGGGAAACAGTCATTTTTTGAAGCAATCAAAATGACATTTGAAATTAAGTAAATGCAAAAGCAAAATGAATATCATCTTCCACAAACAAGTTCACAATTACGGGGTCCAAGTTTATAAGCAATGTGGGAACCTGCAAGGAGTTGTGGGAGGCCTCTCACTTCCCTCTCCCCCACTATTTCCTCTTTCCCGTTCCTGAAAGCCCCATAGCTTCTCCCCCTTTCCTGGTCTCCTCTCTCCTTCTAAGGTTGCCAACCTGGAGATCTCTTGAAATCACAATAGATCTCCCAGATCAGTTCCCCTAAGGGCTGCCATCTCCAGGTTGGGAAATTCCTGGAGATTTAGGGGTGGAACCTTGGGAAGGTGAGATTTGGGGAGAGAAGTGACCTCAGCAGGGTATAATGCCATAGATTCTATCACATTATAGTCAACTGAGGCCTTTCCCCTCCCAAAACCCTGCCATCTTCACACTCTACCACAAAATCTACAGAAATTTCTCACCCTGGAGATCACAACCCTAGCCAGGTCTGGCTCCAATGACTATTCCCTCAATGGTCAAAATAGGCCTGGAAAGGGCCCTGGTCTCTCCCCCCCCCCCCTTCACTGACAGAACCCAGACTTGAACACTGTGATTATTTAACAACAGAGACTGAGGAAATCTGTTGCTTAAAGCTACAGGCACTTCTTTTATCATTTTTGGGCTTTTTAACCCCCCCCCATGTATTTTTTTAGATTTCATTTTTATTTTTTTTGCAAACTGAGGCCCTTTTCAGGTTTGTAGAAAGATCTGTCTTGTCTACTTACAGCTCCAGACACTGGATAAGTATCCAAAGACTTGTCTGACTTTGCTATTGACATACAGATGACACCTAATAAACCTACGATTAAAACAACATTTGTATTTTAAAATCCAATTTTTTTAAATTGGTTGCGATCCAGCAAGACCATTTTCATGTGCTCCAGTCACTGCATAGGTTGTGTGGTCTAAATTGTCCACATAATGTGTGCTTTTGAGAAGCAATGCAGCTGAGGTGGTATAGAAGTCCTATCAGTGAGGTTAGATCAGTGCATTCATTTTGCGTTCTCATTTTATTTTTAAGATCAGAAATATGATTTGCTCTTATTTTGCATGTTAGAAAGTTGCCCACATAGGAATACCCTTATGCTCCTCCTTCCTCTTTCTTCCACCCCAGGAGTGGCACATATTGTGTTAGCGGATGCTGCTGTGGTGGTGGCCGGCCAGGCTTCCTAAGGGATCAGTGGCCACTTTGGGACATCCAAGTCACTACTTATTGCTGCATTAACCAAGTGATAATGATGCACATGTGAATAAAGCCCTCTGAGAAAATTTGGGAAATCCTTGAATCCAAGCTACAATGTGTACAGTACCAATCAGAAGATTTTTACAAAGCAAAGTCCAAACCTTCCCCCCCATCATCCAAAACCTTAACAGTCATCCTGACCAGTATTTGCTAATTTTAAATTTAACAAAACCTTTAAAATGTGCCTCAGGAGCCAGATTATTCTCCAATATCCATCAGTTTTATTATGTGTGAAATTGAACTCAGTTCCCCCACCTTACATTTTGAAACACACTATGAAGCCAAAATGGTCTGGGCTGTGTGAGAGCAATTAGGGAGGATTCAGATGACCCTCTCATCCTATCCACTTTCTTTGTAAGATTCTCCACCCTTCCTCAGCCCTCTTGAGAGCCAGTTTGGTGTAGTGGTTAAGAGTGGTGGGTTTTAATCTGGAGAACTGGGTTTGATTCCCCACTCCTCCACATGAAACCTGCTGGGTGACCTTGGGCCAATCACAAGTTCTCTCAGAGCTATTCTCTCAATAGCAGTTCTCTCAGAGTCCCACCTACCTCACAGGGTGTCTGTTGTAAGGAGAGGTAGGGAAGGAGATTGTAAGCCGCTCTTATACTCCGAGTGAAAGGCGGGGTATAAATCCAATCTCCTCCTCCTCTTCTTCTCCTCCTCCTCTCGTGTCTCTCAGGATAAACCAAAAGTAACAGAGATTACAAATGATTGGGTTATCCCATAAAAGTTTGAAATGCATGTCAATGTGGCTGCAGGTCCCAAGTGTTTATGAAAATGTAACTCATCCCCACTGGTACACACAAGAGAAATCCAGAGCATAAAAGTAATTTTCAGACTTCAGAAAACAGCAATCAATATCAAATTGGGAATCTACCCTGCCCCCTGAGTTGTCTTTTCTATTTTCTGCCATGTTCTCAAACAGAGGACTTCCTCAATGCCATGTTATAAATCTAGGTTGGATCCAGACTAAATCTTCTACCAGCAGAATGGAAATTTCCTTTCCCCCCCCCCCCCGCCCATTGATCTCCATAAAAAGCTGCTCCAGGGGGCCCTTGAGATGTGGGGGCACAGCAGGAAGGGAGGGATCAGTGGAAACTGCCTATTGAATCTGGATCCCATCCTCTCTCTGGATGATGTGTGCTGATCCTCACACGCAGGGGTGTGTGCATCCAGCAAGACACAAGAGTCCATGCAATTAACAGTAAAAATTATTCGAGCAAGAGAGCCACTCCTTTCCCCCTCATCCTTGTCACTCTTCTGAACGGCAGATTCTTACAGAGTTCCTGACCAGGATATCTGAAAGAAATATAGAGCTGGGAGGTACCCCAAGGGTCATCCAGTCCAACGCCTTGCATCATGCAGGAAATTCACAGCTACCTCCTCCCCCAGTGACCTATGCCCAGAAGCACAGAGAAAAAGAAAGTCTTGTTCTCAGCAGCAGCAGGTTATGCACTTGCAAATAGTTGCAAATAGTTTGCAAGCTACCAGCACCCCGGGAAGGCGGGTCCTTACACATGGATGTAAAAATTAGGTCGTATGAGTTAATGATTCAAATTTTAGTTCTCTCTCTCTCTTTAAAGGTAACATTTAAAAACACTAGTTAAAATTTTAAAAAATCATTGTGAATTGGAAATCTAAATAAAAGGAGACCGAATCTAGAGTTGGAAGGGACTTCCAGAGTCAAACAGGCTTGGATCTAAAGTACAAGCAAAGCTTTGCTGACAGAACAGACTTTTCATGCCTGCCCCCTGCTACTGTAGTCCCTGAAAGACTGCCTCAGGGACTCAGGAAGCCCACAGAAACAGTAGCGGGCATGATGGGGGGAGGGTGGAAATGAGAGAGAGAAAAACCAGCAAACAAAACTCCCTCCTCCACAGTGGAAGCACCCTTCTGCCAGCAAAAAAAAATGAACATTGGATCCAACCCAGTGTTTCTCAGGGTATTCTCACAGCAAGCCCATGTCACTTAATCACCTATCACTACAGAACAAAGATAACAAAACCATTTGGAAATGTATGCAGTGCTGAAGACATGTTGACTAATTTGGTTAGATGCTAAGGTAATATTTTCTCCCTTGCAGTGGCTAATTTTTTAGTGCCTGTAATATATTAACCTCTACTACTTTACCAAAATTATACTAGGTTGAAGCTGAGCCACTGCTTTCTCAAGAATCCAGCACCTTAGCACAATTCAACTAAACAGGTTTTAATGGAGTAAAGTTAAAGGGCTATATGGAGATACAGACTCATCATGTTATTAGAAAGGTCTTATTAAGTCCAACTAGGCTATAACAGATGTCGGCATATTGTGCTGAGGCAGAGGAAACTTACGCAAAAGAGTCTCAGCAAGGGGCAGGCAAGATTGGAGAGAAATGATAAGACCCGTGCTTAGAGCTGCTCTTTTCCAATTAAATATGAATGTAAATGCAAGGAAAAGTAGATTTGCAGTAAATGTACGCTCATCTATGGATATAAGATGGAGCCGTCTGCAGAGTAGAAGGTTATATAGAATTTCTATGGTTTGATCAGCTCAGCATTCAACATCATCGCTGTTCCAAATTTATGCGGCAACGTATTCACAGTGCAGAAAAGTACCTTACTTCCATAAAGTGATCCTAGGCATGTAACTTTTAGTGTGTCAAATTAAATAATACCAAGTTCAGAATCAATGGGATACTTGAAAATGGGTAGACAAAGAGCTACAATTATGGGTTCAGAGTTCCAGAGACACAATTCATTGTGATTTGATTAAATATTGTATATTTGGAGAGGGAACATACTTCAGTAGGAGGCACATGGTCTGTGTGTATCAATAACCAGGAGTTTGATTCCTGGCAGTTCCAGTTAAAGGATCTTAGGCAACAGGACTGAGAAATCTCAAGGAGGTGCTGCCGGGCTGTCAGTAGACAATAGCAAGATGGATGGGCCAATAGCCTGACTCTGTATAAAGCAACTGTATCGGTTGGATCCAGCAGGGGATTTCAGCTGCCAAGTCCCCCCACTCTTGCTGCAGACCTTTGTCTCCACTCTACTGCATTTGGGGGAACATTTGGGGCTGCAAGGGGGAAGTTAAAACACTTTTAGCATGGCTCTATGTTTACATCTTAACTCTCAGAACATTTAACTGCAGGAAGCCTATTTAGACCATTGCCCAACACATAATTTGCATCCTAAGGCCTCCAGTTCAGTCCCTGGCATCTCCAGCTAAAGGATCTCAGGATGTTGCCGGGGGTATAAAATCCTTTGCTAAACCCAGCTTTTACCACCTAGGCACAAACTGAAAGAAGGACACAGTTGGATATACATTTATAGAATAAAAGGTGGAATAGCTCATCAAGCTTGGAATCAAAGATTTGAGGCTAAACACTTGAGAGCCACTGATCTCCATCCTTTCTTTTCCTTATTTGCATTCTCCTTCATGGTTCCTGTCCTGCTGCCCCGATCACTGAAGCAGCTTCTGCCACACGGTTGTTTCTCTCCTCCCCCTCTTGAAGATCCACTCCTTTTACAGAAAACAAGATGGCTTTGCCTCCTTTGTTCCACCACTGCTACTTGCTTCTCTGCCTTATCTGCATATCTCATTTGACAATCTGTCCCTGTGCCTGATTGCTCTTACTCCACTCCATTTCCCACCTGAATGCAGACTGAGCACCCTGCAGACCGGGACTTCATTCTAACTTACACACATTTAAAGAAAAGCTTGAACAGAATAAACCTTACACCACCAAAGCACTTGCAAAAGCCGTACACTCACAGAGCACTGAGCTGTCCATGGTACTGAAGAGAAATACTTATGCCCATTTTAAAGTAACAGTTGCTTAATTTGCTTGAATTTTAAAGAAATCCAAAAACCTTCATTAAATCTCTGAAATTTCTCTCTGTCTCCCTCCCTCTCTCTCTCTCAAGCATGCGCGCACACGCGCGCACACACACATGAGAGGTATATTAAAACACTGGATTTATTGGAGACAATTCATAACTTGCCTTTCCATCATAGGAACAACAGTAAAGGGCAGGTTACAATAAGTGTTATTTTTAATTAATGCATTATATCCCATCCTAGGGATCCATTTCAGGACAAAAAGGTAGCATATTATGGTTTGTAATAAATAATTATCCAATTTAGTTCTTTAATGTTTTTTGGGGGGGGTTGGAGAGAAAGAGAAATACCTTGGTACAAAAACTGGCAACAAAAAGCATATTTATTTCTGTGTAGATGGGAGTCACATAAACTCAAGTGTGTGTTGTGAGAACTCTAGTGAGATAAAATTATTGGCCAAAAAACTTCTCCTGCCTGAAGAGATAAGTCAATTTTATCCCTCCAATAAGAATTTCAAATTAAGTGGAACACAAACAACTCCTGAATTTTACAGTAATGCTATAAAAAACTCCGGACTCAGCTGTCTCCCCTGCCAGTTTTCCCTCAACTTCTGAGAATTACCACAGTAGAGAGCAAGTTCTCTGCGCCTTTTTGAGATTATGCCTGAACCATCTAAAGAGCTGTGTCGCTTAGTCTAAATCACATAGTTTTGAAATAAACCACAGTCACAGCCATATCTAAATACAAGCTCTCTGTGACATCTTGCATCCTGGCTACAAAATAACCGGCAGCGGCTACCTAAAGGCACTGGTGAAGTAACATAGCTCATGAGGTCAACTGGTAATTATATTTATGTGCAACCTTGAGCAAGGACCAAAGATCATGCCAAAAGAAACTGAATGTGGCTACCCCAGTCCAGAGAGTAGTCATACAGGCACAAAAGGAAGCTTTTGTGAGCATTAATTTTAGGTTGATTAGGAAGTAATAAAAAGAAGTATTTCTTCACCCAAAGAGTGATTAACACAAGGAATTCACTGCCACTGGAGGTGATGGCAGCTACAAGCATGGAGGGCTTCAAGAGGGAACTGGATAAACACAGATCCATTAGTGGCTACTAGCCACAAGGTATAGATAAGAACTCTCAGTCTGGGGCAAGTAATGCTCTGTATTCTTGGTGCTTGGGGGGACAACAGTGGGAGGGCTTCTGGTGTCCTGGCCCCACTGGTGGACCTCCTGATGGCACCTGGTATTTTTGGCCACTGTGTGACACAGATTGTTAGACTAGATGGGCCATTGGCCTGATCTAACATTGCTTCTCTTATGTTCTTACATTCTTAACCATGTCCCAAATAGATCCTGTGGACTTTCCACAGCTGTCAGGACTGCATGGGCTGAGCTGCCAGAAAATCAGTGATGGCAACGATCAGGGAGAGTGCTAAAAAATTAACAACCAATGCCAATGAACTCAATAATTATTTACAAGTCATTCCTTCCTTATTGATAGTTTCAGAGAGTAGCCATGTTGGTCTACTGTAGAAGAGCCAAATTCAAGTCCAGCAACACCTTAGAGATCAACAAGGTATCCTGGACATGAGCTTTAGAAGTGACATGAATGGAATCAAATGAAAGGAGCTTTGACTCTCAAAAGCTCATATCTCAAATATCTTGTTTGCCTCCAAGGTGCTATTAGACTTGGATCTAGCTGTCCTTCCTTATTATAAAACTTGGTGGAATAAATTATGGTGTATAATTTTAGGATGAAGATTTCACTGAGGCCTTTAATTATTTGATTAAAACAAAAGGCTGTTCTTATACACTTGCTCTTGTTCATTTTACTTCAGCCCCTGAGAAAGTGGACTGTAGTTTACTAAAATGAATGTTTTAAAAGAAATATCAAGACAGGTAGTTGTGTTGGTCTGTCTGTACTAGCAGTAGAAAATAGTAAGAGTCCAGTAGCACCTTAAATTAACAAAATTTGTGGTAGGGTATCAGCTATCATGAGTCACTGCTCACTTCTTCAAATTGGTATCTGAAATGACCTTGATACTGCACATTATCTCTTGATCCAGTACACTGCATGGTGTGTGGGGAGGGGGGTTAATGGGCAGTATCTCTTTGTACAATTTGATGCAGGCAAGGAAAAGTAAGGTGTGACAGACTACATTTAAAATCAGCAAAATCAGAGAAGGGAGGTGAAGCATTAACTCTGCTCTAGAATGATGAGCTTGAGTGACAGGCTGCCCCTTTTCTCTGATTGGCCAGCACCAGCTGAGGGAAATATAAGATCAATTGTGTGCTGAGGGGAGAGGGAGTTCGTTTTGAGTCCAGTGGCAGTTTCTGTTCAATAAAATGAAATTTCAGCTGCAGGAGTGGATATCTGAAGGCTCTGTCTAAAAAGTCTATCAGACGGGCTTACCTTTGGAATAAAGTGAGACTCCTGGGCTTAGCTGTGTTAAACATAACCTGAGAAAGAATTCTATCTAAGAATTCAGAGTCTAGTGTTAGCTAAAGCTGAAGTATGTTTTCACACAGACGCCAAGAATGGGTTTGAGATTTTGGTAAAAAGAGTGACTAAGTAGCAGGCAGAAACTCCCAATCAGGCCAAAGGGAACAGAAGTAAATTTTCAGGGAAAAAATATAACTCCTGTCCAGTTATACATGGAATTGGCACTGAGGCAGTCCCTGGTCTATTGTGAAAGGAAGTGGTTATAGACTACTCAGGGGAAAGAAGATTGTGATTTCAGAAAAGGAGAAAGAATTTGATACACTAAAACCTGATACACAGAAAGCCTGTACAGTTATTAGAAAAGTATATGCAGAAACATTGTAACTGAAACCAAAGTACTTAGTCAACCATTTCTCACTGATAAGAACCAAGAATCTGTGAAAATAAGCTGCCACAACACCATCTTGTCTGTCAACTGAAAAATATACTGTTTTACAAACAACTTTTACCTCAGCCTTTCCAATTCCTGACTACCCCCTACCATCCCTGCCTATTAAACAAAATCTTAATTATTGTTCTCTGTTACACAGTTTCCAGTGCCATTTCAAGGGGTCTAAAAAGAGGGCTCCTGTTTTCTCCTGACAGTTCCTGGGCTGGGCAAAAGCCAAATCAGATTCCATCACATGGTGGGACCTTCTGATTTATAAAGCCACAAATATTATCGTGCTACTGGGGGCCAGCTCAATACCTGAAGGGAACTAAGAATTTTGGCGGGAAAAATCTGTCTCAGAGAGGGCAGAGTTACAGGGGGTCATACAACATATGGCTGTTGGACACACTGAGCTTTTGAGTCAGGGTAAGCTGTCCATTTGTTTGCAAACTCGATTGGGCAACCTCCTAGAAATCCCATATTAACTGGTTGAGTGTTCAGGCATAGTTCAGAAGTTTTAGTAAACCCTATTTTAGTCATACAGTGGTGTTCACAGTCTTTGTTTTAAGGTATGCAGGGAATAATTGGAGCCAATTTTTACATTATTGTCATGGCAGCCTTCATTGTTGTTAACAGATCTATGACATTGTAATGATAGGAGGTTTTTTGTAATCTTCTGGATGGGGAACAGTGGTCACTGGGGGTGTGGAAGGGAAGGTATTTGTAAATCTCCTGCACTGTGCAGGAGGTTGGACTAGATGACCCTGAGGTCCCTTTCAACTCTATGATTCTATGAATAGACAGTCAGTTTAGCAAAAGCACATTAATGCTCCTGAATCACTAGAAATCTCCCCCTACATACACTGCCTTTGGAAAATGAAAAGTTAGATGGAGAAACACAACTCTGGCAGTCTGAATTTGACAGATACAGTGAGTCAGATGGACAGCTGACTTTTTTTGAACTGGAGTTTAGCTGAATTGGGTACAATCAGGGGCAGGTTGCTGGGGTTCACACGGTTGTTCTGTCTGATGCAGGATTAGTGGTTTTGCTGCCTACTGTAGCAGCCTATTCACGCTCATTGTGCTTTTCCCGTACACTTGCAAATAAGACAAATATTACATAGACACAAATATTACATAGACATGTGTCCTACACCTTTTTTCTCATCAGAAGAAAAATAAAGCCCGGACTTATTACCTTTTGGAATACACTTGGATTGGACACGTACAAACCAATGAGACTATTCTGCATGTCTGGTGTTTACAGCATTATATATAGTGGGGCTCAACTATCAAAGGTAACAGGTAACATTTCATCCAAGACTGAAGGCAATTTCAACAACCCTGTCGATTTTCAGACTGATCTTAAGTGTTCCTGTGCCACAAACTGGTATTTGTCTAGCTCTGACAGAGAAAAGGTCTGCTTTGCGGCCTTCCCTTGGCACAGTGTGTTAGTGTGTCACTTGAAGTCAACCCAGTTACACAGAATTACCGTTCTGCATAAGCAGGATTCATGTCTATTAAGCATCACTAGGTTTAAATCAAGGCTGTCTGCCATCTGACCATCTACAGATCACAGTGGAGGCCTTCTGCCACAGCCTTGCCAATGAACAGACTTAAGAAGCTGGAGCACGTTTTTAAAATGCATGTTGATATCAGAGCAAATGCTAGGGAAATCATACCATTCCCCCCTTTATTCAGAATTTCAGCTTTATGCTTCCATTCACTGTCATAAAAAACATCCAAGGCCATCTTTTCTTACAGTCATTTGATGGCTGAAAAGAACAAGGCTGATTTAAAAAAAAAAAACTCTGTTCCTTCTGTTACTCATGGTTCAAGGATGCTTATAATAAGTTTTTTGAAACCAGAATAAAATAACAAACTCCATATCTCTCCCCCCATTTAAAAGATGTCTACCAATTAAACCTCCTCAAAACCCCTGGCAAACAAGCACACCTTGCAGAACCTCCTGAAGATCCCCAAAGAGCCCATCCCATAGAGCAGGAGCTACAATGGAAAAGGCCCAGGCTCTGGTGGATGCCCAGTGGGCTACCCTAAGTGGTGGGATAGCCAACAAATAGCTGCCTGGAGACCATGGTTGGCACACAGGGACATATGGAAAGAGACGGTCCTTCAGCTATGCTGCTCTTTTTACAGCTGCTCATTTTATTTTATTTTATTAATTGTTTAATATATGCCTCCCACCCTCTCCCCGCAGGGGAGAGGGTGGGAGGCATATGTTAAACAATTAATAGGGAGGCACATACATTTTAAAAATATAGTAAATACAAACACAATTCAAATGAATAAATGCAATAAATAAAATAATAAATCAATTAAAACATTGACCAGTTACTCAGAGAAATTAAAACAACTGGCCAGTTCAGTGGTTTGTAATGTTAATGAAAGACTTCATGAAACAAAGCAGACTGACATGCCCCATGGAATGCTGGAAGATCTTGCAGGGCAAAAACTTCCACCAGAGAGAAGGAGCAACCACTGAAAAGGCCCTTGCCCTGATGGTTGATAAGCGGGCAATTTGTGGGTCAGGCCCCTGTAGAAGGCCCTGTGACAATTATCTAAGGGGGGGGGGCTGGGAGAATTTTAGGACTATCTTGTCCTATAGGTATTTTGTGAATTTATAAGTTGACTTGAGCTATGGGAAAGACAGGATCCACATTTTTTAAAGACACATTAAAGGTAACTTTATAGGTAATGGCCCTCTTGAGGAGCCCACCAAAACAAGCTTAGCCATGCTGGCATTCCACATAGGTCCAACTTCTAGAAGCCTAATGCCCCATGCACTGACCTGTACGTATGTACCATCAGCTCGACTTCCATTGGCACAGAGCCCTGGCAACAGGCACATCTGGCAACAGACATAACAGGCAGGCAGCTATCACATGAATGTAAGCTGGTCCCAAAATAAGGGGCTTTTAAATGGTATGCCCATTCATGGCTTACCACTTTGTGGTGACCTCCATTTGGGGGCAGTAACATTTAAATTTGTTCAACTTCTCAATGCTTTGTTTAAGAAATTACCAATATGCATTAAATTGGATCTCCTATTGAATATAATTCTCAGTTAAACCTTCCCCTGTCTGTAGACTACTAACCACCAAAGCCAAGCCTCACTTATACAAATTAGCTGGGGAACAGTCCAACTATTCAAATTTGCAGATGTTCAGGAAGAGAGGAATCCCTTTACATGGAATTATATTGGCACAGAAAACTGCATTCAGATAGAAGGAAGCAAATTCATTTAGACAAAAAGGGTATCGTACGACCAAAAGTTCATTCAGGGGTTATATAGCATTCCATAACCACTTATTTATAGGCAAGTAAGTGGCATGGTGATACAGCATACTTATCTCTTAGAAGATAAAGTCATGGGAGCTAAAAGTTGGAGTTCATTGTATGACTACAGTGCACGAGTGTTACATGAAACCAAAATTAAGCCTTATGGTTCTATGTTGGATAGTCAGAACAAAGATGAAGAGAGAAGGCAGGCTTGATAAAGGAGCGGATAAAGATGGGTTCAAGAGCAGTAGACCAGAAAATGCTTTTCAGTTTGAAGCTGTGATAAATGGATTAAATTTCTGTTTCTCAAGGACCAAAGTAATCTCTTGTCTCTTGTGCTTGATACGGGATACGTTCAAGCAAATGTTCAGTGGATGCAGTCCTCAAAGACAGAGGCTGCAATCACACACACCTTTAGATCTGACATAGGTACGAATGCCTGATGGATCTAAAGGGAGCATGCAGACAGCAACATCTGGGAAGCATCCCACAGTTGTCGGCAACCTGTGCTGCTCTGCCATGAAAGTGGAGTTAAAAGACACTGGGGAAAGTCCTGCTCTAACGGGTTCTGACAGGCCACAGATGGACTTTCCCCTATCTGATCGCTCAAGCATGCTTTCATACCATCAGGATGGTCTGATCATGCCATCTGGACTCCATGCCATCCCCCCCTTTGCAGTATGCACATCATTGCATGCTCCATAGGAGGCCAGTGCATAGGTGTGATTCCCGTTTATGCACAAGGGAAGCAAAAAGCAAAAAACAAACAAACCCAGACTCACCCACAGTTGCATCTGATCACACAGTTGATGGGCTGAGCCCACAGCTTCAAAGGGATGTGTGATCTCGCAACTGTGTGTCAAATTCCTCTGGAGGAAATAGCCTCACTTCCCCTCTGCTTCAACTGGTGTGTGTGATCGCATCCCTACTGTAGCCTTGCCTGTGTTAGCTGGCTGTGAGAATGTCCCAATGAATATAGTCCACAACAGGTCTTTGGGTAAAAAGTCCTTTACTTGTAGAAAGATCACTGGAGTCATACACTTATTCTGTTAGTAATGAAATGCTATGGGTTACATCCATTGATATACTAAACTGCTACATGATTATAGATATGCCACCAATCAGTGCACTACATTTTGGCATGCTACTGACAGTACTACTGGTTCCCACGAAAGACGCGGGAAAGTTAGTTCCCAGGAACCTCCAAAGGGGATAATCGTTCTCATGGATTAAAGTTGTTATTCAGTGGTTGCTGAGTCTAAAAATCAGTTTTTCAAAACCTGCAAACACAACAAGTTCTCAGTTCACAGAGGATCCCTTTCCTCCCCCTGGCCACAGACACAGGAGAGGAGATAACACACACCAGAAGGTAAAACACTCAGTGTGCACGCGCATAAACTACTAGGCAAAGCAAAGCAAAGCCAGCTGGGGAAAGCAAAAGGGGGTTAAGCGCTCAGCGAGAGAGACTCCACATTCCTGCGGGGCAGGTAGATTAATGGTTGCTAACTCCTGGCCCAGGGACCTGAGAATAGAAAGGGATTAAGAACAGATAAACACTTACATGAATGAAGGGTGACTCATTCTGCATTTGTATAGTAACTCATTAGGCATTTATATAGTAAAGCATATGGCTTACACAAAGGAAGAGTAACTCATTAGGCACTTGTGTATTAAGGCATAGATCAAAAGGCTTCATAACAAGCGGATTCATGTCAGGCACTGACACTGGCTTGAGGATTGCTGCCACCATAACAGAGTTCTCATCAGTCACTAATACAGATAGGTCCCTTCCACATGAAAGAGATAATCCAGAGGGGAAGCAAGACATTTTTGCTCCAGAGCAATTTGCCCTGCAGTTGTGTGATCACACAGGTCTGTGGACCTGCCTGGGCAACTTGCCACTGCATGATCAGATGCAACTGTGGGCAAGTTGGTTTTTTTTTTTGTGGTTGGTTTCCAAGGTGCTTAAACGGGGGATTGATGAATCGCCTCCCCACCCTGAGGGCTTTCGATGATGCGCACACAGAGAAGGGGGAAAAAACAACAGTGTGGCATCAGGATAGTGTGTGATCATGCTATCCACAATGCCACACTTCGGTGCTGGAGTGATCACACAGGGAAACTCTGGCTGCGAACCACAGCAAACCATTTGATACTGGAGTTTCACTAGTAGCTTTTTACTACGCTTCCCCACCAGATCAAAATGGTTTGCGACAGCTTGACGACGGTTGTGGGACACTTCCCAGATGTGCTGGTGTGATCACGCCACTTTGATCCGGTGGTGAATCGTCCCTCTTCCGTGGCAGATGGGTGCGTATGATCACACCCATAGACAGCTTGACTTCAGAATCTGAAAGCCCACCATCACAAAACATTGCCATTTAAACCATGTGGCCTTGAGTAAAGACTAGGGAAACTGGTTGTTTATTTATTTATTTATTTACTCCAGTGGTACTCCCCTAGACCTACCTTCCTGGTGATGACTGTTTCTTTAAAAGCCTAGATCTATTTCTCCGTTTCATTCTAGCATACCCTGGTGCCAGAATGAGAACAAAGATGTCAGGACTCCAGAAAATAAATGGCTGTCTTTTCTACCATCTGCTACCCTTCAGTCAGCCAAGGAAGGGACAATGCACACCTGCAGGCTAAGAAGCTGAAATGCTGCTGAGAGGAAAATCTTTAGCCAAGAAGCTGCAGAAGCAAATATACTGAATGGAAAAATTAAGAGCATTCTCTCTCTTTGGCTTTAGAATGCAAATGCCCCACATTTTAGACTTGTCTCATACATTTCACCCAGGACTGAGGCACAGGAACAAAGAAAGAGAGACATTACCACTTGGTATTGGATCTTCCTTTTAGAAAGGACTGGGGTGGTCCAGGAACCCTGGATCTGTTTCCATATGATATCAGCATCTCTGTTAATCCTGCCCTTTACATCTTCTTCACTGCATCCCTCTACCTCTTCAGTTTTCTTTAATATGCTAAAAGCCAATCCAAAGCCACCCCCTGAGTATATAGGCAAATGTGATCAAAAAATATTATTTGACCCAGAAGATAAAATGTAGGGATTTGACTCTGTGAGGTGGATTCTACCAGTACCTACTACTTTACTGGGCAAAACGTATTTGTTTATTAAAATACTTATACCCCACCTTTCCTTTTTGCTCAAGTTTGAAGGCTTTTTCTGATCTAAAGGGATTTACACCAAATTATGTCGCTCTTTTGTTGGGGGAAGAGCCACTTAAGAAGGCTACTTAGGCTGGAGGAAAGCTACTTGGAGGATGGTTGAATCCATCCCCGTGTTTCCTGAGTTTATCATAGTTCGCACTATGTCAGCTGAAAAAACAGATTGTTTCTACTCTGTGTTTTTAGTCAAAGGTCCAGCATTCTGAAAGAACTTATGACTAACCCAAGGTCACACCAGCAGCTTCACATGGAGGAGTGGGGAATCAAACCCGGTTCTCCCAAATTAGAGTTCACACTCTTAACCACTACACCAAACCTGTGTAGTGATGGTGGCAGTTGATCATCTGGATGCCAAGAGAATGCTACCATCACTTCTTTGCACTTCTTAGCATTTATTAGCACTTATTAACATCTATGTTTACTAGCACCTATAATTTTATTATATTGTGATTTTATCTAAACTTTGTATTTTAACATATCTCGCTGTTTTTATATATATATATACATACACACCGACAGACACACAAGGAGGGCGGAATATAAATTAAACAAACAAACAAACAAACTGGCTCTACCTGAGGAGATGAAGAAAGCTCCTACTCTCCTGGCTTGCCACAAACTATGCAAAACTGAATTATTCAAGGGGACTTTTCTATGTAGGCAATAGAGATGCACGGTACTAAACGTCTCACAAAGTTACTTGGATAAGCTATTAGGGACTGTTGTCTGTACTACTGTCTACAGCATGCTGAAACTAAGCCCCTTCGGTGTAATTTTTGCATCATTTAATGTGATGTGTTAATGCTTATACTTTCCTTCAGTACTGTCGTTAGAGTCCTGGTTGGCTCTACAACCCTAATTCCCATGCAGTACTCACTGAATGTCCTATCCCATCAATTGCACTGACTCACTCTGTGTAATCTGCCTTGAGTCCAAGTGAGAAAGGCAGACTATGAAAAAAAGTAAATAAAAATAAAATTTTAAAAGGCTATATTCTCTCACAGATGACATGCCTTCCCAAGGCCAAGGTGTCACCTTGTCTTGTAAAGATGGTGGCAGTTTTGTCTGAATTTAGAGAGTGCCTCCAAAACATGTTTCTAATTCTGTGCTGTGGGACACTCCTAATGATTTATCAAACAGAGGAGCTTTGCAAGAAAACCCACATAAGATTGCTTTGCAGTCTCTGAACGGGAGCAGGGTTAGCTCAAGCTTTCTATAAAGCTGCTTGTTTTCAAAGAGATAATAAACCTCTCTGTGTGTGTGTGTGTTTGTGTGTGTGTGTGAGAGAGAGAGAGAGAGAGAGACACCACCAGCAGGAACATCCCTATCAGTCTAGCTAACGCACCAGTGATCAAATGACGGATTGCATGTCAGCTGCATCATAGTGGCTCTGGGGAAATTCAATTTTAGTAGCTCTCCCCAGCTCATGAAACCCTAATAGCCTTTAAAAACCCTTATAAAACCACCCAAATGAAAGCTGTGATATGGCTGACTAGCACAAAAAGTCAACCCACTGAATTATGACCGGAGCCACTGATTCCGGGGGATTAAGAACAAGGTGATTGTCATCTGGGTGTTCAGCTTCCCCTAGTATCTTGGAGATGCTGTTTCGTAGGGCACTTATGTGTTTGGGGCCAGAGGAAAGCAAACTATTAGATCAGCCTAGAGATTCAAAATAGACCCTCCAGAACACCATCTCATGAGATATTTTGTACTCAGGTCGGGTTACTCAAGTGTTGGGAAGTGGCAGCAAAGGTAGGATGGGCTCATTCATCAATGCATAAGTATATGGCTGTTGACTGGCTAAGAGCCCTGGAACAGGCATAGGCTGCTGATGTCAACAGGGGTTGCACTAGCCAATCAACAACCTTGCATTTGTATGTTTGTACAATGCTGACTGGGCTGACCCTTACTTGCTTTGGCTCCTGACAGCTGCTAGTATGGGATGTCTTTTCCCTTCCCCAGTGACAAAGGATTGCTCACTATTTGCTGCTGCCTGGGAGATACAGGGAACAAAAGAATGATAGCACAGTGGATTTTAGTGGGAGTTGCAGACCAAGAAATCTCCTGTTTGGTTTCAGGCATGAACCTACTAAGTGGGCATTAGCTGAGACATAAATCTCTCAGTTTCAACCCCATCCTCACTCTATCCTATCTGCAATATATTGTAAAGGGAAAACTACTTTAGATCACTGTACTGTACTTTCCTAGTCCATCTGATCAATAAGTTTACCAAAAGAAGCAACTCAAAATTATACATGACTTTTTTAGATTTTAAGGGGGGTGTTTGAGTCAATCAAAAGGGAACTCCTTTGGGCCAAACTACAGCAATTAAACATAGATAAAAGACTCTTACTGCTACTACTTGTCAAATATGTTATTGGTACTTAAGGTTGTCAGCTCCTGGCTGGGAAATTCCTGGAGATTTGGGAGTGGGGCCTGGGAAGGGCAGCCTACAAAGCCATAGAGTCCACCCTCCAAGGCTGCCATTTCCAACAAGGAAAGTGATCTATGTAGTCTGGTGATCAGTTGTAATTCTGGAAGAACTCCAGGTCCCACCTAGAGGTTGGCAACTCTACACTACTAACCAGATCTGCTATCAGACTCAAAAAAGAAAGGATCAGGTGTCATAGTTGCTCAGACTATAGAGCATGAATTCTTCTCTTGTGCAAGAACTGATCATTCCACATCCCAGACTAGCTCAGAAGTTCTCATAGGGGTCGAAGAGGGGCTACCTGATCATTGTGATTTCTTGGTTCCTTGATTACTATGGCTGGCCTCCCTTCACTTCCTTCTTATGTCTGCAGTTGGGGTGAATACAGCCTACCTGAGGTCCCTTAGTCACCAGTTCAAGACCCACTGTGGGCTCAAGGCCAACCAATTACAACAATTTATGGGGCCATTAAGTGTTTTGAACACCTGGAATGCATTGTATAACGATAATAACAATATTATAACAGCAGCTGTATGGATTAGGCTAACAGGAGAAAAAACACCTTTTTATTTCCGGATGGTCACATATTATTTGCCTTCAGTCAATCTGGAAACACCACTAACAGCCCCAGGAGACACCCAAAGAGAGAAAGCTTTTCTAGATTTTTGTCTACCAAGGAAAACCAGAGTTGTCCCTATGTCTCTCTTTGCTTCTTTCACAGACAGGTGCGGATTACAATATATGAGGCAAGCAAGCATGTGAACACAAACAAGAATGATGAAAAAATATTTCATCTAAATTTCACAGGATAAATGATTTCATAGTGATAGACAGACAAGTATCTATTGTGAAATTTTCTTTAAAAAAAAGAACACAAGGCTTGAATTTAAGAACAACAAAAAAGCATGTATAAATCATGTTTTGCAAGTCTGAATACAATCTACAACCCACTGAACTGGAAAAATTCCAGATGAATGTTAATGGCTCTGGACTGAGCTCTGGGTTATCACTAATATAAACAGATGCATGCAATGTGTAAACTGTTCCCACATGGTAGAAGAGAGACCTCTTGTGGTGTTTTTAAAAATGACACCATGTCTTGGTTTGGACATAATTTAATTTAACTTACTTGGTGAATAGATTGTCCAAATGTGGACCACTATGCTATCTGCAGTTTGTCAGGGTCCCTGAAAGCAGGATATGAAGCCATGGTCTGAATCTGGTTTATTAACCACCATGACTCTAAATCATGATTTTACATTACATATGAATGTAGTCTCTGGGGTTGTACCTGTATTGTTTCCTGCTGATGCTCTTTCCCCCTCATGGCTACGGAAATGTCTAGCAAGAGCAGCTCAGAACTAAAACTATTTGGCTTTTACTGCCTGTTGCATGCAGTCCTTGCTCCCACACTTGTTTCTTCCAACCCTGGAAGGTACAGGAACACAAGCATGTTCTGCTAGGGCTGCCAGATTTGGGTTGGAAAATACCAGGAGACTTTGGGGGTGGATCCAGGAAAGGGCGGGGTTTAGGGAGGGGAGGGGCCTCAGCATGGCACAATGCCATCGAGTTCACCCTTCAAAGCAGCCAGAGCAGGGGAGCTGAGATCAGCTGGAGATCAGTTGTAAAATTTATTTATTTAGTTTGATTTATACCCCACCCTTCCCCAGGCCACACCTGGAGGCTGGCAACCCTCTGTTCTGCCCTTAAGACCAAAAAACAGGATATGAAATCCACGTGTCAGGACACAGATTCCCTACCCAATTCTAGTGGGGACTCATCTTTAGAAAGCTCTCTGTTTCTCCATTTGGCTACAAAAGGGGCACCAGGAAGGGAGGGACTTCATGCTGCCCGCCCCCCCCCGCACCATTTTTGCTGCTGGAAACTGCGCCGGAGGGGCCCTGTTTTCCTTTTCCTCTGGCTTCTGTAGGTTTCAAGTGTATGGGGGCCCTGGTGAACAGCATCAGGAACTACAAGACATGATATTTCCATTTCAAGGTTCCATTAGTGTTGATCTCTTTGCCTCTTTTGCCAAAGACCTAATGATCTGAAAGTAAGGCCTATTTTACACATAACTAGGAAATGAGGTGGTAATGAAGTAGTAGAGTGCTGAGAAAGGAATGTACCACTTCTGCTGAAGGTTTACATTTTTCCAAGTTCCCAAACATTAATCCCTGTAAGCAGTTTCCCTCCCCTACAACTGCCCCTGTACAGTTCCATTCAATATCTGCTTTATAGTACATCATAAAAAGGTTGCCTGATGGATTTTCCTCCTCCATCCTCCATGCCTTTTAGATCGTAAGCCATTGTTTTAAACTGTAAACTGCCTTGAGTGCATTGGCAGAGAAGCAGCACGTAGATGCTGTAAATAAACAAGCCCCTGTTAGTTGCAAAATAGAACATTCAGCTACCTGCATCGCCTTCCCAGGTTTGGAACACTGAAATGTTACTGTGTGCTTGGTTGTCTTGGCAGAAAAAAAAATATTGAGAACACCCTTGCCAAAATGACTTTTGCCACCCAAACTGGTAAATATAAATAAGATTATGAATGAAAACTGGATGCATTGAATTCTGTGGCCTAGAGGTCACATGGTTCATTATACATGGTTCCCGCATGTATAATTGCTGCTTGTACAATTGCTGCTTGTAACTACACAGGCTCCATCCAAAAAGTGCTCCATTGTCACCAGCTTTAGTTTCTGCTTGAAAGTTTTATCTACCTTCAGATCTCCAACATGATGAAGGTGAAGCTCTGATACTCACCATTGATGCCTACAAGTAGGCCAAAAACCACATCCCAGAAGTGCTGCTTGCAAAGTTACCGTGGCATGTAAGGCTTTGAAAACCCTATACAGTTACCTTATTCTGACCATTCCGGTCCCCGATCCATTTCCCCTGGATGTTCAACGTCTCCTTCAACCAACTAGAAACCCATGACATGCATCTAATTCCATACTCAGAAGCTTGGTGTCTGGGCCCTCTTCCTACACAGGAGGGGAGGGCTCTAACTCTTTAGCCAAGCCATATTATAGTCACAAGGTCCAGTCAGAATGAGAGGAATGGTTTTCCTCTCTCTGAAAAGGTGAATTTTTTCCCCATTCAGAAAGCCCCCAGTTGGCTTCGAGCCTCCATTTTCTGGAATAATATACACAGTTAAACACATTCATATCCAAGTTGGTTCCTGGACTAGTCCCCTTTAAAAACCTCAGCCACAAGGTAGACATAGGATCCCCTCTTAACAGCAGAACAGCAAAACTGATTATTCTTATTTCCTTAACAGCTAACTTTCACGTAGGTGTGCTTAACTCAGCATCTCATCATTCTGATACTTGTGCGTCAATATGTAAATTGTTCTATTGAGCTAAATAATGCAGTTTCCATCCACTTCAGCCACTGTTTACAAGTGAATTTTCCCATTTCCCACTGTAAAATCCAGTCGCAAAGTGTACTGAAAGTGGATTGAAAGTGTGTTGTTTAGTGTGTGTGAAAGCGCCAATTGTCTGAAACACTGAAGTTTGCTCTGAGTGATGGATCTTCAGCAACAGCTTCATACATGCAGATCATCCCTTGGTTTTACATTGTTTACGTGTGTCAGCTTGGAGACTCAAAATAACAAAATAAAATTTTAAGTTTGCACATGGTCATTAATGTAAAAAAA
The DNA here is from genome assembly GCA_029233225.1 of Lepidodactylus listeri. Taxonomy (NCBI): domain Eukaryota; kingdom Metazoa; phylum Chordata; class Lepidosauria; order Squamata; family Gekkonidae; genus Lepidodactylus; species Lepidodactylus listeri. The sequence goes on from JARCFY010000005.1 coordinate 29,809,336, forward strand.
CTACAATAGTTTCACATAACATGATATAGTTAGTGGCATCACCAGGGTCCTATATCATAAGCACCAGCTTCCACATTTGATCTTCCATTCCTATGAAAAGTCCTCCAATTCTTTTTTTTTTAGCCAGTAGAAAGAGATCTCTGGCTACTCTGGATTAATTCAATGAAACAAATAATGCTACCTATGCACATCTGGTAATATGGCTGCTTACGCTTGGTATTCAATGTGAGTCACAAAGGACAGGGAGGTAACAAATACTCAACCCGACTGAAACACCAGTAACACAACAACCAGTCAAGAGGAATGTACCCAGTATCCAGACACACATTTCACACCACTGCACATATACACAAATATATCCCCTCAGCTTACACAGCCCCTCAAATGGAGCAAAGAGTCACACAGCTTACTGAGTGGCTAACACATTGTGAGAACCAGCCTTGAAACATACCAAGATTTCTGGCATGGATGTTTGCCACAAAAGGTAACTTCAAAAGGGGACTTACAGGAGTGCTGCCATCTGACAAGGTGTTCATGCTGATAGAACTGCTCATTTTGTCAGATGACAAGGAAGGGGGCGACGGGCTGCGCTTCTCCAGCTGGTCCTGGTTCTGCATATCTTGACGCTGTAGATATTCACGCCAGGCTCTCTGAATGCTGGGCACAATTGGAAACAGGGGTGAATAGGTTTGCACAAAACTAATATTTCTCTCCAACAGGACCATAGCAGGGATGCTGCCTAGAGCAGAAATGAGATTGCACCCACATGCAACGCTGTGCAAAATGGCAGCATTCAAACTTTGTATCCTTTCAAATGTCTCTTTTGAACTTTACCTTTCAAATCTACTTAAAACACACATGCGCACACACAATCCAACCACACTTAAGTATTTATTTATTCTATTTTTATCCCACCTTACCTTGCAAGAGGACTCAGGGTGGCTCACAATATGTAAATATAACAATTCCAAAGATTTAAACATAATACAATACAAGATTAAAATTCAGTTCTATACATGAATCACAAGATGGCGAAAATGCAATTAAAGTGCTCTTAGAAAATTTTTGCTCCTGTATGTGTGTACTAAGTCTATTTTTTTTAACAAGTGGCAAAGAATTCCCACCAATCAATACATAGAGATTGCCTCTGTATAGCACAGGTGAATAGCCTGGGTAGATAGGTCAGGGCAAGAGGGTGATCTAATGTGGTGTCCACGGTCTCAACCAAAGGCCTGGCAGAACAGCTCTGTTTTACAGGACCTGCAGAATGGTGGTAAGTCTGGCAGGGCCCTGATCTCAATCGGGAGGCTGTTCCACCAGGCTGGAGCCAGAGCTGAGAAGGCTCTGGTCGAGGCTAAGCAGACATCCTTTGGGCCAGGGATCACCAGTAGGTGTTGATCTGAAGAGCACAAAGCTCTCAGGGGGACATAGTGGGAGAGACAGTCCTGCAGATATGATGGTCCCAGACCACACAGGGCTTTAAAGGTCAGTACCAGAACCTTGAACTTCATCTGGTACTCAACTGAGAGCCAATGCAGCTGGTGGAGCACAGGCTGTACATGTGCTCATCCTGAGGTCCCAGTAAGGACATTCACAACTGCATTTTGAACCAGCTGGAGTTTCTGGATCAGTCTCAAGGGTAGCCTTGTGTAGAGCAAGTTACAGTAGTCCAGCCTGGAGGTGACCAATGCATAGATCACTGTGGCTAAGTTGCGGTGGGAGAGATAGGGGGCCAATTACCTAACCTGCTGGAGATGGTAAAAGGTTGATCTGGCAACAGTCATGACCTGGGCCTCCATTGAAAGTGAGGCATCTAAGGTCATACCCAGACTCCTCACCATCAACGCTAGCACTAACAGTGCCCCGCCACGGGTGGGGAGCCAGATTCCTCCCCCCACAGCTCAGCCACAGGGATCTGTCTTATATGGATTTAATTTCAGTCGACTCTGCTTCAGCCAATCAGCCATGGCCTCCAGTACCCTAGCCAGAACCTCTGGTGTGGTGTCTGGGTGGCTGTCCATCAGCAGATGTACTTTCAATTCCTATTTATTTCAATAGGCTTAAGTCTTTCCCACTGTAGTCAATGGAACATCAAAGTACTTAACTTTGCTGGGATCACATCTCTAAATCTGAAGTCTTGTTGACGATATTTTAAAGGTTCAAGATCAACTTGCCAAATTCAAGACTAAATCTGACAGTGAATGTTGTGGAAAACAACACATTAGAATAATAGAAATTTGAATTACTACAAAATTGTGAGCTACGAGGATTTGCCTTGAGGTCTGGGTGTAGGCAACTTCAGATATGTTCCAATTTCAGTGCTGCCATGTATTATATTATTAATCTTATAGATACAGCTTTATGTCCTTGACCCAGTGCCTTTTTAAAATGGGAGTACTACTGTATTGATGTAAAGGAAAATGATGTATAATAGTATAAATACAATTGGTAACCTAAATATGATTTATTTATATACATTCACATACACACACACAGAGGACCAACAAGTCCCATGGGAGGGGGACTCCCAACCTCCACCTCCCCCACCTGCCTGCAGAGCCATTGCCGCCTTCCACATGAAGAAGGAGAAGAAGAAGAGGAAGAAGAAGAAGAGAAGGAGGAGGAGAATGGATTTATGCCCCACCCTTCACTCAGAGCGGCTTACAAACTCCTTTCCCTTCCCCTCCCTACAACTGACACCCTGTGAGGTAGGTGGAGCTGAGAGAGCTCTGACAGAAACTGCTCTTTTTCAAGAACAGCAGTGCCAGAACTATGGCTTGCCCAAGGTCATCCAGCAGCTGTAAGTGGAGAAGTGGGGAATCAAACCCGGTTCTCCCAGATTAGAGTCCACACACTTAACCACTACACCAAACAGCATGGCTCCCGCAGAGGCCTTAGCTCTACCCCCAGCCCATTTCTCTCAAAATGGCAGCTATCTTGCAATGTAGTGCCAAATAATCTATCTTTTTAAAAAAAAAATCTTCATTTTTGTATTTTTTATGCAAACCTGGGGACAGGTACTAGGTCTGTAGCAAACGATCCCCTACCTGTACCTGCTTCCACTCCTGTTTTTGTTTTTTATATTGGCACAGAGGGAAGCTTTAGAATTAGATATATTACAAGCAGGGGACCCCACAAGGACTTGCAGGGGGCATCTCATTTTCCCTCCCACACTATTTCCTCTTTCCCTTTCCTAAAAGCCCCAATACTCTTTCTCCTTTTCTGGCTTACTTCTGTCCTTCTCACCCACCACCCAACCTACCTTTATCAGCCCCCCCCCCCCATCTTTAGCTTTTCCTCCTTCCCTGTTTGGCAGCTTCTCCCCAAGAAAATTATGGCTGAGTTGCACAGTGCCCTCCACTGGACCCAGCTGCACTGTGAGGAACCCACAAGAACTTGTGGGGGTGGGGGGATGTCACTTTCCCCTGTATCTCCCTCCCCACACCATTTCCTTTTTCCTTCCTACTGGCACCTTCTCCCTGCTTCCTTCTCTCCTTCCCACTTACCATCCAACCCAAACAGGTGAAGACTTTTTGTTTGGTTTGGCATACCCCCAATAAATGTTATTGGCCCTCCTCCTTAGCTTCAATATGGCATGTTTATGTTTATTTAATTATTTTATATATTATTTTAAAAGCTGTTTAAATGTTTTTATCTCTTGTGCAGGGCAAACTAATTTGTGTGTGATGAGGAATATTATAAATACTTCCTGAGTGTATGCATAGAAATGTGCTCTTCTTTTCTACATTTTCCAATACAGATAGTAATGATTTCACAATCTGAAAAGAAGTTTCAGAATCACAGCCAAATGTTTCACAAAGAAAATATTCAGGAATCGTATCCTTAGCTACATCTGTATGCTGATGTTTTGACAGCAGATGGCAGTGTAATATCAAATAAGTCCTATCACGTTTTGAGTTGAAGCTTGGACTTGAGGGAATCACTGTAGTGAATACAAGGAAGTGAATAGAAAATGTTATTGTTGAAATGAATGCACTGTGTTCTGTATACTTGTCACAAAACAACTGTCAAATGATGTGGCAAAGGGTCAAGCCACATGAGACAGTAGGAGACACATCACCAGATTTTTGCAGTCTTTTAAAAAAGGGAAATAGCAATAGAGCAGCTGACCTGGGTTGAGGCCATGATAGCGGGAAAAGCAGGTTCAATCCTTTTCTGTGAGGCTTCGTTCTTTATAACCAAACCCCCTTCCCTTGTTACTATTGGACTAGAATGGGAAAAAAGACAAGCAACAAGAGAGCCCCTGTCTTCTTTTTCCTTTTAGGGCTAATGACAGCCTTGGGGGAGGGATGTGATTGGTTTCAGAATGATGAATCCATAAGAGGGGAAAATCCTTCCACAATGCCTAACATAAATCTGGACCCCACAAGGTGATTTCCCTTTTTAAATGACACAGAAATGTAGACACAGACCTACTGTCATCTTACAGTGTTTAGCAGAGAAGTCCATGAACTTTCGTGCCATTTCTTTATTCCATTTTCTAAATACTTCTACTTCTCTGTAACTTCTTCATTGGCAGTGCAGGAGATAAAGACCACACCACCCTTTACTTTAGGAAATCCAAGGCAATCAGAAGTTGTCACAACGGAAGGCAGCTTTTTCTGTCTCTCACTTTCCTGCCATACCAACCTGAGTCCTCAAAAAAGCTACTCTTCAAAGTTGGGGTATCCTGGGGACTGTGAAAATCAGGGGAACTCCCCCCCCCTTGCCTGAGCAGAAGTGCCTTCCACATGTAGGGGGGACATCTGCTATCAACTATTTTAAGATTTAAAGAGGAGAAGGGAATCCAACATGCTCTATGCCTTTTCTTTAAAAAGGGATAACAAGTGAGCCAGTTTGGTGTAGTGGTTAAGTGCACGGACTCTAATCTGGGAGAACCGGGTTTGATTCCCCACTCCTCCACTTGCACCTGGCTGGATGACCTTGGGCAAGCCATAGCTCTGTACCAGCTGTTCTCTCAAGGACAGCCTGGGAAAGAACTCTCTCAGCCCCACCTACCTCACAGGGTGTCTGTTGTGGGGAGGGGAAGGGAAAGGAGTTTATAAGCCACTCTGAGACTCCAAGTGAGTGAAGGGCGGGGTATAAATCCAATATCTTCTTCTTCTGACTTGCCATTTTTTTTATTTTGCTGTCGACAACTGACTTATGGCCACCCCATGGGGTTTTCAAGACAAGAGATGTTCAGAGGTTGCTTGCCATTACCTGTATCCACATCATGACCCTGGTATTCCTTGGTGGGCTCCCTTCCAAATACTAACCAGGGTGACCCTGTTTAGCTTTCAAGATCTAATGAGATTGGGCTAGCCTGGACTACCCAGGTCATAACACATACATTCAGTTTTCTTTCATTCTAAGCTTATGTTTATGGGGATATACCTGGCCAAGATAACTCATGAAATCTATAAGAATCTTCTGAATGACCCACTGAATATTCTATATGGAGAGAGATATTTTATTCAGCACCTAGATCTATCCATGAAGATTATTTAGTCTTTCCCAGCATATCATGAAAGGAGTGGGAGCAGGGCATGACTTCAGAAGGTGGAAAAAAGAAACATTCAGTGACATCCCACAACATCCGGAAAGCTATGCGCCCACTCCCAGCATGCGCTTTGGCGTCTTCCCCAGACACTGTGTGGGCTGTTTTTCACATGCTTGGTATGACACAAGGTTTATTTCAACACAATATTAAAAAAAAGAGATTCACAAACTTTGCATATTTTTCTAATTAGTGCCTATTCATTCATAGAGCACCAACTATACAATATTTTGGAGTCAGAATTTTTACTGTGTTGTTCCATATGTTCTACAGATTTCTCCAGCAATTCTAGACTTTGTTTACAAACTTGTTCTTGGATTTTTCCTTCTTGGTCTGTTTATTAATAATAAACATATTACTGATAATTTATCAACATTTGCAGAAGAAACAAGAAAGCCTTCCACAGCCCAAACGCATCCCTAAAGGATGTCTTAGGCGGCACTTTAATACCATTCTGTTTCTCACACTGATTTAATTGCACATAGTAGGCGTGTGATGCTGAAACTAACTGAAACTAACCACATCTAGTAAATCATGGCACTCTGGGCTAGTAGCAGCGAGCAATCAGTTTTATAAGGGTAGTTAACACTTACTAGTGGTATCTGCATGAGTATCTTGGGTATTAACTACGTAGTTAATAGATGCTCTGATGTATTTGGTACAGATCTGCTTTTAACTCTTGATAGGTGATGACAGTAGTAAGTAGTAGTAAGAATAGTTGTAGTTATAAACAACAACAACAACAAAAGAATCTGGAATCCCAAACTAATGCCACCATCTCCTAGCAAATCCTCATTAAAAAATGGTCCATCTACTAATATTTTCCACACTAAGAGGCACACACTAAGTCTTAATTTGAAACTTCCAGTCCCTTAAATATTCTATTAATATTTTAATATTCCCTAAAATGCTTTTGCTGCATCCTTTTTTAGCTGAAAGTTGAATTCCCTTCAGCAATGAAAAAGTTGGCTAGGCAAATATGTGCCAAGTCCTCGCAAAGCCATAGTGAGGCTTCAACTTCACAGTGCAATGGCCTGCGATTTTTAGATTTAGAGATGGCGGAAATGTTAAACCTTACCTCATCTATAACTTAACCCTACTCCTGCCCCATTTCGGCTACCCTCCCATTAGAGTGTCAGCGGGCATCCAGTACTGGAACTTGACAGGGATAATTGTTCTTGGCAGGGTAAGATGAAACGAGAGAGAGAGAGAACTGATGGACACAAGGAGGATTTGACTCCTGAAGTCCATTTGCTTTAATAATTGGACCCTCAACTTAATAAGTGACTAGGCAATACAAATAAGTTTGCTGGTACCACTTTTGGCAGGGGTCCCCAACCTTTTTGAGCCTGTGGGCACCTTTGGAATTCTGACACAGAGTGTTGGGCTCAGCCACAAAATGGGTGGAACCAACCACACACAAATGCATAGAGAAAGCCGCCCTGAGCCGGCATTGCTGGAAGGTTAGGGTAAAAGTTTAATAAATAAATAAGCCCAGGTGCAGGGGACAAAAAGGACGGGAATACACTGGGGAAAGGTAAGAGGATAAAACCAGCACTGTGGTTATTTTAATTTGTACAGCCAATCAAGATCTCCAATGGCTATCTGGGCAGGAGCCCCATTTGGCTCCACCCATTTTAATGGAATTGGCAGGTACCCGGAAAGGTGTTGGTAAGTGACATGGCACAGTGGACACCACTATGGGGAACCCTGACTTATTGGTTCCAAACAATATGACCAAGCTAACTGATTCATTTCATTTTAGGTACTTACAAATAAATAATCCAAAGTCCCCAAATTTCCATTTATACAGTGGCAAAATACAATTTCTCTGCCTCCCCACATCCCACTGTGACCGGCCCACTTATCTCCATGAAATGCTGCTATTGGGGGGGCAGGAGAACCCTGTGGAATGACATAGAGATGACATGGAGTGGTGGAGTCTGCAATGGGAAGGATGAGCTTGGTTGAAAACCGCCAATTTAGCCTGGATCCAACCCACTGTTCTGTTGGGTGATTCTGAACCTTTAAGGAAGAAGCATGGAGATAATTTAAAGATCCAGGGCCATCAACCAAATAAATACATCTCCCCGGAGCTTGGGCAGCATTGCTATATTTCTAAACCAAACGTAAAAGAGTCAACTTTAGATCACTTACACTTTCACTTTTGATTCCAGGGGCTGTAAATTAATGTGATATTTCTCAATATTATTTTCCACATCCATAGAAAGCTGGTGGCTGTAAAAGAGGGGTTATCCATTAGATTTTATTTTGGCATGACATTTCTAGAGCCGTGAACAATCTATTCATTTAAAATAGAATAAGCTCCAGCTTCTGGCTCTCAGACTTTTCTCCCTCAGACAAGGGACTGGCAGTCCTGCAGAGATCCTCTCTTGGACTTCCTCACTTGCCCTTTTGATGGCACTACTCTGCAAAGCACACCGCTGGAGCACATTCCTCAAGAGTCTAACAAGTGGACCTGGTCCTTATGCGACTGCTAAAACCTCATGCAGCTACACCAGAAAAACTTCAGCATGGCGTGTGATATGAGCTAAAAAGAAGTTTTTGTACAAAAGCATGCCTCATTAAATTATTTAAAGCTAGAGCTAACCATTTTGCCCCAGGCCAACCTGTGGATTAACCAACTGAAGCCCATATTAGTTTATTAATCTAGTAATTAAACAGCCTAAAGTTTACAGGACCTGCTGAAATCTCTTGAAGAAGAGAAGAGATTGGATTTATACCTCACCCTTCACTCGGAGTCTCAGAGTGGCTTACCAACTCCTTTCCCTTCCCCCCTCCTGTGAGGTAGGCGGAGCTGAGCGAGCTCTTTCCAGAACTGTCCTTGAGATAACAGCTCTGACAGAACTATGGTTTGCCCAAGGTCATCAGCAGCTGCCAGTGGAGGAGTGCGGAATCAAACCCGGCTCTCCCAGATTAGCATCTGCACACTTAACCACTACACCAAACTGGCTCTTGAAGCCATTAGTCTGGCAATCCGGAACTTTAGTACTTACTTTTCAAGTAAATATTTTCCATCGCTAACTTGCTCCAATGTATGCTGTAATCTTTTCAGTTCTTCCTGAAATGAAACAAAAAGAGAGAGCAAAAGTCAGTATTTTAGCTTAATTTGCTAAATATCTTTTTTTCACTGAAAGGGGTCATAAGGTGTTCTGAAGGGTGAGTGAGCCCAGCAGCTAGAAAGCTGTGGTTACTGTTTCCATTTTAAATACTGAAAAGCCTTCACTGCTGGACTGTCAGGCACCAGGTGCCCTGATCTAGGAGCTCTGCTGGCCACACCTAAGCACCTTGTTCTCTATGCCATCATGACAACTTGCTAGAAAAAGGAACTGCAAGCCTGCTGTTTGCCTTGCTTATGCACAACCAATACAGATATTCAGAGATTGGTTCTGCCGCATCTGCTGTTCAGAAGTTGTTGGATGACACAAAGCTCCCAGCTCAAGAGGGTTGCCAGCACAAGGCTGGCAACTTGTGGACCCTCGCAGGCAACATAATGACATCACTGGTGATGTCCTGACATCACTCCTCGTACACCCAGAAATGACAGCACGTCTCTGGGGATTCTCTAGCATTTGGACACAACTCTTTGGTTCAACATCACTTCAGGGCACAAAGGAACTGATGTTAGGACATGGGGATGCTATCCATGACCCCCATCGTTTTCCTGCTTATTTTTCTTCCGCCACCCAGTTGAGTGCTGGTGGGAAGCACCCACTGGTAGAGCGGCATCTCCCACCACCAGGGAGAACCTGGCAAGCTTATTGGGAAAGGTGAAATTTGGGGAGGAGAGGGGGTTCAGCAGAGATCACTCTAGGAATTCTGTTTCTTCTAGAACAGAGATCACTCTAGGAATTCTGTTTCTTCTTTATGGTATACCAGAACCCCCCCTCTGTAGTTGCCATTTCCTCCAGGGAAAGTGATCTCTGTAGTTCAGAGTTCGGTTGTAATTCCAGGAGAACTCCAGGCCCCACCAGGCAATTTGTTACCTTACAAGGGACCCATTTGAGTCCCACCTATTGCTATAAAGCCTCAGACTCCAACTTCCTGACTCCTTAATGTTGAACAACTGATTGCCTTTGTTTGAAGATGGAAAACTTAACTTTTGCTTATTCTATAATCTCCTGAAATTCTGCCACTATGACTGTCAACTGTGACTGGCTAGCAAAGTCTTCGGATCCTTCCTTATTGTTTTGAAATTCTCTGCATCATCATCAAAGTACAAAACACCCTCACAACTATTCTGGGAATTTCCCCCCAAAAAACAAATTAAAAGTCTGAATAGGAGGGTGACAGAGATGCAAATCTGCACTTAAAGCACTGAATGAGCAATTAAAAAAGCGAACAGCCCGAATTAGAAAATATAACCAATAAAATGATAGTGACCAAAAAGTTTTAAAAGCACACCAAAACCCAAGGATGTTCTCCTAAAACACGGTTGCATAAACCACCTGGACTCTAGTTGACCTCAGGCTGCAAGCCTACGGCTACATCGAATGACATAGGTCTTGCTTTCAGATAGCCTTGCTTAGTGGTGGGTCTACATGAGAATTGATTTCCATAGTTTGGTGCCACTACTGAAAAGGCCATGTTTAAGTAGGGTTGCCAATTCCATGTTGAGAAATCTCTAGAGATTTGGGGTTTTAGCCTGGGGAGGACAGAATTTAGGTAGGGGAGGGGGTTCAGCAGGAATATGATGCCATAGAGTCTACCCTCAAAGTTGTCATTCTCTCCAGAGGAACCAGTCCGTGTAGTCTAGAGCTGTGTTGTGATTCCAGGAGATGTCCAGGCCCCAACTGAAGGTTGGCAAGCCTCAGTTATTGGCCAGGCACCATCTGCAAAGTCTTCTGATATGATCCTAATTATTAGGAAGCTCACATGAAGAAAATGATACCAGAAGTATGCAGGGCCCAGATCACTTAAAGAATGAGCCCATTCGTGGGGAAGGCGGGATAAAAGTATGAAGAAAGAAAGAAAGAAAGAAAAAAAGAAAGAAAGAAAGAAAGAAAGAAAGAAAGAAAATAGCTAGTGTCTACAGAGGAACCCAGTGCAATTTGCTTTAAAGAGGTATTAATATGTGTTTTAATGGTATTTATACCAATTATGTAAGCCACCCTGAGCCTGTTTGCGGGGAGGGCAGGGTATAAATTGAATCAATAAAATAAATTTTTAAAAATGTTCATTATATTTATTTACTTAACAAACATTCCATTGCTCGAAGAACCTCAGGACAGCCTACCATCATCTACTCCAGTGTCTTCACAAAAATCCTGTGAGATAAGTTAGGCTGAGGAACAGTGACAGCCTCAAGGTCATCCACCCACAAAGCAATCCAATGCCAAATTACTCCAGTCAAACTCTACTGGAACCAGGGAGCTTAGATGGGAGTAACTCCGCACAAGATTGCCCTCATGGTGAGCTTCAAAGTAAGGATTTCAACTGGGTCTCCCCAGTTTGGATTCAGCATTTTAACACCACCACCACCAAATTACCAGAAAATGTATTAGAAGCAAGAGCAGGTACCATTCCATTTGTTCAAGAAAGTCTACACGGCACATAGGCTGTTAGACAAAACAATATAACCGTGGTTGAAATACCTGGGGGAAAAGAGCAGGTGCAGAGCAACTAGCCATATCCTAAAGCAGTAAAAGTAACTAGCAAGTAACACCTTGCTAATCTGAGAACAGTAAGCAGATAAAACAAAAAAATGTCCTGTGCCATTATGATTTCAACACTCAGGCATGTAACGGCTGCTAGATTCCATCCTGAAAGTTCTATTGTTTCCTATTTATTTTACACATGTCCCACCTTTCTGCCCTCACGGGGGCCACCAAGACAGCTAACAAAGAAAACCACATTTTGAAACTATTAAAGCTGACCAAGAAAAACCCACACACATTATTAAAACATTTTTTAAAGATCTGAAATAATAAAAAGACATACAAACAACAATTCAAACATTGGTCAGGAAGGAGGGATCACTGAGGGCATAATTCCTACTCTATAGAATAATTAGGGTTGCCAGCTCTGTATTGGGAAATACCTGGAGATTTGGGGAGTGGAATTGAGGTAGTGCAGGTTTGGCGAGGGGATAGACCACAGCAGGATACAGTGACATAGAATCCATCCTCCAAAGCAGCTGTTTTCTCCAGGGAGATCTGATCCCTATTGCCTGGAGATCAGTTGCAAATCCAGGAGATCTCCAGGCTCCAGCTGGAGGTTGGCAACCCTAAAAATAAGGCCACAATTGTCTAGTGATTAACAAGGGTAAGTGGCAGAGGCTTTACACACAGCACTTGCAGTCAGCCGGATCTTCTGGCTGTGCCTTCCCAGACTCCTGCCAATGAGTCACATTCAAAGGAACGGCTGAACATGACAGTGCTTTCCTCATTAACCAAAAGGAAGGCAAGCCTGCATGGCAAATGATACGAAGGATTGGGATGGCAGTGGTAGTTTTATTTTAAATCCACCTTTTAAAAGGATTAAAATGTTCTTGGTAACAAGGGACAAAATTAGTTCTAAAAAGATAGCATACAAGAGATAAGCCTTTAAGCCTAGTTGCCGTTGCTGAATTTTTAGCATCAGCTTAACTCCCTGAATTATAAATTAGAAGAGGGTGAGGATACAAAATGCATTATAAGGGCTAAAAAATGACGCCAGGGAACAAGGAGTGACAGCCCAGGCTGCATACTTGGAGCAGAGTTCAGAGCCCTTGGGACTGCTTCAGTCTAGGTGGGGTTGCTTCCTTCAGGTTGGCATGAGATATGCTTAGAGAGAAGAATGCCAGCATGCACAAACTTCCTTAGCAATGATGCAGGAGAAAACACCATCTCTTGTGATATAAGCACCTGCTGCTTATGCCAAACCTTGCAAGGCTGCATTAAGAACATAAGGAGAGCCCTGCTGGGTCAGGCCAATGGTCCATTTAGCCCAGCATCCTGTCTCATACAGTGGCCAACCAGTTCCTCTGGACAGCCAACAACTGGTGCCTGCTCATGGGCTTTCTGTTGCTGCCTGTTCACGGGCTTTGTCTGTCCCCATTCCTGCCCTATGGAACAGGCTTCCAAAACAAATCGGGAAGGCCTCTGTCTCTCCTGCAATTGTTCAAGAGGCTGTCTGACAGAACCTTTTACGAGGGCCTTTGGAGTATCTCAATGGCTTCTGTAGTCTGTTGATTTTCTTTTAAGGGAAGAGATCTCTTGGGGATTTTTATAGTGTTTTTGTTGGCAGTTTTAAAGATTTTAATCATTTTGATGTTTAATTTTTTTTGTCACACACATGCTTTCGAATCTATGACCTGTCTTGGGTCCCAGTTGCCTGGGGAAAAGGCAGGCTTCACAGACAGACAGACAGACAGATAGATAGGACCAGGTTGATACACTGAAGAAAATCAAAGAGAGGAACATAGGGTTACCAACTCCATGTTGGGAAATTGTTGCCATGCAGCCACTTCAGATGGCATTATTAAAGACACCATGGACAGAGTGGAAGTCCCAAGAGAAGTGCCTAATGCTGGACTATGGACTGTATACTGTGGCCAAGGGAAGCCTTGTGTCCAAGAAGCATGCCAAGCCAGATGCAGACCTGGGACTACAGAAGCCTTCTGCCCCTACACCCCTGCATCAGCGCAAGGACTGTGATGCAGAGCAGTAGCCCTGGACTCCATGCACACAGAGACAGTAGCAGCCCTGAAGAGAATCCATGTTCTGACAGAGGACCAGTGTTCCTGCACAGAAGCCATGAAGAGATCTTTTCTTCACCATGTAGCACATTCCTCCCGCTCCTCCTAAGCCATTCTTAAACAAAGACTGTTGCCCAGCTAAAAACAATAGCCGGGATTAAGCCTTCCTGCCACCCATCCAGATAATGCCCTGACCAAGCATCATTTTGTTAATATGAAGCACCGGACCTACAATGTGATTGTATCCCTTCACACTCTCCATTGTCTCACCCGCTTCCCCCAGAGGCGTCACTCCCTGCCGATTATCAATTTTCAATTGCCCAACTGTCAATCCCTTTATGTCCCCCATCCAGAGTATAGTTTTTCCTAATACTTCCTGGGGACCAGTGACAACATGGCCATTGCCTCAAGTCACAATTTAGTTATTTAAGATGAGCTCTCCCTGAGTTTCCTCTCTTCTCTTTGCCCCATCCTACCTTCTTGGTTCCAGTCTTGACTGGTTTGGAATCAATCCACGTGTGTCACTGGTCAGCTCGTGGTTAACCCCCTCCCCCCCTTGTCTATTTTTCACTGCATGATCTACTCATCTCGGCAGACAGGTAATGTATTACCCACCAACGATATTCCTGTTCATGCAAACAATGCTATCCTTTCAACCCTGTATTCTTAGCTCTGTACTGTGTGTGAGAGTGCTTGCTGATTATATGTATGCTTGAGAATCTTAAGTAAAAGACCAATTATTTTATTAACCTAGTCTCCTCATCTATTCATGGGCTCTGGGAATCCTGACTCTGGTATACATGGATTATGATCCTATATTTTATGCCTCTTGCCATTTAATATCGATAATTCTATAATGCTGAGTATATAGAGTCCACCATCCAAAGCAGCCATTTGCTCCAGGGCAACTGATTCCTTTGTAATCATTTGTAATTCTGGGAGAGCTCCAGGTGCCACCTGGAGGTTGGTAACTTGACAGGAAGGGGGCAAGGCCAAGCAAAATTGAGGCAGGTCTACAGGAAGGACCTGAAAGAGCAGTTGCAGGATCCCCTTGTCTAACATGTCCTTAGCAATCAGTTACCTATCCCTGGGGAAACCATCTTTCAGAGTCAGGGGGCTTTGCTGGCATATTTATCATTACATATGTTCTAGTCTGAGATTTAACGTAAAATAATGTTATTCAAGCAAAAAAAAAAAAGCACCAGAAGAGACTAGAAAACAAACACATCATCTGTAGCTTAATATATCTCGCAGCTCCTTTTCGTGCATCAATCATATGTTAATTTAACATGTGGTGGACTTGAAGGCAATTTAAGAAGCTCAGGCATTGCTTTATGTCTTCCTTTAGCTCATTAACTTCAGAATGTAATGTAAAAACAAAAGCCAATCAGAGCCAAGCAAGACTTCAAGCAAATTAGCTTGCCAGTTTGCAAGGTAAAAAAAAAACTCTTCAAGGTCAGCAAGGTTAAGATAATTAAAAAAGACAAAATGAGGAAATTTGCATTGTACATGGTGCCACTGCTGACCTGGGAATCAATCAGAGTTCTTGGTTTGTTGGCAGGAAAACCACAATCCTACCTTCTAAAATAGAGCTGATCTAGGACTAAGTCATTAGATATCTTGAATGATGTTGGAGCCACTCCATGAACTGCCATACACTGCAGCAACATAGGTGGGACGACTATAATGGCTAACATATTTTTTAATCCCATCTTTTGTTTATGGAACTAAAGGTGATACACTGTAGATTTTCCCTCTTTAATCTTCACAGCACCCCTGAAGCATTACCTGGTACCTGCTGAGGGAGGAAGATCTCTTGCCCCCAGCTCCTGTTGTCTACTAGCTCTCTGGCTGCCAGCAGGATGAAAATAGAGTAAAAAAAAGCAGAGTTGGTGACATGGAGTTACATCACTTCCAGGGAAGTAATATCACACCTCTCTAGGAATTGCTGGAAACTCTATGGTAAACCCCAGAAGTGACATAATGCCATTACATTGATTTCCCCCATGTCTGTGCCCCCTCCAGACTCCCACTAGCTGCCAGCTGCTGACTGGCAACCCTACAACCCTGTGAGACAGGCAAGGCAGAGAGATAGCATAACTAGACCACCTATGGAATCCAAGTGAACTTCATAGGGAAGCAGGGAATTGAACCTGAGTTGCCCTGAGCCAATTACTAGCATTCTGTTCCCTATATCACAATGGCTTATGCAACCATAGAAGGGGGAATAACCACAGCAGTGACCAGAATAGTTTTATCGGTTATTCCATATGTCATGAGAACAGAAGGGTCAACATGGTTGTGGTAAAACCACCTCTTGTACCACAGGGAATGAGGGGTTTATGTTGCTGGCATTGGTCTTAATCTAGAACCACAAGGGTAAGAAAGAAGTCTAATATAGGGCCAACATTAAAAACCTAGTTAAAACTTATACAAAAATACATGTATTTATTAAAAAGGTAGTTAAAAATAAATAAAGGCCCAATGAAAGAAAAGTTCAAGTGGCCTGAACACAAGGGTCAATACAAATGACCTGATGCCTTTCAGCCCTATTGGGAGCCTTCTTCAGAGGTCAAACAGTTTGAGGAACACATGTTACAATATAACATATTACAGTAAGATAACCAATAAATTAATACATGACCAAGAAAAGGAAAGTTAAGTAGCAAGTACAATAGACACAAGACAAAGATGTGTGTGAGTCCTCTAAAGATGACAGTCATGTGCCTGGTGCCAAATGCACAGCTGCTGAATTAGAAAATCTTCCAATTTTGGTCCAAAAAGCACCTGTGCGGCTATTTTAATCAAAGCTAAAGTGTCCTCAAGCACACACACAAATCAATAGTTTAATAGTTTAAGCTTAAGATACAACATCTGAGCATCAAGTATGTTTAAAAAATTCCTCTTTTACTACATCTAAACTTATCTCTGCGATGTTCAGAGTCAGGCAAATATAACCCCTAAACTCAAGTCCAGTTGCACCTTAGAGACCAACAAGAGCTTTAGAGTATAAGCTTCCGAGAGTCAAAGCTCCCTTTGTCAGATGAGAGCCAGTTTGGTGTAGTGGTTAAGTGCTCTAATCTGGGAGAACCGGGTTTGATTCCCCACTCCTCCACTTGCACCTGGCTGGATGACCCTGGGCAAGCCATAGCTCTGTACCAGCTGTTCTCTCAAGGACAGCTGTCTCAGAGCTCTCTCAGCCCCACCTACCTCACAGGGTGTCTGTTGGGGGGAGGGGAAGGGAAAGGAGTTTGTAAGCTGCTCTGAGACTCCGAGTGAGTGAAGGGTGGGGTATAAATCCAAACTCTTCTTCTTTTCATCTTCTTACACCTCAAAAATCTTGTTGGTCTCTGAGATGTTACTGGACTGGAATCTAGCTGTTCTCCTGCAGGCCAATATGGCTCCCATCTGAAACAGGCAAGTATAACTTAATGGTTCCAGGTTTATGATTCAGACTAAAGGTTATCCCAGTTATCTTCTCCATCTGGCAAGTCCTCTCTCATCAGACCATGTGATGGTATATGACTGCTCTCTAAAGCAGATGGCCCCTAGTATTTTTGGCCACTGTATGATAGAGTGTTGGACTGGATGGGCCATTGGTCTGATCCAACATTAGCTTCTCTTATGTTCTTATGCCTTTCCTGAATGTAGGGCTGGCCGTCAATGGGCAAGAGGGCTGCGCACCGGTGTAGGGAAGGCATGATGCTGGCTGAGTGTCACACACACACACTCACACACACCGAGCAGTGGCAAGCAGCATGAGTAAGGAGGGAGGCAATCCCCTGCTCCCACCAGGA
The DNA here is from genome assembly GCA_029233225.1 of Lepidodactylus listeri. Classification (NCBI taxonomy): domain Eukaryota; kingdom Metazoa; phylum Chordata; class Lepidosauria; order Squamata; family Gekkonidae; genus Lepidodactylus; species Lepidodactylus listeri. Next base: position 29,826,392 of record JARCFY010000005.1, read on the forward strand.
GAATGGCTGCTAAGTGGCTCCCTGAATGGCTGCTTCTGAGCAATCTTGACTCCTCACAAAACATGGCTACTCCCTTCTTAATGGCAAAGTTTCTCCTCTTATGAAAGTGGACCAAGGTGAGAAAAAAACCCAGACTTCTTTAGCTTGGAATTGAGAAAGGGGCAAGGGATCTGTTATGTATTGCCTTTAATGTATACTGTTGAGCTTCAGTCCATAGCTCCATAGAAGCCTGGTATTCTAAACTGCACCTTCTGATTGGCTACTTGTACAGTAGGCCAATCAGGAGCTTAGGGTGGTTTTGGAGGGAACAACAACTACTGGTCATTATTTAAAGTTAATGATTGGTTCTTATCGACTCAGGGGATATGGTTTACCAGCCCCAGAATGGTATAAATTAAGCTGTTCACTGTATGGGTTTTGTTGTTGATTGTTCTTGTTAATAAAGCTGAATCACTTGTTTAAGAGCTGCCTTAAGACTGATATTTAACAGGGTCTAACTCCATAACTAGGCCACTCGTCAGGGCAATTTGAGTACAACACCTGAGCATTCAGATAATGTAAACTCACTGTTCACAAAGCAAAGTGAAGCATTCTTACATAGATACTTGGATGATGTGTCATTCCATTGCAAGGAACATAGTGAAAAAGTTCTCACACTCTTAGATAACCCATCCACATATAACAATAACACGCTTCCCAAAGTTCACATCAGCAGTGTAGGTTCTCAGCATGCTTAACGTCTTCACTGCAGAGAGTAAATCACTGCTTAGAAAGAGCCCTCAGCAACAGCCCTTTTAGCTCTTATTTTCTCTCAGGGTTGCCATTCTCCAGGTGGTGGCTGGAGATCTCCCAGAGTTACAACTGGTCTCCAGGTTACAGAGCTCAGTTCCCTGGAGAAAATGGCTGCTTGGGAAGGTGGACTCTGTGGCATTATACCCTACTGAGGTCCCTCCCCAAACCCCACCCTCCCCTGACTCCACCCCCAAAATCTCCAGGTATTTCCCACCCCACACCTGGCAAGTCTACTCTTAACCCACTCACCACATCACAGCCTGGCAAGGGGTCTGAAATTTACTAGTTCTAAAAACTTCCCTCCCTCAAATGAAGGTGCCAGTTTGTCTAAAGCGCCTGTTGCGAAAAAGCAGGATGTTTAGACCAACATCTTTAATCCTGAGAATGAATTCATAGCTTTGTACTATTATTAATTTTGTTTCCATGAACACTGGAAGCATTCATCATCTATAATTCAATAACATATTACATATAAAGCCGTGTGAGACTACCCCCAGCCTTTTCTCGTTCTGTGGCCGACATCAAAAGTCCACTTTCAACAAAATGGCTGAAACATGTTAGGATTATTATAAACACTCACCATTGCCGACCAATTTCAGAAATAGTTGGAGAAGCCCAATCATTAAAATTATCTTTCATTACCACCCTTCTCCCCCCAAAAGTCTCTCTGTGTGTCATGTATAAAACTCAGAAATCTCTCTGAAAATTACTTCCTTACAGTGTGCTTGAATCTACAAGACAACCTTTTTCATTTTCCACAGCATTCTGGCAGTCAATTTTGTGTTCGGTGTATCCCAAAGCAACATAAGGTAATTTAGAATGTGGAAACAATTTACAATTGACTTTATATATAGCCAAGGGTAACAAAACCTACATGACTTACATAAATCATTGTGTCTGTGTTTGACATCATTTCATATTAACCTAAGGGTAAAGACTTAACAAAAAAATGTCTGCAACTTTTTTTCCCCTTTGGTCATTCAATCATTCAATTAAATATTATTGGATGTTCTTTATGGAAGCTGTAGTAGGATGACTACAAAAGGGGCTAGTAAAGTTTGCATAATTTGGAAGAGCAGAAGACATAAAATCTATACTAATTTCAGTTTTGCGTCATTAAACATGAAGTATTGATTATTGCTCCTTGCAACAAAATTTATGAAGCTAGCTGTGTTGCTGTGTCCACATAAAGTGATTTTGATGTTCTGCCCTCAGACCTCAAGCGCCATAAATGATGTCTCCTGGTGACAGGCGACAGCTCAGATGCGGCTGTTCCAATTCACAGCCTTAGGAGATACATCTCGCAGATTATGCCAGGAGTGACCCAGCTGCAAAGTCTAACTTCAGAAAATTAAGTTGGAAGCAGTTCAAACTTCTGTTAAAACACACAGTGAATTATGATGCCCCTGCAAACTTGTTATAATGTAAATGCACTGTATAATCCGGCACAGCAGTCCTTCTTCCCATCCCCACCGGTGAGAATGGACATTAATAGTTAAAGAAACAGAAGGCTCAAAATGCAAACTTGCTTTTTCAACACACGGAAATGTTACTCACCTCTGGACTATGTATGTGCACTGTTTATGGAGTCTGAAGGTCTCTATAGATAAGGAATAGCATTGTGCAGTTATATTTGAGTGTGCTTTACAAAGTCTATTAACAGAAGTGGAAAAGAAGACCATTTCACATGGCTAACCACCGAAGCTCCCTCTAAGCTGTGGAGTCCTGTGAGCAAAAATTCTACTTTGTGAGCTACTTGCATCAAAGTTGTGAGCAAGTGATTTGGCTACTGCATAAATTAATCTGCTCTGGAGCCATTCTTCCTGAGCTAAGACAAAAGTGTGTGAGCTGGGGGCTAAAAAACTGTGACCTAGCTCACACTAACTCAGCTTAGAGGGAACAGTGCTGACCACATATGCTTTGCCCGAATCTGGATGGCCCAGGCTAGCCTGGTCTTGTCAGATCTCAGAAGCTAAGCAGGGTTGGCCCTGGTCATCATTCAGATGGCAGATCACCCAGGAACACCAGGGTAGCTACGCAGAGGCAGGCAATGGCAAACCATCTCTGAGTGTTCCTTGCCTTCAAAACCCTACCGGGTCACCATAAGTCAGCTGTGAGTTGACAGCAATTTGTATGTATGTAGGTACACTTTAACATGCATTTATCACACTTCTTTCACCTAAGTGTTCATAAAATATCTGAACATTAAAGCGAGCTGTATGTTAGTTCCCCAAGGCCTGCTACCATTTTTCTTAGATAACATTTGAAGACTATGTATGATGGGTCAATCTTGTGGTTACCATCCATGCTAGTATCCCCTCTCCATGGGCTACTCTTGCCTGCGTGGTTAATATTCATGTGACCAATTCATATCATGTGTTTTTAGCATTCAAACTTTACTGGAGTGATTTGGGATGAAGTCACAGGGAAATAGCTCCCATACCATCCATGTGACATATGATCATGTCCTCACTGTGATGTCCCCCCCATACCCATTACAGATCTTAAGTTAAACAATAGGGACAAGGACAGCCTATTAGCCAGCTTGGATCCGGAATAGGGCTCCTGTCATTTTAACATCTAGCAGTATGATCCTAAGCAGAGTCATACATTTTTAAGCCCACTGGCTTCAGTAAACTTAGAAGGCTGTTACTCTGCCTAGGACTGCATTGTAAGATCCTACCAGCACCACAGGAGAAGTTGAAACAGAACTCTTCCAAGGAATGACAGCCACCTGAGTAACTGTCCAGCAAGGCAGTCCTTGTAGGAATGATGTAGTTGATAAACAAATCCCTTTGACACTGGTATGGGATGGCAACTCTGGTAGACTTTTAACTGCCACTTCAGGAACTATAGTACTGACTCTGTGAGCTTGTGATAGAAATGTTCTATATATATTTATAGAACAAATATATTTATCCAGGTTTTTTTGTTTTTTTTAAATAGCTTTTTAGTCTAAACAAGTGTACAAACAGCAGGCCAAAAAGATTTAAATGTAAATGTCTTTCAAACACAAATTAAAATTGTTGGGGTTTTCCCCCACACCTCTATACTTTCATCCATGTTGTAGCATGTTGGAGTTTAATTTCCCCTCAGAATTAAAAGTATAGTTGCTGTGGTGATGATCAAGCATTGAAATGGATGGACTCGTGAGAACACACAACAACACTGCTGCAGTTTCACACAGCCTGTCACGCACTGCCCTTACATGGAAAGAGGCATTTTGTTCCCCCTTCCCCTTCTTCTCACTGTGAATATCCATCCCTTGAGTGGACAATGTCCATCGGTAAGTAAGCAAAGGGCATATCTTTAGCACAGATTTAAACTAAGCCACCCTGACTTCCCAGAATCCCATACATGAAGTTGCCTTCTATGGAGGGACAAAGTTGATGTGAAGGCATCCCTAGTTCCAACTCAGCAGGATAAGGTGCTCTTGTTTCCCCCTACATCTTTTCAAGCACCGAAAAGGTCCCCTGCACACATTTGTTTTGGCCCATTAAAAGGTGTGGGGGGGGGAACCAAGAGCACCTTGCTGCAGGGCTAATCCAGCCCTTGCAGAATTTTAAAATTGCCCACAAAACGACTGTGGTGTCTCCATGCAAGACCTGGGGATGCAGTCAGAAGAACATCAGAACAACCCTGCTGGATCAGACCATAAGTCCATCTGGTCCAGCATCTTGTTTCACACAGTGGCAAACCAGTTCCTCTGGATGACCAACAACAGGGCATAGAGGCCGAGACCGTCCCCTGATGCTGCCTCCTGGCTCTGGGATTCAGATTAGTGCCTCTGAATGTGGAGGTTCTCCCCAGTCACCATGGCTAGAAGCCACTGGTAGACTTATCCTCCATGAATCTATCCAATCCCCTTTTCAAGCTATTTATTCCTGTGGCCATCATTACATCCTCTGGCAGTGAATTCCACATTTTAATTACCGTCTGTATAATGTAGTATTCCCTTTTGTCTGTCCTGAACCTACTGGCCATCAGCTTCACTGGATGCCCTTGAGTTGTGGGAGAAGGAGAAAAAATTGTCAACTCCCTCGACCCCATGCATAATTTTATAAACCTCTTATCATGTCCCTTCTTAGTCATCTCTTTTCTAAACTGAAAAGTTCCAGACTCCTCAGTCTTTCCTTATAGGAAGGGTGCTCCAACCCCCTAATCATCTTTGTTGCCCGCCTCTGTACTTTTTCCAGCTCTGCAATGTCCTTTACCAGTCATGTCTCATTTGGCCCTAAATTGGACCATTCGTCCATCAGAGCCAGTGTTGTCTACTCTACCGGCAGCAGCTCTCCCAGATCTCAGGTGGAGGTCTCTGACATCACCTACTACCTGATCTCTTTAGTGGGGGACCACATGGATAGAACCTGTGACCTTCTATGCCTAAAGCAGATAGTCTACCTGTGATCCACAGCCCCTCTCCTGTCCTGTAGGCAAGAGATTAACAGAAGAGGCTCAGTTTTCTTATGGGTCTGGACCCCCAGGGTTATGGAGAGAAGACATTAACTGCTATAAAATGGACAGAACTGTATTGTAGATACTCTTGATGAGTATAACAAAAGCAATCTTTCTTAACTGGGAAAGTGACTGATGGGGGGGGGGAGCACTGCCTATCAATCATCTGCCCATCATACAACTATCAAAAGCATGGGAATACCTGTAGGCTGAGAACTAGCATCTCTGACTTCTAGTGTGGTAACAGACTGTGAATGTACCACTCGTATTCAACCTCTTCAGAAAACTGTTAAAAAATACTTTGGAACTGGGTGTGTATGTGCATAGTATTATAAGCACAGACATCTACAGAAGAATTACCTTAGCAAGAAGTTTGAATAGTATTATACTGCATTCAAAATTCAGGATATAGACCTATTGCTCTTTTTTCATTTAGCAAAAAACCCAGCATGGATCTCAACCAGAGCTTTGAAAGAAATTCAGAAATGAATGCGGTCACTGCATAATACTCATTCATCATCCCAAACAATAACCAGCCCCCTTTTTAGTGCCCCAAGCATTATGTTTTTATGTTTTATTTTGTAAGTTGCCTCAGGCAGGTTCCCTGGAAAGGCAGCATAAAAGGAGTCTGCTTTATTCACTCATAGCTTTCTTTTCAATTATCACCCAGTATTTTTATGGTGTCAGCCCTCATAATTTAGAATAAATTTATTTTAATGGCAGAGTTATGATTTCAATTAATTTGAAAAAGTTATATTTTCAAATTCAGTCTGGGGGATTTTTTCTGGTAACAAAATATGTAAGGCAATGCTTATATCAATTTATTAAATTCAATATGTTATACTCTTTTGTTCTATAGTCCCTAAAATGAGAAGGATGGATCCCTACAGCTGTCAACCTCCAGATGATGCAAATTGTGAGAGGTGACGGGAGAAGCTGATCAACCAATACAAACAACCATGATATAGTTATCACGGTTGTTTGTATTGGTTGACCAACCTACAGGTGATGGCTGGAGATCTCCTGGGATTACAGCTGATCTCCAGGTGAAAGAGATCAGTTCCCCCAGAGAAAATGGCCTCTTTGGAAGGTGGATTCTATGGCATCATATCCTATTGAAGTCCCTCCCTTCCCCAAACCCCGATCTTCTCAGGCGCCACCCTCAAAAGTCTCCAGGTATTTCAAAACCCAGAGCTGGTAACCCTACTGATCCCTGAACATGCTGCAAAACATTTCAATTAGGAGAGTATGGGAGAAATCCTAAGCAGGTCTAGTCAGAAGAGAGTCCTATGTAATTCAATGGGGCTTACTTCCAGGACAGTGGTCTTATAATTGCTACCTTTCAATGTTATTTCTATTTATTATTTATTTATTTACAAAATATGTGTCCCACTTTTCTGCCCTTACAAAGGTCACCAAAGTGACTAACAATTTAAAAAATATACATGAGGAAATTAAACTTTAAAACCATTAAAATAAAAAAACTCAACACACATCATTAAAACAATTAAAAACAGGTTTAAAATGCATACAAAACATAAAAACAGCAATTGAAACATTGTTTTAGGAAGGAGGGATCATTGAGGGAATGTCATATGAAACATAATGTCTTCACTCACTGGTGGAGGACAGCAACAGAAGGGGACAGGTGAGTCTCTCTGGGGAGAGAATTCTAGAGCTTTGGTGCCGTGACTGTGAGGGCTTGCCACCTGCTTAAACTCAGAAGACAGTGGCACCCAAAGCAGGGCCACTGAAGATGACTATAATGGTTAAGCAGGTTCATAAGGGAGTGGGTATATTGGTTCCAAACTATACCTTCAGGTGTGTTGGCTCCAAACCATATAGGGCTTAAAAAGTCAAGAGCAGCACCCTGAACTGCACTTAGAAACAAATTGGGAGCCAGTGTAGATGGGCCAAGATTGGAGTGATATGGTCCCTATGACTCGCTCCAGCCAGCCCCCCTGGCTGTGCCCAACTGAAGTTTCTGAACTCTTCTCAAGTGCAGCCCCCATAGAGATCCCTGGAGATATCTAATCTAGATATAACTAGGGTATGTTATGTCTGTAAGCATATCTGAGTTACAAAAATTCCTTCTTCCCAAATAATTTTCTTTGTTCGCAACTACTTTCTTCCAAGACCTGGATTTCAGAATATTTAGACGAAATGAAACAAACATGGAGGTCAGACCAAATTGCACTCAGCAGCAAGTCTCGCCTATTTCACTGAGCCTGGTTTACAGTAAACGTGCTTAGAATTTCAGCCCAACTCAAGGTCAATTCATATCTATACATGTGAACTCACCTTCACTGTAACTTTCGATTCATGGTACCTGCCATTATCATGCATCAGAATACAACAGATAAAATAGTTGGTTTTTTATTGCACATATTTATTGAATTTGAACTGTCTGATGTGGTACGTTCTTTAAAAACCATGGCTTGGATCCAGCGATGCACAAGCAGAACCATAAATGGACCTAGTGCAGTTCTGCTTGCACAAGATCTTGTGCAACATCTGGCACTTCCCTTGCTATGTAATGAGCAGGAATCACTTGCACTAGCAGAAAAATGGCTTGGAATCATCAGAGTGCAAGAAGCCAGCATGGAGTATGTGTAGTTGAAAGGACAACTTATCAATAGCACCTATCCTTCTTAGAATAACATCTCCTGTACCCTCTTTTCCCCCCAGATGCTGTTGTGGCTTGACCACGGTCATCACCTGGATAACTGAGTTGCTCTCAACATCTCCCTTAGGAAAAAAGTGTGCCAGACTTATCTCAAAGCACACTGTTTCAAGAGGTAACCAAGTATTCCTCTCCTAGTCTTTTTTTACCCATCCTCCTCTTGCAGTAACAAGTGTTTTCTCTACTAAGTGGAATAGGAATGGGGGGGGGATGTGCAGCTGCAGCTGTGATCCTCTTGTCTCCCTTTTAGTTGATGCTTTTGAAGCAACTTGGCAACCCTTTTTGATTAGTTCTTTGGAAGCAACTTGGCAACCCTATTTTTCACATAATAAAAATAATAATTATTATTAGCGATAGGGATATACAGCCAGGTGCTGGGGGGGGGGTGCTTTCACGTATGCATCTGTCTTTTTGAACAACATACATCAATCAGATGCCAACAAAAGTCAGAGCAGTGGAAGGTGTCATGTTGAACAGAAATCAAGCCAAGAGCACAAGCTAGAGGGCAGGAATAATTGGAGCCCTTCAAACTGGAAAGATATAACTGCTAATTAGAACACCACTGGGATAAACATTAAGCTTTGTGGATGCTTAGTGGAAATGGTTAAGTGATGGCACTGCAAGCAAGATTTCTAAATACCTACCCGATAAATGGAATACACTTACGGGAGCAGTAGCCACTAAGCAATTAACTCATACTGTTTACTGCGCTTTGCTTCATTATTCTAGATTCTAGCAGATGCTGATGTTCAGTGCATGTCCCACATTTTTTTTAATAGAGCAATAATCAAGAGTCCTGCTACCATGTCAAACCATATATTTAGAAACAATACAAGCTGCCCACTGGGCAGAATATAGAAATGATGTGGTCTACAGCCAGAGAGCTCACAGCCTATATTAGTGGCATCAATATCTCTACATTATTTTATACCCCACCTTTCTCACTGAGACTCAAGACAGATTACACAGCATAGGTCAATGCAGTCAATAGGATGAGGCATCCAATGAGCAATGCAATAGAAATAGGTAGCAGAAATTAAAACCAAGTAAAAGACCTGGAACAAAACTGGGAAAAAAGCATAAGTATTAACATGGCATATTAAACAAAGCAGAAACTATATAATACAGTAATACATTCAGCAATAGATCGTATGCATGATACGCAGCAGTATACTCCACAGTCTCTTTCCCTTTACTAAATCATTCTTCCTGAATCAATTCTGTTATAATAAAGCCCTGTTACCATTGTCAAAATGCCTTCCTCCATAATTCAGTTTTGCATAGTTTGAAAATGCCAGGAGACTGGGACCCTTCCCAGCCTCATTAAATATACCAGTCCTTAGCCATAACCGAGACTGCACATGTATGAGCAACTGTTGATCTTGCCCATTTGCAAGGTGGCACCTGAAAAATGCCCTGCTCAGATGAGCAAAGCTATCACGGTAGAGTACAGGAGGAGAGGTAGTACCACCAGGGGTCATTTCGTAGAAAAAGAGGTGCAGGAGCTCATTAGCATAACTTATTAGCATGACTTATTTGCATATGCTACATCACCTGACATCACTGGAAGTATGTCAGAAGGCAAGAAAGAAAGGAGAGAGAGAGAGAGAAAGAAAGAAAGAAAGAGCTGGCAGAGAGGGGACCGCTACTAATCCAAGCCTCAGAAATACCACTATTCTAGGAGGATAGCTTCAGTGGTGGCTGAAGCCTTCAGAAGGCTGGTTGGAGGAACAAGGACCTTTCCAGGAGACGGGGTCATTTTGCTGCAGCCATGATACAAGCAGGCACTCCCCCGCCAGGGGGAGGCTGGCACCAACTCCTGGAGCTGCGCTTCCCCGAGCTCCTGCTCGAAATGGCCCCTGAGTACCACAGATATGAGGTCAAAGGCCATGAAGAGCTCTGTATGTGATAGCCAATACCTTGAATTGAACCTAGTAATTGATGGGCATCCAACTAACTGACTAGCTCCTGCTAATAAGTGACCTGTGGTTTTCTGCACCAGCTTACTCGTGTGCATGTTGTAACACGTGTTTTATTTCTGTATGTCTGCATTTTATTAGGATTTCTTCTTTTATTAGACCTTTTGGTTAAGCCACTGACTGGTTCATTTCTTAGAGTTTCTCTAAGGGAAAGATCCCCATAAACACTGGGATCTCGATAAGTACCCCACCTCTTGCTAAGTTCCTCTGCCTCACTAATTTCCCAGAGTTGAAGGCAGCAAGTTTTAATCAAAACTGGTTGGGGTAACGCACCTCAGTAGCCCCATGTAACATTTGTGTTGCTGGTCAGCAATACTTTAGACCACATATAGAGGACTGCTTTCATGTGAAAAAAATTACATTTTTCATAAAAGCTAGCCTGCCAAGGTAAGGGCTGTAGCCTAGCCCTCTTATTGGCATACTACATTTCCATGAACAAGGAGTTTTCAGAAGTAACTCAGGAATTTGGCTACTGCATAAATTAGTTTGCTCTGGAGTCGTCCTTCCTAAGCTAAGATAAAAATGTGTGAGACAGAGGATAAAAAACTGTGAGCTAGCTCAGACTAACTCAGCTTAGAGGGAACACTGACTGCTAGATGATGTGTGTGGAATTCATTACCATCATACACATATCCAATATGGCCCAAAGTGACTCCGATGACTTAAATCAGTGAAATAAAAATTAAGGGCCATATCTCCCTATATTTGTCAGTGCGCCTGTTTTGCTCCTCAACCAGTTCTCACTTCTAGAGATCTTATTTTCCATTCAGCATTCAATGTCATGTTTTCAGTCATGAGACCAATGCTATAAAATGGCTTGCTGGAAGAGATCAAGAGGGCACCTTCAGGATGGCTTGTAAGGCTGTCCTGTTCTAGAAGGTTTTTCTATGGAGTTCATTTATTTTGTGACTGACTGGCTGTGGTCACACATGCCAGTTGAAGTGCAGGGGAAGAGAGGCTATTTCCTCTGGAGGAATTTGGCATGTAGTTGTGAAATCACACAGCCCTTTGAAGCTGCAGGCGCAGCCCATCACTGTGTGATCAGACACAACTGTGGGTGAGTCGTTTGTTTGTTTGCAAATTGTTCATAGTCAAGAAAACAGTTAGAGGACAAAAAGGGAAGGCATCATGTCTCAACTCCATGTGCACTGAGACTGAGGTGAAAGGAAAGAGAAATTCCATTCTCCTCATTTTCAAAAGTTCCCTCATTTTCAAAAGCAATTTGCTCTGTGGCATTCAGAACCACTATTTGAGAAACAACAGTTGTAAAGTTCAGTTTAGGGATCATGGAACTAATTTCATGAATCTTTGAATCCTGGCTATGATGTTTATGACCTCCTGCTGAAGAGTCTTTGTTGCTTTGAAGTGCCCCACAGATTATGACAACCATCACATGAATTTAACCCAAGTGAAGAAATGCCTTCTTGTTGTAGAACATCAGGAACAACCTTTTAAGATCAGATTATATACTCCTTCACTCTGTGGGACCCCATCTGCATCTTTTAGTGCTACACCAATCAATAATTAATGGAAGAAGCAATAATGAATAAGTAAAGAGGAGAAGGAAAGAGAGGAAAGGAGCTCCTTTGGAGGAAGCTTTCATTCCATAGAGGCATGGCAATGGAGAGTTAACAGTTGATGAACCAGTGGAACGGAAACCCAGAGAACATTTCTCTATTTAGATCTACCACCCACGTGTGTCCCTGTGTTATGACACACTGTTCTCTGTCCTATTTCTTTGGTTGCTGATCAGTTGGTTGTTTTCTTCCTTGCCTTTAGCTTCAATAGCATGAATATTCTGTAACCACAGAGTCTATTGATACACAATTGTGATGAGTCATCCCCAGTAACAATTCTGAAAACTTACTCCAAAGCTACTTCAGTATGGGAGAGATTGAAAGAGCTTTTCTTTTCATGTTAACCATCCTGGTCAAGCTTTCACAAGCACCTCTTCACCTTGTAATATACCAACTGTTACTATCCTACTTAAATACAAGTAAATCTTCCAACTGGGTGGAAGGGAGTTAGAGATAAAGTTGTGCTATAGAAGTTTGGCCCACATGAGCATGAAACAAAGGTAAATGTATGAAAATCACACACAGATTGCAAATCTGTGCAAATCACTGTGTTTGAGGTCCCATCTTGGAAGGTTCTTCATTTGCTTCTTATTATGCTTGAAGTCCATCAGTTGCTTATCATCACCACTATAGAGGTTTTTTTGCTGACAAGAAAAAGTCAGGAAAGGCACCACAAACTTCTGATGTTCTGTGAGGAAGATGTAAGAAGTGATGCAGATCTAGGACGTGAATCTAGACAGCTGGTTTAGATTCCTGCCATGTGACTGACTTTTGAGAGCAATTGTCAAGGGACAACATATTGTTGGTAATCTGGCCAACAAAGGCTATTTTATTATATACTGGGATAAGGTACATGAAAGACCCTGCTCCCACATAAAACTGCTCAAAAACAGAAATAATCACCCTGACCTGGATAGCCTAGGCAAGCCCAATCTCATCAGATCTCAGAAGCTAAGCAGGGTCAACTCTGGCAAGTACTTGGATGGGAGACTTCCTTGAAATACCAGAGATGGGAGGCAGCGGCAGACTTTATTCAGTCACCTCTCTGAATATCCTCCAGGCCCCTAGTAGGGGTCAATCACTAGAGGTCACCATGACTTCCAGGTGCACACACAGTCACACACACATAGAAGAAGAAAAGATTGGATTTATACCCTGCCCTTCACTACCCAAAAGAGTCTCAGAGTGGCTTACAATCCCTTTTTCTTCCCCTCCCCACAACAGACACCCTGTGACTGTTGTGGCTGAGAGAGCTCTGAGAGAACTGCTCTTGAGAGAACAGCTCTGAGAACTTGTGACTGACCCAAGGTCACACCAGCAGCTGCATGTGGAGGAGTGGGGAATCAAACTTGGTTCTCCCAGAAAAGAGTCTGCACTCTTAACCACTACACCAAATTGGCTGTCTTTACACATGCACATATAAATCTCAGAAATGTATTATGATCATAAGAAGGAAAGGCCTGCCATCTTGCCAGTTTATAGGCTCTTCTTTGCTTGAGTACCACCAATAATGAAAGGTATGTGGCTGGTGCAGTTAAGTACTTTTGGTTCTCTAGAATCAAAAAATGAGATACCTTGGTGTTGTCTTCCTGTCTCTCAATGTCAAATATCCTTTGTTGTATCAATGCTTTAGTATGAGTAATATCTAGATGGAGAATACTGTCCTTTGCTATTCCAATAGACTGAAGATTCCAGAGGACCCCTTCTGTCCAAGGTGAATGGAATCCATCTTTTAAAAATAAGGTCATAAGACCCTGAGGATTTTGCCTTACCCTCACCTAGTGAATAATAGAGACAAGTTTCAACTTGGCTTCAACTTTGACCATGCCTGATTCTAAACATAAGCTTGCATAGGTCACACACCTGGGTACTTGAAAGATGGATCTTAGAAATTTTGATTGAACTTTTTCCAGGGAAGTGTAACTAGTCAGTAGAAATCCTAGCATAGAGCCATAGAGCAATTGTGGCAGAACTTTTGCCTGATATAAACGGAGGGCTGCGGGAAGAAAATGGCCACCATTGGTGTAAAAAAATTAAGAATATCTTGAATAGATGTTTGTCCTACTGCAGTTGCATAATCATGATGTGCTGTACTCTTTCCAGAAGTATGAATCATTACCCCTAGATACTTGGCACAGAGAACTTGCTCTACTGTATGGCCCTCTAGTTTCCAAGACCTAATTTTCCTGCTGGTGCCAAAAGCAATGATCTTGGATTTGTCAAAATTAACCACAAGACTATTAGTAGCATAGTAGAGACTAAAAGTCCTTAAAGCTCTCTTCAGGCCCGCCGAAGTCCTGGACAACAATACTGTATCGTCAGCAAATAGAAGAGCTGGAATATACTTATCAGCCAGTTGAGGTAGATGAAGATCTGTAGAACTTAGATGTTCAAACAGATCGTTAACAGAGATTAAATAAAGTTGGAGCCAGGACACAGCCCTGTTTAACCCCTTTTGCTGTCTGAATTATGTTGGAGAGGTGACTGGCTTGATTACATCTAACTCTCAAAGAGGTATTAGTATAGAGAGTTTGAATTAAGAAGAGAAGTCTGGCATCAGTATTCATAGCTTTCACCTTGTTCCATAGTAGTTCTCTAGATATGGTATCAAATGCAGCTCTTAGATCCAAGAAGGCGGCATATAATGAAACTGGCCCTTTAGATTTGTATTGCTCTAGTAGATGGTATAATACGATGCAGTGATTCACCATAGATATGCCTTCTCTGAAGCCAGCTTGTTCCATGACAAGGATCTCTTCTTATAAGACCCAGGTTGTCAGTTTGTCTAAAAGGTGTCTCGCGTACAGCTTACCAATTACACTAAGAAGACTACTGGGATGATAATTGGCAGGGTCATCTCTCTCTGCTCTCTTATAAAAGGGTATGATTATTGCTTGCCTCCAATCTTCTGGTATATGTCCCGTGGAGTCGATATAGGTAAATAGGGAGGCTAAAGGTGGTGCCCACCAATCTACTTATTAATCAGAAAATCAGGAGGTATAGTGTCAATACCAAGAGCCGTCTCTTTTTAAAGTTGTTTAATGTGGCACATGCACATATAAAAAAATACACACACACCAGAAATAATCTATGGTGGGTTTGGGTGCCTCCTTCAGCAACAGTGAGCCAGACGACCATCTGAGAGAGGGCCTTTCCTGTGGTGGCATCCCATCTGTGGAACACACTTCCCTCAGCTCTTTGTATGATATCAGAGTCTGTTTACTCATGATTTGTTGTTGTTGTTGTTACTGGCTTTTATTGCAAATATTAACTGTTTATCCACCTGGTCCATCTGCATGGCATATGGAAAAGCGAAAGAAGAATAAGACTGTTGCCTTCCTCACTCTTATTTATGCTGATTGTCTTGCATCAAAGAAACCCAACTTATCATAGGATTGTGAAATACATTGAAGTCTGATTACATGGGAAAGATTTCCTACATACCTACAGGTAAGTGACACTTGTTGATCTGCATTTCATATCCTTTTGTAGTTCACCAATAGAGACTGAAGCCTCTACGCTTGTGTTCTAGAAGGTAAGGGAGAAGGCCTCCATTGTGTGCTGTATGGATGCTCCTACAATCCCTCTCTACCCTAGGGCCTTATCAGCTTGTCTTCAACAACAAGACATTAGCTGAGGCTCTGACTGAGGCCCCATTTACTCTTGGCAACACCTTCTTATACCTTTTTTGTGAAGGTAGGAGGTGCCCACTCCATTAATGGTGACATCATATCACTTCTGGTCAGCCATGTTTAGTTTTGGCAGGGCCAGCTGGGCCATGGATCCAATGTCCAGCCCACACTCTTCCTCCAAGGAGCTCAAAACAACTTACATATGGTTCCTATATGGTGTCCAGATACAAGAGGACTGATCCAGATTTGGGTCCAAGAGACATAGAAACACTTCCA
Source organism: Lepidodactylus listeri (assembly GCA_029233225.1). Taxonomy (NCBI): domain Eukaryota; kingdom Metazoa; phylum Chordata; class Lepidosauria; order Squamata; family Gekkonidae; genus Lepidodactylus; species Lepidodactylus listeri. Next base: position 29,841,786 of record JARCFY010000005.1, read on the forward strand.
TGGGCATAAGATCCACAGCATTTCATGGAGCTGATTGAGACAAACAGCTTCCAGTGAAGTGGGGATAATTTATTTTCAGTTAATGCTACTACACATGTGCAGTAGGATGAGCTACAAACTGCATCTGTTGACACTTAAGTGAATGGTCAGCCCCTGATCACAGGCTTCTGTATGTGTAGTAGAACTCCCCCACACATACTAGGAAAACTGGCTAAATGTGCCTGATCATGAGTATTGCATACAAACAGCCTCCTTTTCTTGTTTAAGACCTACACCATCCTCATTTCACGTTCAGAGGGCTTTCTCAATGCAAATGGTGATGTCTACTACCAAAGAAGCTGATTTCAAATAGTAGCCTATCTCTGGCTGTATTCACAGTTCCCATTCAGAGGGACACACCACTTATTTGGCTTCTGGCCAGTTTGTAAATGCATGGTACCACTTTGTGTTAGGAACAAAAAAAAGTGCTGTTGGTTCATGTGTGAACTGTCTAATTCTGCTCAAAAGACTAGCCCCAATATGGTGGTAGAAAGTGCTAAGTCACAACCAACTTATAGTGACGCCATAGGGTTCTCATGGCAAGAAATAAACAGAAGTGATTTGCCATTGCTTACCTCTGTGTAGCAACTCTGGACTTCCTGTGTAGAAACTCTGGACCCATCCCAGGGCCAACCCTGCTTAGCAGCCGAGATCTGACAAGATTGGGCTAGCCTGGGCTTTCCAGGTCAGGGCAATTCAGACACAGCACTGTGATAAAACTAACTTTCCCTTTCTGAATTATCAGATAGAAATGATGAGTACACTTTGCAAAAGATTTGATGAAAATTAGTCACTTCAGTTATGTCTAGCTCGTGCACAGAATGTTATACTTTGGAGCTGAGTATTCTGGAAGTATCAAGCCACACAGTTTTTCCTTCATTTTGCTGTTTAAGTGCTTCTTTGTTATAGTCATTGTTTTTGACCATGTCACCATCAAAGTTCTTGCTAAAAATCAGCCTGGTAAGACTCCCAAAACATTATCACTTCAAGTAAAAGTTTTAAAGTAGCTTTCCTTGTTACATATCCTCACCGTGTGCTTTTAATGGGCAAATGTCACTTGTCATTTTATCAATAAAGGTCACTGAAGCATCATACAAATACTGTATCCCAGCCATTGCTACAGAAGGTGCTTTGATTATCTGCTGCTATTTGCATGAATTCAAGCTCTTTGCAGTTAAAGAGAATGTGATCCCAGAACCACAGCACGTTATTTTAGTACTGAGCCTATTGAACAACACAAACTAGTGGTAGGTAGGATCACATATGGGCACAGATACTGGGCATGCATGACAGGACTACACAGTGGTGTATGAAGACAACTTTATCTGATCAGCACCCCAATCCAGAATTTATTCACTTGGAAGAAAGTTCCAAAGATTTAAAGTAAGGTTGCAGAGTTTAAATCAGTTTACAGTGTGATCCCAAAAAGAGTTACAACCTTCTAAATCTACTGACTTCAAAGTATTGATATAACTCTGCTCAGGATGGTGTTGCTAATTTGTAGATTAATTAGCTAAAGCTTCAGCTGATTAATTTGGAAGGAAGGTTAAAGGAGGCTAAAGGATACCCTTGCTTTAAAAAATACATCTGTGGTGTCATCCTCTAACAAAAACTTTAATATAATCTTTTAAATAATGAGTGGCAATTGCAACATTTATTTATTGATTTTGTTAATTAACTTGCAAGTTCTGTCCCACTTCAATGGTTTTTAGAAGGGCACCAATAAAACAAACATTTTATTGCTTATTTTAAAAGGAGACATCTCTATTAGAGGTTTTGAAATATGCAAATATATTAAAGTTAATTGACAAATGAATCAATTAAAAGCTAGGAGATTAATCAACTGTAAGATCGTTAGGCAACTGACAGCCTTAATTTAAATGGAATTTACTTCCAAGGAATTGCATTTAGGATCACAGATGAAGTTTTCTTTTTGATCATGTGCAACTTTAACAGAGATTAATTTGAGAGAGAATTTGCCAGGGTTTTGTGCTAGAATCTAATAGAGTAGAATAGATCTCTTTCATTAAAGGAGAACATTCTCCTAGAACTTTGGCTTGTATCTTTTCCAGAAACTACTACCCATGTTCTATAGTTTGGTTATTACACAGAGATGAAATGATCATCTGGCTCAAAGTTTGTCTGCTTCCACAGCCAGAACCACCAAGAAACAGAAGAATTTGGGAACAGCTCTGCTGGATCGGATGGTCCATCCTGTTTCATGCATGACCAGCCAATTGTTTCCACGAAGTCCAGAAGCAGAACACTGGGTTTAATATTTGTCCCCTTCTCCCAATAGCTGATATTCAGAGGTCTCTGGGCTTGGAGTCTTAGCAACTGAGCACTTGCAATAAGAATCTCACAAAATTAATATTATGTAATGACTAACAATGGTTTCCTTTCCAAAAAAACACATCTTTAAATAGGATGATTCAGTGCTGCAGAACTAGGATATCTTGGGTGCTTGACAGAGGACATTGGCAGCTCAGCCCTTTCACCCCACCCCCATCTATTCGTAGAGTTGGAAGAGACCTCCAGGGTCATCTAGTCCAATCCCCTGCACAATGCAGGAAATTCATAAATACCTCCCCTTCCTCACCCACAGTGACTGCAGTTCCATGCCCAGAAGATGACAAAAAAAACCCCCTCCAGGATCTCCAGCCAAACTGGCCTGGAGAAAAATTGCTTCCTGACCCCAAAGTGGCAATTAGAATTTCCCTGGGCGTGTGAGAAAGGGCGAGGAGAACTAAGCACTAATGCAACCCTTCCTGCCCTCCCTCCTTCATGTCATTCCCCTCTCTGCTTGAATATAGAATATAAACTTCTCAGTGTAGGGACCTGAATTTCGTTTATGTTACTCAAAGTAAAATGTGCAGAACAACTGTATCAATGCCAACCTATTAAAGGCTTTTTAAAATTTGCATTGGATTAAAAAAAAACTTTATTTCTTGTACATTCTTCCATTTGTTTTTGAAATGTTACCTTTCCTTAATTTGTAGACTGCAGAGATCTAGTTATTTTAAATGAATTGCAAAGTATCCTGTAATGGGATGAAAGTAACTGATTAATGGTAAAATCACACACACAAAAACCCCTAGGATTCATGATAGATATTAATGATACTGCTTAATCCTTTGCACATTTTTGCAATGTAGGCAAAACATAATTTCCAGTTGTTAAGAGCCTTTCAGTCATCAAGAGCCTTCCTATAAACATTATATAATGTGATAATCCCCTTGAAAATACTAATAAATGAGCCCAGATGCAACTAAAAATCTTAGATTGTGATATGATTAGTGATGGTTGCTAAGCACACAGAAGTCTCAGTGAAGTCCCTGGCACACTACGGCATACAGGAATTCTGGAATTCATACTGGATTGTATCCTATAATTCTGTTGTTACGATCTAAACTAGAATCCAGCCTGTTTTATGATGGTTTTATAATCTTTACATATAGGGTAATTTTCACTGGGTAACAATGCCATGAAAGACCATTTCTCCCCATCTTGAAAGAAATGAGGCCATTCAGTCATTTGGATTACTTAAACTAAGAAATACCTTAAAGAACTGTCCGTCTGCTAATTATTGTCAACCAAAGCAGTTCTGGATGAAATCAGCACTTCATTTCTCATTTTTACTCTTTATCCCTTACCATTTCTATACTTCTCTTATTCAGATGAATGATACTCTCTATGAATCTATAGAAAACAACCCGAATTTAATGTCTAACAGCTGCTTAGCCACAGATGCAAACAGAAGCCCGTCTAGGAGCACTGAAATGAAGAACACAGTCATAATGAATGGGAAAAGCTCTGAGCAGTATTCTTGTGCTGAGCAATGCCATTCAGAATCTACCTCACAAACAACAGCTGGCAATACTGAGCACCCCCCTCCAGTCAAAATTATTAGTGTCTATGCAGCACAAAGAATTTACAGAATCCTTTAAAAAAGAAAGTTTCAAGAGTACAATAAGGGAAGGTGAAAAGTACTGGCCTCGGGAGGCCATTGGAGTGATTTCAATCATAGCGCTTTTATTAGGGAGTCAGGATCATATATACAGCATGGTGGTTTGTTGCAGGTCAGGATCGAGCATGAGGACAAAGGAATGGGGAAGCCACTTATATTTACAGGTAAACCACACCTTGACCGTCCCCCCCTTAAGGGGGATTGGTCCAACAGGGATTATTCTCCCGCCAGGGGCTATCATAGGTCCATTCAAATATCCTCAGCCCCTAATAGGGGAACCGGCAGGATCCCTAGGTCCATTGTTCTCTGGGGAAGGAAGCTCTGTCATCACATCCCATTACAGGCGAACATGCCCAGACATGTTCCCTGGCTGCAGACAAACAGTCAAGCATCGGACATAACAGAAGGGTTATTCAAAAAACAGCAAGAGGTAGTTCAGGCCACTTCATCTGAGTCTAAGGGAAGGGCTGTGGTTCAGTGGTAGAGCATCTGCTTTGTATATGAAAAGTACCCAGTTCAATCCCCAGTATCTCCACTTGAAAACTGGAGAGCCATGGCATGTCAGAGTAGACAATATTGGTTTTGACATACTAAGGGTCTGACTCAGCATAAGGCAGATTCATGTGTGTTTAGAGATGATAAAATGTAAACAAACTGCCCTGTGTAAGTAAGGGTAGGGAGCCTGTGTTGTTCAGTGGATACAGTGTTGGACTAGAACCTGGAGGACTCAGGTTTGAATCCCCATTCTGCCATGTAAACTTGCTGAGTGACCTTGGGCTAGTCAAATGCTTTCAGCCTAACCTACCTCACAAGGCTGCTGTGAGGAGAAGAAGACACTGTAAGCTCCATTGGGGAGAAAAGTGCAATATAACTGAAGTAAATGAATAAACTGAGATCATGGTCTTTAAAGCACATAGATGAGCAGTCAAATTTGACAACAGAAACGATGTTGCCATTAATGGAATCATGAATGGTGGATGGCAGGGGTCCGTTGGAGCCGGTGCGCCGCAGAGCAGCACTCTGGGAGTGAAGACTCCGGGGGGCGGGCACATGACGAAGCCATGCCCCCAGCAGGGCCGCCTCACGTTCTCCAGGCCTGGCGCCGGACACCGGGCCTGGAAGACAACTTTGGAGGCTGCTTTCCCCTCCCTGCCACGTCTCCCAGGCCCGATCCCCTCACGGGAAGAAGCCCCATCCCTCCCCCCGCTCTCCCTTCCCAGGCCGCAGCAGGCCGCCGCCGGCCCGGGGAGAAGCCCCATCCCTCCCCCTGCTCTCCCTTCCTGGGCTGCGGCAGGCCACCGCCGGCCCAGGGAGAAGCTCCATCCCTCCCCCCACTCTCCCTTCCTGGGCTGCGGGGGGGGGGGGCGGGAGGGATGGAAAAGCTGGGCCTGAGTGGTGTTAAGCCACTGGGGCCTAAGCAAGAGCGAGGGGGGAGGGAGGGAAATGCTGGCCCATGTGGCTGACAGCCACTAGGCCCGAGTGAGGGGGGGAGAAGCGCCTAGTCTGTCTGTCTGTCTTCCTTCCTTTCTTCTCTCTCTCTCCCCCCACCTACCTACCTACACATAGGCGTCAACTACGGGGGGGCTCGAGGGCTCAAGCCTCCCCCGAAATTTCCCGGGGGGGGCTCAGCCACCCCCGGCAAAATGGAGTGCCCACCGGTGGGGGAGGCGGGGAGGGCTGCCGGGAGCCCAGGGGGTGCCGGGCGCGACAGAAGGCAGCCGCCGAGGAGGGGGGTGGAGGGGGGGCCAGAGCTGGCATGATGGGCAGGCACAGGGACTCCGCTGCGCTGGCCGGCCCCCCGACCCAGCCGGCGAGCGGGCTCTGGGGCAGAAGTCGGGCGGCCTGGCGTTGGCTCTGGGTGGCGGGCAGCTGCAGCGTCGGGGGGAAGCACGCCACCATGACTTCAAGGACCCCTACGGGGCAGCAGCCCCCACCGCCGCCCCCCGCTCGCCCCGCCGGGTCTGCCTCCCTGGGGCCGGCGGGCAGGGAGAAAGCGGCGGGGACATGGTCCCCGCCCCCCCCCGGGGATTTACAAAGTCTATGCCCCTGTACCTACCTACCTTCCTGTTCCTTCCCTCTTCCTTCCCCCCTTCCTCCCTTCCTTCCTCCCTCCCTCCCTCCCTCCCTCCCTCCCTTCCTTCCTCCCTTTCTTTCTTTCTTTCTCTTTCTTTCTTTCTTTCTCTCTCTCTTTCTTTCTTTCTTTCTTCTCTCTCTCTCCCCCCACCTACCTACCTACCCTCCTTCCTGTTCCTTTCCTTCCTGTTCCTTTTCTTCCTTCCTTCCCCCCTCTGTCCCTCCCTCTTTCTTTCTTCCTTCCTTCCTTCTCTCTCACTCCCCCATCTACCTACCTACCTTCCTGTTCTTTTCTTCCCCCCTTTCTTCCCCCCTTCCTTCCCCCTCCCTCCCTCCCTCTTCCTTCCTTCCTTCCTTCCTTCCTTCCTTCCTTCCTTCCTTCTCTCTCTCTCCCCCCCACCTACCTACCTACCTTCCTTCCTATTCCTTTCCTTCCTGTTCCTTTCCTTCCTTCTCCCTTCCTCCCTCCCTCCCTCCCTCCCTCCCTCCCTCCCTCCTTCCTTCTTCCTTCCTTCCTTCCTTCCTTCCTTCCTTCCTTCCTTCCTTTGCCATCAGATAGGCTTGCCAGCTCTGAGTTGGGAAAGACCTTGGAGATTTTTGGGGTGGAGCCTGAGCGGTGGGTATTGCTTCTGACACACTTCCGGTGACGTCAGGGGTGTGTGGCCTTCTGACACTTCCGGTGATGTCAGTGGGCGTGGCATATGCAAATAAGTTATGCAAATGAGCTCCTGCACCTCTTTTTTTACGAAAGGACCCCTAGTGGATGGTAAATACCACCTGGTTCACAGACTTAGTCAGAGCAACACATCAGGCAGAGTAACACTGTTAGAGCTTCTTATTGGCCCTGTGCCTGCAGCCTAGCGCAGTAAGCTGTATCTAGCCAATGAATATAGATTCAGGTGGGTGGCAGTGTTGATCTGAAGCAATAGAACAAAGTGTCAGTCCAGTAGCACCTTTAAGATGAACAAAATTTAATTCTGGGTATAAGCTTTCGGAAGCTTATTTATACCCAGAATTAAACATTGTTGGTCTTAAAGGTGCCATTGGACTCAAAATTTGTTCTAGCAGCCAAGGAATGTTAGTGATAGTCACAATTATCATTGGCCAGCAACAGTCACCAGGTATTTTGCACCTAGACAGTTGGCAGGTACTTTGCATGATACACCACTATGTTAAATGTGATGAGTGGGCAGCAATCTATTAGAACCCAAAGCACTTGCAGCCTAGCTTTGCCTGAGACCAAGGACCAATAACAAGGGGCCATGAGCAGTGTTCCCTCTTAGCTGAGTTAGTGCGAGCTAGCTCACAGTTTTTTAGCTTCTGGTTCACACATTTTTGTCTTAACTCAGGAAGGATGGCTCCAGAGCAAACTAATTTATGCAGTAGCCAAATCACTCACTCACAACTTTAATGCCAGAAGCTCAGAAAGTAGAATTTTTGTTCACAAGACTCCACAGCTTAGAGGGAGCATTGGCCATGAGTTTGCTGCAGAAGGAAACAAGGGGGACTAGAATTTGGCATCAGACCTCAGCTAGTGGCTAGGCAAGGGCTGTATATGGGAGTTTATCAGTGATTATCACTCAGTAGATTGGTGAATGAAGACTGACACTTATCAGATAATTAAAGGTTTTTCCAGACAGCAAATCCTTCCCCCACCCAAGCTGGTTTAGTGATTGGGAAGTTTATGGAAGGGTTTTTTTTTGGGGGGGGGGATGCTACTTTTATTATTGTTTCATTTTTATAATAGTTTTTAGACTTTAAAGCCATCCTGAATGCCACTTGGAGAAAAAGGAGGGGGTGGGGCAGAAGTGTTTTAAATAAACCTAAATTCATTAATTAGTAGGCATCAATGAAAAGAAGTTAGAATCAGCATAGGAATTTCACGCACCAGCCATCCTTTTGGATGGATCCTGCCACTCCCCAGTTTGCCCTTGGGATCAGCAGGTGCTCAGCCTTGTGTGGCCTGCAGTCATTTAGACATGCTGAATCTTCATGCCTAATCGACCCTCAACACACACACACACCACGACTTCCATCTGGAAGGAAGAATCTTCCAATCACCTTGCTTCTTTTATTTATAAACACTCATCAAAGTAATCTCATGCATTACAAAAAAAACCCCAAAACCAGGCCTTTGGAAATTGTGTGTGCGTGTGTGTAAAGTCCCATCAAGCTACAGCCGATTTACAGCAACCCCAGCAGGGGCTTGCAAGGCAGTGGAGAAGCAGAGGCAGTTTGCCATTGCCTTCCTCTGCAGTCTTCCTTGGAGGCCTCCCATCCAAGTACTGACCCTGCTTAGCTTCCGAGATCTGACAAGATTGGGCTATGCCATGCTGCCTTCCCTCCCACTGGAAAATTTAAAGATCCTCCAAAAAAAAAAAGGACGAAGAAGCTGGCAGCAGAGGATTAAGTAATGCACAGAAAGTGGAAGCAGTTTGATAATGGCTGTGTGTGTGTGTGTGTTCCAGACTCTTATTTAATGATTGTGTCTATGGTACTTGAGAATGTGAAGTGGGAGCATTTCCAAAGCAAACATTTCATCAGCTGCAGAAGCAGCTTAATCCAAGTATATATCAGCTTCACCACAAGCCATTATCACAGTGCACTGTAAAAACTGAGTTTTTCCAACTCAAGCACCCCCATCAAAGAAGAAGAGAAGAAGAAGAGATTGGATTTATATCCCACCCTTCACTTGGAGTCTCAGAGCAGCTTACAAACTCCTTTCCCTTCCTCTCCCCACAACAGACACCCTGTGGGGAAGGTGGGGCTGAGAGAGCTTTTTCCCAAGCTGTCCTTGAGAGAACAGCTGTGCCAAAGCTATGGCTTGCCCAAGGTCATCCAGCAGCTGCAAGTGGAGGAGTGGGGAATCAAACCCGGTTCTCCCAGATTAGAGTCCGCACACTTAACCACTACACCAAACTGGCTCTCAAGAAGAAATGTTAGTCTAAATATGTACAATACAGATACAGTTCATTGGACTGAGTTCTAGGGGTGGGGGTGGGGGACAGCCTGCAGGCATCTGAATTACTTCCCAAGCAGAACTGCATCCATTCCAGGTCAATAATGGCAGCAGCACCACTTTCTTTATTATATGTATCAGTTGCTGCCGTGTGTGTGTGCGTGCGTGTGTGTGTGTGTGTGTGTGTGTGTGTGTGTGTGTGAGAATGAAGTGCTGTCCAATCACAGCCATCTTATGGTGACCCCAGCAAGGGGTTTACAAGCCAAAGATTTAAGCAGAGGTGGTTTGGCAATGGCAAATTGGCATTGCCTTCCTCTGCAGTCTTCTTTGGTGGTCTTCCATCCAAATACCAACCCTGCTTAGCTTCCAAGATCTGACGAGATCAGGCTATATTATACCACTCCACCTCCCTCAGTGGCTCATGGTGGTGGTGGTGGTGGTGGAGGAGGAGGAGGAGGAGGAAAATGTTGTCAAGCCAGAGCTGACTTATGGAGACCCCCACACACACAGGGTTTCCAAGGCAAGTGATTTAGCAGAGGTGGTTTGCCATTGCCTCCCTCTGCAGAGTCTTCCTTAGTCGTCTCCTATTCAAGTACCGACTCAGCTTAGCTTCCGAGATCGGAGAAGATCAGGCTGAACTATACTACTCTACATCCCTTTTTGCTGCCATGGATTACAATAATTAATAGCATTTTACCTAACTGGAGTGCAGTTCAGTTATTCACACAGCATATCAATAAAGTGCTCTGCAAGATAGTAGGTGGAGGCCATGAAACAATGACTTTTATAGAGGGGTCCTTTCGTAGAAAAAGAGGTGCAGGAGCTCATTAGCATAACTCATTAGCATACCTCATTAGCATATGCCACGTCCCCTGACATCACCAGAAGTGTGTCAGAAAGGGAATGTCAGTTTCAGCCCCATTATATCCTATGGGCCATTGAAATCAATGGCAAAAACTCATAGGGTATATGAGGGGCTGGAGGAAAGGGGGTTTGAGGGAGAGGCTCCAAACTTGCAGGGTAGCTGCTGGGGCCTCTCCTCGAAATACCCACTAAGTTTCAAGAAGATTGGACCACGGGGTCCAATTCTATGGGCCCCCAAACAGATCGTCCCATCCTCTCCATTGTTCTCTATGGAGGGAAAAAATGTTACCTTTTTTCCTACCATAGAGAACAATGGAGGGAATGGGGGCAACCTGTTTGGGGGCCTGTAGAATTGGACCCCCTGGTCCAATCTTCTTGAAACTTGGTGGGAATTTCGAGGAGAGGCTCCAGCAGCTACCCTGCAAGTTTGGAGCCTCTCCCTCAAACCCCCTCCCAGATACTGGTCTGACACTCATCACCACTATACCACACTGGCTGATAAAGACCTACCGGTACCAGTGGTTCTCAGTGAGGCCAAACCACTTATATTGATCAGAAAGCAATCTCTTAACACCATATTTACAAAATCTACCACATATAACATTGTGTAAGTGCTTTAAGAACTCCGTTTTCAAGCCCAGAGTAAACAAAATACAAAGACTCTTGGAAATATGGCCACCCTGTACACTTGAGCAACATCTTTCAGTACTGCTTTAATATTCCTATTCCACTGGTTGCCAACATGGAAAAAAAATAAAAAATACTAGGCAGGAATGCATACGAGAGCTCAGTGTACCTTGTGTGGCTTTTTCACTGAACGAACTGTGGGGAATCAAGGAAAGCTGTGAGCTAATGCAACCCCCCCCCCCCCCCCCCCGGCAACAAAATTCCTGTACTGTGCTAGAAGCTAGCAACTAAAATAAACAGTTCAAATTTAGATTTCTAATTGAAACTCATGTGACAGTATAATTGAAATTTGATGCAGAATAACATACAGTTAAATTTTAAAAAAACCCTTTCTTTAGGTTCAACATACTACTTTTTAAATATTCGCCTGAATAAAACATTGTATGGAAACAGTAAAGGGAGTGTTCCCTTTAAGTGCAAGGAGCTGGGAGGCCAGGCCTCGTGCTTGATCTCCGCATGGAGATCTGATGCATGTGCCCTTTCCTGCTGGTGGGGAGGGGCAGGGCGGGCTTGGACACCAGCCAGAAATGCTGTTCCAGTGCATTTCAGCCCCCAAAAAGCCCTGAGTAGTAGTAACAGTAGTAGTCATTGGCCAGCCTTATACAAACGCCATTGAAATTAATGAGCCTACTGTGCTATTGCTCTGTTCCCATTCCTCTCAGATGAGCTTGCACAGGAGACCATCAGGACAGATTGCCCCACATAGAATTAGCAATAGTCAAGGTGATCATCTAAAGGACAGGAGAATGTACTAGGAAGTTTGTAACTCCAGCAACTCTAGTGGGACCTGCTATAATATGGAATTATACTAATTAGCCATGCCATAAAGAGACAGCACACAGCAATCTCACAGGTGAAATAATCTAATCTTCACTACATTCCAGTTCCATAGTTAATCACTTGGTAGCAGTCATTAGCATGATTGTTCGATCTGCTGTGGTCTCTTTACAACCTGTGTTTAATTTACTATACCATTAAAAAAAAGATAGCCAGAGAATACACTCAGAGGCAAATTACTGCACAATTCAGTCACATCTTTGAACATTACAGCTGCAGTGACATGGCGTCAAGAAACATCATGTGAAGTAACAGGCTGATGAGGAAACATGTCTGTTTCAGCAAGCCAGTCTAATTTTTCAGCACACAAATTGGATTTAATTGTAATTTGGAAGGACGCTCTGTTCTGTGGAAGAGAGGCTATGTGTGCGGTTTCCTTTCCATGAATAGCAACAAATTACAAGCAGTAAAATAATACAAAAGGTATGCAAAGTTCTTTGATTTTTTTTAAAGGAGCTTGGATATAACGACTTAACTGCTTGGGCTAAATTTCCATTGTAGTTAAATAGACCAGTAATTTCCATTATATAATTTGTAGCACTGGTAGTTTAAGCATTCACGCTCTCTACAAAAGCAGAAAGAATAAAGAAGTGAATGCTGCAAGGATTATATGAAGCAGGGTGACAAACACACACACACACACATATACACAGAGAGAGATTTCCAGCATACCTCTCTTTCAGTATTATTCACCTTATAGAAACTGATGCTATTGCACACACCTTCTTATCTTCTTAATGTTGAAAATTCAAGGGTTTTTTTTTTGCTCAGAACACACACACACACACACACACACACACACACACACACACACACACACAGGGGAACGTGGTCTCATTTTCTTTGTGTGACCTGTATAAGATTTCATCCAGTAATACAAAATTATTTAACTACCACTTGGTAGTTACCCAGCAAATTTAGGATGGACCTATTCTTTGAAGTGTTGAACTAATATTACAAAGTACTAAATAGTAATTGATAGGAGATACAGCTGTCTTAAGACCTTGGGGCTCCCTGGTTTATACAGAGATTTTATTTTTTTTAAAGGTCCCAGTATCATATATAGGGTTCAGATGCAGATTCCTACTAGGCAAATTCCTACTCGGCTGTTCCTGATGGTCCACTCTCTCCTTCTCTGGCTGAGTGGGGGTGGCCTGGCACACAACAATCAGGACTTGAGAGAGCCCTCTCTCCCCCCAAAAAACATGTAGGCACTCAGTACTGATGAAGATAATGTTAGAGCAGGGGTGTCAAACATAAGGGGCCGGTACTGGCCAGTCTAGGGCTCTTAAGTGGCCCACGAGCAACTAGTGGAAGGGAGAGAATAGGAGGCTGCTGGGGGGGAGTGGGTGGAGCCACTCTGGTTGTGGCTTCCGTGGAACAACCTTGTCTGCCCAATGCTGCACTGCTGGCTCTCCAGTCCACCCATGTGGGTTTTCCTTTGCACCCCCCTCCCAGCCCATAATGCTTTGCAGTAAGGATACACCAACTTGGAGATTACTAGCTGCTGTCCTTTATACAGTTTGTATCTCTGGTACCTGGCATTATGTTTTATGGCACACATGGCCCTGCCCAACAAAGTGACATTTATGTCAGATCTGACCCTTGTAACAAATGAGTTCAACACCTCTGTTTTAAAGGGTAGTCATATTGCTTTGTGGTAGACAATTAAATTCAAGACCAGTAGACAATTAAATTCAAGAACAGTAGAGACCAAAAAAGATTTTCAGGGTTTAAGCTTTTGAGAGTCAAAGCTCCCTTCACTAGACACAAATAGGAATGGAGCTCTCTGAGTCTTTTATCCCAGTTAGAAGGTGGGAGGGGTGTTGTAAAGAATGTTTATACAAGATGCAAAGGTGCAATGCATATTGTAATCAGCTTTGTTAGAGCACAGGTAAAATGCTTGGGGGTAGAAAATTAGCATCTGTTGTGGGACAAAAATCCTACCTTCCTATGCAGCCTGGGGGTACTGGTGAGTACCATCACAAAAAAAGGCCCAGGATTATACTTATTGTTTCTTAATCAAAAGAACCAGCATGGTGTATCAGTTAGAGGTGGTGTACTAGGATCTGGGAGACTCTGGTTCAAAGCCCCACTCTATCATGGAAGCTTTCTGGGTGATCTGGGCCAGTTACTCTGTCTTGGATTAACACACCTCACAGGATTGGAAGAGGAGAGAATAATGTTGTAAACTGCTTTGGATATCCATGGGGGGGAGTGTATATATCTAAATACATAAATAAAATCTTTATTAATTTATATTTATACCCAGTTGGACCCCAAAGAACCAGGAGGCCCTTAAAATATCTTCCATTCCATTTTTCATACTCTCTTCTTATTCTTCCTACAACGACTGCTTTTGGTACATTTTTTTTTAAAAAACCACCAAAAATAAATGTCAAAGTCCCCATTCCCACTTCTTTTCCTCCCTCTCTCAAATGAATAACTCCATACATAATTGTTTATGTATGATATTGCAATTGTAGCCATTTATGTATGATATTGCAATAGTAGCCATTTTAAGAAGTTCAGGGAAAACATATCCTGGCTTCAAAAAAACAACAACAACCCTGAATAAAACTTTTATGCTGACTAAGCTAAGCTACTACTGTACAAGCTCCTTACCTGGGAGTAATCCCATTAGCACAAATAAAGCCAGTCCAGAGCACTTTTAGTATGAGAATGGAGTTATTTGGGAAGCCAGGAAACAGTAAGAGGGATTTGTATTTCAGTTCTTACCTGCCATATCAACTATTTTAATTTGACAGTGACTTTTATGAGGAGCCTAAGGACAGATCTTTTACGTCTCAAGTAAGAGCCTTTAGGCTTAAGTGACCCAAGTTTGGTTCAAAGACAGTAGCCTGGAGTGCCATTCTATTGAAGCTGAGCTAACAAGGAAGTGACAAGAAATGAGCAGGAGTTGAACTGCCCCTGCAAGAAAGAGAGATTCTTGGACAGGCAAGCATTTTTTGATACTTACAGGACAGGAGGGAGCATTTTAATAGCCTCTCAGATTACTTACTGATGCTATTGGGACAAAAGACCGAAAATCCTTTCTGATCGAAAGGCTCTGATTCCAGCCTTTCTTGGTCTCAGTGGGAAGCTTCACTTTTATGAAGCATCTGAACCCATTCTTAACTTTAGAAAAATGAAGGTTATAGGAAGAACTGTTCTCTCAGGAAAGAACAGAGAATTTGTGCCAACGTAGGTGGAACAATGGCAAAAAGATCAGGAAAATAATCATATTTATAGAGTAAGCCTAAATATTTATAAATATGAACATATAAATATAATCATATTTACAGAGTAATCCTAAATAGAGTTGCAGCCTTCTAAATTCATTAGAAGGCCATAATTCCACTTTAGATTGCATAGTCACACTATGAACTGACCCTGATCCTTCCCAAATTACATTATTGTTACTATGGATGAAACTTAGCCAGAAATCTGCTAGATCGATTTCACACCAAGCCCTGCTTCGCCTTCGGTCTTCCCTTTGCCCTGATTGCATGCTTCAATTTCTCACTATTTGCTGCGGGGTGCATTTTGACCCGCAGCTTTGCCCAATTTCCTCCAATTTCCTCTGTGGCTTCAGTGATCCTCAAAAAACAGGATCACTGAAGCTGCGGGGGAAATCGTGCGAAGCTGCGGGTCAAAATGCGCCCCGCAGCAAATACTGAAAAATTGAAGCACGCAATCGGGGCAAAGGGAAGACCGACAGCGAAGCAGCGCCTGGTGAGAAATCGGTCTTACTGATACAGTCTGTGGCATCTTCTTATAAAGATAAATTCACATCTGAGAATCCACCATAAGAGGTGCACAAACCATGAAATCAACAAAACCCTGGGACATGGTAGAGAGCAACATCTGCTGATCTCATACTTCCCCTATCATCCATCTCCTCCATAGAAAACACAACATACTGTGCGTCTAAAACCACTGTATTAGTTCAACAGCTGCAAAAGAAGAATTATTAGGAGTCTAAAAAGGCCCCTAGTTAAAATCTCCCCTTAGTCATGAACTTACAGCAGTTTGGTGGTGGAAAGTGCTGTCAAGTCACAGCTGACTTATGGTGACCCCATAGAGTTTTCAAGGTAAGAGAAGTTCAGAGGTAGTTGGCCATCGCCTGCCTCTGTGTCACATGACCCTGGTATTCCTTGGAGGTCTCCTATCCAAATACTAGCCAGGGCTGACTGTGCTTAGCTTCCAAGATCAGGTGAGCCTGGGCCATCCAGGTCAGGGCACTCAGCAGTTTTAGGCAGCTGTTATCTTTCCTTCAGCCCCACTTCTGCAAGTACAGAAACAATAACTGATCTATATTGTAGGGATATATGAATGCATGCACAGAAAGACCTTTGAACTAAAAAAATATGACATAGATTATAAGCAGTATTGTTTAAAAATAATTTTTGTAAACATAACATCCTACAGTCAATTAGGCCACAGTCACACGGCCCTTTAAGTCAAGGGAGCCCTCCCGGACTTAAAGGGGCCGCAGTTTTTTTAGTTCGGGCGGCGTCAGGGGAGGCGTGCAGCAACGGAGGAGGAGGCAAGTGGCGGCAGCAATGGCAGTGGAGGAGGAGGCAAGCAGCGGCGAGCAGCAGCGAGCGGCAGCAGAGGAGGAGGTGAGCGGCAGCGGCGGCAGCAGCAGTGGCAGCGGGGGCGAGAGGGGGCGGCAATGGCGGCGGGGGGAGGCACCCTTCCCCGAGCCCCGCCGGCCACCTGACAAGTTTGGGGGGGGTTCCTGGTAAGTTTGGGGGGTCGGAAAATGCGAGAGGAACCCGCATTTGAGCCCGCTTCGGCGCAGGACTAGCCGTGGCCGTGGTCCCTTTTAATTCGGGAGGAAACAGCCTGCATCCCTTAAAAGGGGAAGGTGTGTAGGCTGTCTTGAAATATTTCCTACAGATATCTGCATATGTAAAAATAATTCTGTCATCCATGCACTATAGCTATTTCCACAATCTGAGACTGGATTCCTAGATCAGGACTGGGTGTCAGTGACTTTATGGATCATTTTTACATGTCTGGAAGCACCAAAATAATTCCAAAAAACCAGATTGTGAAAGCAAAATATTATTCAAGCACTGGTTCAAAAAACTAAACTTTTTTTGAATATCACAAATGGAAATTAAGTTGTTTCAATTTCCAGAACCAGTCCACATCAAACATGTTCTGGGCATTGCAAGCACGGATGGATCTATATCACATCAGGAAACATCCACACTGTTTCAATTGCTGAATGCAGGCTTCCCAACTCAGGAAATCAGGATCCACACATGCTGTTGCAGATGCGGATCCCAGTCCAGCAAGAAATCAATTAGTGCAGCAGCTCGACACAATGCGGTTCCTTTTTACAAGCGGATGCCTTTCAATATTTTGTTAAGAATTAAATAATATCAAAAGCAATTAGACCTCTAATAGAATGAAAAATGTACTGATAGGCTTCAAAAATGGCAAGATGGTCATCCATATCTCAGCCAGAACTAAAACTGTGCACTTTAAGTGTGTCATGTTGCAAATAAGAACCAACAAGGAAAAGACAACACACCATGGTTGCTGAGGCCCTTTGAATTTCCTAGGAGCTAATCTAATCTCTCTCCCACTGCCAATATTTCAAAGGAAGATTTTTAAATGGTTGCATAGCAACTTTGTTCTGACTTACCTGTTGCAGCTGCGATTTTTCAGCCACAGGAGATAAATACCAATTAAAATATTTTGAAAACCCCGGAACCAGCACAGAAGCTATATCAGACTTGAAGCTACCTTTTATTAAATTCTTTAAGAAACTATGCGAAAGGATTTCAATAAAGCTCCTACTGTGGGAATGTGCCAGGAGAGTTTTATCCACCACACATGTGTAAGATTAATTTTATGAAGTTAAAATATATTTATAAAGCTATATATTTGACAACTTGATTAAAATCTTTATCCAGTGAAATCCTGCACACCAACTAGGAAATAGTTCCCCCAGACTTCTGTAAAATCGGTATTCACTAACAGTGCATGCTTTCAATTTTAACTACTGTGCAGTTATCTGATCCTAAAACGTGTTGACCTTTTCACAAATACAGAAGAGGGCCAAAAAAGGGACAGTTTTTCTTCTTTCTTCTCCCTGTCTACTTCCCGGTTGGAAGTCATCTTTGGGACAGTCACCACAATGCCTTGGTGACTAAAGAGGCTGCTGCAGTCTCCCTAGACTTGTGGACCCAACTCTGGGGCAGCTGCCATCAACACCACCAGTCTTCTGCTCAAGCTGGAACATGCCAAGCTCAAATGTGAAGACTTCAGCAGGGTGTCTCCTGGATGGAACTGAATTTGGGAGACACTGTAAAACATCAAGGCAAACTGCCCCTTCTGCAATGGTCTGCTATGGTCTTACAGGTGCCAGTAAGAGCCTTTTTATTAAGAAGAACTGGAAAACAAGCAAAGTAGTCTTATGGGTAAACAATACAGTGTAGAAACATACAAAATGGGAGAAAAGCAAACCTCTTGCTTGAAGGGACCACCTATTCACTGTGAAAATTCAGAAAGGTACATTTTCTCTACTCTCATCTCCTTAATAGGTACTATTTAGAGCAGGGGTGGCAAACTTGCTCAACGTTAAGAGCCACATAGACTAAACATCGATGTTTGGGAGTCACAAGACATGAACAAATATTACACTCATGTTTTTACTGAAAAATATGCAAATTTGCCTTTTATTAACATTAAATGAGATTGCCAAAAATAAAAACAAAAGGGGTAAAAACAGATATTGATGATGATACTTATTTGTCCAATGATATTTGTTTGTTTGCTAATGATATTTATTGGTCTAAGAGAGAGAGAATGAGAGAGAGAGGTGGAAAGAAAGAGAGAGAGAAACCAAGAAAGCAAATAGATGGGAGGAAGGAAGGAAGGAAGGAAAAGCATGCCTCCCCTTCAATTCCCCAACTGCCCTGCTGGGAGCCACACAATATCTGTGAAAGAGCCGCATATGGCTCCTGAGCCACAGTTTGGCCACCCCTGATTTAGAGGCAGTTACTGTGTCTTCTTCCTTCCCTTCCATTCCCTATACAAATAAATATTACTAAGGAACACTTCTTTGGTGAACTCATGAGTTTCACAAACTATTTTTAAATAAGGAATTAAATCGACTTCTGTACTAGCCATACATCCAAAGTAGTGTTGCCAGCTCAGGGTTAGGAAATACCTGGAGATTTGGGGGGTGGAGCATGAACAGGGGGAGGTTTGAGGAGGGGGAGAGGCTTCAGTGGTGTATAATGCCATAGAATCCACCTTTCAAAGCAGCCATTTTCTTCAAGTGAACTGACCTCTGTCTCCTAAGGATCAGTTGTAATCCCAGGAGATCTCTAGCCACCACCTGAAGGTTGGCAACCCTAGTCCAAAACCCCCAATCCCTGCTCTTCATCAACACAAAAGGGTGTGTAATTATGACTCCTCTGTGTTCATAAGTTTACTTCAGAAGATCCCAGGTTCAGTCCCTAACATCTCAAGTTGAAAGAATCAGGTAGCAGGTAATATGAAAGATTTCCACCCGGATGCTGGAGAGCCCCGGCCAGTCAGAACAAAACAGCGAGAAAAAGACCTCTAAGCCCAGGGCAGATCTTCCTTCTATCCTACAGCCCTCAGGCCAAAATAATTCATCGCTTACCACAGGCTCATCTCAGGCTTCAAAAGATGACCTGCAAGGAAGGGGCAGGGCACAGACTTAGCTATGAAGTTTACAGCAGCTGACCGGTGTTCTGGATTCTAGTGTACGCTTCAGTGTTTCACTGAAATCTAACCATGAATGCACTCAAACATAGGGATTTGGACTGAAAGCAAGGATGTACAGTTTTCCACTTCCTGTAAACTGAAAGTTGCTTCTTGGAGTACTCTTCCTCTCCCCATACTCTGATAACCCCATGTTCCTATCAATCTTCTCTAATGTTATATGTCAAAGCACCAAAGACTTGTATACTTGATCTAATAGTACTCATCTGAAACTATAAGCTATCGTTTTTCTCAGTGCCAATAACTCCAAGTCAAAGCAAATAATACATAAACTGTCAAGGTTTATTAGCTCTTCAGTGTCTACAATCTCAGGTTTCAAGGGTTTGCCCTCCCACAGGCAGTTTGTACACTATGTGAAATTTCTGCATTAGCTATAACACATGTTCTTAACGTTCAATATTTGACAGATAGAATCCTCCAGTATCCATCCATATGAGTAAATGAGAGATGGCCTCCTAGAAACCTTTGCATGCTCCCCTCCAGAAAAGGGGCATTAGAAGCCATATGATAGACGCTAGTTGTATGCAGCCTCTGGAAGCTCAGAGCCGTGGTTTACATGAATAATTCAAAAAAGAACCTTGAACAAATTATCCTGGGTCTATGTGGAAACAAAGTCAACCCTCTAGAGTCTGCCAGTCTTATTACAGCCCAGTTCATGCTGAACACTTTTTTCCTCTGGGCTTAATTTTTTTTTTAAAAAAATATGTTTTTATAATAAATGAGCATTCAGGCTGAATATGCAGATGATAACATTTAAAACTAGACCCTACAGAGAAAAGGGTTTGATCTGAAATTCATTTCTGACTTGTTAATTATTCACCAGCACCATCCGTGCAACTGGGTAAAAATTAAAAATTAGCAAATTAGTTTTCATTTGTCTATGTAAATTATTTAGCGCTCTCCCATTTTATTATAAAAACACACAGGGATAATATAAGGCATTCTGTGGGTTCGGAGGGTTTCTGCTGGCAAGGGCCTTGCAGTGCAAATTACATGCCACAACTTGACAAGAAGCAGCGAAAGTAGGGGGCCGAGAAGAAAAAAGTTTGGCTCACACGTCTTCATTAAAGAAGAGCACTTGGTCATCTCCTGGCTGAATTATGAAAAAAAGGCTGCTGTACAAAGGAAGACCGAGGGGGCAACAGTCTTTCCCCTCACTGGTTAAATATTGATGTGTTCTTCCTGAGGGTGTTCTTCCAGGATTATCAGCCCAAAAGCTGTGTGTACTTTCTCTTGCTGAGAAAAGTTCATTCACCAGTGACATCTGCATTCGGATTGAAATAAAGTAATTTTGCCTCGCAAGAAGCCAGATTCAGGTATTATTATCATTAATCCTTTTTTTTGCCATCAAGTTGACTTATGGCAACTTTGTAGGGTTTTCAAGGGAAGAGACATTCAGAGGTAGTTTGCCATTGCCTGCCTCTGCCTAGTGAGCCTGGTATTCCTTGTTGGTCCCCCCGTCCCAATACTGACCAGAGCTAATCCTGCTTAGCTTCCAAAATCTGATAAGATTGGGCCAGCCTGGGCTATCCAAAACTAACCCTGTTAAAAATTAACCAGAGTTATATAATGCAGTTGCTCATGCCAAAGGGATGTTATTTTCTCGTATAAAACATAAGATCTGTGTTGTAACACAACAGACCTTTCCCAATTGTGAGCATTTTCTAGGGCGCAGCTTGGCCTGCTACTCAGTGTACCTGCAGGTGGTAAATAGTGGAAAAACCTTCCAGTGGAGCAAAAAATGCAAAGGGGACTCAGGGTACCTTGACAACTGTCAGATTGATTGTGAAAGCTTATGCCTCAGTGGGTTAAATCACCCATAATTTTTTTGCCTGAACCCACAGGGAGATTTTTGCTGATCCCTTCCTCCTGCAGCAAACCTCCAGTTCCCTCAAAGCTATTTCTTCTCCCCACCCCCACCCCCCAGCAACGTTTCAGGGGACATTTCAGGCTGCAGTCAGAGGGAGGCTTCCATGGACAGAAATTGTTCAATTCATGGAAATTATAGGTAAGATCCAAGCCAATAAGCCACCATCCTAAGCAGAGTTTGCGCCCTTATAAGCCCATTGACTTGGCCCATTGACAGTGGACTTAAAAGGGTATAACTCCACGTAGGGTGGCAATGTTAGTTTTTAACAGACTGTTCCCTCCAGTCTTCATTTGTTTACAGAAATTTTTTACAAGCCCACTTTTATAAGAACATAAGAGAAACCAAAGTTGGATGGGCCATTGGCCTGATCCAGAGTCCAACACTCTGTCACAAGTGGCCAAAAATACCAGGTGCCATCAGGAGGTCCACCAGTGGGGCCAGGGCACTTTCTCTTAACAACTCAGGTTGGTTGTGAAAATACTTGCCATGTCCTGATAAATAAAGTCCAACAGCAGCAGAAAGATATGGAGGAGCTGAGTGGCAGTACTATCCATATAGCCCCATGATGGCACTGGGACCTGGCAAGCACAGGCAGCAAATAAACATGTCTGCTGCCCTTGCTGCTGTGTGGGTCAACAGAATGAGGCCCAAGAGAGTCCACCCTGACAAAAAAACATTGTTGCAAGGTAGTAGGTGCCGAATCCACCCACCTTGGAAGCCAAGGAAAGAGCCTAGATATTGCTCATACCTGATTGTCTCTATCAGCACTCAGGAAAAATATTAAAAACCCATCACTTCATTTCAACAGATACGTTGTCTGCCACTACTGCACATTTAAAACTACAAAGCAATATGCCTGCCATATGCCCTTCTGTCATCTGTTTTGATTCTCCTACTTTATCACTTGCTTTATACAGAGATCTGCTATGCAGGGGGGGTTGAGTTCCCAGGGCTTGCTTGGTGCAATGGAAACATTCCATGAGCAATGGAAACTGAGGATAGATCCCAGCAAGGGTGCACATTTCCTGCAAGTTGCTCTCCCCAACCTTCCCCAGTATTATTCCCCTACTAAGCTCTATAGGAGCCGTAATTTTTTCAGACTTCAGATTCCGTTTGGGAGGATGTCATGCTGAGGATGATGGGGGAAGGAATTTGCAGGATATAGAAGTCCTGTTTGCAGCCTATACTCTATTTAAAGAGCCACGCATCTCCACAGCCACTTACCCCCTTTCCTTGGAAAAATAATAATTGTGGCTTGAAAATAGGGGCATAAGAGGCAGAGACACGATGGCCACCTCTGTCTCAGCATGAACACAGACATGTGCAATTTGCAGTCATCTCCTCTGAACACTCATAAATGTCTGTCGAGCAGGTTTGAGCATTCAACAGGTATGCTTGCAAAAATGCAAACACCCTGGAATGTTCATCTATCACCAGAGATAATTCTGGAAACTTGACTGGATTGCTCTAGATGAGGAATCATCTGCTAAAATGGTTAATTTTGAAGGAAAATGTTTTTAAGTATTAGGTGGTTGATTATCATGTCAAACACACCATATTATTTTCAAACATGGGACAGAATCCCTAGGTAAGGTCTTCTGCATGAACTCCCAGGTGTATACGAGCCTGCAATAGTGTTCTTGCATATTTCTCACTCACTGAAATAGGCCTTGCACAGTAACATTTCCCAAAGACTGGGCTCATTATTTTGATGACCATAAGAAAAGAAGAAAAAGAGACTGGATTTATACCCCGCCCTTCACTCAGAGTCTCAGAGCGGCTTACAAATTCCTTTCCCTTTGCCTCCCCAAAACAGACACCCTGTGAAGTAGGTAGGGCTGAGAGAGCTCTTTCAAGAACTGCTCTTTCAAGGATAGCTCTGACAAAACTATGGGATGCCCAAGGTCATCCAGCAGCTGCAAGTGGAGGAGTGGGGAATCAAACCCGGTTCTCCCAGATTAGAGTCCACTCACTTAACCACTACACCAAACTGCTATAATGGTTACCTTATCTTGACCAGTGTATGCGCCTCAATACCTGATCAGTAAAATGGAAAATTGTGCAACTGATTTGCACAGATAAAAATGAGCTGATCATGTGGCTTAAGGGAGTAGAGTACTTAGGCTGCAGTCCTTGGGGCACTTTTCTAGAAGTAAGCCCCACTGAATAAAATGGGACTTACTTCTGAGAAGACTTACTTAGGATTGTTCCCTTAATTACCTAGAACACTGTTCCACTAACTCTCATACTGCTTCTGCCCCTAGGCTATATGAGCAAAGTTACTATTTCCATAGACATGTGGCCAACAGAAAGCTCATTGACTTGCTGCTTTTGGAGCCACACTTCAAGTCATTACCAATTATGTTAAAATATTTGCAAGGTAGCTAAACACCCAACAGAATGCTATTGTCATGGCTTGATTTTCATTTCTTCCTGTCCCAAACCCTTATTCCTCTAAGTTCAATTAAGATTCCTCAAATATGAAGTTCTCATTACTTGTTAAGATCTAGAGCTTTCCAGAAATATACCGTTATAGGCTTGAGTCCCTGTTTTAAGTTGCCATGAATAATACATGTGCAACACAATTAACGAAGAGTCTTTAGTGGTTGGCTATTGCTCCCTAGAAGGCAAAAAATGTTGAAGTCCAGCTAGGAAAAGGATTTAAATAACTTTTCCTTACATTTGTTCCAAAATGCTGTCAGAGTGAAAAACATATTTCTCACTTAAGAAAGCATTTGGTATTCTCACTACACAGATATATTGATACCGTTTAATCTAATCATTCCATAGAGGGAAAGAACATGTTAAATCATTTTAATGATTTCAGCTTCTCATCTTCTGAGTAAATGAGTAAGGATGAGGACTACAGATTTACAGATAACTCATTCCAAAAGTTACTGTATGTTTTTTAAAAAAAATATTGACAAATTTGTTTTATTGCAGGGTCTTCAAAACACAGACTAGTGTGCCCACAAAATATTCATGTAAGGTGTCCATTACGACTTATGGGTATGAAGGCCTGAGGCGAGTCCAGTTGTTCAAAGACCTTGGGCCAGAACTCCAAGCTATACTAGTAAAGCTGATGGAAGCAGATGAGCATGTGTATTGTAGAAGACAAGGGTGAGACACATAGTAAATGACAGACAGTCCATCCAGAGCCAAGCAATGAATGAGAGGTTAATACTGCAGGATGGGATGAAAGTATAAAGGATGGTTCAAGCGGTGTTCTCCATGTTTTATCAAAAGATATTACAGATCAGACCCTCACAACAAGCAGCTCAAACGGAAGAGGGGAGAGAGCTAGGAATTTACACAGAGACAAGAAAATATGACATTTGAAGTTGTGGGTCATGCAAATTTGTGATAGATCCTGGTTACATGTTATTTAAAAAGCAGCCATGTATAAGCCATGTTCTGATTGTAAGAATCCTATAAATGTCTCTCTGGATTCAAACAAAGAAAGCTAGAGGGGATCATAATGCCATTGGCTGCTTTTCTTTATCCATTGTGTATCTATTTGTGGAACAAAGGTCACAGGGTATAGCACAGTCTCATCAGATCCTGGAAGCTAAGCAAGGTCAGTATCTTGATGGGAGACCACCAAGGAAGACTCTGCAGAGGAATCCTACGGCAAACCATCTCTGTTTCTCACTTGTCTCAAAAGCCCCTTGCTGGGGTTGCCATAGGTCAGCTTCTTTAGCAGTTAGCTGTCCCTCAGAGTTGGGATAAACTGAAACAATTAGGCACCAGAGACAAATATCAGCAGTAGTTGAAGAAAGGTGGGCATCGGCTCTGCGATCCAGCTTCTTCTGCCCACCTCCAATGAGCTGACAAAATTCTTCAGTCAGAGATCAGTTTACAGGTGGCCACGTTTCACATGATGAACATACTGAAGTTACCAGAACCTTAGTAGATTTCAGATGCAGTTTCCAGCCAAACTGAATCACTGCAATGTCTTCCTCTGAGTCTCTGACTAACTGTCATGTAGTCTCAGGGAGAATGGAGCCTCTTTCCTATAGATCTGGGAACCAAGGTGACTAAAACCTTGGCAAGTGTCTACTCTACGTGCTTCTATTAGAGAACAGGAACTCGGTTTTATTTACTGGTGCATTAAAGTAAGCTTCCTTACTTGACCTGTGTCCTACACACAAATACAATGGAATAAAATTACCAACAGAAAAATACACCCAAGTGTAAAGTTAAACTGTTGATTTATGCTCTCCTGCACACAGGCAGCCACACTGGTTAATGTATGCATGCTTAAAGCTCACCCGGAGGTTCCCCCCCCCTCCCCGAATAAAAGAATTTACTATTACTTATACATGCTTTCCCTTGAGCGTAGGAATATACCACCGTGAGGCAATTCAGGTGCACATTCAACTCAGAAGTAACAGGGCAAATCACAGGTCTCTCACTGAACCTTCAGTGGAGGGGAGCGAGCGGAGTATAATGTAACCTGTTATTTCCAAACAAAACTTTTAACATACAGTAGCTACTTAGCATTCATTTGCTTCAGTGGAAATGCTTGTCCCTTCTATAACAGGCCCTATAATTCATATATCACAAGGATGCCAATGTCACTGAAGAATGGTGATTTAAATAGAAACTAGGCTGGTATAAACAAATCATTTAGTTCTCAAATAGCAGATTGGTTTACCGCCTGGTGTTGCAACATGTATGGGAACTTGGTGCCTTAAAAAGGATATTTATAACCCTTCAGCGGTAAATAATTCATTGTTCAATTTCTAGAGGGGGAAAAAAGCAGGCCCATGAGCAGAATGATCACAAACTTGTCACATAAAAGTGGTTGTCTGTTTTTCTTACCCCAGAGCCTCTCTCAAATTATTTAAATGCTTAGGTATGCAAACACTTTAAAAGATGAGAAGGTGCCGTATTTCGATTGGATGAAGAATCGAGTCACAGGTAAAGTTGCTAGCTCTGGGTTTGGAAATACCTTGAGATTTTGGAGGTAGAGCCTGGGGAGGGTGGACTTTGGGGAGGAGAGACCTCAGCAGGGTATAATGCCATAGAGTCCACCCTCACAAGTAGCCATTTTCTCCAGGGGAACTGATCTTGGCTGTCTGGAGATCAATTGTTATCAAGGGAGATCTCCAGGTGTCACCTGGAGGCTGGCAACCCTAATCACAGGGACACCTTTTTGACCTGACCCCAAATCTCACCTTGTTGCTAAATAGTCAGCAGTCTGAAGTATCCCTGAAATGTACACGTCTGATCTGGCCAAAGCTGAGTTGCACTATGCTTGCATTTATTTGGTATGACAAAGCCATGCCTGTCAGCTTCCGTTCTTATCCTAGGGCCTTGAACTCTGTGGCCCACAGCTTCTCCTCTCTAGCAGAATCCCAGTGGGGGGGGGGGAATCTCCCCATGAGTCTCATGAGTCCCCCCGCTTGTGCTTTTCTACAAGGTACAATACCATAGGACATGGAAGGAGAGCTATTCTGCTTCAGTCCCATATTTGTGGCCATTCGCCACAACTGGGGGTTATTCTTATAAAAACTAAATTAGCCTAGAAATATAAAATTTCCAGAAACAGCAATCTGGGGGGAAACTGAAAATATATGCAACATTTACATTCCTATCAAACTTAAACCTATTTTGCTGCTTTTAAAACAAAAAATGCATCATTTATAACTCCATTAACATATACAGTTGTAACAACTGCCATGTTTTTTTAAAAAAATAAGTGTATAAATGCTTTAGTTTTCAACAGCAAATATTGCAAATATACATTGTAAAAACAGCTGCAAACTGCTGCACCCTAGGCCATCTTAGCATATCCCACTTATCCCAAAAGAAATTAAATATAATTCCTATATAATGGGAGGGTTTTTTTAATGCTTCCCCACATTTCCCAGTTTTTCCATCAGAAGACTATCAAAAAAAGAGGGAGGAAATCCTCAGGTGTTTTCATGGTATATATTTTGGGGGGAAACTTTGACTTAAAAAGCATTATATTCATTTCAAAGTAAACAATATTCAGTAGGAGTTTTTTTGTGCTCCCCAAAACTTGGAAAAAGTCATTTGCAGGGGAGGGGACAGGAGTAAAAACTGGAGGTTTATTTTCTGATTTTTTAAAATTTTGTTTTTTGGACCTTCACATTTCTACATTGATATATGTACTAGGTACTAAGATCATGGCATCCGGCCCCATCACTCCTTGGCAAATAGAAGGGGAAGTAATGGAAACAGTGACAGACTTCATGTTCCTGGGATCCAAGATCACTGCAGATGGTGACTGCAGCCATGAAATTAAAAGACGCCTGCTCCTTGGGAGAAAAGCAATTGCAAACCTAGATAGCATAATAAGAAGTAGAGACATCACCCTGCCAACAAAATTCTGTATGGTCAAAGCAATGGTATTCCCAGTAGTAATGTATGGCTGCGAGAGTTGTACCATAAGGAAGGCCAAGCGCCAAAGAATAGATGCTTTTGAATTATGGTGCTGGAGAAGACTCTTGAGAGTCCCTTGGACTGCAAGGAGATCAAACCAGTCAATCTTAAAAGAAATCAACCCTGACTGTTCCTTGGAAGGCCAGATACTGAAGCTGAAGCTATAATACTTTGGCCACCAAATGAGAAGGGAGCACTCAACTGGAGAAGACCCTGATGCTGGGAAAGATTGAAGGTCAAAGAAGAAGGGGACAGCAAAGGATGAGATGGTTAGACAGTGTTATCAATGCAACGAACATGAAATTGAGCAAACTCCAGAGCACCATAGAAGACAGGCAGGCCTGGCGTAATGTGGTTCATGGGGTCGCGAAGAGTCGGACTAAACTGTGCGACTGAACAACAACACGTATATCAATGTATGAATCATTGTATGAATTAAAAAGTGAGCTAGGCCACAGGTGGATAACATTTCTAAGCTTATACAGAGTTTTAAAATCACCAAAAAAAATCCCGCTAAATTATAGAGGGTTTTTTGCAATTTAGCTGTGCTGTAAATCTGACCTATGAATTTTGCTATGTATCTTAACACATTATTCTTTCTCCTTCTCTCTTTTTCTTACACACATTGCAACCTTCTTGCCTTCTCTCTCCCTTCAGCTGAATCTGAAATGGAACCCCTATGTAGTATGGGGTAGGAAGGTTACAAAGGCAATGGCAGCCTTGTATACAGGATTCAGAGGGTCGTTATAGAAGACCTATGTTTCTGTGCTCTGGAATAAAGCCATGCCTTTGTTTTAGACGGGCACTAGAGTTTTTTACAGGGAAGTTAGGGCTCTGATGGATGGTACACAATCATAATGGAACAGTTTAATTGCTATGATCTGTCTCAAAGTCAGAGTGGCTTCCTCATCATTTAAGCTGTTGATCTTTATTACACTGAATCAATAGATATAATTCTAAAAACTATTTTCTTCATTGCTACCTAAATGCACACCCTACGATATAGTTTCATTCTATGTGCTTTCATAACCTGGAGTCCTATTTTTCTTCCCTAACCCTTTCATTGGAGTTTTATCAGTAGGGAGTCTCCATAGCAACTATCCAAAATAATCGATCCAGCTACTATTTTCTGGATGCTGTTACCATTTCCAAGGTCAGGATGCTTTAAACTGAAGACCTCCTCTTTGTTCATAGTGTTTCTATTTACTTTTAACCCAACTATTCTCGGTGGATAAAATGAAAGAGGGCCAGGGTTTGCATTCCATTCTCTGTCAAAGGCAAAACTCGTAACATCAACTACCCAGTCTCATATCTTTTGTGAAAGAAAACCTAAGTTTAATTTTGAAGAAAAGTGAAATGTACTAATAACTTCCTTGAAATTCTAGTTCTGGAAACATTGGTGTTAAGGTAAGGGATGGGATGGAATGGGTAACTCTAAACATTTCCCTCAATCTCCACAGAACCAAATCCACTGGTTTTCCTCAACCCATGGCAGAACAGGCACTTCTTGTATGTCATGTGGACTGTGGAATTTATTTAGCTGGCCCAAGTCTCAGGTCATTAGACCTCAGTGATGAGTTCACCTATCCAGCCTTGTTCCACTTCCCTCCTACAGAAATGAAATTGTCCCCCCACCCACAAGAATTTTTAGAAATATACCTATTTAGACCTTTGGAAACAAAATTATTCATTTTTCTCTCTTTAAAGATTCTTTTCCAAATTGAGAACTGTAGGCTTTTTCTGGATGTAAGGTAAGCCTTGGGAATCTCACTTGTTATAGTAATCAAAATCTTCTCCTTACCTTCTGTTTGGACTCTAGCATGCATAGACCAAAATAGGCTTTCATATGGATATAGGATTACCATAACTCCAAACTAATAATAATGTAATAATAAACTTTACTTTTGTAAATAAAGTCATTGATGAAAAAAAGAAAATACACACAGTTGAGTAAAAACTGTCTCATGACTACCAAGCAAGGGGAAATTATAATGAGCAATAAATGCAATCCTGTTTCCCTAGGTATAAAACTAACCTCACTATTGTGATCACACACACTAAATAATCCACTATCAACACACTTTCCAACTGGATTTTACTGTGTGAACTGGTAAAATCCAGTTTGAAAGTGGATTAAAAGTGGATTATTTAGTGTCTATGATCGCAGCCTATGATAGAGGAATGCAGAATTTGTATCCTTCTTTTTGTTCAGTCTGCTTAGTCTCATAAAGCTGTTTCCTCTGCAGTTTGGCTACACCTTAGCCTCTGCCACTTCCTAGTCAAATCTCGTTCTTTCCTCCACAAAGGACATAGTTCCTTCATTAAAGCGCCCATAAGACCCTTTCCCTTTCCCAATTACTATTCTGAGCTCAAATCTTCAGCAATGAATTTTTTGCCTATGTTTTAGGAAATCCCTATTATATGGCCAGTTGCCCATCAGTAACATGTGTGTAAATCAAGCAGATTTACAGCATTCTGGGGGGAAACTCGATTTTGTTCTATACCCTCCTGCTATGTGAAACTAGCTTCTGACAATTAATGGTATAGATTAAATATTTATTCTGCTGTAACATTTACCCAGATGCTTGTGGGGTAAGGTGTCATTTCACTATTCACATCACCTCCCCCTAAGCAGAGATGCTGATTACCCCACCCATTTGGCCCACACATAATCATGACAGTAATTAACAGGACAACTAAGTCAAAGCTGACTTGACCTCCAGTCCATGAGAAAGAAAGCTTCCTCACACAAATCAGGAACTGCATTCAGAATAGAAAAGAGGGAGAACAATTTATTATTTATTTATTTATATTAGATTTTTATCCAGACCCTCCACCAGAATGGGTCTCAGGTTGGCTAACAACATAATATTACAATAGCAATAATAAAACCATAATTTCAATAAAATCCAATGAAAACTCAGCATGTAGCTGAGTCGATAGTAGAATCCACCAAAATTAAATTAGTGGAATGCCCAGTGGAACAACTCTAACGTGTCTTGTGGAATGCAGACAGGTCCTGCAGGACACAAGCCTCCTCAGACAAAGCATTCCACCAGGTCAGGGCCATGGTGGAAAAGGCACCCATGATGGAAAAGGCCCATGAATTCATAACAATGTTATGATTACCCCACCCATTTGGCCCACACATAATCATGACAGTAATTAACAGGACAACTAAGTCAAAGCTGACTTGACCTCCAGTCCATGAGAAAGAAAGCTTCCTCACACAAATCAGGAACCGCATTCAGAACGGAAAAGAGGGAGAACAATTTATTATTTATTTATTTTTATTAGATTTTTATCCAGACCCTCCCCCAGAATGGGTCTCAGGTCATAACAATGTTATGAATTCATGGGGCCTGGTTTCCTTTTCTTGGTTACACTAGAGCAAGATCCCCCCCCCCCCATCACTGAGCCTGTGGGCAAGTTTGGGATTTTAAGAACAGAATGGTGGATGCCAGCACAAAATGGCTGTAATGGGGATAGGGGCCAACCACAAAAGTTGAGAGGTTCAAGCCAAGGATCCCTCTATGAGAGGGGTCCCTATTTCCAAAAGGGCGCTCCCTGAAGATGCAAAAGTGATGTTCTGTTGGGCTCTGCTGAAGCACATTCTTTTTCACTGAAATACAGGAAAATTAGCACTTACTATTTTGCTTTGGGAAAGAACAAAGTAGCACCAGGAAACTTTATCAGTGGGCCCTTTGACACCTACATATAACACTGGGGGTAACTGCGCTACAGTTTGATGTTAAGAGTGTGACAAAAGGGATGGAATATCATAATCAATGTACGTTTTTTTTACTTTCAAGATAATTTTGGGATGCAAGCATTGATTTTACTATCTTCAGGTTCATAGATGAGGGCATAAAATGGTTTGATATTCTCTTCTAAAATGCTGAAGAGTAATCAGCTGAAATTTTATAGTCAAGACAGAGGCATCAATCCAAACAGGAAACCAAGGTTTTAATAGAAATTTTAATATTTTATGATCTGGATTACCAGAGGAGTCTTATCTCTGCTGCTCTGTTAATATGTGTTAATGCTAAGCAAACCCATACCATACAAATAATTTAAACAATTTCAGTACTCAAATTTACCGTTTGGATTGCAGGGTAGTAAAGCTCATTCCAATTATTCTTTCAATGTTCCCAAGACTAATTTTCTTATTTAAATAAATAGTATTATGGAAGCTTGTAAATTTCCACACAGTAAAGGAAGGAGAATTATCTCCAGTGCAGAAGTTACATGCTGTAGTTTTGGAAATTGGTTATTACAGTTTGTTACATTCTAATGAGCTTTCCTGCAGCATTAAAGAAGCCTTTAACCAAAGCATTCAGAACTGACACACATAAACTTTATTAAGTGTCTTCATGGTGGACAAAGGTCAGTTCTGACTTTCTGTTTACACATGACTCTGAAAATATGAAATGAACTTTTGTTTGCCATATGAGCAAAAAGAAGACTTTTCTGTTGTGCAGAGTTTCTTATGTGGTTTTCTGGAAGCCCTAGCAGAGTGATGTGGCATCATTCAGCCCCAGCTGGACAAAATGGGCATGCCTAGACCCAAAATGGATATGCCACTGTCAAGTTTCAAGAACAACAAGAGTGGGATTTCCAAATCATAACAGTCCAAAAGCCAACAGGAGCCCCCATTAATGGAGCAAGTAAGGAAGGAATTGTTAAGCAGACATCAGCCATCTCTAAAGTAGCCACATCTTTCCATGGTTGTAGAGAAGTTGACAGGGGGCAAGGAGACAATGGAAGGGAACTGATTGCTATCAGTTCCTCTCAACAGGAAGGCCAGTCTAAGGATGATTGACCTGAATTGTCCACAGTGTGATGACAATATTTGGCATCCATCCAGCTGAGTAGTATTTATATCCCCAACTGAACTGACCATTGCTGAGGTTATTGGGAACCATTAAGATATCAGATTCAGCCAGACTTTGATTAGGAAAAACAGGTTTAGAGTGCCCAGAATGCTTGTCCTTAGGACTATACCAGGTTCTAAAACAAGTCTCAGGAGTAAACAATCCCCACGAGCGGGGAGGGTGGAGTATAAATAAACAAAATAAATAAATATTTTTCTCTCTTGCCCTATGCATTATAGGTCTGTGTCTCCTCCATATTCTAAGAAACCTACACATTTATTAATGCAGTAGTTTCCAAACTGTGTTCTGGGAAACCCTATATTCATGAGAACATAAAGAGACCTGTTGGATGAGACCCCATCTAATCCAGCATCCTGTCCCCCAAACTAGTGAACCAGATACTTTCAGAAGTCTACAAGCAAGCCCTTCCCCAAAAGAACTAAAATTCAGGAGGTACTCTGCCCTTAATCATAGAGTTTCTATGTCATTATGAAAGTTAATGGTTTTGTAGCCTGAACATTTATCAGGGGGTCCTCAATGAGAAGACAAGCAACTGACTGTCCCTGAAAGACAATCTGTCCATTACTACTGATCTTCTCTTGAAATGTGCAGCTGCAAGTGAGAACTGCTTGATCTTTACCTTGTACTGTTCAGATGGGACAGCACGAAATCCCACAAGGCCTAGCCAGTGTTTCACATGAATACAAGAGCCCTACAGCATTTGGCACTAAAGTCAGTATTGAAAAAGGGTTCTTTGAACATATCAAGTTGAAAAGCCACTGTATTAATGGGTTGTATTTATTGGTCTTTTCACTACTAACACACAAAGGCATTCTTCTGTCTTGCAAAAGACAAAGGGAACAAGAGTTCAGCACTTTAATACATATATGGGCCTTCAACACCATTAAAACTGAATTATTTTGGTTTTACCACCACCATTACCATCCCCAAAAATCCATAGAGTATTCCTATAAACCTAGGGAGCTCTGAGAAACATAAGATAGAAATGTATTATTTACTTGCACATAATACACATGTCAAGGATTACAAACTACAAACATCATTCCTTGTTCTATAGAAAAGCCTGAAAATTCCTTAGGGCAGAGCTTTTGTAGTCAGTGACAAATAGGCATGCCTAATTTATGTATATATAATTTTTGTAAAAAACCCTGCATAATCATACACGGAACAGAGTAAGCATTTCATTGTTCAGAATGAGAGATCTCAGAATGAAAATTATTTTTACACTGCTGTAAGACATATTATAATAGATTTTTCCTCCATTCCCAGTATAGCACATTATACAGAAGATACAAAAAGGAACTCCCAACCATATAGCATCAGTCAGCACATAGACAGGCAAACATGCCAGCAGCAGCAGAACTAATTTCAACATGCATTGGAAAATTCCTTCACTTCTGATGATGGATCTACCTAGAAAGAAATCATTGCAGAGTCTAAAAGAAGCAAGCTACAAGACGGCAAAGATTTTCAAGCTGGCACAAAAAGCTGTCTTTAATTTATCTAATACATGGTGGCTGTTAGGTTCAGTTCTTCAGGACTCCCCCCCACACACACGTATATTTGACGACATCATCTTTTGAAATAGCTGCTCAAGGCTGGAGCATGCCTTCTATTTCATAGGAACAGCCTTTTTATATTGTATGATTCCCACAATACGTAGAGTTACTTACACTGCTAATGTCCACAGTGCCATAACTTTGCAGCTCCCTCCCCAGGGAGGTTCGTTTGTCTCCCTCTACTGTTGTCTTCCAGTAGGGTGAAGACTGTTTGGTTTTGTCTGGCATACCCCCAATAAATGTTCTTGATCTCTATACCGGTTATGGTTTTGTTGAATTATTGTATATTTATATATCTAATAGTGAAATGTGGCCTCCATCTGTAGATATCTAAATCCATGGATTGGGTTTTCCTGGGCAGACAACACATGTACTTTGACACTGCAGAGTTGGCAGTGGCTGACTCCGGAAGCCACTTCATGCCCGGCCATGATGGCAGCAGATTTAGGAGCCAATCTAGGCCTGGCTGCAGCAGATACGAAGAGCAACTCCAGGCTTGCAGACACCGACACCATTGTGGCCAGACTCAAAGGTGGGTGCTGAGGCCTGGAGCCATGCCAGGCTTGGCAATGGGGTGGGAAGATGGGATTTCCCCACCCCTGCAAGTCTCATGGGGCCCTCCACTTGAATACTTTATTTTAAATGTTCTTAAGTTTGAAATGTTTTAATGTTTGAAGTTTGCTACCTTGGGAACCCTATTTGGGTGAAAAGGCAACATAAAAATGTTTTAAATAAATAAATGAAATAAATAAATATGGAGTGGGGAAAGGAACCAGCTAATGTTATGGCAGTGAGCCACAAGATAAGCAAATCTACATGTTGTGGCTGAGAGGAGGAACATTCAATAAGAGGAGGCTGCTTTTGGCAGCACAGCAAATATGAATCCTCATGCCTAAGAGCAGAGATCCTTAAGGTCAGAAACAAAACACCTACACACACTTTCCTTATTTTAAGTAGAGTTGTACTGAACATGCTATTATTTCCTTATTTCAGTTTTAATCATGCCATTATTTATTCTTTAATGTAGGGACAGTTTGCAAAATGTAAATTTCAGAAGGGTACAGCTGGTATCCAAGATTACTGCAGATGGTGACTGCAGCCATGAAATTAAAAGATGCCTGCTCCTTGGGAGGAAAGCAATGGCAAACCTAGATAGCATAATAAGAAGTAGGGACATCACCCGGCCAACAAAAGTTCATATAGTCAAAGCGACGGTATTCCCAGTAGTAATGTATGGCTGTGAGAGCTGGATCATAAAGAAGGCCGAGTGCCGAAGAATAGACAGTGTTATCAATGCAACAAATATGAAATTGAGCAAACTCTGGAGGACAGCAGAAGACAGGAGAACCTAGCATGATGTGGTCCATGGGGTCGCAAAGAGTCAGACTCAACTGTGCGACTGAACAACAACAACAAACAGCTGGCATAGGATTACCAGGTCCCTCCTGGCAACTGGTGTGGGGGTAGGGGGGCTACCAGGAGTGGGAGGCCCAAGCTACATTGCCGACAACATGGTGACATCACTTCTAGCATATACTGGAAGTGACATCATCACAATATTGTGTTGCAGAGGCACTCTGGTATTTGGGCAAAAACTGTATAGTAAAAATGGCTTCTACCCTCGAGTGTTTGCCCTAGTACCAGAGTCAACATTGCCGCTGTGATGAAGTAACTTGTGGTACATGCAGGAAATTATATCAGCAACATAGCCTGGGCCTCCCTCCTGCTCTTGATAAGTTCCCTTGTATGCCAGCTGATCAAAGATGGGGGGGTGGGGCCCAGGAATGTGTGATCCCTCAACCTCCTGGGGGTGGCAACCCTGGGCTGGCAGATGAAGAAGAAGAAGAAGAGATTGGATTTATACCCCACCCTTCACTACCAGAAGGCATCTCAGAGCAGCTTACAAACTCCTTTCCCTTCCCCTCCACACAACAGACACGCTGTGAGGTAGGCATACCTTACATGAGTGGACTTGCAGACAAATAAGCCCTTAGAAGATGGGCTGATATTAGCAGGTCCAATAATACAGTTACTGGAGTCAATGAATGGATGCAACAGGCACTGAATTTACTGAAGGGTTTAATTTTAGTTTTATATCTCTGACAGATGTTGCCCTGTGTGTATTTCTTTCAAGCCACCTAGATGTAAACAGTGAAGTTTTGCTACTGCCTACCATTTTGACAAATTGCATGTAGGTCAAATAAGATGTATCATGAAAGTTTACTTCCTGTTTGCTACTACAGAACTTTCCAGAATCCAGACCAGGGGGGAACTGAACTAGGAGGTTTGTTAGCTTGACTGCTCTTTTATGTTATTAAGATTTGGGGAATATTAGCTCTTAATAATCAGCAGTAGGCATTAAGGGATCTCCACCATTTTGATACAGAGGTTGCTGCCTCTTCCAGACAAATCAAGGAATTGACAAGGAGACTGTTACAAAGGTTTTCTTTACTTAAAGAATAAAAGATAGCTTATTCAAGTGTTACAGGAACGTTCACACATTCATACAGTTCTAGGAAGTCAGATAGAATAAAAGGGCCGATTGCATTATTAGGAAATCATTGACATTTTATATTTACCTGTGTAGAGAGATTTGGTGTATTCCTGTTGCAGAAATAAGATGAGTTTATAGGGAATTGGGGGGAGTTGTGGATTAGGAGCCATGTTAGAGCGTGGTGAAAGAGAGGGGGGGGCAGAGAGAGGGAGAGGGAGAGATGCAAGAAGGAGCAGGCGATGTAAAAGAGAGAGAGATTGTGCTGGGAACTTTATTCAGGGGGTGGGAGGTGATCTCTGGGGACAGGCTTAGCCAGATGCCTGTCTTGAAACCACCCCTTAGAGAGTCTACCTACTAGCTCTTTGTCTATTGGAAGAGAGGCTAGGAGGAGTGGTCAGCATTTGATTCTACCTGATGGTCAGAGAGATAGGGCCGGAAGCTGACATCATCGGCTAGCAGCATTGTCTTTTAGATGAAGGTAGCACCTTTTGGCGGCCAAAACTGGTTCTTCCAGGAAATGTCCTGCTGTGTTCACATCTCTGTGAGAAAATCCTTTGTTGTACCAAACGGATACTGTGATGGTGTCTTGTGAAGACAAGTCTCTGGTTAAAATGCCAAGATGGCTATTTCCTGTGTAAGTCTCTTTCTGTTGGGAGAAACCTCCTGGCCTGGAGGTGGCAACCTCCGAAAATGGCACTTTAAACCTCTGCTGGAAGCGTTTAGAGTCATTTTCCCTCTGGTTACCCCATCCAAGAGTCCATCCCACACAGTCAGCAAAATAGTTCACTCATTTACTCTTATAGATCCTATAAAAGTTCAGAAAGCATCGTGCTGGCTTACAGGTTCATGATTCTTTACTGCTGAATGTCTCCATCACATTTGATTTGTCTATTTACTGGCATGTCACATCAGAACAGACCTGTTTTTTTTTGCACCTCTTGCTTCATCACCTCTGAAACGAATAGTTAATATATATTTATTTACACAATGGGCTTTCTCTCTCAGTGCTATGCCAGAATATGCAGAGCCTGTAGATTTTTCACCCTGTGTTGAACAAGGAAGTAAAACACAAATTCAGAGCCTGTTTGGAAGTGTAATCCTCCCCCTTCTCAATGTTAAAGAATGGAGCAGAAAATCATACAAACCTGCATTCAAATAATGAGAGAAATATTGATGTAACTAGGGGTTGCCAACTCTGGGTTGAGAAATTCCTGCAGATTTGGGTGGGGAGCTTGGTGTGCAACTGCAACACTCTCCAAAGAAGCCATTTTCTCCATGGGATCACCAGACCCTTCCTGGAGGTTGGCAACCCCAGATGTAACAGAGCCAAATAATTTTCTTCTTCTGACTCCTGAGTTCTTGCTGAATTGCTGAGAGAGGATCAGGAAAATTCCATCAGTTGTGATTAGTGGTCTGTCGCCCTAACAAAGCAAGACTGTTCTGACAGCTACAGGCAGACCCTAGGTTAGATGCTTACTTGGTTAAAAATTGGTACATAATTTGTGCCAAAGGTGTGTTTCTCTAACAGTGTCTTGTGGCTTCTACAAACTCTCTAAATACTATATTGCAATTTAGGCTGTACGGTATTTCAAGATAAAAGAAACATTTAGCA
This sequence comes from Lepidodactylus listeri, assembly GCA_029233225.1. Lineage (NCBI taxonomy): Eukaryota > Metazoa > Chordata > Lepidosauria > Squamata > Gekkonidae > Lepidodactylus > Lepidodactylus listeri. The sequence goes on from JARCFY010000005.1 coordinate 29,879,829, forward strand.
ACGGGTTACTCCACAGAACTGAGGACCTATTCGGGTTTTATAAAACATTAATAAGTTCTCAAAATAATTTTGCATTTTGTTACATTAAAAAATTAAGTTTCTATCTGGTTCTGCATTTAAGATTGAAAGCAATCCTTTTACTCTTGTAAAGTGATGTAAAATCTGTTTTCATATATTATTGTTGAATAAATTCAGCTACAAAATATGAATCTGATTAAAGGAACAACATACCACCTAGCCTTAAATCTTTTCCAACTGAAAAGATGCATATATGGTCACAGATTGTTTCACAAGCAATGGCTTGGATTCAGCAGTTCCCAGGCAGGAAGGTAAATGGGTTTAGCACAGGTCCACTTGAGCAAGATCTTGTGCAAAACCAAGCCCTCTCCTTCCTTTATCTTACAGTTTTGCAGGCATTGCTTGTACAATATCTCACGTAAACCAAATGATGACATGAGATACTCTATGTTTCACTTAGCACAAGGGACTAGCATGAAGTCTTTTTCACACTTCTGGCTGAGCATGGACCTTCAAGCATGTGGAAATTCAAGACAGTGGCCCCTAAACCTGCAGGGGAAATTACAATGGCATAGAAAGCCTCTGGTTTTAGATATTCACATGCATCAAACGTTTTCTAAAATCAATAAGGTAGCTGTGCTGTTCTGCAGTAGAAGAGCAAGATTTGAATCCAGTAGCACCTTGAAGACCAACACATTTTCTAAGGTATGAGCTTTTGAGAGTCAAAGCTGCCTTCCCCAGATCCGTTGTATCTGACAAAGGGATCTTTGACTCTGAAAAGCTTACACCCTGAAAATCATGCTGGTTTCTACTGGGCTTGAATCTTGCTCTGAGTTCACTAATGGTACCATATGTATAAGTCCATGTGGAGTGTCCCCAGTTACAGGTACTTCCTGATCTGTAGCTAAAAATATTACTGATATAAGTCCCTGAGAATAATTTATTGCATTAGTGCCAAATGGAACACAATGCCGAATAACTTCAGAAGCTTGCAAACCTTTTGCAGAGTACCATAAAATGCCCTATTATTACAGCCTCTTTAAATCCTTTGCTATTTATAGTGTCATTATAGTCAAGATCCTTTCATATTATGAAGCTCTTGTGCCTTGGTCATGTGCATTACGATTAAGCGTTCATATTAATATCCAACGTCTCATCAAGTCATAAAAATATACAGACTCTTATTGGCATAAAAACCACATCCAGTGTAAAGATTGCAGCAGGCTAGGGACATACATAGAGAGAGGGACGTACGCAGAGAGACAAAGCTTAATGAGGGCAGAAAAGCAAAAGCATTACCAGTGTGATATCTTTCCCAGTTGAATTTTGTAGTGGGATCTGGAGTCATTGGAAGTGAGGCTAGGTGAACTGCAGCTCAAAGAGGAAGAGGAGGATGGCTTCTTTTTTTTTTTACTGAACCTTGCCCAGTTATCCTCCTTATTACACACCACCCCTTGGCTTTCTAGTTGGATCCCACCTTCTCTCATAAGATCTAACCCAGCAACTGGAACTTCTCTTGTGTTTTTAACTCCCCTTCTGTTATTTAATTATGTGGGGATACTGACTGAGACCAACTAAAGGCTGGCCTAGACCGTTTGGTCAGCATGATGGAGACTGCTCCTTAAATGCTATAAGTGATAAGTTTCTGCATCCACATTATCAAGCTGGAGTGTGCTGGATCCCTGTTCAGATCAGGCAGAGGAGACACAGGGTCCGGTTCTTGAAAGTGCATGGCCCCCTCCGTCTGGAAGCTGCCCTTAGCCAGGATAAGCAAACTAGAACAGTCATTGCCTCTTGTCTCAAAGAGCTGGCCCCTCATCCTCACTCATAGCTGCCAATGAAGGAGAATTAAGGGTACTGAGAACAGGGTAGTCTGCCCTGGCTGTTCCTTGGTGACTGGTAAGGCCTTGAGCATCCTCTGCTGCTACTGTAGTTAGAGAACTAAAGGCAGGCTCTCCTGAAAGGCGTCAAGTGAAAAGGGGCTGGTGGGGGACAGAAGAAGAAGAAGAAAAAAAGGAAGAGAAAGGCAAGCTAAATTGTTGACCTCCAGGGAACTCTACCTCAGTTCTGTTCCTTAACAAAAGGCTAGCCTGGGTCCCTCTACAACAAAGGAGCTGGTTTCAAGCTGTCTCTAGATAGTCTTTGCACAAAAAAAATTCCCTTCCATTTCTTATATGCATATTATTCTTTGGTCAATTATAACAGTTACAGACTTTTTATCGATCTATCAAACTCTCAACATGGCCAGATCTGTGGAAACTTAAACCCAGAGACTAGACCCGTTAACAAATAAGGGCTGCAGTCACTCTGGTGGCTTGGTGTGGTATGGTAGTGCCTCTAAGTGTACTGGTTTAAAGTGTTGTGGGGCATATCATCCAGACAGCACACCCTGCTATGGGTTACCCACGTGGCCATCCTATGGTCAAGCATCCACATCACTGCAGCGCCTCAGCCATGGAGTGCACTTCTTGGTTGGTTTTTTTAAAAATGCAGGTGGGTGGCCCAGCAGAAACTCATTAGCATAATATGCCACACCCAACAGCAAACCAACTCATTAGCATATTAGGCCACCCCCTGACAGTGCAGCTCATTGGCATATTAGGCCACACCCACATGTTAACAAAAGTGTGGTCATCATCTCACATACAGCCACATTGTACCTGATGCACTCCCACACCAAATACTCTCCTCAAGGGTTACCATATTTTGAAAAGCAAAAAAGAGGACGGGTCTCCTGACTGACTACTTCGAAAAAGGGATCAGTATGGCAGATCTCATTTTAAATACCCTACTATTTAAGCTGTGATCATTGCTACTCATAAGGAATATTCCTTATCTTCCAACCCCAAAAGAGAGCATTTTCATCCATGTTTTACGAGCTGAAAAGAGCAAAGCCACCTCCACATCACACAGAGAAACACATTTACAGAGAAAGCCCTGGCCCTATTCTCATAAAAATAAATAAGAGAAGCCATGTTGGATCAGGCCAATGGCCCTTCCAGTCCAATACTCTGTGCCACACAGTGGCCAAAAATACCAGGTGCCATTAGGAGGTCTATCAGTGGGGCCAGAACTCCAGAAGCCCTCCCACTCTTGCCCCGCCAAGCACTAAGAAGACTGCCCCAGACATAAGAACATCAGAGAAGCCAGTGTTGAATCAGGCCAGTGGCCCATCCAGTCCAACACTCTGTGCCACACAGTGGCCAAAAATACCAGGTGCCATCAGGAGGTCCAGGAGTGGGGCCAGGACACTAGAAGCACTCCCACTGTTGCCCTCCCCAGCACCAAGAATACAGAGGAAAGAAAGAGAGAGAAGGAAAGAAAGAGACAGAAAGAAGGAAAGAAAGAGACAGAAAGAGAGAAGAAAAGAGAGAGAGAAGGAAAAAGAGAGAGAAGAGAGAAGGAAAGAAAGACAGAAAGAGAGAGAAAAGGAAAAAGAGAGAGAGAGAGAAGGAAGGAAAGAGAGATTTCCCATGAGGCGCTGCTCCGCTGTTGCTCTTCCCTTTCCCCGGATTGTGTGCTTCAATTTCTCAAGTGTTTGCTGTGTGCCGCATTTTGACTCGCAGCTTCGCCCGATTTCCCCTGCGGTTCTGGAGCCTGTTTTTTTCAGTTGTGTATAAGAGTAAATAGTATTTTGTAATATTTTTAAAAGGTATATCGAGGTAGCTTTACTATGTTCTAACTGTGGCTACGTTCTTATTGTGGTTTGCTAACAGATAATGTATAATGTGTGATAATATTGATTAACTGGGTGTATTTCTGGAGAACAAGATGTTGTTTCTTGAGTTTAGAAGGCTTTGGTCATTAGTTGTAGTTTACCATGTTTGTTCTTTATTGATTATGTCTTACAGGTATAACCATTTGTGGTACTGTTGGTTTGAGGGAAGTTTGTATTGCATTACTATATAATCTAGCACTAGTGCCCATATACAAACAAATTTGGAGTAGGTTGGTGTAGAGATAGTGTGTGATCTGTGAATTAAGTCTGTTATCTTGGCCACTATAAATTGATCCCATATTTTATCTTGCCACTCTGATAGTGTTGGTGGTGAAGAAGATTTCCATGCCACCGCTATTGTCAATCTAACCAATCTATCTATTGATTAGATAAATGCTATCAGATAAGGAAGGGTGTAAGGATTCCCAATTATTCAGTTTTTGTGTTTTGAAACACTTTGTGGAAGTTGTACTTACTTTGTGGAAGTTGTACTTTGTGGAAGTTGTCTTTTGGGTTTAGGGGTATTTGAACTCTCCATTCTTCTGTGATCCATTTATACGGGAAGTTTTTTGGATTGTTTCTGTCATCATCTGGGTGAGGTTCATAGGTTATATTTCCGATCTGGTGAGGTTAATGACTAACCCTGAGATGGTTCCAAATTTTAATAGAATTTGTTGTGTAGCTTGTAAAGTTTGGCTGAATTTTGATATGTATACGATTAGATCGGGTTTTGATATGTATAGGGTTAGGCCGTTTGCATAAAGATTTTGGGGTTTTGTTCTCCTATATTTATTACGGTGAATTGGGGGTTTGATCTGAGGTCTTCCGCTAATGGTTCCATTGCCAGGGCAAAGATTAGGAGTGATAGAGGACAGCCCTGTCTTGTACCTCTTGATAGGTGGAAGAAGGGGGAATTATTGCCATTAACCTGTACTTTGGCTTTTTTGTGAGTGTATAATGTGTGTATTGCTTTTAGGAGTCGGAATATGAGGGTGGGACATCCTATATGCCACTATGTCACTTCAAGGGAAAACTCAGGTCATGTAGGGTAGTTCTAGGAATTCTTGAAGAGTTTCCAGTTATTCCTCAAGCTACTTTATGCCACTTACGGGATTTTCCTGGTAATGATACAGCAGCACACAAAATTCCAGTTCTTCTTTTAAATTCTCCTGCTGCCACTTAAAATGGCAGCAGGAAAGGACAGCTGCTGGTGAGAGGCCTCCTACCATAGAAAGAGGCCTAGCAGTCCTATACAACTGGGCCATAGTTTTCCCAGGTTGAGCCTGCCAGGTAGAAGAAGAAAACATGTGCTGACTGAGTCCCAGTCATCCATGTGGCTAAAATATATAGAAAAGAAAATTATTTCAATAGGAATTAGTCTTGATTATTTATTTTCCTTGCCAGAAAGTTCAGCCTATGTCCTGATTAAACAAAGACTCCTAGATATTGAGATGCAAGATTTAAGGAGCCTGGGTAAAGGTAGTTGTTCGCTTTTGAGGTTCGCTTTTGAGGTTGGGAATTTTTCCCCATGGGTCCTTAGCAGGGTATTTCTCTTGTTTAACTGTCCTGCATTATCATAGAGCTTATATGTTAGCTCACTTTAATGTATTATCTTCTGCAGTTATGTATGGGAGACTTCAGAAAATTCTGTACTCTAATAGGCTCTGTGCTTGTGGACTGCACAAAGTAGAAAGCCATGAACATGTTTTCTTGTATTGTACGTATTACCTTAATATTCGATCCTCAGTTATTGAACCTTGGCTGCAAGATGAAGAAGGGCAACATGATGAAGGCAAAATTCTTTATCTATCATTCACTCAAAATCCAGTGATTATTGAAACTGTGGCCAAATTTTTACATCTTGCATCTAAAAGTTGAGAAATGTATCTTAATGCTGTGGTTAATGAATGATAGTTCTTATTAGGGTGTTGTTATGCCAATAAAGGTAATGTTTACAGTTTACAGATTGAGAAGAAGAGACAAAGAAGAAGAGATTGGATGTATACCCTGCCCTTCACTACCCAAAGGAGTCTCAGAGCGGCTTACAATCCCTTTCCCGCCCCACAACAGACACCCAGTGAGGTAGATGGGGCTGAGAGAGATGTTCTGAGAACTGTCCTTGAGAGAACTGCTCTGAAAGAACTTATGACTGACCCAAGGTCACACCAGCAGCTGCATGTGGAGCAGTAGGGAATCAAACCCGGTTCTCCCAGATTAGAGTCCATACTCTTAACCAATATACCACACTGGCTCAGAGAAGAAGACAGAGGAACAGATAAAGGTAGGTTGACAGATGGTTGGGAAGGAGAGAAGGAAGCAGGAAAAGGAGAGGTTATAGAAAAAGTTAAAGGCTATGAAAGCTTTTAGGAAATGAAAAGAAGAAATAGTGGGGGAGGGGAAAATGAGATGCCACCTGTGAGTCTTTGCAAGTCCCCAGCTTGTTCTGTATTTGTTAAGATGCTTTTTAAACCAAACTAAAGAAACACTGCAATTAAAGAGCAAAAGAAGTGCCTGACTTGTAAGGGATCTACAGAAATGAAGTTTATTGACTCAAGCTGAAGAAAAGGTCAAATGGACATATGAAGTCATATACCCCTCCAAGGATATGTTACGTATGTAAGACATTTCTACAAATGTTACAGTGAAGATGCCGCCTTTATAGTCTTGGGCACTGTGGTGGTAATGATACGCCTGTCAAAACATAAGGCTCAGAATAAAAAGGTTAGAGATGGGTTCACTTCTTCTGTGTATTAAGGAATGTCTGTAGGAGGAGGTAAAGGTCAAGCCTCTAGTCCCCTGTGGGAAAAACCCCACCTTACAGGTGAGGAAACTTCAACTAGACAGAAAGAAAGGTCAGGCCAATAATATCAGCTACATACTACAAAAAACATGTAAAGTTTAAATTTGTGAGGTTCTGAAAAGATGCTTTGAGGCTGATGGTGATAGCAAAGAGCAGTGGAAGAAAGCCAGTTTGATCAGCGGGCCATTCATTTGGTCAGCAGGTAGCTCCCAAAATGTAACAGCCTTGAAGGATTTCCCCATCCCAACTTCAGAATGACTGATTTTGTACAGAGAAACCAGAGGCATAATCAAACCAAAGCTGAGCATTTTAAGCTCCACTTTTTCAGCAGGAAGGGTTTAATGGAATACTTTCACATCCTCTGTGCCCCTTGCCCTGTTTTTTTACAGCCCCAGGCATGCATCAAAAGGGGTTTATTGAACCCTCTGTAGGGCACTATATATTGCCAGTGGGTTGTACATGTTTCTGTTGAGGGGTACTGTCCCCCATTTTCTCACCTATTACCTGTTGCAGGGGAAAACCCAACCCCTGCCACTATAATGAAGCCTGTCAAACATAATACCTTCCTTTTGCTGAGGACAACTTATAACTGCTTTAGCTAGTCCAGTTGACATTCTGTTTGCTTGTAAAATGGTCACACTGTCTTGCATGTTGAGGTGTGGTAAGAAATTTTAAACATGCCTGGGTTCCCGGCCTGCTCGTTTTTTGCACACCCCTAGTCTGTACTGATAACTAAAATCCAGTTTCTTCAGTTAATCAAAAGCAACGCACAGCTAAACTGAACTGGAGAGAGGGGGTGAAATACAGAAAAGTGAATAGATAGTAAAACACTCAGGGCCAAATGTTATGGTTTTCAGTGTGTGGTGTCTGGGTTCCCCCCACAACCGAATTAGATTCAGTGAAATGGCACCAGGTGGCACTATTTGCCCCATTGGAGAGCTGCCCCTGTACTGATACCTTCAAAGGTGTTTGAAGTCAGGAAAATGGTATGGGAGGAGGCTGAAGACACTTCTGCCCCCCCCCCCCATGTTCCAATTCTGAACTGGAGATCTGACATGTGACTCTTTTATTTGGGTCAAGGAGCCCCAGCCACTAGTTTGATCCCCACCTTAACCTTTATTGCTTATTCTGTACTGGAGGGAACAAGTTGGATTGATCTTGTAGTGCCTTCAGGACTGTAAAGTTAGACTTAAAAACACACACACACTCTTTGGAGAGATATTAAGGTGTTTCAGTTCCTACCCCCAAAAAAGGGATTGTTATTCAGACCTCACCATTCCACTCACATACTAATCCATCTTCTTCTAGCAGACTGTATGCCAACTAGAAGATCATAACCCCTTTGTTACAAAACAAAGCGATGCTGGGAAACAGTCATGCTTTGAGAAATATTGATCATTCAAAATGTTCCAAAAGGCGAAGCAAGTGAATTGTTACCAGCAATGAGAACATAATGCCTTCTAAATTTAGAACAAATACAGTAAAAACAACTGGATAGCAAATGGGTTTCTATTTAAAGCTTATGCTTTCCATTTTATTACTACCAAGTAAATAAAAGGGAAACAGTGCACCACAATCAAGGCTGCCTGTTCATACAGTGGCCTCCTGTATTAATGGCTGTTCTTGGTAATTATTCATAATAAACCAGTACATTAAAATAGTCCACACTTTACAACATTAACAAAGCAATCCTGAGCAAGTCTACTTGGTGTGCTATTCAGTTGGGCTTACTCCCAGGAAAGTGTTCTTAGGACTGCATTGTAAATTTTAGCAACCTATTCTTGTTGTTGAACTGTAGATACAGTAATTGCAACTCCCAAAAAGGAGAGGAAAGAAGGGAGCTGGGTCTTGCTCTTTTCCACAAATGCCAGTTTACTTGAGTGCAAACTGTGAAATATCTAACACCTTGTACGGGTTGTACATCATAAGAATATAAGAAAAGATCTCATCAGATCTCGAAAGCTAAGCAGGGCTGGCCCTGGCTAGTATTTGGATGGGAGAACCCCAAGGAATACCAGATTTGTGACGCAGAGGTATGTGATGGCAAGCCACTTCTGAACATCCCTTCAAGCCCTGCTAGAATCGCTATGAGTCAGCTCGACTTGATGGCAAAAAAATCCATTTAAAAAAGAATATAAGAAAAGCCCTGCAGGATCTGACCAACGGTCTACCTAGTCCAGCATCCTGTCTCACACAGTGACCCACTAGTTCCTCTCTTCACAAGTAAAAACTACACTTTTTCAGGACTGGGGCTGAAAAAGTTGCCTACTCCTGAACTTTCCTCTCCTTCAGAACAAGAGACAATCTCAGTGCCATTTTCCAGGTACTAAGAGATCGCAGAGACACACTTCAATCACAGAATCACTTTCAGGAAGGAGGGAAGAGTCTGTCACATTTCCTCACCACAGGCAAGCTAGGTCAGAGCTGTCACTGCTGCCTCCTCAGGTGTATTAACTTATCCCATAAAGCTCTTTATTAATAGGGAAAGATAAAACAGCCAGAGCTATTTTGTGAGCTGCAGACAGCTGGATGCTGCAACCGTCTCTTTGTCTATCAAGTAATAATAACGCTATAGTTTTAAAAATAGATCTTTGTGGTGTCTGGTGGGAATACAGTTCAGTGACAATGGTTTACTGCAGGAAGTTCTAGTCTGATGAAGCGACAAGGCTAATTGAGATGCATTTGTTTCCATTCTGCATTGCAGCAAAAGCTGATGCATGTTTTTATGGCAGCACCGGTGTTCAGATGCAATCCCCCATTGCTTTTTTAATTAAAACACAATGCCTACTGAGATAATAAGGAGGTGCAAGGCCTGTAGTCAGGCATTTTGTCAGGCCTCAGGGTGTATGAAGGGGGACATCATTAATCAATGTGAAGCAGCAACAAAACTAAATTTAAGTTCTCTGATATGTTTAAAGGTCCCTGGTTGTTGTTTGTGGAGCAACAAACATTTTAATACAATTTAAGAATATAAATGTTGAGTTTCCAAAGGCTTGCCAACTGACCCAATGCCTTTGGCTCAAACCCTAGTAACTTGAAACAGTTTTAATTTCACTGAGCAGTTAATTAAAAGGATGCCTACATGTTTTTCCTTACAGTGCTGGTAATAAAAGGGATAGTGCCTTACAGGTTTTTTTAAACACTCCCCCCACCCCCAATTCTGAAAATTCAGGAGGCAGGACTGGAATTTCCCACAGACAGACAGTCCCTATCCTGTAAACACCACTGGATGAAACAACACTGGAGTGATATGGTCTGTATGACCTATTCCAGTCAGTACTCTGGCCACAGCATTCTCTACCAACTGCAGCTTCTGGATGGTCTTCAAGGACAGCCCTACACAGAAAGCACTGCAGTAATCTAACCTAGATGTTGCCAGGGCATGCATCAAAGTGATAATATCTCTTCCACCCAGGCTGGGTTGCAGGTGGTGAAAGAACCCCTGGCCACTGCTGCCACCTGCTTATCCAACAGAAAGCTCAGGCCTAAGAGCACCCCCCAAGCTATGAACCTGCTCATTTAGCAGGAGTACAATCCCATCTGGAACAGGAGACAACCCATTTCCTGGGTGAGACCTTCCTCCCACCACTAGCACCTCCCTTTTGTCAGGATTCAGTTTTAGCTTGTTAGAAGAAGAAGAAGAGAAGAGATTGGATTGGATTGGATTGATACCCCACCCAGATGTGAGGGCAATCTGGCTGCAACATCTGTCACCCCACTGGTCACCAGGGTTGATTCAGCTGATCTGACTGGCTAGGCAGGTGTCCCCTACCTCCCTCACCGCTCCATGTGTGTCCCTCCCCAAGAAAACAGCTCTGAGAGAACTTATGACTGACCCAAGGTCATACCAGCAGCTGCGTATGGAGGAGTGGGGAATCAAACCCAGTTCTCCCAGATTAGAGTCCACACTCTTAATCACTACACCAAACTGGCCCTCATCTATTCCAAAACTCCCTCCAGAAAGCTGTTCACAGTTTCCACAGCCTCCCTGGGATCTTAGACCTGAAGTTAGACCTGAGTGTCATCTGCATATTGGTGGCAACCTAGCCCATATCTCTGGATGACCTCTCCCAGCAGCTTTACATAGATGTTGAAAAGCATGAGGGTCAAGACTGAACCTTGGGGAACCCTATAGGCTAAGGAGCACAGCAGTAGTCCCACAGCACCACACTCTGAAACCTACCCTCAAGGTAGGACAGGAACCACCACAGAACAGTCCCTTGTGGTCCTAGTCCCATGCAGAGATCCAGAATAATACCATGATGGTGGTATCAAAAGCCTCCAAGAGGTCCAGAAGAATTAACTGGGTTGCACTCCCCCCTGTCCATCTCCTGGCATATGTCATCCACCAAGACAACCAAGGCTGTGTCAGTCCTGAAACCAGATTGGAATGGATCCAAGCAATCAGCTTCATTCAGGAATCCTTGACATTGGACAGCCACCACTCATTCTATCACCTGGCTCAAGAATGGAACTGGACAACAGTTATTCAATTCTCCTGGTTCCAGAGTAGGTTTCTCTAGAAGTGGATGCACCACTGCTCACTTCAAGGCAGGAGAAACCACCCCCTTTCTCAGAGAGGCATTTACTGTCTCACAAACCCAGTCTGCCAGCCCCCCCTCCCACCTTCCCCAACCAATTTAAGCAGCCAGGAGGGGCAAGGGCTATACAAGCAGGTGGTAGGTCTCAAACTTCCAAGAATCCTGTCCCCATCCTCAAACTGCACAAGCTGAAAGGTATCCCACACATCTGGACAAATCAGCTCCCTGGGACAATCTGATACTATTGCTGCTAATGTAGAGTCCACAGAGATGTGCCTAGGACTGCTCTCTAGGTCTCTGTGTTTAATTGCATACTGTAGATTATTCTTGGTTTCTTTCTAAAACTGTGTCACTTAAATCAGTGGAGAGATGCTCTATTAATCTAAGTAAACAAATTAAACAAATTGCTCGGGAATTTCTGAATGCATGCTTAGTAAACAATAATGCAGCATGGCATTCATTAAATAATCTTGAGCTACACAGAGGACAGCTGTGTTACCTTAAGTATACCTGAATGCGTGCCCAGATGACAAAGTACTTATCAAATGTGCCATTTTCCTTTATTAAATGCATTTGCATAAAGTTCACCAAGCGTATGCTTGATGAAGTTTAGTGACATTTCTGGAAATGGTTTCTTTTTTTCCCCCTCTCTGCTTCAAGAACAAAATTTGCATGTAAATTAATTTGACTGACACACAGAGGATGCAGGAAGTCCTTTTGAGCATTGTCCATTTAAGTTTTATAAGGACTGTGACATGAAATTGAACAAAGTTTGAGTCTAGTGGCACCTTTAAGACCAATGAAGTTTAATTCATGAAATTGTAATTTATTAGATTTACTTTATTTATAGCTGCCGTTGTTACTAAAACTCGAGGTGGATTACATGGTATAAAACAATGTAATCAAATAGCATGGAATATCCCATAAGTAATGCAAAAGACAAGGATTACAAAGTAAGAAATAATGGAAAAGTAGCTGCATTTTTACACCACAGCGTCCATTTTAAATGTTCCCACAATTCATCACTTTATTTGCAAATGTTGTAGAGGAGCATAGGTATTCCACAAACTAAATTGATAGCTCATCAGCATAATATGGTTCTATCTGAACATTAAAAACACTAGAGTGATTTATGGAAGAACTCCTCTGTCACTGAATTATAAACACAGAAGGTGGATATTTTTTAATCCGTCTAAATATTCTGGTTTTGGAAGAAAGTAGTTGTGAACAAAGAAAAATATTTGGAAGAAGGAGTTTTCATAACTTATCTCAGATCTGCTTGCAGACACAAGATGTCCTGGTTAAATCTAAATTAGATTACTGCAATGCACTCTACATGAAGCTGCCCTTGAGAAGTTATTTGGAAACTTTAATTGGTACAGAATACTGCAGCCAGGATGATGACTGGAGAGGTTTGTAGTCCAGTCTTGGCCCATGTACATTAGCTTCAAAAAAAATTCTGGGTACAATTCAAAGTGCTAGCACTGATCTCTAAAGCCTTATATGGTTTGGGACCAACATACCTGGAAGACCTACTTATGAACTTACCTAACCACTACAGTCATCTTCAGAAGCTCTTCTCTGGGCGCCTCCTACTTTTGAGATTAGGTAGGTGGCAACCTAGGGGAGGTCCTTCTTGGTCATGGCACCAAAACTGGAACTTTCTCCCCAGGAAAACTTGTATCTTCCTTTCTGTTGCCATCTTCCGCTAGTGAGTAAACACTTCTTTGTTTTGTTTGGGGTTCCCTCAGTCATCCCTCCTTCCTGCCCAATGTTTTAATTGTTGTTTTTATGGTTTTGTATGTATTTTATCTTTTATTATAATTGTTTTAATGAAGTGTTTCCTGTTGGTTTTAATATTTTTTAACATTTGGTTTTATTAGATACGGTTTTTGTTTGTTAGCCACCTTGTTGGACCTTATGACAACAGAAAGGGAAGGTATAATGTATTAAATAAATAAATACACAAATAAAAAGCCTGGTGGGGCACACTAGTCTGTCATTAGGGAACCTGGTGTGTGCTTTGACAAATTAAGCAACCACGCAGCTACCATTCTTGAAGTGAGGAAATCCAGTGAAGCACTGAGCACCTCTTTCTGCTGATTGCTCTCCAGCAGCAGTTTGGTAACAATTACAGGGGCAGGGATTGGCCAGGACAAGCCTAGAGTAGTTTGCTGTAGGAAATTAGGGTCAGAAAATGCTAGGATTGCCAGAAAAAGTTAGGGTTAGGAAATACCTGGAGATTTTGGGGTGGGGGGGTAGATAGGGTTGCCAGCCTCCAGGTGGGTCCTGGGGATCTCCCGCTTTTACAACTGATCTCCAGCTGACAGAGATCAGCTTCCCTGGAGAAAATGGCTGCTTTGAAGGGTGGACTCTATGGCATTGTACCGTGCTGAGGCCCCTCCCCTCCCCAAACCCCACCCTCTCCCAGCTCCACCCCCAAAGTCCCCAGGTATTTTCCAACCCAGACTTGGCAACCCTAGGGGTAGAACCTGAAGAGGTCAGGGTTTGGGGAGGGGAGGAACCTCAGCAAGATATAATGCCACAGAGTCCACCTTCCAAAGCAACCATTTTCTTCAAAGGAACTGATCTTTATTGTCTAGAGATCAGTTAGCAGGAGATCTCCAGCCACCACCTGGAACCTGGTACCCTAGAAAAAGCACAGGTCCCTGATTGTGATTTTTCTTCCCCACCAATCCAGGATGCTATAAAGTGTTCTGACCACTTTAAAGAGTGTTTTTTTCCTTAGAAAAATAGTGCTTAAGAGGGTATTAATTAGGATCATATGAAATGTGCCTCTTCTGAACCTAATGAATCACAGCTTACTCACCTCCATGGACTCCTGAAACTGCAACCCTAATACATCTTGAGATAAGGGGGTTAATTCCTTGTGGGCTACAAGTTCTTATGACCTCAGTTCAAACCTTATCAGGGGTCCATTGCCTGTCCACCTCACACACCTTGGGAGAATCCTACTTAGGTCTACTTAGAAGTAACTCTCAAGGTATTCAATGGAGCTTACTCTTAGTGCCATTAGGACTGCAGACAATTTGCAGTATTTTAAAAAAATGTTAAGCATGGCCCACATTCTAATATATAACACATGCCATGGGTGGATGGGAGCAGACATCATTCCTCCTAACTGGACCATTTATCATCCCATATTTCAATACCACCTACAACTAAACTGTAACCAATTTTTACATATATCGCAGCACAGTCAATTTGCACTATGAAGCTATGAAGACAAAAAAGGGGGCTATCTATTGCAATACTTTAATTCTTTTTATATAGGAAAATGTTCACTCCCCAGCATTAATGTCTATTTTTATTTCAGCCTTATTCCAGATGGCAGACTTGTACAGGCCCTCATTTAAATAATTTAAATCAATTTACTTGCATAAATTATACAAAACATTCATGGGTTCTAATTCTCCTTTTGTATGCATACATGGAAGTTAATAGCAAATATGTGTGCAACCGAGGACTAAATGTGGCCTGGAAAATGTATCAGAGAGTCCTCAGCTGAACTCCATACTCATTTACTTGAAAGCTATTAGCGATATTAGATAGCTTACTTGCTATAACAAGGCAATCAGCTAAATTTCCACCAGAGTCTATTCTGTATTTGAACACATTCCTGAAAGCAAGAACAAAAAAGCTGAAATAGAGAGATATTATTTATTAGAAACATTTTCAGTTGACAGGTATTTTGAAGGAAGGAAGAGAGTATGATGATTACCCGGCTGTTGATTCATCTGGCACTAAAAAAAGAAAGAAAGAAAGAAAATGGCAAGAGCCCTTACAAGTGCGCAGAATGGTTCTCTCAATGGCTAATATTCTCCACCTCTGCTCAAATATGACATATATTTCCTTAACACTGAATAGCTTGAATGTTCTTACCTCTGTTTATGGACTCATAAAGAAGCTTAGCATGGCACTCAGTAAAGATTTTGTCACCAAAATTCAGCAAACAACAGTATTCTTTACTGATTTATCCTACAAAATGCACATCAGCCTGTCTTTATGAGTATGAAGTGTAAAATAAGCATATTATATAATTTCAGGATATAACAAATATAAATCTACCTTTCAGTCTCAGAAGGAGGGCACTGGAACTGGCTCAAACCTCATTTAGATATTCTGCCCACTGTTACACTAATAGTGTCTTCCCATTTATATACACAAAAAAACCTGCAACTTTATCAACCTACCCATGATTAAAATAAAGTATGCTCTGAATCCCTTAGGAAAGTCATTATCATCTTACAATCACCTCTTAAGGCGGCTCAACACATACCAGATGTTAAATGAGATTCTGACAGAAATCTCTATTTTAGTTTTAAAACAATTTACAAAGCCTTTCCCCCAAATGTGGGGGGGTCCCCAAAGTGGTGAACAATTAAAACTTTAAAACCAACAATTAAAACAACCATTTACGACATAACCAGAAAAAAGACTCAGTCTCTATCCTGTTCATGCCGTCTGCAGCCTGACTTCTCCAGGATCAGAGACTACAAGTCACATATTACCAGCAGCAATACAGAATGAGCTAGGGTTGCCAGGTCTCTTACCTCTTGCAGCAGGAATGAGAAGCTCCTGGTCCACGCACTGCAATGACATCACCCAGAAGTGATGTCATTGCTCTAAGCACATTGCCAGTGGACACTCTAGCATTTAGCTTAAAAACTCTACGATACCATAGAGTTTTCAGGCCAGATGCTAGAGCGTCCCCCCGGCAACATGCCTGGCCCGATCCAGGCACTTTGCCTGGCACGTTGGCCTGATCCAGGCACTTTGGGGGTGGGGTTCCCCCTGCCGGCCACATCTGGGCTGGCGGGTCGGGGGCCCCTAGAGCAAGCAACACCCCCCCCCCAGAATCTGGCAGCCTTAGAATGAGCCCATGAACACTGTTCATGTATCTGATCTTTAACTCCCTCCTATGATTTCATAGCATCACAGAGTTCGAAGGGGACATACAGGTCATTAGGGATGCCAGCCTCTAGGTGGGACATGGGGATCTCCCAGAATTATATCTCATCTCTGGACTACAGAAATCAGTTTTCAGGAGAAAATAGATGCTTTGGAGGGTGAACTCTATAACATTGTACTCCACTGAGGTCCCTGTCCTCCCCAGGCCCATTCCCAAATTTCCAGAAGTTTCCCAACCTGGATCTGGCAATCCTAACCCCCAATCCCCCATCAGTGGACAGGAGGGACCTAGCAACCCGACAGGCCATTAGTCTAGTCCCCTATTCAATGCAAGATCAGCCTAAAGTTTCCCTGACAAGTGTTCATCCAGCCACTGTTTGAAGATTTCCAGTGAGGGGGAGCTCACCACCTCCCTAGGCAGCTGATTCCACTGCTGTAAAAAGGTCTTCAACTTATTTGTAATTCTAATGTTTTAAAATATACTCTTCCCCATTTTGTTCAACTAATATGACATAATATTTCACATTCCCTCTGCCTCTTCATACACCACAAATGGAGACAGATATATTCAGTGGATGACTAGAAACTTGGTGGGGAGGGTGTCTAGATTGGTTTACAAAGTAGTTTGCTAAGAAGGTCCTTCATTCTGACTGGTATTTTGTTCCTTTCTTCCCTCAATTAGCAAACATGAAATCATTCCGCTTCAAAAGAGCTCTTTATGGCAGCTGAAGCTGCCAAACAAAAGCCTTTAATTACAGTCTCTAAATGTCATGATGTGTTGGCATCGATGAAAAAAAAGTCCAACAGGAAAACTAATGTCCATCATGGCAAATGAAACAATCTCAGTGTAGTACTGTCTAACCCAAAAGAGTCAGCGCATTGCATAGCCCAGAGGTACTAGACTGAGATGGATGGAGAGAGAGAAAGTCCTAGTGTGACATCACATCCCTGCTGACTTCCTGCTTCTCCCCAAATGCTACCACTGTGTGACATAGAGTGTTGGACTGGATAGGCCATTGGCCTGATCCAGCATGGCTTCTCTTATGCTCTTATGTCCCTCCTGGCACTACCTGCAAATCTCCAGGAATTTCTCAAGCCAGAAGGAGCAACTCTATAATGCTTTGCAGAGCCAAACTAAATGTTATGGCAGCCATGGGCTCAACATTGTTTTAGAAAAGAATGTGTTTATTTAAAAAGAGCTGCAAGAGCATGATCCCAACTGAGCCTGAGGCCCAGCAGGACAAGCAATCTTGTTGTTATGGATATGGGCAGGAATATAAGGGAACAGTTACTGGACTTGACCAAAAAGATCATAAAGGATGTGGTGGCACACATAGCCAGAACAAATCTGGAGTCTCAGGAAAGTCTGCCAAAAGGGGAGTCTAGAGATCCAGAACAAAATAGCCTTAAAGATCAGTAAGAAGAATACAAAGCTGTAAAATAATTATAAGACCTTGTGTAGATTAGAAGCCAACCAACCCATTATCAACAGAAACAATTTGTTTAGGCCCAGATGCAGAAATGCCTGAGAATTACAAGATACACTTCAAGTATTGGTTGAGGGTCGGAAGATATTCATAGGTATGAGAAACTTGTGTTCATTATTTTTAAATAGGCTTTGTTAAAATAAAAAGGAGCAAGAAGGAACTAGCGTTTTTGTACATTTGAAATTATAAGATAATGAGTTAGCCAAGAATGTGCGCCTTGATCAAGTGGGGCAATTAGCTATTGTTCGATGACATTAAAATCCTATAAATATGGGAAGTTGTATTGAACATAATAGATATGCTTTAATAAACAAGCTTAGAATGGAAGTAGAGATTCTCTAACAGTATTTACAGATGTACTATATCTAGAATGAACCTATAGCATTACTGCAGTATACTGGCTAGGAATTAAATGCTCTTTGAATGGAAGACCACCAAGGAAAATCAGGGTCATTATGCAGAGGAAGGCAATGGCAAAGCACCTCTGAATGTCTCTTGCTTTGAAAACCCTACAGGGCCATTATAAATCACCTGCAACTTGGCAGGACTTTCCACCACCACCATAGGAAAGTTCAGTAGACACCTAGGGTTTCCTAAGTGCACACCTATATCTGAATCAGGCCTGATCAGGCCTGAATCAGAGTCATCCAGGACACTGTGCTCCCTCCCCAGACTTAGTACTGAAACAGCTGTGGGGGGCTTCTTTTGGCACTTGAAAAGACACACAGGGAGATAGGACGATTGCCTGGTCCTGCTGCTACTGAAACTCCTGCTCTCAAAGCTCCTGGTACCAGGGCAAGAGCACAAGCATCCACAGTTTAGTTCTGTAGCCAAGTGACTTGATGCAAAATATTGGAGCTTACATTTCCAGGGGGAAAGATGTAACAAATGGGAGGAAACTCCACAGAAAGCAAGCTGTTTCATAGCAATGTAGAATTGTCCTGTCAGAAAATACTTTCACTCACACACGCAGAGCACACAACTTGTCTTGCTCTGAGCAATTCAGAAGTGCAATAAAGTTATTTACACAATTAACGTATGTACCGTGTAATGGCTATCCAGAATGTTAACATCCTTTTGTCAGTCTGGCAGAGAGGGCGAACACAATTAACGTATGTACCATGTAACAGCTAGCCAGAATGTTAACATCCTTTTGTTAGCCTGGCAGAGAGGGCGAATGCAATGGATGATTGTGTTACAATTTTGTAGCCATCTGGGATAGTGAGCAGAGCAATAAACTTGAAAAGTGCCATTATACATGTTATTGTTCCTAATGAGCCAATGTTTTCAAATATTTATGCCACTTATGCTTAGGTTAATGCTTCTAAATTTTGTAGAAGGAAAACAAATGCTTTCCACTCCTTCTGGCCGTTAGATGGTCATTAATCGTGTCCAAACTCCAGTAGAACAGTACAGTTTATGTAGAGGTAACTGGGTTAGCCACAGTCCCTAATAAAATGCAGGACCTGAGATTATTACTTAGTGCTTTCACTGTATTTCTGTTGACATGTCGGGTACCACTAGCAACCATTGTCTCAGACCACTTTATCTTCATACCAAGAATACCTCCATATATTGAATTTAAGGGAACGTTATCTATCACTGATCTCATTGCTTGGCTTATAAAAATGAACATGAAGTTGCTCAAAAGGACAATGAAGACAAGATTTTAATTTAAAATTCATGTAAGGATATTCATATGCTTCTCTGTGACAAGCACTGTTGAACAAGGTCTGCATTTAATTTCTTTCTCCACCCCCACCCCATGTGAATATGTTTGCTGTCCCAATGATAAATCTGCAGCCTACCCCTTGCCAAAGAAAAATTGCACAGGCTTTTCAAGATGCCAGTATTGCAGGTCACATCTATCATCCCCAGGCCTCTGTTTTACTTTTAATTACAAAACTTCTCTCAGCATTGTTACTTCCACTCCTAAACTGAAGAAGAATGTAGGTTTTAATTTGCAGAGCAGCACTTAAATTCTCAACTCCAGTGACATTAATTTGCTGGTACTAAGCAACCACAACCAAAACATGCAATTTAGCTTTCCATGAAAAGCTGCGTTTAGCTGTATTACAAATCTATTATTTTCTCAATGCATGACATATTTCCTACAAACGAATGGGATCTATGAGAGCCAAATGACATGCAATGTTGGAATTCCATGGCTGGAAGAGCTAGCGTGGCATGCTAGTTCTAGTGTTGGACCAGGATCTGGGCGACTCGGGCTCAGCTCCTCACTGTGTCATGGAAGCTCACTGGTGATATTCAGGGAGTGTAGCCTGGGGTTTGGGGAGGGGAAGACCTTCAACAGGGTATAATAAATGCTAAGAATATTTAGAGGTAACAGAAGTAGGGCTGCCAAGCCTCTGATGGAGACCAGAGATCCCCTGTCCTCGCCTCTGAGCAGTGGTAGGAGAAAAATAGACAAAAATTAGCCAATAACCTGATTTCACTTCCAGGGAAAACCTGGAAGAGATGTCAGTCCTGTCTGGTTTTACCATAGAGTTTACAGTGATCCCTAGAGAGGGCTAACCACCAACAGTGCCTCCCGTCCCCACCCCCCACTCCTCTCACATACCTGGCAACCCTAGCAATATGAAAGCCTCTCAACAGCTCTTGTGGTTCTGTTTTCTCCTGGAACAAGGTTTAAGTGAATAAAGTTTATTTCAGGGAAAGCAGGCAAATGACAGCACAAGATTTAGGTATAATCGCTTCAAGACACTGACTTATCAGAAATAATCGGGAGAGCACATGAAGAACAGAAAGACTGGCTGCTCTATCCATTATTGTTTATATAGAACCAATTTAAAGTGGGATATATGTGTAAATCGAATTGCCAGGAGTTGGACACAACTGAATGGCTAACAACAACAACATATGTGTAAAACAGCCCTATATTAAAAAGACCACACAAAGGGCTCAATGCAGAACTGTAGTACTACACAAAAAGTTGTTGTCACAAATAATTTTCTTTGGAATATTAGTACCATTTTATTATGAAAATATTCTGTAATAGCACTGTTGAAATAAACTTTGCTGCAGCATCAAGGCTTTTGGTGGGGAAGTGAAGATACAACCAGAAAGGAGAGGATTCCTGCTAGCAAAAGATCCCTGGAACAAAGGGAGATCAGGGAGATCAGCCACATGCACTCTATAGATTGCTTCTTGGGCGTTTCCTGCAGAAATTGAATTTTTTGCAGCCAGCTTTCATGTCTAGAGCGACCTGGGGTCCTGGAATTTACAACTTTGCTCACAGCTGTGTTTGGAGTCCTGACAAGGATACAAAGTATGACTACCCCCACTTCTTAAGATTTATGGGTATCATTATCTTCAGAAAAAGGGAGATTCTATTAAAGACAAAGGCGCAATGACTTGCTATAAGGTAACCTCTTTGGGGGGATTACAGAAACTGGCAAAGGATTTATGGAACTAATAACAATTGGCAAAAAGCTTAATTAAGGGGATACTGGAAAGTTTAAATGGATAAGGGAACAATTACTTTTGTTTCCATAACTTCCCCCCTAATCTTATTTTTGATGAATGTGCATATACTGTAAAGTTCCTGGCTGTGAAATCTTCCATGGGACTGTTTTTCTTTTTTACTTTAGAGGACTGTTTGTAATTGATTATATACAACAAAAGATAAGCCTCTCTCTCAGTCTAACCTTCATTGCTATAGTGATATGATACAAGCTGTTGAGAATTAAAAGTGAAAGGATTTGCCATAAAAATATCTCAGAGCTTCCAGAACTTTTGCTTAACTGTCTCTATTTCCTTGTTTTATGGACTTCATTGCATAATGAACCCCAGAAAAAAATCCTGATAGAAAAAGTTTGACAGACCAACTTGTTGCACCAGATATGATTCAGAAACTGTTTGAACAAATGGGAAATAGAATAGAAAATAAAATAGAAAACCTTGTAAATAAGATGGAGGCTTTTGAGAAAAGGATGGAAGAGAGTCTTGGGAAATTAAAAGAAGAAATGAAAAAGGTTAATAAAAAGCTAGAAGGATCTAAAGGGCATGTGTCTGAAGGGATTAAGCAAATTAATGATAAGGTCGTTATGGTTGAAAATAAAACAGAAGTGATGGACAAAGAGCTGGAGAAGCATCTAGACAGTTTAGCCCTAATGGAATTGAGAGAGAAGGAATATTGTACAAAGCTGAGAGATGTTCCAGAGAAAAGTGGGGGACAACACCAGAGAGAGGATTGTTTCACTTTGGCAACTTTTTTACAGAGGAAACAAGAGGACATAGAAATAGAAATCAATAAAGTCTACAGGATTAATTCTAGATTTGCCAAAACAAGAAATGTCCCAAGGGACATAATAGTCCAGTTTGTGAGAAAAATGACAAGAGATCGTTGATAAGTTTAAAACTGATGATACAGATGTAATAGTTTTGATAGAAATTCCATTTAGAATTTTACATAAGAGAAAGGGCTATGCCTTTTTTACTGAAAAACTAATACAGAAAAATATTGCCTATTGATGGGATACTTTGGAAGGCATGATTTTTACCTTTAAGCAACGAAGATTCAAATTGAATACAGTTCAAAAAGTGAGATACTTTTTACAAAGATTCACATCAGATTCTGAGGAGATGCAGATGGATACTCCAATAGAAGAATGGGACCAAGATGTAGATGAGGAGGATTCCCTGTTGGGTGCCACAAGTACCAGTTAAAATTTTTAAATTAATTTTTTTAAAGTTTTTTTATTACAATATGAATTACAAATGTTTATCATAAAATGCTAATGGATTAAATGCCCCCCCCAAAATAAAAAAATTCCTTATCTGAAAAATTTAAAAGAAGACATTATTTGTTTACAAGAGACTCACATAAGAAAAAGAAAGATATAAAATATCTGACTTATAAAAAACTTATTAAAAAAGAAGAATTTCTTTAAGTAGATACTAAAAAGAAAAATGGAGTTGTGCTGTATATCAAATCTCTGTTCTTTAAGAATCTGATGGAGACTTTAACAAACTTGCCATATGAAAGTTGGTGTTTGGTGGGAAATTGGAATGCTGTAATCTCCCCACAAATGGACAGGACTGCTGAAAAAATGTAAAAAAATTCTCAAGGCAAACTACCAAAAATATGTTTTGATTTGACGGACAATTTGGGGTTGGTTGATTTATGGAGACAGAAAAATAGTAATTCCAGAGAATATACATATTTCTCAGAAAGACATAAGTCCTTTTCAAGGATAGGTATGATTTTGATATCAAAAGATATAGCTACTAAGACTCTCAAAGTAGACATTCTATCAAAAGCATTTTCAGATCATAACCCTGGTACTATTGTCTACAAAGAGGAACACAAAACTTTTCAATGAGAGATTGAATGAGGTTTTGTTACAGAATGAATCAATTGTTAAAGACTGTAAAAAGAAATTGGAAGAATTTTTTGAAATTAATATGAATAAAGGTATAGCTATGAGAGTTGTCTGGGATGGAAGTAAAGCTTTTATCAGAGGTCATTTGATACAATATAACACCCAATTAAAGAGAAATAAACAAGGCAGTGCAAAAGATTTTGGATGCAATAAAAAGAAGAGTTAAGGAAATTACCAGGGAATAAACTTGTTTCTCGACAAATTAAGATGCTACAGTAACAATTATCTATGTTAATGAAAAGAGAAATGGGAACAAAATTGAGTTATCTAAAACAAAGAAATTTTGAATTTGCAAATAAACTGGGGAAATGGTTGGTATATAACTTGTGAAAAGAAAGAGAAAAGAAAATGATACTGAAAATACAAGGAGATAAAGTGTTAGCAGATACTGTGGCCACACAAAAAGGTTTTTTTATATAAGAGTCATGATATTTCATTGGAAAAAATAGATGATTATATTAAAAAACAAAATTTACCCAAGATCACAGAACAACAACAACAACAGATTATGAACAGACCTATTACAATAAGAGAAAAGGTGGAAGCCATAAAAAAAATTAAATCTGGTAGGGTCCCAGGACCAGATGGCCTTCCAGGTAATTATTACAAGTATTTTGAGGATGAACTTTCACATTCTTTACAAAAGACAATGAGTTCTATTTTACAAGATGGGAGGATGCTGGAGACATGGAAAGAAGCTAACATAGCAGTGATACCTAAAGAAGGACAGGACTAGATGTTTCCAAATAATTATAGACCAATTTCATTAAATAATGACTATAAGTTGCTTACAATGATACTAGCTGAAAGGCTTAAAATAACTCTTCAGGAATTTATGCATGAAGATCACTCTGGCTTTCTGCCCAAGAGACAGTTGAGAGACAACCTCAGGACTGTATTAAATGTTTTGGAATATCTAGAAAAAAACATGATGAAAAACAAGCTGCAATGATTTTTTTTAGATGCAAAGAACACTTTGATAATTTGAATTGGACCTTCATATTTAGAGTTTTGGAAGACATGGATTTTGGAGAAAATTTTATAAAATGGGTTAAGTCAATTTATACATGGCAAACTGCAAAAATAATTATCAATGGAGATTTGACTAAAGCATGCAAGCTACAGACAGGAACAAGACAAGGTTGCATATTGTGACTACTTTTGCTTATTCTGGTTCTCAAAATAGTGAATAGGGGTGTAAGACAAGAAGAAAGAATTGAAAGTGTAAAGATTAAAAGAGAATCATAAGTTGAGAGCTTTTGCAGACAATTTGATGTTGGTCTTAGAAAATCCTCTAAAGATAATCTAAAGATAATGACCAAACTGAAAGAATTTGGAGCAGCTGTGGGCTTTAAAGTTAATAAACAGAAGACTGAGATGATAAAAAATATGAAAATAAAAGATCAAATGAAATTGATAAATAAAACAGGTTTTAAAATAGAAAAAAATAAAATATTTGGGTACTATTTCAACAAATATGAACTGTATGGTATTTAAATATAATTATGTCAAAACCTGGAATGAAACTAAAAAAGATATGTTGAGATGGGGTAATGTACAATTGTCACTTTTCTGTTATTAAAATGAATGGTTTACCTAGAATGTTATTCTTGTTCTGGATGATTCCCATTTTGACAACAGGTGTACCATTTAAACAATGGCAGAAACAGTTATCTAGATTTGTATGGCAAGGGGGAAAAACCAAGAGTTATTACAAGATGCAAAAGAAAGAGGTGACTTAGGTTTGCCAGACTTGAAATTGTATTTTGCTGCCTACTGCTTGGTATGGAAGAAGGATTGGATTTTGTTTAAAAACAAAAGATTATTAGAGTTAGAGGACATGATCTGAGGTTTGGATGGCATGGATATGTGATGTATGACAAAGCTAAAGCTAATGAAGAATTCAATAATCATTACATTAGATGTAACATTTTGAGAGTATGGAATAAGTATAAATCTAGATTCTGCTCAAAAATACCATAGTGGCTATCACCACAAGAAGCACATCCTAGGAAAGAAATGAGGGGTTCAAATAAATAGTTAACATATTGTGATGTATTAGAATTGTAACAAGGTGAATACAAATGTGAGCACTTTAACTGTAGATTGTTTGATTGTTTTAAATGGTTTTAAATGTTTTGTATGAACTCGGTACATTGTGCCAAGCAATATGAGCCACCTTGAGCCTGCTTGCAAGGAGGGTGGGATATAAATGTTATAAATAAATAAATAAATTTAGAGAAGATTTAATAATTGAAGGCCACACTTGCCACTGGCTTACATATTTATAAATCTTGGAAGGTTCAAACCTGATAAAAGGTATCATGATTTTGAGCAATCAAAGTCTGAATTTGAAATAGAATTATGTACAAATGATGAACATGTTACTGCTAAAATGTATTAACTCTTAGTGAAATTTGAAACTGAGGAAGAACAAGTTAAAGAATATTTGGTAAAATGGGCTAAAAATGTTGGATATGACATATATATTGAACAATGGGAACATATGTGGACAAAGGGTCTGAAATTTACTTTAAGCTCTAATCTTAAGGAGAGTGTTTATAAGATGATGTATTGTTAGTATATGTCTCCAGAGAAATTATCTAGAATGTACAACGGTATTTCTAGTTTATGTTGGAAATGCAATCATCATGAAGGGACATTTTATCACATGTGGTGGACCTATAAGAAAGCCAAAAAATTTCAGACACAAATACAAATATTAATACCAAAGACTTTAAAGATTAATATACAATTGAAACCAGAGTCCCTAAAGAAGTGAAAGGACCTTGTTTCTATATATGACTACAGCAGCAAGAATATTACATGCACATAAATGTAACTGTTTGACAATACCTACAATAGAAGAATGGTTGGAGATGATGTTGGACATTGCAGCAATGGCTAAACTGACTGCACTGGTTAGGGGAAAGACAATTAGTTCAGTTATTACAGATTGGAAACCCCTTATAGACTTTTTGCAGGAAAAAGTCAATAATGAATTGATAATTTGTGGTTTTGATGATTAAGATATTAAGATACAAAAAAAGAGAGTTCTTTATTCTGTATATAGAGAATGGGAAAACTTTGCAATCAAACATAATTTTTGTAGAGAAAATCTATTTTATGTATGTTTTTTCTTTTTCTTTTCCCCTTTTATTTGCTAAATAAAAACTTAAAATTTCAAGGGGGGAAAGAAACACAAATTTGCTGCCTCATCTGCTATGTGAAATGTACGGCAGAAGTGGGGACAGTGTGATGGCTCAAATCTATGTTGCATTTCCAAATATGATTAAGAAGCAGCCAGTGTCAGGGATTGTGGTCTCTGGTGGTTGATTGGGGAATTGCATTTTTACCATTGTTATGGATACCATTGCATATTCTTCTATGACCTGCCTTGAAAGAGCAGTTCTTGAAAGAGCTCTCTCAGCCCCACCTACCTCACAGAGTGTCTGTTGTGGGGAGGGGAAGGGAAAGGAGATTGTAAGCTGCTCTGAGACACCTTCGGATAGTGAAGGGTGGAGGACTTGCTTCCAGTTTGTAGAATTCTAGAATGCCTTCTAAAAGCACCACGGTCCCCCAATTCTGGTCAGAACCACCACAGCATGGAGGAAGGTAAGGTTGTGAACCTCCAGGTAAGGGCTCTCTCAAAGTTACAACTGATCTCCAGACTACAAGGATCTGTTCCCCTGGAGAAAATGGCAGCTTCAGAGAATGGACTTTATAGCATCATATTTCTGCTGCATTCCCTTCCCTCCCTAGACTCCACCCTACCCAGGCACCACCCTCAAATCCTCAGGAATTTCCCAACCTAATGTTGGCAACTCTAGCAGAGCAGAGGTTCCTGCCTCTCCTCACCAGCACCATTTCAGGTAAGAAAAATAGCACAGGTAGGAAGCTTTCCTCCCCTTATGCTATGATGGCCCTGACCAGACTCAGGACCCTGAATAGCTCTTAAAAGGTGTTCCTAGAATCTTCAGAATGGAAATGTGTTCCCGTGGTGAACCAAGGGCCACAAGAGGGATTAAATGAGGTAAAGAGAACTATTTCTCTGAGTTCCAGTGCACAGGATCAAGATATGGAAGGCTTACGGTGGAGCCTGAAGTGATAGGTTGACTAAAGTTCTAAAGGTTGACTAAAGCTATGTTGTTCTTCCACTTACACATGACTGCATCTGCACATTCATAGCAGGTAAAAAACAAGGGGAAAGAGAAAAGGATAGCTTAGATAAACACAGTACAAAGTTACATGGATTTGTTCATCCACACACTCTGTTGAGATCATCAGATTCATCAGATTGAAAAAACAGAGACATTCAACTACCCTGGAAAATGGTTTTGATGATTCTCACTCGCTTGGAGCAATTTTCCAGAGGGCTGTATCAGAAGTTCATGTGACCTTAGGAAATCGTGGTGTCAACTCCAAAGAAATTGTATTTTAGCTGTATTTTAGTGCCAGTATTTCTGTCTTTTGTTACATCCATTTCTTGTACAAAACTGCTTCATTAAGTAAGCAATCTTTCTACTGGATCATCCATGGGTAAACATTTCGGAACAAACTGCCTACGAGTGGCATAACTGGAAATAGTGTTTGTTTAGGGTCATAGGAAGGCTTAATGAATATTACTCTGGAACAGTTACAACAGTGAATTTTAAAATGTACAGCATCTTGAATCTTTGTTTCCATATGGCTGAATCTCTTCTCCTACATACAGACATACACAATCCTATTCCTTAATAGAAACCACATGTTCAGGAAGTTCAGCAACAATTCTGTCTTTCTGTGGTTTACTGAAGACACCTGGCTACATGTGAAATCATTACTGTAAGCTTGCGCAACTACAGCCCCATTAGGCCACATGCAACCCAGCAGCAGGGTTACCAACTCAGGGCTGGGAAATTCCTGGATATTTGGTGGTGGAGCCTGTGGAGTTTGGGGAGCAGGGTATAATGCCATAGAGTCCACCCTCCAAAGCGGCCATTTTATTTATTTATTTATTTATTTATTTATTTATTTATTTATTTATTTATTTATACTCCACCCTTTCTACCAAGGCAGAATCAGGGCACCTTTTTCTCCAGGGGAACTGATCTCTGTAGTCTGAAAATCAGCTGTAATTCCAGGGGATCTCTAGTACCCCATCTGGAGGTTGGCAACTTTACCCAGCAGCCAAGAATGAAGGCGTACCAAGGTCTCTTGCCTGTTTTTACATCTGGTAAATCACAACTTGTGGAGAATGGTTGCATTTATATTTGTGAACTGCAACTTGCACTGCCCTGTTTTACTGACTCAACTGAAGTCACTCCAAAATATGAGAGAGGCATGACAAATATGCAGGGAGAATTTTCTAAGCGTGAAGTCTACTCAGATTCCTATTAGACCTGCATATCAACTGTCTTTGCTTTCATCCACAGGAGCATCTTCAACCCTTCCACACAGCACTTGTTCTTCTGACCACTGAGCTTCTTTGTTGGCTTCCTCTGAACCCATTCCAATTTGTTGACACCCTTCTTAGAATCACAGAATCATAGAGTTGGAAGGGACCTCCAGTGTCTTCTAGTCCACACACACAGAGTGACCCCTGCTCCATGCCCAGAAGATGGCAAAACACCTCCAGGATTTCTGACCAAACTGGCCTGGAGAAAGATTGTTGTCTGCCTTGAAACTGCAGTGCTCAGAACTTCTGTTGGAGGAAGAGCCTTCTGTTGGAGGAAGTTGGAGGGGAGCTCCTTAGGGGGATGCTTGGATCCATCCCAGTGGTTCAGATGATCTCTCAAGCTTGGATCCTGTTTCTTCATTTAAAATATGTATACATCATGAACTTCTGTTTGCGCAAGGGCCTACTGAAAAAACACTGACCCTGCACAAATGGAAGTTTACATGGAAGAGGAAGTATGTGATCCACAGCACAGACTATCTACCATACAGGGAAGTCATTCATAGGACCCAAGCATTTATCTATAGTGGAATATAGCCAAATAGAGTGGAAAGGATAGTTTTTGTGACTTTGATACTCTGCATCTATTAATGTAATCTAAAATCAGGGCTATTTTTGGGCAGGAACACACAGGAATGGCGTTCTGGCTGGCTCCTGAGTTGGCCATGCCTACAACCAAAACCTCTGGCATGCGTGGCTACAGAGCACACACACATTATACACAAGAGGGAAAGGTGGCATGTTGAAATGCTCTTTCCCTCTGGGGAGCCCCTAGGGATTTCCTTGTCAATTTCACTCCTCCCCCCCCAGTCAGCTGAGAGTGAAATTGACAAGGAAAAGCCTCTCTCTGCCTTCCCTTCTCTAGCTGACATGTTGCAGCTGGAAAAGGGCAGGAAGGGAACCCAGACACATTGAAAATGCCTTTCTTTCCCTCCCTGATCTGGGGGAGGGAGAGAAAGGCATTTAACCATGCCCCCTACACTTCCCCAAGTCTCTCCGCAATAGCAGAGAGGCTCAGGGAAGAAAGGGGCATGTGTGCATGCCTGCCTTCCTTCCCCCAGCCTGTCTGCTGAAGTGGGCAGGCTGGGGAAAGAGGGCAGGCATATAGACATGCCTGGGTTCCCCTCCTGATCTTCTCCAGGTGTGAGAAGATCAGGAGGGGAACTCAGGCACATTAAAAATGCCTTTCTTTCCCTCCCCGATCTGGGGGATGGAGAGAAAGGCATTTACCCATGCCACACTCACACTTCCCTGAAGGAAAGGAACGGGGCATGTTTGCCTGGCTTCTCTCAGTCCCCCCAGCTTGTGTGCCTTGGCGGGCTGGCTGGGGAGACTGAGGGCAGCCAGGCAAACATGCCTGCTTCCCTTCCTGATCTTTCAGAGGGAGGAGTAGGAGACTAGAAAGACGATGCTGAAGTTCCTCAGATATTTCAGATCCTATGCACTTCAGCACCACCTTTCCCCGGCTGTCTGGTTGGAGGGTGTAGGAGACTAGAAAGGTGATGCTGAAGTGCCTGGGATCTTCAGCAGTGCCTATCCTTGGTTGTCTGGTTCGGGGGTGGGGTGGGGTAGGAGACTAGAAAGGCATTGTTGAAGTGCCAGGGATCTGAAAGATCCCTGGCACTTCAGCAGTGCCTTCCTTCAGTTGTCTGGTGGGGGGGGGTAGACTAGAGAGGCGATGCTGAAGTGGGGCAGAGAAACTCGGGGGGAGGAGAGGCAAGCTTCCATGCCTGCCCTGTGCTTTCCCAGCCCCCCAGCCTAATATGCTAATGAGCTGTGTGGTCAGGGTTGTGGCCTAATATGCTAATGAGTTCCTGCTGTTGGGTGTGGCCTATTATGCTAATGAGTTCCTGTGCTTTCCCAGCCCCCTGGCCTATTATGCTAATGAATTTCTATTGGGCTTTTTCTACAAAAAAAGCCCTGTCTAAAATCATTTTTGCAGTTGCATCAGAACTGCTGATGAGTGTTCAACTTGTGATCAACTGCAGTTCTGAGATCCTTTTCACACATCACCCCCAGACTATACCTCTGCATTTGATTCTTCTTCTCTTTTTTTTTGTCAAATGCAGAGCTTTGCATTTAGGCTACTTGACTTCTTTCAGCTAACCGCAGACCCACTCCATTGTTCAATTAATGTGGAGCAACATATATTCAAGACAAGCTCAATTAATTGCTCTCAGAAGATCTATGCCAGGAACACCTGCATAATGTATTCTAGAAGGCTGCTGTAAAACTTTGAGAAAGAAATATGCCCCCAGGCATCACATCATTCACCTCTGATCTTATTTTACTCTTAAAACATAGTATTAACACGAGGGAACAAAAGAACAGCTGGTTGAAAATGTGCAGGAACTCCATGAAACACACTATGTTGTGTTTCACTCTTTGAGATTAGACTATTTGTTTCCCCCCCCATATATTAACATAATAAATTCAAACACTATAGAGCACCCAACAATATATACACACTTACTCCCAAATCATGGATTAAAGCTAAAAACCCAAACCTTAAACACTTTTTTTAATGCAAATTTTTATTAAGTTTTTTCCAAATATACACCTTAGTTATCAACATAAACAAAGAATAGAAACAAAACCAATACAAAACAAAACTACATACATTTCAGGTTTTTATGACGATCATTTCCCCTAAAGTGAGTCTTACTTTACAAGTTCTTGTTCATCCAACTGTAAACTCTACTCCATCTTTGATAATATACATCTTCCTTTTGGTTTGATAATCTCATATTTAACCTATCCATTTTTGCAACCTCTAAGATTTTTGTTATGATTTCTTCTCTAGATGGGAGTCTATCCCCTTTCCAATTTTTTGCTATCAGGATCCTAGCTAGAGTGATTATATATGTTATAACATATTTCTCCGGTCCTATAGTCTTAGGTGATATGTTCAACAAAAAGATTTCTGGTATTAGAGGTAATTCCACTTCAAATATCTCCATAATTATTTTTTGCACTACAAGCCAGCATTTTTGGACTTTTCCACATTTCCACCATAAATGGTAAAAGGTTCCCACATTAGTTTTACACTTCCAGCAGTTTTTAGAAGCATTAGGAAAACACTTAGCTATCTTATCAGGAGACCAGTGCCAACCTATGAAACATCATAAATATATTTTCTTTATATGACACTGATCTCATATATTTAGCTGATTTCCATATTTCATTCCCGTTATCTATATCAATTGTATGACCGATATCTCTCATCCATAACACCATAACCAACTTGAGCTTTCGTGGTTGGAGAGAATACAATTAAAATCAATATATGAGAAGGATAAAAAATTAGGGATTGAAAAAAACCTTAAACACTTTTAAAGAAATATCAGGATGGAAGCACATGCAGTTCCACTGAGTTTTGCAGTGCCATCACACACAATGGACACATCCATCAGGGTTGTTTCTGGCAAGGGATATTATCTGAAACTGTCCAGTTGTATGCATGGAAAACTTCTGCATATAAGCGTATCTATTACAGATTTCATGGGAAACAGTGGGAAATTGATAAGCCATTCAATGCAAGACTGGGCTGTTACAGACTTGGGAATGAGAGCATATTTACAGCAGAGACCACAGCTCAGCACAGAGTTAGGCTGGAAGTGGTGGAAAGTGCCCTCAAATTGCAGCCAACTTATGGTGACCTCAGAGTGGTTTTTAAGGCAAGATATGATCAGGGGTGGTTTGCTCCTGCATAACAACCTTGGTCTACCTTAGTGGTCTCCGTCCTATCCAAGTACTAACCAGGACCAACCTTGCTTAGCTTCCCAGGATCTAACAAGATTGGCATAGCCTGGGACATTCTGGGAAACAGAGTTAGGCTAGAGCGATTTAAAGAACATTCCCATTGAATTCCAACCAGATACTCATGAGTTACTTACTGGGGGGGGGGGGGAACATCCTCTATATCCATTCACCTTCATTTCCTACACTGTGAAGAAATTCATAACCAGCCCCAGTGAATGGCTGGGAAGCCCTTAATCCTACAGAATTTATGAAGTGAAGAAAGAAGAGACCCTATCAGTGCCTACGTAGGAAACCATTGGGAGCTTGCTCTGAGCTCTTTGCAGGAAAAGTGGGCTATGCCAAACAAAATAATAAAAGCACTAGTAAAACAGTTTGAGGAAATCAATTTTCCTAGCTGAGAGAAAGACTCTCATGGTATATCATACTACATTATTTATCATCATTCCCTCTAATAGCAAACTTCATGGCTGACTGTGTATCTGTAGGGCAGTGAAAACACAACCACCCACAGAAAAGGGGAGGGGTCCTGTGTAGTCTGAGGACTTCTCTGTGATGCAAAAAAAATATAGGTTTGTAAAATTGCTTTAAAAGGAGCAATCCACTTGTTCTGGTAGCATGGTGATATCTGAGCACGACCAGCATTTTCCAAAAGGCACATATTATGGAGAACCAGAGGAGGGAGATAAAACTGGCCCGCTGTAACCTCTGAGAGATTATACCGGAGGCTGTGAGGCCGAGTGCTGCCAAGTGTCCTAGTGACATGAGGTGAAAGCACCCTCCTTCTCGCACTGTACAACTCTTGCCGTCTCTTGCTCACCTCACCCCAAACCTCAACATGAAGTGCTAAAGGCAACTGCACTCTAGCCCTAAACTGCTCAGCTCCAGCCACCCACGGAGCCCCAGGGCTCACCAGTTTTCCACTACTGAGGGACACCTTCCATTTGTTTATCCTGACACTACCTTGGCAGGATTCCTTGCAGGCCCCCAAATGGTTGTGTTTTTGCTTTCATTGTAAATTGCCTCATAGATTTACCCAACCAAAATGCAGCATGTGATTATTTTTTTTAAGTACTCTAAACCTGCATTAATTTCTTAACAGTTCAAAAGAAATAAGGTATGCTTGGATCTCTTTCCTCCCCTGCCATCTTTACTACAGGTTTTATTTGTCTGAATGTGGTTCCCCATCCCCACCCCTTCATGTGTACAGCTTGCAATAATGCATTTTCCTCCAGGCTAAATTCACATACCCCTCTCCCCCACCATCAAATGTTTTCATTCAGTTTTCTCTTCCTAGGTGGAACACTGCTGAATTGGGAGTGCGTGCTCACCAAACAAGATCTTTTTATTTTTTATGCAAAATCTGTTACACTGCACTGTTGCCAGAAACCCAAGCCAACAGGTGCTGCATCTATGAACTGAGTCATGTGTCTGGAATCAAGGACATCTGGCACGCAGTGCAACAGAGCATAAAGTGGGTGACCATAATGCACCAATTACTATTCTGTGCACATCTCCTTCCCTGGCAGGGATCTCTCTCATCACCTTTCCTTCTTTTAAGGGAGAAGAAACCTGCTCAAGAGGGAGGCATTTGCAATGAAAATGTATATTTATCCTTTGTTGCCTCCCTTCCCATATGTCAAAGAATTGCTTGGCTGAAACTTGTTCCACTGTGCTCATTCTTAGTTTTCCTGCTAAAAAGAGAGCTAAGCAGAGTTGGTGCAAGAGTTCCAGAGAAAGCCATTCTGCAGCCGACCATAGTTAGATGATTTCTCCTCTAGACGACCAAGCACTGGTCAGTGCTTTACTACCCACAACGGGGAGTCCACGGATGGAGCCAACTATTCATTTTTCAATTATACAGACTCTCAAAACACAAGTGTAATTGTTCTTCAAAGCAAAGATAAAAGTTGTTACAAATTTCCATCTACTGACTTCATGATTGTGACATTGCACTAAGAGGCAAAGGGGTAAAAGTGGCAACTCAAGACAGTCTAGCAGCATGTGGGCAGTTTTGGAAATGTTAAGAATGGATAATGGTCAAATGGATAAAAAAATGGCTGGTGTGGGGGATGGGTCCAATTATGGGCATGGGTGCTCTCTGTAGGTACAAATATGAGGTCTCCTGGGCTCTTCTAAATCACCACCTACTCAGGTAAACTGGGGGAAAGCCATGAGTGGCTCTTTGTTAGGGGGAAGAACCACGTAGGAAACTCAACATGGCATCCATGGGCATCACTCTATGGGGATCAGTGGTCTAGCACAAGCCCCTCATGTCATGGACTTTCTACCTTAATCCTTTGGTACTCATACCCCGATACATACTTTCCATGACCTGTGCTCCTCCCACCCCAGCTTGACCATCCTCAGAGGTCTCACGGCATCTTCTTCTTAAGCAGTCCTATCCTTTCTTTTCTGCTGTCCCTTCTGGACATTCTTTATAGAACAGTACAAGATGCTGTCGTTCTTCCTTCTTTCAACTATCTCCTCAAAAACCTCCTTCTTCTGTGAAGCCTTTGGCTTAATTCCTCAGCCCGCAACCCCTGCTGCAACATTGCTCCCATTTTTCCTCTTACCCAATATCCAGCCTGATGAGTTCTGGAAAATTCCAAAGCTTGCATGCTGTTTTATTTTATTTTGATTGGTCTTTTATTTTTCATTATTTTACCTGTTATTTACCTTTTATTTTTCACAATTTTACTTATTACCTCTCCCTCCCTGTCATCTCTCCCTCTTCGCTTCTTCTCCTTGTGCTAAATTTTAGGTTTTAGGCTCCTTGAGGATGCTTCAGACTGATGAATGAATGAATTAGAGCAGGGGTGGGCAAATTGCGGCCCGGGGGCCACATGCGGCCCGCCACAGAGTTTTTTGCGGCCCGCCAAGAAGATTTCAGGACTTCAAGAAAATTGAGCCTAAATTCAATTTGCTCTCTCATCCCATCACTGCTGATATTGATACAGCACCTGAGGAGCTGCAGCTTGAACTTATTGACATGCAGTCAGATCACACTGCGAAAGAAATGTTTAATGCTGTGACATTAGTTGACTTCTACAAATCTTTGTCTGCTGAAAAAATTTCCATATATGAAGAAATTTGCTGGGAAAATGTTCTCTATATTTGGGTCTACATATATTTGGGAGCAAAGTTTTTCTTGTATGAAGATCAACAAGAGTAAATATAGATGCTCTTTGACAGACATTAACTTGCAGGCTGTGATGAGAATCTCAACAAGCAATCTCACTCCTGATTTCAAAAAAATTGTAGAAAAGTGTGATAGGGTACATTTGTCTCATTAAACTGATTCTAAAATTAAATGTGCTTGCAGCTATAGATGATATGAAATTAGCACAATAAATAAATTGAATGAAACTACCACTATTTTATTTAATTTATATTTATTGATTTTTATGATACAAGTTATACCTTTTCTGAAATACAGTTAACTAATGAATGCAGTCATTTTAAAAGGTGTGGCCCTCCGCTAACCTCCGCTCCCACAAAGTGGCCCCCGAGCCAAAACAATTGCCCACCCCTGAATTAGAGGATCATTCCCAATGTCTCCACTTAAAAGGATCGGGTAGTGAGTGATGGGAAAGTTATCTACCTGAGACAATAAAGAGCCTCTGCCAATCAGTGTAGATAATACTGACCTTGATAGACCAATGGCCTGACTCAGCATAATATTCTAGTATGAATACAAAATCCAGCCACTATAAGGTATAGAAAAATACCCAAAGCAAAATGGTTAATAATGGTAAACAATAACAAAATCATATATTCAGAGCAAACCATAAATTACAGCCATCTAATCAATGACTTCATTAAGACCCACAGGTCCTGTTTTTAATGTGAAAATCTCTTTTCTCCTGGGTTTCAGGTAGCCTCAAAATCCCAAATCTTTTATTATATCTGAGGATGGTTACAAGGGGTGTTAAAACCAAGATCTGCAAGCACAAGAGTTGCATAAGAATACAGGCTCCACTTGTAATGCATTTCTTTACTTTCAGACATTCTGTAAGGAACTGTGATTCAGATCGTTGAGAAGCAGGGGCCACACAACTCTACCAGTAACTTTTTTCTGGATTTTCACATTAAAAATAGTATTGCTTGTGGGTCTTAATGAAGTTGGCTGTAAAGTGGGATGTCTGCTCTGGATACCTTACATGGTTTTGTATGTGTTTAGTACCATCAAGTTGCTTCTGATTTACAGTGACACTACGAATTAATGACCTCCAAAATGTCCTATCAGTAACAGCCTTGCTCAGGTCTTGCAGACTGAGGGCCATGGCTTCCTTGATTGGAGTCAATCCATCTCATGTTGGGTCCCCACCTCTTTTCCTGCTAATGTTATGTGGTTACTGTTTGTCATTATTACATATTCTGCAAAGGAGGAGGAGGAGGAGTTGGGTTTATACCATGCCCTTCACATGGTGTCTCACATTGGCTTACAACCTCCTTACCTTTCTCTTCCCACAACAGACACCCTGTGAGGTAGGTGGGGCTGAGAGAACTCTGAGAGAACTGCTCTTGAGAGAACAGCTCTGAGACTACTGTGACTGGCTCAAGGTCACCCAGCTAGCTGCATGTGGAAGAGTGGGGAATCAAACACAGCTCTCCAGATTAGAGTCTGCAGCTCTTAACCACTACACTAAACTGGCTCTATAAGGCAGCTTCATGTGTTCAATGAGCTTCCTGAGTGATCCTTAGTAGACCTCTGGTTTTCCAGAATGTGCATGAGAAAAAAACTGAAATGAAATATATGTGGACATTCATTGCAAATTTCCCTTTTTAATGTCAGGATTAAATTTTGATGCCCCTACCTCACAATCTGAGTCAGGCTAGGATCCTCCCTTAGGCCACTAGTAAGCTGCCTTTGGCTTTACTAGGTTAGAGGCTGCAGATGTGGGTCATTCAGACTAGCCCTGTTTTTGCTCCTTTCCACTTAATGGTTGTGATCTATTCTTCCAGATGACAGTGCCCCTCAAAAAACTCTCTGGTGACCTTTGTGCTTATGGCTTCACCCCCAAGATGACACTGAAAATTAAGACAGGCTGGAAGAATGACCTCAGTTACACACAGAGCTGGCAGGACGTAGGCTTCTTCAATGTGGATTGCAATCAGGGTACATAAAAACACCCAACAAGGAAGGACAGAAAATTGACAGCATCTAATTAGAAAGAAGTTTAAGCAATCAGGTGCTCTTGCAAAGAACCAGTTCCAGTGCTCAGCTATGCCCTTGCAACACAGCAGATCAGACTGTTGATAATAAAAAATGACCTACATTTCCTGTCTGCAACTATGTCATACCTGTCTTCTCTACACTCAGTGGCTCAACTGATGCCAGACACGGAATGCCATGTTTTGGGTTTTTTAAAAAAAATTGAATCAGTTAGAGCATTAGAACACCTTGGCCACCTGCTAAACTGTTTCTCTTCCAGCTGCACATAAACTCATGATTTCCCCCAGCTACTTTTCCATATGTGTGTGGAGAGCGGGGGGACTTTGAGATCTCTATGAAAGAAATAGCTTGGAAGATGATACTGAACTGAAGAACCATCAAACGGTAAAGAATTAAGCAGTCACTTTGTGCTCACCCTTCTTCAGTCAACTTCATGGCCTGTCTAAGAACAGAACAACACAGCCTGCTGGATCAGACCAGTGGTCCATCTAGTCCAGCATCCCACTTTATACAAGTTCAGTTTGTCCCAGAAAGTTCCCCAGTGCCTAACAAATCTAAATCCTTCCTCCCAGCATCACTACTTCATCCACACATTGAAGCCCCTAATTTGCGCCTGTCTAGCTGGGTTAAGCATGGAACACATAACAATTCTGAGAAAGCTAACTTGGAGGTCCTGCTCTCTTTAGCCTACTACCTATTAACATAGGTTTACCCTTCAGGACTGCTTCATTGGTCTTAAAGGTGCCACTGGACTCAGACTTTGTTCTGTTGCTTCAGACCAACATGGCTACCCATCTGGATCTATCTACATGCACCACTGTTTTCTCATCTAGGAAGCAAAGGCCTGGGACTAACCTGCACTGAAGCCAGTGATGTAAAAACTGCTAGTGACCATCTCAGGTGTAGATCTGCTAGTGACTTTTCTCTTCTGTTTTCATTTGGTCACCAGGTTATCAATTTACAGGTGGGGCCTGGAAATCTCCTGGAATTATAACTGATCTACAGCGATTAGTTCCTCTGGAGAAAATGGCAGCTATGACAGGTAGAGTCTATGGCACCATATTCCTGCTGAGCGCACTCCCGTCTTTCGACTCCCACAGACTCCTCCTGCCCCAGGCTCTGTCCCCAAATCTGCAGCCAGTCTATGTTCTATGCCTTGTTTTGCTCCCATTTTGCCTCAGGACAAACGATCAAGAGACTGACTCTCTTAACAGCAGCACCTCAGGTCCCGTATATGAATGGTAGTTCACTGCAATAAAAGGTGAGCAGAGAAGTTACAAAATATGCAAAAATACCTGTGCCTTTCTATGCACACACACATGCATGTGCAAATTTACATAGATCATAAAGGACACTATTGTTCTAATTTCAGGAAAACGAAAAGAAATTTTGGCCACAGCTAGCATAATTTTAAAAAATGCTGAAAATGTTCTAGTCCTAATGTTTTTAACATTATGCCCAGAATGACGA
This sequence comes from Lepidodactylus listeri, assembly GCA_029233225.1. Taxonomy (NCBI): domain Eukaryota; kingdom Metazoa; phylum Chordata; class Lepidosauria; order Squamata; family Gekkonidae; genus Lepidodactylus; species Lepidodactylus listeri. Next base: position 29,918,575 of record JARCFY010000005.1, read on the forward strand.
GAGTTTAAGACAAGCTTCTGCTAGCCTTCAGCACAGCAGAAAAACAAAATCCTTGAAAAGACATTTCTAATTTTTGGCATGACCACTATTAATGGTCAACATAGTCAGCATTCCTAGAATAGTTACTCATTCTACCAACTAAACGTAGTATCAGTTGCACAGACACACATTCTAGTGAAGCCTGAGTATACAAACAACTGAAAATATAATGAAAAACCATTGCAAAATCACAACAAATAAAAATTGCTGAAAATTTATTTTTAGATCAATTTTATTTTGCAGCCCAGCTCTCATGTCCTAGAAAACCCAGCTCTTTGCCCTAAAAGATTTCCACTTTTCCATGGCACACAGCTGTATTTATTTATATCCTACTATTCTTTCTCAAACAGATAATCAAAATGGCTAATGTAAGAAAGACAGAATACAAGTGGATCAATGCAGGCCGATGGAAGATGCTTTAAAAAGTACTTTCCGTGTTAGTTCAAAGTGCAATTAAGAAAGTACACAGCATGTCACTATTATAGCTCTAATTAGCTACACCAATATTGCTAACACATAATTGGTCAACAAAAAGCTGCTATCAGATTTGTATAAAAACGTGATAATACCCTGGTCTTTTGAAACTGAATCTCATTCAAAGAAAAGTTTTTGCCACGCTCGGCAATGCTAATATTAACAGAACCCATGGCATTTAATAGAATTTACTGTGCTGAACAAAGCGAATATTAATAGGTAAAGGTAAATATAGTACAATCTCACTATTCAGCAAGTGGCTGGGAGAAAAGCCACAATAAGCAAATCAGATAAATAGTACTGATGTTTACAGAAGCTCACACATAGAAGAAGGTACACAGAAAAACCCAATAACCATCATTTTTGTATAATTAAAGCTGAAATGATAAAGGCTCTTCTGAGTAAGCAACACTACATATTGAAGAAGGAAGTCTAACCAGACCAGAAACTGATATCATGGTAAGAGATAAGCTTTACTTCAAACACCAATAACCTCCTTACTGCAAAAAAAAGTAGCAGAACTGACACATTAAGAAAGGCCACATTCTAGAGCACATTTATAAGGAACTTTCTTGCAGGTTGATATGCTTAGCATCTCAGCCTACATCATTCTTACTATCTGTTTAACTGTAGTGTCCCAAAGATAACAAGTATGTGATCAGGGGTCCTTTCGTAAAAAAAGAGGTGCAGGAGCTAATTAGCATAACATTTGCATATGCCACACCCCTTGACGTCACCGGAAGTGATGACATCATCGGCAGTGTGTCAGAAGGCAAGAAGGGAGGGAGGGAGGGAGGGGGAAGGAAGGAAGGAAAGGAACAGGAAGGAAGGGAGGGAGGTAGGTAGGTGGAAGAGAGAGAGAGAAGAAAGAAAGGAAGGAAGGAGGGAGGGAGGAAGGGGGGAAGGAAGAAGAAAGGAAGAAAGGAACAGTAAGGTAGGTAGGTAGGTGGGGGGAGAGAAGGAAGGAAGGAAGGAAGGGGGGAGAGAGGGAGGAAGGAAGGAAGGGAGAGGGGAAGGACGGGGAAAGGAAGGAACAGGAAGATAGGTAGGTGGGGGAGAGAGAGAGAAGGAAGGAAGGAAGGGAGAGGGGAAGGAAGGAAGGGGGAAAGGAGGAGGGGGGAGGAGGGAAGGGACTTCCCGGGGCCGGCGGCGCTCTGCCGTGGCCCTGGGAGCAGGGGGAGGGAAAGGTGTCTCTTTCCCGGGGCCGGCGGAGCGCCGCCGGCCCCGGGAGTCTTGACGGGGGGGAGGAGGAAAGGGCCTTCCCGGGGCCGGCAGAGCGGACTCTTAACGGGGGGAGGAAAGGGCCTTAATGGGGCTGGCGGCGCTCTGCCGCGGCCCCTTGAGCAGGGGGAGGGAAAGGCTTCTCTTTCCCGGGGCCGGCGGAGCGCCGCCGGCCCCGGGAGCATTGGCCGGGGGGGGAGGCCGGGGGGGCGGGGCTTTGTTAAGTGCCTGCCCCCCGCCTCGTCTCTCCCGGAGCGGCGCTCCGGCATGCTCCGGCCCCAACGGAGCCCTGTATGTAATTAGGATGGGTGCACATAGTACACAAAATTACAAATACAGCTCCGGAGACTCTTGTATTCGCACAGTGGAATCCCACTCTTATGAAATTACTTGCTTCAAGAAAGTGAAGTCTTGAGGCTATAAACACGGCAATGATTCAAGAAAGAATGCAATAACAACATTATCATGTCATATAGATTTTGATAGTCAAATATTTAATACTTAAATATTGATCATATTCAGAGCCAAGGCCTGATTGAATAGCCTAAATTCTACATGGTTGGCTGCAATTATAACTGGTGCCCTAGAATGGCCTCCAATCATTATAGTTTTGCCAAGTACACAATGGCAGGAGAGCTCACACCAAAACGCCCCACTTCCTGCCGCCACTTTGTCAGCCAGCAGGAGAAAATTTAAAAATCGCAGTTGGTGTGACAGTCTGATATCACGACACTCTAGGAATTACCACACACTGTATAGTTTCACCATAAACTTTCCAACTATTCCTAGAGCATCATGATGTCACTTCTTGGTTTGCCCAGGAAACTTCATCATGCCTTCATGCCAATGGTACCTCCCCATGTCCCTGCTCATCCCAGCTCCTGCCAATGGCTGGCTACCCTAAACCTTCAGCGAATGGTAATCAAACAACTCAGAAACCCTCATCATTTAAGTCATGCAAAATGAATCCATTGTGGGGTTGCCAACTCTCTGGTTTGGGAATAGGGTTGCCAGTCTCCAGGTGGGGCCTGGGGATATCCCACTTTTACAACTGATCTCCAGCAGACAGAGATCAGTTCCCCTGCAGAAAATGGCTGCTTTGAAGGGTGGACTCTAAGGCATTGTACCATGCTGAGGCTCCTCCCCTCCCTTCCCCAAACCCTGCCCTTTCCTGGATCCACCCCAAAGTCTCCAGGTATTTTCCTACCCAGACCTTGCAACCCTACTTGGGAAATTCCTGGAGATCTGAGAGCAGTCCCTTGGAAGGGCAGCATTTGGGAAGGGGAGGGAGCTCAGCCGAATGACATACCACAGAGTCCATCCTCTAGAGTGGCATTCTCTTCAGAGGATCTGATCTCTGTCACCTGGAGATAAACTGTAATTCTGGGAGAACTCTAGGCCCCACCTGGAAGTTGGCAACCTATTCTATAGAATGCCTCTATTTACCATGATCAAACATTATTTGTTAAGAATTGTCTATGTACCGTGTGCCTAAGGTGGTGTATGACTTGTATTTCCATAGGAGGAATTCCAGCTTGATGCTACGAGGCCAATCAATGGGCCTTACTTCAAGCAGTGCTTTGACTTGAGGGGTATAGTCGAAAGATGGTGAGCACTTCTTTGTCATCTCTCTGTTCTTCTACCTACACCTTCTAAACCAAAAAATCTGGCATATTTTCTCCTTACCAAGCACGAGATATTTCCATTTAAAATTACTGCATGTTGTCTCAAATATGCATGTTAACTAACTATGGCTTTCAATTTCAGAATTCTCTACCGAGTACAAAACCAAAACGTTTAAATTAACTGTCCAACTGTTTCTCTATTTAAGTGTCTATTTCAGTTAAAAATAAAGTATACATCAAAATTGTTAACTGTCTTCATGTGGCTAATTTACATTGCTTTAGATCCAACATAATAGTTTTTATTGGGGATTATATTAAGGTTAATGGTGCTATTTATACATATAGATGATATAGAGACAGATAGGGCTAAACTGGGGTTACATTAATCTCTAGGGCAAAAGCCAGTAAAGACAAAATAACAGAAGAGAGAAAATATTAGAATAAGATACAGCTTTGGAAATGAAACTATGATTACATTTTATTTGCTCATTCTTATGCCTGTGGTATTTAGTTGCAAGTTAAAGCATGTTGTCTTCTATGAAATTTCTAGGAAATTAGACGGATATACAGGGTGTTCCAAATATTACAAAACTGGACGTTCAGTTCTGAGTAGCCAGATGCATGCATAGAATTTGAGAATATTGTCCCTGAATAAATTAAAGCTCCCACAGTCAAAACTTTTCAAGGGACTCTCTTAAAGCTATGCAGTAATGTTTCCATTACAAAGCACTCAGAAGTTACACAATATTGGCTAAATGATGCTGCATCTGCCATCTGGAGGTGGCTTCATGTGACTACTTCTCCCACTGCTTGATGCCTTGTTCCTTTGGTGATATCTGCACTACAAACATTTAACTACTTCTTTTTTTTCTGCATCAAATCACACCTGACTTATGGTGACCCCAGAGGCTTTCAAGCCAAGAGGCATTCACAGGTGGTTTGCCATTGCCTGCCTCTGCATCATGATCCTGGTATTCCTTGGTGGTCTCCCTTCCAAATACTAGCCACAGCCCAACCTGCTTTGCTTCCGACATCTGACGAGATTGGGCTAGCTTGGTACCCTGTTAGGGCTGAACTACCATGGATTCCCCTAAAAAATCATGGGAATTTTAGTCTGGTGAAATACTGAAAATTGTTAGGCATTCCTATCACTTTCCCCTAAGGTTGCCAGCCTCCAGGTGGGTTCTGGGGATCTCCCGCTTTTACAACTGATTTCTGGCTGACAGAGATCAGCTCCCCTGGAGAAAATGGCTGATTTGAATGGAAGACTCTATGGCATTGTACCTGTTGTGTTTGTTTAGAATATGAAGCAGTAATAGCTTGAAAAGGGCTCTGGTATCCTAAAGCTCCAATTCCTATTGGCTGATTAATAAAGACTCCCATTGGTCCTGAAGTCAATCTAGATACCCAATCACTGAGCCCTGCTTGGGTCCAATAGTATTGCTTGTATATAGTTACATTGTTGAAAGTTATGTGTTGGAACAGTATAAATGAAAGTGCTGCTCTCATAGAGCTGTCTTTTGAGCTGAACAATGTCACTGAATGAAAGCCTGTTTGTTTGAATTCATCGCCTCCTGCTCAATACTTAAAAGTACCATTCTGAGGCCTCTCCCCTCTCCAAACTCCAACCTCTCCTGGATCCACCCCCAAAGTCTCCAGGTACTTTTCAAACTAGACCTGGAAACCCTACGTTCCCCTCACAGAATTGTAATTTTCAGGGCTCATGCAACTCTGTTTTATTAATAGTTTCAGAATGAAAAATCAGATAAGTTGCTCATGGTGGTAGATAAGCTAGTGGACTGGACCCTATGGAAAATTTCTGTTAACAGAAGGGTGAGGTACATTGTTGCTGATTTGCTCCACCAATGGCAAACTAGAATATCCCATCATGCTGTTCCTGGGATTTCCTGTCCTATTCCCTCCTCCCCCCCCCCAAAAAAAATCACTTCAGGGGTTACAATGAGTTACAATGAGAAGAGAGATGCAAGGAAGTCCCAATTCGCTGACAGAAGTACCTTCTGTCAGTGAAGACTGACCACAGCATCTAGGCCCATCTCAAGAGAAACATTCCCACAAGTAGATCTCTACTTAAAGTGGCTGGGAATTATATTATAGAGAAAAAGGGAAATAGTGAAAGAATCTTAGAAAACAAGTTTAGTATTTGCCTTGCCTACAGAAGGGAAGATACCAAAACATCTGTAAGGCTACAAATGTTAAACAGAGCTCAGCTCAAGTCCAGCTTTCTGAAAACTTACCATGGAAACATCAGTGCCTGACTTGAAAGACAAAGAGCAAAACTACACCTGATTCTTTCATTTCCATTTTTTTAAAGGACATAGCTGCTGGAGCTGCAATATAAATGGGGACACTGGAGAGGGAAATTAACCCTTTCCCTTCACGCGATTTTCCCACCAAAACTAAAGTTCCAAAACTGCTTTTGCTTTGGGGCCTGCAATTTCAAGTGGGAAAGCAGCACGAGGGATGCATTATAACACCTTCTCTGCCTGTGACTGTCTCCCCCCTTTAATACATGGCCCCAGCAGCTGCACCCAATATATTCAAAATTGGTGGGGGGGGGGGGGAATCATGGAACCAAATGCCAAATATTTTCCTACACTTTGAATAAAACTTTGTTGGTCTTAAAGGTGCCACTGGATTCAAACTTTGTTCTGCTGCTTCAGACCAACACAGCTACCCACCTGAATTTTTCTTCATGGAAGAAGAAGAAGTGTGCTTTGTACACGAAAGCTTATAATTTGAATAAAACTTTGTTGGTCTTAAAGGTGCCACTGGACTCAGACTTTGTTCCACATCAAGTTAAGTATACGACAGGATCATTTTCCTATCCATGCTGTTCTATATCTACTTGGACTCCATAAGTACCATGACCTGCTCCAGATGATAACTAACCAAATATTCTGGGACCCATACCTCTCGAACCACAACTCCTGGTATTCTCCCACGTGCCCCCCAAACAGTCTTCACTAGCCTCACCTTAAAAGGCCTATATGGCAACAGTTTGGTCATGGGCCTTCTTTGTGCTAAGTGCATGGCCTCCTGGAGTGGGTGTAGTGGGTACCCTTGCTTGTCACATTCAGGAAGGCATATAAGACTGTTCCATTCTGAAGGGCATTTGGTGGAAGATAAATTGTTTTAACCTGCGCATTGACTTTTAACTGTGTGCATATTGGTTTTTAACTTTTTGAATGCTGATGACTGTGTCCTTGCATCTTTGCTGTTTTGTCAGTGGCCTTGAGTCTGTGAGGGGTGTGTGTGTATGTGTAAAGTGCTGTCAAGTTGCAGCTGACTTATGGTGACCATAAGGGGTTTTCAAGACAAGTACGTAAGCAGAGGTTGTTTGCCATTTCCTTTATCTGCAAAGTCTTCCTTGGTGGTCTCTTATCCAAGTACTGACCCTGCTTAGCTTCTGAGATCTGATGAGATCAGGCTATACTATACCATTCCACATCCCTAAGGTGAGGTAACATATAAATATTTAAACAAATTAAGAAAAATAAATAAAATGCTGGATTTTTATTTCTGGAAACGGGTTCTATGGATAAGGAGCATTGAATGCCTGGCAGTCATGTATGTACTAGGAACAGATACCACTATGATAACACAGTTTGTGAATCTTCACTAGAACACCTGTTCGGCTGACCTGGCATACTAGTTCCACAGATCACATTGCTCTAATCTCTTCTTCCTTGCATCTTCTTCTAGTTTATTCCCCACTAGCAACTAGCAAATTCTTTCACCAGTCCTGCTCCAAAGCATTACCCCATGTACAAGTCCTATTCACATTAATGGTTCTCTCCTGATATTACAAGATTGATTTCTCTGTGTTTCATCAATGTATCCAGGCATACATGCCCCTTGGTAACATATCTAGGAAAAAACAGGAACCAAAAATTATGTCTAACTGAACATGGCACAGTGGTATTTACAAAGTCCAGAAATAATAATAATATTGCTATACTGGTTCCGTTCTGCAAACACAACCAAATAATTAAGAACTCAAACTTAGTAGAAATTCAGGTGAGATAATTTCAAAAGCAGCCCTAGTGATATTTATAGTGCTTTCAAACTTATTCCATCTCTAGCTTATTACCTTTTTTACCTAAATAATTTTACTAGTGGACAGATACTACAAACTGGTCTCAACAATTCTCATTCCATCAGAGCTCAATAAACCTTATATCTCTCTAGACTAGCCTTTATAAATAGTACAGGAAGCAATCCATACACTCCTTGTATTGTAAGCCTACTGAGCAATGTTAAGTATTGAAATTTATCAGAAATATTTTTTGGAATAGGGATAGTACTGGTGTGTAAAAATCATAAGGTGGCTTTACAAATCCTAAACCAATTTAATACACCACATTTACTGGGCCAGAAATATTGGAAATGTGATATTTAAAACAGAATATTGTGTAACATTACCTGCTGTTCATATGTTAATTATTTCACTGGTAAATTTTGAGCTGATATGTCATAAATACATTATACCTGAGGCTTCCTAAGTGACACAGGAACTGCATGCAAACACTGAGACCAGTTTTGCACTAAGAACAAAACATTCTTCCATTACAGGACAGATGTTCTATATACAGTCTTCTTATTGGAAAACAATCTAATTGATTTCAGTGGGATTTGGGTAGAGAAGGTAGTTTCAAAATCACCACTTTTCACAATCCCAAATTTCAGTAACTTGACATATTCTATAAGAGACAATAAAAAGTTTGTGCAAAGAAAGTAAGAGCGTATGCACACATAAAAAACAAAGGCCACATTCCAATGTCATGAACAAAGCACGATTTGTTCATGATATTCATGAGCCCAGTGTCTGAATCTGGGTGCCTTAATTGGGATTCTAAACCATAGTCCAGGAGTCCCCAGCCTTTTGGGGCCTGTGGGCACATTTGGAATTCTGACAGGGCGTGGTGGGCACAGCAATAAAATGGCTGCCACAAAATGGCTGCCTTGGAAGGAGGAACTAGCCACAAAATGATTGCCACAGCATGACTTCAATCTGTACACTTATACAAACTGGGGAGAAGAACTTTCATGGCATCCTTAAAAAAGGGTAAGGTAAAGGTAAAGATAAAGGTTTCCCTTGCTCGAAAGCCAGTCAAATATGACTCTAGAGGGTGGTGCTCATCTCCGTTTCCAAACCAAAGAGCCAGCGCTGTCCAAAGATGTTTCCATTGTCATGTGGCCGGCATGACTGGATGCCGAGGCACATGGAACACTGTTACCTTCCCACCGAAATGGTAGCTATTTATCTACTTGCAATGTCTTGCTTTCAAACTGCTAGGGTGGCAGGAGCTGGGGCCAGAGAGGGGAGCTCACTCTGTCATGCAGCACTCCATCATGCAGCACCTTCCGGTCTGCAGTTCAGTGTCTTAACCACTTGAGCCAGTGCAGCTGGTAAAAAAAAAAAAAAAAGGTAGGGGTATATTATTATATATGAGAGCTCTTCAACTATGTTTGTCAGACTAGTTATTTGTGTTACCTGGCCAGAGTTTTACTTTGTTTGCCAAATGGCTCAGACTTCTATATATGTATAGGTCAAGTAGGATAACAGTATTCCCTTATTATATTCATCCTCCTGGTTGTCAATGGAGGCGTCATAATAATTCTGCCTGCATTTCTACAAGAAGCTTGCAGCCAAAGATTTAGCTAGTTTATTCAAATCAATATGAGCAATGGAGTCACTTCTCTGTGCTTCAGTTTTTTGTCAACTCTGTCTTTTCCCCGAGCCTAATTCCTTTTCACCTGTTCTTCCAGTGAGTTTTTGTTTCTCTCTCCCCTTCTTTCAGTTACCTTGCTTCCCGCAGTGATCTATTTCTGTTCTAGGGGAGAGTCCATAGTGCAATGACAGAGCTCACGTTTTGTTGAAAGGACCTCTGGTAGCACAGTATGTTTTGAGTCACCATAAAAAAGACCGACCTAGATGGATCAGTGATCCAACTGGGAACAAGAAACTTTCATCTATTATTTATTGTTTATTTAGATATTGATGCCACACTTTTCTCCCCAATGGGGATGCAAAGCAATGTATAACATCATTCTCCCCTCTGGTATTCTCATCAGTCCCCAATGCTGGCTATTGTAATGCTATTGACATACCTCAGAGTGCCCTACAAAGCAACTCTTGTTCATTTGGACCTGTGTGAGTGCTACCCCCAGACCACATGGAAACTTCCTCTTCCCTGACACACAGCAACTGAACTGAATGTGTTTTGAGACCTTTGTTCCACGAGCAGCTGGAACGACTAGGGACATCCCACCCCACCCCACCAGCTGAGCAAGTCAGTATCAGAGGCTTCAGCACCACCAACACACATTACACATAATGATCACATATATAGCCCAACATTACTCCAAAGGCTTCAAGGCAATATATGTAAATGGATTTTTTTAATCCTCACAATAATCTTATGAGGTAGGTTGGACAGATACAGCAAATGGTCCAAGTTAAGTACATGGCTGGCAGGAATTTGAACCATCAGACACTTCCTCCATTATTCTACAATGGCTGCTTTTACACTTAAGCCTTAGAAAATGACTTCTCAAGGCTGCCTAAAGAGCAAACGACCAATTCCTTTCCTTTAGAAAGACTGCTTGCCTCCACAAATGGTCTCTGCTCCAGTGCTTGAAGTGGCTCCTCAGCCAAAACATAAATTTGAATGGCCGTTTTACAATGCACCATACATACTTTTTCAACACAAATATGAATGGCCATGTATTATGTATCACCATCCTTAAATATGTATGTATTATAATGGCTACACTTAAACTAAATCAAACCCACAGAAAAACCAGTGTGAAAAGCCAGGGCAGCATTATGGCAGAAGCTTCTAGTCTTTAAAACAGCTTAATTTGTGAACTAGTAGAACACAATTACTGTGTTTTATGCCATGAAGCAGTTCTTCAAATAAATTATGTATTCAATATGTAATTAAAGTTCCAAGGTTGGCACTTCATGAGAGCTGACATTTTTAATATATTGGCAGCCACTAGCAAATGGATACCGAAGCTTTTGGCTGGACAATGAAGTGAATCAAAGCCTTACCACCTTTGGGTAAATCAATCATTACTAATGTACACTTTTATTTGTGTGAATTAACAAAATAGTCTATAATTGTCTAATAAATTTGCCAGGGAATACAAAGGCTCGGATTAGTTCTGCACAACCCATTTTATTCCAAGCCAAGACACAGCATAACGTCATCCCATTGAACAGGCATTACCATACATTTGAATGAAAATACAGTCCGATCCACAAAAGATTCCAATCCAGAGCTGTTTGGTCAAAAGGAGCAAGAGATAAACCAACTCCACAAACTCTCTAAAACTACAACAATCTGTTCCGAAGAGTAAACTGCACTGAGTTGACTTCAGTAGGATTCTGAGCAAATTTGCTCAGGACTAAATTGCCAGACAAGCCATTCTTTACCTGTCGTAGGATGATTTCTGCATTCCTTGTGGAGTAGGCTGCCTCAAAACCAAACATCAGACTCTGAAAATGCACTTTTGGACAAACAAAACAAAAATCCAGCCATGTAAGTAAATGGTGACCAAGAAATCCAACACACTATGAAAGGATTCAGATTATGTTGTGCTACAGAGATCCCAACTATATTGTACTGAAAAAGTTATCACAAGGTAGGCAGGGTTGGCCTTGGCTAGTATTTGGAAGAGTGACCTCCAAGGAATACCAGGGCTGTGATGCAGAGGTATGCAATGGCAAACCATCTCTGAAATGTCTCTTGCCTTAAAAAACAAGTCTAGCTTGCCACCTAGTGGTGTATAACACTAAAAAGCTAGAATTTCTGGCTGCCAGGCAATCTTAGAATCTCCTGGCTATTCTACACACAATACCATACTATAATTATTATAAATTAGTCTGAGGGTACCCTAAGACTAAATAAACTTCACACAAGGGGTCACTACAGGTCAGAGCATCACACCACCAGATGAGGGATTTTACATTTTGGGAACATGCTCAACCAAAAGCACACAGTCAGCCATATACACCAATTCTCAACAGCTCAACCAAATGCACCAATTCACAGTTTGCAGATGGGGGATACATAGGCTGTGCAAAGATGATAAAGTCATCATGAAAAATGGAACACCTCCTTTCTCTGCTCCTTAGCCTTCTTCCCAGATCATCTTGCACTACCTCCTGAAAAGGTCGCACCCCTTCACAACTGTGCTCAGAGGTCAGCTTGAACCAAACAAGCAAGACTTGCGCAAAACTCTAGACAAGTACTGATGAAGTGTTGTGACAGTGCTTCATTTGTGTTACCACTCAATGCAACAACACCAAAACATTGTGGACCAGATAAGAGTCATCCCACAAGTATGCTTAAAGGGACTAGGAAGGCTTGATGCAATGATGTACTAAATCAAATATTAAAACATCTCATTCAAGGAACCAACCAACCCCTTGGTGTGCAAATATTTAAACTGGGACCTTGTCAATCTGCCATCTCTAAAATGCCCTGTTTGACATCATTTTTCTGCTATGTTAACAAAATGTGGTACCCATTATCTGATCTTGATTATGTCTCACTGTGTTAAAGATGGGCCATTTTAAAAAGTTTAATCCATCATTAGATGACTATTAGAGTAGAAATGACTGTAGCAAAGCTAGCTGACCTGGGATGGGGGAGATGGTGTGGGTATACTGATGTATATGCAGTCTAAGTGAACATCATATGATCAATAAATTCCTGTAAAATGTGTAGGCTTTTTGTACCCAAGATCAAGATAATATTTCTGTATAGTTAACATCCTTCATATTTAGTTTCACAACTGATTGGTGAAATTCACAACTGATGGTACTGATGACTGATGCTCATCTCGGGAACTCTCCCCTAAATCATTTTAAGTTTCATTACTATACTTTTACAACTAAGTTCAGTCACGTTGCCAGCACCATCAGCCAGATCTCATCTGGATATAACTGAACTACCTCTTTACACAAAAATATAGATTTCCCCCACCCACCAAACCAATACAAATGGGAAACCACCTCCTGGCTTTAGAGGTTTCCACTGATATACCTGCTATTCCAGGTCCAGTATTTAGAATAGCTATAATGCATTCTGAATGCAGAAGCTCAGAAACCCTATTAGAGTACTGTGAATGATGGCCACATTCCCTCCCCCCCCCCCCCCAACACACACAGCTGGGGGGGAGAGAGATTTTTTTAAATTTACAGAAATTCTGCCACACCAGCAGTATCTTTGCTATTTCAGAGTTCACTGAGTCCCCAGCTATTTATTCAACCCTTGCTTTAAATCTACTGCTGTCAGACCAGTATCTTATTTCAGTGCTCAGAACACAGTGGTGTGAACAGTAAAGTCTTCAGTTGCAGTTTGCTTTGAAAAACTTACTCATTATTAATTGCATGTGCTAATCTGTATTTGCACAAGACAGACAACGTTGCCTGAATGAGAATCTCCTGTACAGACATTTTTTTAAAAAAAAATCCATTTTAAATACCTAGGCATAATTACACACAAACATATAGATGCAGGCATGTAAACTAAAATAAATAGCACTCGGTGTCTCAGTAAGCACCATCTTTCAGTTCAAACAGCTCAGAAAATCTTCCAAAAGCTCCACACACAGAAATCAGAGGACAAATACACACACACAAACACACACCTGTGTGGCTTATTTAGCAAAAGGTATACATTACCAGATGCATTGCGAAGTTCCTGGATCACCTGCAGGGAAATAAGGCAGGAAATTGGATGATGGCACAGTATTCCTCAGTATTACACAGAGCCTGATCTGACTGTTACAGAATACTAGGCAAGTGTGAGGCTGAAAAACCTTTGAGTTGAGCTCACTCTATAGGCATCAGAAAGCCTCAAAGGGGAGAGAGAGAGAGAGAGGGGAGGGGGAAAGGAAAGAAGAAAAAAGAGGCAGCCCACAAATAGCTAGATGAAACTTCTGGCACTTTTCCAGCTCAGGAATGAATTCACTGTAATTTGGAGATACATACAGAGAAGGAAACGAAAGGAAACTTAGGCATGCCAATGAATTTGTCCCTGCTTAACAGGCTCTGAAAAAAATATGTGCCGGTTTCAGCCCAGCTCATTTCTAAAAATGCTCTTCCAGAAACAATACTGAACAAAATTGATTCTTCAGCACGCACACACACACACTCACCAGGATAAGGAGACACACACCCAAAGCCCACTCGCTGCAGCCGTTCTGACCAGCTTCCCAATGTATCCATACCGATCCTCCAAAGGATCATTCCATCAGTTATCTGCTGTGCATTTTATTAATCCCAGCACAGAGCTATAGCAGCAAATCTAATTCCTTTTATGCCTCAAAGTGGATTCATAGCTTTTTTTTATAATGCTCTTCAGACATATAAACAGATTTATGTCAATAGTGGATTTGGGATAGCATTTAGAAGCTAAAATATAACCCTCTCCTTTCCGGCCCTCCCCTCTCGAAAACCCACACACAAGTATGAAGGGATCATCACTTCTAAAACTGAAATATTTGAGATGTTTCAATCAATGCATCCCAAGAACAAACATTCAAGCCCTGGATAAACAAGGCTGTCAATATAATTTGTTACATACAGGTGGAAAAGAGTTGGTAACAGCTTGTATGATATGCAGCTGTTCTGAAAACTGCTTCGGCCAGTTTTGTTCCAGATAGGTATAACCTAAATACTCAAGCTGCAGAAGCAAAAAAAAGAAAAAGTTACTATTTTTCACTGTGCATTTGCTTCGTTTTTTAAAAAAGCTATTCAGGTGGGCTTAGCTCTTTGTACCCATGTATGCATTTTTATTAAAAAAGCATCAGAATAGGAAATACATTTCCCAGTCCCTAGTAGGCTGCAGCTTGGCTCGAGACACACCACCATGCAGTAAAGAAAATAATAGTAGTAGTAGTAGTAGCAGTAGCAGTAGTAGCAGTAGTAGTAGTGGTGGTGTAGCTGAATAAAGTTCAGAAAAGCAAGGTACCAGATTATAGTGCATTTTCTAAGGTTGCTTTTTTCCCTTACACTTTTGTACAGCCCTAAGGCTGAATTCACACAACAGCTTTTTCTTCCACCAAGAGATTGGGTTTTTTTGTTTGTTTGTTTGTTTTTTTAATCACCCCATGGTGAGAACCATGTGAGACAGAATATTGTACATGGTCCAGGAGGCATTCAGTTCCCCAGCTGCTTCACAAAAAGCAAACGTGATCTCTTCTGGCTTGCTGCTTGCTAGGAGCCACGTGAGTGATACTACAGACTCCTTTGCAAGAACCAAGTCAGCTTCTGTTAAAAAATATTTTCTCTCTCCCTGAAATAAAACCTGTAGAAGAATTGACATAAAACATTCCATAGGTCGGCTATCTTTTTTTTTTCCAAAATGCTGCATTGGCGTCAGAGTGGGCAGGGCCAGAGCAAACCAGGGTGGTTTGTGGGTAAAGCCCAGTGGAAACTAGTGGGTCATAGGTAAAACCTAGCAGAATCTAGAGTTTATCAGTTCTTTAGGACTCAGTAGTGTTTGTCTGCAGTGGCTCAAGGGGCTTCAGTGGCTCAAGTGGTTAAGACGCTGAACTGTAGACTGGAAGGTCGGTAGTTCAGCAGTTCAGGACCTGAGTTCCTGGGAAGACAAAGGAATCACTGTAGTCATCCCACATGGGTCTGATCATGGAACAAAATGGAGGAGGGGAAGTAACTGAGTAGTAGGAAAAAAGACGGTTAGTGAATCCATACGCATTTAACAGAGGTACAATTGAATTCAAAATAAGAAAATATCTAGTAGAAATGATAAATGTAAGCATTAGTGAATCAATTATGCCATTCAAAATTAGAAAAGTAGGCCCCAAAGATTTAGAATCTTATCTTACTTATTTGCAAGTAAGGTGTTAGTAACTACTGATACTTGCACATGTCTCTAAGATCCCTCTTATTTTTTAATATAGCAGTTGTGGTAGGGACAAGAACTATCCAAACATCTAGGGTGCATCACTATCTAGAAAGGAAAATATTAAAATACCTAAAGTAAAGGACTTTGTACTAAATCCAGACAATTGCATTCACTGTCTTTAACAGAAAGCGTCAGAACTCTTACCATAAAACCATGTAAGTTTTCTTTTGCAACCTGTAGTGTTTAGTTACCTACCATTCAGGTCACTGTTATAACATGGTAAGTCACCATTTCCTTGATCCTACGGTTGCCAGGTCCATACCCCTCTTTGGTGGGGAACTTTGGGAGGCATGCCAGGAAGGGGGCGGGGAATCCCCAATGTGATGACATCATACATAAGGGATGCCATCACATTGGGGACACAGCCCCTTGGAAGGTGCCAGTGGTACCCACTCGCAAGAAACCATTTAAAGGAAAGCTTCTTTTTGCATGTTTTTTTTTTGCAAGCGGGACTGGCTGCTCACCCATGCCTGAACTCCAAGTGGTGAATTTGCCACTTGGAATTCAGGTGTGTGCAGCAGCCCCTCTCCCTCCCCTCCTGAGGATTTAAAGGGTCCTCCAGCAGATTGGCGGCCAGGTGCTCCCACTGACCAGCTGGAAGGCCTTTTAAATCATGCAGGACGGGAGGGAGAGAGGTCGCTGTGTGGTCGCTATTGGGGGTGGGTCTCCCCTGCCAGCCAGTTGGCCAGGGGCAGGCAGGAGCCTTTGAAATCAGGGGATACCCGCCCCCACCTGGGGATTGGCAAGCCTACTTGATCACAGTACTCAATGTTCTTAACAGAGAACACTCGCCATGGGGAGGCTGTTGACAGATGGCATCCCTAGGTTAGCTTTATCTATTTACTTACTTACTTCAGTTTTACCCTGCCTTTCTCTCCAATGAGAACCCAAAGTGGCTTACTGTATTCTTCCCACCTCCATTTTATCCTCAAAATATCCTCAGAATCTATACTTTGTGGCTAATAGTCACTGATAGACCCCTGCACAATGCATTTTGAATGGCCATCTGTGACAGACTGCCATTTAAATGATACATAAGTGCTGTGGAGGGTTAATGTCTCACAAAGCCAGGGAACTTTAAGTGACAGGCTGCTCAAAAGAATTTGATTGGTTAACATGAGTTAACCAAAAAGATATTATAGCATTGGAGAAAGTGCAGAAAAGGGCAACTAGAATGAAAAAAGGGTTGGAACACTTTCCCTATGAAGAAAGGTTGAAGTGCTTGGGGCTCTTTAGCTTGGGGAAACGACGGCTGAGGGGTGACATGATCAAGGTTTATAAGATTATGCATGGGATAGAGCAGGTAGAGAAAGAAGTGCTTTTCTCCCTTTCTCACAATACAAGAACTTGTGGGCACTCCATGAAGTTGCTGAGCAGTCAGGTTAGAACAGATAAAAGGAAGTACT
The DNA here is from genome assembly GCA_029233225.1 of Lepidodactylus listeri. Lineage (NCBI taxonomy): Eukaryota > Metazoa > Chordata > Lepidosauria > Squamata > Gekkonidae > Lepidodactylus > Lepidodactylus listeri. Next base: position 29,935,306 of record JARCFY010000005.1, read on the forward strand.
TCTTCATCCAAAGAGTGATTAACACGTGAAGTTCACTGCCACAGGAGGTGGTGGCGGCTACAAGTATGGATGGCTTCAAGTGGGAATTAGATAAACATATGGAGCAGAGGTCCATCAGTGGCTATTAGCCTGTATAGATAGGAACTCTCAGTCTGGGGCAAGTGATGTTCTGTATTCTTGGTGCTTGACAGGGGGCAATAGTGGGAGGGCTTCTAGTGTCCTGGCCCCACTGCTGGACCTCCTGAGGGTACCTGGTGTTTTTGGCCACTGTGTGACAGAGTGTTGGACTGGATGGGCCACTGCCCTGATCCAACATTGCCTTCTCTTATGTTCTTATGAGAGAGAGACTTCAGAACTGAATGGCGAGGAGAATTCAGTTTGAGTCTAATCTTGATGGAAAAGAGTTTGGTGCTTACTGAATTTGTGTTTAGCCCTGACTGAGAGCAGTTTAACACAGATGGAGAACTGGGAAGGTTGGCAAGGAGGAATGGGTAGATCAGTGAAGACACCCATTCAGGCCAGAAACAGGGATAGACCTTCTAGTGAGAGAAGAGATTTCCTACCCATTTAAAAAGGGAGATAGCATTAAGGACTGGAGTGATCCCTGGTCTGGTGTGTTTAAAGACTGCCTGCTGAAACCTGAGGAGTCAGTTAAACTCAAGAACGTATACTGGAGTGTTTAGGAAACACTGAAATTAAAGGCTCTCATCTTAGATTCTAAGACTGTATGAAAAGCTTAAGAAACTCTCAGTTGCTTGAAACATATGAAACACAGTCTGTGCCTATACTGATTTACCTCAGTGTTCATTATTGATTTACCTCAGACATTATACTCCTGATTTCACGTGACCTTTTACTCTCTAAATTGAATAAAATACTTTGATATTTTTGAACTTTAAAAAAATCTCTCGTGCCATTTTCAGAAGTTTAAGTTAAGAGGATGATCTTATCCCTTCCCTCAAGTTCCTGGGGTGAGTCAGTAGTAAAATCTCATACTGCAACCAAGTGGGACAGACATAGATCTTCAAAAAAGAAGAAAATAGATAGAAGGGGCTGCTCAGTCAAAAGGAAAGGAAAAACAGAGGAAAAATCTTGCATTTGAGTGCGGAAACGGGGCTAGGTTGTCATACCATCAAACTTGATGTGGCAGTAGCAAACAGTAGCTAAACAGAGGTCTACTAGTGCCTACCTTTCTCTCCAGCAATAGAATACTTTTGTTCACAATGTGGTACGTCACAATAGTTTCAGAGACACATGGTGGTGGAAAGGTCCATCAAGTCACAGCCAACTTATAGCAACCCACAGGATTTTCAAGTTTCAAGGCAAGAGATGAACTGAGGTGGTTTGTCACTGCCTGCCTCTGGGCATGATCATATGCACCCATTAGCCACACGAGAGGGACAATTCACCAGTGGATCAAAGTGACACAATCACACCAGCACATCTGGGAAGCATCCCGCAACCATTGTCAAACCATCGCAAGCCGTTTTGCTCCACCAGGGAAGTGGAGTAAAAAACCACTAGTTAAACACCAGTATCAAACAGTTTGCTGTGAGCCACAGTCGGACTTTTCCTGTGTGATCGTGCCAGTGCAAACTTGTGGCATCGGGAATAGTCTGAGCAGGCTATCCCAACGCCATGCTGTTGTCCCCCCCCCCCTTTCTCAGTGTGCACATCATTGAAAGCCCTTAGGGTGGAGGAGCGATTCATCAATCCCCTGTTTAAGCGAATTGGAAACCAATCACAAAAAAAAAATTAACTTGCCCGCAGTTGCATATGATCACACAGCAGCGAGTTGTGCCGGCAGGTCCACAGACCTGTGTGATCGCGAAACTGTGGGGCAAATTGCTCCGGGGCAAAATATCCTCGCTTCCCCTCTGGATTATCTTGCTCGTGTGGCTGTGTCCTCTGTATAGTAACCCTGGACTTCCTTGGTGGTCTCCTATACAAGGACTAACCTGGGCTGACCCTGTTTAGCTTCTGAAATCTGACAAAATTGGGCTTAACCTGGGCTATACAGAGGGACATACCACTGGCAAAATGTAGCCAGAATTTCCCATTCCTAATCCTCTATGTGTGTCAAGTGCTGTCAAGTCACAGCTGACTTATGGCAACCCAATAAGGCGTCTTTCAAGGCAAATGAGAAGCACAGGTGGTTTGCCATTGTGTTCCTCTACAGCAGGGGTGTCAAACGTAAGGCCCGGGAGCCGGATTAGGCCCATCCAGGGCTCTTATGAGGCCCGCAAGCAACTGATATAAGGGAGGAAATAATGGGGGGAGTGGGCAGAGCCACTTTATTATGGCTTTACCAAAGCAGAACAACCTCACCTGCAGCAGTCAAGCATCGTGGAGCATCTGCCCAGCATTGCACTGCTGCCTCTCCAGTCTGTCTCTGTGGGTTTTCCTCTGCACCCTCCTCCCACCCCAGGGGGCCTTGCAGTGAGGATACACCAACTGGGTGCTTACCAGCTGCTGTCTTTTATACAGTTTCTATCTCCAGTACCTGACATTGTTTTATGGCACACATGGTCTGGCCTGACAAAGAGACATTTATGTCAGATCTGGCCCTTGTAACAAATGAGTTTGACATTTCTGCTCTACAGATTCTTTCTTGGTGGTCTCCCTTCCAAGTACTGACCCTGCTTAGCTTCCAAGGTCTGAGGAGATCAGGCTACACCATGATGCCTTCCCATTCCTAATCCTAGAAACCCCTAGAAAATTCCTTTAACTGTGGGAGACAAAAATATGCAGTATTCTTACAAAAAAAAAGAGCTTGTCTAAAATAATTAATGCAGGGAAGCAAGCTACAAAAAGGATGTTTTGTTTTTTTGCCACAGGTATTTGAAAGCAGCAGTGCTTCATAACTGGCACTGTGTCAAACCAAGAAACTGAAAGGAATAAATAGCTTTAAAAGGTTTCCACATGAAATAGTCTACTTGTTCAGCAAGGCATCCAACAGGATACATCCTCATTTGTATGGGAGCATGGATAGCTGTTCTACAACCTCACACACTTGGAATTTTACAGCACACACTGAAATTGAGGCTTAATGAGAAACCTGTTAGAGTTGGCAAGCTTTTTCCAGTCAAGGGGTGAAGAAACTTCTCATCACAATCCCAGTCGCAGAAGTAATAATCCTGACACAGTGCCAGAACCACAGATGTCTTGCAGGGGGAGTTCCTTACTAAATGTTAGTTACAACAGAAGCACCACAAAGCTGAACAATATCCAAAAAATGCTCCTCACTACATTGGAAGTTGGAACAATTTCAAGGCAAATGTAAGGTGTAATTTACCTCAAGAACCCTCTTCTGAACATCACTGCCTATCATTTCCCATGTAGAGCCAAGCACATGATGGAAACTGGACTACTGGGTAAGGGATGTGTTTCTGGGGAAAGGGGGTTAACTGTCCCCAAGTGTCATTTCTTGATCAGAAACCTCTTCCCACAGCTGTTCTAAACTTCATGGGGGGGGGGGGGGAAGGTAACCATATTGTGCCTGTCCTCCCCCCAAGGGAGGTTATTTCCAACTGGGAAACTGGCAAAGGAGGGGAAACATGAAAACCTTCCTTTTCTAGTGTCACAGTCCTAATCCGTATCCATTCCACTACAGCTCTTTGGTGGGGCAAAACTACATTGGGGGGGGGGGGGGGGTACCAACAACAGAACACCAACCTCATGCATAATCTGAGGCTGAACTACATTTTAACAATTAAACTGTATCCTGCCTAGGTCAAAAAGACTCAAGTCAAGTCAGGAACACATAAGATATCATGTATAAAGAAGTAAGTGTATGGTGAACAGCCTAACAGCAAACCAGCCCATAAAACCAGACAGCTAGAAGTAACATCAATCAGAAAAGGTTAACCCTTCCTAAATAGTATCTCCTCATCAGATCCAGGACTAGAAGTAAGCCTTCTTAGAAGGAAAAAAAACACTGGAAGGTAGGTGTTGCAGTAGGGGTAGCCTTAGTGATTCTGGAGTCCAGGATGGGGCCAATCACTGCTACACCATCTCATCAGAGTCCCCTAACCATCACCACCCCCAGCAATGGGTGCTGCTGAGCTGGCTGCCTGAAACCCAAACAGGGCAGGCCTGAGATGAAATGGAAGCCTGCTCTTCTTATTTTCCTCCCTCAGTTGGGAGGGATGGGCCACAGGCAGTCAGCCCCCCCCCCCCAGGCCACTGTCCCAGTTGCCCATTGCCTAACAAGACTGTCCTTACATTGCAGGGATAAAAATGACAGCTTGAGAAAAGATTCAGCAACCACCTGTTGCTTCTCCACTTAAAATCCCCCCCTACTGACTGAAGTGGGTCATAGGGACCATATCACTCCAGTCTTGGTCAATCTACACTGGCTCCCAACTTGTTTCTTGGCCCAATTCATGATGCTGTTTTTGACCTTTAAAGCCCTCTCTGTCTTGGGTGTTTTATTTGGTGTTCTCTCAGTGACCCTCCTTCCTACTTCTGTGATCTACCTACCTACCTATCTATCTATCTCAGAGTTTTTAAATGGTTTTGAGATTGTTCACTGCCTTGGGCAAAGAGCGGCACACAAATGTTTTAAATAAAGTAATTAATTAATGAAATATAAAAGAAGTAGCATGACACTATATTATATGGCTTGAAGGAGGTAAGCCACATACACACATATTTATTATGTCCCGAGTAATCCTAGACTGCTGAGGAGCTGTGCCGCCCCTGAGGAACAAGATCAGAAATCAATACAAGACATGCTAGTGGAGACTTATGAAAGCACCAAGAAAGAGCAAATGTTTCTCCTCCATTAATTCAGTATTACAGTAGCTTACTACTTAATGGAGGTGGCTTGTGATAGCCTGACATAGACTCATCAACTAAGCCAGTTCTTATTTTACATGGAGTATTCAACTACAGAGACCCAAAAACCAAATGTACAAGTGTCCTGAAGAGAAAAAAACAGTGGCAATTTTAGTGTGCATACTTTTCAGATACTCAGAAGGGGGATCCCCTGACGCCACAAGTTAAAGCAGGTTAAAGAAAATATACCAAATTTTAAAGAATGGTTGCCTTTAACTGCCAATGACAAGCGTCTGCATTTTGTGTCTGAGTAGCCAAGCACCCCAAATACTAAATATGAAATGGTCTCCCAAATGCTTGGTCTCATCAATGCCTGGTCTCCCAAAACTAAAGTGGAGAAGCAGAAAGCATGGCCCAGCATCCGATGCTTTGCATTAAACTCCAACACCCCAGCCCCACAAGCGATACAACTGATATGAAGCCAAAAGCCACAGATGTTTACAAGAGGAGATTGGATTTATACCCCGCCCGTCACTCAGAGCGGCATACAAACTCCTTTCCCCTCCCCTCCCCACAACAGTCACCCTGTGAGGTAGCTGGGGCTGAGAGAGCTCTTTCAAGAGCTGCTTTTTCAAGAACAGCTCTGGGAGAATGATGGCTTGCCCAAGGTCATCCAGCAGCTACAAGTGGAGGAGTGAGGAATCAAACCTGGTTTTCCCAGATTAGAGTCCGCGCACTTAACTACAACACCAAACTGTCTCTCTAAGAGGATCTCTTAGAGCAAAATAAACATGGGATAGCAAGGATGAACCAGAAAAAGTACAAAATAGGTAAATGAGTTTATTCTTCCCACACCATTCTTCACCGTTTTACTTTTGTAATTCACCTCACAAGCCCACTGTTAGTAATAATGTTCAGTTCTGTGGTTTGGGGTGCTAAAAGCTAAGGAAACAGCACAGTGGTGCTGGTGGAAAGTGCTGTCAAGTTGCAGCAGATTTATGGCGACCCCATAGGGTTTTCAAGGCAAGAGACATTCAGAGGTGGTTTGCCATTGCCAGCCTCTGTGTCCCATGACCCTGGACTTCCTTGGTGGTATCCCATCCAAGTACTAACCAGGGCCAACCCTGCTTAACTTCTGACATCTGACGAGATCAGGTAAGTCTGGGCTATCCAGGACAGCACAGTAGCCAGTTCCAATGGCACACTGATCTATCCTTTCTGGCTGCAAGCACCCCATGAATATTAAGGCTGATAACGCTGTTTCTCCTAAGTTCTTATTACTCACCTGCCCTATCTCTGCAGCTGTCCTGGCAACAGCCAGTAAGCAGGGCCTACCTGGACGAAGTAAAATTTCTGCCACAGAGCTGCCCTGCAACTCATCATTCCTGCTTAAACAAGATAGATTTTTCGCGCTCTGGCTGCCGCTCAATTTCACACAGCAGGAGTGTGAGAAATCATGAACTACATCCAGTGCCAACGAGCCAAAATACTGTTTCTCAAAACCATCTTCGTGTGTAAGCGGATACCGAGACGTGCCTGCAAAATGTAACAAAAGAGCGAAGGAGAAGAGGGCGATCGTTTGGGCGATGATGAAGCACTGATGCTCATGAATAAAACCTCAGTTTGGTTTTGTAATCTTTTAAATACAAAACATGGGTTTATAGAGTCCCTATAAGTTAGAATGCTTCAAATATTTTCACTGGCAATAAAGATCCTCATCTAACTGAAGCAAAAGAATTTCTCTGTGTGTGGAGAATTCTTCCAGGCGATTTTAATATATTTTCCCTCAATTTACTGCTGTTGTAAATTGGGGAAGCATTTCTAACTCTGATTTGCTGTCTTATTTCTATCAGGCATGGTCAGATGCAACAGGGCACCATTTTACATCCATCTCTTGGTATCTTTTACGATGTATCCACTTAGTTTACTAGCAAAACCATGTTTTTACTACTCTCACTAGAGAGCTAATTCACACTTCAGGAGAGCAAGCGGTATTCTATCGGCTCATAAATCTACAAAATTACCAGCTAACTGGTCTGGCCCCAGAATCTCTTGGCAAGGATGTACAGAGAATTCATTTTTTAAGGGGCGAGGCATACTCAAGACTTAAAAAAATAAAAACTGGTTTCAATTAACATGCAAACATCACTATACATGTATTCTTTCTAGATTGGAGTCCACACGCATGTCATTTTACCATGCTGGGTGCTTAACCGACCCTCTCTAGATCCCCGGTTAGCACAGGTGGGCTTGGAGAAATGCTCAGTTTGATAGAGTCATGACACAGGGTTAAAGTTGGCAGTGGAGTAGGGACTCAACACGGCTTCCATTTTTGGTGGCAGACTCACATTTCTTATAACATGGGGTTATGACCAAAACACAGATCACTTCTTACTGTCATTGTATTTTACCTTGGTTTCTAGCCAAAAATCAGCTCAAATTAAGAGAAATATGCAAGCATAAGTTGTGAAAATAAAGTATCATACAAACATCAATTCAAAGGACAGCCTACTTCCTTACAAACCTACCTGACAGCTACAGTCATCTTCTGAGGTCCTACTTCATGTGCCCCCACCTTTTGAGATTAGGCAGGTGACAACCTGAGAAAAGTGCCTTCTTGATCATGGCACCAAAACTCTGGAACTCTCTCCCCAGAAACCCTTGCTTGCCCCCTTCTGTTGCCATCTTCTGCCAGCATCTAAAGTCATTTTTGGTTTCATTGGGCCTTCCCTCAGTGATCCCTTATGATGGACCCCTGCTGCTTCTTTTTCTGTGAGGAAGATTTTCCTGCCAAAACGCTAAATAGCTGTCTGAGCAGACCCTTGGTAGCATGTAGTAATAAGTGGATTATGACTTTCTGAGTATCCCACACCCTGTGGCAGAGAAGATATTTGGCTTTTTACCAAGCCAGAGATTTATTACAGATAAGCAGGAGCCCACTTGTTATTTCCTTTGTAAATAGCACTTGACACAAAGTAAAGTTCGAACAGGAATTAGTACTTTCTTCCTGTAATTATTCTCCCTCCCTGAGGGATTACAGCTTTCCCTTTGACTCTAGAGGAGTCTAAAACCATTTCCTTTTTTATGCAATCCAGGGGTTCCTTCAGAATTGAGCCCACTGAATAACTGAGAGGGAAATATTTTCCTTTTCCTAGAAGCAATATTCATTTTCTGTTTGGCTAGACTGGCAGCTTCAACGGACTGACTAATCTCTATTGCCAAAACTGACCATCTGTTCTTGACCCAGTGAAATAAACGGTTTTCAGCTTGGCTGATGTTTAGACTAAAGTTCTTATTTGGAACTTTTCCTCAGATTTGTAAGGGTAAGGAGTTGAGTTCCTTCACTTCACAAGTGAACTTGTCTGTTTCCCTCTGACAGATGCACTAATTTCACTTCTCTGGCTTCTGACATGCCAGAAATGAAGCACGACAAAAAGATCTCAGCTGTTCATAAAGCTCTCCTCAGCTGGTGCTGACCAATCAGAGAGAAGGGGGGTGCATGCAGACAGCAGCCTATCAATCAACCTGAGCTTTACAGTGAGGCATTAACCCTTAATCTCCCAGGTCTCTGAACTTGATGCAGTAAACATCCTGGTTTTGGAGGTCAGTCCCTCCTTCTTGTCCTATGTTTTAATTGTTGTTTTTATGTTTTTGTATGTGTACTTTAGCTTGGTTTTCATTGTTTTAATGATTTCTTAAAATGCAGTGAAACCAAACAAAAACACATATTTTTCTTATGACTGATTTTTAATTTGTTAGCTACTTGGTGGTGACAACAACAACAACTTATATACTGCCTCTTGCTGCCAAGTGGTCTTCAGAAGGCTAACAACAGCTAAAATATTAACAGACATCAATTAAAAACATAATACAAATAAAACTAAAAGGCAGCCCACTTAAATAGACGCGACTCATAAAAACCTAAATGGAAGACCTCTACTTTGCAGGCCCTGCGGAGTACCAAAATGAGGGCAGAAAGGCAGAGTATGTTGTAAATAAATAAATAAGCAGTGTTTGGGTTATCAGTAAAGTCTCATCCCAGGCATTCTGGAAAAGGCCCCTTAGCCAATTCCCCTTGGCCTCTGACACAGTGACTGGGAAGCAGCTCACACTAAACAAGAAATGTACGTTTTAAACCCCTTTTTTCTCTGACTGCATACACTGACTCCCACGTGCCTGCTCTTAAGAACATAAAAACAGCCCTGCTGGATCAGACAAGTGGTCCATCTAATCCAGTATCCTGTGTCACCCAGCGGCCAACCAGTTCCTCAGGAGGGCCAGCACAGAGCAGAGGCTGAGACCTTCTTCAACCACACAATTTGTACCTCTTATTCTTATCCCAGCTGTACCACTGTGATCAAATATGCTCATCTCCCAGAGTCATCTGTTCCTAAACTATCTCTTCTCTTTCTGTTTATCAGTATCCTCATCATATTGCAGCATCGCTGTAATGCAGAACTCTTTCTATTAACCCAAGGAGCATTCAACAAGCAGAATGGGAAGAAGATGGTTGCATAAAATCTGTGCCATCATCTCCCAAAATCTAGTCTCTGGGTAAACACAGAAGTCCCTGGAGCTAGAGAGGGGAGAAAGTGAACTTCAAGGTATTAACAAGTACATCCTATTCAGCACCCCTCCCAGGCAGGGGACTATAGCATGACAGGACTGTGAGAACAGCTAAAATATGTGATTATGCTGAAAAATATCAACAGTGAGGGCTTTGTAAAGAGGTGGTGCTAACTTCTGGGAGAGGTTCAAAGATATCTTGAAACAGGCTTTTGATTGCATATTCTAAGGAACTGTTAACTGTCTTTGTTGATTTCTGAGGTTTAATGTTGCATTTAATTTGATAGTTATGAACAGTTCACAGATTTTTGTATGTATCAGAAAAAAGGCAGTATATGTGTCTACCAATAAGTCAAATTAAAAAAAAAATCCCAGTTGCTAAGTGGCTTTTAATCTTAGAAAGAGGAAATATCTTGTGATGCTTTTTTTTACACATTTCAAAAAAAAAAATCTGCATCACGAAGCCACAAGAGGCAGCAATATACCCGAAGTAAAACTTACATATGACACATCTGCCTTGCAGCTCAACATTCAATTTCTGTTTCTGGCAGTCAAAAGACCACGAGCCAGATGGGAAAATATGGCATGGTAGCTTTAAGCTTGTTGAAAGGTGGCCATTGGTAACATCTTGCCCCACCACAAGTTGAGCATACTATGATCTACACCGCAATATCACTTCCAATAAACAGACCTCAATAGACTACACATATTTGATTGGTTTTACCAATGAAAACCCATCATTCTTGGATTGAAAGGGGGGGGGAAAGCCAGGCAAGAGGCAACTGACTTCCTTCCTTCCTTCCAAAGCCATTGGGGATGGGGGGGGGGGGGGTTAATAGTTGCAGCTGGTGAAACTACACAGGTAAGTCCCCTCTCTGTGGCCCTGATCCACAATATGGCTTTTATTTCTATTTAATAAGTGCTGGAAAAATCCACTCATGGATCTCTCAGCACCTCACCCAGTTAATACACTGAGACATCAGAATGAAATAATAAAAGAGACATCACAAAGGTATCCAACTTTATCTTGGAGTGAGCACTGAGCTCTGTTTACCTACAACAGCCAGGGGCCGCAAACTCTAGAGAAAATTTCTAGACATCTCCAACAATAAACATGTTTTTAATTTCCAGTGTGTTAATGGGTGTAGTTTAGTGGTCACAGTCTCTGACTAACTTGCAGGAAAGAACCTGGTTCAACTCCCCACTCTGCCAGGAAACGCCCTGGGTAGCCTTGGGCCACTCACACATTCTCAGCCTAACCTACCTCAAAGAGAAGTTTTGACTATAAAATACAGGCACAGTGTATACACCCCCCAGAGCTCTTCGAAGGAGGGACAGGATAAAAATATGTTCAATAAACTGACTGAATAGTCCAAATTAAAGCCACTAATTATTTTCCTCATTGCCTTTGGTAGCCTAATTAACTTGTCATCTTCTTTCATAATACCTCCATTATTATTGTAGACTGCTGTTATATTACCTTCACTGCTTCTTTTCCTTGAGTCCTTTGAGGCCCCGTGCAGTCTCCCTCCCTCCTCCTTTAAAGGTAAGCCAAGTCACTACTAAGAGAAGGGCTTTTGCAATGGATGCACCCAATATTCGAACACCTTTCCCATAGATACTCACCTCACACCAGATTTGTTACCACCCACTGCTGAATAAAAACTGGCCTGTTCTTCCAAGCTTATAGATGAATCGTTCTTGTGTTCCTCCTAATCTTGCGACATTCGATTTTAAATCGTCACTTTTACTGAACTTGCTAATCTTTATTGACCATGATGTTGGCTATTATATTTCTGCTAAGATTTATTTTGATGTCCCATTTTGAATAATTTCTGGTGTTTTATACTTCTTACCTCGTGATGTTTAAGGGTTGATGTGTTAATATTGATGACTTTATATATTTTATTCTATTGCTTTAGTATGTTATTAACTGGCCCAGAAACCAAGGAGATTGAGGATTGAAATATCAACAGGTGTCTGGCCTCAAGATATAAGCATTCATTTGAAAATAATTTGATTGAATATATCTGGAGCATGAAACCAGCTAGAGATGCAGTTGGGAATCACAAACTGGGTGACTGGGCAACAGTGTGGAAATGAAGTTCAGTGTAGATAAGTGTAAAGTGATGCACACTGGAATTTAAAAAGCCCCATGCTAATGGGGTCTGAACTTGCTGAGACTGAGAGGGAAAGTAGGGTTCCTAGCCCCCCAGGTCCCAGCAGGGGTTCCCCCACTTTTCAGGACTTTGATCCACCAGCTGCCAGTTGGCCAGCAGGGGAAGCCCCAGCCCAAAACAGGGACTTCACCAGGCAACTTCCCCAGCATGATGATGTCATCCAGAAGTGATGCCATCGTGTTGCCAATGTTGAGGTTTGATGCTGTAGTTTTTGGGCAAACTCTATGGTTCTGCCCCAAAACTAGAGTGTCAAACCTACCCACCCCCCGACATCAGTGATGTGATCCATGTGATGTCATGGTGCCATGCACACTTTGTGCATGTGGCAGAAGATTCCAGGAAGGACCCAGGAACCCCCCCCCCCCAACCAGATCCCAGGTAGGACCTGGCAACCCTAAGAGAAAAAGATCTCAGGTCATAGTAGATAGCTCAGTGAAAATGTCAACACAGTGTGCTGCAGCAGTGAAAAAGGAAAATTTTATGTCAGGAATTGAAAATAAGACAGCCAATATTATAATGCCCCTGAATAGATTTATGGTATGGCTTCATTTGGAATGCTGTATGCAGTTCTTGTCACCATATCTCAAAAAGGAAACTGTAGAGCTGGAAAAAGTACCAAAGAGGGCAAACAGGATGAACAAGGGGTTGGAACACGTATGAGGAAAGACTGTAGAGTTTCAGACACTTCAGTTTAGGGGGAAAGACAACTGAGGGAGGACATCATAGAAATTTATAAAAGTATCTGTGGAGCAAAGAGAATAGACAGAGAGAACTGTTTCTCCCTCTCTCAGAATACTAGAACTAAACCCCTGAATCCCAGTGCCAGAGGAGGCAATGGCAGGGAAGGTCTGTCTCTGAGCTCTGTTGTTGACCCTCTGGAGTAACTGATTGGCCTCTGTGTGCGACAGGATGCTGGACTAGATGGATCACTGGCCTGATCCAGCAGAGTTCATTTTATGCTTTTAATATTTGTACGTGTATGGGTTAAAAACTAGCTTGTGTTTCAGTGTCCCATCCAACCCCAAGATCTTCTGCTATAGCACAGTGGCTCATGATGTAAATGTAATTAATCTACAAGTGCATTTATAAAAATATCCACTTAGGAGCGCAATGATACTACAATGCAACATTCATATCATATAACATATGAAATGCTTACATATATGTAGACAGCAAGCATCGTATATCAGCATCATATACGCATATATATAGAATCACAGAATCATAGACATGGAAGGGGCCATACAAGCCATCTCGTCCAACCCCCTGCTCAATGCAGGATCAGCCTAAAGCATCTCTGACTAGTGCTTGTCCAGTTGCTGCTTGAAGACTGCCAGTGAAGGGCAGCTCACCACCTCCCTAGGCAGCCGATTCCACTGCTGAATTACTCTCACTGTCAAAAAATGTTTCCTAATATCCAGCCAGTACTATTCCACCCATAATTTAAACCCATTATTGTGAGCCCTATCCTCTGCTGGCAACAGGAACAGCTCCCTGCTCTTCTCTAAGTGACAGCCTTTCAAATGCTTAAAAAGAGCAATCATGTCCCCCCTCAACCTCCTCTTCTCCAGACTGAACATTCCCAAGTCCCTTAGCCTTTCCTTTGTTGGGCTTTCCTTTGTTTCCAGGCCACTGTTCATCCTCATCGCTCTCTTCTGCACCTGCATGTATAGGCTAACAATGTATGTGCATGTATGGATTGACAATGTATCCAAGAGGGCTAACAGCTGGGGATTGGGAAAGTCCTTATATTTTTAATCCTTCTGAGCATGTGTACTTACAACACCTATTTATGTCAAACATATTGGCACACAGTGCATACTTTGCCCAGGATATGTTGAAGTTGTCATAACCCATTATATTTATGTGCCATATAGTGTTCTGCAGTAGAATAAAATGTATTAGGAAATCCCAGTGTGTAAACGTTAGCTTGGCAATAGATTTTTATGAAGAAACATCTATGTTCTGTATAAATTATGAACTAGCCTGTAAGTATATTCAGCAAGGACCTTTCTTCCTTCTTAATTTATCCTTTGTCTCTTTATGATTGAGGAGAGTTTGTTACTAATAGGTATAGGGAGAAAGTTGTAAAGCTGATGCAAGTGTTTTTTGCTTACAGCTAATATAATTCAAGCATATTCTGCAGGTTTCCTATTTGCTGTGTGACAAGCCTATCATACACATTGGTTTAGGTGACGTTACTCAACCAACCTACACCAGAATGGCAATAGTACAAGGTATCTGCAAGAGCTGCTAATCAAGAAACCCTTCCCCCCACAAAATACATTCATTTTAAGACTGTTTGTTCCAGGGGTCATTTCAAGCAGGAGCTCAGGGGAGCTCAGCTCCGAGAGTTGGTGCCAGCTCCCTCCCATGGGGGAATGCCCGCTTGTGTCATGGCTGCAGCAAAATGACCCCATCCCCTGGAAAGGTCCTTGTTCCTCCGACCAGCCTTCTGAAGGCTTCAGCCACCACTAAAGCTATCCTCCCAGAATAGTGGTATTTCTGAGGCTTGGATTAGTAGCTGCCCCCTCTCTGCCAACTCTTTCTTTCTTGCTTTCTTTCTCTGTCTCTCTCTCTTCTTTCTTGCCTTCCGACATACTTCCGGTGATGTCAGGTGGTGTAGCATATGCAAATAAGTTATGCTAATGAGTTATGCTAATGAGCTCCTGCACCTCTTTTTCTACAAAATGACCCCTGGTTTGTTCTATTGTAAGCCTGCTTTGGGGGGGGGGGGCAGAGAGAAGCTCTACTAAAGCAGAAGTGTTAATTTCCCTCCTTTCATGCATGTATTTTTTTCTTAAAACCGCATATTGGCTTGGATCCTACACCTTTGCTCCATGCACATTTTTCTATGGGAGCTGGAGGCAGTCCTCCTCAGAGGAACTCGCTTCCTTGTCCGAGGTGGCACTTGTGTTTGCAATTCAGAGGTGTGTACTGCAAAAATTTCCATTTTAATTTTGGGTTTGGGGGCATGCTTGTCAGTATGCTGTAATTTCAGGCAGGTGGATGTTTCTGTTTTTGGAATTATTTTTCGGTAGAATTTTTGAGTTTCGGAATACTGGCACCTGAAAAGCATGCCCTGTAGAAAAACCCACCATGGAATTAAAAGGAACTTCTCCATGGAGTGCTTTTTTCCCACCTGGATACACCCAAGCTGAGCCAAAATGGCTAATTTCAGGACCACCACTATGTCCCCTGGAGAGCTTTTCACTCATCTTGGCTATTTTGGGGCTGGAACGCACCAGAACAGCATTCCAGCTGGTGTCCCCGCCCCTCCCCTCCTGCCGGTGGGAAAAGGCCCCGCGCACCTGGTCTCTGCTCAGCAATCAGGTGTCTGGTGCCTTTCAGATCCCGGTAAGTGTTGGTTCAGCAGAGCCCCCCCATGCATGCCGCTCCTAGCTCACATGCCTTAATGTGCAAGCTAGAAGAGGCAGGAGGGGGTGCAGAGAGGCATTTAAATCCTCTTCTTAAATCCTCCCTGGGGCTTCCTCGGCCCGCCCACTGAAATGGGCGAGCAGGAGAAGCCCCACAGAGGCAACCCCACCCTGTTCCTACCTTCTGTGCAAAGGCGCACGAGCTAGGAGAGGCATGGGGTTGCAGAGAGGCATTTAAATGTCTCCCCATGGCTTCTTCTGCCTTCCTCTTCCTCAGCTCCCTTTAAGTGCAGGGAGCTGGACAGAAAGGGCCCCGCACACCTTCCAGCTTCCTGCACTTAAAGGGGCTCCCTTTAAGTGCAGGGAGCTGGCCTTGCTGGTGGGGGTGATGGCGGGGGCAGGGGCTTGAGTGGGGGTGGGAGAGCTTCCCTCCATCCCCATCTCTTCGCCCTCTTTCTTTTCCTCCTTTTTTCATTCTCTCTTTCCCTCTTTCCTTCTCTCTTTCTTTCCCTCTTTTCCTCCTTCTTTCCTTCTCTCTCTCTCTTTCTGCGCTGTCAGGGGTGTGGCCTAACATGCTAATGAGATTCTGCTGTTGGGTGTGGCCTGTTATGCTAATAAGTTCCTGCTGGGATTTTTCTACAAAAAGAGCCCTGCATCTCAGTAACATGTTCTGTTAATCCCTGGCCCAAAAGACATCTGCTTTGCCTCAACCAGGGCCAGAGCTTTCTTGGCTCTTGTTCCTGCCTAGTGGAACATGCTCCCTATTGAGATCAGGACCCTGACCCCTAACCTGGATAGCCCTGGCAAGCACAATCTCTTCAGATCTCGGAAGCCAAGCAGGGTCGACGCTGGCAAGTATTTGGATGGGAGACCTCCTTGAAATACCAGCAGTCAGGAGGCAGGGACAGGCTTTATTCAGCCACCTCTCTGAATATCCTCCAGGCCCCCAGTAGGGGTCAGTCACCAGAGATCACCATGACTTCCAGGTGCACACACAACCAGAAGCGTGCATACACACACACACAAGGAAAAAATTAAAGAGAGAGATCAGGGCCCTGCGGGACTTATTACAGTTCCACAAAGCCTGTAAAACTGAGCTGTTCCACAAGGTCTTTGGTTGAGGCAGTGGGTGTCTAATTCTGCTGGCCTCCCCTGCTCTAGCCCACCTGTGGCTGTGCATTATTCCATCTGTGCTATCATCTGTGCCATGGGCATAGTCTGGTCCCACCTGTCAATATGCCAGCCTTTAAGCTTGCAGGCAGTATAAACCCAGCACCTGGAGATTTTATTGGACTGCCATCATCTATAAATTAATTCAGATTTTTATCAGAATTTTTTATTGTTTTAGTGCTTTGTTGTGACCAGCCCCAAACCCACTTGCAGGGAAGGGTGAGATAAAAAAAATCTCATGAAATAAATAAAGAAATAAATTAAATAATTTGGGCATATTTTTGGCTCAGGTATAACCAGATACATGCCCCCTACTGCTATTCCAATAATTTTCAATAAGCTCTAAAGAGCCTAGCGCACAGTGATCCATGCAATGGTCACCTCCTGGTTGGACTACTGTAACTCACTTTAAGCTGGCCATTCCTTGAGACTGATTTGGAAGCTTCAGCTGGTCCAGGACATGGTGGCATGTGTTCTCACAGGGATACTATTGAGAGCACGCATACAACTGGTGCTCCGCCAGCTGCACTGGCTTCCAGTTGGATAGTGGGTCAGGTTCAAGGTGTTGGTCCTAAACTTTAAAGCCCTTTGCAGTCTGTGACCAACAAACTTTCAGGACCATCTCTCCCAATACATCCCCCAAAGAACATTACGCTCTACAGATCACCATCTACTGGTGATCCCCAGCCTGAAGGAAGTCTGCCTAGCCTTGACCATGACCAGAGCTTTCTCAGCTCTGGCCCTGGCCTGGTGAAAGAGTCTCCCAAGTGAGATTCAGGACCTGCAGGACTCAATGCAGTTTCTCAGGGCCTGTAAAATGGAAAAGTTCTGCCAGGCCTATGGTTGAGGCGGCAGCTACCAAAACTGTATTGGCCTCCCCCCTGCTCTGCTCTGCTCCATCTGCATTGTTTCCATCTGTCACTGATCTCATCAGCCCACCCCCTCTCAGCTTTAGTTACAATCTACCTGTGTGTGTGTGTGTGTGCGTAATTTATTTATTTATTCGGATTTATATCCCGCCTAGCCAGCATTCGCCGGCTCTAGGCGGCTTACAGGAGTTAAAACATCAACAATATAATTTATACTAAATTAACTTAAAATACACATAAAACAGCAAAAAACCACAGGAGTTGGCGGCCCACATATATATATATGGAGCCCGGAAGTAGATGTATTATTGGTGCCATCAATAGTGGACTACTAGTGCAATGCAAATTGAGATATTGAATTTTAAATTGTTTATTATGTTTTAATTGGTTGGTAATGTGCTGTGTATATACTGTTGTTACCTGCCCAGAGCCTGCTTGTGGGGGAGGGAGGGCTAGAAACCAAATAAATAAGGAAGAGAGCGCCATGGCAGAGAACTGCCTCCACAGCACCAAAAAGAGAAGCATGCCTGGAAGTAAGCCATAGGATCCAAGCCAACGTTTCTACTTGTGAAGTGGTCAAAGCAGATTACACAGCGTAAGCTAACAATCAGTATGAAGAGACATCTAATAAGCATACTATATTAGACACAACACAGAGGGCGGGTATAATCATAAACAATGGTACTATGGTATGTACCACGCTGCCAAGTGTTGGAGTACATTCTGGGAGACCCAGGTTCGAATCCCCACTCTGTTTGCTCGGAGATCCCTACTTTGGATCCCTACTGAGAGGGGAAGGTTGGATACAAAGTAAACAATGATGTGTTTTTGAATGAGATTGCTATCTGTTTATTTATTGATTTTTAAAAACAGATTTACTTATACCCTTTTCCCCTCAGCTTTTCTTGGGGCAGTGGCTCTTTCTGATTTTTAATGGGTTGTAGGTCCACTCTCCCTTCCCCTTTTCTTCTTTTTTCTGCTATAGAGAAGGCTTCAATGCATATCATAAAATCTGATCTCAAACAGAGTTATAACTAAGCTTCAACAGTGAAGTGTATGAATCTGATTTCCTATAACATGAACATTTAGAAAACACCATCCTTATGCTACCATGTATTGAACTGTGCACCCCAAGTAACAACTGGATGAAAATGAGAATGTCTAATGAGATAAGAAATAAGCATGGAATCTACAGCAAAAGAAAATGAAAGAAAATGAAATGAAGTAGCCAGAAAAGCTTCTTTTGCCAATTTTGAACCCAGAACATTAGACAGACCTCACTCCAATTTTTTTTTAAATCAAGACTTGAATAGCTCATATCATTCCATGTCCACTAACTACCTAATTATACTTACATGAGTTCCCATGCAACCCTACATAAATTTAAACCTTTCTAAATCCATTTAAATCAATAGGCTTAGAAAGTTTAGGATGGTGCTGCTAGTTTAGGATGGTCCTGCCAGTTATGGGACTTCAGATGTATCAATCAATTTCTTTATTCAGCCAATGACCAGCACAAGTCAGGAATAAAAGCTGTACAACTAAATCAGATTCCAGATGTAAGGCAGCAGAGCTGTCCAGCACAGGCAGAGACAGGATGCAAGACAAGATTGCTGGGGAGCTGTCCAGCCAGGCAACTAGTTCCAGAGACAATCAACGGAGGCAGTAGAAAAGAGCAAGAGTCCAGCAGCACCTGAAAGACTAACAAAATTTGTGGCAGGCTATGAGCTTTCGTCAGTCACTGCTCACTTCTTCAAACAAGAAGCAAGCCCCTCTAGAACATGTGCCAGCTCAGCAGTTTTCAGGGGGTTTTATATTTAGCCTGCAGCTTCAGCATATTGGGACACTGGGAATTCTGCCCCTGCAAATAATTAAATTAGGGATTCATCCTTCATAACATAGATAAGCATAGCACAGTATGTTTTATTTATTTGATACATTTATAGTGCGCCTTTCTCACTGGGAATCAAGGCAGATTACACAGCACAAGGTGATACCATCAATATGAAGAGACATCTAACAAGTGTAGCATATTAGATACAATACAAAGGGAAGATATAATGCAGGAAAAAATGATATTATGGTATGTCTCATGCCACCATGTGAGCACAACACTTCTTATGCAAATTTTGGATAAGGCTGTCCATCATAAGAGCATAAGAGAAACCATGTTGGATCAGACCAGTGGTCCATCCAATCCAACAGTCTGTGTCACACAGTGGCCAAAACCTGGCTGCCATCAGGGGATCCACCAGTGGGGCCAGAACTCCAGAATCTCCCCTACTGATGCCCCCCAAGCACCAAGAATATAGAACATCCATCTGTACTTTGGGACTAATAGCCACTGATGGACCTCTGCTCCACATGTTTATCCAATTCCCTCTTAAATATGTCTATGCCGATAGCTGACACCACTTCCTGAAGCAGTGAATTCCATATCTTCTCTTGACCTGGCTATCTGACCTTCAGGCTCTGTACTTCTCTGGATCCCTCTGATGAATTGCATAAGCTGTTAAAACTTCACTCTTTAGCTCTTCAAGATGCCTGGGCAGAGGCCAAGTTCTAGCCCCTCAAATCACTGGAAGTGGGAATTCAACCTAGAATCGTTAGGAGGCTGAATGATTCTACTTATTAAGATAGCCCCATTAAATTTTATTACTCTGTTTTTAATCAGTAACTAAACATTAACTGATGGAAAAGTAATTTAAAAACCAGGCTGATTAAAGATGAGATTATTTATGAGAATCAGTTCCTGAAGCAGAGTTAGAGGAGGCTAAATCCTTTTTTAATAAACTAAAATTAAAAAATCTTCTGTTTGAAGGCATGATATTTCTTTTATTAATGTAATCCTGAATCTTTTGGGTGGGAATAGCAGTGCTTCTTCATCTGAAATCATTGTTCTAGCTGTGGCCAATTAGGTGGGGCAGGGAAAATTAAGCAGCTGTTACCACTAGCCAGTAACCAACGGGGCCATCATTGGGTCATAGCAGAGGCAGGGGTGGTTTAGGAAGGTCCATGTAGGTATAACTGAGAGCCAGTTTGGTGTAGTGGTTAAGTGTGTGGACTCTAATCTGGGAGAACCAGGTTTGATTCCCCACTCCTCCACTTGCACCTGCTGGATGACCTTGGGCAAGCCATAGCTCTGTACCAGCTGTTCTCTCAAGGACAGTTGTCTCACAGCTCTCTCAGCCTCACCTTCCTCCCAGGGTGTCTGTTGTGGGGTGGGGAAGGGAAAGGAGTTTGTAAACTGCTCTGAGACTCCAAGTGAGTGAAGGGTGGGATATAAATCCAATTTCTTCTTCTGTACCACTGGTGAATGGCCAGAAGTCAGAAGCCACTGGATATGCCAAACACTACTGACCATTCATCAGCAGCACACATAAACAGTATTTCCTGGCCCTTCCCTGCATCCACCACCAAGTGAGGCTCCTTCTTCTTTCACCATCACTTAGTGGTGCTTTCCATCTACTGTCCTCCATGCTATCTCCCTAACCTCTGCTGAAACACATAGTTTTACCCAGTCATTGCTATTCTCATCCACCGCATCCATTTGTATGAGTGAATCTATGGGGTGAAATCAGTGGCTTGCATTTGGCACCCCATAACAATGGCCAATAGGTACAGAGGGCAAAGAGTCAAGTACTGGGATCAAAAGTTTACATTTGGCATCTGGGAAAACAGAAAGTCATAGAAAAGACAAGGCAGCAGTTGGCATTTACCAGCTAAGAAAGACAGAGAATTCCTTCCCCAAGTTGTCCAGCCAGCAATGATTAATAGAAACACTGTGGAAAGAAAGACCTATCAGCACAATTCTCATCTGTTTGACACTTTGATAACTGGAATTATTCCATGTCAGTTTATTCTTCTGTGATCTGACTCTTTCCCCTTCCCTAAGCATATTACTAGTCATGAGGGAAATGAATGAAACAAATGATCAACCGATGTTTCCATCCATTTTTGTTCCCCTGACAAATATAATTGGGCTTTTTCATTTTTTAAGAAAATGTGCACATTCCTCTCACCCCCTCTAGAAAGCATTCGTTTAAGCCTCAACAACCTGTTGAGATAAAAGAAGTGACACGTCCCATTCCCAGAGGCCCTCCATTCTCAGGATAATTGATAGGACCAAGATGGAGGGTTTCATAAATAATAACTTTGAAGAGGATAGCAAAACAATGCAACATTTGAAGGTACTCCGAACTTAGTTCTGGTAGAAGAACCGTACCGATTCACCTGTTTGTGAATCTACAAGTATTTGTCAACCAGTTATATGGAATCTAAATGGATGGTGTGGAATTGAAAGAATGATCACAGTTTTCAAATTCCAGTCTTAGTCAGTTTTACCAAAGGGAAGAAATCAGTGGCATGCTGAATTAGTGTACTGATATTCATAGATATTAAAATGCTAATCTTTGGCTAGCTGATCTCCTTCCTCCTCTGTTTAGTCCTTTTAGAAGTCAAATACATATTCCTAAACCAGACAGCGGTTGCAGGTTAATCCAAAGCAAAACATCCAAAAGAAAAACACCAAAAGAGTAGCAAGGACTCTTTACTGGATGAATGTTACAGAATCAGTTTCCTACAGGTGAACAGACAACAGGTATGCCTATGTTTCTACTGGGAAAACATCTGGTCTCCTAATTCATGCCACTTACCCCCACCTCCTCCACTTTGCAATGCGTATGTAATGTATTTCCCAGGTAATACCTTGATAGGAAGGTACTGTAGCATTTGAGCACTAACCTGAACTTTTCAGTTCCTGCTACAAGGAGTCTTGCACTTGACATCTGGAGCTGGGGGCTTTAATTAAGCACAGCAAACAGAGCTTCACAGCCTGTCACTCTAATGCCAGATCATTCTGATGCTTTTCACCATCATCAGACCTAATGAACAATTAACAAACTTTCGACATCATTCAGCTCTGAGTTCCTGGAAAGAAGAATCTGCCTATTGTAAATGGCGGGGGGGGGGGGGGGGGAGGGGGGAATGTAGCCTATAAATAGCATATTAATCATTAATGGCTATCAGCTAAGGCTTCTGATTTTAAACAATACACATTGTGAATGCCAATGGGGGGAAAGGGTGGGAGGGGAAGCTGGCTCCTTCTGTTCAAAGCTGAAGCCAGAACAAAAATCTCTCACCTCTGGGGAGCTAATTAGTGGGGAAAGACTTGCTGAAAAAAATTCCAGCCATCTCTTAGCATTAGGTCTGTTTGCTATTTCAAATCTTAGATAATAAATCAAAACAAAGGCTATTAGACAGCTCTGAAGCCCCCTTTGTTTCCCTACTGTCAAGAAACTGATTTGGGGAAATTGAAAAGACTGCTAAACTATTTGCATATTAGGGACATTTTGCCTCCTGAACAAATTGCAAGCACATTTTTAAAATACAAATATCCTATCAGAATCTGGTGTACATTTCACAAATGTTTATCTAATATGCATACTCAAAAAAAAATGCAAGACCATCCCAACAGTGACCTCAGCTCGATTCATTATAGTTCAAAACAGATTAAATACTGGGCACCACATTTTATTGATACTCTCTGGTAACCAAGCTTTCCAAAGAGACAAATTTCAAATGATGCTGGCAGAGGGCACAAGATTGCTAAGCACTGCCGCAATGCAGCTTTCAACCTCATTGCAGTGGGAATTCCATGGGGCACCCACAAAAGCACTGCAGTCCATTACTCCCAATATTATTCTGGCATTTGGTTACATCAGCCACACTTTGGAAGACTGCTTCTTTCTCACCCATTTCTATCTAGGCGCATTTGTTCTGAAAGCTTAAACATCATTCAACACTCAGGAAAAAGGCATCCAGGTCTCCCACTTTCTACCTCCCCCCCCTTCCAGTCCATCCTTTCTGGAGTATGAATATCCCCTGTCTGTTACTGGCCTTCACAGTGAACACAGTAGAACATCACAGATATTAACTATGGCTAGAGCTAATGAAGTTTCCTATTAACCAGGGGTCACAGACTGGCTCTAAACCCCAGTTTAAAACCTGGGGAGCAAACCCTGATTAGGTTCGACCTCTGTAACAGTGGTACCCTTTCATTTACAAAATATATGTGCTGCCACTCCAAAGGCCTGTTCAAGGTGGCTCACTGAGTAAAACATATCACAGCATTGAAATCATTTTAAATGAACAAACAATTAAAAAAAACCCAGCCAGGACATAAAGACAATGCAAACCATTGAGCATAAACCCTGGAGATGCTCACCCATGATTAAGGATTGGGGGGGCGGATGACTTGTGCTGCAGAAAGACAGTTCTTTGGGGGGGGGGATATATGATCCTGCATGCCATTCTTGATTGCTTAATGATGGTTACTCAATGCAGTACCCCACTGGTGCACTGTAGATGTCAAAAAAGTATGTGGCATTGCATGCATGATATACCATGGGCTTGTATGCCACTCAAAGCCATTAGCTTGAACTACACCACTCAAAAGGTAAGCCATGAATATGAATGGGCCCAGCCACCATTAACAGTAAAAAAAACACAACCACTCATCAGAATCGCACAAACAAATGGCTTATTTCTCACCAGAAACACTCCTATATCTTTCTAAGAAACTGGTGCCTAAAATATTTATTCCACATGTGGTATACAACAGACAGCTGCAAGATACTGTCACAGCATTGCTGTACTAGCTCTGTGGCTCCAGTGCTAGTTTGTATTTCCCTCTCTGGGGTCCACAGCAGAGTTAGAATTGATTGATATGCATATAAAGATCTACAATGCAATGTAAAGACCAAGCATTTTATTAGAGTGAAACTCCACTATATCGCTAGGCTTGCTGCATGCTTAATGAGTTGCTAGAGAAAACTCATTTCCATGCTTAATAAATGCAGGGGTTACAAGGAAATGTTAGGATTTAATTAATCACAGCATAAAAGTTATTGAACTTAATTGTAGGCAAATAGTGGTAAATTATTCTTGCACGACCACAAGTAATGTAGCACCAGTTTTCCCCATAGTCATAGATCTGGTTTAGTTTTATACATATTTATTGGTATAACTAGGTTCTGCACATTTGTTTAATATACTGGTACATTTCTAACAGATCAATCCCAAACACAACAAATTCGTAGCAGGAAGGAAAAAACCTCCAGATCCCACAGCAAGGCACAGGATAGTTAATTATACAAAGAGCACCATATTTTAAAAAACAAAACAAAGCCAAAGTCCGCCATAAGGACAATAATTTCAGTCCCCATTTGCTAGAAGAGGAGGTAGAAGTCATCAAGACTTTCATTTTTCAGACAATTCTGTTCTGTCACTCACATTCCCTTTATTACGTGCCATTTATAATTAACAAGCACATTCAAGATCTACAGCAACCAACACCCTACTTCCAATTTTATCATGGGCCTGGCTTTATAGAAAAGCCTTCAGTGCTTATTTTTATTACTTTTTTTTCAAGAGACTTCTCAGAGTAATATTTATTAGTGCTCCAAAACCAAGAAATGTGCCTTGCAGAATCAGTTCATCCCCAACTGGTCTGTTCTTTCCTGCTACAAAAATAGTTCAGTTGAACATAGGAAAAATGCATTCCAAATGGAACGTCTTGTCTCTGAGCCACAGATGCAGGGGTTCGCCATCACTAATTTATGGAACAATCCACTCAGTCATTTCTGTGGAAGTTTGGAGACTTTGAGAAAGTCCCGCTGTTTGCTCAGCCGCCCTTGCCTCATCTGGTGGCCTGAATTTGGTTCTGTTAGAAAAAGGGTCTGATTCATACATACAGACACACATACACCTTTGCATTTGTGTTGCGTTTGACAGCATAATGTAAAACCCTGAAGTGTAGTGGGTTGGATCCAAGGCAGCTGAGAAAGTAATGAGTTTTCAGAAGGACTTTTCCCCCATTCCCCTTCTCTCAGGGACCCCCCAGCCCCACTCCCAAAAAAAGAGCCTTACACACAAGAGATGTGTTTATGTCATCGTACTGGACCACCGGAACAACAACTAATAGGCAATAATTGTATTTTTGGGTAAAACCCAAGTTCGTGTAGTTCAACATTCAACCAGTCAAACAGAACAAGATGGTGGTAGCATTTCTTGTCTCCGGCATCTAGTACCCTGAGGCAGGCTGTCTGTGGGCACATCACAGCTACCACATGATTTCCTCAGGGACTTGTAGCAGGAGGCCAGCTGCCAGGTTCCCTGCAGAAACTCAAAAAAACCTGCAGGGGCCAATTTAGATCATGATGATAATATAAGAACATAAGAAGAGCCGTGCTGGATCAGACCAATGGGTCATCTAGTCCAGCATCCTGTCTCACACAGTGGTCAACCAGTTCCTCTGGATGGCCAACAACAGGGCATAGAGACTGAGGCCTTCCCCCCATGTTGCCTCCTGGTTCCGGGATTCAGAGGATCAGTGCCTTTGAATTCAGAGGTTCCCCTTAGTCATCATCATTACCACCACCATTATTTATTACATTTCTGAATCGCCCCATCCCTGAGAACACAGGGCTCTGGGTGATTTACAATAAATAAATATACAAAAATACAGTTTAAAATCAACAATCAATTAATCCCAAAGTTTCCCAGTCTTCATATCGCATCTATAATTTAATCTAAAACCTGCTCTGGATTGTTCTTCCATCTCATGGGCAGGTTAAGGAGGAGGCTGAAGCGGACAAGATGGGGAAAAAAAGAAAAGAAGAAAAAAGGAGGGTGCCAGCTATAATGAAAACTGCCACTGTCCTCAACCAAAAGCCTAGTGGAAAATCTCTGCCTTACAGGCCATGCAGAATTGCATTAAGTCCCACAGGGCCCTGATGGAAGTTGGCAGAGAGTTCCACCAGGTCAGAGCCAGGGCCAAGAAGGCCCTGGCTCTGGTCGAGGACAGCTGGATGTCTTTGGGGCCAGGGATCACCAGCAGATTACTCTCAGCAGCAACTAGTAGCCATTGATAGACTTGTCCTCCATGAATCTATCTAATCCCTTTTTAAAGCTGTTTATTCCTGTGGCCATCACCACATCCTCTGGCAGTGAATTCCACATTTTAATCACTCTGTGTAACGTAGTAAGCGGGAGGAGGGACTATCCTTGTGATTTTTTCCCTCACCCCAAAGAACTCCAGCTGGCATTATTTGCCCCACTCAGCACCACACCTGCAAGCATTCAGTGGACCTACAGCCCCTCCCATAGGGCAAATTAAGCTCCCTGAGGCCACTTCAGGTCAAAAAACAGCCCAGGGGTAAGGCAGGAGCCACTCCTCCCCCTATGCCACAACAGTGACCTAAATCAGGACCCTGTGGTGCTTCTGAATTGAGTTCCCATGGGGACCTCCCAGCTGTGATCACACGGCAGATGGAACATGTAGTTTGGACCAATGAATGCAGAAGATCCCTTTAGCTGCACGGCTACTAAGAAGTGATACACTGTACACCAATGTATGTGATACAAGACTAATTTTTTAAAAATATAAATTCTAATCGGGCTTCTCAGGAAAGCCATATAAAGCAAAATTTGTATGATCAGAACAGACATTTGAAAGCAAATACCAACTTCTAGATGCACTAGGGATTCAAGAATATACTCCCAGGCACAGTGAGTTGATATCAAAAAATGGCATGCAAAATTCAGCATAAGGAAGTTTATTGATCTCTCTTGCCTCATATTTGACAATCCATGCAGCACCAATGAAACGCAAGCGCTAAATTACATAGTCCTTTCATTAAAAAGTCACACTCCTAGATATTAATATCAAATGCATTAATAAGACAATACAAAATGTCTTAAGGCTGAACAGCACAATTTTAAACTTCTATCATTTTTCCATGGTGAATGTCACTCAGAATGATTTGACCTAAAAGCCTCCCAGTGCAATCCTAATCAGAGTTGCACCAACTGAAATCCACCAAAGTCAATGGGTTTAGAAGGGCATAACTCTGCTTTGGACGGCACCTAACTGTCCTAACTTAGTTAGAAACAACAGTGAAGGAAAACTCATTGTACAGTATTTCAAGTGAAGACAAGTAAAATCAAAGCAAACTAGGGAGTAATAGGCAGGATTCAAAACTAAGACTGAAAAGCAGCTCACTGCCAAGATGTTATAATACTATAGAAATGTGCCTAATTGTCTGTTTTGTTTTGGGTTCGTTTGTTTGTTTTGCATAAGATCACCTTTTTTACCTAGTTTCAGACGGCAGCAATGCTGATCTGCAGTAGAAGAGCTAGATTTTCAGGGCATAAGCTTTCAAGAGTCAAAGTTCCTTTTGTCAGATAACCTAATACAGCTTTGTTGGTGCTCTAAACCGATGTAATGCTTGTACTATGCCACTAGGTGCTGCAATAACGCAAGTGAATCACACTCCCTAACAAACATCACTGGTGTCTGAAATAAGGCTCTGTCAAGAAATACCGAAGTCCATCAATAAAGGGCAGAGCTCATACATCTCCCTTTTGCCCAAGACTCTGCTCTGATGGTACTAAATTTGTGTGAATATAGAGAGGGAAGTTCAGCCTTCTTATATTCATGCACATAGGACTGCAGCACATATTTCCTTTGTCCCTTGAAAATGATAAACGAAAGATGCAGCAGATGTGGCATCTCCTGTTCATTACTTCATCTCTAGTCCTTTTGTTCATACCTCTACACACACTCTCTCTGTCTCTCTCTCACTCACACACACACACACACCTGCCACGCAGCACATCTGGAGTCTTCCTCATTACAGCAGGCAGTAGAGGGAACTGAACAAAAGAACCATGAACAGAATGTGCTGCAGAAGCCGCAGCTGTTGCTTGATCAGTACTTTTAAAGGGAGAGAGCCTATCCCATGGCAACTTGTTATGCACAAAGCAATGAAGATCTATTAGCTATCGTGGCCAATGCATTCTTGAATTCTATGTAAAGGCTACTATGGAGAGCTTCAAAGCGTATTGATCTTCGAATGAATGTGAATTTTAGGTTCCCATTCTTGATATCCATATTGTACATGCACTCAATTAACATCCAAGACCTACCCTACCAGCGTGCTGGTCTTCACATGACCCTACCTCAAATTAAGCTCATTTAGACAGAATTCACAAGCCCCGTACTGGCTCCCACTTCCATGCTAATGCACACAGTCACTGAAGTTGAGCAATTCCTTCCCTCCACCCTCCCCTCCAACCATTGTGTGCAAGTCGCATTGAGAAAAGTTGCCACTCTCACTTGTAACGAAAAGGACAGTTTATTCAGGGTTGGTTTTTCCCCTCCTAGGAAGGCAAGAAGTCATTGATTTGACTTCAGAACCACTTGCTCCATTTAACGCTTTAGAATGTCTCCTGAGGAGCCTGGAAGTGCTGGTAGAGCCTCTTCTGGGAATTACACCCAATGGGATACCAAACAATGACAGGTGGATGGCAGTTCTGGTGTTATTGGAGCAGCAATAAAGATCAGACTCTCACTCCTGGCATTGTAACATTTGTGAACAGACAAGTTTGTTAGTGGGACATAAGAACAACTTGATATGCTTTATTAATTTTCTAGCAGAACAACTCTTTCAGCAAGCCTCCACAGCGTGAGCACCAACCAGTCAAAGCCTTTTAAAACACACACACACAGAGAAAGATGAGTACCTAAGGGAAGGTCACAGTAAATGAGGATATCCACGATTCTGCCTTTAAATGCAGTATTGATTTTAAGGCCTCTCAGAATACCTCTTGATTGCTGGCACACATTTGAGAAGCTGCGGGAAGCCCCTTCAAGCCAAGTCTCCATTATACCTTTATTCAGCTGGAGCAAACGTCAAGAGATCTTTGAGCTTCAAGCTAGTAAACAAGTCTCTACCACAGGATGCAGGAATCGATAGCTAGGTTATAGCGTAATGCCGATCTATGTCATCAGCAAAATGGTAGGAGCTGACACTATTTTTTTTTCTCTCAGACAAATTGTCCCAGTGGCAAGACAGAGTTAACGAGGCCTGGGCGTTCTATAGATTCTTATGATGACCCACCGGCAAGAGCAGTAGAAATCACACAGAAATATCCTGCTTAAATTCAGCGTCAGGGTTTGGAAACAAGCATCATCAAAGTGGCGGTGGAAACTAAAAACAGGTAGTCTGACTATTAACAATAGCAGCAACAACAGAAGTACAATAAAGGAAACCACAACTAAAAAAGTGAATAATCCCCTAAGAGCTAAAGTGATTTGTGGTGGTTTTAAATTGTGATCCTGATGTTGTAAATCAGGATAGGGAATATTTGGATCTGAAAGGAGGGATATGAATTAAATCCAGTCCAGAGGCTCATATGATGTGTATATTTTTTCTACAATGCCTGTAATTTATTTTAAAAAAAACGTTATTCACCCCACACACATACAATATGGTAAAACAAAGCATCTTCTGGAACTGTACTGAGATCAAGGTTTGAAAAATCACATTGAATTAATCCAAGGGAAACAAAACCAATTACACACAATAATTAATAGTTGGATATATAAAATATTAACACATATGTATTAAATATTAACACACACATTTTTTTCAAGCGAAAAAACACAGCACAGTGATTTAGCAAAAAACAAACAGATCCTGTTATTTAGATACAACTTATATTCACATCAGTTGGGCATAGCCAAAATGTATCTGCATGTGCATGTACTTCTTAAAGCAGTGTTACATAGCAGTGTTACATCTGGCCCCAGTCTACCAGATATCTGCACCAGAATCAAGTAATAACTGTTTTGCTGTGCTATACCTAGGGTTGACAGGCCAAGAGGACTAGGGGCAAGGACATGGGGCTGGGTGCAATGTCAGCGACATCAGTGAAGTGGCTACGTCAATTCCAGGTACAAAGTACAGTTTTACCACAGAGTTTCTGGCAATTTCTAGAGCTACCCGTTGTCACTTCCAGTGGCACCCAAAGTGACGCAGTGACATTGGTGACATCACTGGTTTTCTTCTTCTTCTGCCACCACTCTGATCAGGAGGCCTAGCAAGCCTAGCTATACCACTCAGACAGCCGATGTGGGTTTTCATATTTTTTGTTACTCACCTGTCTTTTTTAAAAACTCTCATACGTACATGTGAGGGAGAAACCAGCCATGCCTTTTCCCTCACACACTTTTTTTAAAATGTAAAAAGCCTTTGCCTTTATTAGAAAGTAGGGTTGTCAACACTGGTTTGGGAATGTAGGGCTGAAGCTTGGAGAGGGTGGGTGTTTGCACAGGTGAGGGACCTCAGTGGGATATAATGACACCCTGTAAAGCTGCCATTTTCTCCAAGGGAAATGGCCCCTGTAATTCTGAAGATCAGTTGCCAGACCTCTTTTAGAGGGCAGTGGTAAAAAGACAGGCACTCATCTTATGCCCATCTTTTGTTTCTCACTGGGGCTAACAGCGGCATTGGGGAGGGATCGATCTCTAATTTGCATTAGAAATTAGTCATTTTCTACCACAAAAGCAGTTGAAAGGGAAATGATTAACTGTCCCTCCCCCATGCCACAGTCCCAATCAAAACTGCTCCTGAGCATCTGCTTTTTTTCCTTCATCAAACAACCCATCGGAACATTTGATCACCTAACACATAACTGAACCCCAAGTCCCATTGCTTTAAACACTTGCATAACACCTCCAACTGAAATCCATGGATTTAGAATTAATTAACTTCATAATTCAACCACAGCGCCGAAACTTGCTTAGTGCTATACATAAGGTGTCGTCCTTTTGTGTCTGCAAGGCTGAAGAAGGCCCCTGTTAAAGGACTTCTTGAAAAATAAAGGAGGTGTCTTCCATCTTATACAAACTCTACAGAATGCTAAAAAAAAGTATGAGGGTTTAATTCAATTTCTCCTGCTTATGTTATTTACTTTCATCCTTACCCACAGATGCCTGGGGAATGACAATGAACCAGCCAGCATCAATTCTGTTTAATGCTACTTGCTATTAGTTCTCACTATGTGCTTCATAAATTAGCAGAATGCTGCCATATTTAAGGTGTTTAGCTTCCAGAAAGCTTCCCAAACTAAATTGGTTCATTGAATTTAAGAAGCCATGAAAATATTTCCATGTGACTGTTTTGGCGGCCCGTTGTTGGGCATATTTTTTTTTAACACAGCTTTTTCTCTAAACCTAAATCAGGAGTAAAAGTGACAGTAACCTTTAATTGGAACTCTCTAATCACTGGAGTTCTTTAATAATGACCTTCTTGGGAAGAAAAATCAGGTGCTTAATTATCTCGGTGGCTGTTTACGGCAGGATACTTTCATTATATCAGAAACAGCACAACTCTCTCTTTGGTTTATCACCCCACCATTTCTCCTCCTGCCTATGGTTAATATATCAATGTGAACTCTGTGCTGATTCCAGAAAACAGGGCTGTTTACACAAAACGGGCCCAGCCAGGTCTGTAAATAGGATTGCCTGCTCCGGATTGGGAAACACCTGGCAATGTAGAGAGTGAAGCCTGAGGTGGGCAGGGTTTGGTGAGGGGAGGGACTTCAATGGGGTACAATGCCACCTTCCAAAGGAGCCATTTTCTTCAGATGAATTGATCTCTATCGCCTGGAAATCAGCTGTAATCCCAGGAGATCTCCAGCCACCACCTAGAGATTGGCAAACCTATCTGTAAAGGATAATCACATAATACAAAATTTTACCTCTTTCATCAGGAACAGCAGAGACTGCTACACTCAGTCCATGTGGTCCATCTATATCATTGCTGTAGCCACAAGAATACCCATAGGCCAATCAGATTCCAAGGGTGAGTAAAACTATGTTAACCATTTGTGTACCAGGGGGCCAAACTTCAAGGGATCCAGTGTGGCAGCCTCTGTGCCAATAAAAAGGGACAACTGCTTCCTTGGGATCTCACAGGCCTTCAGCTTCCCTGAATATTATTGATAACCGGACTGAGGGTCCAACTTGTCCTATTCTGATCAGCAGTTTTCAGTCTGTTTTATTTCATGGTTCAAAGACAGCCAGCATGTTGTGCTGGTCAGAATGCTGGACAAGGATCTGGGAGAACCCCACTCTGCCATGCTTTACAAGGCTGTTGTAAGGATAGAATAGAAGCCACATTGGGTCCCCATGGGAGTAGGGCTGCCAAGTCCCCCGGTAGAGTGGGGGAAACACCGATTTTTAAAGCTTTCCCCCGCTTTTCCAAGATTGGCCACCGGGGGGACAAAATGGCTGCCAGCAGGGGAACCTCGGAGCCTGCCCTGCTGGCCTCTTGAACTTCTTAAAAGGGAAATTTCCCCTTTAAGAGCTGAGCCAGCAAGAGAGCCCCGCCCAGAGATTAAGGCGGGACTAAGCTCTTTCTGCTGCTGAGTAAACTGCTTGGGTAAGCTGGGGTCTGCGAGCTCTTTTCCTTCTCTGTCTCTCCCCCTCCCCCTCTTTCTTTTTTCTGTCTGTCTGTCCACTGTGGTTTTGTCAAAGGAATAAACTGTCACTTCCAAAGAGGTAAACATCACAAGGAGAGGTTGCCTGTAGAAGGTCTGGGAGTGGGATTGTTTAAAATGTCTTGTCGTGGCTGTTTGGGTCCCCCCAATCCTCATTTCCCTTCTGCAAATAAAAGTTGGGATTCCTCATTTTTATGCCAATTTTCTGTTTCTTTCAACCGTGTCCCCCCCTCCGGCAGTAAAAATCTGCATTTTTAAAAGCATTTGTACATCAAGTAACCGGTATTTTAAATTAGGGATGGATCCAACTAGCTTTTCTGCTGGCGAAAAGGGGAGGACAAAGGTCCTCTTTAGCCTCCAAAAAGCCTATGCTGGGCGGGGGGGAGAAGTTATGGGACTTACATGGACAACAGCTGGGTGAAACAAGGGCCAGAAATAAAGCCTGGGAATTGGGCAAGAGTAAGTGAAAAAGCTGGCTGTCTGTCTGCCTCTCTCTCTCTCTCTCTCTGTCCCCATCCAGCAGAGGTCTGTCAGTGGCTATTATTAGCCACAAGGTCTAAATGGAAGACTTTGTCTGGGGCAGTGATGCTCTGCATTCTTGGTGCTTGGGGGGCAACAGTGGGAGGGCTTCTGGAGTTCTGGCCCCGCTGCTGGACCTCCTGAGGGCACCTGGTATTTTTGGCCACTGTTGTGACACAGAGTGTTGTACTGGATGGGCTGTACTGGATGGGCCGATCCACTGTGGCTTCTCTCCTGTTCTTATGATATGAAAATCATATTCTGCCGAGATGAGGAAGGATTCAGTAGGGCCGTTGCTCAGTGATAGAGCATCTGCTTGACATGCAGGAGGTATCAGCCTCTTCAGCTAAAAAAGGATCAGGTAATAGGTGATATTAAAGATCTCAGCCTGAGACCCTGGAGAGCCACTACCAGTCTGAGTAGTCAATACTGACCTTGATGGACCAATGGCCTGATTCAGTATTAGGAAACTTCATGAGTTCATGTGGAAGCATGTGGAAGCAACATCACAGGATGTGACATCACAAAATGATGTCACTTCCTTTCTCCTGGCTCCACCCCCAAAGTCTCCTGGCTCCACCCCCAAAGTCCCCAGATATTTCCCAAGTTGGACTTGGCAGCCCTACATGGGAGAGAGGTAAGGATATAAATAAATAAGTAAATCAATCAATAAATAAATGACTTATGACTGTGCAACAGAAATCCAAGCTATTAGAGGAAAAGAGTACAACCCCCTCCTTGAATTCTCCCCTCATGCCCCCTTTCTGAATTCTTAGTCCTAAAGACAGTTTCCTGGGAGTTATCTCTATTGAATAAAGCAGGACTTACATCTGAGTCAAACTGCTTACTATTGCTCCCTTTCTTTAAAGTAACCCCTAGCCCTTTTTGTGCTGGAGATAAAGAGAAAATGTGCAGTTTTTGTACTGACTGTCTGAGAAGACAAAGGGGAGGAAGAAAGGCAAGTAGGATGTCGCTAAGCTGATTAACTCTTTACTGAGCAGGTACATTCTCCTCTGCTCTGTTTCATGACGTTTTCTCCCCATCCCCTTCCTAGTTTGTTGTTGTTTCCCTCCCTTTACTGTATGATGAAGAGTGAGAACACTGGGCTGATTTAGTCTATTTTACAATTGTTTCCTCCGTTTGCAGGAGAAAGGTCAACTCAAGAGTAGGTGGGGTCAGGAAGAAAGACAGAAAAGTGAATGCCAAGTTTCACTCAGCTTGTTATTTCTTGTTAATCTTCACAGGTCCCCTTGCTGTAAATTGTTTGTGTGAAAGAACATATGTCTCTGAGCATGTATAGAAAGCCTTTTACTCACCCCTGACTAACCAACTGTCAAGCTCCTGTCCGCACCTCTCCCCAAATCTGGGATTAAGTTGAAAGGATTCAAGAGTCACAGTGGTCACACAGGTTTAAACCCCAGAACCTCTCACTACAGAAAAGAAGTACTTCTCTGTAGAAGGCCAAAGGGCTGAGTGGGGGTATACTATCCAAGCCCCTTGACCCCTTAGTATGGAAAAATAAAGGCTTTGGAAGAGTCTAAACACATCTGAGCCAAGAATAATCCCTTCTCTGAAAGCCAGGACTGCACTTCTGTAAATATGCAGAGTGCTTTTCTCTCACTACACAGGAAACATACACACTTACCTGCATGGTATTAGGGGATAATTTCCATTTTAGAGAAGCAATCTTCAGAAAGATGTAACTCAGGACTCTCCCATTTTAGTAATAAAGCACTGACTAATTGCTACCTACCCCCACATCACAGCTTTTTCTAACAGAGTAGTGAATCTTAACCCCACCCACGCACCCTCAACGTCTCTTGAGGAAAGACTACAGATACACTAATTAAGTTAACAAAGGACTCATAGTATGATCATAAGCAAATCACTTTTCCTTGATAGCTGATGGTTCACCACATTACAAATATCCGGCTTCTTCTAAGACTTTTATGCAAACCTGCTTGTGGTAATTGGAGATGGAAGGCAATCCGCCACTAACACTTCAACTACATTGTTCATTTCCATGATATTTTTTTTACATTGACAAAGAGGCCATCTTTTCAAAGCCACATGACTGTGACTATATAAGTTCACAGATACCAGGTGATAGAAAAGCCTAAATATTCAGTGGCATCACCATGCCATTACTAGACTCTCCATGACTGCAGTCACACACACGGTTTGTGGCGCTATAGTGGCATTACCTGACCAGAATAAATGGGCCCCTCCAGACAAGAACATCTGCCTCCCATGGCACAGTTGTCGGCAGCCCGTGCTGTTCCACGATGGAAGCAGAATAAACAGAAACCAGGGAAAGTCCAGTATGAACAGATTGTTCGCAGTTCCCTGTGGGTTTTCTGATGTCTGAACTCTTCTACAGTAAAAGGAACCTAGAAGGGACATTTGAACTTGCAAATCCTTCCACCACTGGTTTTTTTTTTAATTGCTGTCTGTGTGTGCATATGTGCATGAGTGCATAGGTGCATCCGCCTGCCTGCATTTAAATAAAACCCACCCTTACAGTTTGTCCCGTGGTTGAAGCACAACACTAATGTGGATGCTCCCCCACGGGACGGCCATGTGGCTAACCCGCCACAGGCTGTATGGTCTGGATGAAATGCTCCACTACCCTTTGAACCAGTACAATTTGAGGTGCCACCATACCATGCCAAGCCGCCAGTGTGACCACAGCCCATGTATGACATCCTCAGGCTCCATCTCTTGACTGGGACCTGGCAACCCTATATCCCCCTGGAGGACTGAATCAGACAATTAGTCCCTCAAGTTCAGTATTGTCTAATCTGACTGGCAACCGCTCTCCAGAGTCTGAGGCAGAAGTTTTTCACAACACCTACCATCTGATCCGTTTAACTGGAGATGCCACTGATTAAACCTGAAACCTTCACCATGCTGAGCAGATGCTCTACTACTGAGCCATGACCTCCTCCCCAGACCATTCCCAGTTCCCATTTCAAGGTACAACATAAGAGAACAAGAGAAGGGCTGGCTACTAGCTCCATTCCTATTCTTTGGCATGGCAGAAGTCACTATTTGCTCCCTTGCAAATAAAGCCAATCCATACTATCAGGGTGCCAGATATACAATATGCATTCAGTAATAACCTTTATTTGCCAGTTTGGTGTAGTGGTTAAGTGCGCAGACTCTAATCTGGGAAAACAGTGTTTGATTCCTCACTCCTCCACATGCAGCTGCTGGATGACTTTGGGCAAGCCATAGCTCTGTACCAGCTGTTCTCTCAAGGACAGTTGTCTCAGAGCTCTCTCAGCCCCACCTACCTCACAGGGTGTCTGTTGTGGGGAGGGAAAGGAATTTGTAAACCACTCTGAGACTCCCAAGTGAGTGAAGGGCGGGATATAAATCCAATCTCTTCATCGTCTTCTTCTATTTGACTACCTGCCA
This sequence comes from Lepidodactylus listeri, assembly GCA_029233225.1. Taxonomy (NCBI): domain Eukaryota; kingdom Metazoa; phylum Chordata; class Lepidosauria; order Squamata; family Gekkonidae; genus Lepidodactylus; species Lepidodactylus listeri. The sequence goes on from JARCFY010000005.1 coordinate 29,971,534, forward strand.
TTGCTTTAAGGGCCCTGTTGAAGAACTCAGGCTTTTGCTTGTACTCATCCAGGCTCGCCAATACACAGAACTTAAAAAAAAAAAACCATTCTGAAAAGAGATGGAGGACCAGTAGTTCTGTTAAGTAGTAATGAATATTAAGATGTTTACCAAACTGAACCCATGCTGCATTAGAAAGCAAATGCAATTCTGCCTCTTGTAAATGAGACTGCAGTTAATCCGCATGCACACACAAACTCTGCTAGATCCAATGGGACTTGGTTTTAGTGGATTGCAGGCAGGGCCCCCAGGTCTTCCACAATGGTGGGAGATCTCTCACTCTCTCCAATATGGCAGAAGGGAAAAATGGGGGGGGGGGATCAGCATTGCATTGCAGTATCAGCATGACACTAACCAGACAGGTCTCTGCCCCTTGCAACCTCCTGCTGGGCTCCAGCACTGGGCAGGCTACCCTAACTGCAGGCCAAAGCCAGTTAGTTCAAAAACTGCAGAATCAAGTTATAAAACTTTTCATAGGCTGTATTATTTTGAACTTCAAAGTAGGAGATTCAGGGGTCATTTCATCAAAAAAGAGGTGCAAGAGCTCATTAGCATAACTCATTAGCATAATTTATTTGCATATGCCACACCCCCTGACATCACCAGAAGTGTGTCAGAAGGCAACACCCACTGCTCAGGCTCCACCCCAAAAATCTCCAGGTATTTCCCAGCTCAGAACTGGCGAGCCAGCTTTACACTTTGACTAAAGACACTTTAGGTTTCCTTTGGTCTTGCAGGGAAGCTACCCTACAACAAGCATGAAAATACAGATCAAGTTAGTATGCTTGTGCTTTTGCCTCAGCGCATCACCATATGTGCCCACTCCTGGGCTTGTTACTCCCAGAACAGCGTCCCTGCACGTTCCTGCTCGAAATGACCCCTGAAGAGATTACATGTCTTAATACCTCCCAATTCCCCCACACATACAAAACACCCCTCTTTGCATGCAGGAAACTGTACTGAACCTCTCTGTCCAACATGCTACTATTCAGGGCTTTTTTTTAAAGAGGTGCCAGAACTCTCAAGACAGAAATGAAGTTTTCAGTCTGTATACTGAAAACTCATGAACTTTTAAACATTATTAAAAGAATTTTGTTGAAGAGGTTCTAGAACTCCATTCCAGCACGTTTCCCCAGAACGCCCCCCCCCCCCTGCTAATATTCAATATGCAGGGATTTTTCTTCTCACAGGATAGCCAAAAAAAAAGTTTTACTGATGGGTTCTACTGATTGTGAAAGCTTTCCCTTTACTCTCCTGAGGAAAATGCTTGTCCTCATTGCAAATATCTGAGGTCTTCAAAGGCTCCTCAAGCATTGATGGAGAACTAACTTGGACACTTAAAGACCCTTTGGTTTGTAAAGGCCATGAGAAGATCCCTGCTGGATCAGACCAGTGGTCCATCAAGTCCAGCATCTTGTCTCACATAATGGCCAACCACTTCCTCTGGAAGTACAATAACAGGGCACAGAGGCTGAGGCCTTCCCCCGGTACTGCCGCCTAACACCAGTACTCAAAGGTTTGCTGCCTCTGAACATGGAGGTTCCCTTTTGTGACCTTGGCTAGTACCATTGATGGGCTTCTCCTCCACAAATCTGTCTCACCATCTCTCCCTTTTAAAGCCACCCATGCTTATGGCCATCACTAAATTGATTGACCGTGAACAACATAATTTAACTACTCAGGGAGTAAAGTAGTATTTACTTTTGCCTGTCCTGAATCTACCCTGGTGGTCCTTCTCTTCTAGGTATTCCAAGCAGACAGAGGAAGCAATGGTGTTTGTGAATGGAAGGTTTTATTGGTCACCCCTACCAGCCTCTGGCATTAGAAGCGTGTGAAAGCTTTACACTTTTCTGTCTTCACCTAGTAAAGCACCCCACGAGATCCAAATGTGATCCTGATTTTCAAGATGCATCTCTGCACATCCAGCACACAAACCACCCGACCTTAATTGCCACCATTCCATTATCCTTCCCATTTGCAGGAATATAATGATACAAGACCCACAATCTACGGGCAACCATTTCCCTGCCTCGATTGAAAACGTGAGTAATGGAATGAGCCTCATCTCAATCTCAGCTTTCAGTGACTATTCCTTATCTGGGCACTCATTTCCTAGAATTGCATCCCCACCAATGGCAGGAGCTATTTGCCATGTGTATTACAAACATGGCACTGAAGGCGGCACGCAGCCCTGCCATTTCAGCATTACATGATACAAGCGCTCATTTCAAATCAGAATAGAGCTATGAACACAGCGATTTGCAGCCTCAAGATGCTACACCAGAGACATTTTACGAGCTCTTTCGCTAGCAGGAGAAATGAATCCCCCCCCCCCAGTGTTCAACGGGGGGGATGTATTTTTTTTTTTTTAGTTACCAAATTCAAGGCATGCAATTTTAAGGCAGCAAATAAAATTCTGCCACTTTTAAATCATCCCACTGTTATATACTAGCAGTCATTTGAAATAATATGAGCCTGTCAAAATTCAAAACCATTGCCTAAGCTCTAATATATAGTCCTTTCCATTGAAAGGGTCCCCCCCCTTTACTTTCTTTCTTGTTTTACTTAACATATCGGTGTCTTTATGCCAGAGCAAGGCAGGGCTCAGGCCCCAGGCCATGTGCTACAGAACATTCATACATTTTCTTTTCTCGAGCTGGCTAAAAGAATAACCCTTGCTAGTCCTGATCTGGATGAACTAGGCTATCCTGATCTTGTCATTTCTTGGAAGCTAAGCAGAGCCAGCCCTGGTCAGTATTTGGATGGGAGACCACCAAGGGACACGAGGGTTGCTACACAGAGCCAGACAATGGCAAACCACTTCTTAACATCTCTTGCTTTGAAAACACTACAGAGTCATTGAAAGTTGGCTGCGACTTAACAGCACTTTACACGCACACACATATCATCTGTAGGTTTCATTCCAGGGCACCTGGTAGCCAAGCTCTGTCTACAGGCTTCCTATGCTAACCTAGGTAGGTGGTCATTAAAAGAAGGGGATCCACGGCAGGGGCGTAGACTTTTTAAATCCCCGGGGGGGCGGGGGCTCCCTCGTGCGCGCGTGCACTCGGGACCATGTCCCCGCCGCTCCCCCCCCAGGGAGCCGCCGCCGCCGCTTCCCTCCCCCGGGCCGTGACCGCCTGCCCGCCTGCCCGCCGCGCTCCCCGCCCCCCTCCCTCCATCTCCCCGCTCACATCGGGCGCCGGCGGCCGGCGCGTCACCCTTGCGGGCCCCCGGCTCCCGCTCTGCCTCACGCTCAGGGCGTGCGGGGGTGGCGCAGATGCCTCCCCCCCCCCGCTCTAGGGAGGCAGGAGGGCAGGCCGGGGGTGGGGGGGAAGGAGAGGCGGCGATGGCCGGCTGACTGGCCACCGGGTGCTCCATTTTCCCGGGGGTGGCTGAGCCCCCCCCGGAAAATTTCGGGGGGGGGGCTCGAGCCCTCGAGCCCCCCCATAGTTGACGCCCATGATCCACAGGCACATCAAATGCTCTGGGGTGCCACAAAAGCATTTGTCAGAATGGACATCCATAAACCATGTCATTTTTTTCCCTTTGTAATTGAATTATTCCCATTCACTTCTACAGGGAGATGTAAACAAATGCACTTAAGAACCAGCTGGTGGGAAGGCAAAATTACCTCAGGGTTCCACCCTCCACTGACAGGGATACTCAGGAGGTCCTGTTACATACAAACTGAAAAGTACTGGAGTCTGGAGGCCAGTGGAGTGAGTTTCAGTATAGTGGAGTTTATTAGAGGTCAGGAACAAGCATACCTGAGGTGGCCCGGGGGTCAGTTTATATGCACAGAAAAGCCTGGCCCCCGTCCACACCCGCACTGCGGGATAGGTTAATCTTCCCACCAGAGATTACATTGGTTCATTTGAATATGCTAAGCTCCTGATAAGTGGATCTTTAGGAGCCTGGGTGCTATTGTTCTTTTACCTCAAGCTTGTACCTTTTCCAGGCCATGCAGTCAGACCGCATGGTCAGCACCATTACATGTTTGGTCACATCAAAGAATCATACAAGTGTACAGGAACTGTGTCCAGGACATAACACAAACTTCCTAGGTCACAATGACAGGTTTTTTGCTAGACCTGAATAGTTTTACAGTCAGATCCTATTTACTGTTAAGGATTGGCCCGTCTACAAAAACACAAACCTCATCCAGGACCGTGAGACTGCCCTACCCTCTGGCACTGAGGTTCAAAAGTGCAGTGACATCACCATGCTAAAAACACTCTAGGAATTTCCCCAGTCTTTATGATGGAAGCAACACTGTCATGGCACTATCTCCCTCTGCATTTTTGCTCCCACTGCCACACTAAGCAGCAGTGAGGGACAGGGATAAGTGGACAGACACTGCCTTCCATAGAGAGCAACCTGGCCACCCTACACAGAGTGGGAGCAACAACAGAGACGGCATAGGCTCCAGCTGACACCATACAGCAACCTGAGGACTGTAGTTGGTGCACTTCACCAACCTACTTTTCAAATAGCAAAGTTGGGACCATGAGCACCCCCAAGCTCAGAACCTGCCCTGCATATTCCAGCTCCCCTCCATTCACTACTAGTTGATCCAGTCCCCCTCAAACAGCAGCATCACTGGCATGTCTTGCTGAATCTGAATTCAGGCCTTAGCCACCCTGAACACAGTCTCATTATGTCACTTAACAGATTTCAGCTGTTTTGCAAGTGGATCTTTATGCTGCAACAGTCAGAAGTAGCAGCATATACATGGTATACATAGCAGCATATACATGGTAAATTGGTGAGGCTGGTTCAAAGTATTTTGTCACCCCATTCAAATAACAGGTTAAATGTCCCGCTACCCCAGCCCCAACACTAGCATGGCATGGTTTCTTGGAGGAGGAGGAGGAGATTGGATTTATACCCCACCCTTTACTACCCGAAGGAGTCTCAGAGCAGTTTACAATCTCCTTTCCCTTCCCCTCCCCACAACAGACACCCTGTGAGGTAGGTGGGGCTGAGAGAGCTCTTTCGAGAACTGCTCCTGAGAGACCAGCTCTGAGAGAACTTGAGAAATTCCCTACACTTTCCAGGGAGAGGCACTCTGGATGTAATGGTCAGAGTATCAAACTAGGATCTGGGTGACCCAGGTTCAAATCCTCATAGAAGCTTCCTCACTCTCTCAGGCTCACCTACCTCACAGAGATAAAACAGAGAAGGAAGACTCGTCTACGCCATTCTGAGTTCCTCGGAGGAAGAGCATGATAAAAATATGTAAGATGATTTTAAAAAAAAAAATTCTTCAAATGCTTTGAGGGATTTAAGGATTTAGAGCCACCAGTGCACTGTCTCCTCCTAACCCCTGTAAGAATAGCTTCTCCTTTGTGTGTTGATTAGGCCAACAGGCAAGTCTACGACCTTGAATTTGTAATTTAATTCATATTTCTTTTTTAAATGCACTTTTTTCCCCTTGCACACACAGAAAATAATATGCTCAAAGACAGACAGGCAAGTCTGTAAGATAAATTACAGAATTTCTTCGTACTACATTATTTTGTATTAATAAGGTAACAAAGCAGTCTTCTCAGTTGCACATAACTCTTGCCTAAGGAACATTCTATACAATTTGAAACCTTCCTGCTTTTATCTTGCCAACTCAGCTGATGCATTCTTTTTTTAAAAAAGAAGAAGAAGAAGAAGTGTATTATGGGATCACTATGTAAAGAAATAAAAGATAAAATAGGCATGTAATTGTTGACAAGACAGGTATACGTATGTAAAAGTGGATGATTCTGTGAGAGCACAGGATATGCCATTGGACTCAGAAGTGAACTTCCTGAAAATCATATTTGTGCTTTCATTTCCCCCCCAAAAAATGCAGTTTCCAAGCCCTTTTGACATATAGGCAATGCCTGCTGAAACATAAAGGTTTCCAGTGTCTGGGAGTCAAGTACCCTGCATTGCTCCTTGCCCTTCACAATTAGCATAATATTTACTCAATTAACACAAATGTATTCAGCTACAGAATGTGGCTTTTCTTGGAACAGAACTTTGATTTTTGTTTACAGATGCAGCATGCTGTGTCAGATATTGATTTGGAAATGATTCTCCACTTCTAAGCCTTTTAAAAAAACTGGCCTTTAAAAAAAGTGCTACTCACCCGCAGGACAGAAATGAACACAAGCTAACATTCAAGACTCTAGCCTAAACACAGACCAACAGTGCAATCCTATGCAGAGTTATTCCATTCTAAACCAATTGATTTCCATGGGTTTAGACTGGAATAACTCTGCATATGATTGCACTGATAATCTCATCTGTACCAAGTTCATTTCTTGTTTCTAAATTAACTTTGCTGAAAAGTAGCCTTGGCAAGATCGCTGTGAAAAATGAACAATAAAAAATATAAATTAGCCAGTTGAGAATCCCAACTCTCTCCTGGAAGAACCACTGTGATGACGGGTACTAATAATTCCCCAAGGTGAATCCAGGAACATAATGCACAGACTGATGTATAATAGCTGTCTTGCCGGTGAAGAGTAAAGAGCCATTTGTGGAATTTTAGCATGCAGAGAGACTAACATGTCTATTAAAGGAAAAATGTCAACTCTGGGTCTCTCATCAGGGACTAATTTAAATGCAATTTTGCTAAATTAGACACAGAAAGAGCCAGAGGAGGAAGGAAGGCCAAGTGTAAACTTGGATAATATAGCAATTTCTGGGCAACAGCAATCCATATTGCTAGGCTCTAGTGACTTGAGAGGTCAGTAAATAGGTAATCACCTTTCTTCACCTTGTGTCCTCTAAAAAGGAGTTCAGAACTGAACACACGGTAATGATATCTTGCTGACTGGATGACTCCAGCACCTCCCTGCATAATCAGATTAACTATTTGTAGAACATGAAAAGGAAGACAGTTGCAGGGCAGGCACAAGTTGCTACAAAGGTCATTCAGGATGTCAGGGCAGGGGTGGGGTGGGAACAAACGAATCCCATGTTGTTGTGTGAACTGATGCCTGTAGTGGAAGCAACTGCAGCCTCTCCACCACACATTCTGTGCTAGGAAACTAAGGAAGCCAGGATTCAAACTCCTGTTTGACCACACAGTACAATCCAAAATAGAGTCACACCCTTCTAAGCAGGTTTCAGAGGGTAGCCGTGTTGGTTGGCAGTAGAACAGTTAGATTTGAGTCCAGTAGCACCTCAGTGCTTCAGGGTGCAAGCTTCCTCAGATACTTTCTAAGGCCCAATTTACACCTCCCCTCTGAAGTAGTTTGACTGCTGTCTTTTCCCAAGCTCATTTCATGCTGGTTTCAAATTTCACTCCAGGGGGTCTGAAGAGTACTAAGCAACAGCATTTGTTTAAAGCAGTATAATGCTACCTTGACCACAGGAGGGCAATTAACAAATGTAAACATTAATTTATAAACTAGAACAAGTATGGTTTGAAACTAGAAACAGGTATAGACAGTTTTTTTTGAAACTAGAATGATTCTAGCAGGAAAGTCAGATGTAAAGTTGACCTAAGAAGGGTTTACCAACTTCAATGAGATAACTCGAGTTCTCCAAGAATTACAACTGATCTCCATACTACAGAGATCAGTTTCCCTGGAGGAAGCAGCAGCTTCAGACCTTCAGAGCCTGTTTAATGTAGTGGTTAAGAGTACGGACTCCAATCTGGGAGAACCAGGTTTGATTCCCCACTCTTCCACATGCAGCTGCTGGTGTGAGTCCAAGTTCTTTCAGAGCAGTTCTCAAAAGAGCTCTCTCAGCCCCACTACCTCACAGGGTGTCTGTTGTGGGAAGGAGAAGGGGAAGGAAATTCTAAGCCGCTCTGAAACTCTGAGTGAAGGGCAGGGTATAAATCCAATCTCCTCCTCCTCTTCTTCTTCTTCGCAAAGCAGTAGTCATACAATAACCTAACATCCCACTGAGCACTCTCCCTTCTCCAGATTCTACATGGTTGGTAGCCTGGTAAGAGCATTTGGGAGCAGGAACAATTCTTTGGCAGTTGTGCTGACATGCAAGGTCACTTCTGGTACAAATCTGGAACCACAGAGGTTTAGGTGAATACTGAAGTATCAAGCCAATGTAATGATGTCACCTCCAATTTGCACCAGAAGTGATATTGCAAGCTGGCACAGTGCCAAAGGATCCCCCAATTTCTCCCCCACCAACCTGTCGAGTGGAGGTGGGGATGGGAGTGCAGGCTGGAAGGTCTCCAGCTATAGCAGGAGACCTATCCCCTCTAGCTCTCCCTAGGTACTGCTCCCAAAATTCCAGGAATTGCCAAGCCAGAGTTGGCAAGCCTACTTCTAAAGCCCCTGAAGTCGAAGGACATAATTATGCTGGTTGGGACTGGGAAAGTCATTCTCTCTCAAACCACCACAGGAATGTCAGTATTGCTTAGCCTGACAGCAGTGTTTGACACGGTCAACTATGACCTGTTGGCCCACCATCTCACTGACATAGGAGTGTGTGGAGGAGCCTTACAGGGGCTTACTTCAGTCCTCCAGTATCTGGGACAGAGAGTGGCATTAGGAGAGAGAGTGTCACCTCAGCACCCTTTGGTGTGCGGGGTCCCCCAAGGGGTAATCCTCTCTCCTTTGTTGTAACATCTACATGCACCCTCTTGCCCAGCTGATGCGGAGTTTCAGGCTGGGCTGTCACCAATACGCTGATGACACCCAGCTATACCTGTTGATGGACAGACTGTAACTTGATCTATGTAGGGATACCCTTAAGGAAGATCTGGAAATTACGGCTTGTCCAGAACACAGCGGTGTGGATACTTACGGGTACCCCAATGACTGTACATATTCAACCTGTGCTTCACCAACTGCACTGGCTCCAAGTTAGGTACCAGATCCACTTCAAGGTTCTGGTTCTGACCAATGTACCTATGGGACTGCCTCTTCCAACATGTCCCTTGAAGAGCTTTATGCTCAGAAGATCAAAACCTACTTGTGATCCCTAGCCCAAAAGACATCTGGCTATCACCAACTAGGACCAGGGCCTTTTGGCCTTGGACCTGACCTGGTGGAACTCTCTACCTAGTAACACCCACATTCTGCGAGACCTTGCTCAGTTCTGCAGGGCATGTAAAATGGAGATGCTCCAACAGGCCTACAGCTGAGGACAGCAACAGTTTCTTATCATGTTTCCATCTGTCCTTACCACTCCCAGCCTGTGATCCACCCTATGGAGGAAGCAAAGTTATATGTACACCATTGTTTTTATCTGCAAGAATATGGTGATGATGATGATGATGATTACGACGATGATGACGATAGGTTATTTAAAATAACCAACATTTTAAAACCCAAGCCGGAGTGTTAAGGACAGCATAAAATGTCTTAACAGCTTTAAAAGAGTCTCATAAAACAAGTTGTAGGATAATTTGAGAGATCAGCTCCTAGCTAAAAACCTGGGTTAAAATGAATGAAGGCTCAACCAGCAGAGGGCGAGGCCAGCAGTCAGCCCCCCGCAAAACTGCTAAAAGCTACAATCAGTTACATCCAGAAAAAAGGGACAAACAGAAACCACACTTCCTCAAACAGGCACCACTCTTCAACAGGCTAGACCCACCCTCACACCCTCAAAAACTATCCTCCCACACAGTATCCTCAGCTAATTCTCCTCAGCAGTTAAGGTAAGGCAAATTAAAAAACCACTCACCATTCCAGCAGCAGTTTCCTCTCCTGCTTCTTCTCAGAGCCCAGCTGACTTTGCTAAGTGGGTCCGAGTGGGCTTTTGCCTAGAAGTACCATTGGAGATTTTAAAAGTTGCTTTAGCAACAGCTGTCTCCACAGCTCAAAGATATTCACTTGTTTAACTGTGTGTATATATGCAACAATTTTTTAATAATATGTTCATTTTTTTAAAAACCATCCTGTTAAACCAAGCTTCTTGAAACATTACTATTAGAGTTGTGTGTAACTTCACTTAAGGCATTGGGCAGTTGGCTTAGGGTTGCCAATCTCCAGGTGGGGCCTGGGGATCCCCTGCTTTTACAACTGATCTCCAGCTGACAGAGATCAATTCCCCTGGAGAAAATGGCTGCTTTGAAGGGTGTTCTCTATGGCATTGTACCATGCTGAGGCCCCTCCCCTCCCCAAACCCTGCCCTCTCTTGGCTCCACCCCCAAAGTCCCCAGGTATTTTCCAACTTGGACTTGGCAACCCTAAATTGGCTCCGCCTCTTGTGGCAGCCATTATGTGGTTACACCCACCCACCCTTTGTCAGAATTACAATGGTACCTGCAGGCTTGGGTTTATGTTGTGATGACCCATGATTATCTATAATAATAAAAGGATATGCCTGTCTGCCTGACTGTGGAGGGCATAACTCATCAGTAAATAAAGCTAGCCCCTCCCCCCCCCCGCATTTATGACTGCTTTAAATAAAATTAAAGGCATCAGGATATCTGATCATGGCTTGTCTAGTTACACTCTCCATCACAAAGCTTCCTAAAAACCTATGCTGAAAGGCTGTTGTAAACATAAACACTAAACATTATCTATTCTGAAAGGAGTAATTTAGTAAAATTACTAAAAAGGTATCTATTACACTCCCTTCCAGCTCTTTGTGGTTAGCTCTAAACAAATATTCCCCTCTTTTTGTTGAAAGGGCCTCCTGGTTTTCAAAGAGATCATAATAATACAGTTATCAACAGTGCTGCCATGAAAATGGTTATAAATAGAGCGATGGAGGAAAAAGGGGAGAACTATTTGGACAAAAAAAGATTTACAAAGGCTGCAGAAGAAAATGCAGCAACTCCAGCCTCCCGTTAAAAAAGAGAGAGAAATGCGCTAACACAGCCCTCTAACACAAAACATGCACTCCTTAGTGAAGTTTTGGCATATTATTAAGGAAAAGAGCTGCACAGCGAGATACGCTTTGTGGCCTGCCATAGGGCATGGAGCAATATTCTGGAGGGAAATGATATGTCACGTTGCCAATCTGTAGGCAGTTCGTTTTTAATTGGTTTGTTATAAACGTGGTGCCAGAGCTCTAGGGTGCAAACACAAGGAAGAGAAAGGATATTTTAATGCGGTACACACAGAAGAATAAATGAGGAACAAGAAAAACTGATTGAGCAAGATACAAGATGAAGCTAAACATTAAGATCATCTGATATAATTCAGAATCAGAAACTCTCTTGAAGCTCTTCATCAGGGCTATTGCTACAGAGCGGATGCAGTGAGTTGGATCCAGCAGAAAATTTCTGCTGAAGGTAAGGAGGGGAGACAATTTTCAGTGATCCCCCTGTCATTCTGTTCCTGGGCTCACCAGAAGCAGCGTAAAAACAGGTTGCCTACCTGTAACTGATAATCTTCGAGTGGTCATCTGTGCATTCACACTGATGGGTTTCTGTGCCTGCGCAGGAATCCTTCAGTATTGTAGAAAGCTTTTAATGAATTTTTGTGCCCAGCGCCTCTGGGCACGCATGGAGCCCCACCGCGCATGCCCAAAGGAGCGGGTGCAGACATCCCGCCAGTTCCTTTTGACTGCTGCAACCAAGCATGTTAATGAGGAGAAAGCCTGGCAGCAGAGGGGAAGGATGGGTGGGTAGTGTGAATGCACAGATGACCACTCAAAGATCATCAGTTACAGGTAGGCAACCTGTTTATCTTCGACGTGGTCTCTGTGCTTCACACTGATGGGAGAGTAGCGAGCAGTGTCCTACCTGGAGGAGGGAGCAGGCAGGCTGTCACTGAGAAGCAACGGATAAGATAAGGTGAGCCATCACAGAGCGGGCAGCTACTCGAGTGTCCAGTGCATAGTGCCTGATAAAGGTGTTCAGAGTAGCCCAAGTTGCAGCCATGCAAATGTCCATCAGGGAGGCACCTTTGAGAAATGCCATAGAGGCTGCTATAGACCTGGTGGAGTGCACCCAGATGGGCCCCAGAAGTGGAGTCTTGGCGAGTTCATAGGCAAGTTTAATAAGCTCCACAATCCATTTGGAGAGTCTTTGGGCGGTGATAGGTTTGCCCATTCTGTGTGACGCATAGGAAGCAAAGAGCCTGGGTGTTTCCCTAGTCGGCTTAGTATGAGCAAGGTAAAAGAGAAGCACTCGTTTTACGTCAAGGGTATGTAAGAGACATTCTTGCTCAGAAACGTAAGAAGGGTAGAAGTCAGGCAGGATGATCTCAGATTGCAGGTGGAAGTGAGACGACTTTAGGCAGGAATGAAATGTCTGGAACCATGTGAACTGCGTTCGATAGGAAGCAGAGGAATGGAGGGTCGTGTCTGAGGGCTAGGAGTTCGCCAACTTGGCGAGCAGAAGTGATGGTGAGTAAGAAGGCCGTTTTCCAAGCCAGCAGACAGAGATCACAGGATGCCAACGGTTCAAATGGCTTCCAAGTGAGTGTGCAGAGGACCAATGGCAGATCCCAAGATTGTGGTGGGACTCTGGTGAATAGAGATAGAGGAGGCCCTTCAGAAAGCGTTTTGTATTGAAAATGTTGATGTCCAATGGCAAAACGGAGGTATTTCCGGTGGGGGGGACATATTGTGATATGGAAGTAGGCATCCTGCAGATCGAGGGTGGCCATCCATGCTCATCTGTGTAGCAGAGGAAGAATGGAGCGTAATGTCACCATTTGGAATCAGCGGTATTGGATGAATAGGTTGAGGCCTCGAAGGTCCAAGATGGGTCTGGTGCCACCGTCCCTTTTGGGTACTGCGAAGTATCTTGAGTAGAAACCTTTGCATTGGTGGTGAGTGGGGACGGGTTCTATGGCACCCTTGTCAAGGAGGACCTTGACTTCTCAAAGGAGGACATCTGAAGGAGTGGTGGCGACGAAGGTAGGGGTCGGTGGGGATTGGAGGAATTCAACGAGGTATCCCCTGGAAATAATGGTGAGGACCCAAGAGTCTGACGTTACCTTGTTCCACATTGGAAGGAAGGGGGCGAGACGAGTGTGAGGGGAGCCAAGACGGATAAAGTCAAAGGCCCTGCTTGTCCTGCCGGGACTGCTAGGAGCGGGCAGGCTGTTGGGCTGGCAAGAATTTCTGTCTCGGGACATATGATTGCTTCTGCACACCTGGGGAAGTACGTGGATGCCAGGATTTGTCCGGAGAGCTCTGGTTTGATGATCTCCAGGACCAGGGTCTAGACCAACTTCGTGGTTTGGATTGCTGAGGAGCAGAAGACACCCCTAGTGTGCGGGAGGCCTTGATGCTTTTATCAAGGTCCTGGAGGACTGAATTAGTGGTGGTGTGGAACAGGCCAACTCCATCAAAAGGGAGGTCTTCGACTAAGGATCTGGTGTCCTGTTGCAAAGTGGTAGAGCATAACCAGGAGTGATGCCTCAGGGCTATGGCGAACATCATGGTTTTAGAGAAAGTGTCTAAAGCATGTTTGGAGGTGTTCACCTGCTGTTTAGCAAGGGTGAGGCCTTCCTTTTGTATCCTTCTGGCAGCCAGTCTTTGGTCCTCAGGGAGCAAACTGATGGCTTCCGAAAGCTGTTCCCACAGGGCACAGTGATACCTTCCCATGCAGGCAGAGTAATTGGTGACTTTCAGTCCCAGAGCTCCAGCCAAGTAGAAACAGCGTCCAAAAGCATCAAGCTTGTGCCCTTCCTTATCTGCAGGGGTAGAGTGTGTCCTCCTGGATCTGGAAGCTGAGGTGACAGTCATCGAGTTGGGTGAGGATGGTTTGTCAGGAACCCAGCATCAGTCACCTGGATCCTGTACATATGATCCAGGCATCTGGTAGAGACCAGTATCAATAAGGGTTTATCCCACACCAATTTGGCAGCTTGGAGGAGGACCACAAACATCGGCAATGCAATGGAAGTGGAGGTGTCCATTTGTACGATGTCAAACACCGGATCAGTTATAGCAGGCTTGGTTGTACAATAGGGAGACCAAGGGAAAGGGCCATTCGTTTAATCAGGTTTCCGTAAGAGGTGAGATCCTCTGACAGGGAGATCGGTAAATTTTCCGCCACGTCAGGTTTCGGGGAAAGGTCGATGGGAACTATGGTCGGACTGATCGCCATCGGAATCCCATTCGGACGAGGAAGAGAGAGGTGCTGCTTCTGTTTGAATTGACTGAGCCGGGGGTGGGGTCACATGAATGAGGGTCGTCTGTGTCGACTGCGGGTCCTGCATGGAGTGTTTCGATGCTGTGGCCATTGGTGGTTCAGTGGCGCTCGATGCCAATGGCAGAGGAGTAGGACGTTGCTGGTTCATAGTCTGGGTAGGGGGTCTAGACTGTGCTGCAGAGGGCAGTGGACGTGATCTTGCTGGCGATCGAGATCGAGCCCAATGGGAATATCTATCCCAGTCGGAATGGGTGACCGGGGGGATCCAGAGCATCGATGTCGGTGGTGGGTAGCCTCCGTACTGATAGGGAGGACGGTGCCGATCCCATGGTGCCATCGGAGGAGCATATCCCCAGTGCGTCGAATTGGGGGATCGGTGTCTAGGTGATCCATACTGAGGAGACCTGTGCCTCGGGGAGTGGTATTGGGGTGGCAGAGGCTGGTAGTCATGTCTATCGTCCCTGTCTGGACGAAGAGGATCGGTCTTCACATAGGAGAGGGATCCCTCAGATGGCGATCGAGACCAAGAGCAACAGCTTGGGTGTCGTGGTGACAGAGCATAGAGCTGTTCTTGGTCAGTCTCGAGGAACTCCTGTGCCTCCAGAATATGGTCTGGTAGTGCCCCATGCAGTTGCTGGATGGGAGAATCCAGAAGAGTGATAGTGGTCACTTCAGTAGGTGGTGGAGGCACGATCAAGGGAGTTATCGGTACCAAGGTAGCATCTAATGGGGGTGCTACTGGTTCGGAAACCGAAGTAGGGGCCTTACTCGAAGGCTTGCCAGTGGCTGCAGATAGAGCCTTGTGGCATTTTTCCGACTTATCCTTCTTTTTGATTGGCATCGAAACCGTAGACTGCATCGGAGCCTGGTGTTTTGATACTGGTCAAGTTATATCGGATGACGGCCTTGATGTCGATGGGGCCGCGATGTCGGCTGTCGATACCATCGATGTTGATGGGAAGGAGGTCATCGCAGTCGAGGTCGATGCGGGAAGCAATGCCGACTCCAGTAAAGTAAACTTCAGGTGGGCTACCCTATTTTTCCGAGTTTGGTTGCTAAACTTGGCACAATGAGGGCAGAAATCTGGCCAGTGACTTTCTCCGAGGCAGAGAATGCACAAGGAGTGGCCGTCAGGAGCCGCTAATTTGCTGCCGCAAGCCGAGCAACGTTTGAAGCAGCCCCACTTTGTAGCCATAAAGTAGGAAAAACAGAGATGAGAACGGGGGGGGGGGGGGGGAGAGACCCAGAGGCAGAAAGGGAAAAACCCCACCACCGAGAAAGAATTTTTTATATATATTTTTTGACAGAAGAATATGGAAAGAAAGTGTTGAAAGTTAAGGAGAAAGAGTGAGGAGACAAAGAAAGTGAAGTGAAGGAGAGCTTTCCTCAAAGGACTCAGCTAATCGCAGAAGTTGTTAGCAGCACGGCAGTCAGAAGAGAACTGGCGGGATGTCCGCGCCCGCTCCTCTGAGCATGCGCGGTGGGGCTCCGCGCATGCCCGGAAGTGCTGGGCGTGAAAATCTGTTAAGAGCTTTCTACAATACCAAAGGATTCCTGCGCAGGTGCCTCATCGAAGATCAGGGGGCATTTTGGACTTCATCAGGAAGAATTCCTGCTTCACTGAACAAAATCCCTAAGTCAGTGCAGATTTTGTCTGGGGTCCAATGCAATAATCATCATTTAGTACAACTAAGATGTTCAAAGTACGATCGATTGATTGATCGATCGACAGACAGACAGACAGACAGACAGACAGACTCTCAGAAATCTTCACTGCAGCCTTGCAAGGGAGGCCAATAAAATTATCTCCATGTTGCATATGATGCTGAGGCTTACAGAATAGCCATTAGCCCAAGCCTAAATTGTGAGTTCACAGATAAGCTGGGACTTGAAGAAGGTACCAGGGGTGGACATTTGGATTTTCCCGAGACAAAAATATACTTGAAAAATACTTTATTGGTATTTTGGGGTATATTTTGGCATCCCAAAAATATCCAAGATTTTTGGGGGGAAATGAAAAAAAAACCCAAAAAAATCCTGGATATTTTTGGGAACCAGGATGTTTGGGGGGGAAAGGTGAGAGGTGGGGACACTGGTCCCTGCCTCTCAGCTATCCCCCCCCCCGCTTCTTCTGCAGTCAATTTAAACCAGCCTGGTTTAAAGGGACTGCAGGAAAAAATGGGGGAAACAGCTGAGAGGCAAGGAGACTGCTCCTGGTGTCTCAGCTGTTTCCCCCACTTTCTTTTGCAGTCCATTTAAACCAGGCTGGGTTAAAGGGACTGCAGAAAAAATCAGGGGAAACAGCTGAGATGTAGGGAGACTGCTCTCAGCACCTCAGCTCTTTTCCCCTGCTTTCTTTCCAAGTACCTTTAAACCAGGCTGGTTTAAAGGGACCGCAGAAGAAATCGGGGAGAAACAGCTGCTCCCACCATTCAGCTGTGTTTTGCGGCTTTGCTGGTCCTGGGTTTTTTGTTTGGTTGGTTGTTTCATCTTGGGTCTACAGGACCAAAAAAATTTGAGTTTTCCGAAAAATCCTGGATCCAAATACTTTGCTGGTATTGGGATCCAGGATTTTTTGGAAATTCCAAAATTTGGGGGGGGTCCAAAAGACCTGAATTAGGAAAAAACTGAGGAAAAAATTGCATACCCCTAGCAGATACTGCCCTGCTAATGTTGTTTCCCACCATCCTTGGACACATGAAGCTGCCATATATGGAATCAGACCCTTGGTCCATCAGTCAGTATTGTCTACTCAGATTGGCAGCAGCTCTCTGGGGTTTGACTGAGGTCTTTCACATTGCCTCCTATCTGATCTTTTTAACTGGAGATGCAGGGTTTTGAACCTGAGACCTTCTGCATGCCAAGCAGATGCTCTGCCAGCGAGCCACAACTGCTCCCCATTAGCTCCCTCCTTCATTAGTTCAGGTTATATGTATAAAGTTGCCTTACCACAACTGTTTTGAAGTGTGATTGTAAAAAGATGTCATCATGACTGGAAAGAATCTGAAAGTGACTGGGTACTCTGTCCAATGCAAAATCCACATCTACACTATATCCTTCTTAACTCCAGCCACAGAAATTATTCATCGTCATACCACTCCTCTGCAGTAGATTATTGAGAGCTCTTCCTTTGACTCAAATCTTCTCCTCCAGGAAATTAAAAGTACTTGAGGGCTTGAGGAGGCCAGTCTCCCTCACCCCATTTTCTTTTGCCCTTTTAAATTAATGCTCTCCTGCCCTCTGCATTTCATGCCTCCTGAAGCATACTCAGTCCTTATCAGGCCATCTCCCCACCCTTTTAACTGATGAAGTAATTTTTCCTTGCATAGCAACTGCCCAGTAGGCAGAAAGGCCTACCTTATCACTCAGGTGACTTCACTTTGCTGCCCAAATAAGAGACACTTACCCATCAAGAATTAGAAGGGGTCATAATTAGTACTACAGTCCTAAGTAGAATTACACCCTTCTAAGCCCACTGGGTTCTAGACCAAATCAAGCCTGATCTCTCCCTAGAAGCTAAAATGACTAAACTGAGGCAATCATACTTTGGTCACATTATGAGAAGACAAGAGTCACTGGAAAAGACAATAATGCCAGGAAAAGCTGAAGGTGGCAGGGAAAGAGGAAGACGCATCATCTTTTTCTTCTCCTCCTCCTCCTCTTCCTCCTCCTCCTCCTCTTCTTCCTCTAATTATTGTTTGAATTCCAGTCCAATTACTCATTTTGCTCACCAGCACAGTCATAACAAGGAAGAAATATGGTAAGAATGCAAAAGAAATGTTACAGCCAACAGGAAGGCACAATCTCACTAACAGTTGATCATGAAAGACTTCAGAAAGAGTCGTGGGGGGTTGTTTGATGAGTGAAGAGAAGAAACAGACATTTTTGACCTTTGACTGAAATTCAGAGCATGGTACCCATTTCTTTCACAGACCACAGACTAGTTAATGACGTCTCTTCGAATGCTGCTCCAAGCTGCTCTGCCAATTTGCCATGGCTTATATAAGACCCAAACCTACAACTTGGCAGGTTGTGGAGAGGCTTGGCCTTGCTGGTGGCTTTGTTCACTGGCTGCTTGCCTCTTGGCTTGAAAGTCTACACAACACAGATGGTTGGCTTCCTCTCTCTCCCCTTTCCCCGAAATTAAAACCAACAGCTCCAAATTTTAATCTAATTTTCAATATTTGTAGTCGTTCCACCTGAAAAATAATTAAAACCTCTCTGGTATCATAATCGTCTCAAATGGCAAAGGCTGCAGAACAGGAGAAGCCCTTAGAGAAGCAAACACACATGCACAGTTGTGAACATGATCCTTTTAAACAATAGGCACGTGCAGAATTCAGACAGACATAAAGTAAGAAAACCAGCACAAAATGATTGCGTTGAGAACACTGCCCATTTTCCTGAATGGTCTTGCCCTGTCCACATGGAACATTTAGCACTTTTAGTGTTCTGAGAACTTCCCACAAATTATCTCAGTAATTCTTAACAGTCCTGTGAGGTAAAACCTGTATGGTCATACCCATAAGGCTCTGAGAGAGAATGGTTTGCATCAGGTCACCTTAGGTTTTCAATACATAATAATAAAATATGGGAGGTACAAATGGCTCTTCTATTTGTGGTGGGCTTGGCCTCATTTGGGGCCAGCCCAATGCAGAAGAAGAACACAAGACTGTACTACACTTCATGGGAATCTGCTCCCCATGATCTTCAGTTAAAAAGAATTACATAAGGTAGATAGGCTTTTCCTCTTCCAATACCCAGCGTCACCTGGAATTGCCTTAGAATTAATGTCTTCATTTTTATAATTTTTCATTAAACTGTTTAATGCAACTGATTGATTGATTTTTGGAAATCAAATTTATGGTCAGATGTACTTATTAACACATAATTACAATTAACCTAAGCAAAGAAAAAATATATATTTAAACCAAAGGTTAGATTCTACCAGGCTGTTCTGCAGGCCCAATCCATCCAATTTAGAAGGAGCCTTCCATCATTATAAGAGTCTGTTCCATCAGCAATACAACACTCCTTGTCTTGGAAGCATAGGCTAATAGCAGCAGAACGGACTGCTAGGATCAAACCAGAAGACTTTAAACTCGTAATTATTGTAGAGTAATTACAGACTACATGCATTATGATGTAGTCATGGGGCCACTGTCAGAGTCAATGCTGCCATGTGCAAGCAATTCTTATCTTCTCTTCCTCAGAAAGGAAGGAAGAGGCAGCTATGTTACTTATTAGATTTTTATCAAAGCCTTCATCCAAAGAATTCATGCTGCCATACATAGGTCTTCTCTCTTGTATCCTCACAACAATCCTGGGAAGTAGGTTAAACCTGTGAAAAGAAGTCCTTTTCGGTCATCATGACTTTGGCACTCCTACCTTGCATACCCTGATCTGGATAGCTCGGGCTAGCCCGATCTCACTAGATCTTGGAAACTAAGCAGAGTTAGCCCTGGTTAGTATTTGGATGGGAGATCACCAAGAAAATACAGGGTGACTATGCAGAGCCAGGCAATGGCAAACCACTTCTGACCAACTCTGGCCTTGAAAATCCCACAGGGTTACTATAAATCAACTGTGACTTGTGTATCAGGATAACATGCTATGCACAGTCTTCTCAGTACATTTGGTTGCCATGGGAATAGGCCAAGGCACATATTTTCCAGCTTTAGGACACACAACTGGAAACTCAGATTTTTCTTTATGTATTTATTTATTTTTGGAAACTCAGATTTTTACAGGGTACACATTTGCATGTAACAAAGCTGGAAAAATATACATATTTTCTCTATTCCCATAAAATGACAACTGCACTTACTGACAGGGTAAAGCATAGCAAACTCTCCTAGGATGTGCCCAAACGTAACAACTGAAAAGGTCTAGCGCGATAGATTCTTTCTGTCTGACTGTCTTTCTTTCTTTTTCTCTTCTCCTCTAACCCACAGGTCTTGAGCAGTATCAGTCAATCCTAGTTATTCCCAACTAGGAATAAAAGGTAGCAAGAAAGAATTCAAACCAGAGAGGATAGAAAGGAAAGATTCAAGCTAGAGAGGACAAGCTACCATATTGGAGATGATGTCTTGTCATAAGTTGCCCGAACTCTCACGGCCTGAAAAAGGAATTTAGCTAAGAAAGAACATTTGCTGGCCCAGAATCCATTAAAATTTAGTAACTAAAGTATCTAGGGGAAGCTCGTTTCACTGGCACATAAGTGGTTTGATCCATTTCTCTCTACTCTCTTTATACCACAGACATTCAAATAGGACATGCTTCACAGTCTCTATGATCCCTAAATCACAACTGCAATATTTATCTGAAAACAGTATACATAGTATATGGTCTTCAGAGATTGTATGGTTAATCAAGTATTTTGGGATTTAAAAGAGTGGTGGGATTCCTATATGGAGAGGAATGACAGATACAGGGTCACCCAGTGGGCTTTATGGCAGACCGAGAAACTGAACTCAGAGCTCCTTGGTCTTCCTCCAACATTCTGATTACAACACCATACCGATCCTCAGCTTCTGTCAATTGTGTCACAAGTCTAAGACATGCCCATAAGCAACATATGAACTTCAGCATCCAAAAATCTGGGAGTGGGGAGAATATTGCAGGGAGCTTCTCAAGGCTGAACGGTTGCTTCTTATGTGTGGCATGCTGCATAACTGAAGAGGAAAGACAAATGCAAATTTCTTTTCACTTTGTCACATCAGCAATAATACCCAGCTCTGGGCCTGCTGCAAAACAATTCCCTTTGAGGATTTGTTTTTTTAAGACTAAAACTGCAGCTTCTCAAAGCCCTTCAGGAGAGCAGAAGGGCTGTTGCACATGAACGGAATCAGAGCATGGCATCCCACTGCCAAGCTCTTCTTACCTGTTCTAGAAAAAACGAGCATGCAGATCTGACTTGGGCTAACACCATCTCCCTGCTGGGCATAGACGGAGGGAAAGGAATTGCAGAGCTCAGCGTGCACGGGGCTCTGGGTCCCACTTACCTGGGCTTGGGTCCAGCACGTATCTCCCACTTCCGTCCGTGTCTAAGTTTGAAATCCAGCCTCAATTCAACATGAAGTGGTTCCAGTTGTGTTCTCTCCATGCTGGATAAATTGCTAATGCAGACATAAAAGGCGCAGAAGTCCTCCCACCATCCACAAAAATATTAATTTTGTCTTTAACATTTCTAATTTGTTTTCTTTAGTACACTTTTTTTTACCCATGTTGGGTTTTTTGTTTTCCACCCGACAGGGATAAAATTTTAAGGATTGTAGTATGCAAGGGCCTTTCCATAACTAATTTCAGACAGGGAAAACCATCCTCATTTCATAGGTAGTTTTTATAATTTCAGTTATCACTTGGATATGGTACAGGCAGATGTTGAATGTAAGTAGGCAGCAGTAGTGATGGCAACAAAGGAGGTGGAAAGGGAACCAAAAGGAGAAGAAGCTGGCAGCGACAGGAGAAGAGAGAGAGATGGGAAACGTGGTAGCAGTGGCAGAGAAGAGGAAGCTGAGAACAGCAGAGAGGAGGAGGAAGTGTCAGTGGTGATGGCAGGGGAAAAAGAGAAGAACTTCCCTTGAGAGAACAGCTCTGAGAGAACTGTGGCTTGCCCAAGGTCACCCAGCAGCTGCATATAGAAGAGCGGGGAAGCAAACCCAGTTCTCTCAGATTAGAGTCCACGCTCCTAACCACTACACCAAGAGGAGGATGAAGATACAACAGAGGAGGCAGGAGAGGAAAACCAGGACAATGTGGCAATGACCACCTGGGTATGCCAGTGTGACTGCAGCAACACAGGTTTCACATCAAGCAATGAATGGTGACAGGAGGGTCAAGAAGGTGGTGACGGGAAGTGGTCAAGAAGGTGGAATGACTCTACCATACAGTTAGCTCAGAATCAATGCAGCACAAAACAATGCTTAAACCCAAGACATGGCAACCAACAGTGATTTGAAAAGGTACTAGCCCTTTTCACCACTGCATGACGCATTATAAGGATATAGAAAATTCAGTCACAGGCAAATGCTTCAGTTCTGTGTTTGACAAGACTTAAGAAATATTTCTTAATCGAATTGGTTCGGTTTTTAATATTAATTTTTAATCTTGATTGAAGAGGTGATACGGATGAGGCATGGATTCAATATACCAATGGACAGTCTGCCGTTAGCATTATAACAGCTGAGGGCATTTCAGGTCATGGCAATGAACACAGATTTGAAAGCTTTGTTCAAAAACTGCAGGAAGCCTGAGATGGTTACAATGATTAAAAGCTACAACCTCATTCTAAATGGGATTCCTCAAGACTGTAAAGCATTCAGAAACTGAGCTGATGATCCAGAAAATTAGCTCAAATTAAGACATATCTGTCAGGAGCTCTAAAGGGAAGAAACAAGTAACGGAGAAACTAGACTTAACAGGTGTCATAGACAGGGATTCGTTGTTTTACACACAAGGAGGACTGCCACAAAAAGCAAAAAGCCTGGTGTTTTATTCTTCTCAAAATATCTAGAGATATTCACCAGGTAACATGATATCATCATGTTAATAATTTCCCCATCCTCACAAAGGGCAGCCAGTGAAGTTCAGCGTGGGTGACAACACTGACAAATCACATGCCATATGAACTTTGAACTACATGTAATCAAGCCCTTTTTAATAGAAAAAGGACAGCGCCCTCTGCCTATGGCAGAGGAATCCTTCCTCCTTCAAGGCCACCCACATGTATCAATTTAAAACATACATGATAAAATCTATATACTAATTCCAAAAGTTTTTTTCTGTGTGGATACTTATATCCGCCAAAAGAGAGCTCACTCTCCCCCACCAGCTTTTCCTACATAGTCCTTCCTTTATCTGCAGAAAAATCCAAAAAGTTTAAAAAAAACTTCAGGGACAGTTGAATTCCCCCCAATACCTTTTGAAATGGCGTCAACTCCAGACATCAACTGTGAGAGATTAGAATGTTTGGGGGAGGGGCAGGCTTATAACTGTTTCTGTCAGTAAAAGGCAGGGTTTTACTGGCAGCAGTCTAGGGTTGCCAAGTACCTCCCCTAGCCACCAGCAGCAAATCCAGATCTAGGCTGGGAAACTCCTGGAGATTTGGGGGTGGAACCTGGGGAGGACAGGGACCTCAGTGAGGTACAATACCATAAACTCCACCCTCCAAAGCATCCATTTTCTCAATGGAAAATTATCTCTGTAGTCTGGAGATGAGCAGTAACTCCAGGGGATCCCTAGGTCCCACACGGAGGCTGGCATCTCTAGGCAGCACCCTCTGTGTGACTTGATACCACCTGATTTGCATGACTTAATTAGGCCCAGCTGCTTTGCTACTGTTCATCAGCAGCCACCCTATGAAAGCCATTGTGATGTAACAGTTAGAGCTTCAGACTGGGATCTGCGAGACCCAGGTTCAAATCCCCATCTTGCGGTAGAAGCTGACTGGGAGATTTTGGACTAGTCACATACTCTCAGCCTAACCAACCTCGCAGGGTTGTTGTGCTGATAACACAGAAGAAATAATAATGTAAGCTGCTTTAATCCCCACTGTGGAGAAAGACTAATTTTCCTAGGTAGAGGCTGCAGGTGAGGGGGTGGAGATGGAAAGCTGAAGACAGATAAAGGTAGGTTGGCTGTTGGGTGGGAAGGAAATAGGGTTGCCAACTCCAAGTTGGGAAATTCCTGGACATTTGAGAGGTGGAGCCTGGGGAGGGTGGGATTTGAGGAGGGACTACAGACCAGTATAAGGCCATAGACTCCACCCTCCAAACTAGCCATTTCCTTCACTTAAACTACCATTGCCAGCCTCCAGAGAAGGGCTGGAAAGCACCCAGAATTACAACCGTTGTCCAGGTGACAGAGATCAGTTCCCCTGGATAAAATGTGTGCTTTGGAGGGTTGCTGAAGCTGCTTGCCTCCCCAAGCTTCACTGTCCCAAGACTCCACCCCCAAAGCTCCAGGAATTTCCCAAACTGGAGCTGGCAGCCCTAAGGTGAATTGATCTCTGCAGCTTGGAGATTCATTGTGATTCCCAGAGCACTGCCACTGCTGCTGTGGGGGGAAAGGAAGTAGTCAGAAGGCTGGGAGAGTGATGGGGGCAGAAAAAGAGAGTGACGGAGTGGGGGAGCAGAAAGAATGATGGAGTGGGGGGCAGAAAGAGAGAGAAAGAGTGATGAGGTGGGGAGGCAGAAAAACAAAGAGAATGATGACAGGTCAGAAAGACAGATGAAGTAACATACATGGAGGAGAGAGAGAGAGTAAGAAAGGGGGCAGAAGGGAGAAAGAGTGTGAGAGAGGTAGGGGGAGAAGGGAGGAAGCAAAGATGTGAGGAATGGGATAACCATCCCGCAAATTTCCTGCGGGTCTCCACTTATTATATTATAAAACCATTCAAATCAACCCCCCTCTAAAGCATACATCATTAAAACAATTTAGAAAAGAGTTAAAAAACAGAATTTAAATACATACAAAGTTAAAATACAAACAAAATATAAATACATTGATTAGGAAGGAGGAAAGAAGGGATCATTGAGGGAATGCCAAATGAAACAAAAGAGTCTTTACCCACTGGCAGAAGATGGCAACAGAAGGGGAGAAGAAAGATCCAGAGCTTTGGTGCCATGACTGAGAAGGCCTCTCCTAGATTGCCACCCATCTATTCTTAGAAGGCATTTATGAATTGATATAAAGTAGATTGTTTCAAGGGCTGCTGTGGCTCAGAGGTTAAGATGCTGAGCTGCAGACTGGAAGGTCGGTAGCTTGGCAGTTTGAGACCCTAGTACCGTGTGACGGAGTGAGGTCCCATCTCTGGCCCCAGCTCCTGCCAACCTAGCAGTTCGAAAGCAAGAAACTGCAATTAGATAAATAGGTACCACTTCAGTGGGAAGGTGACATCATTCCTTGAGCCTCGGCATTTAGTCATGCTGGCCACATGACCATGGAAGAGTCTTCGGACAGCACTGGCTCTTCAGCTTGGAAACGGAGATGAGCACCGCCTCCTAAAGTCGGATTCAACTGGCTTTCGAGCAAGAGAAGCCTTTACCTTTACCTAGATTATTTCAAATATTATGTTAATGTGTACATGCACAGATGAACTGGCACTGTCTAGCACACTGGCTCGCTGTAAACAACTTTTTAAAGGTGGGAATGAGCAACATTTCCATATACTTATCCATACTGAACTATCATGTCCCAAATATGATTTTTCTCCAAAAAGCAGCTATCAGTGTTTGGTTATGCATATATGTGTATATAATGTGCATTTCAGCCCTAAGGCTTTGGAAGCCAATATCTGAGAGAGACCAAGAGTTTCATTCTCTTATTTTGGTCAAAGTGGTTAAAATCTTTTTGCTCGATGTTATGCCTCATTGACAAACAAAATGTAGTCAGAATTATTTCATACTGTTCCATTCTGCATGGAGTATTTAAGCTCTGGTCACAGCTTTCTGTTAAATTGGTGCAGTGACTACAATGTCATATTAGGATCTGGAAGATCCAGGATCAAATCCCCATTCTGCCACGGAAGCCTGATGGGTGGGTGACCTTGGACCAGTCACTCCCTCTCAGCCTACCTCACAGGGAGGACAGCAGAATAAAGTAAACCAGTTTGGGTCCCCATGGAGAAGAAAGGTAAATAATAAATTTAGAACAGTCCTCCTGATTACACTGCAATCCTAAACAAAGTTGTTGTTCTTGTTCAGTCGCACAGTTGAGTCCAACTCTTCGTGACCCCATGGACCACATCACACCAGACCCTCCTGTCTTCCACCATCCTCCAGTTTGCTCAATTTCATGTTTGTTGCATCAATAACACTGTCTAAACATCTCATCCTTTGCCGTCCCTTTCTTCTTTGACCTTCAATCTTTCCCAGCTTCAGGGTCTTCTCCAGTGAGTGCTCCCTTCTCATTTGGTGACCAAAGTATTTGAGCTTCAGCTTCAGTATCTGGCCTTCCAGCGAACAGTCAGGGTTGATTTTCTTTAGGACTGACTAATTTGATCTCCTTGCAGTCCAAGGGACTCTCAAGAGTTACACCCATCTATGTCCATTGAAGTCAATAGGCTTGGAAGGATGTTACTCTGTTTCAGATTGCACTGTTAATTGCTGACATCTACCAATGAGATATGTTTTTTCCACTTGACATTGTAAGACTGTAAGACACACCAGGTGGTCCAGCCACAGTGGAGCAAACTGAGGTTTCAGCTGACCCTGGTTCTCCCAAGCCATTGCTCCTCCCCTTTAAATTTGGACACGAGATAAATCTTATGACAATCCTGAACCTGTGCCTTGAAGGCTTCATCAAATCCTACATAACCAAAATAGAGTTGCTGTTCCCCAAACTCTCTGTTTTTATTTTCTGCCAGCTGAAGAGAGATTTCTTCCTCCCTCCTCCCCCAACCCATCCACAAAACGGAGTGCTCAGACATCGATCAGAGAGTCCCCCAAAGGGCTTAGAAATTTTTTTCAAGCCAACTATGCAACAGTCAACAAAAGCATTTCTGCCATAGTAGAAGCCAAATAGTAGCTGACACAGAAAGAACACAGAGAACATACATATTAGCATTTTCGGAGGAGGGGGCTGAGGGGGGAAAGTTTAATAAGGAAATAGCGATTAACAGCAGAGCACCGTAAGCATGCAGGCATGCTGCAGGGGGGGAGGGAGAGCTGCCAGTATAAATAAGAGCTCTAAAGTTCTCCACAGTTATCCATACAGGAGGTGCAGCCAGGCACAGCTCCCTGACAGGTTGACTGCATCCGAATCATGGGTTTGGGCTTGCAACTTTTTTTTCATTTAAAGAATACATTTGCTGCCTTTTCATTTTATATTTTCTCATTAAAACATCTACATCCCACTTTCCTCATGGTTCAAGGCAGCTTACAATAATAGCTAAAACATTTTCAGGTAAAACCAAAAAAAAATTGCAAGCCCCAAATATCTCCCCCCTCTCCAAAATATGTTTATGTTTTTCTACCCCATTAAGTCACGGCTGACTTACAATGACCTTTTGAGGTTTTCAAGGCAAGAGACGTTCAGAGGTGGTTTGTCACTGGCCTCTATATCACAACCCTGGTATTTCTTGGTGGTTTCCCATGCAAATACTGACCAGGGCCAACCATGCTTACCTTCTACAATCTGTCAAGATTGGGCTAGCCTGGGCTACCCAGCTCAGGGTGTATGTGTGTAGGTGTAAGTTCAAAAGAAACAAGAAAAAAATATAATATGTGAAGGACTCCTAAAGATCAGTTCTTAGAACTAATATAGAGACTTAAATCTGATTCAAACACTTCCCTGGGGATTTCCCTATCTTCTTTCATGCCTGCACCTGATTTATAAAGGACTAGGAATAAGGCCTGTTGTGGAAATAAATACAATGGGCTCTAGAAAGAGGCTCTGGGTGAGTGCCCCGGACTTGGGCACTCAGTGTCAATTTGCTGTGGCGACCTCAGCAGGGTATAATGACACAGAGTCCACCATTTTCTCCAGGGGAAGAACTCTGCCATCTGAAGAGCAGTTATAATTCAGCGTGATCTCCATTCCTCCCCTGGAGATTGGCAGCAATGGTTCTTCAGTGCTTGTACTGATCCTGAAGAGCTATGGGGTGCTGTGTGAAATAGCCCCCTGTTTCTGACAGTTTATTCTGGGCACGCAGGCATTGTGCAGGGGAGGGAGTTATGCTGTTAGTCCATTGTCTTTTCACTGATAGAAGCAGGCCACTGAGGGGACAGTTAGAACCACCTGGCAGTGGGCAGAGGAGAAGAGTGGACCCAGCACCCAGTTGGTCCTTTCCCTTCACTGGCTCCCTCCAAACTGAGGCCGGGATGCTGGCCGGTGGCTCTGTGGGAGGGACTGGAGCAAAGCAGGGAGAGAATGCAGCCAATGGCCAGGGTCCCCCTTTTGAGTGGCAGTCCGTCCAGCCTACTGATTTTGGTGCCCTATGGAATCTTGCCACTTGGAATCTTAAAACGGCTTTATATAATAGGAAAGATAAATGTAGCCTTATCTGTTTGGAGATGAACAGACTATGGATTCTGGAAGTGTCATCCTTCAAGAACTATCAGACAAACATACAAAGTATCAGTTTGTTTTCGAAGCCAAGAAGTAATACAGGGAGAAGAGAATCAATGGCCTTTTGATTGCTTTCTAGTGGGCAAGATGTTTAAGATTACAGTAGTATCTTGTCTAAGTAGAATATGTTATAAATGGAGGAGCTAAGCTCTTATTCTTCTTTATTGAGGTTTCATCATAGATGATAGATATTTAGCTAAAAGGTCACTGTTCTTGTACAGAACCAGTTCATTGGCTGCTAATCTGCAGGCAGTTAATGACATTACTTTTCATCTTAAACTCACATGCTTAAAATGAGGGTATGAAAGAGGGGCATAAAAAACTAAAAGGCATGAATCTTTGTAATGCCAAAGCTCCCTGGGTCCACCGTCTAACCGCATGTGTCAGATTCTCATCTGACAATTCTGACAATATTATGAGCTCCCTGTTTCCCCAAGCAGTGAGCTCTTTCCAGGTTGGGATGAAAGAGCAACAGTGAGTTAAGAAGATTCTGTGCGATACGCTTTATTCACGATATATAAATAAAACAGGCATGTCTTCAAGGCAGCATTCTACTACCCCACATCAGATGCCCAGAGACAGAAAACAATTCCCTGTACCCTAAGGTACTTCAGTCTTATTCTGATGTTTTCCATACAGGGACAGAGAAATGGCTATCAAGTGGGCCGGAGTAGAAAAACCCCACCCACACAGCACCCATCCACACTTTTCTGCAATCTTTCTCAAAACTTCACAGCAAAGCAGATCTGGAAAGATGAGGGGGGAAAGCCAATGAAATTCCAGGAAGTGCATAAATGTGGCACAATGCTGTGGGGAAATAGAAAAAAATAGTCATTCCACCAACACCTTTGAACTCAGAGCAGATAATCTTTGCAGAAATGGCCTCTGTCCCTTCCCAACTGTGAACTAGAGTTTCATCATCACATATCCACAGACTTGCATCCCCTCAAGTTTGTGTTGAGACCCCCCTAAATAACTCAAACCTGTACGCACGTTACAGCAGATGCACACACATCCTGCATATACATGCAAACTTCTGTCTGTAAGAAAGAATTAACACTCATTCACTTTAAATATAACTGGAATTTGGTACCTGGATAAATATGGGGCTTAAAATTGCACATTCAACAGGACTAAAAGGACTAGAGCCCTTTTCAGATGCTACATTTGTGGTATCCAGCTACACAGGACACCTATCAGGGTTCAGCATACTAGGTAAAGGTAAAGGCTTCCCTTGCTCAAAAGCCAGTCAAATACGACTCTAGGGGGTGGCGCTCATCTCCATTTCCAAGCTGAAGAGCCAGCACTATCCAAAGACGTTTCCGTGGTCATGTGGCCGGCATGACTAGACGCCAAGGCACATGGAATGCTGTTACCTTCCCACCAAAGGGGTACCTATTTATCTACTTGCAATTTCTTGCTTTCAAATTGCTAGGTTGGCAGGAGCTGGCACAAGAGACGGGAGCTCACTCCATCATGCAGAACTCGGGTCTCGAACTGCTGAACTACCGACCTTCCGGTCTGCAGTTTAGTGTCTTAACCACTTGAGCCACTGCAGCCCCTTCAGCATACTACTGAAACACAAAATATCAGTGCCCCTGGTGCCAGTTTCAGACAAAATATATGTATCAGGAGGATCATGGATAGCACATGGTTTGATACTCCCAACTGTAATTATTAGAAAGGACTTCAACTTCACACCTATAAGGAGCAATCAGTTTCCTAACCATTAATGTTCAGTGATAAAGTATCAGCCAACCACTCAAGGCTGATGATGCCCTTGAGGTGTGCAGCCTTCACCACTGCCAGCATTTTGGTGCCAGCATCCATGGCTACATGGTTCATTAAATGTTTGTGCCAGGCATCCATGAACACTGCTTTGAGACCCACAGACCAGCCAAAATTCATTACGAACTTTACTTCGTGATCAGCTTCATGCCCATCCCTAGTTTCAAATATTTAAGCCTTTTCTTGTAACACTGATTATAAGTCCTGCTGTTCATTTAGCTGCTCCTTCTGCTCTTGTTATGCCCTTTCTGATATGACACAGTTGAATGCAACGCTGTAAACATTCTAAAGATCTAACCATTATAGAATCTGTCTTCAGAACTGAAATGAGCTCAGCGTAACCCAACAACCAGCAAGCTGAATTTCTTAAAACTTCATTAAAAGTCCCCTCAATTTACCTGGGATGACAGCAATGCCCTTTAAGAATGTTTCAGGAAAGTACTTTCCAAGCCTCATAAAATTTATCCTATTTCAAGTCCAATACTACACACAAGGAACTAGTCCTTCAGATGGCCATTCAATTTGCTTTATTTCAACAGGTTTAGCTGTATGAAAACAAATTAAAGTCATTATTTCCCAAGCTTCTAAACCTTGACAAGCTTCTCTCTTTTTTTCCTAAGCCTCTGCCTGCAATAGAGGAAGAGGCCAGCAGTACAATTAACAAACTTATCACAGGAAAGAAAAATTTCGCTCTAAAGAGATAGGAGAGTTGCGATAATGATTATACCAAGATCATTTAAGGTGGCCAGCAATTTTCTGTTCTTCCATTGTTCTTTCCACACAGACATCTGAAACTATTCCCATCTACCACATTACTGACCAGGATAAACTAGCATCTTAGAAACCTTTCAGGGCCAGAGAAAAAAATGCCCTCAGATTAATGACTCAATCCTGATTTTTTCTGGAAAAGCAAGTAAGCCCTTTGGATGAGATGTATCAACTACTACTTATATATTTTTTAAAAAAAATCAGGATAGTAAGTTGGGGCTGTAGGGATGCAAGAACGTAATAAGAGCCTGTTGTAGTAGAGCTATGGCCCATCTAGCCCAGCCTCCTGTTTCACACAGTGGCCAGTGTAAGAAGAAAAGTTGGTTTTTATACTCTGTTTTTTCACTACCCTAAGGAGTCTCAAAGTGGCTTACAACTGCCTTCCCTTCCTGTCTCCACAACAGGCACCTTGTGGGGTAGGTGGGGCTGAGAGTGTTCTGAGAGGAACTGTGACTGGCCCAAGGTCACCCAGCAGGCTTCATGTGGAAGAGTAGGGAATCAAACCTCGTTCTCCCCATTAGAGTCTGCTGCTCTTAACCACTACACAACGGTGGCCCAACAATATGCATATGCATCAGAGCATCAAGTATTAATGATTTAATCTTAGTGGTGGGAACCATACATTTCCCTGAAAGGGCAATGATGACCCCCAGAAGGCAGGTAGATTTTTCAGTGCTGGAAGGATGGAGGAAAGCAGGAGAGACCTGGCCCAGCTACTTAAGTCACCCAAAGGAAGAGAACATGTATATTTCCTCCAGCTGCAGCTTTCTGAGTTCTTCTGTATGGTCTCCCCCATTGCCCTCATTCCATTACTCTGCCCTACATTTCTTGTTTTGCTCCCATGCTGCCATCCTGCCCTCGGGGGCTTTGAATGTTGAAGAAACAACACTTCAGGTCTACGAAGGCCATCCAGCTGGTTCTTGTCAGGGGCCAGTGCTTAAAGGAGGGAAGCAAGTACTAGTTTCCCTCATCTAGTTGCCCTGCCCAGTTATTTATTCTAACTTAACAATGGGCTTTATATATTAAAAAATAAAGTCAGAGGCTTTGAGACATGGAAAACAAGCACCAGCGACCACAGATATTTCCAGACATTTTTGCCCTTCACAGTGATATACAGCCTCTCATTATCACATTTACAATAATTCAGCAGAACCCTTTCCTGGTGCGCCCATCGGATTCTGCAATTTATGAATGCATTACCACAATAAATACTGTAGCAGGTCAGCCCTGCAGTGCCAAACGAGAGACTGTGAAGATTACATTTTTTAAAATGGGCGGGGGAGAAATCAGGTGGAGACAGAAGCAGTAAAATACAGATTTGTGCACAAATTTATCCTTAACTAAACATTTTGGCTGCCATTCCGGGCTCAAAAGAGCGTGCAAACAGGGCTGATTCCACACTGGTGCAGGTTTCCATAGTTGTTATGTTGTCGGTGGGATTGTTCATCAATTCACACTTGCAACAGAGACTCCACAGAGCACAGGGGGTAATCTGTTCCCCCACAGACACACTTTGGTTAGCTGTGATTTCTCTTTCACGCCAGATGTGGACTGCATAGTCTTCCCACTGCGCACACACTGCCGTCATGTCACCATCATGATTCATTGCCCCCCTTCTTTTTATTTTGGGAGTGCATACACAGCACTGCTTGAGAACAGTGCAATACTACAATTTAAAAGAAAACATGCATTTGCATTTGCTCCAGAATAATGCAATACCGAATCCCTTGGTGATGCTAATTGCTGGAAGGTATTGGGTGTCCCATGGTAATCATATATGTTGAGAAGACTAATTGGCCTATTACTGCTTGAGGTAAGGGGAGAGAGCACTTTAGGACCTTTCAGATACTAATCAAGAGAGCAAATAAAAACACTTGTCATTTATATTGTCATAATGTAGTAACCACACTACAACATTGCTCTGGCCCATTTTTTTTTAAACCCCTCAATTCTGTTGGAGTCAACAATGACACCAAGGCAGCTCACTATGAAAATACAGAGGAAGGGGTTAAAAAGGGACATTTCCTTTCATTCAAGCATAAGCTGCACTTCCCCTTCTGGACACATGAGAAAAATCATCCTAGTAATGCCATTCCAGGAAATACTGGTTTTTTCATGTTTTTTAGAAGCAGGGTTTTTAGTGGGGAAAATGGGCTGCTCGTGATTTAGACGGGAATGGAGAACAACGTTTTGTCAAAACCAAACAAAACGTGCACAACTGAAAGAGGAAGAAACCTCCATACAGAATTTTATTTATTTATTTATTTATTTATTTGATTTCTAAGCCGCTCTCCCCACGATTGCAGGCTCAGAGCAGAATCAACCCCAGTCTGTGCATACCATCAAAGCATTCTTCCCTATCACTTAAGACCCCCTGCCTGTGGCCCCAGCTCTGAGCATGCCTCACTTAGCAGCACTAAAAAACCATTCCTAAACCCCCAAATGATCCAACATTGACTCCTTAACCCATGAACTAATGACAATAGACAGTGTTTACATGATGATGCATACATTTTTATACAACCTTTGGCTGCACAAGGTCTTTGTATAAGAAAAAGTAGTTATGAAGCAGCTCTAAAGGGAAGCCCAATACCACATACAACTGTCCTACACATAGCTTAGAAACAGTGGGCTTTCAAGCAATGGTAGCTGCTCCTAAACTGTTATCAGGAAAGCATAGGGGAGGATTAACCCTGCCTCACTTTGCATATCATGATCCAATTCAGTGTGATATAGTGGTTAAGAGTGGCAGACTCTAATGTGGAGAAACCATTTGATTCCTGACTTCTCCACAGGTAGTCTGCTGGGTGATCTTGGGCCAGTTGCAGTTTTCTCTCAGAACTCTCTCAGCCTAGAGTTCCCAAGTCCCCCTGGAGGGGTGGGGAAACCCCCGCTCCAGCAGCCCACTTTCTCCCGGCCTGAATTGGGCCACCGGGGGGAACCCCGCCCCCAAATTGCCGGGCTCCGAGGACGTGCCTGGCATGATTACGTCACCCATAGCTGATGTAATCGCATCGAGCACGTTTCAGGGGGATGCTCTACAATTCAAGGGAAAACGCTATGATCACCTGATGCGATTACGTCACTTCCAGGTGACGTAATCGCGGTGAGCATGCTTCGCACGCGCGCCAGAAGCATCCCAGGGGAAAATGGACTCCCCCTGCTCCCGTGGAAGGTAGGACTTGGCAACCCTAACTCAGCCCCACCTACCTCACAAGGTGCCTGTTGTGGGGAGAGGAAGGGAACGGTGATTGTAAGCCACTTTGAGACTCCTTAGGGTAGGGAAAAGCAAGGTATAAAAACCAACCCTGCTTCTTCAAATCACAATATACACACACACATGACCCACAATTGCTATTCAATATGAAAAAATACATTCAAAATTTAGAATCTTCGTTGCACTATATGTCCTGGAAGTAACATAAGTAGTCACTCATAGTTTAACAGTGGTATTTTTATCCCATCAGAACACTGGAAACTTTTAAATGCTCCTTCAGCACAGCAAGCATGAGAAACTATCATGGAGAATTTCATCACTTTAGAAGTGACTAGGATTGCCATTTACCAAGTAAGGGTGGGGGAACTCTCACCTCTGCACCCCATTGCCCACCGTTGCTCTGGCAAGCAGCAGAGAGGGGGGAATGCAGGGACTGGAACAGCATCCCCTGGTGCCATTATGCAACCGGAAGTGACATCACTGTGCAATCTAGCCTTCACTCAAAACTCAGTGGTAAAACACCATGACATTGGGGGACAGCATTTCAGACTCCAGTGAGTCTACCCTCCCCAAAGTCTCCCAAGGGCTGGCAACCTTAGAGCCAACTGTCAAGAACAATGAAAGCATCACAAGACGCCATGACATTCAGTTTTGTTGTGAAAAGAAGCCACTCAGCTGTCCCTGGCAACTGACTCTATTCAGTCACATAATGAAAAAACCCTTTTGTGTTTGCAACAACAAGCACTCATCACTCCACATGGACAGCCAGCTACTAACAAATGAGGTACATTACATGGCTGCAGAATCATATACATTTCATTTAATGCTGAAATTTCTCTTGAAGACATTGGTGAGAATCCTATTTTTCTGTACTTTAACCAATGTTCAGAAGATGGTTTGTGCTGGCACTTTCCATTTCTGAGATTTTCCGGCCTTATCTACTGATGAATGCCATCTGAAGAACAAGTCTTCCCCACATTCATTTTCATTAAGGTGCTTTGCCAAATATTAGTAGGTGATGAATACACACAGGAGGAATTCTGTTTCCAGTCTTTTTTTCTGTGCTCAAGCAACAGATTTCTGCAGGGAGAAAATCCATTTAACAATTCATGGATCTGTGTTTTCTCCCATGTTTTCTAATAGCTGCATAGAAGCACTGAATGAGATTGTCCAAAGCTTTGAAGTTGTGTGTCTTCAGTAAGGTGATGAAAGTGAGCTACACGGTTCTTTAAATAAGCCTCCAGTATCCTTGGGATTGCAGCCTATACCAGGGACATACAACTTGGGCATGCAAAATCATGCCATTTTGGTACTTGGCACACCCCTGGTAACAGAGGACACAATCACAAGATCTTCGTAACCGTAGCTCACAGTTTTGTCCTTCAAATCCATTTGAATGGTCCTTGATCAACGAGTCAATGTTATTCAGATTTAAATAGAAATTGTTCGCTCTGTAGTCTGGCTCTGTGCAAATACCAAGTCTGGAAATTAATATTTGTTTTTCATCTTTCCATACAGCACGCTTTCATGCCTTCCAATTCCGTCTCTTAGAGAATAATACTGTCAGGGGACGTGTCATTGGGACAGTAAAAACCCTGACATAATTCATCGGCTAAATATTATTCAAAGCATCTACACCCTGAAAACATTCTATTATACAAACTCTGAAATTAGACGACAATTTGGAGGTCTGCCTAGTTTTGCTAAGCAGTACCACAGAGTCAACTTTTACATAGTTTCGGCATCTGGAGTAAACACCAAAGGGCAAACTACATGTTATATGCATGGGACTACCAGTTCTGAAGGCAACAATGGGGTCAGGAGGAGGGTCTTTTGTATGGCAAATGGCAAGATGAATGGGCAGTTCGCCCTTTTTCTGTCCATCATTTCCCTTTGCAGCTTCCACCCCAAACACACACCCCTTTAGGGTTCGAATTACATGTTTGTTAGGCACACTGTCCTCCCTGCCCCCAGCCCAAAGAACATGGGGGCAAACCAGAGACTTGCAGTTCTTCGGGTATTTTTCCTCACTAACACTACCACTGCAGCAGCCACTGAAGTGGCACAAGGATTGGGAATAGGGATGCCAGCCTCCAGTGGGGGACCTAGGGATTCCCTTGGACAGGGGTCCTTTCGTAAAAAAAGAGGTGCAGGAGCTCATTAACATAATTTATTTGCATATGCCATACCCCCTGACGTCACCGGAAGTGTCAGAAGGCCACACACCCCTGACGTCACCGGAAGTGTGTCAGAAGAAATAAAAAAGGAAGGGAGGGAGGGGGGAAGGGGAGAAGGGGGGAAGGAAGAACAGGAAGGAAGGTAGGTGGGGGGAGAGAGAGAAGAAAAGAAAGGAAGGAAGGAAGGAACAGGAAGGAAAGAAGGAAGGAAGGGGAAGGTAGGTAGGTAGGTGGGGGGAGAAAGAAAGAAAGAAAGAAAGAAAGAAAGAAAGAAAGAAAGAAAGAAAGAAAGAAAGAAAGAAAGAAAGAAAGAAAGAAAGAAAGAAAGAAAGAAAGAAAGAAAGAAAGAAAGAAAGAAAGAAAGAAAGAAAAAGAAAGAGACAGGAAAGGCGCTTCTCTCCCCCCCTCTTGCTTGGGCACTGGGGGGGTGTTTCCCCCCTTCCCCCCCTCTTGCTTGGGCACTGGGGCCCAGCTTTTCCCTCCCTCCCTCCCTCCCACCTCCCTCCGGGAATGGTGAGCAGGGAGGGATGGGGGCTTCTTAGGGCTGCCAAGTCAGCCCTGGGGGCAGGGGATCTCCCGCTAAAGGGGTTCCCGATCCACCAGCCAGCATTCGGCCGGTGGGGGGAACCCCACCCCCAAAGTCGTCCGGCGAGGACGACGTAATGACGTCACCGGAAGTGATGTTGGCACGTTGGGGCATTGCCAGGGCGACGCTCTGGCAATTGCCCCAAAACTCTATGATTCCATAGAGTTTTGGGGGGATTGCCAGAGCGTCGCCCTGGCAACGCCCCCAACATGCTGACATCACTTCTGGTTATGCCACCGGGCGCGCGCACCAGAAGAAACTCCCGGCAACAGGAGGACTCCCCCCCGCCGGTGAGTCCATTAGACTTGGCAACCCTAGGGCTTCTCCCCGGGCCAGCGGCCTGCCGTGGCCCAGGAAGGGTGAGCAGGGGGGAGGCTTTCCTCCAGCTCCGCGCCAAAGCACGGGCCAGGGAGAGGGAGCTGGGGGCGGGGCTTGGTTATGTGCCTGCCCCCCAGCTTCCTCTCTCCCGGAGTGGCACCCCGGTGTGCCCTGGCCCCAACGGAGCTCTGCCCTTAGAAATACAGCTCATCTCCAGACTACAGAGATCAGTTCCTCTGAAGAAAATGGATGTTCCACAAAGCATGACTTCCCTGCCTCCCTTCTTCCAATATGCCCCCCCTGAAATGTTAAAACTGGAAGAACACCCCCAGAGACAAGGGGAGCATCAGAGGTCTACCAGCAGAGGAAGGATTGGCAAAAAAAATCCCCCCTTCCCCTTGCAGAACTTTTGGGCAGGATCCAACCCACTGGTAAAGGATATGGACTGAAGATGCATGATGTAGAAAAATGCTCTTCCATTCTGCATTCTTCTATCAATGTATAGGGCCTATCCTACAGGTGATTTATGCTGAATAATTTGCCATTACTTTACTTCTCACTGCTTAAAATTCACATTATGAAACCTCTTAAATGTTAAGAATACACCAAGATTTTTTTTCACCAAACTCGTGAGTACAAGACCCCTAGAATAATCTTGAATATGATTTAATCTAAACCAGATGAAGGAGATGCCATGTTTTGCATGGGACAGGGGGTATTGGTCATAAAAATGAAAATACTACAGCAAAGCAAGCATTTTAATGTGCTACAGCTCAGCCATCCCACAATGATCCTTTCTGAATTTTGGCTGGATTCCACTGCTTACCAGGTTGATTCTTCATGCCAAATGTCATGCACCCCAGACAACTGGTTTGGATTTCAAGATTAATCAAATTTTTAAGGTCTAAAAGAGTAAATGGCTGTAAAAGATATTTTTTTAAAATTGCCCCACATGCTCTGCCTGCTTCTCTGATTTCTTGGGGAAATTTTTCAAGATATAATCTCAGTGAGGACAAAGATCATCCATCAACAGATATGGTCACAAGGAAACCACTATTGCTTGAATTTATAGGGAACAACTCACAGCTATAGGAGAAGTTACAAGACTTTGATAATGTCGAAGGGTTTTCAATGATGCT
Source organism: Lepidodactylus listeri (assembly GCA_029233225.1). Lineage (NCBI taxonomy): Eukaryota > Metazoa > Chordata > Lepidosauria > Squamata > Gekkonidae > Lepidodactylus > Lepidodactylus listeri. The sequence goes on from JARCFY010000005.1 coordinate 30,009,656, forward strand.
ATTTAATAGTGGTTTTATTCTGTATTTCAGCAGTGTATGTTTATGTTTTCTTTGTGCAATAGAACATTATACAGAATTGTGAGGGTGACAATTGTTACCCAATTTTGAGATTTTTCATTTAAAACAAATATTTTAAAATAAACACCTATGCCAAAGGATATGCTTATGTTAAAAAAATCAAATAAGTGACTGTACAAATAACAGATCCTAGATTTTTCTTGTAGTATTCATCACCTTGAAGGTTTTCATACAACCCATTCTGGGAAAAGGAGAATCCAGACTATTAGCCCTCTATAGACAACATGACATGTGTACAAACTGATGGACATAGAGAAAGAGTGGACATGAGCCCTGGGTTACCAATTCCAGATTGGGAAATTCCTGGAGATTTGGAGGTGGTGCCTAGGGAAGTTAGAGTTTAGGGGGGAGATGTGATACCATAGAGTCCTCCCTCTGTCATTTCCTCCAGGGGAATCTCTGTAGTCTGGAAATCTGTTGTAATTCCAGGAGAACCACAGACCCACCCGCCTCAAAGTGGGCAACCTGACACGAGCACTGGCCCCACCCTACCACCTATGTGGGATCACCAGCTCATGAGCATGGAGTCTATGTATGTAGGAAATGTACATGCACTTGTGTCCACTTGCCCTCTCTGTGCATTGGTTTCAATGTGTGTAATGTCATCCATCCACTATCGTTACTCATTCAGAGTACCTACAGATATACACATTTCTATTAGAGAGAGAAGGTAAATCATCTTCATAAGTAGGCTGCTAAGGAGCTTTGTTGTTTTATGTCCTTTTGACTTTTATTTGAAAAGTTGCTAGCATAGCTCATCACCCTGAGAACACAATACAGCCACTGAAAATATAATTGAGCATAAACGAAATATATCTTTCTGGCATTCTTGGTTACTAAATTATTGACAATAAAAATGTGATTTGCTTGTCTCTAGTTTAAATGGACAAATTGTGGAATTTTTTTTTAACAGCAATATTGGTTAAACAGGTTCAAAATGTTGTACAGTTCAATAAAGATTTTATTTTATATCCCACAAATGAACTCATATTGAATCAATGCCAAAATTTCAATTGTGTTCTCCCTCTGGATCCATTTAACAAGCCAAAGGTGAAGGTTTACTATACAACTGAAAGCAAACAAGATGCTGTGTTCACATTTTTTTATATCTCAATTACAGGTTTTTGACCTTTATCTGTACTTTGTTAAATGCTTTTTAAAACATAGCCATTAGCCCATTTTGCAAGGACAGAAAATCAACATCGGGAACAATACAGCAAATAACTTGCAGAGCACACAGAGGAAGGGAGGGGTGTGTGGGAGGCATGCATGGTCCATGCACAACTTGCAGTGCCTCCTGCCCAGCCTGCATGTGTGCACATGTGGCCGAGCTGAGGAGCAGAGGGTACGTGCAAAGAGAGCAGAGCTCTCTTGAGCCTTCAGGCCTCTATGTCTGAGTGCCCAGGCTGGCCTTCCCAACTGCCTGGCCCTGGTGGGGAATTGCCCCCCCATTTCCCCAGTCTCCCACCCTTGAGAAATTGAGAAGGATAAAAAATGGCCTCCAGAGAGACACTCCAGAAATTTTCCAGTGCCTCTATGGTCTTTACCATAGAGCTTAGGCAAAATTTCTAGGCTATGGTCACACAGCAAGCTAATTGCGATTTTTCCCCCCACTACAGTTTTGATCGAGAATATTTTTTTTCGGGTTGGGATGAATACACATCCCTCCCTGAACCACAAGCATTGTGCAATGAGGCTCTGGGTACTGTCTAGATAGCAATGCAAGTTTTTTTTTTTTTAATTGCTTTGCGCATGCACATGGCTTAATCACCACCCCCACCTGGACTTGCTGTCTTCCCTTGTTTTTACAGGTCCTCTCCAACAGTGAACAAATAATAAATAATAAACGTTCGATGCTTTTCTGTTCTGCTTGGGAAACAGTTTGGAGTAAGATGATTCCCTACGTATTTTTAAAAAATGTATACGTTCCTAGGCTTTATCTTTTAATTGAGGGCCCCCTGGAAATGGCGCCAGCAGCTCAGAGGGGCAGAAAGTCTTGTCATGGTGAGAGCCAGGGACCAAAGGGTGGCTAGGAGAGGCACTCTTCATTTGGGAAGGCAGCGGTAGCACAACAGTTCCTCTGCCAAACCAGGGAAAGTGGTGGCGGTGGTGGTGGCAGCTGCCCAGAGCACAACAGTTCCTCTGCCAAACCAGCATCATGCAGCCAGCCCCTGCATCTCTCTTCGCTGCCTGCCCACCCGCCTGCCAGCCTGGCCCTTCCTCCCCCTCCCACCCACCTCCCTCCCCCAGCAACTTTCCATGCCACCTCCTGCTGCCTGTCTCCAGACAATGGGACCCTCCCAGGTACCAGGGGCTCCCTCCCTCCCTCCTAACATTGCAGCTATATGTGTGCTTGCATGTTTGAATGTTGAATTTGTTCAGCACATGATTGCTCGTGCGCTCAAAAGAGAAAACTCAGAAAAAAAATATCACATGAAGAATTATCAGACAACCCTAATCGCAATCCATGCGAGAGATGGCTGTCCAGATCAGTGAGATCGCAGATTTAAAGCGCAAATACTCAGAAAGTACTGGATTTTCCCAGTGTCAGAAAACGTGCTAGGGAACCAGGAGTATTGCAGGAGTGGGCCCACTTTGGCGCGGGAGGCAGATCAGCCCATCTGATCAGCAAATTTAAATTCAAGAGGGAACAGCGGTGCAACCCAATCAAAACGATCTTGTGACCGCAGCCTTAGAGACACCTGAGAGAGACATCACATCTTCCCCAAAGTCCACCCTCCCAAGGCACTAACCCCTAAATCTCCCGGCACTTGCCTAGGCAGTGATGTCTGAACTGGACCATACAGAAGTGAGACACAGACAGCTATACAATAACCATCACACCCTTTTTAAGGTATAGTAACCTCAGATTTGAATCACTATCTCTCCAGAAAAAGGGAACAGGACATAACTCAGGGCTACAAAAAAAAGAGTTGCACTCCAGAGCACACTCTTTGCCGGCATGAGGTTTCAGATTCAGTCCACGAATTAAGAGGGCTGGTATAGAGTTGTCTCAGGCACCTTAGCTGGAAAAGCCTTCTGCCTTTGATACACACACACACACACTTCACATGACAGAACTAGACTGTTGTAGAATTCTACAATGCATTCAAATCCCTGAGATTTCGACTACTTACTTACCGCATCAGTCATATCTACCACAGTCGCAAACTGTCCCGAAACTCAGAAGAGTCCCCCAAAAAACATGAATTTAAGAATACATCCAATTTAGAAAAGAAAACATGTCCTGAATTGGTAAGGTGCCCACACACTGGCAATTGCTAACATTTCCCCCCTAAAATAATCCAGCACTTTTTAAAGACCAGCATCCATTTATTTTCAAACAGGCACCTGACATTTTTTTTATTAAGTGAGTTGTTTGGTGGCTATATTATGTATAGATGGGATCAAGATAATTAAAATCACATTTTTGATAAGGCCCAATTCAGTGGTCTTCAACTTTTTCAGATATAGTATCCACCTTTAACCACCAGACAATAGCATGGGACCCAGTGAACTGCAAGCATGTGGTAAGAAGTTGCACTTGAAAGGACAGACATGGAAAGAGCCAAGGTTACAAGCATGTAGGGTTGTTCTGTGCTATAGCATGTGTGGAGCATTTGTGGACCAATTGGGAGGGCACTATGCCATGAGAAGAGGAAGAGAGAAAAAGCAAGGGAGAATTTGACAGACACATGTTCTGAACCTGCCTGAGCAAAAAAGGAATCTTCCTCACCACTGAGCTCATCTTGCCACCTGCTACTCTTCTTAGGCAGGAAATGTGCAGGTCCTTCCAAAAAGCAGCAAAAGATGGTAGCTGTATGGTAGCTCATGAACCAGTAGGCAAGCCCCCCAAACCCACTTGAGGGTCCCCACCTGTGGAAAAAGACTACTGGGCTAATGCATTCAAGTTCCTTCATATCAGCTTTGGTCACTCGTTTGAAATGGAATAATATATACAAAATTTCTACCATTACATATCCAAGCTGCTCTTTGTAATCATAAGAGGATTCCATAGTTCTTACCAAGAGACTACTGGCTATATAAGATAGCCTCAATGGTCATGTGCTATTCATGAATCAAAGACCCAGAATTCCCTCCATCTCTCTTTTTTAAATTGCTTTATTAAAAATCCATTATTTTACATGTTATAAAAACAAAAAGCTCAAAGAAACATGAAATAACTCAAAAAGACAGATAAACAAAAATATTACAATAAATACTAAAATCCTAATACAACATATATTCAAAATCATAAATTCTCTCTATCTCTGATGGCTTTCAGGGTCTAAAATTTAATCAGCTGGGCTCAATCTCAGTGAATGTTTCAAGGCAATAAACAACACAAATACTTATGAAGCAATGTGGATTACATTAGAGCTGCCACACCTTGTCAGATCATTGAGATCAGTACCCTTCATCTAAAAGAAGCTGCAAGAAACTAGGGCTTAAGAGTTATGGAGTGATTCTCAACCATTTCTGGCTTCTAACAGCAAGAGGTTTAGGCACTTTGGAAAGAAGGATATATTCCCTAATTAGTGTCATATTTCATTAGTTCATGTAGAATGGATTCTCTGCTTCACAGCTGAACACATGGGTTTAATGCCTACGATGTGATTGGCAAAAGGTCCATCGAAAAGTGCCACATCACACAGTGTAGTTATTTCCCCAAAGCAAAAACAACAAGATACTGGATGTGCTGCAAAACTTTGCCTAAAGTTGCCCTGACCTGGATAGCTCAGGCAAGCCCAGTCTTGACAGATCTCATGAAACTATACTTGGATGGGAGACGGCAGTCAGGAAGTCAGGGGCAGGCTTTATTCAGCCACATCTTGGAATATCCTCCAGCCACCTCCAGCCATGACTTCCAAGTGCACACACACACATATGAAAAATACCAGAAAAATACCAAAAAACCCCACAATTTTTGTCTAACACGCAGTTCACTTCTTCCTTGGCAGAAGTTAGGTTTGTTCATGCTTTAAACAGAATACATCCCCTTCCTTCAGCATATTTATACTACCTTGGTCAGTTCCGAGTCCAAATCATTTGAAAAGGGAAGGGAGATACGCAAGATTTCTAGGATCTCTGGCCATAGGAAAATAAGCCTATTCTCTAAAGCAGTAAGAGAGCTGGACGTAAGATGTGGATGTTTCCATATGTCAGCTTCCCCAGTAATGACAGCCAAGAGGTACTTGGAACATGGACACCCATGATCCAAGTACCTCTTGGCTGTCATTACTGGGGAATCATTGTACATTTTGTGTAATGGTTGGTGTTATCCCTGCCCTGATCCTATTACCCTTGGATCTAGCAGTGAACAGCAAAGCACAGATGACATCTGGTTTACAGGAGATAGCAGGCATGCTTGTATTTCACAAACCTATTACAATCACTAGAGAAAGCCAGTGTTTGGAAACAATGTAATCCAGTAAGGAACAATCATTGTGATATTTGTTCTTCCTCCGCAGAACTTGAAACTGGAAAAGGTGGTGAGCAGTTCAGGGCTCCCGGGCATACATAGGCATAAAGCATCATGATCTTATGCTGGACTGTGGTAGACCTCTTAAAGCTTCCAAGTCAGAACTACAAGGAGTCCTTGTTGCCAAAGCACTCCTTCGCTTATGCACTGCTCTCAGGATGTGAGCCCACCCAACCTTGCCATTCAGACATCCAGAAAGTTGTACCCATATGAGAGTTAGCACCTATTGCTATGGCCACAGCCTGCTTAGCTATAGTACCAGCATGTGCAGCTAGTAAAATTATAAATAAGAATGCTAATACAATTTGCTGTTTCAAAACTGCAAAGAAGAAGGGATATTCACTTCCTTCTTGGTTTCAGTGTTCCCACTGGAGATTTATAATAGAATCCCTTATATGGATTTCTACTTGTACTAGCAGATAGCCCAGTGTATTATATAGGGTCACCAGCTCCAGGTTGGGACATACCTGGAGATTTTGGGGGTGGAGCCTGAGGAGGGTGGAGCTTAGGGAGGGGAAGGATTTCAAGGGGATATATTGCCATAGAGTCCACCTTCCACAGTGGCCATTTTCTGCCAGGGGTCTGATGTCTGTTGAGTGGAGATCAGTTATAATAGCAGGAGATCTCCAGCCACCACCTGGAGGCTGGCAACTCTAGTGCAAGTAATTGTGTGATTCCACTTTCTTGGAGAAGCCATTTTGAAACTGGCTCCAGCCAGCAGATCTAGCAAATAATGTTGATCCTTCAAGCCTGAAGTTTTCCCACCCCTGTTCGACTGAAGGACTCCCAGCTGGTAGGAGAAAGTCTGAGTCCAAGGGTGTCAACCCCTCTCAAACAGCATGTTACTTTTCAAATTCTTCTGCTCCACCAACAAACTCATTTGCCTGATATCACTTATTCCAGCATAACCTAACACCAGATTTTTGTGAAAATCCCAATCTAGAAACCATACCTTAAGCTCACAAACCTTCCCCCATACATTCCAGTCTCTGACCTCTGCCACAGTTGTCTCTTGAGCCAAATGTGGCACAGTATGGAACCAAATATGGCTGCTTGAAAAAGAAAAGAAAACCTTTATGTTAAGGTATATTGGAAGGGCAGATGGGATGCTAGAACAACCCGTATGTGAAGGGAACAGCAGGGGGAGGAAAATTTATGGAACTAAAGAGCTTCGTAGACATAGTTTAAAGAAAATAAAATGACAGAGGTGAACAGCTGCCAGTACTCCAAGGGCAAACCATGTGCAGATTTATGGCAGCACACTAAAACTATCGTGCAGGGTGCTTCTCTATGTGTTATGATTTATTGTGAGACCTTGCTGGTGCCACTTCCTAATAATGGACTCACAACAACCAGTATTTGGGCTGCAGAGGTTTTATGGATTACGAATCAGCATGTTAATTATCAGTCAATAATGTTAAGTTGTAAATTTTCATTAATGCAAATAGATCTGGCTTTGTTGATCACTTGCTCTGAGTTTTAACATAGCTTGGGTCTTTAATTATTACAAAGTTGCTGACCCCTGCTTTAAACTGATGCTCTGAACAGAACCCTGTCTTTTCTTCTAATTAATATCTTACCTTTCAGAAAACATTGCACTGCAGCAATCAAATCTTCATGCTTTGGGAGGAAAAAAATTAAATGGATGCTGAGATCTATAATTGCCTTTTCTCCTTTTAGAAGCAAAACACCTACCTCACATCCATGCTAGTCTGTCTAATTTGGGTCTGATATAGCCATGAATCACAGTTTCTTTAATCATCCTGAAGCAGAATAAACCTACTGAGACTAATGTGTTTCTTAATATATAGATCTGATCAGTGTGCTAGGTACTTACACCATAATGAAAACAGTGACAGCATTTTAAGTCATCAGCACACACACTTTTGGGAAAACGAGGCTTTAGAAAAAGGTACCAACAACTCCAAAATACAGTGAATTACCTCCGAGTATAAAAGAAACCTGACCTGGCTAGCCCAGGCTAACCCAATCTTGTCAGATCTTGGAAGCTAAGCAGGGTTGGCCATTGTTAGTATTTGTATGGGAGGCCACCAAGTAATTCCAGGGTTACTATACAGAGGAAGGCAACGGAGCAAACCACCTCTAAACGTCTCTTATGGGTTCACCATAAATCAGAGTAGTGGTTAAGTGTGTGGACTCTAATCTGAGAGAACCAGGTTTGATTCCCCACTCCCCCACTTGCACCTGCTGGATGACCTTGGGCAAGCCATAGCTCTGTACCAGCTGTTCTCTCAAGGACAGTTGTCTCAGAGCTCTCTCAGTCCCACCTACCTCACAGGGTGCCTGTTGTGGGGAGGGGAAGGGAAAGGAGTTTGTAGGCCACTCTGAGACTCCAAGTGAGTGAAGGGCGGATATAAATCCAACCTCTTCTTCTTCTCTTGATGGCAAAAAGAAGCCCAAGAAACACCCAACTCAAGGATATGAAGCTCAGTGAATCCTCACTAAAGGCAAAGTTTGTAATCAATGTAAGTCTTCCATGTGGCTGATTATCTGGTGTAGCAATGTAAAATGTATGTAGGATCATTTATGCACATCAACTGAGTTCTGAGCTATGGCTGTGGCTCAATATGATTGGTGGTGGCCAAATATACTACAAGAATATGGATCTTCACTCTGTTGATGCTGGTTTTAATCAAAGATAGCTCCGTCCAACCAAGTTTGGAATTAATGACCTCAGTGTGTCTTAATAAGAGAGCATCTACTTTGCATGCAGAAGATCCCCAGCATCTCCAATTAAAAGGATCAGGTAGCAGGTGATGTGAAAGACCACTGTCTAAGACCTTGGAGAGCCATTACCAAACAAAGAAAATAATATTGACTGTAATAGACTAGGGCGGCCTGACTCACTATAAAGCAACTTCGTGTGACCCAATTAGAAGAACTTTCCCATGTTGAACTGATTCCACAAAGCACCCAGTGGTTCTACTAAATAGTTTCAGTAAAGTGAGTGATTTTTTAAAGTTACTAATGCTAGCACATTTCTCCTAAAAATTGCTGAAACAAAGATGTCATTTAAGGCTGTATTTTTATACCTAGTTATAAAAGTTTTTCATTACAGCAAAATTAATGCTCACTTTCTATAGTGTCAGAATGCCTGGTTGCCAGGCCAGGGCTAATTAGGCCATGGTAGTAATTTGCAATGAAACATTTCACCGCATTTTATAGCTAACAAAGAAGAGGAGGAAAAGCCCCTTGAGACCCCAGCACAGCTTCTTTACCAACCTCCCTGGCTGAGAAAAGCGATGCAGTAAAAATCACTGTATTTTTTTAAATTGATAAGTTGGTTTCTGTGTCCAGAAAGAACCTCCCTTAAAAATCGACTGTGAGATCAAAATACAAATGGATTTCCCATTGTGCAAAACATTTATTACCATCAGTGCCACATTGCTATTTATGAACAGAGTCATACAAGGCTACTGGTAGAGCTCATGCTTTTCATGCAGAAAGTACCAGATTCAAATGCTATTTATGAACAGAGTCATACTCGGCTACTGGTAGAGCTCATGCTTTTCACGCAGAAAGTACCAGATTCAAATGCTATTTATGAACAGAGTCATACTCGGCTACTGGTAGAGCTTATGCTTTTCATGCAGAAAGTACCAGATTCTTTTCACGCAGAAAGTACCAGATTCAAATGCTATTTATGAACAGAGTCATACTCAGCTACTGGTAGAGCTCATGCTTTTCACGCAGAAAGTACCAGATTCTTTTCACGCAGAAAGTACCAGATTCAAACCCTGACACTTCCAGTAAACAGAATCTTAGGCAGTAAGACTGTGAAAGACCTTTGATTTTCCTTGACTTCAGGCAACAAATAGAACTAGGCACGTTGGACAAATTGTTTGACTTAGTATAAGGCAACTCCAAGAGTTTGTACATCCCATGAATGACTCTAGAGGTAATTTATTTTTAGTCTTTACCCAAGTAATCATTTCTGCCATTCCCCAATGCACTAATATTTCCACACCTGGAACCAATGGAGAACAATAAGGTCACTATTTCAACATTCAAACTGAATACTGCATAGGAAAGTCCAAATCAAAATGATCCATAACATGAAACAACACTGAGTAAAGATTACTTGTGAAAACAAAGTGCTTGTGCGTGTAGTTCTTGCCAATACAGAATGTGGGTGTTCCTTGTTTTCTTTTCGTATCTTAACAATGCATCGCCTTGAAAATCATTTCACTGAACGCCCTCTCAGAAGAGAGTACAGGAACAATACTTTCACATATCCAAAGGATTCAATACAGTCAACATGATTTCACATCAAGCACTAAAGCTGAAACAATATGCTTGAATGTAGCTTCCAGGTTGTGGCTGAAGATCTCCTGCTATTGCAATTGATCTCCAGGTGGCAGAGATCAGATCACGTGGAGAAAATGACTGCTTTGAAAGGTGGACTCCATGGTATTATACCCAACTGAAGTCCCTCCCCTCCCCTCACCCCACCCTCCACAGGATCTACCCCCAAAATCTTCAGGTATTTTCCAACCCAGAGCTGCTCTTGAAGGATCAGAAGTCCAATGGCAGAAGAGGAAGCAGGCAATGATTTCTTCCCCTCCTCACTGCAGCTTCCTGACCCAGGTGGCTATTACTATAGGTGGGTCCCACGGCCCCAAGAATAAGTTTTCCCATTATCATAAATGACTTTGGGGGGAGGGGGGGGAAAGAGAAAAACAAGGAAAATCAGAGTTCCTTGCATCCAAGCAGGGGTCATTTCAACCAGGAGCTTGGGGGAGCGCAGCTCCGGGAGTTGGTGCCAGCCCCCCCCCCCCCCGGCTGCAGCAAAATGACCCCGTCCCCTGGAAATGTCCTTGTTCCTCTGACCAGCCTTCTGAAGTCTTCAGCCACCACTGAAGCTGTCCTCCCAGAATAGTGGTATTTCTGAGGCTTGGATTAGTAGCTGTCCCCTCTCTGCCAGCTCTTTCTTTCTTTCTTTCTTTCTCTCTCTCTCTCTCTCACCTTCCTTCCTTCCTTCCTTCCTTCCTCCCTCCCTTCTGACATACTTCCGGTGATGCCAGGTAGTGTAGCATATGCAACTAAGTTATGCTAATGAGTTATGCTAATGAGCTCCTGCACCTCTTTTTCTACGAAATGACCCCTGCATCCAAGCCATGGTGTTCGGCACTGCCTTTGAGGGCCACTGAACTCTGGAAGCAGCATTTCGAGGGCACAGTGTTTCATGGCAGCCCCCTCCACCAGCCATGTTATTTATCCCCCAGGGTCCTCTGGCCTTCAGATGCCAGGGGTGTGGGGAAATGCATCTTTGATATAAAGCTGGGTTTCTTGGTTATGGTGGAAAGCTGCTCTAGGAGCTTTCATGAGGAAGGAGTTAACTGCCTCAATAAACCAGGAGAACATCAAACACGGCTGTTAAATTTGAACCTCCAGAGCACCTCACACCTTTTGTTATAAACAACAACCCATTTGTGCAGTACAATAATCACAGCTCTTGAAATCTTCATGATGCAGCTCCCGGATGATTTAATCATAAACCCAGGAAGGGCCATCAGCCCATTTCCTGGCTACTGTTGGCAGATTTGAATCTATGTTGCCACCCATTCTAATTCATTCTACTACAACCACAACCATCCTTGGTATACATTTCCTGTGCACATTCAGGTGTTCCCTTAAACCATAGCAAGGCCAAACTATCCCAATCAAAGCCTGGATTCATTTATTTATATCCCATCTTTCACCTCAAGGGGGACCCAAAGTGGCTTACATCATTATCCTCTCCTTCATTTTATCCTCACAACCACCCTGTGAAGCAGGTTACACTGAGTAGGGTCACCCAGCAAGCTTCCATAGCACAAGAGAGGATTTGAACCTGGATTTCCCTGATCCTAATCCTATACTACACTGACTAGGCTCCTGGGTTCTCATGAATGGAGCGTCAGATCACAAGGCTACACCAATCAGAATGTGAACAGAAGCCCATTGGTAGGCAACCAGGTTCCAAAGTGTTGGTCCATCATGGATCCTAGTTCTGCACCAACCTAGGTCAGTATCAGAGCTCCTCCATTGGCACCCAGGAAAATACGAAAGGCATCTTGAGCCCTCATTCTTTGTAGATGGTTCCCCTTCAGAACTTTCTTCCACCACAAGCACAAAATCAGCACACCCTCCCTCTTCAAGACAGGCGGCATATGGTTTCTTTTCTCCAACCAGTTTGGTTTAGAGGTTAAGAGCACGGACTATAATCCGGGACAACCAGGTTTTATTCCCCACTCCCCCACATCCAGCTGCTGGTGTGACCTTTGGTCAGTCGCAAGTTCTTTTGGAGCTGTTCTCTCAAGAGCAGTCCTCAAAAGATCTCTTTCAGCCCCATCTACCTCACAGGGTGTCTGTTGTGGAGAGGGGAAGGGAAAGGAGACTGTAAGCTGCTCTGACTGAAGGGCAGGGTATAAAATCCAATATCCTCCTTCTCCCCCCCCCTTCCAAAATTCTACTATGATATAAATTGCCATGATATTATTGCAATTACTCTCCATCACATACTTTCATTTTGATTTCCCTGTGTTCTTTTCCGTATCTTGGACGGGGCAATAAAGCTACTTGCTAGTTAAGTGCTTGTCTCCATTTTCCTTTATCAAAGATTTATTGTACCAAACTTGGAGCCATGTATACAACAAAGTAAAAGATCCCTTTTTGCTTCAGAACTTGTATTCTGTGCTTTCACATGCAGGGGATGCTACACCTGACATGGAGACTGATCTAGATAACAACAGGGAGCTCTAGGAAGAATCATAAAAGTACCATTCTATGAACTCTACTGCACTCAAGGTTCTCATAGGACACAGTCTTTATTTCCTTAAGATTCACTTTACTATCCTCCTCCAGAGCCACATTTGCACCAAATACTTCAATATTCTTTTCTTCTGCTTTATCTGCCATTCATGCCTCTCATCCATACAAGCCATGCTCCACATGTGTTTATACAAAGTTACTTTTCCAGTGATAAGTTTATTTTCCCTGTCAGCAGGTATCTGTTCATATAAAATGTCTGTTTCATCGCTATTTTAAGCCCTTGTAAATCCTATTGATTTCAGCAGGAAAGTGAAACAGCTCCTTACATCTTTCCCATGTTAAGTACTTTCCAAGAGTTTTTGATATCAGTGGGAAAGATTTAAACGTATGTTTCACTTTTAGATTGAAATCAACAGAGTTTGTGTGGGCTTCATTTTGCTGGATTGTGCTCATAGTCATAATATATTCTGCAGTTTACATACCATTAACAGTTTAAACCTACACAATTTACTAGCATTGTTAAAGGGGAGGGGATTTCTTTTTTCAGACTTTACTTCTTTAGATACAGACATTGACTCCTTTTATTTTCTTTTTCCTCTTTTAAAAGAAGGATTTCTCTTTGCAGAGAAATCCACATGCCTTTTGATAACTTCAGCCCTTGCAGTTGACGTATGTTACATAACACAAGGTGATGCTCTAGCAGGAAGACAGGAAGGTTTAGGAAGACCTTGCCTGCCTCTGAGCATCTATAGAGTGAAATTCTGAATGTCCTTGCCTGCCCTCACTTCATACTTCTCTTTGATCAAAACAGGAGGGGTTAGAAACAGACTCTGAAATTCTAACAAAAGGAAAAAGAAACAGAATATTGCAGTTCAGGGGAAAACTGGATAAAGAAGAATGAAGAGCATTTCGCTTAACCACACTGCAAATTACTCCAGGCAAGGCCCATGGAAATAAATAGTGTTAGATCTGAGTAATTCTGTTTGGGACTGCATTGAAAGAGTGCAGTCTTAAGGTCTACTCAGAATCCAACTCAGATCTGTTCAATGGGGCTTACTCACAGGAAAGTATTCCTAGAATTGCATGGTAGTGTTAACAATTTACTTCCTTGCCCAATTCTGCTTTTTAATAATTATTGCCTTCTCTATAAGCACATTAAACAGTACAGAGGACAAGCAAGCACCCTTGACACACTTTAGTTCTTTGTTCTGCGTTGTTTACTCTAGTTAGAGCTTCCAGTTTTCTGCATAAATTATGTATTATTCTCATCCTCATAGTCTGTTCCTGTCTCTTTCAGCATAGTAAATATTTTATTCTAGCTAAGGCTGCCAAATACTCGATCATTGTCCTTCCCATTTTTTAGTCTTCCCTTTATCAACAGATTACAAAGAGAGTTTTCCTTTGCTTCTCTGTGTTTCTAAACCACACTTTTATTTAGTTCATTGCAATATTTTTATTTAGTTTATTGATTTTTATAACAGCACTTCTATTGTTGATTGTGGTATGATGCATTTCCCAATTTCATCAAATCTTGGAATCCAAGCAGGGTCGGCCCTAGTTAGTATTTGGATGGGAGACGACCAAGAAAGATAGGTCTATATCAGTGGCTATTAGCCATGGTGACTAAGGAGAATCTCCACATTCAGAGGCACTAAACCTCTGAATCCCAGAGCCAGGAGGCAACATCAGGGGAAGGTCTTGGCCTCTATGCCCTCTTGTTGGCCCTCTAGGGGAACTGAGTGGCCACAGAAGCAATAGAAAAGAACAAGAGTCTAACAAAATATGTGGGAGGGTATGAGGTTTTGTGAGTCATTGCTCACTTCTTCAGAGACCTGGCCACTGTGTGAGACAGGGACTCGATGGACCACTGGTCTGATCCAGCAGGGCTCTTCTTATGTTCTTAGGTTTAGGGTTGTGATGCAGAGGCAGGCAATGGCAAACTACCTCTGAAAGTCTATTGCCTTGAAAACCCTACAGGGTCTCCATAAGTCAGCTGTGACCTGATGGCACTTTTCACCAACTTCATCATTGGCACTGTGAGTTCTCTTCTGCTAATTGATCCACTGATTCCTGAAAAAGGTGGATGCATCTAAGTCTGGTGTCTCAGCTTTGACCATTCCACCTAGAGTGGCTCTGCTAAACTCCCAATGATATTGTCCTTAGGTTCAACTCACTCACTCAAATCCCCTCACCACACTAAAGTGCATAAATGAAAGGGGACAAAAATACAGGGATGGCACTAGAAACAGATGACAGTACCATCCTAAGCAGAGTTCATGGAAGTCAGTGGACTTAGAAGGGTGTAACTGTATTTAAGACAGCAGTGTGAGTTTCCTCTGGCTGGCAGAGCACTGAACACTTGCATCTCTTTTTTTATTCATAAGCAGAGATAGCCGACATAACCTGACACTCCTAGAGCAGCAGGGCCGGTGCTACCATTAGGCCAACCTAGGCAGCTGCCTGGGGCAGAGACCTCAGAGGGTCGCAGAACTGACAGTCTGCGTTACTGTGTAGGAGACCTGCTGCCAGGCCCAGCATCAGCAATTTCAAATTTTGTGGTTTTCAGTCTTTCTAAAATGCATTTATGTTTGAAAATTGGTGGATGCATGGGGGGGGGCGCCAGAAGGTAGCCTTGCCTAGTGTGCAAAAAAACCTGGCACCGGCCCTGTAGAGCAGGCTGCTAATACCAGAGTATTATGTGCATAACTATGGTTTTATGTTCCAATCAGCTCACAATTCTGTCCCTCCCTTCCCAAATTCAGAACAGCACATCAGCTCCAGGCACATTTTCCCATCCACCTCCTGACATCCCAATCTTAAAATCTCCAGGAGTACAGATCATACAAGCTTTTCTGCTTGTGCAAGACAGAGGTGGCCTTTAATATGAACCATGAAGGGCAGACATTTATTTTAAGGCACTAAAAAAAAAAGGAATGCAAATGTAAATATTAAAGATGGCCTTTCTTTCTAACAATTGTGGTGAATCTTTCAAGGCTGCCCCTGTCTGAAGACTGGCATGCCTAGGCCCATGCATTTTAATGGGAATAGGTAAAACTCTGCATCGGCCTGTGCTCTCTATGAAAGCACGGATTCAGAGCACCCATACTGACCAATGTGAACAACAGGAAAAAATTACAGTGCGTACTCACAGAGAAAAATGAGCAATTAAAATGAGCAATCCGAATCAGTAAGACTCCCCAGCCAAGGGACTGTTACCACTGATCTCCCGCTGTTACCACTGATCTCCAGATGAGAGATACCTGTTCTCCTGCAGAAAATGGCCACTTTGGATAGTATTACGCTCCATTGAAGTCTCTCACCTCTCCAAACCCTGCCATCCTCAGGATCCACCCACAAAACCTCCAGGTATTTCCCAAACTGGATCGGGCAACACTACAAGAGACCTAGCCAGAACACTGCCATGCTCTATAAATTAAATGTAGGTTACCCCTGGGAATAAGCCCCATTGAATATAGTGAGACATAGAAACTCAGAGAAGCATTATAGGGGAAACAAACTAGGTGACGTGTAAAAAGTCCATCTTATTCTCCATGGGGTGGGGGGATCCAGAAGGATGCCAAAACCCCATTATTAAATTTTGATTATACTCATATTTAGATTGCCCCAATTCACTAACCAACTAAAAGCAGATAATTAATTAGAATTGCTTCATTAGTGGACAGTCCTCCTTGGAAGCACATGTGCCTGAGTTTGCAATATAACTCGAAGAGACACAACAGTCAGAAATCAGCTGAAAGAAGTTTCTTTTGATGTTCAACTCCTAATTAGTCTAGAAGCCACAAAGAAACTCCAGTATCAAATGTAAATCAAGTAAACAAAGAACAAAAGAAAAGCAAAACATATTTCATACTGATAATGAAAAGCTAGCAATGATAGAGGAAATTAGTGTGTAATGACAAAATGAGCTGATGCAGTTTCTTTTGTGTCCTGGGAGCAAAATGTAAAATTAAGCTGTTTACCGAATTTTCAGGGGTGGGCCTACTAGACTCTATACACAGTCCCTCTCCAATTGATGTTTTGATCATAGTGCATGCAAACCTCTCCCAGAAGGTTCTTCTGAAAATATCTGCAAGCAAAAAGGCTGTCATTCAAGGGGGAAAAATTCAGGGATGTGATAAATGTTATAGTTCTGTGATCACATTATACAAGTCACAGCTGAGAGAATACTTTGCAAGTCCTAGGCAGCAATTCCAAAGCCAACTAATAATAATTTACATCTAACTCTACAGTGATGCAATTATACTATTTCTAGAACACTAATGACTGCATCGTACTGATATTCCTGAACTTGCCAGTACTTCCATGAAACATTCCTGGACATGATAAAAACTTCGGCGAACTGTAGGTTTACAGAGAATTTATTGACAAAACTACTTTGGGGGGAAGCCCAGCCCCCAAATCACATTCACTTGCTAGTATTATATCTTTTGGTTTTATATTCTATTTTATTTATTTTTATTTATTTTAGTTATTGCCTGCCTTTCCCATTGAGACACAAGTTGGATTACTCAGTATAAAGCAGTGCAATCAAATAAAAAAGTTAATGGGTGCCGCTCTGACCTGGATTGCCCAGGCAAGCCCAAACTCGTCAGTTCTCGGAAGTTAAGCAGGGTCAACTCTGGCAAGTACTTAGATGGGAGACCTCCTTGAAATGCAGGAGGTGGGGGCAGGCTTTATTCAGCCACCTTTCTGAATATCCTCCAGGCCCCCACAAGGGGTCAGTCACCAGAGGTCACCATGACTTCCAGGTGCGCACACACACATTCATGCACATATTTTTTAAAAGTTGGGGGGCCCTAGTATAGAGGGAATCTGGTGTGCGTTCCAGGGATGTGCTCATCTCTCGGGTCATATGGAGCATCAGCCAGGCTTTGTCAGTTTCAAGTGGTGCTCATGAGCTACAGAATGTCTCTTAATTGCACCAGCAGGTACATACTGTGGACGAAGGTATGTAATAGTGACATACTGTCTTTTAAGGAGGCTTGTCTGCCATTTCTGATCTTAATGAGAAGGAACCCCTGATAAATTCCCAAGGAATATAGTTTGAAAAACCGTTGATCCAACCTATTTGTCTCTCCCATAATTTCCCAACAGTGTTTCTGCTAAGCAGTCACATATCAGAGTGATTCACAATCAAGAAGCCAATCAGCAAGCCACACAAGTATTCCTTTTGGCATCCAGAAAGCAGCTCAAGCAAAACAAGCTCTGGGTTTCTGGTTTGGGGGGCTTTTTTAAAAAAATGAAGTAAGAAAGCCAGTGTAATTGATCTACAGCTGTGTCAAATGGATGTTAAAGATTGCCAAGTATGTTGAAGCATGGTGGGATATTGCACCCAATGGAGCCAATTTGTGTTTAATTTATCAGGGGAGGGTGCAAGTGTTAGATTGCTCCTTTGTTCTTCAGTTTAAGAAAGCAACAAAGAATAATTTGGGAGAGAACACAAAACAAAAATACTTTTCATTCTTGACTAACTAGCTTTTAACTAGGTGGTTCTTCATGACCTGGAATTTAACCTACAATCTTCAGTCAGTTCACACACAAAAAAAATTGCATCTTTTCATGTCTTGAAGAAAAAGCATAACATGAAATTGTAACATCTAATTTAACAAAATTGAGTGGGTGAAGGAACTCTAAATGATACTATGGTATGCATCATCTGTAACTCGTCAATCACAAACTTCCCCCTTATGGTTCCCAAGCCAATCAAAATCTATTCAGTATTGAATAGATTGAAAATTATTTGGTGTTGACCAAATACCTAAGAACACTTTCCTGGGATAAGCCCCATTGAATAGACCTGAATAGAATTCTAAGCAGATCTGCCAAAGTTTCTCTTAATATCCCAGTGTAAAAATCCAAATAAGCCTACCTCTATTTATTTGTTAAATTTACATCATTTATACCCTGCCTTTCTCATCAATGAAAACCTACAGTGGCTTAGAACAGTCTTGTCTCCTCCATTTTGTCCTCAAAACAACTCTGTGAGGTAGCTTAGAGAGAGAATATCTGACTGGCCCAAGGTCACCCAAGTTTCCAAGTCAGAGTTGAGATTCAAACCTGGGTCTTTGAGTTCTTAGTCCAACACTCTAACCACCACGCCATACTGAGATACCACATACAACTGATGCCTGGTGAACTGATACAAACAGCTTACTATATGTTAGGGGTTTATACCATATTGTTGCTGCTTTGTCTATGTCACTATAAACCTGTGGTATTTTTTTTCCTTCTGCAAATAGGGCTAGGATATTTATTAAGTGTTTTGTTTTTCCCATGGTGTCTTTATGAGTAATCCACTGCTGAAAATAGCTGCATAGAAACATATTCCCCTAAGCTGTAGAATTTTTATGACCACAGTCCTCCTTTAAAGAACACTATATCTTCCTTGCTTTGTCTGTATTTCACAAGACCAAGCATTGTTCTTAATGAAAATGTGCAATTTATTAAGGGTTTTTTTCCTTTTTAATTTCATTTATTCATTGAGATCCAATCTGGTCTGAAGTGTTGGACTCAGAGAGGAAAGCTCCCTAGTCTGTTAAGAAGCTGATTGGGTAACACTGGGCCAATTATCATCTCTCTTACACTCACCTGTCTCACAAGCTGGATGTAGCCCTAAACTCTTGGAGAGCAGAGAAGGAATATAAATTTCACCCAACTATTTGTTTAATTTTTCTTCACTGAGAAAACAGTGCTGTGACAGAATTCACTTTATAGCACAAAAATGAGTTGATACTTCAGGGTGCAGCAGCATTAACCATGTTATTATACATTCAGGTCATTCTCTAGAGCTTTCCCAACTCTGGTTTGGGGATCTTACATGTATGTCTACACATGGAGCTACTTCTGCAGCTCCCTCCAGGAGCGTGGACAGGGGCTTCCTCTCCAAGACCCATAGCTAAGGCACCCCTATACTTTTGACTCTCCAGGCACTTACTCTCTTTATTTATGGTTGTCAACTACCAAGTGATGGCTGGAGATCGCCTAGGATTACAATTAATCTCCAGGTGACACAGATCAGCTCACCTGGAGAAAATGGCTGTTTTGGAAGGTATATTCTATGGTATAATAATACCCCAGTGAAGTTCCTCCCCTCCTCAAACCCTGGCCTTCTCAGACTCCACCCCCAAAATCTCCAGGTATTTCCCAACCTGGAGCTGGTAACCAATGCTCCCTCTAAGCTGTGGAGTCTTGTGAGCAAAAATTCTGCTTTGTGAGCTACTGGCATTAAAGTTGTGAGCAAGTGATTAGGCTGCTGCACAAATTAGTTTGCTCTGGAGCCATCCTTCCTGAGCTAAGAAAAAAATGTGTGAGCTGGAGGCTAAAAAACTGTGAGCAAGCTCACACTAACTCAGCTTAGAGGGAGCATTGACCCTGTCTTTATTATTGGAACAATTCTGAAAGGGAGGAGGCAAACAAAGGAACCAGTAAAAAAGGCGAGACAAATGGTCTTGTTGCCTGAGCATTTAAACATGTAGAAATTGTTTCTGGGTTGACGCGGCAATTTTACTTTTGCTGGGGGGAACTTGCATATCTTCTCTCCCCATTAGTTTAAAAAAATGCTATTTTTTTTTAAAAGCTTATATTACCTCCCCACATCCCCAAACAACCACCGGAGGCAAAACTGGAGCTTGATTCACAACAGTGTCTGCCTACCATCCCCGCCTCTAAAAGCAGTGATGCGTTTATCTCTGGGAACAAAATGTATTACATGCCTCTCTTTGGCAAGAAGGATGGGGGCTGCCAGCAACCTATTTTCTGTGTTACAATCCCGTCCAAACATCTCCTTGGCTTTGCAGTAAAATGAATGGGAAGCAGGCAGAGAACAACCTGTGCTCAGTTTTAAAAGGCAAAATGAAGAGCTACTTTTCCAGACAACTTTAGATTGAAATATGCAATCGCTAGCAGAGGACAGGTGCTCTGAAAATTAAAATGCATGTCACCCACCTCCTTAATTTAAAAGTTGCTTGCTTACTTCCCAGAGTGCTTTTTTTCCCCACCCTAACTTTATGTTCCTTTAAACCAATGCCCTAAAAATTACAGCTATCTGGCGGTCACATAGATCCAGTAAATTTCTCACTTTTAAGACCACTTTATCTCAAGGCTGATAAACAGTGTTTGTTGTCAATGCAAGTAATTAAGAAAGTTATGTTTGCTGTCACAGCAGCTCTCCAGATTTAACTTTTCTACTATTCATCGGCAGCTGCAACACCGGGCAGCGGATCGTATGTTACAATCAGAAGGACAGGCAGAAATGAGGAACTTATAGTACACACCAGAGCTTTTTTTCCTGGGGGAACGTACCAGAACAGAGTTCTGAAACCTCTTAGTGGAAATAAAATTCTCAAAAAATGTTTAAAAGTTCATGAGGGGCACCAAGGGAATATAATGTCAATTGTGATGTTACAAAAATTTAAAAATAAGATTTAAACAAGAGTTTCAAAGAATCTCCTGTGTTTCTCCTTCACTTCCCACTTGAGAGTTCTGGCACCTCTTTTTCCAGGAAAAAAGGCCTGATACACACTACCATACCAAGGTAGACACGCAGAAGGGATCAGGACAACATACATAACTATTCTATTTCAAGGGATGCTAAAATCCTGGGACAGATGACCAAGGTCTTAATGAGAGTGTTGTAAAAATTTGGAGCTTTTTTGGGGGGGGGGGTCTGTATGCTTTCTGCTAGTACAGAAAAGTTCAAAGGTTGCCGTCCTCAGGAGGGGCCTGGAATTCTCCTGGGCTGCAATCACACACACAAAATAATCCACTTTCAATCCTCTTTCGATGCACTTTCCAACTGGATTTTCACTGTGTGAACTGGCAAAATCCAGTTCAAAAGAGCACTGAAAGTGGATTCAAAGTGGATTATTTAGTGTGTGTGATCGCAGCCCTGGAATTACAACTGATACCCAGACTTCAGAGGTCAGCTTCAGAGGACAAACTCTATGGTATACCATAGATTCAAGGTGAAATCCTTCCCCAAATTCCCAGTAGACTGCTCCCCTGTAGGGCCACTAGTACCCAGGAGCAAGCTGAGGCATGTGAACCCTGCAATGCTGGCAGCCCCACATGGGTTACTTGGCTTGGGCACAGGCTGCAGTGGCAATGGGAGTTGCCATTATTCCATAAGCCAGACTTGCAACAGGGATCCCTGTCCTTTAACAAACTGTTCCTATGCTGTGTTAAAGGCACCTAGTCAAGTTGATACCAATGGACTTCAGTCCATTAAACTCTGGTTTAGGCTGAAGCATATAGCAAAAGCAATATAAAGTTACATACTGTTATTCATGTTTTTCTCATACCCCTCTGAAGTGGCAAGAAAAAGCACTGACCCCTCTTCTAAGGGCCCCTTCCTAACAAGATCCCAAAACTGGAAAGAACTCAGAACTGAATGAGCATGAAGTTGAATGGCAGCCCTCACTACAAGACCTATTTGTTTCTTTCCTTTACTTCAGCCTCCATTGAGAAGAGGGGAACAACAGGGACCTACTCTTCAGTTGCTTCAGGGCTGAGAGGTTTGCAGGTTATACTGCCTCACTCATAGGTTCAGTGAGATGTTACCCTGAAGGTTGCCTTTCCTCCACTCAACTCCCTGTCCTTTGCAATATTGGCCTCTTGTTGATATCACCAGTTATTTGTTCATTTTTGCTGTACAGTACTCTCTACACCAAGTCCACAATACACATGCAGCATGCTATCAAGCACAAGAGAGACATCTCTTTGTGACAGTCTCCCAAATTCAGAGTGGATTTAAACTTCCAGATTCAAAATGGCACCTAGGGCAAAACCAATAATGTACTTCCTTCCCTCACCAGCCCTTACCTGTATATTTTATTATTCCTGAGCCACCATGAACTGACAGCTCCAAATGAGTAAAACAAATAACCACCTAATAAAAACACAAGACTGAATATTAAAACATCTCACGGTTTACCATTCAGCATTATTCCTATCACGTTGCATTACCTTATTGATACCAAGATGCTATTGATTCTTTTTCCCAACTATCTTTGATTTTAGTTCCTATATTCATTTTAATGCTCATTTAAAACAAGGATTTGAAAAACACATTTTGGAACACATACTCTCATGCTTATAAAAGGCAGGTTCCCAACCATGTGGCTGGAGGGACCATTTGTTCTGGGGGAGGATGGGCCCAGCTCTGCTGTAAGCCAGGTAGCTATCAAGCAACTTCCCATAGCCTGCCAACCCAGCGTGCAGGGGAGGGGGGTTCCTTCTAGTCTACAGAGGGTTGAAAAGGAACTGGCTTAGAGTGCTGTGTAATTCTGGAACTCTCACTCTTCAGCTATACATACAACTCCTGGCCACAAATAATCCATTATCTTTTCTGTTATTGGAATAAAACATCCCAACTTCAAGTATAGGCTAATGGGGTCTGAACTTGCTGAGATTAAGAAGGGAAAAGATCTTGAGAACATAATGGATAGCTCAATGAAAGTGTCAATCCAGCATGCTGCAGTGGTGAAAAAGGCAAACTCTATGTCAGGAGAGGGACTGAGAACAAAACAGCCACTATTGTAATATCTCTGTATAGATCTATGGTGTGGCCTTATTTGGAATACTGTGTACAGTTCTGGTCACTGTATCTCAAAAAGGACATTGAAGAGCTCGAAAAAGTACAGAGGAGGACAACCAAGATGATTAGGGGTTGGAACACCTCTATGAGGGAAGGCTGAAGAGTCTGGGAATTTTCAATTTAGAAAAGAGTCAACTAAGGGAGAACATGATAGAGTTTTATAATATTATACATGGGGTGGACAGAGTTGTTGCAGATAAATTTTCCTCCCGCTCCCAAAATAATAGAACTCAAGGGCAACCAATGAAGCTGATAGGCAGTAGGTTCAGGACGGACAAAAGGAAATACTACTTTACACAGAGAGTGATTAAAATTGGGAATTTGCTGCCAGAGAATGTAGCGATGGCCACATAAATAAATAACTTTAACCAGGGTCAGCCCTGGTTAGTATTTGGATAGGAGACCACCAAGGAAGTCCAGGGATGCTACACAGCGGCAGGCAATCACAAACCACCTCTGAATGTCTCTTGCCTTGAAAACTGCACAAGATTGTCATAAGTCAGCTGTGACTTGACAGCAAAAAAAAAGTGTAGAGTAAGTCTATCAATGACTACTAGCCATGGTGACTGAGGGGAACCTCCACATTCAGAGGCACTAATCCTCTGAATCCCAAAGCCAGGAGGCAACCTCAGGGGAAGACCTCGGCCTCTATGCCCTGTTGTTGGCCGTCCAGAGGGGCTGGTTGGCCACTGTGTGAGACAGGATGCTAGATTAGATGGACTATTGGTCTGATCCAGCAGGGCTCTTCTTATGTTCTTATTCAATCATATGAACATGTCATCCCCACCACAACTTAGTACAGTTTGGTTAGCATTAAGACAGACTGAAAGGGGCTGCTAAAGAGAAAAGTGGTCTTGCATCTATGCCCACAAACAGTACAAATAGTGAAAACCCTTAAGTTTTTATAAGAGAGGTAGCATACTGTGCCCTGACCTGGATGACCCAGGGATTGTCATAAATCAATTGTGACTTGACAGCAAAAAAACAAAAAAGGTGTAGGATACTGGTTAGAGATTAAACACTAACTCGACCATTAAGTTCACTGGCCGGTCACTCTCTCTGGGCGTGGTCAGATGGGCTTTCTGATCTGGTGTGGCCACTCCTCCCCACCAGTTTAAAAAAGTGTGTCCAGACATCACAGCCCATCCCACACTGCAGTTGTCAGCCTCGCGGTGTCACCACTGAGTTTCCTGACACCAGAAAAAGTCCGCATTTTGTGGAGGCTACTGTTGTCACTGCACATTTCCAGATGTCTGATCACTCCAGCACGTGATCAGTGAGCCCCCTTGCCAGTTTCACTTATGGCACCATTTTTAAAAGGCAGTTAGTTATATGTGCATATGCACATAGATGCATAAGCACATAGGCGAACAAATGCATTCACCCATCACATCAGTGTGTAGACATGGAAGTCAACAAATAAACACTTATGCATATGCGCAAGTGAGGATTTAAAAAAAAAAAACACTTTGCACACTGGCAAGTGTCTGAGGGGCAGACCATGGGGTGTCTGATCATGTCACTGCAGAATAAATAAACCCAGGTAATATTTGAGGCGTGTCAACAGCACGATGATCATGCCATCTGACCACAGTTTCTCAGTGTAACTTACTTCACAGGGTTGCTGCAAATACAAAATGAGAAAGGGGCGACACTCTTCTCTCTCTTCGGAGGAAAATCAGAACAAAAAAAGTAGATATTATTCTTCAGCAGTCATTCTTACCTTTCTACAACCACACTTTGCAATGCTTTGAGACACGAGAGAATTTGACTTGTGTCCATCATAAGGGAAAAAAGCACATGGAGACTGCATTAGAACCAACATGCTGTAGTGGTTAAGAGCAGTGGATTCAAATCTGGAGAACCAGTTTTGATTCCCCACTCTTCCACAGGAAGCCTGCTGGGTGACCTTGGGTCAATCACACAGTTCTCTCAGAAATCTCTCAACCCCACCTACCTCCCAAGGTGCCTGATATGGGGAGACAGAAAGGTGATTGTAAGCTGCTTTGAGACTCCAGGTAGAAAAAAGTGGGGTATAAAAACCAACTTTCTTCTTCATCATCAAGAAAACTGCCATATTTTGGATAAGGTAAAGCTTCTGAGGAACCATCCAGAATTGTTACCGTCAGAATGATGATGAACTGAATGATGGTTAGTAAATTCAAGGTCCCACTCAAGAAGTAACTAAGGTACTATAATAAGCCCCCTCTTACAATAATTACCTCATCCCAGGGCATCCCATGGAAGACTTGGGTCCTTACAATCCTTAGAACATAGCAGCATGTGAAGCACAAAGCTGATTGGCTGTTAGCAGACCAGATTGGCTGTTAGTAGGTCTTTGCTATTCCAGATGGCTGGACAATTCATCCTGGTGAAGCAAATCTTACATGCCAACACTGCTCTGATTTCCAACTAGCTCATGCAATTTATGTTAATTATCTTCAATAAGATATGTAAATTAGCTGCAATCGCCTGGCTTATGACACATTTCTAAAGTGGCCATCATGACCAAACATCTTGGTTGTCCTGAATTAGGTGCCCAGAAATCAAGTCATGTGCTCTTTAAGAGCTTCCGAATGAGTAATCAACAGCATTGCAAACCAGACTGTTAGGAAATGCATTTTCCACACAAAAATTATATGCATTGGCCTTTGCTTCAACACAGGCTGGACTACGAACCATCTTGCCAGGTAATCAGCTTGGCATAGGCCATAACTTGGAGCTGGGGTGATTCTTGCCAGACCAGGAAACAAACTACAACATGCCAGCTGCAGATGCTTCTGTCAGAGTTCAGACTTGAATTTATTAGGGTGGAAAGAGACACAAAAGAAAGAGTGAGAGGAAAATAAAGATAGGTGGTACCAAAGAAGAATATTGTAATATGGTCTTGATAGATAACTGTATTCTCTTTTCTATTTTCTATTCCACTGGTGACACTTAATAACAAACACCATTTGGAGATGCATTTAAAAATGATTCTAAAATGTACCATACTTCTGCTTTATATATATATATATATTCTAGGAATAAGGCCCGTTGTGGAAATAAATACAACAGGCTCTAGAAAGAGGCTCTGTGAGAGTGCCAAGGACTTGGGCATTCAGCGTCAATTTGCTATGGCAACCTCAGCAGGTATAAGGACAAAGAGTCCACCATTTTCTCCAGGGGAACTGATCAATGCTATCTGGAGAACAGTTGTAATTCTAAGTGATCTCCAGCCCTCACCTGGAGATTGGCAACAGTGGTTCCCCAAAGGGAATGGCTGGTTTGGAGGGCAGAGTCTATGGCATTGTACCTGTCTGAGGCCCCACCCCTCCTCAAACCTCACCCTCGCCAAGCTCCATCCCTCAAATCTCCAGGAATTTCCACCTGGAGTTGGCAACCCTATCTCCTTTCCAGCGAAGCATCAGCCTACCTTTATTTCCCCCTCACTGTTTAGCTTTCCATCTTCCCTCCCCGCCAGAGCCTCTACTTTGCTCTGAAGCCCTGACTGCCACGTCCCATTGGCTATCGGGGGAGGGGGGGAATCTCAGCAGGGTATAAGGGCGCAATGAGTTTTCTCCCGAAGGACAAAATAGGTGTGGAAAGGGCCCTTTACTAACAGAAACCAAGCTTGGTTGACCAGCAGCAGGCACCGAGTGGAAAGTAGGGTTCCCAGCTCTGAGTAGGGAAATACCTGAAGATTTGGGGGGTGGATCCTGTGGAGGGCAGCATTGGGGTGTGTGGAAGGATTCAGCAGGAATTTCCCAACCTGGAGCTGGCAACCATACTCAGGACTGGCCCCAGTGAGTTCCTCACAAAGGCGTAGAAAGGGTTTTGTTTCTTTGTCTTTTTACTGACAGAACCAAGCTTGGTTGCCTACCAACAGCCGCTGAGGGAAAAGATAGAATGCTTTGGCCGCTGGCCTCTATGGCATTCTATTCAGCTGAGGCCTTTCCTCTCCCCTCCCCAAACTGTGGCTTCCTTACCTGGAGCTGGCAACCCTATGAGTTCCTCAGAACAGCCACTGAGGGAAAACTTTGTCTTCCACAAGAGCTGAGCAAGAGAAGTGTCTTCTTCCTGAAACATAGTGCTTCTGACAGAAAACAGTGGAATGAAAGGAGAGTGGATGGGGAAGAGGCACAGACCCAGCCCCCAGCCAATGGCATGCGAGTACTCTGAGTGGCAACTGATGGGCCAATGGCTGAGGGAGAGCATTTTACAGCCAATGAGAGCACATGGAATGTTGCCACCCCACCTGGCTTTTATTTAGTAGGGACAGATATACACACACTCCAATAGTTGTATTATGTTTTCCAAATAAATTTTGGAAACATATACTTAGTGATTAAAATATACTCATATGGGTTAAGTTTGATGTTTGTGTGCACCAGGGCTATTTGAAGAGGACAAAAAAGGGTGGGGAAAACCTCTTAGCACAGAAGTGGTATGGATGTCAGTGCAGATAGACTTGCTGAAAGGGAATCACATGGTTTCTCCCTCTCACACCACTTTTTTAAAATGGTCACATCATTTATGCCTCACAGTGCTGATGAAGAGGAGTAAGCACAGGTGCACTCATTTTTTTACAAGAAAGGAGGGGGGATCCTGGGAATACTCAAAATACCCAAGAAGTCTTACTTTCACAGGAGTACCAGCTTGGAATGAATAGAGTATACTGCTGGCCACTAGAGATAGTCATGGGAGGGAAGATGGCATAGTAGAGCCCAGTCTTATCAGCTCTCAGAAGCTAAGCAGGGTTGATCCTTGGATGGGAGACCACCAAGGAAGACTCCACAAAGGAAGGCAGTGGCCAGCCACCTTTGTCTCTCACTTGTGTTGGAAACCCCTTGCTAGGGGTTGCCACAAATCAGTTGTGTCTTGATGGCACTTACGTAGTACATGGAGATGGTCATGAGCACTGAATAGTAGACTCCTGTGACACTCACTACTACAATACCCGTAACTATTATAGAAACAGTGGACATGTTTGCTGAAGAAACACATGCACTTTATCAGCACCAACAATCTACAGTTTTAATATTGAGGACTGCACTGGATACAGTGCCTGTAAACTGCAAGAATGTTTTCCCAGTTCTTTCCACATACTGCATGAGCACTCTGCTTCTTCTTTCCAAAGAAAGTACTGGATTGGATCCCAACCACCACCAAGGGAAATCTACCAATGGAATGTGGCATTCTTACCCACCTCCTTCCCTCGCGAGTCTCTTGCGCTGCCTAAAAAGCAACATCTGAACTTTCAGAATGGCATTGCTTGTGGCGCTGGGAAGGCTATAGTGGGAAACAGTGAAAACTGGGGGCCCAACCCTACTGGGAATTTCTTTATTCCACATGTTCTGTGCCACAGCTCTGATGTGTCTGTGGCTTCACTACCCTGCAAAGCTGACCAGTTCTTTGATGACTTATAGCCTGGATATCATTCTATTGACTTTGAGAGGGTACTTGTGGGGTGATTCCAGAATATCTAAAATACAATATGGATATGATTTGACCAATCAGCAGGATAAGTCCCCAGACTTAATGCAGACAGGCTTTAGTACAAATGTGTAGCAACCAAAACTTTATCTCAGGTTTCATTTCCCCATGTTTTGCAATACCAAATGGTTCCAGAATATTTATAGGATAGATACAATTTCTTCAGCTTAAAATATCTCATTATATATATAGCCTTAAGTATTTGTGAAAGGCAAGTTCATGCATGCGAAGTGGCATTTCGGACTCTGTTTATTTACATGTAGCCACACTGAACTTACTTTTTCTCTACCAGCTTGGTTTTTAAGGTCTATTTTGGCAGCAAGTTTATCAGCCTGTTTCAAAGATACAGCCTTACTGGATAGTTAGATCTGAGCCCAGTAGCACCTTAGAGATCAGCAAGAGTTTCCGGGTGTAGGCTTTTGAAAGTTAAACCTCTTAAGGTTCTGGTGGACTTGAATCTAATTGTTCTACTGCTGACCAACATGGCTGCCCTCTGAAACAACCTTGTGGGATGGCACTAATGTTCACACAGTCTTGAAGGGAAGAGGAAAAGACACCTAATAAGAAATTGCCATTATGAATGATGAGTCAAATGAGCCCCTCCTGAACAATCTCCTTTTAAAGGAAGAAGTATTAGGGGAGGTGGAATTTCTGAGCAATGTACTAAAACAGTATTTCCTCTACAACAGGTCTTAATGTGTGGAGTCATAACAAAAATCCATTTCATTTTACTGTAACATGAAAAAGCACTGACATTTAAATTTGAAAATCCATCCATAATGATGCCTGTTGGATTGTTCTAATTGATGTTCTGCCTTTAAAAAATTGAGCAGTGGAAGACAATGGTTGGTCAATATTGAATTAAAGACAGCATTGATGCCAGCTGACCTTGACCTTGATGACATCAGTATTCTGTTAACCCCACTGGGTTAACATTGCTGACTAAGGTACTGGCAGCTGGCAGCCCTCTTCACAAGGATCCTGAGTGGATTAATCAACTTGCTCTCTGATTGACCCAGACATCTTTCTACGCTTTGTGTGCAAACATGTACTGAGTTAACCACATGAGATTCTTGCATTTGTTTGCATCTCTCTCTCTCTCTGCGATTCTGCATGAAGCATTTGCTCCACATCTTGGGAGGGAAAAGTGCAGCTCTAAACCACATTCAGACACCTTGGGGCAACACCGTACTGACTGCAAAGTCACCCCTGAACAGCCATAAAATGTCCATAAATCTATGCAGAAGGTACAATAAAATCCATGGCATGGAGTGTAGAAGCTACCATAAAACCCGATAATTAAAGGAAGTGAAATCAGCAATGCAATGGTGGGTTTGTAAAACAACAGAGGGAAAAGCCAATGCAGAATCAGCCTCTCTCTCTCTCTCTCCCCCCTGCTCTTTCATAAAGACTTAGCAACTACATATGCAGTTGTACTAAACTATCAAATTCTATATGAGAGCCAATTCAGAGATTCAATTAACTGCCCCCCCCATGTCAACCACATTTTTTATCAAGAGATAACAAAATCCAATGAATACCAAAAACTTGGCCATATGCAATATTTCAGTTTGGTTGATAGGTACTCTTAGTGATTACTCTACTCAGTAGCCTTTAAAACACATCATTTTCTTGTAGATGCTGGGCTAAGGACCCAAAACAAGTTACATTGTTTCAAAAGATTTACTGTTATTCATCTATACTTAACAGGACCATAGAACACTGTAACATTTTATCACTTATGGCAAGACATGATACATGCTGATATCAGCTGAAGATTATGATTTAATGGTCACAGGGCTTATCAGAAAGAGAGTGGGACCCAGAAATCTTGATTAGCAGTCCCTGCTAGCTTGTAATGAGTTTCCGGATCAGCAAGGGTGAAATTACATGCCAAAATAACATATAAATTATTCCCAGTTTAAGCAGAGGGCTCTTCTGTGCTGATACCTATTTGCAGGATCATGAAGTTTCGACTTCCTAAATCTATTACTGAACAAAATCTTGCATTTACTTTGTATAAATGAGGTTTGTGGTGAAGTCTCAGTTGAGGGATGGCTGTTCAGCCACATGGAAGAATGGTCAGATTTCATTGTTATTACCTATCGGGCATATACTGTTGTTTCACATATATATATATGTGTGTGGGTGGGTGTGGGTGTGTGTATGTATATAGGGAATGCTCACATTTTGCAGTGCTTCAGTTTTAGCTGGGTCAGCCCCCTCTGGGACAGCTGATAGAGGAGATCATGCCTGGAAAACAGCAGAACAGATAATAATAATAATCTCAGCGCCATGAAGCGGGCTGGGAGTATCTTTAAGAACACTACTGACTAAGAGTGTACAGGTATGACCATGGTCAGACATCCTTCTGAACATAATCCCAAAGCAGTCTTTTGGTGACCAGGTACAGTCCACCCTCCACAGGAGTCGTTTTTCTCCAAGGGAACTGATCTCTGTCAGCTGGAGATGTTGTAATTCCATGACATCTCTACATCCTACCTGGAGGTCGGCCAACCTATGAGAGGGGACTTCCCCTCCCCGATGTCACTTGAAATGGCCATGGGAAGGCCATTTGCTTAATTGGGGAAATGTGGCTTGGACCTTTTCCAGAATTTCCATGGGCCTTTGGGGGGGGGGGGATTTCACTAATTCTCTCTCCACGTGGAAGACCACTGGATCCCCTGACCCAAACGCAGCATTTCAGGGGGTATTCGGGGCTGCCATGGGAGGAGGAGGATCAGCAAAAAAATCATCCCCCTCTTGTACCCATAGAAATTCTAGGTGGGATTGAATCTTACATGTACTGCAGGGCGAAACATAAGGTACCACAGTAAGACAAACAGTAGTTCCCCAAAAACTGCATGGGGGAAGGTTTAATCCCCCTCTCCCCACTCAGTACAGTCCCAATCCAAATCAGTCCCCCACACATCTCAGAACTTAAAGTTCAGCAGGGAACACCCGGGTAAACATCTGCTGGACAGGAACAGAAGCAGACCCATACATTTAGGTCCTGAACCGCAAACAGTGTGACTTAAAACAGTATTAAACAGAACTGAAATAGTGGGTATATTTTTTCATTATTTCATTTTTAAAAATGATATTAGTTTTCATGCCATGCTTTATTCACTCTTCATTTTTGTTGCCAACTGCTTTCAATGGCAAACATATTGTTGTTTCCATTTGATTTGGATAAAACTTTCAGGAGCCTCTCAACCAACCGGCCCTCTCTGCCAGGTTTCAGGCAGATGGGAGACATTCTCACATAGGCTGCTTTCTCTTGCCGAGTGAGCAAAAGCAGACATTTGGCAAGCAGCAGTACAAAGTGAGCCCGGGCAGGCATTCGAGACCCCCCAAAAGGTAGAGTTGCAAAGCAGGAACGAAAGCATACATTTGGCAGCCTAAGGAAGGAAAGTCACATTATGTGGTGGGCAGAATTTTGCACTAAGAATCTTAAGCAGGCAGGCAGCAAGGCAGAGGGGTTTGCATTTGGCACTCCAACAACAGCAGGAAGCAGCCACCTACAGAGAGGTTGCCCCAAGAAAGACAGATAGTATCACATGAGAGGAAATAACATGGAAGAGAGAACATAAGACACTTGCCTTGTTTAGGCTGCTTGGTGCGAAGCAAACACTGGAATAATACCACTTGGTGGGAGTTGTTGTGGAGGAGGAGGAGGAAGAGTTGGATTTATACTCCATCCCTCACTCAGAGTTTCAGAGCAACTTACAATCTCCTTCTCTTCCTCTCTCCACAGCAGACACCCTGTGAAGTAGGTGGGGCTGAGAGAGCTCTGAGAGAACTGCTCTTGAGAGAACAGCTCTGAGAGAACTGTGACTGAACCAAGGTCACACCAGCAGCTGCATGTGGAGGAGTGGGGAATCAAACCTGGTTCTCCCAGATTAGAGTCCACTACTCTTAACCACTACACCAAACTGGCTCGCCAGAGAAAGAACACATACACACACAAAGGCCAACTGACTATGAGCACATATGCACTGTCCTAGCAATACAGAAGAAGTACATCCATGGGCTGAACATAATCACACCACCACCAAGACAATTAGGGTCTGGTTAACATGTGACTCACACAGCTGCCAAACCCCCATGGGGTCAGGGGATTTCCTGCCCCCAGGTCCTATTGTCTGTCACCAGTTAGAGCAGCAGCCAGAGAAAGATTTTTTTTAATGCAGCTTCATGTACTTACCGCAGGGAGTGACAAAGGGCAGCTCTAGGAATCTATGGTTTTACCAGTTTTTGACAGTTCCTAGAGCTACCTTATGTCACTTCCAGGAAGTACATAAGTGGATTTATAAAAAGTTATCCAGCAAAACTGTAGCCTCCCACCAATCCTCCTGCTGGTTGCCAGGCAACCCTACCCTGCACTCACCTTAAAAATAGTGGGGGGACGGAAATCATTCCCGAGTGTGTGTGGTAGCAGGAGGAGTGACATCATTCCCTCCCTTCCACCCAGTGTGCTTCCACTAGAAGAAAAGGTCCATAGGTGGAGGGCTGTTCATCTTACTACTGGTTCCATGCGTCTGCCCAGGAGACACATGGAACCAGCAGAAAGCCAGCTGGCTCCCATAACCCTCCTCTGCTAGTGAAAACATGTGGGGAAGAAGGAAGGGAATGATAAAGCCTCTCCTGCTGCCAACCAACCTTAAGAGCCAATCTGTCCCACCCAATATTTTTAAACTGAGTGCACATGTTAAACATGAGTTGTGTTGGGGTTTCCCAATGAGACCCTTACATGAACAGAGTACAGACCGGGGAAACCCTTACATGAACAGTGTCATGAGTCCTGTTGAGGATGTGGCCCCAGCTCCAGCTGAGCCCACGCTCTCAGCTTCAGCAGATCTCACACCTGACCCTGATGAAACCTCGGAGCTCACCAGCGTATCCCTACCACCTGTCCCAGCAACAGCGGCAGAGGAACAACACCTGACAGGCTGCCCCCCTGACTCACCTCCTCCGACAGTGCATTTGCAGAACCAGCTCAGGCAAGACTTAGTGTCCTGGTGGAGGGAGGCATGCCTGTGCAGCAGGCAGTCCCTCAGCCCTGAGTTCTAACAGAAGCCGGGACACACACGCTGAGCACTAATCAACCCCGGCACCTGAGGGGTATTTAGCTTCCCCTCCTGACGCTGGTTCCTCATTCCAGCAACTAGTCAGTTAGACGATGCTCTGCACCTCCCTCTCCCGTGCTCCTGATTTGTGTTTTGAACTCTCGGCTCCTTGACTCCAGCTTCCAACGACTATGTTCTCGGTCTGTACTTCAGACTCTATTCTTTTGTGAGCCGCTCTCTGCTGTGAGCTGCCTTGAGCTGGCTGTAAAGCAGGCTAGGCAGGATATAAATTAAAATAAATAAATAAATAAATTTTGGCTCCTGCTTGTTACTCGATTCTGACCTCGGACTGGACTTGGACTTTCGCTCTCTCTCGCCCTGCCTGCACCCAGCCCGTGACAAATGGAGTATAGACCAAGAGGACCCTTACACAAACAGAATACAGACTAGGGGGGACTCTTACATGAACAGAACACAGACCGGGAGGGCAGAGAGAGGCCAGTTGTCATAAATCAAGTGTGATTCTATGCATAAGGGACTCGGTCTTACACAAAGAATCAACCCTTATTTAGACACTCTCTGCCACCAAGTCCTCCTCTCCACCTTGTTCTTTAACTTTTGTGATAAACATGAAGAAAATGGTTCTCTCTTCCTTGTCTGAGGAAGCGAGCACTGACTCATGAAAGCTAAATGTGGTTAGTCTTTAAGGTGGCACTGGACTTCTGTTTTCATTTGCTACAACAGACTAGCAAGACTGCACATCTGAAATTATGATAGAACTAATGCTAAAGAAAAAGGGAATCCCACTATCACCTCCCACTCACCAACCTGGTGAGTTAGTTGAGTCTGAGAAGAGTGATTACTCAAGATCCATTGGGCTTAGAAGGCACTGCTTAGGATGGCACCGTTAGTGAGACTGAGTAGAGATCGGAACTATGACCTCACCAGCCAAAGTCCCACAAAGTCTTAACTACTAGGACACACTAGCTGTAACTCAAAGCCCTTCAAATAAGCTCTTCAGTCTTAGTTTGCTACTGTCACCTTCAAATCATAACCAGCAAGCATCGATTCTTTTATACCACTGCAGATCCCCTAAACCTTTCCATCTGAGGTAGTTTATAGAAGAATTACGGGGTAACTTTATTTTCATCCACCATCTGTTCACAGAATTTTAAGAAATTTATGGGGATGTAAATAACTAAATCACGTATTATTTCAAGCGATTATAGAGAACACGAGATTTATGGCTCTCTCAAGTGTGTGTGTTTTTACTGCTTCACTGTTACCTTACGTGACATCCAGCCAAAGAGGAAAGCCAACTTTTCACTGCTATTTACTCAGTTTCATCAGTTGTTTGAAGAATCCTCGACAACGGGGAGGAGAGGAACAGCCTCATTCCTAAAAGCAATTCAGTTTGACAACCACTAGCTCAGTGAAAATCCCAGGGCTTTTCTGTGATGGTAGTACTCACCAGTACTGAGTACCAGCTCCTGTTTTTTCCAGGGCCAGCAAATCAACAATAGAAAAGTTTACTGCATGAGTAGAAATAAAACCAGAATGTCCCCAGATAGATGCTCATGCTTTGGACCTGCAAGTAGCCTTAGGTTAGGCAAGTCACAGCTTCTCAAGTCTCAGACTGCTGTGTATACCCAGAGATAGTAACAGTGGTGTAAAGTGCTGTCAAGTCACAGCCGACTTATGCCAACCCTGTAGGGTGTTCAAGGCAAAAAGCATTCAGAGGTGGTTTGCCATTACCTTCCTCTGCATCACAACCCTGGACTTCCTTGGTGGTCTCCCATCCAAATACTAACCAGGGCCAACCCTGCTTAGCTTCTGACAAGATCAGGCTAGGTTAGGCTATCCAGGTCAGGGCAGAGATAATAACAGGTAAAAGTAAAGGTTTCCCTTGCTCGAAAGCCAGTCGAATCAGACTCTAGGGATGCAGTGCTCATCTCTGTTTCCAAGCTGAAGAGCCACCGCTGTCTGATGACGTTTCCATGGTCATGTGGTCAGCATGACTAGATGCCAAGGCACACGGAATGCTGTTACCTTCCCACCAAAGTAGTACCTATTTATCTACTTGCAATTGCTTGTGTTTGAACTGCTGGGTTGGCAGGAGCTGGGACCAGAGATGGGAGTTCACTCCGTCATGCAGCACTCAGGTCTCGAACTGCTGAACTACCGACCTTCCAGTTGGCAGTTCAGCGTCTTAACCACTTGAGCCACTGCAGCCCCAGAGATAATAATACTGGTCTACTTTACAGGATTGTCATAAGGATGATCAGATTATGGTCTGCATCTAAACAGACCAGTAAGAAAAATTAAGTACCCTTTTCTTAAGGGGAGGCTGCAGCAATCCCCCTCTTCTGCTGCAGCCTCCTGAACACTTCAAAACGTTAGAGAGGTTAG
The DNA here is from genome assembly GCA_029233225.1 of Lepidodactylus listeri. Classification (NCBI taxonomy): domain Eukaryota; kingdom Metazoa; phylum Chordata; class Lepidosauria; order Squamata; family Gekkonidae; genus Lepidodactylus; species Lepidodactylus listeri. The sequence goes on from JARCFY010000005.1 coordinate 30,045,558, forward strand.
AGGGCCTTCAGGAACAGCCTCGTGGGGGATTCGCAAAGAGAGGGAAATCAGCACAATCTTCTTTATGAGTACTGGCACTTTTTAAAAAAAAATAGCACTGGAAAAATCAGTAACGTCTCTTCGTCTGGCTTGTTTAAGAGATGTTTCCTAGGATGTATTTTTTCCACAGTGGATAAAGGGGAAAAGAGGAAGAAAACTTTAATGAGGGAGGAGCCTGAAACTTGTTGCAGATAACCACATATACTTTGCTCTGCTTGTACATTCCCTGGGAAGGGCCAGTGGGTCATAGCTTTCATTATGGGTGTACTTGCATGTAACAAAACCAGCTGTGTGATTTAATTTGTATTAAGGAACATGAGTAAGATTACTGATATGTTTTGGTCATAATTTGAAAAGATATTTAAAGCTCTGCAGGGTCTAGAACCCTCATAGCTTAACTGATTGCATCTCCCTCAGTGAGCCCTCTTGACAGCTGAGGACCATAACAACCATAAGGAGGACCGCAACTACAGTATGAATTCCCAGGAAAAGGTTAGAAAACTTACCTCTTTACCCAATCTACTTCATCATCAGGGTTTTTAGAAACGTTGCATGACATTTCTCTCCCCACCAAAAAAAAAAAAACGCTTTCTTTTCTAAGAGGCATTTGGCTACCTCTTGTGAGTAGGTTTGATTGCATGTTAATTGATGGCCTTTTGTTTAATGTAAGCCACTTACAGTATGCTGTTTTCCCAAACTAGCTCCAATAAATAAAATACATGTTTCCTGCTTTTTTACTGCAGAATTTTTTTTGTGCACAAGAAAAACAACTTCTGAATGGTCTTATACTGTAAGCACTTTGGGTAGGGCCCTCTTTAGGCAAGCAATGTCCTCGAGAATGGCCTTCCCACCTGCCCTTGCCTCTTGGGCCAGTAGGAAAAAAGGGGGGCAGTGATGTCCAATGATACTCTGGAAACTCCATGGTAATACCATTTCTAGAGCACTGGCCAATGTGCTGGCATCACATCTGGGATTTTGGCTGGATAGGACATTGGCACATCATTTCCACTCCTTGCCCTGCTCTCAAAGTTCCCGAGGATGCTGGGATGCTACCTGGCATCTCTAGCTTTGGGACAAAGACTGGTACTAAAGGTCTAGCTGTAATTCAGTGTCATTGTGAAAGAAAACAATAAAGAGTACTTGCATCACATTAGTAGGGTTGAGACATGCCAGAAGAAGCAAATGAGACATCAATGGAAGTTATACATCGGCAAGGCAAAATTGTACAGAGCCATTTGCCCCAAGCAGCTATAATTTTTACACATCTGACAGTACTAGTAGAAGTTTGCAGCAGTTACAGGGAAGGTAGGGTTACCAGCCCCTAGGTCCCAGCAGGGGTTCCCCTGCTTTGGAGGCTTTCGCTCGCTGCCAGCCAGCTGGCCAGTGGGGAAAACCCCACCCCCAAAGAGTGATGTTGCATGATGTTCCCAGCATGATGATGTCACTTCCAGGCAACATCATCGTGCCAGAGATGTCACATGGTGATGCTCTGGTTTGGGGGCAAATTCTGTGGTTGTGCACAACACCACCAGTGCGATGATGTCATTTCCAGTGGTTGTCATCACGTCGGGGACATTGCACACGACATCCTGTCCACCTTTAGAATGCCTCCCCAATCCCCCCACTGTGACAGCAAGGGGACCTGGCAACCCTAGAGGAAGGAGAGGCATGCTATATTTTGAGTGTCCATTTAAAAATAATTTCAATCACATTACCTCTGGGCTACTTTCATATGGTTCAGTGAAACCAGGCGTCAGTATTTTAGCAGAACCTCCAATTCCGGCCTGGAGTTCTCCCAGAATTACAACTGATCTTCAGATGACAAAGATTAGATTGCCTGGAGAAAATGGAAACTTCAGAGGGTGGACTGTATGGCACCACATTCCTGCGGAGCTCCCACCCACTCCCAACACCACCCTCCCCAGGCTTTGCCCCCAAGTCTCCAGGAATTTTCCAACCCAGACTTGGGAACATTAAGCGGGAGAGAGAAACTGGAACTTCCAGACATGGTCTAACAGTCCTGGCAGACAAAGTCTTTGCTCTTTTGTTCAGGTTCAGAATACACTCTAGAAGGAAAAAATTGTTGACTGCTTTTGAAATGCAGTCTCAGGCAATGTCTCTTGCGGGCCATTAAGTCTGCATTTCAGTCCATCTCATTTGCAAGGTTAATTCTTAGCACTATGAGGGCACGTTCATATGGCTCTTTTGAGCCACACCAGGCACGAGTGCCTGGTGGATTTAAAGTGCATGTCCAGATCACAACATCTGGGAATCGTGCCGCTTCCATGATTAGCCCATCGATCCCCGTCGGGGATCTGTACTTAAAAGATAGCGGTGCTTTTACCATTTTAGCCCGCACATGCATGGAAAAACAAGTATATGGTGAGGCGCATATGAGCACACGCAAACAGGATTTAAAAAAAGAAAGCCGACCGCACGGCTCCTTATGGTGGATGTCATCTAGACAATCCACCGCGGAGTCACGCATGGTAAAGCGCTTCACAGGGGAGCTGTCTGGTCATGCAACGCTGGATCAAAAAGATCAAATTACAGTCAGGCCAATGGCAAGATTAATTGTGAGGCTCATTAGGCACATTGCAACTGCTATGGCTAACGTGTGTAAGACTGAACTTGGGAACCTAGTAGAGTTGCCAACTGCTGGAGGGGGTGCCTTTTGGTGTAGTGGTTAAGTGCGCGGACTCTAATCTGGGAGAACCGGGTTTGATTCCCCACTCCTCCACTTGCACCTGGCTGGATGACCTTGGGCAAGCCATAGCTCTGTACCAGCTGTTCTCTCAAGGACAGCTTGGGAAAGAGCTCTCTCAGCCCCACCTCCCTCACAGGGTGTCTGTTGTGGGGAGGGGAAGGGAAAGGAGTTTGTAAGCCGCTCTGAGACTCCCTTGGGGAGTGGAGGGCGGGGTATAAATCCAACCTCTTCTTCTTCTTTTTAGTGGGTCTTGCTAGGATACTATTTACCAGGTGATATTACTGACCTCCCAGAAATGAAAAGCCTCAGCTGCCTCTTTCCACACCTTAACCCTCCATTAAAGGGACAGGTCATTTTTCTTCAGGTCTATTGGCAAACCTATGGGAAAGGCTCTACACCTGACAAAACGCTGAAAGAAGCAGCACAAAACACACATATATGTGTGCTGTACTTTTATTCCAATTTTCTTACGAGGAACTGAAATCCCATAACAGAGGTTAGGCTGGGCAATAATGCCTGCCCACTTCCCTACAGTCAGCACTACAGCTACAAGAGGATTGAAAACTGGGATTCCAAAGAGAGATTTCGCTTGTATACAGAGTTAATGGGGTGATCTAACCACAATAATTATGATAGGCTTGGTCATAAACCAAGTTCTCAAATAAGAAGTAAACTTAATAGCACACAGTTACGTAGCAGTTCACCAGTAATATTCAAACCCTGTTAAAAGCTAGGTAATATTTTTAAAGTGTTTTACCTGATGCCTGAAGTAATGTAAGACCCAGGTGAATGAGCACAGAGAAGTAATTCTGTAAAGAAGGCACCATGACAGAGAATGCCTCCTGTAGCTACTCATTTTTTCCAAACATAGAGCTATACATAGAAGAGCTTCTGGGAAAACTCTTAGTAAGGCAGGTTCATTTGAAAGCAGGAGATCCTTCGGTTAGTTTGGTACCAAGCCACTTGAAAGGTTAAAGGTAAGAAAACCAACACTTTAAAACTTAACCCTGAGACAAACTGGTAGCCACTAGAGCTCATTCAACATAATGTGTCAAATTCTTCTTATTCAACTAGCCTGCTAGTCCTCTTCTCTGTCCCCTTCTGCTCTTCCTCCTTGTAGTGATCCACTTCCTAGTTGCTGCTGTTGCCTCAGTCTGTGTGTCTTCCTGCTTGCTTTATTCATTGTCTTAGTTGCAGCTGCATTCGTTAGAGGAGCCTCCTGTAGAACTCTTTGGCTAGCTACTCTGTAGTCACTGTTGTTATCCCCATATTGGAAATAGGATGTTAGGGTTGCCAATCTCTATGTTGGGCCTGGAGATCCCACAGAATTACAAATGGACTCAACTTCAGCTGTCAGTTCCCTTGCAGACAGTGGCTGCTTTGAAGGGTGAGCCCTTTGGCATTATATCTTGCTCCTTCCCCAAACCCCACCCTCTTCAGGGTATACCCCCAAATCACTAGAAATTTCCCAGTCAGAAATTGGCAATGCTAGACGCTGAGCCTGAGATAAAACTATTTTAACTAAGGCTATTCAGTAAGTTCATGGTGTAATTGAACTGAGGACCTCCTTGACAGTTCACACATAGTGCAGTCCTAGTTAGATTCTGTGATATACGGTCCCATTAGTTACCACCTGGTGGCCAAGTGACAAGTACTTTTGTTTAAGTGGTGAGACTAGGCATGTTCCTCAGAAGGAAGTGGGTTTATGCAGTTTTTTCTAAAATGAATGCTTGGCTGAAGCCTTGCAAATAAACCAGAATGGACACTTGCCTTGCTGGTGCAGGCTCCATACATTACACATTATTCTAAGCCCATTGACTTAGACGGGTATAACTCTGTTAGGATCACATCACCTACTTCAGGTGCTATTAGGCTTGCCATTTACCCACTCTTGTTGGCCAACCCCTGTTCTTGGTCACAATTCCTTGTCCTCAAAATGGCAAATATCATAGAGATCACAGATATTCCTAGCATGTCACCTTCAGCACTATTCTCTTTCCCCACATTTTTCTGCCACTCCTCAAATCATTGAGGGCAAGGGATTGTGGCCAAGGACAGGGGTAAATACCATACCATACCAAACCGTAAATACCACAGAAACTGTAGCGATTCCTAGAAAGTCAATCAGATATAATGTCACCTACTCTGGACTATATGACATCACATACCCACTGAACTCTCTCCCTACCCCAAACTCTACTGTCCCCAGGCATGCTACTCAAATTTGCAGAAATTTCTGAAGCTGGAGCTGGCAACCTTATGCAGGCCTGGCAACCCTATATGCTATCTAGGGTTGTAACAACTTGGAGGGACAGTGCCCTGTCCCTTTAATAGAGGAGTATTTGGAAGTTATTTACTTTACCAGGTGATATTATTTACCTTCAAGCCATGAAAAGCTTCAACTGCCCAATTCCACATATTTAGCCTCTATTAAAGGCATGCGTACAAACCTAGTACTAGCTCTAAGTCTGTAGCAAATGAATCTATTAAGGAATCAAACTGCAGTGGCTGAAATCAATAATTTACAACACTTTCAACCCAAACTGTGGTTATCAGAATTTACATTGCTGCGCTGAAAAATTGGAACCATTACATTAACTAAGTCTTGGCTTCAGTAGCCCATTAGACAAAGTTTTCATTGCCTCTGGCTATAACTAATAGGATTGTCAGTGCTTCTCCATTCACTTATACCAACATTTTAAAAAATGAATCATAAATACCATGTTTAATCATACACACAACTTGTCCACATGCTGATAATTTCAAATATGTGAAGAAGACATAAAGGAACGCATTGTGCTTTAACTGAAACTTTAACCGACTTTTATTTTAAAAGGGATGGATTCTGCTTTGAAAAATAATGTTTAATAAAATGCAATGTCTAAATATAAACATTTCAATTCTTAATATTTTATAAGAAATCATTAGGGATGGGCACAAACCAGCTCATGAACTAAAGTATGAGACTGAGCAATTGGTAGTTGGAATGGGGGAGTACTGAGAGAAAAGAATTTGTCATTAACCCCTATGCTCAGTTCCCTATGCTCAGCTCACTCCCCATAGGGAGTCCTTGTGTTGGGGAGTCCTTGGCTGGGCTCTCATGACCCTTACATTGTGTGGAGTGTGGAGTGTGGAGTGTGGAGTGAAGGGAAGGTACATTTTGTAACTGACCGCTGTGCAGTGCACCGGTGGCAAACCCAATGGGGCACAGCACCTGCAACTCCACTTCTCCCCATGTGCATGGCCAGAGAAAAGTATGACACTATCCCTGTGGAGTATCAAGAGTTAAGTGAAGTGAAGTATTCAGGGAAACCAAGGCAGATGAGTTACCCCCTCACCAAAACACTGACTGTGCTATTGAATTGTTACCAAGTCATAAATTGCCCAAGGGGAAATTGTATTCGATGAGCCCCACGGAAAGCGTGGAACTGTGCAAGTTCATTGACAAGAACTTAGCGCATGGGTTCATTCGACCAACAATCTCCCTCCTTGCAGCCCCTGTACTGTTTCAGAAAAAGAAAGATGGGTGGCTAAAGCTATGCATGGATTACTGAGGGCTGAATGTGGTGTCAACCTCAAATGCATACCCTTTCCCATTGATTAAAGATTTCCTGGCGGAGGTTGCCAGGAGAAAAATATTCTCCAAATTGGATCTCCAGGACGCATATTTCCAAGTGCGCATCCGGGAAGCGGATGAGTATAAGACTGTGTTTAATACACCCCTGGGCCCGTTTGAATACCTGGTAATGCCGTTCGGACTTCAAGGGGCGGCTGGAGTTTTTATGAATTTAATAAATGAAGTGTTGCACAAGCATCTGTTTAAAGGGGTCCTCTGCTATCTAGATGATATCCTTTTATACTCCCCGGATCGAGAGTCACATGTAGAATTGGTGCATGAAGTCCTCGCCACCCTTTGGGCACATAAGCTTTTTGCTAAGCTGCCCAAATGTGAATTTCACAAGTCGGAAATTGGCTTTTTAGAGTATCACATATCCTCCCAAGGTTTAGAAATGGACCCTGCCAAGGTTGCATCCGTGGTGGATTGGGAGCCTCCCAAAATGCACCAACAATTCCAAAGTTTTTTAGGATTCGTGAATTTTTACCGCACATTCATCAAAAATTTCACCCATTATAGCTTACCCCTCACAGACTTATTGAAAACAAAGGGGAAGGGGCATGAGTCCACATGACCTGGGATGTGTCTCGATTGGACCCCCAAGTGCCAAAAGGCATTTGAGGGTCTTAAGACCATGTTTACCTTGAAGCCTGTGTTAGCGCACCCTGACAAAAAGAAAAAATTCATTGTACACATTGATGCATCAGATGTGGCCATGGAGGGGCAATCCTCCAAGAAGGGAGTGATGGAAAGCTGCACACCCGTGCCTATGTGTCCCAAAAATTCGGGGAGACTGAACATAACTGGGCAGTTTGGGATAAAGAGGCTGCAGACCTTAAGCTGACACTGACTACTTGGTGCCACTGGTTGGAGGGGGCACACACCCCATTTGAGGTTTGGACTGATCACAAAAACCTTGAGGCGCTTAAGACACATATAACCTTGAATGCCAAACAACTCCAGTGGGTTGAGGTTTTTTTTCAAAATTTCAATTTACGCTCCATCAGTTTCTGGGAAAATCAAACTCTCTAGCTGACGCCCTCTCCTGCCTCCCGCAGCACGATAGCATCCAGGATGAGGTGACTGACTCAATGTTTACTCCAGCCCAGCTGGAAGGTGTGGTGGTCACTTGGAGCAAAAGCAGGGGGGTTGAAAATCCTCCCAATAATACCTGGCAGGAGAAATGTGCCCAAGCTTACACTGAAGCAGACCGTGTTGATTTCCAGGGAAACCTTGATATGGTGCAAGGCTCCAATGCTTGTTGGTACAAAAGTGATAAACTGGTTGTTCTCCTCTCCCTCCAGAGGGAAGTTATGTACTCTGCTTGTGAGTCACTTTGGATATTTAAAAATACTTCATTTGCTGCAACACCAATTCTGTGTGGGGATGTATCATCTTATGTAGGCTCTTGTCAAAGCTGTTTAATGTGTAAGCGCCAGGGGGGGAGACCCTGGCCTCTTGAAACCACTGGAAACCCCTAGCCAACCTTAGGAGGTGATCTCTATGGACTTTATCACAGATCTGCCCCCTAGTAAGGGGGAAATGGTGATCTGGGGGGGATTTGTTTATGAAACAATCCCATTTCATTCCATTCAAGCAAATACCCATGGCAAAGGCATTGGCCAAAATGTTTATGAGTAACATCATCAAACTGCACTCTGTCCCATGCAAAATAATCTCTGACTGCAGATCGCAGTTTGTTGCCTCCTTCTGGCAGGAGTTATTGTGAATGTTGGGGGTAGAGCAAGCACTTAGCAGTGCTTATCATCCAGAGACTGATGGCCAAACCGAAAGAGTCATTTAGGTTGTCGAACAATTTTTACGCTGTTTTTCAAACTATCAACAGGATAATTGGTTTGACCTGTTGCCATTTGCCACAACTCGCCTCTGTTGGATTGGGGTTGGGAGACTCTAAAGACTGGTGGAAAACATTGCAGGACTCTTGGCCATTAATAGCAAAGACATTGGATAAAGCCAAGATGGACTATAAAAAGCAAGTGGACAAGGGGAAGGCACCTGGGTGGGATTTGCAACCCAGGGATTTGATGTATTTGTCAACCAAGAACATCAGGGGTCTGTAGCCCAGTCACAAATTGGGCTGAAAATATGTGGGGCTGTTTAAAGTACTCAGAAAAATCAATGAGGTGACTGTTGAACTCAAACTGCCTAAGTCACTGAAATCTTTGCATCCCGTTTTCCATTTCAGCTTACTGAAACGAGACCCCGGACTGAATATCTGGTGGCCCCAGCAACCGATCCCTCCTCCTCTGATTCTGAATGGTGAACCTCATTATGAGATTGCGCAAATTCTGGACTCTAAGCTTAAATGTAGTCGCTTGTTTTATCTTGTGTGCTGGAAAGACTTTGGGCTGGGAGATAATGAATGGGTTGCTGCTGAACATGTTAACACTCCTGCATTGCTTCGTGCCTTCCACAATTTGTACCCACTGAAACCTGGAGGGTCAAAGGGAGCTTTGGGTGGGCAGAATATCAGCTAATGCTGCCATCTCCTGCCCAGGAGGTGGGATGGGTGAACCCTTGACGTCAGAACTGTGGAATGTTATGTTATAGTTCTCATGGCATGTTTATCGCTCTTCGTGCTGCTCTAACCTTGAGAGACTGTTGGTGCCTGCCTATGTATCTCTTCTCCTGTCAGGGAGATTTCCAGCTCCACAACTTCCCGCTTTTTGTCTGGGAACTGTAAACCAGTATTTAAGCGCCTTTTCTCTGACTTGATGATTGGTTACAATGCATTAACAGACACACACACCCCTTTTTTTTTTGCTCTGACTGCCAATAATTAGTTTATTTAATCCAACAATGAGTTTATGTATTTTATGCTTCTTTTTGAATTCTGTATAATTATCCTGCTTGCGGCTGTGTCAGCCATTACTAACACAAGAAGTGCAAATGACCATAGCAGACATTTCTCAATAAAACATTCCTGTTTAAGGACATTTGTTGGTGACTGACTCTGTAGGACTCTCACAATAGGGTCCAGTCACCACAGGTCGCTATGACTTCCAGGGTGCACCCACAGTCAGTCACCAAGTGGTCACCATGTCTTCCAGGTTCACGCACGCTCACACACGTGCATGCACACATGCACATATTAAAAAATACCCAAAAAAACCTGAGAGGCCATAAAGCCAAGAACACTTTCAAAACATTCACCTATATAGATTCCCATGATTCAGATTCCTCAAAAGAAGACAGTAGGAATTAATAGACTAATTTGTCTTAATCTACTTTTGTATATAATTCAGGAGTGATGCACCAAAGGTTTTTATGCGGGCAGGTTCTAAGGCTCACAAAATATAATTCCATTACAAACAACATGAAACACATCTCATGGAGACCCTTGCAGAGTGTCCCTCAACCACATTTCTGAAAAGAAAAAAAAATTGCATACTGATTACAAGAGATGATTAACAGAAATCCTGGCTTTAGGCTTTAAAACCAAAGCAGCGCAATGCAAGGCAGAGATTTTCAAATGGAAGTCTTTCCACTAGACCAAAAAAAAAAATTAATGCCTACAGTATAATGCTAGTGTCACATTGCGTGCAGTTTACACATAGTGGATCTAACGAAAAGCACGACCCATTTCTCTTCCAGGCACTGGAATGAGATTTTATTGTTGACGCTGTGAACCGAACGTTATTCATTCCAAGGACAAGCTCTGAAAGTTCAAATAAGTAGAAAAAGTGGAAACCCTCTCTGATATATCAAGGCAGACAGATGAATGGTCAGCAAGATTTATGGCCCCCTGTGCAGGTTGGCAATTTGGGATTGCAGAGACTACCGTGGATTTACAGTTGCTTATTTAGTATGGAAAACACAAACAGGGCTCCAGAGGAGAACAAGCAGTTATCATACGGCAGCACCATTCTCAAAGTGCAGAGAGAAATGTTTTTCATAAGGTAAGTGTCTAATCCAGTGCTTTGCAAACCTGGGCACCTCAGCCTGTCTGATGAGGGTCAGCTCCACATCTGCTTCAGAGCAACCCTCCCTTCCACTCACATATCAGAAGAGCTGGATTTGTGACATAGGGTGCACTTTTGGTTCAGGCTGGATCCCATCAGTCTTGGCTGACCTTACTGCTGCCTTAGAATGATCTTCCAGTATACTGTGTTTTGTGTGTATAACGTGCTGTCGAGTTGCAGCCATCTTGTCACCCCATAGGGTTTTCAAGGCAAGAGAAAAAACAGAGGTGGTCTCTCATTGCTCTCCCAGACCGATTTCCCACGAGGTGTTGCTCCGGCGTCGTTCTTCCCTTTTCCCTGATTGCATGCTTGAATTTCCCACTATTTGCCTTGTGCCGCATTTTGACCCGCAGCTTTGCCAAAATTCCCCCGTAGCTTCAGTGATCCTCAAAAAACTAACCAGGGTTGACCCTGCTTGTCAGGAATGCCTCTGAAGACCTGCCTCCTGCGGACCTAAGTGCAGTGGAGGATCAGTCCCCAGCTCCAGCAGAGCCAACACCTGAACCAGAGGAGGCTCAAGCAAGCACCTCTCAGGGCATTACCCCAGCACCAGCAGCAGCTGAGCCACAGCCATGGGCTAGCTGTCTTCCAGGAAGTTTTTCCAGCCCTGTCACTAAAGAACCCCGACAGGACTGTAAAGAACCACAGAAGATGATTTGAAAGCCAGTCAATGATGTAATGTGAAATTAGAGTAACACATCTAGTTTTGTATAAATATTTTCTTACGAATTCTAGCATCTTCCCGCCCAGTGGTGTACTTTAGCTGTTTAATAGAAGAAATCCCTGCTGTTAGACCTTCTGCTAAGATTGAAATCAGTTTCTTTTTAAGTTGTCTACTTCTAATTAACACTTTTCTGTACCTTTTTTTAAAAAAAAATTAACACTAGTTAACACTTCTTGAAGCGAGTCACACATCATAACAAAGTAGCTTTATCTTTTTTGAACTGGTAGCAAGCTTCACTGCAGTTTGAACAACAACAGCCGCCTTCTCAAAAAGGCCTATCAAGCTGCCAGCATCACAGTGCACCCCTACAGAATCAAAGTCCCAGTTCAGAAAATGCAAACACAAAAGTTGAAATCCCCAAACCATAAAATCACAAATAGAAAAGGTCATTGAATTATCCCCCAGGGAATTGTGCAAGACCACTTTACCCTTGCTGCTAAATTTCAGAAACAAACGGATGTTCCCTTTTGCTTGCAAATCAGATATAAGGTCCCCAATCTTAGGTTCACACAGCAAAGATGGATGGGTTCCTAAGAACATAAGAGAAACCATGTTGGATCAGGTCAGTGGCTCATCCAGTTCAACAATCTGTGTCGCATAGTGGCCAAAAATCAGGTGCTATCAAGAGGTCTACCAGCAGGGCCAGAACTCCAGAAGCCCCCCCCCCCCCCCCACCGTTGCCTCCCAAGCACCATGAATATAAAGCATCACTTGCCCCAGACTGAGTGATCCTATCTATACCTTGTGGCTAATAGCCACTAATGGACCTCTGCTCCATATGTTTATCCAGTCCCCTCTTGAAGCTGGCTATGCTTGTAGCCACCATCACTTCCTGCAGCAGTAAATTCCACATGTTAATTACTCTTTGGGTGAAGAAATACTTCCTTTTTTTCTGTTTAATTTCTCATTAATTTCATTGAGTGCCCACAAGTTCTTGTATTGTGAGAAAGGGAGAAAAGTATTTCTTTCTCTACCTTCTCTATCCCATGCATAATTTTGTAAACCTGTATCATGTCACCCTTCAGATGTTGTTCCTCCAAGCTAAAGAGCCCCAAGCTCTTCAGCCTTTCTTCATAAAAAAGGTTAGGGAACTGAGTATACCCAAATTGAGATCTGAACTATCCATTAAAATTGTTTTGAACATATGTTTGATGGTTTGGCCCATGCATCCAGACTGACAGGGAGTACCCAGCACTGGAGCACGTAATGGAAATGTGCCAGGCGGAAGATAATTGCTTCATCCGTGAACTAGCAAAAGGAAGGTGGTCACAAATTAGGAATTACAAACAATGCTTTTATCTTGGTCACAACCACACCTGCTGTCTCATCCAGTAATAATATACCTTCAGGATACTGTCCAGTGACAGCTCTGAACTGGGGCCTGCCTCCGGCACTGCCAAAGCGTTTCCTGGGTGTATCCTTCCTAGTGCCCTAGTGAAGCAGAGACCAAAGCAGCCCAGAGCAGCCTCAGCCAACAAGGCCAGCAGCAAGGCCCGAACTGGTGGGGTGGGGGGCCTGGTTTGGCAGAAGCAGGGGTGACACTCCAGGGACAGATTCCAGTAGGGGACAGTCCACCCAGGAAGCTGAGCTTGCCTGAGGGTGGGCTCACTGCAAGGTAGGAAGGACCCAAAGATCCAGTAGACGGTCTCCACTGGCTATCCTGCCTGGTTGCAAGGAGAAGGCAGGAGCCAGAGAAGGGCAGGGAAAGGGCCAGTTGTAGGCAAGGGGAAGCGGTAATGGCCTCTTAGACCAGGGATTGGCCGAGTCACCACCTGAGGCAGAGCTCAGCCTGGGATTGAGTGCTGGGGGGGGGGCGGGTGGAGACAACAGAGGTTAAAAGGGAGGCTCCAGGTGATGGCCGGGGAGGAGAAGCAGGCTTAGCTCATGGCTTCAAGAGCTGCTGCTTGGGGAAGAGAGAAGTAAAGTGAAACAACTCCCTCTGTTTCCAGTTATGATGCTGTGACAAACTGACCTCCCAAAACAGGATGCTTAGTAGGGTTGCCAGATACTAAGCTCTCACTGGTGGGGGGTGGGAGGGAGCTCTCCAGGAGTGGTGGGTGGGGCAGCATCACTACACATAATGTCCCCAGCATGATGACATCATACAGAAGTGATGTCATCACGCTGGGGACATTGTGCAGCAAAGCTCTGGTATTTGAGGTAAAACTCTATAGTTACCATAGAATTTTGCCCAAAATACCAGAGTGTCGCCACACAACATCCCCAGCATGATGATGTCACTTCCATGTGATGTCATCACATTGTGGACATCACTCCAGGTCATGACTGTTGGGGGTAGGGCTTCTTCCCACTGGCCTGTTGGCTGGCAGCTGGCATAAACCCGCAAAATTGGGGGATCCCCCCTCCCATGTGGGGGTTGGCAACCCTAATCTTTAGTGCATCAAAAGCAGTGGACTGGGAGATTAGGGGTTAATGCCTCACTGTAAAGCACAGTTTGATTGACAGGCTGCTGCCTGCATGCCCCCCTTCTCTCTTATTGGTCAGCTCCAGCTGAGGAGAGTTTTCAAAAGTCTTATCAGTCTTGTCAGAGAAGTCATTTATTGTTTGGGCTTCAGCTTGGCAGTAGCCAGTAAATAGGCGTGTGTGTGTCAGTCTGAGGGAAACTGACAAATTCACTTGGGAAGTGAAAGGACACAACTCCTAGCCCTTACTGTGTACCATCACATTTGAGGAAAAGTTCAGAAATTATAACTTAAAGTCTAAGTGTCAGCCCTACCTGAATTCCATTTATTCACAGCCTCCAGAACTAGGGTTTAGGTTTGACACAAGGGACTGGACAGGAGGTTGGAAACTGCCATGCACGGGAGTTACACTCAGCATAGTGTTTGAATCCATAGAAAATATTGGCTGGTAAAATGAATACAAGTGAATTTATCTGCAAAGTATCTCACAATGGGGTGCTGAAAGTTGGATTTGACTGGAGTTTGGGCTAGGCTGCATAAGGTTCCCACTTGGGAAAGCTGTTGTGTGGCAGAGTCAGCTTAGTGATGGATGGGTTCCAGTTGCTGATGCTCAAGGATGTACACAGAGTCCTCAGGAAAATGTGCCTGCTCCTATGGGCACTTGCCTCTTGCCATGGCTGTTTGGTTCCAGATACTTCCAGGTCATCACTGTGGGATCTTGGGGTGATAACAAAGTATTCCAGCATCAAGAAATTTGGAAGCCTCAATACCAAATCCATGAACATCTCCATCGCCTCAGCCAAGGAGCATGCTAGGCATCAGGATGGTCAGAACAATAGCAGGATCCCAGACAGTTATGCATCAGTTATCCAGTATATGTGGAAGAAATGTGAGGATCTACGCTTCTGAAAAATGTTATGAAATACAAGAGACACAGTGTCCGTGCTGTTTGAAACTCTCTGGGAACAATCAATCCCAGCTCCTGACATTCTTATTCATAATCCACCAGAGATTATATGTATATTTCTGGCTTTTGGACGGCCTCTTGTAGATGTTAGGTTCAAACGGTACAGACTGTATTTCATTGCTTTTTCACGGAGAGAGATAACTGAGTGATTCAGCATGCTGAATCCCACTGAGAACAACTCAATCACAGCTATTTGATTCAAGTACTCACACGGCAGTTTCACAGGCAGTAAATCCTCAGATCCCAGTGCACCCAAGAAAGTGGTAAGACTGCTGTTATGCTGAGCTGGAAGAGAAATGCCAAAGAATGATTTCTGGCCCTATGGCCTTATGCTTCTGTGTTGCATTATTATAATCGCTTTCATCTCAGTATGTTGCCAATAGCGGGTTTTCTGTTGTATCCAGACCACATCATTACAAATGTCAACCCTCAAAAGAAGCACATCCAGATAATGACAAATGCAAATAAATTAGTGACTGCCAATCACATGCCCATCTGTGCCTGTAACAGCTTCTTGAAACCCATGTACATGTTTCTCTTTGCCTGTGACAGATTGATCATGTGCAACTGCCCCCAAACAAAGCATTCCGCTTTTGGTGCCTCAAAACAAAGAAAGTTTCTGAGCAACTGACAATATGTTCTGCAGGCAGAGTCTTCTTCCTAGCAGCTGCAACTGACTATCTCACTACAGCCAACCATGATTTTCCAAGAAACTCCACGTGAATCACCTGAGTTAAAGCTTCTCTAGCTGCAGTTAATTCTATTAAAACTTTTTTGTAAGACTGACTGCAAACTTTTTTGTAAGACTGACTGCAAACTTTTTGTAAGACTGACTGCAAACTTGCTTACACAAATCAGAGACAACGAGGCTGCAATCACACGCTACTTTAGATCCGACATAAGTGTGAATGCCTGATGGATCTAAAGGGAGCAATCAGATAGCAACATCTGGGAAGCAACCCACAGTCGTTGGCAACCCATGCTGCTCTACCATGGAAGTGGAGTTAATAGACACTGAGAAAGTCCAGTTCTAATGCTTGCTGATGGGTCACAGATGGATTTTCCCCTGTCTGATCGCTCAAGCATGCTCTCATGCAATCAGGATGGTCTGATCACGCCATCCCGACTCCGTGCCATTCCCCCCTTCACAGTATGTGCATTGTTGCATACTCCATAGGGGGCCCTCAGTGCAGAGGTGCGATTCCTCGTTTATGCGCAATGGAAACAAACAGCAAAAAAAAAAGGCTCACCCACAGTTGTGTCTGATCACACAGTTACGGGCTGCGCCCACAGCTCCAAAAGGCTGTGTGATCTCGCAACTGCCTGTCAAATTCCTCCAGAGGAAATAGCCTCCCTTCCCCTCCACTTCAACTGGCACATGTGACCACAGCCTGAGTCATCCTTGCATCTTTCCATGATAGCAATGTTCCTTTCTGTAAACACAAGCCATGAACTTGGGCAGAGAAGGGGCTTTTCCAGCACTTTCTCTCTGAGATCATTTAACCAGAGGCGCTGGGTACTGATGCTGGGATCTTCTGGATATAAAACAAGCGCTCTAACCCTGAGCAACAGGCCCTTCTTGAAAAGCTTTCTTTTTTCAGAATCGTTAGAGCTGTACTATATAGGTATAAGCTGGGAGAATTTAAATTTATACTCCCGTTCAAGTTCATTTAAATGTCCATTTGCCAGCTTATGGGAGGGTATCCTGCTTTCTATGCACTTTGCCTTGTGGCAATAACTTTAATTCCTCTCTGCCAACTGAGGGTCTTTTAAAGCCCAATACACCACCGTTGGAAATGGCTGAAGACTGCCAGGAATGGATGCCACAGAGCAGGCCCATAGCTACAGTAGGACATCTCGGGGCCAGGCCCCCTGACTTACCACCCAGGCCTCCCGACTTCCCATCCATCCAGTTAATTTAATTTAATTTAATTTTTCTCACATGCCCTGGCCATACTGCACCATCACCTTGCCCTGCCTGTGCCCTCACCTCTCCCCCTCCATCACTTTTTAAAAACTTTTACTCTCTCATCGCTCCTGACACAACCTGGGGTTGTGGGGGGGTGCCCCCTGACTTATTTAAATGCCCCCCCAAGTCAGAAATCCTGGCTATGCCCCTGCCACAGAGCTTCTGCTTCTTGTCCTGGCCAGAGGCTTTTATAGATCCCCGGCAGGTTGTAATTTGATGAGTATAGTGCATGAGTTAGGAAAAACTGTGGCAACCCCATATTGTCAAACAGGCATTCACATGCATCACAGATATTACCATTGCTAGTGAAGTGTTGACCACACCAGACTTATAGCAGCTACACAGAATGTACAGACATCACTTTCTGAAGCTGATTGTAGATAAGGGATGGCCAGCATTTCCAAAAACAAACCCAGAACAGTCCTTTATTTATTTAGAATATTTCTTTGCCACCTTTTCAGAGTCCTGCTTGAGGCGACTTACAATTAAAAACCACAGTATTTTTAAAAAACATTAAAAAAAACCAAGCCATTTAAAACAAGCAACATAAAAACTATCTATAAAACAGAAGTAGGCAATTAGAAAGCTGATAAGATAACCCCCCCCCCAAATAACATTCTGGGTAAAAAGAGGTGTTTTAGCCTGGTGCCTAAAAGAAAGTAAAGTAGGTGCCAGGTAAGCCTCACAGGGGAGGGTGTTCCAAAGGTGAGGTGCCACCACAAAAAATGTCTAGTCTCTAGTTACCACCTATCTCCCCAGAAGGTAGGCATGAGATGCCAGGTCCCCCCTGGCTACTGGCTCGGGATGAGTCTTGTCGGGTTGCCAGATCCAGGTTGGGAAACTCCTGAAGATTTCAGGTTGGAGCCTGGGGAGAACAGGAACCTCAGTGAGGTACAATACCATAGAGTCCACTCTCCAAAGCATCAATTTTCTCCAGGGGAACTGATCTCTGTTGTCTGGAGACGAGCTGTAATTCCAGGGAATCCCCAGGTCCCACCTGGAGGCTGGCATCACTAGGGAGCAAACAGAGCAGAACTTGAAAGACAGGTCTTAACTGGTAGGCTGTATAGTATGGGAGGTGATGGTCCTTCAGGTATTCTGGCTTCAAAGGGTTTGGGGCCTTAGAGGTCAGAACCAACACTTTGAAGTGTGCCAGGGAACAGATGGATAGCCATTGTGGTGATTGCTGATACAACATTCCTCCACACTGACTGCGTTCTACTGGATCTCTTTGTAGAAGGTCCACACTTCATGTCTCCAAAGGTCTCCCACTTGGAAGACACGGGACAAAATGGAGGCTGTAAAACTGGAAGGATATAAGCCATGACATGCCCCTTTGGAAAGCCTTGGACAAGACTGTGGTCTGCCTCTCATGGTTCAACCCTACATGAATTGTGACTGCTGGCATGCCCCACACCCACTTCATTTCCCATAAAAGTTAAAGAGGCATCCAAATATGCGGGAACCATAAAGAGGAAACTATATTAGACCTGGTGTCTCCATCTTCCAGGTAGTAGTTGGATACACAACAGTCAGAAATTATAGGAGGTAGATAATGAAATTGTCTCATCTCTGCTTAGATACAGGCCATGTTGGGAAGGGAAGAATTGTTGAAAGGAAGAAGCAGTATCAAGGAATCACATGGAGACACCTGGAAAAAACTTCAGAGAGCTGACCTCATAGGGTGAATGAATTCCTGAAGCCAATCCTCATCCCACCCTCACTCCACAGACCTTCAGACTCTGATGGGGGCTCTCTCTGTTCCACTTGAAAGAGCCCTTGAAAAGGCAACAGGATTCAGAAGGAGCATGCCTCCACCATTTCCCACCCTGAGAACATTTAAACTGAGGACAGCTCCTTTAAACTGCAACCTCCCTCAAAGCACGGGGTCAGCAACCTTTATATTTACAGAGCCAAACTATGTCAAAATTAAGCAAGAGATTAACAAAGCTGGTATAAGAAAGCCTATTTGCATAACTGAAAATATATTGCTGAACGTGATCTTATTTCTCAAGAACTAAGCAGCAGCTGAACAAAAATAAGGTCCAGCAGAATATACAATTGCTTTCTCTCCCCTGCCACCTTCCACAGAAATACTAGCGCTGTCGCAAATGCCACGCGCGAGCAATAGGTCATATTTGTTAATGTTTTTATAGCTCATCAACATTCAACCTGTAAGGTGAATTTTATGGTTGGTAAGAATTCAATTTAGAATGAATCATTTGCTTACATGGCCATGAAGCCGTGGGAGGTTGCAGGCAGAAGGCTCAGTGTGCCGTAATCCATCTGGTTGCTTGGTCCGCTCAAATCGTTTAAGTGGAAAAGGAAAGGATCCAAAATGCTGGTGTGTCCCTTGGTTGCTCCAGGTCCAGCTGATATGCAGATGGAAAAATACATCAAAAATATAAACATATGTTCCTTGGGACAGGGCTAAGTAATTTCTAGTTTCTTGTGTGTATCATTAGCAAACAATTTTCGACTTGTAAATTTTGTCAGTGCATGAAATTCAAAACAGGTCATTTGGCTGCTCACGTGAAATCTTTTTCTCCTTCCCACCCAATATGTTACTAGCATCCCATTCAAGTGTTCCTTATTTGATGCTTAGTTTTCAAGGCTGTGCATCGTTACCCTTGCAAACTCTCTAATGCTTGTTCCCCAAGAGTGGCTTGCAATTACGAGCCTTTCGAATATCAGCCCATTCTCCCCGGATTTGTCCCTAGGAAGAGAACAAGAATGGTCCTCACCACATGTACTCTCCCCTATCACAATCCCTCTTGTCTACTACTGCTAAAAGTTGCGTTCCAATATTTGGGCTGGGCTGACAGTACACTAGGGGAAAAGTTTGGGCTGTAGTGTAGTAAGAGGAGCTATGCTACTCTACCCCTGCACAACACTACCATGGACGGGTGTTCATAGGGTTGCCATGTTGCCTGGTTGGCTAAATTTTACCAGGAATCTGCACATGCGCATCTGGCCCATTAGCTAACTCAGATTCCTAGCATTCAAACCAAGGGTTGGATCCTATGTAACATTCCTTGCACAAAACTACAAGGAAGTCATTGCAAGTAACTCTAGCTCTTAAGCTAAGTCAACTTGACTGTATCCCATCATGCATTTCCACTTGCACAAGACATATTTCAGCCCAAAAAACCCTTCCACACAACAATGACCTTCCTGGATCAGAATGAGTCTCACTTCCAAACTGGACAGTAATTACTGCATCAAAAGCCTTACACTGACTGGAAAACTTCTCATCTATTATTGCACAGCAGTATACAGCCACAAGTCTCTAGGGTCTTCTAGATCAGAGGATATAAGGCAAAATACGAATACAGTATTTCTGCTTTCTTCATGCAATGGAAACAGGCCCAATCCATCTTCCTTTTTGTTCAATTTATTATTTACTTATATAATTATTTTATACTCCACCTTTCTCCTTGCCTCCATTTTATCCTGTGAGGTAGGTTAGTCTGAAAGAGTGCGGCTGGCCCAGGGTCACCCAGTGAACTTCTATGGCACAAGCGGGGATTCAAAGCTCAGTCTCCCAATTACGTGAATACTATCAACCACGACACCACACTGGCTCTGTAGCCTTGGAGACTTCACAGCACACATATCTTTTTGCCAGCTGCAGTCCCTCAGGAGCCCAGCTCAAACCAGCTCAGTTCTCCTTCGGGGCTTGGTGCCTGCCTCTAGTGCCATGCATAGCAGCTCTACAGCTGCCCATTGCCCCTGTGCTAGTGGAGGATCATTTTCTTCTGCCTTGTGCCTGTTTTTGAACCTGTGCTGTCGGAGAGATCAGTTTTCCCCAGGGTCATGGATAGTTGTGTCCTTAAATGATGCCAGGCAGGTGAAAAACTAGGAATCCCATGGGGCCATGAAAAAAAACCTAGACGGATCAGCAGGCGTTGATGCTCATCAAATTGGGCAAGGACTCTGTGACAGTACTTCTTGGGGTTCAGCTCTTTGGCTGAGGTTATAGACTCAAGTCAAGGTGACAAAATAACATTTGGCATGATTGGCTCCCTCAACTTCTTCTTGGATCGCAGCAGACAGAAATGGTTGCCGGTCTACTGACAAGGCAAGCCTGCTGGGCACCAAAAGATCTTTCACAAAATAATCAGATGCTTCACGTACTGCACTGAAGCAGTTTATTTGTTCTTTCTGATATCTTCACCAAATCAATATAAATATAATTCCACCAGTCTGCAAGCAGGCAGGCCAGAAGAAGATGAAGGATTGCTTCCCCTCTGCTCCTCTGCCCTTCATTTCAATTTTGCCTGCCTTGCCCAAGTCATTTTTTTGTTCTGGTTCCTAACAAATGTCTTTTACTAACATCATTTTATTTGTGAGGTAGAATCTGTTTCCTGGCATTTGGCCTGAGAAAAGAACTCTCCCTCCCCTCCCCATCAAAGCACAATGAGACATTTCTTGTCTTGAAGACCTTAAAAGAAATCTCCCTTGGGTTAAAGAAACTTACAGCTTTTGAACACTTCTAACAATGGTATCATCAGTTCTCAACCATACTCTAACAGTTCAAAATTGCTTCCAGGTCAAGAGATCAACCAAAATTTAAAATGGAGGCCAAAGGACATCAGCTCCTGTTATTGAAAGGGTTTCCCCCCCCCCCATTTGTCTCAGCCACAGAAACTTTATTTTGAAACACCATAATAACATATGAAGAGCCCTGCTGAATCAGACCAATGGTCCACCCATACCAGCATCCTGTCTTACAGTGGCCATCCAGTTATTCTGAAAGGCCAACAATAGGGCATAGAGGCTGAGGCCTTCCCCCTGATGTTGACTCCTGTATTCAGAGGTTTGCTGCTTTTGAATAAGGAGGTTCCCATTTGTCACCATGGTGAGGGGCCACTGATAGAGCTATCCTCCATGAATCTATCTCATCCCCTTTCAAAGCTGTTTAGCCTGTGGCCATCACTACATCCTCTGGCAGCAAATTTCACATTTCAATGACAACTTCATTGGATGCCTTTGAGTCAATCAACTGAGATACCCTTCCATTCTAACCCTTTCTAGGCATTGATATCTAGTGATTCAACCCTATCTCCCACCTGATGGAGCTCTGCCATTAGGCTTTGGCTCCCTTAGAAAAGGGACAGAAAACTTTTTTTTTATTCTGTTAGAGCTTCTAAGCTTTTGTGATTTGTCATTTTTGTCACTGTACTTATCTCAAGACGTCATAGTCCCGCTGCACACTGCATTGGTCAGGCTGCACCTGGAGTACTGATTGCAGTTCTGGAGGTCTTAACTTCAAAAAGGATGTGGACAGAATGGAGTGGGTGCAGAGGAGAGTGAGAAGGATGATCGGGGGCCTGGAGACCAACCCCTGTGAGGCAAGGCTGAGGAACTTGGGAATGTTCAGTCTGGAGAAGAGGAGGTTGGGGGGGGGGACATGATTGCTCTCTTTAAGTATTTGAAGGGCTGTCACTTAGAGGAGGGCAGGGAGCTGTTCCTGTTGGCAGCAGAGGATAGGCCTCGCAATAATGGGTTTGAATTAAGGGTGAGAAGGTACTGGCTGGATATTAGGGAAAACTTTTTTACAGTAAGAGTTGTGCAGTGGTAGAGTTAGGGTTGCCAGCCTCCAGGTGGGGCCTGGGATCTCCCACTTTTACAACTGATCCCCAGCTGACAGAGATCAGCTCTCCTGGAGAAATGGTTGCTTTGAAGGGTGGACTCTCTGGCACTGTACCATGCTGAGGCCCCTCCCCTCCCCAAACCCCGCCCTCTCCCTGATCCACCCCCAAAGTCTCCAGGTATTTTCCAACCCAGACTTGGCAACCCTAGCCTGTAGCAGTAGAAAAGAGTCCAGTAGCACCTTAAAGACTAACAACATTTGTGGTAGGGTATGAAATATGTGTCCATTTGTTATTTTTGTGTAGGGACAAATCTATTTGTCCAACAAAGCGACATTTCCACCACACTTTTCTATTCTTCAGTATATATTAATTGGCCTTATGGAGGTATACTTTGTGCAACTGATGAAGTAAACTCTGACCCACTAAAGCTTATGCTGGAATAAATCTCTAAAGCACCACTGGATTACTGTTTTATTTTGCTGCTACAGACTAACATGCCCACCTCCCGGAAAAAAATAAGACTGCCATCTTTCAGTGGAACTTCTACTGAGTATTCTTTAGGCTGCAAGAACCAGCCTGCAGGAGGAAGAAGAAGAAGAGATTGGATTTATACCCCGCCGTTCACTACCCAAGGGAGTCTCAGAGCGGCTTACAAACTCCTTTCCCTTCCCCTCCCCACAACAGACACCCTGTGAGGTAGGTGGGGCTGAGAGAGCTCTGACAGAAACTGCTCTTTTTCAAGAACAGCTGTGCCAGAACTATGACTTGCCCAAGGTTATCCAGCAGCTGCAAGTGGAAGAGTGGAGAATCAGACCCGGTTCTCCCGGATTAGAGTCCTCACACTTAACCATTACACCAAACTGGGTCCACTCACTCTCTCTCTCTCTCTCGCTCGCTCTCTCTCTGTGCAAGCAAGCTAAGGCAGAAACAAGACAAATCCATTTGTACAAAAAGAAGACAAAATCCATATTTTAAATATAGATTCTGTCTTATTTCTGTGCATTTGCAATAAGCAGTTAATGCTTGCATCAGATTTAACCCAAGTAATAGTCCTGGTGCAAGCTTATTACTTGTTCTTATTAAAGGATGTTAAATTAATTTCCTTTAAGTCGCTGCTTCTGGCCAGGCACAATTCCTATAATTCATTATAATAATAAATAATATTTGTTCCCCACTCCTGCAATCTTATACATTTGCCTTTTTATATTTATGCAAGTAAAAGAATTTCCTGGCAGGTCACAGCAGACTATACACAGAAAATGCTTCTAAGACTAGAGGAGACAAGATGGAGGTGACCTCCACTTCACAATTCACCCTCACATTTTACAACGAAAAGCAAGGGAGAAACGGCTTTCTGCCAGAATCTGGAATTGTGAACAGCCCAGCTTAGTCTGAGGTTATCAGAACTTGGAAGCTAAGTAGAGTTGGCCATGGTTACTACTTGAATGGGAGACCAGCAAGGAAGTAGAGGGTCCCTCTAAGCTCCCTCGAAGCTGTGGAGTCTTGTGAGCAAAAATTCTACTTTGTGAGCTACTGGCATTAAAGTTGTGAGTGAGCAATTTGGCTACTGCATAGATTAGTTTGCTCTGGAGCCATCCTTCCTGGACTAAGACAAAATGTGTGAGCTGGAGGCTAAAAAACTGTGAGCTAGCTCATACTAACTCAGCTTAGAGGGAACACTTGCAGAGGCAGGCAATGGCAAACTACTTCTGCTAATTTCTTGCCAGGAAGGCGCCGCGGATGGGATCGTCATGAGTCGATTATGATTCAAAAGCACGTTCTTCCTTCTTCTTTACTTCACATTGGGGGCCTTGAAACATTATGTATCCTCATACTTTGGTATCAAAGGGAACATCAACAGTTAAAACTGTTCCTGGATTGTACCACTTTGGTCTAGACCTGGGAATTGCATATTCATATATTGGGGGGGGGGGGGGGGGAAGTGTGACTCTACACATAGAAAATTATCAAGTGAGGGAGAGCATTAGACTAGACACCCCCCTGTTTTTCTATAGGAAGTAGGGTTGCTAACCTCCAGGTGGGGCCTTGAGTTCTTCCAGGATTACAACTGATCTCCAGACTTCAGAGATCTGAAGAAAAAGAACACTTTGCAAGATGGACTCTATGTCACCACATCCCTGCTGAGTAGGTTTGCCAGGTCCATTGGACCCACAGGTGGGGGGGGGGGGTGGAGAGAGCATTCTGGGAGTGGAAAGTGACATACCTGGAAATAAACATGACATGCCTATGTCACCTGGAAGTGACATAGGCATGTTGGTAACGTAGGGGGGGAGGGGGTGGCACTCTGGTTTTGGGGCAAAGCTCTATGGTAAAATTGGCTTAAAACCAATTTTGCCCCCAAACAAGAGCGCCCCCCCCCCCACATCACCGACAAGCCTACGTCACTTCCAGGTGACATAGGCGTGTTGTGTTTACTTCCTGCTTCTTCCCTCATTGCTTCCAGTAAGTCACATTTATCTACGGCTTGAGGGGGCCTGGCATCCCTTTCCCCCCACTTTCTGATAGCCCTGAAGTGGGGTGCAGGGCTCCAAACAGGGCCAATGCCAGGGGGGGGGGGTTTGCACACTAGGTGAGTCTTGGTGCACCCACCAATTTTCAAACATAAACACGTTTTAGGAAGAATGAAAAACACAAACTGAAATGGCTAATTTCTTTCTTTTTTAATTGTGAGAACAAGTAATACAATTTCTGATTTTCTCTCACAAACAGGAAAACACAAATCACAAAGCCTTTTGAAAAATCCTGTTAACTGTGATGTCCAAATTTAAGTCTCTTTAAGCCCAGCCTGTCTTCTTCCTTAAGCCCTCCTTCGCCTACCTCCGCAAGGGTGCACACGCCCATCCTTCGGCCCCCCTACTGCTGGGAGCTGCACAAGCAGGGCTTTGTGGCTGGCCAGGGAAGGCCGGGGTGGGGGTTCATTGGCAGGCCAGCGTTACTCCAAAGGTGGCACTCTAGGCAACTGCCTAACTTGTCTATATGGACACACCAACCCTGGCTCCAAACCAGGTGATCCCCCCACCCCCAAAAGGGGACTGATAAACCTACTGCTGAGCCCCCTCTGCTCCCTAAACTGTGTCCTCCTCAGACACCACCCCCAAATCTCCAGAAATTCTCCAGTGGGGAGTTGGAAACTCCAGGGAGGATGTTATTTTTACTATTTATATGCGGGAGGTTCACATGGATGAAGTCTATAGTATACTCTATTCACTGGCAGTACTCAGCAATTTATGTATGCCTTTAAAACTCTATTTTGAAGGTACTGAAAGTATTATAATGAAAGCCAACACTGGGAACCAAGAGCTAGTGGGGGAAGGGCCTGCTCAACCCTTACCCTTCTGCTGTTGGTACAAGTTGCTTCCCCAAGCAGCTTTTCTGCCCACAGGCAGAAAGATGTAAAACCCCAAAGGGAGAAGATACAGGAGTTCCTTGGAGAGGTTTTTGTTGTCTGCAGAATTCTGATGTACATAGCTCTGTAATGTTTTCAGCCCTTAAAGATACCTTTCCCGTACAGAGGATTTCTCATTTTTGTAGAAATGGTATGGGGTTGGGGGGGGAAAGAGGAAAGAATACATTACTTAAGCAGGAATGCGTCCAGTGACAGAGAAGTAGTTGCACAACACACTCATTTTGCAAGTTTATCTCTTCCCCCTCCCACCCCCTGCAGCTGAGCAGTATGAACACTCTAAACAGCTTAATCAGCACCTTTCATGGTGCCACGAAGATCAAGGGCCAGCCTTTTAAATATTAAAACAATAAGAAACCAACACTTTGAACAAAGCGAGCGCAGGAGTTTTGAAGCCCTAGAGGCATATATCCATTGCTGTGCTTTTAAACCTACATGGTCTTTCTTGGCTTTAAGAGCCATGCAGTTAGGATTTCACCAAATTATTAAACTCTGGTGGCTCACAACAGAATGCAATATTTAGTTTACTTTCCTAATGGCTGAAGAACTACTTAATCCCAGACTTTCTATAACAGATACATAACTGGGTACGTAAGAAAGCAAAGAGGCTGCTTCCCAGCATCTTCCAGAGCTTCCAGGGCAGTGGCTCAGAAAGTCTGCTCTAAATGCAGAAAGTTCCAGATTCAAGCCCTGGTTAAAGGTTCTTCCCAGGCATCAGATACTGGGAAAGGCCTCTGCCTCTTTGTCTCATGACACTCCCACCAGACACAAACACAGTCCCCACATGCCCACACTGATGAGAAAGGACCCAGCAAGCACTTGCTGCTTCTCTGCTTGAGCCAGTATGGTGTACTGGTTAGGATCTCACCTAGGCAGATACTTAGGGTTGCCAGCTCTGGACTGTGAACTTCTTGGACATTTTGGGGGTGAAGCCTGGGGAGGGTGTGGTTTGGAGAGAGGAGAGACCTCAGTGGGGTATAATGCCATAGAATCCAGCTTCCAAAACAGCCACTTTCTCCAGGGGAACTGATCTCTTTTACCTGGAGACCCGCTTTAATTCCAGGAGATCTCCAGCTACCATTTGAGAATGGCAAGTCTAACTGGAAAAAGAACATTTAGAGGAGTGGTTAGAAAAAACAAACAAACATGTACAGTTGAGTAAACTAAATTGTACATTGTATGGTTAAAAGTTAGGTCAGTTTGATAAATGGAATGTTACTCTGATTAGGATGGAGGACTGAATTTAATAACTTTGGTATGATTTGTTTATATAATTGAAGGTTTGTTAGTAAAGCTTTGTATCCAACTTTCTTCTTACTGAATAAAAATGTGATTAAAAACAAAGAATGTCAGAGGTGGATCTGGAAGTCCCAGGTCTGAATCCCCATTCGCGCCACAGAAGCTGACTGGGTGACCTTGAGCCAGTCATACTCTCAGCCTAACCTCCCTCACAGGGTTGTTGTGAGGATAAAATGGAGAGGAGAACAATGTCAGCTACGTGGGGTCCCCACTGGAAGAAAAGTAGGGTATAAAGGAAGTAAATAAAAAATCACCAGGGAATACCTCTCTTTCCCCTAGCAGTTCAGGTTGGATCCTCTGGTGCCATTAGACTGTGCTTTTCTTAGTACCTAGAGAGAAAGGTTGTGGTCACACACACCAGATAAAATGGGGGGGAAGCAAGGCTACTTCCTCCGGCAGAATTTGACCCACAGTTGTGCCAGCACACAGACTGTTGAAGCTGCAGGTACAGCTAGTCACTACATGATCAGATGCAACCACAGGTGAGTTGGGTTGTTGGGGTTTTTTTGCCATTTGTTTCCGATGCGCTTACATGAGGAATCAATGAATCGCACCTCCGCACTGAGGTCTCCCTATGGAATGTGTGGGGGTGTGCGCTGATGCGCATACTGCAAAGCGGGGGAAACAATGGCATGGAGTCGGGATGGCCTGATCAGACCATCTTGACGCCATGCGAGTGTGCAGGAACGATCAGACACAGAAAAGCCCATCTGTGGCCCATAGCAACCCTTTTGCTACCGGACTTTCCAAGGTATATTTTAACTCTGCTTTTGCGGCGGAGCAAAACAAGTTGCTAACAGCTGTGGGGTGCTTCCCAGATGTTGTTGCCCAACTGCGCTCCTTTAATCCGCCCGGCATTTGCACCTATATCGGGGCTAACTGTGTGTGTGATGGCAGCCAAAGTCAGGTTTATGTATTCTTACCATGATTCATGAAATAGAAACCCCCAGGTCATCAGTACCTTTGATTGCTGATCTTTCCATCACAGACTTGAAAAACTGGAAAGCTAGAGCCACACCTTTATAGTGCAATGCCCTTCAGTGAACCGAGATCAGATAAGTTAAGTAAGCTACAGTTTAGGGATTCAGATAATGAGGGGCCTCTAAATGCAACCTCCCCCCAAATTAACTAAATTACCATTTGTTATGGAACCTTTTAAATATGACATAGCTTAGGGCTCAAGACATCTTAATCTAGCCCTGGCCGAGGCTTCTAAAATCTGTGTATTTGGAGACCACTGATGATGAAAATAAAGTAGAATTTGACTACAATGAAGGCTGCAGCAGTCATGCCAGAACCAAAGCACCACAAGCAAATTACTGAAATACTGTATACCACACACTCAACATCCTGACTGCTCCTAGCATTGAACGCATGGAATAAAGAGGTTGGTAACCATGACCCTGTCCATATGTTGGTCTCTTCTTCTATTTCGGAGCGGTAAGTGGGAGGCTAACTAAGAAGTCAGCTATTGCAGTGCATTGCTGTTAACAGAGCAGAGAAAGGAAGCAGATGATCCTCCACACAGTACTAACCTTGCATGATGGCTGCAATCTAGTATTGATGGCAAAGGCCAATAAGGCAACGATAGCATTCATCCAAGCTGTGGATCTGTCCCAGCTCCATTGTGCCTGGAACAGTACTGAAGCTGTGTAAAAATCATTTACAACATGCCTTCATGACAGCACTGACTAGATAATCCTCCACTTCGGTGCATGCTCCCCCCCAATGACATCAAGATGCTTGTTTGCAAATAATAGCATGCATCTAGGCCCCACAAGGGTTGCCAGCTGCATGTTGGTAAATTCCTCGAGATCTGGGGGTGGAACCTGAGGAGGGCAGGGTTTGGAGATAGGAAGAACCTCATCACGGTATATTGTAATACCGCTCACTCTCCAAAGCAGCCATTTTCTTCGGGGAAACTGATCTCTGTTGTCTTAAAATCTATTGTATTTCTGAGAAAACTTCAAGCCCCAGCTGGAGGCTGGCAATCCTAGATCCCTGAAGGGGAAAATAACATATGGAGTGGAATATAGGCTGTGGTCAGACTGCAGGGTTGGCATGGTCTGGCCCTAGCTCTAAGTATGCCATTGCAGTTTGTAACTGAGAGTTTTAATCATATATCCCATCCTGAAGCAGCCACACTGCGTGGTCACCCCGTGGTCGACCGTTTAGATTACTGCTGCACAGTAACCACGAAGTGGGTGGTTGGGTGCCTTTTTTAAAAAAAATTGTGTTTTGCATGTTGACAGATGGAGGAGGCTGGCTTCCCCTCTGGAAAAAAAACTCATCTTTTCAATTAACCCCTTCCCCACCCTGTGTGCTGCAAAGCTACAGGCAGAGGAACTGGCATGAAAAAAGACAAAGGAGGCTTCTCAGCCTGCCCTTCCCTCTCCCCCCCTCGCCTCAGAGAACAGCTGAAAGCTTGCTGGTGTGCACAAAGATGCGGTTATGTGCACATTGCTAACTGACTTTTTTTTTTAAGGAGCAAAAAGAGAACAGAGTGACCAGACTTCCCAACCAGGTTGAGCTCGCACCAGGGGAGTTCAGACACCCAGAAATTCAGGATGAAAGCGCTGATATCCATAAACCCCAGACTTTCCCTGGTGCCTGATTACTCCGCTTCCAAAGCGGGGCGGAACGGAGTGGCAAGGCCTGGAGCACAGAAGGCAGATGTTGCTGTCTGATCATGCTCTTTAAATCCACAAAGGTACCGCAATGATATCGGCACAAACCACAGCCATAGAGCAGAGGAACGATGAAAGGATCAAAGAAGATCCCTTTCCCCCACAAAAGCTCAGACATACATTCCTAAGGTTTCATTGAATTCACATATATCAAAGTAGAACCTGCCACTAACATGCCACAATTCTGTTAAACAAATCAATCTTTTCTGGTCACTTTTATAAAACACTCATTTCGTTCTCTCTCCTACACTTTGGTTATAAGCAAGCACTTGTTAACCTAGGCCACTCAGAGGTGCCACCAGAATTGACCTTTAAAGCGTACTTTAGGAACCAGGATGGTGTAGTGGTGAAGAGTGGTGGAGTCTAATCTGGAGAACCAGGTACAATTCCCCACTCCTCCACATGAAGCCTGCTGGGTGACCTTGGGCCAGTCACAGTCCTCTCAGAACTCTCTCAGCCCCACCTACCTCACAAGGTACTTGTTGAGGAGAGAGGAAGGGAATGTGATTGTAAGCTGCTCTGAGATTCCTTAAGGTGGAGAAAAGCAGGGTACAAAAACTGTCGTCTTCTTTTCAAAGCCCTGTTTGAACAATTCTGAAATGCCATGTACATAAAACTGAATGTTATGTAGTAAGTACTGCATTTATGCCACAGAAGGCCAAACACCTGTCGTCTCACAAATCTTTGGGTTTGTGAGGGATTTTCCCCCTCCAATGTTTGACTGAGTAAATCAAGAACGTATCTGACTTTCCTAAAAGCTGAGGCAGTGTTATTTGAAACACTGTTTCGATAAGCTTCAGAAAAGTTGATATACCATAGAGACTTGAAAATATATGATCTCATTAAAAAACCGCTGGCACTTGGAAAGATCTCCAGTCGCCAATCATGACTCCAGGGTGGCTGTAATTTATAACTTTTGTCCCCAGAGCTAAGCCATTTAATCTGATAATCAGCATCAATCAAGGAATTTTAGTGCCACGTTTTGCCATCTGAGCAGAAAACCGCTCTCTTGGGGACAAATTAGGCACCCCAATGTGACACTTGCAAATAAATATTGTTCACCATAATGGTTCGGTGCTATGATTCAGTTGGATCGATTCACTATAGAAATGCTTTTGAAGCTAGAAAGAAGTGTGTAATTATATTTTTAAAAATACACAAGAAAGAGTCCTGCAGTGTAATGACTTCTTGGTGGAGTAGAAGACCAGCCTCCCAAGCAATGACAACATGCGCTTTCATCTATGCCTCTATACTTGTTGACTGAAAGTTATTGCACCCAAGTATGTTTCATGACAGTTCATAACTCACCATTAAAATGAAGTAAGGGCCTAATATGCTGGCATAGAAACTCTTTCATTGGTGCAAGATATTACAGCTTAGCATTCAATATCTGAGATGGGGAGAACATTGTTATCTGTCATAACATATTGCAGCACATTACTTATTGCCAGAAACAAAACCAGTACATCAGACGGACTAAAGTAATATGCGATGATGGCCAATTTTCTTCTAATTCAGAAGTGCCTTCTAAAGCCAAAAACCTACTGGAAAGTAGTAGATCATTCTTCTCAGTAACAAACCTTGAATATTATTAAATTTTAGATGAATCATCCATGGGCATAATAAGAAACTTTCCAGAATCCATGTGCCACCAAACTTGTTTCATAGATATTCTTCTTTATTCTAGACAGTACCAATGCCTTTGTTGACAAAAATGTTGCATTAGCTTACCCAGTTTTACATGCAAACAATGGCCAAGTCTACTCAACTTTAAGCTGTGAAGGTTTAACTACATAATACTTTGAGAGTTCCGTGTACAGAGTTCCCAGTGTCATGTTTTAAAATTCATTTATCAGGTGCACAGCAAGCCGATTCAGATTGAGACCAATGAGCAAGTGATGAGGAATTTTACGCTTCTGGTCCTGAGGGAACACAGTTTGACCACTGCGAAAATGCATGTGGACTCTCTGGATGGTTCCTACCAAAACTCTTCATGGAGGAACCCGCCCCCCCCCAAAAAAAAAACAGCATAAGAATTGGTGTTGGTGTTGGTGTTGGAGGTCTGCAATAGAAGCCCAGAAGCAGGTAGAGAGAACTGTTTCAATCAGGAAACAGTGCCAAGGGAAGAATTCAGTTTCTATTATTTCCACTTTTGATGTTGGTTTCAAGTAGACCTGAGATACCCAGGACATGTGCACCACCCATCCCTTTCCCTTCCCCTTCCCCTCCCCACAACAAGACACCCTGTGAGGCAGTTGGGGCTGAGAGAGGTCTTTTGTGAACTATTCATGAGAGAACAGCTCTGAGAGAACTTGTGACTGGCCCAAGGTCACACCAGCAGCTGCATGTGGAGGAGTGAGGAATCAAACCCGGTTCTCCCAGATTAGAGTCCAACTCCTGACTACTACACCAAACTATTTCCAGTGACATTTTGGGTAGGATCTGGAAGGCATTCATTTTGACAGATGAGGACTCACACAATTGTTGATACAAAAAAAATAGTAGGGCCAGAACCACAAATACTGTTTTCTAAAAACAACAACCCCCGCAAATGTGGGATCCAAAAAAAGTTCTACAACCTATATCAGCTTAACACATAAACTTGTGAAGTTGCCTTATACTGAGGCAGACCATTGGTCCATCCAGGTAAGTACGATCTACTCAGATTGGCAGTGGCAGTCCAAGATCTCAGGTAGAGGTTTTCTACAACACCTATTATTTATTTATTTATTTATTTATTTATTTATTTATTTTCATGCTTCATTTATACCCCACCTTTATTTATGTACTGCATTTATTCCCACCTTTCTCCCCAGTGGGGACCCACAGTGGCTTACTCCATTCCCCTCTCCATTTTATCCTCACATCATCCTTATAAGGAAGGTTAGGCTGAGTTTGTTTGACTGGCACAAGGTCACCTAGAAGGCTTCCACATCAGAGTAGAGATTCAAATCTGAGTCTGTTACCTGATCCTTTTAACTGAGGATGCCAGGGAGTGAACCAGAGCACTTCAGCAGACATTGAGTTATGACCTCACCACCAAGCCATGGCCCCAACTTAAAGAATGAAATCTATATGAATGATGTCATCAGCCTGTGCAAGGGACTGGAGATCTCCAGGCAGAACTAGTGGTTGCCTGACAGGTTGGAATATTCAGGAGTCCAGTCTGTACCCTTTTTCCAGCTGAAATCCATTTTGCGGCCTTCATTCTACAACATAATCCATTCCTCAGCTCCAAGGGTAAGTGGCTCTTATGCTGGTTCTACACAAGCTTTTTAATTTGCCATGACTATGGGTTGCTCAATCAGTTTGACAGACTATCCGGGATCAGGAGATATTGTGCTTAGTCTGTTATGGCCCAGTATTTTTGATGTTGTTTTTCTGCTTCTAGGATCCAGGGTTGCCAGCCCACCAGTGAGAGTGGGAGATACCCTGCCCCTAATTCCTGTTTCCTGCCATAAGAACAAAACATTAAAATGGCTGTCAAGCTGACACATGACATCACTTCCAGGGAAAACCCAGAAGTGACATCACACCTCTCATATCATCGGAAACCATACGGTAAACTCATGGAGCTTCACAGAGAGGTGTGATGTCACTGCTGGGTTTTCCTGGAAATGACACTGTGACATCACAACATGACCGATGGCTGCCCTCCATTTCTCTACTAAGATCCCTTTTCTGGCTATTTTTCTGCTTAAAATGCAACTGCAGCTAGGGATGCCAACAAGCTGGGAGAAAAACATCCTGTCCCTCTAACAAAGACTTAATATTTGAAGCCAAAGCATTCTGTGGCATGGAAACAACATTCCATTAAGCCTCCATTAAAGGAAAAGAACATTTTTTTTCTCCAGGCAACCATTATTGCAGCACCCATCTCTACTTGGTGGACAGTCAAAGAACTACTGTGCTTTTCCAGGGTTACTGCTCATTTCTTGAAAGTTGTTGGTTTCTTCTCCTTCAGACGTGCTTAATTTATTTCCTTCTTTCTCCACACTTCCTTTTGCTCTGCTGGCATTCATCAATAAATTCTTGGTTATCTTCTCCTGGGAGTGAAGGAAACTTCAGAACTGGATTTTTGAAACACACACACACACACATTTGCAGCAAGCCAAGTCACTGTTGCTGTAGTTTTAAGATCATTATTTTGAAATAACAATACAATTTTCAAAAACAATATTCAAGCTCACCTTCCCCATCCCAACAAGTGGATAATCAAGTATTTATTCACAAGTGCCAGGAGAGAACCAGCAAGCCCTGAGAAAACAGTAATTAATAAGCCTGAATACAAAGGAACAAAGGGAACTGATTGGAGAAGCAGGACCATGGCTGATTTACTTCCAAGGACCTATATAGAAAGGATGGGGGCGTTATGGGGAATATTACATTTTATTAAAATGCTGGGTAGAATCCCCATTTCAATCCTGCTTGCGGAAGAATTCAGACAAGGAACAACTGAGCAGCAAAAAATAAAGGGGGTTGAATCCTGGCTAAATTTTCCATTGGTGGAACAGAACATTCCTCTCTCCCCCTTTCCAGAGCAGCCCACTGAACTCCGGTATCCTAAAGGATGGCATGAGAGGGCTCTGTGGCAGGGAGGGGGGAATCATCAGAAATTCCCAGTTTAGTTTGGAAACCACCCCAAGGCTGGCAACCAGCAGGAGCTGTAGGGGAGGAGGACATGCAAAATAGGTGTCAATCACTGGAGTTTTGCTGGAATCCTAGAGTTTTCAACACCAAGGTGCTGACATCACTTCTGGGTTCACAGCGGAAGTGACATCACAGCATCATCGCACCTGCTATCCCCCTCCCCCATTTTCCTTTGCCATTCTACCACATGGTGGCGAGCGGCTGGGCTCCAGGGCAGGAGGTCGACTGCTATAGTGGGAGTCCTGGGCACCCTAGCTGTGGTGTGGAGCCAGTTAGAAGGGATATCAGGTAGCTGAGCTGGAAAGGACTTCTGCCAGGGGCTTTGGACTAATGCTGCCAGTTAGCGCAGATAACATTGAAACAGTAAACATGGACCATAGTGTTTCATTCAGTATGGGGAAGCTGGTCAATTGTTGTGAAGTGTTTGTTCCATCCTGCCTCCTATGATCTCAAGGCACTGTTAGTAGTTCTCCATCCCTTTTTGCATGCGAACAATCCTGTGATTAAGCTGAGAGTGAGTGGGACTGACCATCATAACTAAGTGGGGGTTTGAACCTGGGTCTCTTAAGCCCTTGTCCAGAAATCTAACTGATGCACTGCCCTGGCTTCTATAAATATGAAGCAGCCTTATGTGCTTACGTTAAGGAATTTTCTTGAGTTGGTTTGCCTAAATAGAATAGCCTCTAATGTGCGATCTACATGCATTTGAAAGCACAAATTAGCTGCCTTATAGTGTAATTTGGGTGGCATTTTCCTCCTCCGTTCTTGACAGAAATTGCCCAGTCTCCTGAGATTTCAGGATAGACGTTCCAATTCCAAGGAAGACGCACATCACATTTTAATACCACTTGTTCTTCTATATAATATCAGAGAATTCGGATGCCTTTCATTATCAGCTTCTAACATGCATGAAAACAGAACAGGTGCTGCATGATGAAAGAAGCGGGAAGACTGATTGAGAAAATCTGTTGGCTGCGCTTGAAAATGGCCGCTCAGTTGCGCTGTGCTCGAGGGAACAGAAAATGCCCATTTATGATTTGCTGCTCAACAATACACCTGGCATAGAATTTCAGCTGTGGGGGGAACATCCCTCCCCACCTCCAGCTATTATTTTTAGAGCAGGTAACAAATATTCTAAATAAATAAATGAAATAAAGGGGTTTTGTCTGACAGCTTCGCTCCAGGCAGACCACATTTTAAGAAACTGGTGCCATTGTACACATGAGACAGAAGTGACTCTAGTGGGCTGGCTGAAACTTGATTTGTGCCACTTACCAAAGGGTCTGATTCATTTGCTTGGCAGAAGAGGCACAAGCTCTGTGTATATTCATATTTCGGGTCAGGACAACAGCCTTGTTCCAAAAACAACTCAAGTTAGATTTTTTTTTCATGAGACCCTTTGGGAGCTGGAGCTGGTTCTGAGTGTGATGGAATTTTTATTTTAGTTAACAGTCAAAGCTGCTAGCAGGGGAAATACTTTACCTACCTTCACCACAACTCCAAAGCAAGGCTTTAAATCAGATTTCAGTGCTAGACAAAATCTTCAGTGCTTTAGTGGGAATATGGCAAATCTGTGCAACATCCCTCCTCCTGCAACAAACAAAAATCAGGAGAAAAGAAACAGCCATTTGCTGCACTACAGGATCCCAAAGAGAGAAGACTCGGGCCGAGGACAGACTGGCAATCTAAAGCGGGGCAGGCACGCTTCGCAAACGGAAGAAAGGAGCATGTTCAGACATGCGCATCTGTCCAGCGGCTCCGTTTCGTACTTACCCGTCTCCCAGTCGCTTTCCTTCCGCTTTAACAGGACACCGGTTTTACCCGGTGTTCAGGGGCCTTCCTCCGCATGCCTCCCGCTTCCAAACAGTGTGAACTGGAAGAAGCGGGAGGCATCCGGAGGAAGTGTGAGCGAACCGGCAAAAAGTTATGCGCATATGCAAAACAAAAAAAAAGCGCGGCAGCACGCGCAAGCCGCGCGCGCTGGCTACGCGGCAGTCTGAACGCTCCGTGGCAGTCTGAACGCTCCGTATTGCCGCTGATCCGCATTGCTCTGGCCAGTGTGAACGGCCAGCTCCG
This sequence comes from Lepidodactylus listeri, assembly GCA_029233225.1. Lineage (NCBI taxonomy): Eukaryota > Metazoa > Chordata > Lepidosauria > Squamata > Gekkonidae > Lepidodactylus > Lepidodactylus listeri. The sequence continues at coordinate 30,081,719 of JARCFY010000005.1, forward strand.
TGGGGTTTTTCCCCCGCTCCAGTTCCCTCCGCTTTGCCTCCGCTTTAGATTGCCAGTCTGTCCTCGGCCTCTATGTTTCAGGATCTTCCCCTTAGGAAAACTACAGCCTAAACATTACAAGGTGAGGGTGTTGGAGGGTAAGCTGTGTGATCAGGTGGCTTATTTTGCACCCACATAATCTACCCAGCTAAAAAGATAATGAGTGAGTTTTATGGATGGAAACATAAAGGCACACAAGAATGAATGGGTCGCATCTCAAAGTGTGCTGCTGCATGCAGAAGACCTCTTCAGCTCCTGGAAGGGGCACCACACACCAAAGCCCTTCATTAAACAGTGGAACTAAATCCTGCAACCACTTGCCCAGGCAGAAGTTCAGGAACACCAACAGGACCTATTATAACAGTACATGGACTTTTACATGCATGATCTATTTGTGGAACAGCACCAGCGGCTACTTCCCCCCTGCTCAGCTCTTTAGGTACAACACTATTTGAATACACAACCCATCGCATGGGTGTCCAACATGTGGCCTGACTGATCTTGGGATGTGGCTTTCTGAGATTTTTTGAGGTGTTCAAGTTTAATTACATCAGGTAATAAGAAGAGCAGTGCTGGATCAGACCAAAGGCCCATCTTTGCCAGACCAAAGGCCCAGCATTCTGTTCACACAGCGGCCAACCAGCTGCCTCTAGGAAGCCCACGAGCAGGATGACTGCAACAACATCATCCTGCATGTGCTCTCCAGCAACTGATTTAAAGAGGCACTCTACCTCTGGTGCTGGAGGGAGTAGATATCTGTCATCGTTAGTAGCCACTGATTGCCCCAGCCTCCATAAATGTGTCCACTCCCCTTTTAAAGCCCTCCAAGTTGGCAGCCGTGACCACATCAGGTGTTCAGGTTTATTTACATCATGCAACCAAGCCACTATGAAGAATAACTGATAAAAGAAACATAGGTATCAATAATAGGGTTTCAGCTCTGGGTTGGGGCAATACCTAGAGATTTAAGGGATGGAGCCGGAGGAGGGCAGAGTTTGGGGAGGGAAGGAACTCAGCAGGATATAATGTCATAGAACCCATCCTCCAAAGCAGCCATTTTCTCCAGGGGAACTGATTTTGATCACCTGGAGATTGATTGCAATAGCAGGAGATCTCCAGGTAACACCTGGAGGTTGGCAACCCTAATCAATAAAGCCTCCAGTGAACTTAACTCACATTTAGTCATGTCCAGTATCCTTATGCCAAGTGTAGACCTGCCCCATTCTGACATTCAGTGGTGGTGTTGCCATGTTGGAGTTGTTGAGGGGCTAAGACTGAGGAAATCTAGGCAGCATAGTAAAAGTAGAGACATCACCCTGCCAACAAAAGTCTGTATAGTCAAAGTGATGGTATTCCCAGTAATAATGTATGGCTGTGAGACTTGGGCCACAAGGAAGTCCAAGCGCTGGAGAACAGATGTTTTCGAATTATGGTGCTGGAGAAGACACTTGAGAGTCCCTTGGGCTGCCAGGAGACCAAATCAGTCAACCCTAAAGGAAATCAACCCTGACTGTTCCCTGGAAGGACAGATACTGAAACTGAAGCTCAAATACTTTGGCCACCAAATGAGAAGGGAGCACTCACTGGAGAAGTCCCTGATGCTGGGAATGCCTGAAGGTCAAAGAAGAAGGGGACGGCAAAGGATGAGATGGTTAGACAGTGTCATCGATGCAACGGACATGAGGTTGGGCAAACTCCGGAGAACAGCGGAAGACAGGGGGACCTGGTGTGATGTGGTCCATGGGGTCACAAAGAGTCGGACTTGACTGTGCGACTGAACAACAACAAAGACAGGTTGAGGAAAGATGCATGATGCAGAGCTTCATAGATCAGGTGGCTGACTATGGGGGAAAAAACTGGTCTATCGCATTCAGTGGTGTCAGATGTATAGGCCTAGGACTCACGCCTACATCCTATTACATGTACAGCCAATACTCTTGGCCAATGTACAAATTTATCCCAAGTGTTTCCTTTCTGCCTTATGCAAGCTATTAATGGGAGGAAATGCATTATGTTAACTTAATAATTGTCCTACCAAGCCATGAACAGTGTGTGTCTTTTAAAATTCATCACCTGAATATTGCCTAATAAAGTTTGTAAATAGCCTCCAAACGAGCAGAACTACCCCTTCTGGTCCAGCACGCAAGTGAGCTCTCTTTCCTGCAGCAGATTGGTTTTAGATCCTCCATTCATTCATTACTTTAATGACGAGCTAATTTGAGCCTCGGTCCCAAGAGGGCCATTGTTTGGGTCTAAAGTAATGCAACATTTACAATGTTTTATTGACACGAGCCATAAAAGGGCAACTCCAGGCGTGCATTAGGCAAGAGTCAGCAAGTTTAAGTGGATTAGTGAAGAAATTTATTAACAGGTGATCTAGATTTGAGCACTGAAAAGCTCCATATTAATTCCACCACGGAAAAGAATCGTGCATATCAAGTGAATTTGTAGAAACACATCCTAGTTTATTCCAGTACCAAAATTCCACGTGTTTGCTAAATGTTAATTTACTTTGAGACTGATGCTGGGAAATACATTCTACATAGGTAAAGGGGGCACTTACAAGCACAAAGCATTTTCCTGCCCCCCACAGAGTACACTGATGGCATACTGGGACAGTCTGTAAAGCTGCCCTTAGACAGCTATAAAAACGGCAATAGAAATAACAGTCCTCTTCATGCGCATGGCATTTGCCATCAGTTTGGTGTTGAGAGCCAGTTTGGTGTAGTGGTTAAGTGCGCAGACTCTAATCTGGGAGAACCGGGTTTGATTCCCCACTCCTCCACATGCAGCTGGCTGGATGACCTTGGGCAAGCCATAGCTCTGTACCAGCTGTTCTCTCAAGGACAGTTCTGGAAAGAGCTCTCTCAGCCCCACCTACCTCACTGGATGTCTGTTGTGGGGAGGGGGAGGGAAAGGAATTTGTAAACTGCTCTGAGTGAAGGGCAGGGTATAAATCCAATCTCCTCCTCCTCCAAAGGGTCTCAAGCTCTGAAAATACTAAGTAAGCCTCTAATCTCTGTACTTTAAAGACAAACCATGTTGGAGCAGCAGAAAGGAATTTCCGCTCAGTTACCCCTCCCCAGCCCACTTTTTTGTCATTATAGTACTTTGTCATTGTGTTTAACTTTGGAAAGGGATAACCTGTTTTCTGGAGGCCTCACCTTAGGGCAGTGCTGCTGACTTGTTTGAAGAAGTCCGTTTCAGTGATGTTGCTCATGGACACATGGACCTTTCATATACTAAGCCAGACCCTTGATCTATCAAGGTCGGTATTGTCCCTTCTGACAGGTAGTGGGTCTCCAAGGACAGCTCTTTCATCTTCTCCTTGATCATTTTAACTGTTGTGGAATAAACTTTCTGTTTTCACAGCAGATGACCTGCCATGCTTAGGTTTGAGTCCAGTCCACCTTAGAGACCAACAAGAATTTCAGGGTGTAAGCTTTCGAGAGTCAAAGCTCCCTTTGTCAGACATGAGTAGAGTAGAAATGGAGAATGTATGAGTTGTTTTATCCTAATCAGAAGGGGGAAGGGGTGTTATCAAGAATGCTTATAGAGGATGCAAAGGTACAATGCATATTGTAATTGGCTTGATTGGAGCAGATGGGGGAATGCCTGGGGGCAGAAAATTAGCATCCTTTATAAGCATTCTTTACAACACTCCTCCCACCTTCTTGGTGTAGTGGTTAAGTGCACGGACTCTAATCTGGGAGAACCGCGTTTGATTCCCCACTCTTCCACATGCAACTGCTGGTGTGACCTTGAGTCAGTTACAAGTTCTTTCAGAGCTGTTCTCTCAGGAGCAGTTCTTGAAAGAGCTCTCTCAGCCCCACCTACCTCACAGGATGTCTGTTGTGGAGAGGAGAAGGGAAAAGAGATTGTAAGCTGCTCTGAGACTCCTTTGGGTAGTGAAGGGCGGGGTATAAATCCAATATCATCATCTTCTTGGCAGAGGAAGTGGAGCACTGACTGTTGAGAGAAAAATAAGTAGGTTTGTTAAAGAACAAACTGTTATAGAACATAGAAAAGAGAGAACCTCAACTGTCTAACCTAGCTGCTAAAGGAGGAACAGCAACAAGAAGGAAGCTCTGCAGGAGCAGGAAGTCTCCAAAAGTGCCAATCAGGAGACAGCAAGGACACAGTTTGAAAAAATGGTAAGTCCCTAGTCTAGCTATGTTAACACAAGTCCTTCAGCTGTCTCCCTGTAGGATGATCTTCAGAAAGGGTTGCCAAGTGCCTTACTGGCTGCAGCAGGGGAGCGGTAGTCCCATTCTGGGACATTTGCACGCGCACTCCGCAATGACGTCACCCAGATGTGACGTCATCATGCTGGGCATGTCACCAGGTGATGCTCTAGCAATCACCCTGGAAACTCTAGAGCGTCATCCAGTGATGTGCCCAGTGTGATGACATCACTTCCGGGCGACGTCATCACGCCGGGCACGTCGGCCCGATCTGGCCACTTAGGGGATGGGTTCCCCCCAACAGTTGGATCCTGACCGGCAAATTGGGGGCCCTTTTAGTGGGGGAACCTCCACTCTCCTGAGGGACCTGGCAGCCCTATCTTCAGATCTTCTTCATAAGGCTGCACTATAGACCTTGCATGTTCCAACACTTCTGACTAGGATAAAAGGACTCAGAGATCTCCATTCTATTTGTATCTGAAGAAGGGAGCTTTGACTCTCAAAAACTTACACCCTAAAATTCTTGTTGGTCTCTAGGGTGCTGCTGGACTCAAATCTAACTGTTCTACTGCAGACCAACATGGTTTCCCTCTGAAATGACCCATTATAGAGACACGGTCTGCTCCTCTATTAATTCCAAATTAATATGGAATTACTTGGCTCAGTTTCTCAATTGACTACTAGAAGTATATAAGTAAATAAATATTTATAGCCCACTTTTCTCGCCAACCCAAAGTGGTTTACAATATTGTTCTCTTCTCCTCCATTTTATCCTCTTAACACCAAGCCTGTGAGATAGGTTAGACTGAGTGAGTGGCTCAGAGTCATCCAAGAAGCTTCCATGACAGAGTGTGGAGTTGAACTTGGGCCTCCCAGATCCTAGTCTGACCCTCTATCCAGTAGTAGCCTGCTAGCCCCCACTGAGACTGATAAAATAGGTACCCCCACCCCAAAGAGACTTTAACTTAAGCTAAGAACAGCGGTGGCTCAGTGGTTAAGATGCTGAACTGCAGACCGGAAGATCGGTAGTTCGGCAATTCGAGACCTGAGTGCCGCATGACAGAGTGAGCTCCCTTCTCTGACCCCAGCTTCTGTCAACCTAGCAGTTCGAAAGCAAGAAATTGCAAGTAGATAAATAGTTACCGCTTTAGTGGGAAGGTAACAGTGTTCCATGCGCCCTGGCATCTAGTCATGCCAGCCACATGACCACGGAAACGTCTTTGGACAGCGCTGGCTCTTTGGCTTGGAAATGGAGATGAGCGCTGCCCCCCTAGAGTTGGATTTGACTGGCTTTCGAGCAAGGGAAACTTTTACCTTTACCCTTAAGAACAGTGGTGCTAGAAGGGCATCTTCAAAATTTCATGGCCTTTAGATGGCACATAAGTATGGGAAGTATACCTGAAGAACTCTTTGCCTTACCTACACTTTAGAAGAAAGTGTCTTGATTACAGACAGACTTTATAAGAAGCACTCCGTGTGAAGTAGCTTGACTTCCTAGATACACCAAGATTGCAGTGATCAAGACTCCTTTGAATCTTCAGCAGTTTCACATGCCTTCCAGATCACAAACTACAACCTGGATTTGCCAGATAAATAATCAAAGCTATTTGAAATATCCTTTGTGAATGCAATCATAAACCTTCAAAGGACCATTTGCCCATCTCCTAGCTATTGTCAGAAGATCTATGTGAATATTATTACCTAGCCTGTGTACATTTCCTGTGTACATTTAAGTGTTCCTTCTACCATAGTTGGTTACAGTATCCTATCGCAGCCTGGATCCTAGACATGCACCAATCAGAGCACAGCCCAAAGTTCACTAATGGTCAGCTAGTTTCCAAAGTTTTAATGCCAGCATGGATTCCAGTTTCATACCAAAATGGCCCAATAGTAGATTCAGTTGGCACCCAGGTAAATCCAGGTGCATAAGAAGAGCATCTCCAGACCTCAATTTTTGTAGCTAGCTCCCCTCCAGAACAATCTTCCATTATCACAAACGTGAAATCACTTGCACAGTATAACTTCTACTCTCTTGATCTGTTCCTTTCCCAAGATTAACCCTTCAAGTCCTATTTATCCATTTTGTTTCTCCATTCCCCATTCAGCCTTGCCTTACCGTTTGCCAGCCATTCCCCACTGCATGCTTGCTAGGGGCTCCTTTCCTTTAGCCCTAAATTAAATTCCTGTCTACCCCACCCCACCCCTCCCCTATATTCTTTTTCTGGGTGGGTTTGTTCTGGACTAGCCAGGAGAGAGGAACATGATTAACTTTAATTGGGCATCTAATTGAAGGTAACACATCTACACCTTGAGTTTGTGTGGAGAACCGGTTCTTGTTGTTTTTCATGATATAATTGCTTGGTCTTTCTTTGCCCCGCTTTCATACTGGTTCCTCATTTTCTTGTCTGTATCTTGGTTAGGGTAATTAAGTTGCTTTCTTGTTAACTGCTCGTCCTCCTTCTACCTTAACTTTATCTGAAATTTATTGTTCCCTACTGGCCTGGGAGTTATATATGCAACGGACTAAAATAATTCTTTTTTGCCCCTGGACGTGGGTCTTGGCTATATACATGTGGGGGACATGCGCGGCAGGCCTAATATGGGGACTGATTTGGGTAACATACCACACAGCCTTATGACAAGCCACCAAGGTAACTCACAGTAAGAGAAACATTTATTTTACTTGTTGATTCATTTTAAAATGTACATGCATTCTTTCCTGTGTTCAGAGCATCTTACAACAGTACAAAGGTTAAAAAAAAATGAATGGAAAAGCCAAAAAAATGTGCCATTTATAAATTCAAACTTCACACAACCAAATATAAACAATTGCAAGTTGAGGACATTATATTTTATACAAGTAGCCAGTCTGATATATTATTTTGAATTCATCGTGCAAGATTTATTGAATCTTGTGTCATATTCTTTGGGCTAAATAAGCAAATGCCCCAAGAGAATACTATACCTTCAGTGAATTAAACTTTACCAGCCAGACAGTTTTCTCCTCACATGTCTGATTTATTACTTTCACTATTAACAGAGTTAACCACTTCATTTTCTCAAATTAACATATAAAGGGCATATCCATAAATAGTGATTCATACTTTCAATTGCTGAAGAGTTATGTAGGTACACTGTCCCTCTGCACCCATTTTTACTCATCAACCAGTCATGATCTTCAACCTCATATAGTGCATTCTGGAAATCACTCCTTTTTCCTGGAATCTCCACCTAACTTTTACTATAAGGGGGAGCAGTAACCAAAGCCCCTATGTTTCTTTTTCTGAGACTACTTCCTTCAAAATGTATTTCTCTTTTTTCTTCCATGTGGCTACATTCTATTCCAGCACGACTTATAGAACCATAGAATCATAGAGTTAAGGGGCAAGAGTGGGAGGGCTTCTAGTGTCCTGTCCCCACTGGTGGACCTCCTGATGGCACCTGGTATTTTTGGCCACTGTGTGACACAGAGTGTTGGACTGGATGGGCCATTGGCCTGATCCAACATTGGCTTCTCTTATGTCCTTATGAAGGGGCCATACAGACCATCTAGTCCAACTCCCTGCCCATTGCAGGACCAGCATAAAGCATTTCTGACAAATATTCATTCAGCCTCTTCTTGAAAGCTGCCAGTGAACCTTAAGTGTTATCATTTATCTTTTTGAAGTTGTGTGGATTCAGACAACCATCTTAACCACCACCACTCTCCAAATACATGTTGGCTTTCAAACTGCCGTATAGTGCCATATAGTGGGCATGAGATGAAAATAGGACAATTGCTCCTGCAGCCACAGGTTTAGTTCTGACCTTGCTGATAACTATTATAGGAGTAATGGCACCAAGTGTACAATCACTGACTGACTAGTAGCCTCCAACATGGTCTGCTGACGTCAATGAGGGTGACTAGCCAATCAGTAACTAGGCACTTGCACAGGGCTTGAGATGTGTCGGCTCCACCATTATCTCCTGATAGTTACAGATGTTTGCGGGAATTCTTCTCACACACAGTTCTCTTACAGTGGCTCCTGAAAGTTCACACTTTTGGACAGTTTCTTTGACCACCATTAATTCCCACCATGTGTGTTGAGGCACAAGAGATCTGCTGGTTTCCCCTGAGAAATAAGTTACACAGTTAACAATCCTATGTGATCTACTCAGTTCAATATTTACACACTCCCAAGAAAGTTATCACTTTAATTCTCCTGTAGCCACAATGAGAAAAGCAGACAATAAAGGAAGTAAATAAATTAATACGTGTGGAAAGGATTACATCCTAAGGCTAAGAGTCAAAATCCATACCTTTAGCTCAAATCCCCTGCTGTTGACATAGTCTCCTTCTAATCACCTTCTCTAGGGCAAGAAATTCTGCTGTATCACTATATTGACTATGACAGAGTTTTCATAGGTTATTTTTTTCTGCTGCTTTAGGACCTGATTTAGTAATTTTGTGACTATTATTATTGTGGCTGTATAGGATTGGATAGAATGATTCCATTCCATTAACACTAACAAACTTCCACTGGTGAAATAGGCATGTTCCACCAATGGAAAGGTCCTTGAGTCAGTGGAAGGTCCAGAAATCTTTTACTCTAACCCATACAAACTGAGGGTTTTTATCCTGAAGGTTCTTTGGAGCCATGTGGCAGCATAGAAACTCCAAAATAAGTAGCTGACAAAAATAACTAAATCATTCCTAAGACTTTCCTTCAGGAACCACTCTTAAATTTGTATTTATGGAAAAGAAATCCACAAGGACCTTAGTGGGAAATTTCTGAAATGTTGGATTGATGTAACGTGCCTCCTCAGCTGTCATGTCAATCACCATGTTATCAGAACTGAAATATAACCTTAACTGAATTATGCTGACATTTAAGTTTTTGTGAACTAAAACACTGTAACTTGAGTTAACTATACACTGTGATATACTTTCAGATCTCACTTTATGCTTCCCTCTGCCCCACTCAAAAAAGAATAGTTTGCTCAAGCCTAAGGATTTATTCTTAGACTAGGAATAAGGCCCGTTGTGGAAATAAATACAATGGGCTCTAGAAAGAGGCTCTGGGCAGGTGCCCTGGCCTTGGGCACTCAGTGTCAATTTCCTGTGGCGACCTCAGCAGGGTATAATGACACAGAGTCCACCATTTTCTCCAGGGGAACTGATCTCTGCCATCTCGAGAGCAGTTGTAATTCTGAGTGATCACCAGCCCTCACCTGGAGACTGGCAACAATGGTTCCCGAGGAGGAAAAGTGGTATTGCCAGGTATAATAACTGAACTCCAGACAACAGATCTCTCTTTCCCACTGGAGAAAATAACTGCTTTGGAGGGTGGTCTCTATGACATTCTATTCAGCTGAGGCCTCTCCCCTCCCCAAACTCTGGCTTCCGTAGACTCCATAACAAAATCTCCAGGAATTTCCCAACCTGGAGCTGGCAACCCTAGTCAGGACTGGCCCCAGTGAGTTCCCCACAAAGACCAAAGTAGGCCTGGAGAGGGCCTCCCCACCACCACCTTTTTACTGACAGAAGCAAGCTTGGTTGCCTAGCAACAGCCACTGAGGAGAAAGTGAACTGTACACCAGGAGAAGAGAATCGTTTGATGGCTGCTGGCCCACCTCAGTAGCCAGCCAGCCACAGAGGAGCCACACAGTAGAAGCGTCTTTGTCAGGAGAGACAGCCGTTTTGGCAGTTTATTCTGACAGGGAAGACTAGCCAAACTGCCAGTGGGTGAAGGAGAGGAGCAGACCCAGCACCCAGCCAATTGCACACAAGTACTCTTGAGTGGCGATTGATGGGCCAGTGGTTGATGGAGCACACAGCACAGCCAATGGGAGAGCTGTAGTCCAGCTTCTCCATGTGTCAAACACAGTATGCAACAGATTCCATAAAACCAGTGTGGTGTACTGGTTAGAGTGGCAGACCAGGATCTGGTAGACTGCATTTGAATCCCCACTCTGCCACTGAAGCTTACTGTGTAGCTTTGACCTAATCACTCTCTCAGCCTAGCCCACCTCACAAGATTGTTCCTGTGAGGATAAAATTGAGGAATGGAGAATTTATATTGTGAGCCACTTTAGGCCCCCACTGGAGAGACAACTGGTGTACAAAAATCTAAGTTTGGTATTCTGGTTAAGAGCAATGGACTCTAATCTGGAGAACTGGGTTTGATTTCCCACTCCTCCTCATGCTGCCAGCAGGGTGACTTTGGGTCAGTCACCGTTCTCCCAGAGCTCTCTCAGCCCCACCTGCCTCACAGGGTGTCTGTTCTGGAGAGAGGAAAGGAAGGAGATTGTACACCACTCTGAGACTCTAAATGAAGGGCAAGGTATAAATCAACTCTTCTTCTTCGCAAACAAAAATTTAAAAAATAAAATCATGTGGCAGAGGTTGTTGTACAATCTTATTCTAAGCTTCTGGAAAGGAAAAAGGATAAAATCAGAGTAGGGCTTGTATCCTACCACTCTACTCAACAAAGGCCACTTCCACTGAAGGAAGGCTTCCTGGGCTGATGGAAGGTTCATACTTCGGCTGCAATCACGCACACTAAATAATCCACTTTCAATCCACTTTCAATGTACTTTCCAACTGGATTTTCACTGTATGAACTGGAAAAATCCAATTCAAAAGTGGATTGAAAGTGGATTATTTAGTGTGTGTGAGATTGCAGCCAAAGTATGAACCTTCCATCAGCCCAGGAAGCCTTCCTTCAGTGGAAGTGGCTCTTCTGCCTACGATAATTTTCAAAAACTTTTAGTCCTCTCACATAAAACATAGCGTTACATAGCAGCAGCAACAATGAGGTTTTCTTCACGAGTCAGCGTAAAAATAATGTTGACATTGCGGTCGATACATTATGGATTGCCATATTTATGTCAGAACATATTGGCACAAAAATATGTCAATAATATAAAATATTTAAGGATAAGCCTTGTATTTAAATTAAACCTTTACAATCCCAAGTCTTTCCTTCATATTTCGCTTGGCTGCTCTTAAATGCATCTTTGATGACAGGTTCCTAAGATAATGATTTCAACATCTATTTTTAGCTGTTGACTAAAACAACTGTTTTTAAATAAATCTTTGCAGAGGAGAACTGGAAGTTAGCTCCCTTGTTCACTGCTTCTATCCATTTGTAATGCACACCTACAGTACTGTAGCTACAAATGACAATTTACAATTTCATATTTATAAGGTTTGAAACATTAATACACTCTAAATTCTGAGAAGGCTTTGGAACGAAACTAACTATTCTAAAGGGAAGGTAGAGTCTTGCAATTGAATGCTTTGTCTGTTCCCAATAACAGAGGGAAAGGACAAAGTCTGGATAATATAATAAGAACCAGTATACTGTAGTGTCTTGGATCACATTCAAAGTAACAAGCTTCCCCCCCTTCCCCTCTCAGAAGCTGGCTGGCAGTGCATGAGGCTCACAAACCAGGAACCCTCAAATGGAGGCACCACTTGTGGGGCCTGTATGGGAGGTATTAATTATGCAAATTAACTAATTAGGCAAATTAATTACACAAAGTGTGATGACTGCATACAGTTCCAGCAGGGGGAGCACAAGCTCTCACAGATGTTATTAGAATTCTTTTATCTTGCTTTTCTATTTAAAGTTAAACACTCAGGGCAGTTTACGATATTAAAATCCACACAAAGAGGGCAGCTTACAATATTAAAATCCACGCAAAGTTAAAGCAGAAGAACACATGAAGCTGCCTTATACAGAGTCAGAGTCTATCAAGGTGTATACTCTGGCTGGCAGTGGCTCTTGGGGGCCTCTAGTAGAGGTCTTTCACATCACCTGATCCTTTTACCTGGAGATGCCGGGGACCAACCCTGGAGCCATCTACATGCAAAGCAAATGCTCTACCAGTGAGCTATGGTCCCTCTCCAAAGCAGCCGTTAGAAAAGTACATACATAGGAGATAGATGTAAAACCTTCTGTAGTAAAAACAAAAAAAATCCTCATGATACTGGAAGGATGGTGCTGTCATTTGTGGATGGTGCTGTTTAGTGTACATGCATCCCTTTGTGTGTGTGTGTGTGTGTGTGTGTGTGTGTTGTGTGGTTTCACATATGTGAACATAATAACCTTTACAACACAGTCGGAAAGAATTGTTATGGCAGACTGAAAGAATAGTAAACCACCGAGTAAGTTTATCCAGGTGGGTTGCCGTGTTGGTTCTGAAGCAGTAGAACAAAGTTTAAGACCAAGAAAGTTTTACTCAGGGTGTGAGCTTTCATGTGCACGCACACTTCAGACACAGTGAAATGGAAACAGAAATAGCAGCCATATATAGAGAGGGTGGGCAGTGAATTAGTATGCAGAATGATGAAGAAGATGTTTTTTAATAGATAAAGGGTGAAAAGCATGTTCAGCCTCCCATAGAGCCCAGTTCCTTAGCTATGTTTTCAGTTCTTTACACGAAACGATCAACAGCATAAGTCCCCAATAGATCTCACTAAGCTTTTACCTGGTCCAGCATTCTAGATGGCAAACACACAAACAGCACATTAAGGTGAAGTCCATTATCAGCTGGCTCACAGCATCTTATGATTCTATAGTGACAGGTGTCCCATTTAACTCTTACAGGTACTAAGCATTGATAAGCTAGACATTAATCTACTGTTTTTTTAAAAAAAGTTATGTATCAGCTAATGCAACCGTTACCGCAGCAAGCTAACCCCTGGAAGTACCTGTTCATATGTTTACTTACACAAGGTGTATAACAGAAATAGAGAAAATAGATACAGGGCTGAATCTCCTGTGAGCAGAAAAATCACAGCTGGGTACATATTAGTTGATTTCTTCAACTCTAATCATATGGATTTATGGGAACAATTGTTTACAATAATTTTTGCATGGGCTTTAAACAAAGAGCCATTATTTTATCTTGCTTCTGTTTGGTTGTCTTTAACCTGAAGGTAAAGGTAAAGGTTTCCCTTGCTCGAAAGCCAGTCAAATCTGACTCTAGGGGGCAGTGCTCATCTCCATTTCCAAGCCGAAGAGCCAGCGTTGTCCGAAGACTTCTCCATGGTCATGTGGCCAGCATGACTAAATGCCAAGGCACACAGAACACTGTTATCTTCCTACCGAAGTGGTACCTATTTATCTACTTGCAATTTCTTGCTTTCGAATTGCTAGTTTGACAGGAGCTGGGGCCAGAGACGGGAGCTCACTCCATCATGCGGCACTCAGGTCTTGAACTGCTGAAGTACCGACCTTCCAGTCTGCAGCTCAGCATCTTAACCTCTGAGCCACCACGGCCCCTGTCTTTAACCTACTTGCAACCAATTTCATTGGATGATCCCAACACTGAATTGGGGAGAGAGGAAGTTCTCTGACATTTATTATGTAACCTTTTTTTTTTTTAGAGTACAGAACAGTCGCAGTTGCCTCCACGTGATTGGGCCTGTGACCTGCTCTTCACTCTACAGTGAAGCTGTAGAGAAACTTGTCTTTGTGAGGCAAATAACAATGTGGGGCGCTAAGGTCACAAAAATGGCACAGAAAGAAAGTGTTAACTCTCTCCTCAGATCCAGATTGGGAGCTGCATAGTTGCTATTTACTCTTCAATAAGCCATTGATATATATCCTGATGTCGTGCCTAGCTTGGGTTTCAGGCCCTTTAGATGCCCCTGTCCTTGACTGCTGTCTTTGCTTTTCACTGTAACTTTTTCTAGCTATCGGGTAGGCTTTTTAAGATGGAGCTATTAGAACAATACAACAACAGAGCTGCTTCAGTTTATTGACTCTGGGATGGTTGCTATTTTATTTCCCACCCTTTCCTAGCAATTAGTTGTGTTGGGCAACACCTGAAAGACCATGATTAGAGATCCATTAGTGAAATGGAAATTTCCCTCCTCCACCTTTCTTTGCAGCTCTCTGCACCAGCTTTAGGAGACCTACAGGAACAGTACTGCTCATGATGTGGGGATCTGCAGTGTTGGGGGGCGGGGAAATCAGTAACAATGGCTTGTCTCCTTCAGGGGCAGAAATCCTCTTCTGCTGGGAGAAAACAATAACTGGATCCAGCCCATTGGTAACTAAATGGTACCTCCGTGTTCAGAGGCAGTAAATACCTGGGTACTGGCACCAGGAGACAACATCTCTACGCTCTATTGTTGGAACCTCCAGAGGAACTAGTTGGCCACTGTCTGAGACAGAATGCTGGACTAGATGGACCACTGGTCTGGTCCAGAAAGGCTCTTCTTATTATGTACCTTTATTGCCAAGTTGGCATTTTCAATGAAGCTTCCATTATGGCACCCAAATTGCTTCCCTGAATAGTTACAGCCAGTTGACACCTCAGCATACTTATGAAGGGAGCATTCTAACAGGGATTTGCCCTGTTGTTGGCCCTCCATAGTAACTGATTGGGCACTGCAGCAGGGCTCTTCTTGAGCTCTAGGAGTACTTCCAAGTGCATTTAAAGTCTATCTTGGAGATGCTTAAATAACCCCAATAATAACCATGCTCCTGTCCTCTTAGGAGACGTCTTCATACATTTGATAAAGTAGATTTTGGACCACTAAAACTTATGCTACAATATATGTCAGTTCTTAAGAACACTCTTTTTACTACAACATACAACACATTACAGAGTCTGCTCCTAGCTCACTGCCATTACCATGTCTGTATGGACAGCTTGTGTCTCATGATCCTATATCCAATCCACCTATTTATTGGCTTGTATCCATCAGCCGAAATCTGAAAAAAATCAATCAGTAAGTCCTTTGGGAAACTAAAAATCGTTATGCTACATGTTTGGAGGGCAGTACCTACGACAATTAGGTCCTGATCTAATTGACCGAAGCTCTGGGACAATCTGACCATAATGAGTCGATCAGCAGCCTCATTGATTTGGCTGACATTACGCACCCCAGTGAAGTTCCATGCAGGGATATCTTTGCAGAACAAGGTCAATATAGCAAAAGGGTCGGTTTGTCAGAAATGCCTGGGTCTGACACGCCGAGACAGGACAAATGCAGAGTGACAAGTAAATGGCTTCCCCACTGCTGACATTAACAGCTGCATAATAGCTCCAAGAGCAAGCTTTGTAAACATGTAAACAGTGCAATTAATTGCAGTGATTACGCTCTTGGAAAAACAGAGCCTTTCAGTTAATTTGGAGCACATTGCAGCCTCGTGTTTACAGAGCTCCCGGCACATCAGAAAATTAGATATATTTAATTTAGGTTTCAATTGTCTCCTCTTCAAGAAAAAATCTATGAACATAACACTCGGTACATGCTAAATTCCATAAACATATTACCACTTCCGCTGGAGGTCAGAGCTTCAGGCAATTGGTTTTCCTCACCTCTGCTGAAAGGGGAGACATTCTAAGCCTCAGAAACAGAGGTGAGGGCAGGATGGACCAATTAAAGTGATGCAGTTGTATATTCTAGCATAAGCCTAGCCCTAATGTTGTAACTTGCCGAATAAAAGGACACAGGAGGATACTGGATGTTGGACAATCTCTAGGGACGGATTAAGACGTGCTGAAGTCCTAAACTATTCAAGTTCAAGAGGCCCCATGGCATTAAGGACTAAGCATTCAGTAATATTTTTTTTATTTAGAGGCCTTACACTGTAGAAACATAGAAGCATAGAGATAGAAGGGTCCTCAAGGTTCATCTAATCCAACCCCATGGGCACAATTACCTTCACTCCACTCACCCGGTGACACCTGCTTTATGCTCAGAGGAAAGCGAAAAACCTCTAGGATCCCTGGGTCAATCTGACCTTGAAGAAAATTCCTTCCTGACCCCCAAGTGGCAATCAGCACTACCTTGGTTGTGTAAAAAAGGGCCAGGAGAGCCCTTCCTGCCCTCTGTAGTCGATTTACTTGTTATATTTCTTTATTTTTTTTAAAAAAAGTATGCCTCCTTTTCACCCAGTCAGGATTCACAAGGTAGCAAACATAGAAACATTTAAACAATGAAAATATAGTTTAAAATATAAAATTCAATTAAAAATATGTAAACAACACTAGGTAAAGGTAAAGGTTTCCCTTGCTCAAAAGCCAGTCGAATCCAACTCTAGGGGGCGGTGCTCATCTCCTTTTCCAAGCCGAAAAGCCACTGCTGTCCGAAGACTTCTCTGTGGTCATGTGGCTGGCATGACTAGACGCCAAGGTGCACAGAACACTGTTACCTTCCCACCGAAGCGGTATCTAT
The DNA here is from genome assembly GCA_029233225.1 of Lepidodactylus listeri. NCBI lineage: Eukaryota > Metazoa > Chordata > Lepidosauria > Squamata > Gekkonidae > Lepidodactylus > Lepidodactylus listeri. The sequence goes on from JARCFY010000005.1 coordinate 30,098,123, forward strand.
TTATCTACTTGCAATTTCTTGCTTTCGAACTGCTAGGCTGGCAGGAGCTGGGGCCAGAGACAGGAGCTCACTCCAGCACACAGCACTAGGGTCTTGAACTGCCACGCTACCGACCTTCCGGTCTGCAGCTCAGCATCTTAATCTCGGAGCCACCATGGCCAAAGCCCCTTTTTGTGGGTATGCCAGACAAAACAAAAAAGTCCTCCCCTGCTGGTGAAAGATACCAATAGAGGGAGACAGACTAATCTCCCTGGGGAGGGAGTTTCAAAATTTTGGTGCCACAGCGGAGAAGGCTCTTCTTCGGGTTGCCACTCATCTAGCTTCAGATGGCAGGGGCAACTGAAACAGGGCCTCCAAGGATGATGCTGTGACCTGCAGGCCTTATTCCACTGTGCCCTCCACCTGGCATGTGTCACCCACCTGGTTTTCCCAACACCCGGAAGGGCTTTTCTCTCTCTCTGTTCCATGGCTGCCACTACCTGGCCTTTTCAGGAATTAAGGCAGGCTCCTTAGCTTACAAGGGTACAGTTCTACAGGGCTCCTATTACTTTGAAACCTCTTTGCCCAGGTGTGCAGTCTGGTATGTGGCAATGGCTGCCTCCTACAGACCTCAGGTAAGAATTCTGTCTGCTTCAGTGGAATCCTCCCAGTTTTATCATCCCTCTTTCTCCTCCTACTGACCAGGTCAGGCCAGGTCAAAGAAGGAGAGTTGCCAGCCCCCAGGTGGGAGTGGGGGATCTCCTGATTTTGTTGGTTCCTGCCCGCCACCAGCCATAATCCAGCATGATGATGTCACATGGAAGTTATGTCCTCACACTGGGGACATTGCATGATGACACTTTGGTATTTTGGGCAAAAGTCTATGGTAACTATAGAGTTTTGCCCAAAATAGCAGAGCATCGCCGTGCAATGCCCCCAGCATGATGACATCACTTCCATGTGACATCATCACATCGGGGACATCGCGTGCAGCAACATTGCCCCGCCCTACTCCTGGAAAAGAGAGTTTTTGCTCAGCTCAACTTTCAAAGAAATATGCATTTCTCCACAGCACCAACTAAAGATGTGACCTCTTGTTTTTCTGTATTCAAGAATCTTGTTTGGTGTACATTAACAGAACACTGGTGGCACCTAGTGGCTAGTTTATAGAAAATACCAGAAATTTTCAAACTTTTGATAACCCAATGCTAGTCATAGATGTCATGTCAATATCTTCCATATGTCTTAAATTTGATCTCATAGTAAACCTTTTTCATGAAACATCAACTGGAGCTGAAACAGGGATTGTACAGTATATCTCAAATTATCCTGTGGTGGACAATATTTAACTGGAACAGGATGCCTAACTCAGGAGAGTACAGTAGAGTCTAAGATGTCTTTCAATCAAACAGAACTTGATAATTCTGGAATACTAGATCCCAGAGTACCAGATTTTTCAGGGGAAGTACCTCCCCCTGAAACAGGCCACATACCTGAACCCAGAGCAGTACCATTACTAACAGTACTTCCATCTTATCCCAATTAAATTTCAGTTTGCTTGCCTTCCATCAGAACTTTACTGACTCCAGTAACCAGCTCAGGAGCTCAACGGCTTCCCCTTGAATCTGACAGAAAGGGGAGAGAGCATTAAGATATCATAGCATATGAATTCTGAATATGGAACTCCGCTCAGTACTGCTGTCTGGGATCTACTCCCCGGCCTTCTGCTGGATAAGAAGGTGGCAGCTCTGGTCAGGAGTGGTTTTGACCAGCTTTGACTGGTTAGCCAGCCAGTTTTTACTGGGCAGAAAAGATCTGGACACTATGGTGTATGCCCTGGTTACATCTAGATTAGAAACTTCAGTCGGTACAGGATGCTACCATCAGGTTTGGCTGGAGTGGGTCATATCACTCCAGTCTTAGCCCATCTACACTGGCTTCAGATTTGTTTCCAGGCACAACTCAAGATGCTGGTGCTGACCTTTAAATGGTTTGGGACCAACATACCTGAAGGACTGCATACTTCCTTCTAAGCCTATCTGACCACTGCAGTCTTCTTTAGAGGCCCCATGTAATGATTTCGAGTTATAAGTATATGTTTCTTTAAATGGTTGGTAAGTATCAGAAGAACAAGGGGGTGAAAGAAGAAGATGAGTGAGTGAGATAATTGGTTGGTGACTGAAAGTGTGTGGGCAGAGCTCTCTCTCTCTCTCTCTCTCTCTCTCTCTCTCTCTGTCCACAGAGAGAGAGAGAGAGAGAGAGATAAGGCAGAGTGTTCAGTCTGGAGTTTAAAGTCTGGAGTTTGAAGTCAGCAGCTGTCAGTTGTGGTCACTCTACACAGAGTCTGAGAACTAGTCTTCTAGCTAGAATCATATAGAAGTGCTGTGAAAGGCATTAAGATTCTAAAGGAGGAAGAACTTATACTTAAGGGGGCATATTAGGCAAAATCTAATATAGTCTGGTTATTTTGAGAGTGTGAGGGAAAAGGCTGACAGAGACCTGAGTAAAAAGGGAAAGATTTTACTGAGCAATTTAACAAAACATCTTGTAACCAATATGCTTCTTGTACCAATAAAGCTTTATCTTGTTCATTGTTAACCCCAGAGTCTTATCCTCAGAACCACATACTCCAACGAAGGAGCCTTAGAGGTCAGGCACAATACTATGGGAAAGGTTAATTAAAGACTGGAATTAACTGGAATTAAATTCCTGGTGGCAGTGATAGATACTTTGAGTGAGAGAAAGAAACAACAAGAAATTTAAAACTACTTCACACCTAACCACACAAAATAAAAGAGAGGTACAGTCACAACCTGGTTTGGGTTCCCCCCTCTTCTGAGATCGGGAGGGTAGCAACCCAGGAGAGGACCTTCTCAGTCATGGCACCAAAGCTCTGGCACTCTCCCCTCAGGGAGATCCATCTGTCCCCATCTGTTGCCATCTTCTGCCAGCAGGTGAAAATTTTGTTTCATTTGACATTCCCTCCACCCTGCCAAGAATGTTGTGGGGGTGGGGGAATATGTACTTTAGTTCCGGTTTTAATTGTTTTAATGGTGTGCCGAGGGTTTTTTAGTTGGTTTTAAAATGTGATTTTATTATCTATATTCTAATTTGCTAGCCACCTTGGTGACCCTTGTGAGAGCAGAAAGACAGGGTCAGATTTTTGTAAAATAAAATAAAAATACTCACCGGAAACCATAACAATGGTTATCTCCAAGTTTAACAAGTTAAACGCCAAGTTTAATGATTTACAGACTACTGAAAGCTGCTAGTCTGAGAAAACAACCGTTACTGCATGAATAAAGACAACCTCCTTCTACTGATATGTAGCCTTAACGACCTGTTTGGTTGCATATTGACAGAGATGCCGGCAGGGGACTTCTGTGATATACTTTGTGATGAATCAGGCTCTTAGAAGTGACCAGTGGAGAACATTGATCCAGGAGATGAAAGATGGAGGCAGTGCGCACCCTTTCAATCTCTCGGATTATTGGAACAAGGTGGAGGAGATTCCCACGAGGGTGTCAGAAGTGGAGTGTATGCTGTATTGATTTCCATTGCATTCTTTATTGTAGAACCGTCTATTTATTAAGTAGCACATAGTAAACATGCTCTCTTTGAAGAGCTATGACATCTAGTATATGTCATTTATAAAATGTCCATCTCCTTCTTGGAAGTACTCCTGTGTTTTCATTGGACAGGCAGAAATTCAGCAGATAAAGCTACATTTAGGTGCTGTGCTGGGGGAACACTTCCCCTGCTGTACTTCCTCGTGTTGTGCACTGTTAGATGTACAAGAGCCTGCCAGGACAAAAATAGCTGGCAACCCTGATTAAACAATGTTGATGTTACAGTTAATACAAACCCTGTGTTCCCAACTGATTGATATAGATCCTTGAGCACACATTAAATCAAATCTTCTGTTATTAGTAAGGTTATCATGAGAGCAGGGTTCCCCCCCCACACACACACACTCTTAAATTTACTACTATGGGAGTTAGAATTAGGGATTAGAGCAGAGGTGTCTAACTCATTTGTTACGAGGGCCAGATCTGACATAAATGTCACTTTGCCGGGCCAGGCCGGGCCATGTGTGCCATAAAACATAATCCCAAGTACCAGATTTATAAACTGTATAAAGGACAGCAGCGGGTAAGCTCTGAATTGGTATATCCTCACTACAAGGCCTCATGGGCTGGGAGGGAGGTGCAAAGGAAACCTGCATGGGTGGACTGGAAAGCCAGCAGTGCAGCACTGGGCAGATGCTCCCCCACTGCTTGACTGCTGCAGATGAGGTTGCTCCATCATGCCGAAGCCACAATCGGAGTGGCTCCGCCCACTCCCCCAGCAGTCTCCTGTTCCCTCCCTTGCACTAGTTGCTCGCAGGCCACATAGGAACCCTGAATGGGCCATTTCCGGCCCCCAGGCCTTATGTTTGACATCCCTGGATTCCAGTGTCAGAGCAGAATCTAGATGAACCAGGGTTGAATGCGCACTCTACCCTGAAAACCCACTGGGTGACCTGGGGCCAGTCTCTTACTCAACCTAATTTACTTCAACAAATTGGGAGGGGGAGAGACTGGGAGATTCATGATGTGAACCTGTTTGAGATCCTGTTGGGGAGAAAAGTGGAGTATGAATATCCAGACAAGTAAACCTCAGAGTGCTTCTAGCTTGTATTTACCTTGTGTCTGTTTAACAGATAATAACTAATTTTTGTACTACCCAATGTTCCTTGAAAAAAATGCACTTTTAAAATACTCCTGAACTCTCTCTTGAAGCTCAAACCATGGTATTTAAAATCCCAACAAAGGCTGGTTTTGTGAATTTTCCTCACCCGTATCCAAATAGGAGACTATTTTCAGTGCCCAATGTGTTGAGTCTGTTGGAGCACAAACAAAACTGGAGTCTAATGGCATCTCAAAGGCTAGCAGATTTATTTTGGCAGATGCTTCAAAGGATTAGAGTTGATTTAATTAGATGTAGGTGTGATTAAGTTTCTTTCATAGGGCAGAAGAGTAGCTGTAGACGCCCACACACTTAAACTGAGGTACCTAAATCTGTGTTATCTGAATGAGTCCTGACTCTAGGGTAGGATAACAATATAACAGATTGGATAGATTTTTATATATGACCTGCTGGATCTAATCCTACATGTGTTGCAACCAGAAGCAAAAGGCATATCTCTTTCTGCAAGTACAAGATTATGCCCATTTGTATCAAACTGGAGGTCAATTCTGTACTTTTAGAATGTAGAATTTTAAGATATTCCCTTATTAGTCTAGTGTGTTAAGTTGAAGACCTTTTCTCTAAGGTCACATGGATTAGGCAGTTCAGCTAATCAAGAGGGCTTGCAAAAAGTCGTTCGGAGTTGTTTCTTAGATTAAAAATGTTTGAACCACTTCTCATTCTCCTGGTCTCTATTTTGGAACCCAGAATCATTACAAATTCTACAAAGGACAGGTCTGCATACCTAGAGATATTCCTGCTGGTAGAAGTACAACTTTCTAAGCCTTCTGGTTACTAAATCTCAAAAAAGGACATTGCAAAGCTGGAAAAAGAACAGAAGAGGGCAACCAAGATGATTGGGAGATTGGAGCACCCTCCTTTCGAGGAAAGGCTAAAGAGTCTGGGACTTTTCAGTTTAGAAAAGAGACAGCTAAGGGGGAACATGATGGAGGTTTATAAAATTAGCATGAGGTGGAGAAAGTTGACGAAGGCATCCAATGAAGCTGATGGGAAGGAGAAGGAGGAGGAGACTGAATTTATACCCCGCCCTTCACTACCTGAAGAAGTCTCAAAACGATTTACAATCCCTGTCCCTTCCCCTCTCCACAACAGACATCCTGTGAGGTAGGTGGGGCTGAGAAAGCTCTTTCGAGAACAGCCCATAAAAGAACAGCTTTGAAAGAACTTATGACTGACCCAAGGTCACACCAGCAGCTGCATGTGGAGGAGTAGAGAATCAGCCCCAGTTCTCCCAGATTAGAGTCCACGCTCCTAAGCACTACACCAAACTGGCTCTCATTCTGATTCAGGACTTTACACCGAGAGTGATTAAAATGTGGAATTCCCTGCGGGAGGATGTACTGATGGCCACAGGAATAAACATCTAATAGAGGATTAGATTGATTCATGGAGAATAAGTCTGTCAGTGGCTATTAGCCAGAGTGACTGAGGGGAACCTCCATGGTCAGAGGTACTAAACCTCTGGATCCAGAGCCAGGAAGCTACATAAGGGGAAGATCGCAGCCTTTATGGCCTGTTGTTGGCCCTCTAGGGGAACTGGTCGGCCACTGAGTGAGACAGGATGCTGAACTAGATGGACCACTGGACTCATCCAGCAGGGCTCTTCTGATATTCTTCCCCTTTAGAATTCTCCTGTGACCTACGAATAGGCATTGCAGGGGGTCAGGGGACCCTCACAAACAATAAGCCACACGGGATGGCAATGAGGAGGGAATTGGGCAGGTCACCTTTGAGAAGCAATGAACTGATAAAAAAGGAGACCAGAAAAACTTGTGGCCAGCCAACTTTTTGAGGTTGCTGTAACACATCAGAAGAATAAACTTCAGGACTTCCGGCAAGATTTGCGACCATGGCGGACGCGCTCCTCCGCACTAGCGGGGAGCGCGATCCGTACCCGGCGGGAAGAAGGGGCTTCGGACTGGTGCCGAGCCCCCAGAGACCCTAGTGAAGGGGCTCTGCCTGGGGTGGCACGAGGGGGATCTCTCCCTACGGTGGCGATCGAGGGATTGAGGTCCCCTTTCATCACCCCCATAGGTTCCCCCGTCCGTGGGAGCCGTATGGCTAAAAGCGCAAAACCGAGAAGCAGCAGAGAGTGTGAAGCAATGAGGCTGGAACTGACAGTTACGCTTGGAGAAACAGTGAGTCTGAAGTAAAAAGCAACAGAATACAGCGGGAAAGGCGGGTGGAGTAAACCCCCCCCCCTCGAGACTGGCGTACTTACGGGACTCTTCACGTGGCGTTACTGCATGAAAAAACGTACGTTCGGCTTGCTTGATGGCAGCATCGCGCTTTAGAGGATATGAACTTTAAAAAGATATAAGCGCAGTCGTGGAATTTGCTCCTTTCGTCCATCTTATCTAACTATCAACAAAGAAGCACAGTCTCAACAATGGCGGGGAAACCGAAACCTTCCCCCAAACTAGGAAGTACAGCTCCGAGTTCAAAGGTTGATACCACGGAGATGAGCACGGTGTTCTCCTCGTTATTGCGACCTCTAGTGGACCAAATGACAGCTCTCAACGTTAAGATGGACAAGATGCAATTGGACCTGAAGGAGTCGAATAAAACTACAGAGAAGCTGCAGCGAGAACTTCTGGAAGTTAAGACTTCAGTTAAAAATCATGATTCAAGACTACAAAAAGCGGAGAAAGAAAAGACCTTCCATTCTGATCAGCTCTTGAAACTTCAGATGGAAAGATCGAATTTTTTCCTAAGACTTCAGAATGTACCAGAGGATAAAGGAGAAGACCTTAAAAATCTGTTAAGTGAAGCGTTTGAACCAGTGACGGGCTTAAAAGCAGCGGAAATAAAAAGCGATATGGATATGGTTTATAGAACCTATCCAGATTATACTAAAAAGAAAAGCCTGCCTGGTGAGATTCAGATAAGGTTCTCCAAAAAGTCAACAAGAGATGTGGTGCTCAGGACCACAAATAAAGCAGTTCTGAAGATCAAAGGAAAAGAAGTTAAAGTGATGAAAGACATCCCATTTGAAATAAGGAAAAGAAGGAAAGCCTATGGAAAACTGACATCTTGGCTACAGTCTGAATCTATTATCTATAGGTGGAATGTTCCGGAAGGACTGAGCTTCAGCATCAAAAACAAGAAATACAAAATTGACTCTGTCCAACAGGCGAAAAGTTTTTTGGAAAAAAGCAAAGAAAAGAAAAAAGAGAGAGACTCAGATGGTTCACTGGCATCGCAAGAAAGTATGTATGGATTTGATAGCTCAAAGAGCGAAGAAGAAACGTCTGACTCGGAAAAGGGAGCAGCAGCTCCAAAAGTACAAGAAGAGACTGTTAAGACAAGAAGAGGACGAAAGAAGAAATAAAGGCTGAAATGTTTTTTGAAACTGCACTTATATATAATAGATAATTTGTATAATTAAGCATTCCTTCAAAAGAGCATGTCTGTCAAACAGCTTTTTTTATTTTTCATGTATCATCAGTAACAATTTTATCTAAATATTAGCCAAGGTTTAAAACACTTCATATGTATTAATGGCATAGCAATATTAAGCAAATGATAAAGCACACTCTGTATAAGGTAAACATAGCTTAGAAAAGTAGCGTTGTAGAATTAGATATAGATAAAATCAATAAAAAAAATTTTTTTAAAAAAAAAGAAGAATAAACTTCAAACTATAATGAGACTGCAAAGGAAGTGTAACCAGTTCCCAAATTAACTACACAGGCGAAGAAGAGGTGATAACAAGGCTGACAGGAAACCACAGGAAGCAGGCAAAAAAACACAGGACGCTTTATCTGCCACTAGTTGCCTTGGTCCCATTGAGGTTAGTCTCAAAACTAGCAGGTTTGTATGGCTCTCTCTCCTCAGCCAGTGACACACAAGGATAATTAGCAGTTCTAAGGAGCTGAATGGTACCAAAAGAAGTTTACAAGTTTCCTTAAAAGTTGTAGAGTAACGAGTCTTTCTCCCCCACTTGTGCTATAGGTTGAATTTCTTTCTTTTTTTAAAGCCTTTGAAGTGGGGTGGAGCTTTAACATCTTTTGTTCCCTGAATCATTAAAATTCTTACTCCCTGTGGCTTTCCACCAGAGACCAGAATGTTAAATATCAAAAAACTTGTTTCTTAATCTTCCCTAATTAGACTTAAAAAGGATGCTGGAAAACAGAAATACACAACTTGTGTTCATGGTTTACACACAAGGCCCTGGATCTTGTCTCCACAGAGCTGAGCAAAATATCTGCCTCTGAGCCGCAATAAAATTCTCATTACTGTGGAGCAATTTAAATCTATTCATAGGCCAATAATCATCTCCACCTGGGGTTATCAATCAACTCTTTGTTCTTTATAGCTCAAGCCACCACTTTGGTTATGTTGGATATTCATTCACTCCCTGATTTCAAAAATAAGCACAAAAAACCCCTTACACCGATCATAAAAGTTTTATGCAAACAATGAATATTACCCTAGCCCATCATACAAATCATACATGCGTAACAGAATGGCCTGCAGTGACACTTTTGACTGAGCTAGCACTATTCACCTCCCATTTCACTCCGAAAAGATTTGTGGCTAATTTACTCCTTCCGACAATAGGCAACAGCTGCATTGCTCAGATACAGGATCATAGTATCAGTACTACTGAGCATGCTCAGTAACTGGAGGTGGTAGAATGTGCCATCAAGTCACGGCTGACCCTGTTGGATATTCAAGGCAAGAGACGTTCAGAGGTGGTTCGCCATTGCCTGCCATCACATCACAACCCTGGTGTTCCTTGGAGGTCTCCCATCCAAATACTAGCCAGGGCCGACCCTGCTTAACTTCCAAAATCTGATGAGTTTGTGCTATCCTGGGCCATTCAGCTCTGGGCACTCAGAAACTACATGTAGCAAAATTTCCCAAGGTGGCCTATTCTGGCTTTCTTGCATTCTGTTGCAGATATCACTCAGAGCTATGCTACAAAAAGGAGTGCCCTAAAGAGCCTAGATAGATTCTGCTAGTTTAGAAGAAGAAGAAGAAGAAGAAGAAGAAGAGAAGAGATTGGATTTATACCCCGCCCTTCACTTGTAGTCTCAGAGCAGCTTACAAACTCCTTTCCCTTCCCCTCCCCACAACAGACACCCTGTGAGGTAGGTGGGGCTGAGAGAGCTCTTTCCCAAGCTGTCCTTGAGGGAACAGCTGGCACAGAGCTATGGCTTGCCCAGGTCATCCAGCCAGGTGCAAGTGGAGGAGTGGGGAATCAAACCCGGTTCTCCCAGATTAGAGTCCGCGCACTTAACCACTGCACCAAACTGGCTTTAAAATACTTATATCCCACCTTTTTTTTAGCCCCAAGCAGTTTATAATTATGACCAGAGGTCAAAACCTCCAAAAAAAATACATTTGACCTATAAACAAGTGAATCCCTTGTCTAGCTGAGATTGTAAAATAGTGGGTTGCAGTGTTAGATTGCCCAACTAGGACCAGGGAGACCCAGGTTCAAATCTCCACTCAGCAACAACACTCACTATGTGATCTTGAGTTAGTCACTCTCAGTGTAAACTACTCACAGCACCATTGGTGAGAGCAAAACAGAGAGCTGAAAGTTTAAAAACCTGTCTTCACTCTGACAAACCCCAGGATTATCTGCTGTAAAGCACATTATAAGGAAAGTCATTCTGAGCAAATCATAGCTTTGTCATCATGTGGTAGTGGAAAGTGTCGTCGTGTCAGAGCCGACTTATGGCAGCTCCATTGGGTTTTCAAGGCAAGAGACGTTCAGGAATTGTTTGCCATGCCTGCCTCTGCATTGCAACCCTAGTATTCCTTGGTGGTCTCCCATCCAAATACTGACCAGAGCCAACCCTGCTTAGTTTCCAAGATCTGATGAGACTGGCCTAGCCTAGGCTATCCAGGTCAGGGATTTGTCATCATTCGAAACTATTAATATTTGCATGAGGTTTTAAAGTGTGATCGTTTCTTTACATTGAGGCCACCCCAGCTGCTTTGAGAAGGGTGCTGGCTCAGTGGCACAGTTCCTGTTTTTTATGCAGCAAATCCCTGGTTCATCTCTTGGTATCTCCACTTTAAGGATCTCAAGCAGCCAGTACTGAGACAAAGCTCGCTTTGTCTGAAAGCCTGGAGATCTACTGCATGGCAGAGCAGGCAGAATCGAGCATGCCTAGATTGACCTGTTCAGGCGGGTAGCCATGTTGGCCAGAAGCAATAGAACAAAGTTGGAGTCCACCGTGGCACCTTTAAGACCAACGAAGTTTAATTCTAGATAGAAGCTTTTGTGCGCAAGAAGTGTGCCTGCACACGAAAGCTTATATCCAGAATTAAACTTTGTTGGGTCTTAAAGGTGCCACTGGACTCGAACTTTATCAGACTGACCAATGTGAGTAACGCAGCTTCCTACGTTTTTATTTTTTAAAAAGGCACAAAGCAATAAAAACACCTACCGAGTTGCCACCTGTCTGGGTTCACCAGCTCGCCGCCAGTCTTAAAAACATGAGTTACCCAAATGAACTGCCTTGCTAGATCAGACCAAGAACCATCTCTTCTAGTCCTCTGTTTTCAAGTGTGACCAGCCAAGTGGCACAGGAAGCTCACGGAAAGGGCAAGAGACAATATTCACACCTTAATCTCCCCCCCCCCCCCCCAAGTCGACTGCACATGTCCGTGTGGCTGCCGAGGCTTCCACAACAGATGGGCCAGCCATGTGAGAGCTCAGCTGCCAAGCCTTGGACCGAAGCCCCCGTAAATGAAGATGCAGTAGCTTCTTTGCTGCCACAGAACAGGTTTGCGGCATCTTTCAGGGCAAAACATTGCTATTTGAGTATAAAATATCAGGTTTAATACAAGCAGTTAGTTCTAGTTATTCAGTTTGTTCTCTCCAAGCAGTGAGAAACTGCTCACTTGAGAGCTACGTCCCCAGAGAGTCTAAGCTCTCTAGGCCTGTTTCGGTTTCCATGCAAAGAGTCAACCTGCACAGGCAGCTGTGGCCTATGAAAGGTGTCCGGCTGTTACTGATCTATCACACTGTTATCTCATTCTTCTTCTATGGAATTTAGGATGGTGTCAACTCAGTGAGCTCCATGGCCAAGTACGCAGGTTCCTGGAGTAAATGTAATCTCTTTCACTCTCCTGAAATTAACATGAAGCAGGGGCACCAGCATCAGTTTTTCCAGATCTTGGTACCATAACCAACCAGGAAGAGCTGGTTTTCACACAGTTGAGCAACAGATATTTCATCTCCACCCCATAAATAGATGCACTTTCCAATATGAGTTTTAATAGTGGTGTAATATACAACATATGGGCCTTGGTGGCTCAGAGGTTAAGACGCTGAGCTGCAGACCAGAAGGCCGGTAGCTCAGGAGTTCAGGACCCGCGTGCCGCATGGCAGAGTGAGCTCCCATCTCTGGTCCCAGCTCCTGCCAACCTAGCAGTTCGAAAGCAAGAAATTGCAAGTAGATAAATAGGTACTGCTTCAGCAGGAAGGTAACTGCGTTCCATGTGCCTCTGTATTTAGTCATGCTGGCTACATGACCACAGAAAAATCTTCAGACAGCGCTGGCTCTTCAGCTTGGAAATGGAGATGAGCACCGCCCCCTAGAGTCGGATTCAACTGGCTTTCGAGCAAGGGAAACTTTTACCTTTACTTAATATACAACATCCACTGAACTGCATTGCAGCCCCCAAACACCCCATTCAAGAGCCAGTGTGGTGTAGTGATTAGTACTGGCCTAGGATATAGGAGACCCAGGTTCAAATCCCCATTCTCAGAAGCTTGCTGGGTGACCTTGGTCCAATCACACCCTCTCAGCCTAACATACTTCTCAGGGCTGATTGAGGAGAAGACAGAAGAGAGGAGAACAGTGTACTGGTGGGGTAAAAATGAAGTAAATAAATAAATATGAACTAAACCTGCGGGAAAGAGGTGGATGAAGAAAGCGAGTTTGATATTTTGGGGGGAAGAGGCTGTAATGAGAAATCTCAGGCTGAAGTATTTGGCAAAACGAGTTGTGTCAGCTTTGCCAAGGGACTACATGAATACAGAGCCCAGCAAAACAACTGGTAAGAACCAGCTACGTCAGAAACAGATCAGAAGCACCAGAAACTCACGGAAATTTTGCGTAGTGAGCATACTCAACAATCCTTTCAAACACCAGACAAGAGCTACCCCATCATCACTGAAAAGGGCATGTATGAAGAACTGGGCTCCATGGCCATGTCCCAGATGCCACCACCAATGGGAATGCTTTCAGTAGCAAAAAGGCAGACATTTTCCCAGGCAGGCATTATTTGGAGTCCAGTTCTTTGATACCCCAAGAAGGTTCAGAAGCAAAGGAGTAGGCCAAAACAATTCCTCTTGAGGAATCAGTGGTTAAGACAAACCTGGCTCAGAATCGTCCTACAGATTCTGGCTCAGAGTTGTCCTAGAGACTCTCCCAGAAGAATCGAATGAGCTGCTGTCAGGAAAAGAATGCTGAACTAGGGGAACCTTTTATCTGAGTAAGCAAGGCCCTTATGTCAGTATCCACTGTTTTCCCCACCATCAGGTAAGAAACCGCTGTGACCTTGTCCTGCCAAGAAAAGGGTCACGTAACTTACCATGTTGAAGAGATATTTACACCACAGCAAAATAAAATCAACACAGAATACAGATCAGCATTGTAAGATACACCTGGCGGATAATTCCCTATTTAAACTACAAACGCAGCCATCTCAATGGGCTAGAATTTTATTATTCACCTGACAAAACTTCACATTTTTTAAAAGTAGCCTGCCATATCTGTCTTCCACCCCAACAGGCAAGGCTGTTATATAAAACTCAATGGAGCAAAACTTGTTAGGAAATAAAAGTGAGGGTCAATATTTAAAAAAAAACCCACATTTGCTTACTTGGCTTTATTTCTAGGATGAGGGAGACATTTTTACAAGCAAATCAATTGCACGTAACTTATCTATGTTTTACAAATTGTTTTTACGACTAAATGCTGAATAGCAAGATCATGTAAAATATTTCAGAACAAAAAAAATGTATCCAATTAGCTTGCTAGTTCTGGGGGGAAATCACCTTTATGTCAAGAGAACTCGGACTCAAAAGGGCTTCAACAGTCAGCACAGCCTTGGATGGTTCTTTACAATTTAAACAAAGTAACATTGCTACTAACTGTAAGGGACTATATAAAAGATATGCAGTTTCCCCCATAGAGCGTTTTGTAATACTTTGTTCTACATATCTCAAGGCACACCAGTTAATGTTAACACACCCAGAAAGCCAGTGCTAACAGAGTAAAAGTTACATGATTAGAAATGGAGAACTGTGTAACTAGCACTAGCTTCGCATAAAAATGATGGCCATGTACCCCGCAGTCTGTTTCTCACTTAAACGACTCATTAGGAACACAGAAGCAATCACAGCTATTCTGATTGCTGTGAACAGTAACTGGAGAGTTCGCTTGATTTTATAAAATCACTGTTTGCCTTGATAAGGGGGGGGGGAATACACATACTGAGCTATTTCCACAGGAAATGTCAACCCTCCACTTTTCAGTGACGAGGAAAATATCAAGGCAAGTACTTTTGACGCTGTGCATTTCTTTACAAGTTACTGATAAAAAGCTAAAATTTCCCAGAAATTAGTCTAGCAAATTAAAGTTCTGTGGCTTCCCTTTGTTACAGGAAAAGCAATACAGAATGAGAACATGCATGTCCAGTGTTAAAGCAGAATACAATTTAATGATTGCCCTAATCAAGACAACTATACCAATCAAGATACTTTGTTTTTAAGTCCCAGACTGACTGCTTCATACAACTTTTAAGCTAAACTGTCCCTCATGCTTATTACAACAGGAAACATAACTGAGGATGAATTCGGAGCAAAGCAGAAGGCTGCCAACAGCAACAGAGATATTAAAAGGTGTGATGTGTTTAACAGCTTCTCCCCCCCCCAACACACACACCTACACTTGGCACAGTGTTAAATGGACAATCTTAAAATCTTCAGGAGATTGGCTATGGCTTTTGTTTGTCTGTAGAAAAAAACTGAATATCGTTCTGTTTCCATTCTATGTGCAACTCCCTGCTACAGAAGAGTGAGGTCCTAGGATGCATAGAATTAATTGCCTGTCTCAATGCAACTCCACTACGTCAATACACTCCTGTGTGCCACTGCAGGTAAGGAGCCAGTACAGTTGTCTGGCAGCTGCAAAAGCAAGAGAGAGAGCAAGGCAACTCATCAACAAGGAGTTCAGTTTCGTCTACATTTACTCTGGACAAATTTCAGAACAGGGGCACATTTGTGTAATTTTCCCAGCAGGAAAACCCCCAATAGCAGTACATGTGGGCTCAAAGTTTAAATATGTTTGTTTGACTTGTGGGGAAGGGGGAGATGACCACAATCCGCTGCAAACATATGAGGCTGTCTCTACCAGGTCAGCCTGTTTGACCATCTACTCTTGGTCTCCGGCAGATCATTTTCCCCAGCCTTCCTGTGGAGCCACAACACAGTTGCAGAGCATCTGCTTTGCACACACAAGATCCCAGGCCCAATCCCCAGCATCTGCAGCTAAAAGGTTCAGGTAGGTGATGTGAAAGACTGCTACCCAAGACCCTGGACAGCCAATGTCCGTCAGAGTAGACAACTTTGGTCCAGGTCTGATTCAGTATAAGGCAGCTTTCTTTTAAGCAGAAATGCCAGGGCCTGAACTCACGTCGGAGCAATCCACAGTGCAACCTCTTAGAAAGAAATATATTTTTGGCTTATCAGTACCTGAGCACCTAATCTGGAGAGATACCTCTTCCTCAAACTAAAGTCATCCTTGGGCTGTAATTTGGCTAAATCATCTTCATTCTGACGTCTGGTTTTTCCCTCTCTTTCTGCTCTGCAAAAGAAAGGGAATGCTTGTCAGCACACAGGTGTTAACAGTGAGATGAGCCAGAAGATCTGCTGGATATCACTCCTGGATCAAGGGCGTGGTTGAGTATAAAGCAGGACAAATTGAGCCACATAAACCTGAGAGACAGTAACAGACGGACACCTTCTTCTCCAGTATTTATTTATAAATATCAAAATTTCAGGGCAAAATCAAAGTTTCCATATGCTTCCTGTTAACAACTTTGAGAACATAGTACCAGTACAAAAACAGAAAAAGGAGGCAAGTTTCCTGAAGCCATGAGATTGGTTGGCAGCCCAAGATTTTGCTTCTTGTAGAGACAGTTCAATGAATTTGGCCAATCGGGCCACGATTACCACCACTGCTACAAAACCGTCACTGTAAGGATTTCATTTAATACACTCATGGGCCTGAAACCATGATTTATTAAAATGCAATCTTTGTAGTGACTAATTAAGAAACACCGCATTTTGAAAGGTAACCCTCTCTTAGAGAGTAAGGGAAATGTGCAAGAATGAGCCATTCCTGTACCGGGTGAAAGGTCCACAACAGAAAGATAAAAGTATTTAAAGTGTTGCTGAAGTAACAAAGATCAGCTCCGGCCACATTTTGAAGAAGCCGACTTCAGTTCAGTAGTAATCAACGCTCTTCAATGAGGTGTGGATCACAAACACAAGATTCATGCTGGCTGCCATCCGAGTCCTTCAAGAATGATGCAACTTTGACCGATTTGTGCTTGTTCTTAGATGTGGGAGGGTCCAACAGGCATTACTGCATTTTCCAATCAACTAGATCATCCAAGAGTTAAACATCAAGCTGTTAAGACACATGCGCATACCCTTTGCACCACTCTTCCACTGGACCTGCTGCTGATCAAAGTGATCCCCCACTCCGGGATTTTTCCTATTCAGATGTCTTATCTGTAAAAAAACGTTGTAAGGAGTTACTGGAACTGGCTTGCAAGACCTTCATTAATCCATCAGAAATGTCATAACCTACTGAAAGTTTAAAGACACACTAAGAATGTTTAAAGAGGCAGCACGGAAGGGTGATGCCCAGAGAAAGCAGGCTCCAAGCAAGTACCTATTTTCAGGCTGGAACAGACACTCTGGCTTAAGCCATAAATAGGAGGGGTGTGTGTGTGTGTGAGTGGGTGATTAGCCAATACTAACAGTGGCAATTTCCTTCCCTTCTGTCTACAGAGCTAAAGGAGGAGAGGAGGTGTGTGCCTACTGTAGTACATCCACTGATCTGCATTTTGCTCCTCCTCCATTTCCTAAAGATACCCCCTTTGCAACTTCAACAGGGCTTTGGGGATGGCATTGGACGAAGATTGCAGGCAATGTTTTCCCCTCCTATCATAACTAACCTTCCTCACACTCCAAAGACCTGCAAAGATCCTAGAGCCATTCCCATGCAAGCATGACTGACATGATCCAGAAAGTATGGGAAAGTAACCCTGAGCTCCGATGTGCCTGCCATTCTCTCCAATGAAGCATGGGGGCAGGAGATGTGGCTGGTGGGATGGATCTGAAAGCAGTGTCAAGGTCCAGCAGTCCCTGCGTTCTCGACACTGAACTTCCAAACCCATCTGTAAATGATTCCTACAGTTTGTTCTGTGACAGGCCACAGGGACATCAGGGTTAGTCACAACTGCATACTTACTCAGATGCAGCCAGCTTCTGGAACTTTTCCCTTCTCTTTGCAGACCAGTTAAGGTCACCCCCTAGAGGAGAAAAAAATTCTGATAAAAAAACAGCTTTCACGTGATCATGACATACACAGTGTTCTATCACCATCAGAAATATGAACAAATATTCCCAGTTGTATTATAAAACTTGCAAAAAACTAATAAAATACTAATTGCAAAACAAAAAAGAAGTATAAATAAGCCATGGGGTAAGTTTTCATGGGCCTCTCAGCCAGATGCAGATTTATTCAGTGCTTTTTAGATACCCTTGCAAAGCTGTGTACACCAAATATAACCAATACGTTAACACAGCTAAAAAATACAATATGAAGCTGAAAAATAAAGACAGCAAGAGTCACATGTCAAAACAGCAACTGCAAAACTAAACTGTAAGTATTTCAGAAGAAAGACATTTTCTAAGGACAGAAATTATGGGGGGAGGTGTGTGGTCACCCCAGGGCTGGGGTTGTAGACTCTTCCGGAAAGAGAAGACTTGTGGCCCAGAAGATACTCCTTTATCCAGCACTGCTATATTCTCAAGCTATGGCAGCATCCAGGAGTGCCTTGAATAAGTCTATTCTTGCCTGCTTCTCTCAGAATAGGATGCAGCCGCTTATCATTCATGATTTAGTAACTGATGACAGTCCAGAGCTTTAAGGAGTGCCTTTGCCCATATTACGCTCTCACCTCTCAGTTTTGGAGGAGGGGAGTCACTACTCCATCCCCCACCTTAATGGATGCATGAACATTACAGGTTCAGGGCCATGCCAACTCCAGAGAAGCTGGCCACTGGAGTGTCAGTGGACTAGAGAAATCCATGGGGAACAGGTCCATCGGTGGCTACTACCAAGTGACTAAAGGGAGCCTCTACAATCAGAGGCAGTAAGCCTCCAAATACTAGTGCAAGGAGGCAACGCGGGAGGAGGCCTTGGCCTGTACATCCTGTTACTAGCCCTCCCAGGGCAGCTGACTGGCTGCCATGCGAGACAGGATGGTGGACTAGATGGAACACTGATCTGATCCAGCAGGGCTCTTCTTATGTCCTTTGGACAGAAGCTTGTTTAGATAGTTCACTGCTGCCTTCCATGTTGTTTGCAAAGATGCAGCTTTTGGCAGAGACCAGTCATTTAAGAACTGTCTTGTTACACTGGACTTTAGTCTGTTTTTTCTCCAGCTGTGTCTCACTTTAGCTGCACTGACTTTTAAACTTACTTTCACTGTGGCTTTAGCCACTGAATCTATTTTCATTATTTTTAGTTCTGTAGTCTTCATGACTGTCCACCACCTTCATGTGTCACTTAAGATGAAGAAAATACAAAATATACTTTTGAAAAAAAGAACTGGATGCAAAGTATGGAGAACAAAAGGAAATCTAGGCAATGGAGATGGGAAAAATAGACTGCAATCTCATGACGTTAGGTTCATAACATTATTTGAAGTGATTACTGATATTTCTATCCTTCGTGTGTAAAACTCTGCATTATACTAGAGGATAAGAAGAGAATTTAGAAGTAAACTTTTAATAAGCCAAAGCACCTTATTACAAATTTAATTCTAGGTATAAGCTTCCATCACCATGGTGCGTACTGTTAACTAAAAGATCATTTGTACATTCTGCTGCTCCAAAGATAAAATGCACAGAAGTTTCAAGTGGTTAAAAAGATACTAACCTTGGATGAGATTCACGAAGTACAACATGACAACAGCTATAAGCGCCACTAAAAGGTGAAGAAAAAAGAATTAAACAAACCTTACGAAAGGAACCCCTTACAGCAGTGGTCGTCAACCTCTGTGTCAGGGAGCCCTTCCTGCTGAATTAGAAGTCCTTTAGAGCAGCCATTTTTTATGTTTTTGGAAGAACCCACTGCACAGAGAACAAGACTCTCTCTGCTTATGCCCTGTGAAGAGTAGCAGGACGGTAGAAAGGATTCCCCCGTGACTGACTCTTGGTTGTTGCTCACTTCGTTAGCTAATGCGCCTTGTCCCCAGCGCTTCTGGTCTGCTGTCCATAGTCCTGACCGCGGTACCAGCGCAAGCTTCCCTCTGCCCCCCCATCCCACCATCCTCCTGACACATGGTTGCAACTCAGTGGGTCTCAGCTCTGGAAAAGCCAAATGCCCAAAAGGCCAGGGTATCCATAGTTTTATTGCAATGGACAAAGCGATGAAACACCTTCCTTTACACAGCTTCAAGCATAAGACTTCCCTTATGATAATAACCCCATGTAGGGAAAAATGCATACTATGTGTGACAACTGCAAAAAGAGAAGGCTTCGCTTCAAATTTTCTGCAACCGCAGCAAAACAGACAACTGTGCATTTTACACACCACAGAGACACAGAAGTCTGTGCCTTCCCATCAGACCTGGTCCCTGCCAAGTCAGAGGAGCGAGACTGGGTGCAGTGAGGCAAAACTGAGGCAGAGAAAATGGGTAAATCAAGTTAGAGCTATGGAGAAGAGAGGTCTGGAACAACGCAAGATCCAGTGCAGTGCAGTGGCTAAGAGTGATGGACCAGTAACTGGGAGACCTGGGTTCAAAACCCCACTTGTGTCATGGAAGCTCACTGGGTGACCTTGGTCCACTCACACTCGCAGCATAACCTACTTCACAGGGTTGTTGTGAAGATAAAATGGAGAGGAGAAAAATGTAAGCTGCTTTGGGTCCCCTGTAGGGAGGCAGGCAGGGGACAAATGAAGTAAATAAATAAATGCCTTCCAAGTACAAGAACAGACTCCCCATGCTCTCAAACCAGAGGGCTAGCCTAACCAGCCAGCTTTTCAGAGGCCATGCAAAGGCCTTCCTGCCCAGTCCAGCTGATGACCCTAAACTGGTTTCCTGCTATGGCAAGCACAAAAACTAGTATCTCTCAGGCGCAAGGAGCCCCTGTGGGCTCAAATGCCAATATCTAAACACGGTTTACTTCCCTGTCGGAAACAATCCTCCAAATGAAGCAACCAAAAGCTTTGACTTCCTCTCAGTCATACCTGATTGTTGCAACCCAGCAATCTTTCTTTCAGCAATCAGAATGTCTATGCATAGGAATCATCCAGAATGAAGTCCAAAGCAATCTTTGTTGCATGCATATATGTGTATGTATAAAATCAGGCTCAGAAGCCATGAAGAACTTCTGCATAAGCATGACCCTTCTGAAGTTCCCCTTTATGTGATCTGTCACTCAAGAGGAGAGAGTCTTGTACCCTCAAAAGGCTGCATACTTACTACACACGCAAGCACTGAAGAAGATTTCCAGGAACAGGTATCCTCGGGAATCCAAGATCGTACCAGCAGCTATGGCAATCACTGCCAGGCCCAAGTTCTGGATTGACTGCATACTGGAAAGCATTGGAAAGACAATTAGCTTACAAAGCCCCAAAGAATTTTTGACTGAAAAGGGAAAGTGTTCGTTTAGACATAAAATCTATTTTAAAACAATAAAGTATAGCTAGACAAGTAGCACAAGTTGAATATTGGTATCAACATTTTCTCAAGTAGGTCTACAGAGAAGAGGATACAGGGAACTTAAGGTTGTTGATATATGAGACTCTCAGTCTACATGCACAGAGCTGGTAGATCTGCAGAATCTAGTTGACAGCCAGCAGGAGTCATGTGACTGGGACAGAGCTGAGCAGAACTAGTACAGACTTGTTCTCCCAGTGTGACAGTGATGGATGGGATCTACATGACTCAGCACTAACCTGACTGGTTACTGACTTGTATACATGTAGTCAATGTACTGAAGTATTCTCTCTTCTTATTGTATGGTTACCTGGCGAAGCACTTTCTATCTTGGATTAATAACTGCACTGTAAAATAAACTGTAAATACACTACCGCTGGTGTGGTGCAGTTAAATGTGCAGAGGGGTCTGGAGGACTTGGGTCTCTTAACGTTGGCGCAGTGTGGTATAGCACATAATGGACATCACGACAAAGGTGCCCTCTACCTACCCAGAAACTACATGCAAGGGTTTTACTGCTGTTTTTAAAAACATTATAAGATGGATGTAGTGGCACAATGGCTGTAGCAGAAGGCAAGGGACTTATAATTTTCTCATGTTCTGACACATCTGTGCAGCTGGTTCCACCCTTTTGTTGATCTGTTATATGTTCAGTTCCTGATTTAAGAGTTCATAGGGCATTGGCCGGAACACAGATTTTGTAGTGGGCACAGAAAGCCTGGTTCAAAATTTAAAAGTCCCAGAAGTTTCTGTATTTTGGAACATTCACACAAAGGAAAGTAAATGAGGCAACAGTAATCCGAATGACGCTCCCCCCTAAAGCATCAAGACTCCACTATCTTTTTTACTTACAATCCATAGGCAGTTCCCAGCTGGTGTTCAGGGACCACGAAAGCCACCATAGGCCACAAGGCACAGGCAAGCAGAGAGTAAGCAACTCCCAGCAAACACTGCAAGAAAACAGCATTAGAACAAACACATTCAGCCTCAGCTATGACCGAATGCTGTACAGAATTGCTACCTGGGCTCAATAAAATAGCATGCCATTTTTCTACCCAAGGAGATAGTTCAAGATGGGTGGCCGTGTGAGTCTGTAGCAGTAGAAAAGAGCAAGAATCCAGTAGCGCCTTAAAGACCAACACAATTTGTGTTAGGGTATGAGCTTTTGAGAGTCACTGCTCACTTCTTCAGACACAGCTAGGATGTGAGTCCATCTGCCCTTATATCTTGCAGAGTGGAGTGATTTCAGATGCCAAATGACAACAGGTATAGAGAAATAAGCATCCGTAATGAGACTCACTACCAATGTCTCACCAATGCTGGTTTCTCCACCCCTACTACCCCTCTGCATATCATGCCTCATCCAATTATGCCTGCTACTGTCATTCACCTGCTATTGCCATTTGGCATCCGAAATCACTCCTCTCTCCAAGAGGAAAGGACAGACGGACTCACATTTTAGCTGTATCTGAAGAAGTGAGCAGTGTTAGTCTTTAAGGTGCTACTGGACTCTGGCTCTTTTCTACATTTTTCTGCCCATTTACCCAAACATCAATCAGAAGCTGTTTTCTCTAGTCTCTTCTGCTCCAGAAACAAGTGGATACTTAAAGCAGCTGGTCAGTTAAGAGAATATGTATGAAGAATGGAACATACAAGAGCACATAACCCAGGCCGAGGACAATGTAAAGCGGGGGCAAAGTGGAGGGAACTGGTGCGGGGGAAAAACTCCACGAAGCTGGCCGTTCATACTGACCAGAGCAATGCGCAGTGGTGCCGATACGGAGCGTTCAGACTGCCACGGAGCTGGCTCGCGCGCGCCATTGCGCTTTTTTTTGTTTTCCTTTTGATGTGTTTCGCACATGCGCATAACTTTGTGCCGGCGCGTTCACACTGCCGCCTCCGGATGCCTCCCGCTTCTTCCGGTTCACACTATTTGGAAGCGGGAGGCATGCGGAGGACGGCCCCTGAACACCGGTTTTACCCGGTGTCCTGTTAAAGCGGATGGAAAGCGACTGGGAGACGGGTAAGTGCGAAATGGAGCCGAGGGACAGATGCGCATGTCTGAACGGGCTCTTTTCTTCCACTTCCGACACAGGGCTGCCCCGCTTTACATTGCCAGTCTGTCCTCGGCCCCAGTTACCCCCTCCCCATCTGATAAACACTACTGCTACTTACACTGAAGACATTAATACCCAGGATGCACAGCTACAATCACAGAGATGCTTTAAGGTTTGGGTGGCATCCATGTTATTCTGCTGGAGGGAGCAGAGGAGGGAGAGACAGAACAGCACTACACAAAAATACATCTTCTTTCATCCTGTTTTCACAGAAATACTTTGAGAACCCAATACATGTGAAATGCCGAGTAGAACATGACTGATCATTTCCATATAAGCACTGCTTCTGTTCAGGGGAAATGAAGCTAGAGGAAATGCTCACCATAGCAATCCAAGGGTTCCAGAAAGTAAAGGCCAACATGATGTGCGAAGCCAGAGTAATCACTACGGAACATATAACCCAGAAAATGTTCCTTCCGAATTTATCCACTAGGAATCCAAAGACAGGGGACATGGGTGCTGATATCACATACACAATGCTATTTTTAAAAAGAGAGGGAGTAGAAAGGCACAATTATTACAGAAGACCCAAAATATCTGGCTACAATTCTTGGAGTTGGAAATGGGACCAGCTTTATAGGGATTCTTCCTTCAACTACTTTGGCTCCTTTGTATATTTTCTAAGAGTGCAGGGAACAGGAGAGCCATGTTTGTCACACAGTGGCCAAAAACCAGGTGCCATCAGGAGGTCCACCAGCAGGGCCAGAACTCCAGAAGCCCTCCACACTGTTGCCCCCAAGTACCAAGAATCCAGAACATCGCTGCCCCAGACACAGTATTCTATCTATACCTTGATGCTTCCTTCCTTATCCTTCTGACATAATTTATATCCAGGAATCACTGTATCTCACCGATTTTCCTCATCCCACCAAGTTTCTGAGATGCCCACAATATATTCTCCTCTGACACTAAGTATTCTAGCTCCGCCATTTTATCCCTGACACTTCTAGCATTTGTATATAAACATCTGTAATTTCTCAGACATGTTCGGTCTACAACCCTCCTCCTGTGGCCTCTAGACATTGTCAGGCAGTCAATATTGTTTGTCACCCTCTCAGTGGCCAGCCCTAATGCATTTCCCCATAGAACAGTAACAGCAACCCCTTCATCTCTTTGAGATGAGCCATCCCAAACCAGAGACATTTCATCTCCAGTCGGCTTTCCTCCAACATTCAGTTTAAAAACTGCTCTGCCACCTTTTTGATTTTAAGCACCAGCAGCCTGGTTCCTTCTTGGGACAAGTGGAGGCTGTCTCTTTTGTACAGGTCCTGCTTGTTCCAAAAAGCATCCCAGTGCCTAACAAACTTAAACCCTTCCTCCTTACACCATTGTCTCATCCACAGATTGAGACTCCTTATTGGTGCCTGCCTAGCTGGCTCTGTGCATGGAACAGGCAGCACTTCTGAAAAGGCTACCTTGGAGGTCCTGACTTTGAGTCTCCTGCCCAGCAGCCTAAATTTTTCCTCCTGGCCTGCACGAGTACACTGACCCCACACTGTTGGTGCCAACATGTACCATGACCACTGGCTCATCCCCAGCACTGTCTATCAGCCTACCTAGACCAAGCGTAATGTCTGCTACCTTCACACCAGGCAGGCAAGTCACCATGTGGACAGTACATGGGTTCGCCAGTCTTCCATCTACAAGCCTAAGGATCAAATCACCAACTACCAAGAGCCCCCCCTCCCTCCCTGCCCAAGGATGGTTCCTTGATGCAAAAAGGATACCGGTTTACCAACCGTAGAAGGGGTTCCTTCTGAAGGAAACTTCCCCCTTTTTCCAGCTCGGTGCCCTGTTCCTTTGACCTTCATGCTCCCTGACAGCAGTAAAGCTGCCATTCTCAGAGTGGAACACATCTAACAAGTCCCCAAGAGTCTTATCCATGTGCCTGGCTGTCTCGGCTTCTCCAGGTCAGCCACCATAGCCTCAACAGTATGTTATTGACTCCTTTTAGAGTAGCTTATCTTCTACATTTTAAAAAAAGCTAACAAGCATATTTCATTCCCTCAGACCTGAGAAGATGCTTAGAACGCATCTTTAGGCATCTGCCTTTGCCTCTTCCAAGAGGACTGGATCAAAAAAGTCACTTCAGTTACATCCAAAAGAGTGAATCCCAGTGTGATTTTATATCACTTTTTTCCTTTGGAAAAGAAGACACCCATGCCACATTACAAACTGCTTTCAGAATTCCTCTCAGACTCAAAAGCTGTTTTCCAGATGGCTGGAGTGGCCCCTTTGGGCACCTAGCACCATCAGACCAAGGTCCAAAGGAACTACACAGGAGTCCATTGCATTCCCCATGCTGGCCTGATATCTGAATGCCCCGGTCAAGAGGCTGAGGGAAAACAAGCCAAAGCTGATCCAGATTAGATGGAGGTGATGTCGGCTGGAAGAGTCCCCACTTTAATTGTTCTTTGTAACACTGATGGTATTCAGTGTTTGCTGAAAGACTCAGTTAAGAGCTTGGGCAAAGGACGGGGGGTGAATATCCTGCTGGTTGGGGCAGACATCATTTTTAGTTTTGTGTGTGTTTTAAATTGTCATCACCTGCCTTGAGTCCTGAGACAAACGCAGGTATATAAATATTTGAAATACATAAACAAATGCTTCTCAGTGTTCTGTACACTCCGAATGGCTGGGGATGTAACTTGCTTAAGTAAAAAAGCGTTTTGAAAACACAAAGACATGTGAAATGGAAGAGCCAGACTTTGCAGCTTCACTCAACCCACATGGGGGGCATCTTATCCCTGTGCCTGCCATGGCTCCAGGCCCACAAGGTACTCACCAGAATAACAAACCACCTAGTGAGACACCCTGAACCCCAAAGTATTCTGCAATAGTTACCTGTTGATTGCACTTGCTTCTTGAGGAGAAAATTTGAATTTCTCAATGAAGAAAACCCTGCAAATATCCATAAGAAAGTTTCATAATCTCACATCTGGTTTGTTAAAAACAGACTACCACCACCACTACCCCCCAGCCTATCATAAGCTCATTAAAAAGGTTCAAATGCAGCTAGGATAGTCCTGCTGAAATCCTTCCTTTTGGATCAAGCAAGGAGAAACTGCTGTCCTGAATACAGTCAATAGACTAGATCCTATGACTCCCTTCCACTAAGTCTTTTCCTCAGCACAGAAAGACCTAACCCAGTGGAGTACTTCTTTGGAGGAGGAAGCTTGATGGAAAGGAGTCAAGGCTTAGAGAGGAGAGTTTAAACAGGATTCCCAGTGGTTGTGATGGGGTTTCAATGCCGCTCCACAGTCCTCTGTCAACTCCCAACATCAGTAGCTAACTGTGCTAAATAAGCAAGAGCTTAAAGTTTTATGCCAGTTACAGAGCTGAGCCTGGCATAGATCTACAGCAGACAGCCCTGTACTGCCTGTAATGGCAAAGAATCCTATATGAATCAAAGTTGCAATATATACTTCTCTGCATCAATCTACAGACAGAATTTTTAACAGTTTTAAAAAGTTATAGTTTGGGGACCTGTTTACTACCACAGCTTACTTATTGGCTAGGTCTACGGGTGCAAACACAACTAGCATCATTGAAACATTTAATCTAAAGCTTTTCGAAGAGTTAGCTCCTAAGAGTAATGGGAACAGAGAAAGACCAGATTACCATGCCAGAAAACTCTCCACGACCATCACTATAGTTTCTATATGAACTTATCAGTGCTCTGCTATTCTAATGTGACTTATCATGCTTAATGTTAAACCCATCATTGTACTGGCTTCACAAAGTGGACCATTCTGGATATGTGTTGAAGACCTGAATCGTTGAAGTCACCAGGTTATGGTTAAGAAAAGTCTAGACGTTTATAGCTTAAAATCTATAAATATGTCAAACAGTAGAATTTTATACGCTAGCTAAGTTATAAATGATGCATTTTATATTGTTAAATCATTTGAATGCTTAGGTTCGACAAGGAAGTAATTATTAAAATAAATGCAATGTCCTCTAAGCTTCCATTTTTTTTCCTGGAAATCTACACTTAATCTAACCATGACACTGACTTTCCCTAGCAAATCCCTCCTAGCCCACCAGTCCCAACATTCAAGTTCTGTGGCAATGCACATTTAAGACATGCGTTTTTGCCAGCACACCACAGAGTCTGGTCTGGTCTCCATGGCCACTGCGGTTCTTTTGAATTTGGGCAGCAGGTGCCTTAATGAATTACTTTTGCAGTATTTGGACCCTTCCCTTTTCCTCAGTTTGTCTTGCGATATCAGATTGAGGTAATTTGGGCAAGTACCATCACTTATCACCTGTGCAAAACCTGAAAACCATACAAATAAATGATTGGTTTTGGAGACAGTCACGGCACTAAAACCCATCATTCAATTGCTCAGTGTTAAATATATACACTAGAACGTGCCTTTCTTAAAATTAACAGTATCAGGAGAAGGCGACAGATCGTTACAGTACCAGGATGCTCTGCTAAAAGGCTGCTTAAAAGTGATACTGGGCCACCATCATGAGGTGCGCCTGCCAGATGAAGCCATGCAAAACAGACACAGACACGCTTGCACAACCGTTATTTCTTTCATAAAGGCAACATCCATGCAAGAAATACTTATTTATATAAGGAAGTACTAAATCGCTGCACTGGAGAACAGACATGTATGATGAACCACTAACATTCTGTAACACACGAAAAAGGGCAAGATTGAGAACACATTGTGAAACATGCACTTACTTTCCAAGTCCAATGAATGGGAAGACAGCTACATAGTAACAAACACAGATGATAAATATGAGCCACAGGGACAACGAGAAATCTTTGACATCAGTTAGCTTAATCACTTCACCTTGAGAGAAAAGAAACATTAGACATTAGCTTTAGCAAGCTATATTTTAAAAGGAATGCTTCAAGGATGTGTTCATAGAGCTAACCTTTATGCAGGTGGTTCTCTCTGTAGCAAGAACAGACATGGCTTTACCTACACATTTTAGAAAGTTCGCCTGCCAAAGGCATCATTCACATCAAAGACTTATTTGCAGGATGATACAGAATCATCATTAAGCTTGCCTGGCTTGCTCCTCTGAGATTCTCTTCAGCTCTTGGGGCAAGAAGATGATTTTTTTTTCATATATGAGCATATGAGCTACAGTACATGGGCCCTGACCTGGATAGCCCAGGCTATCTGGATCTTGTCAGATCTCAGAAGCTAAGCAGCATCAGCCCTGCCTAGTATTTGAATGGGAGACCACCAAGGAATACCAGGGTCATGACACAGAGGCAGGCAATGGCAAACCACCTCTGAATATCTCTTGCCTTGAAAACCCTATGGGGTCACCATAAGTCTGTTGTGACTTGATAGCAAAAAAAAAATGGCAACCAAGAAAGTAATTTTCTTCCCCAAGGCGAGAAAACATTCACAACTTAATGGCATCTAGGCTGTTTGCTCATGTTCTGCCTTGCCCACAGCTCTTTCCACTGTACCATCAGTTTAGATAAGAAGCAGATAAGAATCTCTAAACAGGATGTCTACACATTTTTTTTACAATATAACAACAACAAATAATAACTAATAACAACAATAGTTCAAAGTTTTAAAGATGAAACTGAGTCGAATTTTGGAGAATGTAATACCCTCCCCACAAAGAAAAGTTCTTTTGGTCTTCAACTTTTTCCAAGGAATGCCCTCCGATGAAGAGCCATGTTAACTGCTGATGTTTGCCTGTCCCAACTGGTTGAAGGCCACCCACAATCAATGCTCCCTCTAAGCTGTGGAGTCTTGTGAGCAAAAATTCTACTTTGTGAGCCACTGGCATTAAAGCTGTGAGTGAGTGATTTGGCAACTGCATAATTTAATCTGCTCTGGAGCCATCCTTCCTGAGCTAAGACAAAAATGTGTGAGCCGGAGGCTAAAAAACTGTGAGTTAGCTCACACTAACTCAGCTTAGAGGGAACACTGCCCACAATTTATAAAGTTCTCTCACCACTAGACTCTATCTATCAGAACTTCACCAAGATAAATAAAAATATGGCCAACTATGATAACATGTTGGACAAAGCAGGTAATATAAAATCGGAAGATAAATTAGGAAAATTAGATATTAAATTGTTATGGTGGGAAAAAATCCAATTTCAGAACATCTACAATAAAGACAAGAAAATAGGGTTCTACAAAGAACTGAATGAGTTAGACAAAATTTGGTTGAGCAATAATAACAAGCTTATAAAAAATATATATAATATGTTTATAGACAGAGAAATGCAGGATAAAGTAATTAAAAATGTAATGATACACTGGATGAAGGATTTAGGGCACCAAGTAGAAACAGATAAGTGGTCAAAAATATGGAAAGGAATCAAAAGTATGAAAGCAATAAACTTTAAAGAAAACATATATAAAATCTTTTATAGGTGGTACTGGCCGCCGGATAAATTAAATAAGTGTTATCCCAGTGTCTCCAATATATGTTGGTTATGTAAAGCTAAAATAGGATCCTTTTACCATATGTGGTGGCAATGTAGACAAATGAGGCAGTTTTGGCTGGATATTAAAGTCCTACTTGAAGAAATACTAGGGATAGAAATCATCATGAACCCAGAAACCTTTTTATTTAACATTACGCCGGATGGCTTAACATCATCAGAGGAGAGATTCTTAATTTCAGTTCTGACAGCAGCAAGAATAATCAGAGCCAAGTATTGGAAAGCTGATATAATACCCGATAAAGAGGAAGTTATTGATAAGTTACTAGCACTAGCAGAAATGGAGAAAATGAGTTATATGTTAAATCCTGAGAAAGGCAAGGATCCAGAATATACGTGGTCCAAATTCTATATATGGCTGAAGGTGTATAGAGGCTCAAAATGATTGTATATTGTGAACTATTTGTTTATATTTTTAGTTTGTTTGTTAAAAACTCAATAAAATATTTTAAAAAAAAAAGAACTTCACCAAGATGAGGCAAGGGCTCCCATTTCTCATCTTTAAAACTAAGAACCTAAAGACCCAGGACAAGGGAAGCCAGTCCTTTCCAAATATGAGTTTTCCTGTTAAATTGGGGTGGGGGTGGAAATTTTATACACCTCCCAAACAACTCAAGTGTGAGGAAAGGAACAGGAAAGTTCAACAATCTTGTCTCTGTTCTGCAGTAAACACAGTTTATAAACTAAAATCCTGTTAACTGAAGACCAACTCTCACTTACTGCTTTTCTTCTGCTCTTTGGAAAGAATTTTTTCAGCTCTTCGGTCCAAATAAGCAAGAAAGAGAGCACAGAGTAACGAAAAGATACACGTTACACCACCTGCAAAGGGAGAGAGAGATGTGACAGCAGAGGCCTCCATAAAGGGCATGCAAAGGAAGTTCCAGCTAGCACACATTAGCACCCAGGGACTAACCGAGGGATGGCTTACAGTTCTGAAACACCCCCGATGGATCAAATGCTACTGACTGTTCTTTAATACCGGACAGCAGCTCACAGACAGCTGTGAACTCAGAGCAACATCTGGGCATGTGTGAAATCAGCTTGTCACACAGCACAGGAGGACTCGACATCATGCAACTGAGGTGCAGCTTTTTCAAAGGCCAAATGCACATGACTATGAAGATGGCACGCATAGAAAGTGGGACTGGAATCAAGCCACTCCCAGAATGGGTAGCAGCTGCACAAGAAAAGATGTTAACACACAAGGTCCATATCTGAAGCAAGGCTTCCTGTTTGACTCAGACAATAGGACAGTTCAGCTACAGATTTACTGTATTAATTGTTCAGCACGTTACAGTGATAATGGGTTCTACCTCAGGAACCACAGACCGCCGAGGGCTTGTTACAGCACTGAGTACAGTGACCTCCAGTTAAGGCGATACTGCTCAGTAATCTCATACAGATGTTGCCAGCTGTTCCCATTCCTGAAATAGCTATCAGCTGCTACACTGACTGGCATACACTCTTGGTATACTGTAGTTCCACAGCTGTCTTATTTGTAGTGACAAGAGAGGCAGCTCGAGTATGGGGTTGGCCAGAGAGGGACATAAAGTCTCTGAAATATCCAAGCAATTAGCCCCTTTTGTCAACTACTTGCCTCACCCAATTAAACAAGACAAAAAGAGGAGATTCACAGTATGGAGAAAATTAACAAAAGACCAGAAACCTGTGAACATAATCATGAAAAATTTATAAAAAATAGTATGTGAAACAGGATCACTTTGGCTCCGTCAGCTTCGGACATTATTGCTTCACTGGGACAGAATGCTTTAGATAGGAATTTTGTTAGGACTTTGAGGTGTCTTTAAAAATTGGACTGACACCAGAGAACAGTCTTCATTTATAACAGTTGTTAAGGTTTCATATACTATTTTTATAAATTTTTCGTTATTATATTCACAGGTTTCTGGTCTTTTGTTAATTCCCACCCAATTAAACAGCAAAAGGGAAACAGGAAAATCTACTCTCTCTTTTAAAAGAACCATGGTTCGTATGTTTCCAGGGAACCTAAGAAAAGCAATGCTGGATCAGTCCATCTAATCCGGCATAGGACTAAACCCGGCATAGAGGCCAAGCCCTTACCCTGAGGTTGCCTCCTAGTTAACAGTATTTCAATGGTCTACTGCCTATGAGCAGCCACTAATGGACCTATCTGCCATAAATCTACTTAGGCCCTTTTTAAAGCTGTCTGTGCTGTCTGTGATTTCTACAAGACTAGAAATCGATTATTTTATTTATATAGGTTATTTATAATCCAGAAATCTTGCAGAGACTCAAAGTAGATCACACAGTATAAGACACTTCAATCAATAGGATGGGGTATTCAATAAGCAATGTAATCGGAAGACTATTAAGGAAATCTGAAACTAAGCAGAAGTCTGAACCAAAGCATAAGTATCAAAATGACATGTTCAACAGTGCACAAATTTCATAGTAGGACAGCACATACAGCAACAGCTAGAGCATACTATAGTAAGGTGAAGGTTTCCCTTGCTCAAAAGCCAGTTGAATCCGACTCTAGGGGAGGTGCTCATCTCCGTTCCCAAGCTGAAGAGCCAGCGCTGTCTGAAGACTTTTTTCTGTGGTCATGTGGCTAGCATGACTAGACGCCGAGGCACATGGAACGCTGTTACCTTCCCACCAATGTGGTACCTATTTATCTACTTGCAATTTCTTGCTTTCAAACTGCTAGGTTGGCAAGAGCTGGGACCAGAGACGGGAGCTCACTCTGTCACGCGGCACTTGGGTCTCGAACTGCTGAACTACTGATCTTCCGGTCTGCAGCTCAGCATCTTAACCACTGAGCCACCACAGCCCCTAGTGCATACTATAAACAGTAGTATAAGTTCACAGTCTCCTCCTCTCTACTGAAACATCTTCTTGGCCATTACAATATAGCCCTATTACCTGTGTAAAAATGCCCTCCTTATTCATTCAGTTTTGCATAGATTCAAGTGAGTAGCCATGTTGGTCTGAAGTAACAGAACAAAATTTGAGTCCAGCAGCCCCTTTAAGACCAGTAAAGTTTAATTCTGGGTATAAGCTTCCGTATGTATCTGAAGAAGTGTACAAGCACACGGAAGCTTATATCCAGAATTAAACTTTGTTGGTCTTAAAGGGGCTGTTGGACTCAAACTCTGATTAGTTTTGCATAGTTTGTGGAATTCCAGGACAGCAGGACCTTCCTGACCTCATCAGACATGCCATAAACTGGGGGGCCACAACAGAGAACGCATATCTATGGACAGCTGCTAGTCTTGGCCATTTGTAGGGTGGCACCTGCTGAAGGCCCTGCCTGGACCAACGAAGCTGTTACTTCAGTGGCTCTCAGCAGACTGGTAACAGGAATACTATCATGTAGCCCTGAGTCAAAGATTCAAGTGCATCGTGCATACTATTGAGCACAGGCAGCCTGCAGCAAGATATGAACTATTTACATATACTATGTCAGGGTGAAAGTTGAACCACATTCCACTTACATCACGATACCGAAATCTTAGATGAGTCACGCAAATTCAATACCACTTAAAGAGTATTTACTAACCTATCAAGAGCACTACACCAAGAGTAGTGGGACCTGTAGAACCCAGCAGTTCTTGTATTCTGGAGTACACCCATCCCATGATATTCATATTCACAGTGCTCCCCTAGAAAGAGATGACCACCAACTTCAGTAATGCTATTTTCAACATCTCCTGAGGAAACAGTTTACCCACAAGAACTAAATGCTGTCTACAAGGTATATTTTTAAAGAGGCAGCATATGGACATTTTGCCAAGGGTATACTGCTAAAAAATACAATACACACGCACATATAGTTTTGAATATGAAACCTCAGCTACATAAATTTCACTTCAAGAAGTTCTATCCAAGGATACACTTCATTTGACTTGTATTTTGAGCTAACATTCTCAGTAAGCAGAAAAGACGTCTAACTGGGGTTGAAGATTTGATTATCTAGCCTACCAGACAGGAGCAGATGGAGTTCGATTTATATCCAATTGAATTCCCACTAACCACCCAATACAATGGTCACCGGAGTGAGAAAAATGCATAAAGGATGGATCTGCAGCTATGAGTTGCAACACTTAAAATGGTACCACTTCAGAGGTACTTTAGTGTCAAATGCTGGGAACACTTACAAAGAGATCTTGCCCTTACTTGCAAAATCTCCGGGGAGTTTGCTGGACATTGCTGGAGACAGTTTCGAACTAAACAGACCAGCATGAAGTAGGTGGCACATCTGAACCAGTGTGACAAATGTTTGTAATACAGCCTTAAGTTCCACAGTTAAGAAAAAGAACCAGCCTACAACCAAATATTTGAAAACACAACCTTTTGTACTGATGATGCTGTGGAAGGATATGTTGTGCGCCCAAACACCATATACAAGCCTAGGCCACCTTAGCAGCAAAAAAGCATTGGCCTTTCAGGTACCATTTGAGACCCCAAGAAATATGAAGTCCCTCCAGTAAATTACTTCAAACCCTTAAACCTAGCTGGGAGACAAATCGTCTGTCTGTGCAACTTCTGAATTCAAGCACTGGCATCCTATACATCATCCATGTTTCATATCACACAAGATTACTTTCCACCAATGTTCCCTGGACCTATGAATTTGTACACTGACATTTTTAAATTTGTGTACCTCGGTAACTGCTGGAGTTCTTGCCATCCTAATTAATATAGCTAGGAATCAACAGCAAAATTTACAACCAAATGTATGGTGGTTATTATAACAGGAAGAACAAAATACTGAATTTTTTATACTTACAATCCGAGCCATGCTGAGTTGCAGTCCAAACACAAGGTTTAGTTCTTTTCCTTTAAACCAACTCACAGCATAGGTGTTTTGGGCCACTGCTAAGGACTCCCCACCAATCCTAAAGGAAGCAGATCTATGTTCACGAATGCAGGTGTTTGAAGCAACATATATAGCAACCCTGCTTTTAAGCATTAGAACTGTATGTCAGTTTTGGTGTAAAACTTTTTCTCAACTTAAGCAGTACAAGAAAATCAAAAGGGAAGCAATCTAATTTTTCAGATTCAAAGCTAAAACAGCAACCCACTGGTGTGCTGCATGGACTAAGAGGATTTTTACCAGGACAGCCCTGCTTCAAATCTCACCTCAGCTGTACCTTAATGGGGCCCAAGGATAGAGTCCATGCCAGTGCAGTGATTAAAAGGATCAGACTGGCATCTAGCAGGCCCAAACTCAAATCCCCACTCCATCAGGGAAGCTTGCTGGGTTGCACTGAACCAGTCAGTCTCAGCTTAACCTTCCTCACAGGGTTGTTGTGATGACAATGTGCCACAGAGAACAGTGACTTTTGGGTCCCCACTGGGGTCAAAGGTGGGGTATAAATGAAGTAAATAAGTAGTGCTTTGCATGCCAAAGATTCCAGTTTCAACCCATGGCACCTCCAGTTAAAGAATTTCATGCACCAAGTGGCAAAAAATATCTTTCTTCCACCTGGAACCCTGGAGAGTGTCTGCCAGTCCAAGGAGACCACGTGGAACTAGATGGAATTGTGGTCCAACTTGGTGCAAGACAGCTTCATATGTTTAGACAGTATACTTTAAAAAAAAAAAAGTGGTGGCAGATATTTATACTACTTTAACATATGAACTTACCCAAATACAAATCGTCCAGCTTCCATCAGCCAAAAAGCATTGAATACCGCTCCTAAAGCAAAGATCACCTACAAAAGAGAAATTAAGCATCACATTTCAATTGAATGCTGAAAAACAATGTAACAGACACATCAGTGATTTGGATCCTATGGCCCAATTCCAAAGATGGATACACATCAACTTCCCACCCTCCCACTTCAGATCCCCCCTTTTGGTCACTATGTGCACCCCCACCCCCACCGAATAGATTCTGTGCTCACAAATCTACCAGGATCCAAGGCACACCTACAAGTTTGCCTAAAATCAGGTTACTTTAATATAAAAGTTTTCAGAGTTCTTTGGAATGAATGCATTTATTACTTTTCTGTTATTAGCCACTGAGCAGAACATGAACAATATTCGTTTTAACCTACCTGCCCGACACAGACAAAGGTGCTAAATATTATTGTGCCCCACCTGCAAGAAAGTTTGAGCCATTTTAAGATTTCTCTATAATAAGCAAGTATCAACGTAAAACATACAAAGACAGTAACAGAATTGAACAGATGAAACTGAAATTTCTGTACCATTTTAAAAAGCAAGTAAGACAAAATAAAGACAAGCATGTACCTAAAACTACACATTCCTATAGTGCTTTCTCTGTTCAAAGGATTTTACATGCATTATCTTGCTGCAATCCTTACATCAGGCTCAATCTTAATCCAGATAAAACAGGAGTGTTTTGGATAAGGAATACGGTTTGCACCTTAGGGGAGTCTGTAGATCCACACTGACTTTAGGCAGTGGCTGCCTAAAGGAACATAGAAATGTCTTTTAGCTGCTAAGGCTAGTGCATTAGCTGCAGCCATTTCTGGAGAAAACTTACCTGGCTGCAATCACACATGACTCACTACTGTCCAGATTAATTTACTGTAGCACGCTCTGCATGGAGCTGTCCTTGAAGACGGTTTGAAAACTCTGATTGGTACCAACTGTGAGGTTCCTTATTGTGTTGTGCCAGAATGATCATTAAAAAGTCAAAGCTACTTGAGCTGCTTTGGATCCCCATTTGATTCAGGGTTCAATTGAAAGTGCTGGCTTTGACTCTAAATGGCTTAGTTCCAAAGTACCTGAAAGACTGCCTGGTTTTTGAGACCCACACATGAAAGATCCACATGGAAGGTTTTGAGACCTACACATGATGCCTTCCTGGAGAAACCAGACGTGGCTGAGGTTAGGTTGCCTGGATTCCATGGAAGGATTTTTTAACCACCCTTCCCTGGATTTGGAATTCCCTCTTCAATGAGCTGACATTAGTACTATCCCAATGGACTTTTGAGGCAAGTAAAAGACCACTTGCTGTTTCTACCCCTGAGCTTTTCCGCTTGTCTTTTGGATTTATTTCGTATTTTAACTAACTGGACAGACACCTCAAAGGTGGAAAGGTGGCCTATAAACATTCTAGATAAAATAATAAAAAGCCTCGTAATATAGGCCACTAACAACACAGGTGATTCTCACAGCCACTATGCTCCAGAGGCTGAAAGACTTCAGTTCATCCCATCTAAGAAAACCATCAGCTTATCTCACAATCATTTTTAAAAATTAAAATGGTAGCATTATATTATTTTGAACAAGGATGGGTTATGTACTTACCTTATTCCAAATACTCTGTCTATCAGAAAGCCTCCAAAGAAACAGAGGACCACATTTGGCCAGGAATACCAGGCATACAACGCCATAAACTGAGCAGTGTTCACTTTCATATCCTAAATGGAAAAGTACATATTTATTCTTTTAAAAACCCTTTTAGTATGACTTGAGCTACAAAGACTAACACAGGAACATCCGCCAAATGAAGCTGCTTTTCATTACTATGCCAAAGATCTGTCAGGGCTTTATCTCCACCCTACCCACTCCAGAAGAT
The DNA here is from genome assembly GCA_029233225.1 of Lepidodactylus listeri. NCBI lineage: Eukaryota > Metazoa > Chordata > Lepidosauria > Squamata > Gekkonidae > Lepidodactylus > Lepidodactylus listeri. The sequence goes on from JARCFY010000005.1 coordinate 30,134,949, forward strand.
AAGCATTTGAATCAGGATTCCTAGATATCTTATTTCACTGCCTGGAAGAAAAAGGGATGTGCCACACATGAGCACCAGTACTGGAAGAGGATGCTCCACACGAGTCAAGGAAATCCGCCTTTTGCATAAGAATGAAGGAAATACCATGCGAAGACATGTTTTCACAGAGACTTCCCCTTGTTCAAGCCTAACTCTTTAAGAATGACAATTTTATGGATTTATTTTTCTTTCTTACATTCATAGCCTCTCTTTCCTCCAGTTCACTCAGAACAGAATTTTACCATCATGAGCACCATGTAAAGCAGCCCTGAAAACTGCTTACTTGCCTATTTCCCTCTTCCTTTCCTTTTTACTCCTAGCTATAATTTCCCCTCTCCTCTACCACTGTGCTCAGAAGGACCATGGCTCAGAGACTGAGCATCAGCTTGGCATGCAGAATCTCCCATGTTCAAACCCTGGCATTTCCAGTGGACAGGGTCAGATAGCAGATAATGCAAAAGACCTCTGCCTGAGACCCTAGAGAACCACTGCCAATCTGAATCAACAGTACTGACCTTGATGGACCAAAGGTCTGATTCAGTATAAAGCAACCTCATGTGTTCTCAGTATTTAAACAACCCTGCACTTTACAGTGTCTGAATTCCCTCCTTCTCTGGGTCAAAAACTGGAAATCAGGTCAAGACTCTGACTCTCTAGCGGTCTCTCTCCTACCATTTTGAAACCAAGAGAGCAAGTGATGGCAATGATGTGGAAAACAGGAGCCTTGGGATAACCTGACTGAAGAGAAGCCATGATCTTTAAGGCAGCTTTGGAAATAACAAACCATTATCTGAAGGAGCGAACAACCCTCAGAAGCAGCAGATTTGGTGAATCTAGCTTGGCTAGTGTCTAGATTTTTAAAAACACAGCCGCTTCTCTATGACAATTAGGTGGAACCAATCGTGAATTCAGTAGGAAATTTGTACACATCTTCACATTCAATACGAAGTGCATACACAAGTTCCATTTTTGCACAAATTTATCACCAGATGTAAGCAAGTTTTAACAGTGAGGATTTAAAGCACTCTGTAATTGGTTCAGTTCCAGAAAACAAAGATGAGGGCTAACTAGGTGTGGGGAAAAGCTGATCTTTCTTGAGCTCAACAGATGTAAATCAGCTCTTTTAGAAACTTCTAAAAATACTTTTGCTAGACAAGGAAAAAAGGTGAACAACATATTGACATTTTCCCCCACTCACCCCTTGAACTTGAGTTTGCAGAGCTGCTGGGTTGTCATAGCAGAAATAGCTGCCTGTACAGAGATTTAAGATAAGAATTGTAAAGCATTTCAGATCCTGAAAAGGCTTAAAACAGCAATAACTAATCTACATCCTGTTTGAAGACATCACAGATTTTTGGTCAAAAAACTTCCTACTTTGCTTATCATGAAACTAAAATAATTTAGTTTTCAAAGAGGAAGCTGAATGGGTTTCTTAAAGAAACTAAATGCAAGCAGAAGTCCTCTGGCTTTTTAATAAAGAAAATACAGTTGGAAGTTTTATTGTCTGCAAAAATTTAAGGCAGTTTTCATTGCATTGCTCTTTGTATGTATTATACTGTTATTTTTGAGTTCTTTAAAATGTTGTAATCCAACTTTATTGCACTGCTTTTTAAAAATGTGTAGTCTGCCTTGAGTCTCAGCAAGAAAAGCAGATTATAAAGGAATTGTGAGGAACCTGATATATTTGTTTGTGCTTGTACAATGCACTTCCCTGTACTGAGACACTTCACTACTGTTGCATCTGTCTGTCTGTCTCTCTGTGTGTTGTGCCATGAAGTTGCAACCTACGTATGGAGGCTGTAGCTTCCTTTGAATCAGTCTATTTCATGTTGGGTCTTTCCCTGATGCCTTCAACTTTTCTTCATATGATTATCCTTTCCAATGAGTCTTGTTTTCCCATAGCCTCAGTTCTGACATTTTAGCTTCTAGGGAGAGTTCAGGATTGATTTGAGAACTAGGGTTGCCAACCTCCAGATGGAACCGGGAAATCTGCTATCACAATTTATCTCCCTGCAATTAAGGTCAGTTCCCCTGGAGAAAATGGCTGCTTTGGAGGGTGGACTCAATGGCATTGTACCCGGCTGAAGTCCCTCCCCTCCCAATGCTCCACCCCCAAACTCTTCAGGTACTTCCCCACCTAGATCAGGCAACCCTATAAAAAAACCACCTATATGTCTTTTTGACAGTTCACTATAAAACTCTCCTCCAAGACACTATTTCAAATGACTGCCATGCTGGCTAGATTAATTTAAAATGAGAAACACAAGAAACGTTTACCCTGATACACAGGAAACTTACACATACTTGTAAAGGAACTCATAGAACACAAGTCCCGATGGGAGAAGGGAGGAGGGTTTTTAAAATGCAGCTCCAGCAACGATCAAGCCGCCACCCACCAATAAACTTTCCTTCTCAGTGTTTTGTGCTACTTCCTCGTTCTTTTGCCAATAAATTGCCAGGACCGGGGGCGCGCTATCGTAGTTCCATCACTACTCTCCGGTTCGACCAGTGTCCACTTCAACGCCCGCTCCTCGAATGAACAGAGAGCGCACCCGTCATAGAATTACGGCTGGCCGGCAGGCTCCCAACAAGGCTCCTTGAGTAAGTTCTTGCCGCACCATATGGAAGCCGGTCAGTCTTTCAGGTAGAACCCCCGCCCCACGCTCACTCAATGGAGAAGCCAGGAAAGTGGTACCAAGAGTTACCCTTACTCACTCCCTCGGCTCGCTTAACTAATTGAGCTGCCCTGAACGCAAACCAGTTTACTAATGCCCAAGGCGGGCAACCCCTGCTCGGTCCTGTCGCGCTCGCTCACCGAAGCCCAAGAAGCACATCAGCGCCAGGACCACCAGCCGATGAGCCAGGCGCTGCGGGTCGCACAGCGCCGAGAGCGGCTTCCGCGAAGGGGGCACCTCATGCTCCACCGGCGGCTCCTCGCCCAGCAGCGCCTGCTCCTCTTCCTCCAGCCCGGCCATCTTCCTCCTCCAAGCTTCGGCTTGCCTCAACCGCAGAGGATCACGTGACGCCCTGAGCACCTGACTGCCCCCTAGCTATCACGTGAGAACCTTGCCCGGCCGGCTCCGCCTTTTGTTAACATATCATAGAGATAAGGCAAAGACTTAGCGCCACATCCGACATAAACTTTCCATTAAAAGTCGAACTCCGCCACGCCCAGTGTTTCTCTGCGGGCGTGGAGTGGCGTCGCTTCTTCCGTCCATTGTAAAAGCTTCCTATGTCCTTCTTTGCAATGGGTGTTGGAGTGGAAAAGGGAGTTTGTTTGGATACCGGAAGTGTGGGCAAGGACTGCGATGCTCTCTAGATTCATGCTTAGTAGCAGCATCACCGTCTCTCCGTTCGCTTTTCTCCTGAAGCCGTTCCCGAGTGGTTTCCGTGGTTACTGGCAGGCAGAGAGGCCCAGTTTATACCGGGGAGAGCCTTCGTTGGGTTGCCAACCTCCAGGTGGTAGCTGGAGATCTCCTGGCATTGCAATCCAGCCGATAGAGATTAGTTGCTCTGGATTAAAAGGCTGCTTTGGAAGTTGGCCTCTATAGCATTACAGTCTGCTGAAGTCCCTCCCCAAACCCCATCTTTCTCAGGCTCCACCTCCAAAATGTCTAGGAATTTCCCAAACCAGAGCTAACAACACCAGCGGCCAGCTCTCTAGATTGCATTGCCTCTGAATTGCTTTCAAGTAAGAGCGAACAGAAAACTTCAGCAGCGTTGCCGGCTCTGGGTTGGGAAATATCTCGAGATTTTGGCGGTGGAGCCTGAAATGGGTGGGATTAGGGAGAGGAGGGACTTCAGTGAGGTGTATAACACAATGTTTTTTGGTCGCCATTTAGTCGTGTTCGACTCTTGGCGATTCTGTGGGCCAGCTCCCTCCACATTTTCTGATCTTGTACTATTTCTTTGAGTTGTTCCATGCTTGGGCTGGTTTCGACTTTTATAGAGTGTAGCCACTGCATTCTTTGGCGGTAGGGTTGCCAGCCTCCAGGTGGGGCCTGGGGTTCTCCCACTTTTACAAGTGATCGCCAGCTGACAGAGAGCAGCTCCCCTGGAGAAAATGGCTGCTTTGAAGGGTGGACTCTATGGCAATGGACCACGCTGAGGCCCCTGCCCTCCCCAAACCCTGCCCTCTCCTGGCTCCACCCCCAAAGTCTCCAGGTATTTCCCAATCCAGACTTGGCAACCCTATTTGGCAGCCCAGTTTCTTTTTGTCACTAACCAAGCCAAGCATAATTGCTTTTTCTATTGAGTCCTTCCACATGACATGGCTGAAATACATCAGTCACAGTTTTGTGATTTTTCCTTCCAATGGCATGTCTGATTTTATGCATTCCAGTTCTTGCTTGTTTACCTTTGCTGTCCAAGGAATGCGCAGGAGCCTTCTCCAGCACCACAGCTCAAATGAATCGATTTTCCTCCTGTCTTGCTTCTTCATGGTACAACTTTCACAGCCACAGGTTGCTATGGGGAACACAATAGTCCACCTTCCAAAACAGCCATTTTCTCCAGGTGAACTGAGTTCTGTAGCCTAGAGATCAGTATCCCAGGAGATCTCCAGCCACCACCTTGAGGCTGGCAACCCTTGTTTTAGTGATTCTCGGACTCTGGGCAAAAGTCAAGAACATGCTTCCCATATACACACACAAACTTCCTTTATTCCCTTCCCACACAATCCACTCTGAACTAGAAAGAGGAAGCTCCCAATTTATGAACGGTCTGAGTTCTAGACGTTTGTGAGTCAGATGTCAGAATGCATTTTCCAGTAAATGTATATGTAATAGGTGGTCTATGTCACTTCTGGTTGATGTAGGCCATGTGCTGGTGGGGGGGATTTCCTCCCATCAGCCTACTGGCTGGCGGTGGGCAGGAGCCTGCAAAAGCAGGAGATCCCCTGCTCCAAACTGAGGATTGGCAGCCCTAGTTGTAATTCCAGAAGAACTCAAGACCCAACCTGGAGGATGGCAACCCTAATTAGCTACTTGTGAACTGTTTGTATTTGTTGCAGTGATGGATGGTGTGCACGCGGGTCAGAAGATGGAATGCATACTGTACTTGTGTATACATGGGTGCTGCCTTCTTTACATGCAGCTTCAGCCAGGCGCTCCAAGACAGCCGGGCAACGGGCAGCTGACTACACAGGTCCAGCAGGACCTCTCTACTGGCGACAAGGTGGGCCTGCCCACTCTTTTACTAGCCAGACCCAGCCAATCACTTGTCTCAGCTGCCTGGTCAGAGTTTGCTGGTTCAGTGGGCATGTGGATAATATGTCGTGCTCCATCTCCCTCTGTGTTCCAGTCCAGCTCTGGGCTGGTGGACTTGGCAAGTGAGCAGGCATGGCACAGTGTTCCCTCTCCCTCTGGTCTTCACCTCATGCCAGGCTAGAGCAGTAGGTCCACAGCAGTTGCCCCCTCCCCAGCATGGAGCACAGAGCAGCTGCCCTGGTTGCCCCATAGCTCAGACAGCCAGTAGGAGTCCCATGGCCCAATAGACTAATTTTTATTCTAGATTAAGATCTTTAGAATAAATGCTAGAATAAAAAATGTGTTAGTCTTTAAGGTGCTACAAGACTCATGTTTATGAGTAGGGAAGGAGGGGTATGCCGTATATTGTTTTTAAAATGCAATAAATACTTAAAAGGAGACTTTTGCTTGTTTTTGCTGCAACATACTAACATGGCTTTTTTTTCCTTTCTTTTTTTTTTGCTGAAAAGTTGCAGGCTGATTTATGGTGACCTTGTAGGGTTTTCAAGGCAGGAGATATTCAGAGGTGGTTTGCCACTGTCTTCTTCTGCATCATGACCCTGGATTTCCTTGGCGGTCTCCCATACAAATACTAACCAGGGCCAGTGCTGCTTAGCTTCTAAGATCTAATGAAGTAAAACTAGCCGCAGTTGTCCAGGTCAAGGTTCTAACATAGCTATTCCCAGGGCTTTTTTTGTAGAAGAAGCCCAGCAGGAACTCGTTAGCATAATAGGCCACACCCAACAGCAGAAACTCATTAGCATATTAGGCCACACCACTGACAGCACAGTTTATTAGCATATTAGGCTGCACCCCCATGTTCCAGAAGAGTGGTCATCCAGCCACACCCACTTTTTGCTTCTTATTCTGTTTACCTTATTTGTTGTCAAAACCCAGGACTTTTTTGTAGCTGGAATTAATTTGCATGTTAGGCCACATGCCCCTAATGTAGCCAATCCTAATGAGTTTCCGCTGTGGGTGTGGCCTATTATGCTAATGAGTTCCTGCTGGGTGTGGCCAACTCAGGAGCCAGCCAGAACTTCGTTCCTGTGCGTTCCTGCCCAAAAATAGCCCTGGCTATTCCTCTCTAATTATAATTTGGAGCTAGTTTGGTGTAGTGGTTAGGAGCATAGACTCTAATCTACGAGACCAGGGTTTGATTCCCCATTCCTCCACATGCAGCTGCTGCTGTGACCTTGGTTCAGTCATAAATTCTTTCAGAGCTGTTCTGTCAAGGGCAGTTCTCGAGAGAGTTCTCTCAGCCCCACCTACCTCACAGAGTGCCTGTTGTGGGGAGGGGAGGGGAAGGGAAAGGGATTGCAAACTGCTCCTTTGGGTAGTGAAGGGCGGGGTATAAATCCAATCTCCCCCTCCTCCTCCTCCTCTTCTTCTTCATTCACGCAAGTACCCACATGGAATTTAAAACAAAAGTCATAATACCTTTTAATTATAAGACCAACCCGAACTTTATTTTCACTATTTATAGTCTGCCTTTCTTGCTGGGACTCAAGGCGGATTACACAGAATAAGTCAATACAACCAACAGGATGGGACATCCAATAGACAATGCAATAGGATTTGATCTGTAGAAATCTTTTTTAAAATATTATTTTTATTCATTTTTTCACATTATAAATATACATAAAGGTATGCTTGCATTTCAGTATAATAAAACACATTAATCGCTTAAACTTAGGTTGAGGATTACATTCACAATCATCTATTGCTTAACCTTTGGTTGAGAGATGCATCAGGTGAAGAATAACTGTTGTGATCTTTGTTGGTGTTAACTTTGTGTTAGGTGGGCTTCTCTGTGTTAATAATGTTCAAAAACATATCTGTAGAAATCTTGAACCACCAAGAGGCGAAACAAAGCTTAACTATTAACATGGCATGTTAAAGGAATGCAAAAATTCCACAGCAGGAACCTACTTACAGCAACAGATAGTACAAATTATATAGTCCCTAACCCTTTGCCCCAAGTGTCTTTCTGAACCGCATCGCCACAGTACAGCCCTATTTCCTGTGCAAAAATACTTCAGTGTCGCATAGTTTGAGGAAAGCCAGAAGGGTGGGAGTCTTCCTGACCTCATCAGGCAGGCCAGACTTTGGAGTTCTGCCGAGTTCTTCATTGGACCAGATGTTTTTGGACGAGATAAGGGGGAACTAAAACATTTCAGAAATAAATAAAAATCTTGGTACACAAATAAAAGCCATGTAATATTTTAATTAGGATCAAGCAAAATGACACAATACAGTGTGCAAGCATTTGGGTTCTCCAGAACTCATACTAAGGCTGAATATTAGAAACAAAAAAAAGCCAGGGTGCATGTCTTTCAGGCCATAGTATTAAGGCTCCTTTGTCTGCATCCTGTAGGTGAGTTGTATAGGTGGCATAAATGGATGTAGATTCTAAACTACTTCGTATCTAATACTATTGCATCCCTGGCTTGCCAAAAAGAAGAAACAAACAAACAAAAGTGCAAGAGTGTCATTAGGGTTGCCAGCCTCCAGGTGGGGCCTGGGGATCTCCCGCTTTTACAACTGATCTCCAGCTGACAGAGATAAGCTCCCCTGGAGAAAATGGCTGCTTTGAAGGGTGGACTCTATGGCATTTTACTATGCTGAGGCCCCTCCCCTCCCCAAACCCTGCCAACTCCGGGCTCCATCCCCAAAGTCTCCAGGTAGTTCCCAACCCAGACTTGGCAACCCTGAGTGTAATTGAAAATACAAAGACCAGTAAGTGGTCAAATGTCTTACTAAAACCAGACTGGTAATTCCTCTTGTAAGTATCTCCCCTACATGCCGGTGTGGCCTTGAATAGACTAAATGGAATTGTTTGAAAGACTTGAGATCTGAGGTAGCCCAGGAGGACTCTTGTTTTTGGTGGAAACTGTCCTTTGGGGATATCCAGCTTTTGTAAATGCCAATAGGAACCACAAGCTATGGAACCAAGTTAATATATATGACACTTCAGTGTATCACATTTTATCCTGCCCTTCCCCAAAGTCACATAGTTCTTCCTTTCCTTATTTTATCTTCAAAACAACTCTGTGATGTAGGTCAAACTCAAACTGAAAGAGAGTAACTAGCCCAAGGCAACCCAAGTGAAATTCATGGCTGAGCAGAAATTTGAACTTGGGTTTTCTCTTTCCTAAACATTGTACCGTAGTGTTTTCACTTCCACTGCCCTCTTCTCCAGAACTCAGAACTAAAGGTGAATATAATTTGTAATGGCTACAGAGGGTGGCCAACCACCAGGTAGGGCCTGGAGATCTCCCAGAATTACAATTCTTCTCCAGACTACAGGGATCAGGTCTTCTGAAGCAAATGGCTGCTTTGGAAGGTGGGCTTTAAGGCATTACACCCCACAGAGGTTCCTCCCCGCCCCAAGCCCCAGCCTTTTCAGGCTACACACCAAAATCTCCCAAGAATTTCCCAACCCAGACTTGGCAACCCTAGGCTACATCTTCAGAGCATCATCCTAAACACAATTATTTAGATTCCATTTATTTCATTGTAAAAGACACATATGCAAGGCAGAGAATGGACCTGCCATTTGAAAAAAGCAGAGGTCAGTAGCTGAGCCTGTCTAGGAGGCCTTGTTTTTATTTGGGAAGTCGACAGACTGGATACTGGTATGTTACCCAAAGCCACAGTGGTGTAATATTTTTGGCCAGCAGGTGTCACTCGAAGGCTTCTCTGTGACCTGTGCACAACTCTGGAATGGCTTAAAGCAGGAAGATAGCTGCGTAGTTTTCTTTTGTATGTTTATTGATATTTTTCATTCCCATATAAAGTATCATGAGATATGGACATTTTACTGATACCTTTTGGAAAATAAAAACTAGCCGTCTCATCATCAAAGTAATTTGTTTCCAGCCCCTTATAGAATAAATTATGGCCATACCTGGAGCAGCTGTGAATGTTCTCTTTTATTTATTTATTGCAACAGATTTCTCCCACTTCCTTTGAGAAGCTTAAGTTGGATCTCAGGTAATCTCCTATCCAGGCATCTGCCAGGCTGAGACCTGTTCATGCACCCTCGGACCATTCTTGGGGCTGCATTTCCAATGTAATATTTGAAAAGCAATTTGTAAAGGGAGAATGCACACATGCTCGAGTAGCAGACATTTCTGCGACACGAAGTGCTTTTTTTGGCGTGCTGTATAAAAAGCACTGGAAAAACTTGTGCAGCAATCCTGAATCTTCTTTAGGATATTCCAATTTTACAAAATAGCGAATGCTAAGGACTTTGGGGATTTCATAGAAATGTTTTTGTCCACCCTTAGGATCAGCTTGTTAAACCAGTTGCCTGTCTGGGATTAAGGTAGTTGTGAATTTCCTGCATTGCGCAGGGGGCTGGACTAGATGACCCTTGAGGTCCTGTCTAGCTCTGTGTTTCTAAGTCACATATGAAGGGACAAAACTCAAACATTCTTCAGAGTAGTTCCATTGAAATCAGTAGTCTATCCTAGAGAAAGCTATATATTAAAAAAAAACCTGAATAGTGGCACAGTCTATTTGCAACTTTCTGTAATTGTACTCTGAAAGCAAAAATACATCTTTTTATACCATGCTATAAGAGCATCTAGTGTTCTAGCATGGATGATGCTATATCTTAGTCCAGCAGGATTTTATTGAAAAGCGTACCTTGCCTCTCATTAAGCAGACGGTTCCATCAGAAAGCCTATAGTATCAACTTCTTCAGAATATTTGTTGGATGGAGGAAAAACTTTAGGGGAGGAGCCATGGATCCAGGGCCAGCTCTGTCACTAGGCCAACTAGGCGGCTGCCTAGAGGCGCAGCTGGCAAACGGAGCGGCAGAGACACTGAGAGAGACTCAAACCAGGAGATAGTGTGCTTTATGCAAACCATGATTTACCATTATGTCTGGATGCAGCTTTCCATTCAGGCTAAGAACCAAACTTAGCCTTGGGCCAATGCAAATAGACTTGTAGGCACTGCGGCCAGCTGGTGCAGGTGGCTGCCGGTGGGGCTGGAGAGCTTGTGAGCTTGGGCAGGCGGGCGGGCGCTGGGGCTGGGGTGTGTGTGTCCCTTGTGGGTCTCCGGCAGTGGAGAGGGCAGCTCTGCAGTGGGGGGCACTACAAGGCAGCCTCGCCTGGGGGGGTGCCACAAGGTAGCCTCGCCTAGTGCGCAAAAAACCCTGGGGCCAGCCCTGCATGGATCAGTGGTAGAGCTTCTAGGTCCCAAGTTCAGTCCCCAGGATCTCCAGTTAAAAAATGGGTAGCACAGTAGGTGATAAGACTTTTACCTGAGACCTTGAAACCTAAAATGTTGAATATAATTGTACCCCAACAGAAGTAAGAACTATTGTATTTTATAGACAATACCTTAAAAAATGACAATGAAAGGGATGTAAGGGAAATTAATTTCATCTTACACGTGCTATAAGACATGATTGCTATAATACATGACACGTGCTATAATACATGATTGTCTTCGATAAACCCAATAATAACCTCCGGGTGACGTCATCATGCTGCGCTCATGCAAAGTGTGTGCATGAGGATCCCGGAGCAGGAGCGGGACTCCCCCACTCCCTGCTGGTAAGTGACTTGGCAACCCTACACAAATGTCACTTTGTTGGGCCAGGCTATGTGTGCCATAAAACATAATGCCAGGTACCGGAGATATAAATTGTAAAAAGGACAGCAGCTGGTAAACTCTAAGTTGTTGTATCCTCTCTGCAAGGCCCCATAGGTTGGGAGGGGGTGCAAAGGGAAACCCACATGAGTGGATTGGAGAGCCAGTGGTGCAGAACTGGGCAGACACTCCCACACTGCTTGACCATTACAGGCAAGGTTATTCTGCCATTCTGAAGCCACATTCGGAATGGCTCCGCCCACTCCCCCCAAGCAGTCTCCTGTTCCCTCCCTTGCACTTGTTGCTTGCAGGCTGCATAAGAGCCCTGGATGGGTCAGTTCCGGCCCTCGGGCCTTATGTGTGACACCTCTGGTTCAGACCATTTAGCAATGCAATCCTAAGCAGAGTTATGCCCTTCTAACTTCACTGAATTCAATGGACTTTGTAACTTTCCTTGGAGTTGCACTGTAAGTTAGTAATGCAGATATACCCTTAATGTTTGATCAGTGCTGAGTAAAAGAGAAAACAGGTGATTTGACTGTGCTGGATTTATAGTGCGATCCTAAACCGAGTTACATCCTTCTGAGCCCATTGATTTAAATGGAACGAGAAGAGTGTAACCCTGCTTGGGATTGTGCTGTTAAAATCACCTCCTTTTCATGCTATCAACATAAAGGCAGTTTTCAGGTGCAATTAATTTCTCTGGAAACACACTGTGATCTCCTTAACTTAAAAAACTAAATAATGCATAATAGCTTAGTACAGTTTTTCAGTTCAGTTCAACACCTCTCAGGAGAAACAGTATATTTTTTCTCCTATCAGTTTACATTCAAAATAGTCGCCACTTTATCCATGCCTGATTTTCCATCTTGACTGCCTTTACCTTGGAGATGACCTTGTTGTGTCGGAAGCTTAATGTCTTTAATGTACGGTACAAGTTAAATCCAAGATGATTCTCAAAATGCATTGCAGGTAAGTGTTTATGTCACAAATAAATACAGTAGATGACTCTTAAGCCCACACTTTAGAATGTTTATTACTGATGCAATTGCTGTCTGTACATAAATCAAAGCACTCAAAGTGCCATATGATACCAAATGTTTAGTTTAACAGCATAAAATTGAGCAAAAACTGTATACGGCACTTTATAGGGGCTATAAAATTCTTGGGCTTGCAGTTTCACGTTTTTGCATCACCCAGATCAATCAAAGCGTGTTCAACATTCCAGATAATAAATACTCAGATGAAACAACTATTTAGCTTTCAGAGTTACTCTTTTTAAAAAATTATTATGGCCTCTAGCAAAGATGTCGCAAGATGTGACAAACCGGCAATGAGGCAGTGGCTTTTATGGAAGTTAGCCGCTACAATACGCCATTCTGCCGCCCAAACCCACATACGTTTGTTCAAAAGTCAGTGTCATGGGATTCAATGAAACTTATCCCAAGTAAGAGTGCAAAGCATAGCAGCCTAGACCCTATGCACACCTGCATGGGTGAAAATGCCATCTGAATTAGGCAGGACACACCTAAATCGGCGCAGACCGGGGCAATAAATTTCAGAATTTTTGCTGAATCTGGATCTGCTCCGAGTAGGAGCCGAGGGGACAAATGGCCTAAACAAGCAAATCAATAAAAGAGAACTTATTTCAGCTGCAATGCAACTATCTCAAGTATATTGATTATGCTGGATATTGTAACTCTGCATGCAAGAGGATCTGGGAGGGGGAGGGTTACAGGAATCCTCTCACTCAGGCGCACTTGGCAGTTGGCCTCTCATCCCTTACATGCTGAGCCCCTTCGGCTACTGCTTGCCTTCTGCTTCCATCTTATGTAGGACTTCTCTCTTATCTGGGCTTGGAGCTGTAGCAAGTTAACCTTTTTGAAGCTAATCTGTTCACAATACGTTAAATGTTCCTACACTAATATGTAATGTAAGATGGGCTTCTATTTCTGTAAGTAAAATTCCTTTCTCTTGTTACCATTGGAGTCAGACCATCTTTGTGATTTGTTTGAACAGCAGTTTCCCTTAACTGGCAAATGTAGAGGATCAGGGATACTGCAAAAAAGCTTCTGGGCTTCCTTGGCAAATGATTTTTTTGTTACATTAAACCCAATAGATTAAGCCCCATTAGACACAATGGGATTTGCCTTAGTGTATAGCACATTATATTGTTCAGCATGGTTCTTTATTGGATTCATTCTTTTTCTATGGCTAACTACATTCTACATAGGTGCTTTCCACACAAGTTTCCCCTCTGCTGGTGTGGCTGCTGATAAAGGGCAAAATGAAGAAAAGAAACAAAATAGGGCAGATGGAGAAGAATCTTTAATAACTGTACAACCCCTATGTGTTTTGCGTGCAGCTTCCTCAGGGGGAATCCACTGAAATAAAATAGAGGAGGAAAGGTTCTTTTCCCTCTGTGCCATTTTGTTTCATTTCTTCATTTTGCCTTGCTGCGGCCCCCTTTCCTCTTTGCTGATAAAGGGCAGCAACAAGGGAGCTTCTGCATGGTGGGTTTCCTGCAGTTTCTCCCCCCCCCCCCCCCAAAGCAACCACCCCACCTCCCTTGGGCCAGCAGAGCTTTTGCAATTAAAAAGAAAATTGATGGAGGTGGTGGAAAGTGCCATCCAGTTGCAGCGACTTACAGCGACCCCATGGGGTTTTCAAGGCATGAGACATTCAGAAGTGGTGTGCCATTGCCTGGCTCTGTATAACAACCCTGGACTTCCTTAGTGGCCTCTCATCTAAATACTAACCAGGGCAACCCTGCTTAGCTTCGAGGGTTGCCAAGTCTGTATTACTCACCGGCAGGGGGGAGTCCTGCGTCCGCCGGAAGCTTCCCCAGTGCGCGCCCAGTGACATCACCCGGAAATGATGTCAGCACGTTGGAGAAGTTGTCCTGGCTGGATGACTTCGGGGGTGGGGTTCCCCCCGCCGGCCGAATGCTGGCCGGCGGATCGGGAACCCCTGTAGCGGGGGATCCCCCGCCCCCCGGGCTGACTTGGCAGCCCTATTAGCTTCCAATATCTGACAAGATCGGGCTAGGTACTAGGTTAATATTCACTAAACTGTGGGAACAAAAGAAAATTCCATCTAGAAAAAATTTCTTAAGTAAGGAGTATTATTTGCTTATGAGATTATCAGCATATCAGAAAATGAAGGTTTTATTAGTTCAGATATATTGTGGAAACAAGCTTTAAATCAAATGGAGCGAACAATGCAATACTTTGTTTATATGTGATACTTTTATTTATGTAACTTGATTTATTATGGTTACTTTTTGCCATTTTCTGTTATAGCTTACATATTGTGAGGTAAAGCACCCCTGGCCTCCTCTAAAGGGTTAATGTGAAGGGTAACGGGCCCGGTCCACCCTGCAGGTATTACTGATTGGTTCCTTGGCCTACACAGCTCTTATCATCTTCAAGGCCAAAGCAATTAGCTTCTCATGAGAACCTGCAGTCCACATGAAGGGAAGGACCGGGGTGATGAGGTAATCTTCTAGAGGCTTCTCCTGGAGATGTGTCCTGATTGGATATCATCATTGTCTGATATGTAGGGCCCAAATATACAGATATATTTACACTAAGGCCCTAAAGAAGAGAGATCAGCTTGGATTTTGAGGGACTGAAGGCCGAACTATGACACCCAATTACTAGCAACATAGGGAACACTTGTGCTTTCGTCTTTTGACTTTTGAAATTAAGGATTGCGCCATCTAACACAAGTCTTGTGAAGTGTTAGATAGTTAAGCTAGTTTTCTTTTTTTCCTGCTGTATGATTTTAGAGTGATGTGTTGCTTGTAGAATAATTCTTTTTCTGACAGAAATTGAATAAACTTTATAAAATATCTTTTAAAATACCCAGGGGTCTGGTTACTTGTGTGCAACATCCTGAGAACGCATGGGGTTCAGCTTTTGGACTCCTTGACACATATAAAATTATTTTCCAGCTACCAAACTGTATGAACGCTTTGAGTTAAAATAAATATCTGTACTTGAATATTATTATACCAATAAAACATTGCACCAACATGTATGCCACATTCTCTACATTCCCAGCTTTCATACTTGTAAACAGGTAAGTCTTCAGTGCCTTCCATTCCTTTGCTGTTATAGTTCTGCAATGGAAGAGGCTAAAGACTCACTTTTAAAATTTATTTATTCATTTGTTGGATTTGTATCCCACCCTCCCTGCAAAGCAGGCTCAGCGTGGCTCACAGTGATTAATGCATAAATAACAATAAAATCCACATAAAATCATCTAAAAACAATTCAGTTATACATACAATAACCATACGGTGCTGGCGATGTTTCCTTAATTACTCAAGATCGTGTACAAACGAACGCGAACAACAGTCTAATCATTCTGCTCACTGGTCTTCCAAAATTCAAGCGGCGGCTAAGAACTGTAATGATAAAGTGAAGGAGTTTTAGGGGGGAATTATTGGCAGAGGGTGGGTTAACAATTCCTTTGCCAATTTTATTCCTTTTTCAGTCAGCAGCACAACTAGGATTTTAGGGTCCTGGGGCTCCAAATTATTAAGAACATAAGAAGAGCCCTGCTGGGATCAGACTGGAGCTTGATATAGTTCAGTGTCCTGTTTCACACAGCAGCCAACCAGTACCCTGGAGGGCCAAACAAACAGGGTACAGAGGCCGAGGCCCTCCCCTGCTGCTGCCTCCCAGCACTGGTATTCAGAGGTTTGCTGCCTCTGTAGATGGAGGCAGCCCGGATGGAGCTCTCCTCCATGGAGCTGCCTCACTCCAATCAGAACAGAACTGTGTACAAAATAACTCACCAAAAATATTTCACAAGCTCAAAAAGGGGATGCAAGAGTTTACTTGATTTACAGATTATAAGGTTCCGCTTTCTGAAGAAGCTTGAGCAGAACACGATAAGCCGCAGCTAGCCGTCCTGTGAAAGGGAACTATGCAAACCTTTGAATGGAATCACTTTTCTCTTGTTCCTTAAGTGTATTCTTTGTGAATGCTGAAGGTTGATGTGACAGCTAATCACTCATTCAGCCTCTGTGTGGATATTTGTGTTGTTATTTTGGATTAGACGTTTTGAGATTGTAAAATTCTCCATTTATATAAATGCAATTATTTTGAAATATTTTTGGTGAGTTATTTTGTACACAGTTCCATTCTGATTGCTGCTTCTTACTGTGTATCTCCGGTTTGTTGTATTTCAATTTTCATTTTAACTCCCTTTTAAAGCCATCTATGCTTGTATTTTTCCTTACCACCCCATGGTGATGATGACTGTCCCCCTTGGGTTTCCGTTGGGGAATAAGGTAGGGTATAAATGAAGTAAGTAAGTAAAATCCCTTCCCTCTGTGTCCAGAACTGTTTGTTTGTGTCATAAAAACTCTGTGAAGTTGTTGACAACTGGCAGGAAGGCTGAAAGGGATAAAAGGATGGATCGTCCAGCAAAGAACAGAGAAGATGGCCAAATGTCTGACAAATCTGGCTGAATGCAGTTCCCTTGACCAGCTAGCAAATGTAACTTGTGAATGAACAGGGACACCCCTAGATTGATCCCCGGAATGCCACCTGACCTTAGGTTAGGAACAGAATCATAATAACGGGATAAATAGACTCCAGAATTCAAATGATAACTTTCTCTTTTTTTAAAAAAGGCAACTCAATAACAGTGTTCTGTGTACCTCAGCATTTAGTTATGCCGGCCACATGACCACAGAGAAGTCCTTGGACAAAGCTGGCTCTTTGGCTTGGAAACAGAGATGAGCATCGCCCCCTAGAGTCAGATTCGACTGGCTTTCGAGCAAGGGAAATCTTTACCTTTACTGTTCCTGTACACATGGGCAGAGCAAGAAGAAAACCTGCCCCCCAGAGAACACACCATTGGCCATAAAGTATTAAGATTATGCTAGGGAATGGGTTTGGTTTAGGGATGCCAGCCTCCAGGTGGGACATGGGGTCCTCCAGAATTACTGCTCATCTCCAGACATCTCCAGAATTACTGCTCATCCCCCCCCCCCCGACAACCCTAATTTAGCTGCACTTCAGTGTTATCCCCCCCCCCCCAACCTTTGCCTTTGTGTTTTGCCTTGTTTAACTGAATCTTCAATTAGGGTTGAAACTATTCCAATATCCCCCTACGCTTTCTACTTGTGCCTATAAATAGGCTCCTTTCTTTTTACTTGGAACATCGCCCCTGCTGTTTCAGCAACTGAGTCTCAGGACCTGGCCCTCATCTTAAGCTATTGCTGGACGCTTCCTTTCTGTTTGTTAACTCATTGGTTCCTGTGTTGGTGGGATAGAATGGGAGGGAGGAGGGAAAAGCAAGTAAGCACCGTGGTTGTTAATGTGGTACCCCAGCTATGATGTATGTATTTATTTACTGAGAAAACTTATTTGCCACCTCTCCAGAAACCTGCCTAAAAGACAAAACCAGGCCAATGCCACTAGAAACAAGCCAAGTCACAAAAAGCGCATGAAATAAACACTGAGCAGCCTAAAATTATACCTATGAAATAATCCTTGGTCTGATCTAGTCTGCAAAAAACAGACCATAGAACAGGGGTGTCAAACATGAGGTCCCGGGGCCAGAACCTGCCCTTCCAGGGCTCTTTTGCAGCCCGCAAGCAACTGATGCAAGGGAGGGAGTGCTGGGGCGAGTGGGAGGAGCCACTGCGTTGTAGTTTCAGTACGACAGAACAACCTCGTCTGCAGCAGTCAAGCATTGTAGGAGCATCTGCCCAGTGCTGCACTGCTGCCCCTCCAGTCTGCCTGTGTGGGTTTTCTTCTGCAACCCCCTCCCAGCCCATGGGGCCTTGCAGTGAGGATACACCAACTTGAAGTTTACCACCTGCTGTCCTTTATGCGGTTTCTGTCTCCAGTGCCTAGCATTATGTTTTATGGCATATATGGCCCGGCCTGACAAAGTGACATTTATGTCAGATCTGGCCCTCATAACAAATAAGTTTGACATCTCTGTCATAGAATGTTGAAAAGATTTTAAAAACCTAGTTCAAAGCCTGGGTAAAGAGAAAGGTTTTAGCCTGATGCCTAAACAAAAGCCAGGCAGGCCTCATAGGGGAGGATATTCCAAAGGTTAGGTACCACCACTGAAAAAGCCCTTGATTTGGCAATATATCTGAACCAATCCAATCTACTAGCCCTTGCTCTCAGAGATAGTCCTTACACTTAAATAGATATAACAAGCATATAACTGTCTTTGGCTCCATTCACACAGCAAATCCACATGGACACAGCAAATCCACATGGACCACCAGCTGAAAACCCGCCTTGCCTGCTACACAATCAGCTTTCAGGCCACATGAGGGGAAGCCAAAAGGAAGCACCAAGCCAAGGTAGCTCACCTAATACAGGCTGAATATTAGGTTTTCTACCTACCGATTTCTGGCTTTGCGAGATTTTAAAAAGAATCATAGAATCATAGAGTTGGAAGGGACCTCCATTTGTCTCTCTGCAAAGCAGCAAAATGGGAAACGTGAAAGAATTGCCAACTTCCAAAGGGCCTCACTGATTCAGTGAGGATGGTTAAATCCATTTCACCATTGACCTGTGATGCAACGCAGAGAGACGTTAGAAGCCTTGGGAATGTAGGAAATTCACACCCTTCCTTTCATTTCTATTGTCTCGCTTATATTGGCTGCAGCCAAAATGAAAGCAGCTCAGTAACTCCTCTACTAATCCAAAATAGACCTTCAGTTCTTTAAGAACAATGCACAAAAGGAACCATGTGCCTTCAGCATTGCTTCAAGATCATAAAATTTTATACTGGTTCATAGAAAATATTGATTCAGTTATCAAACTCATGCCGACTATATTTTCATGCCGACTATAAAACCTCCTGGTTTTCCTATTTAGATCTTTACAAGCAGGAGGACCCACAATACTCACCGGGGGGGGGGGGAGAGAAGGAGCTCCATGTTGAGGAGGAAGCACCCACAGGTGAACCTCTCTCCCCTCCCTCCCCCGCCGCATGCCGAGCCTCTTCCCCTCCTTCCCCCTGCCCTCCCCATTAGTGGCAGTGGCTGCGAGGCCCGCCACACCCCAAGCCTCTTCTCCCCCTCCCCACCCCGACAGCAGTGGTGGCGGTGAGGCCCGCCACCTGCCGAGCCCCCCCCCAATGGCCAAAGCATTCTCTGTGCGTGTGCAGGGAACGCTTTTACTTTTGGGGGTATTTAAATATCCCCCAAAAAGTTTTCTAACTTTTAGGATTTTTCTGCACACAACATTCCTCTCACAACATTCATTCTCACAACAGTCCTCTCAGGCAGTCCATTTTATTTGGTACATTTAAATACAGCCTTTCTGTCATTGAGTTCAAGGAAGTTTGCAATTCAAATTAAATACCAATGACATGGAAAGAAAGAAGGTATGGTCATGTAGAGGGACCGCCTTTCCCCATATATACCCCAGAGAGCACTACGGTCAAGGTCTCAAAATCAACTGACCCTCCCAGGCCCCAAGGATGCCAGGTTCGCTGCTACAAGGGCCAGGGCCTTCTCAGTGGCAGCTCCATCCTGGTGGAATGAGCTCCCAGAAGAGATCAGGGCTCTGCGGGATCTTTTACAGTTCCACAGGGCCTGCAAGATGGAGCTCTTCCACCAGGCCTTCAACTAAGGAGCCACCCTCGCCACTACCACCAACAACCGTGGTTATGGGCCTGGCCCCAGCTCTGAGATCGAGCCACACCATCATGCGACCTAAGAAGATCACTGAGTTGGAAACTATTTGTTTGCATCCTATAGCACACCATCTTAATCAATGAAGGTGTGAGAGTCCCCAGCTTAATGACCCCATGAGCATCGCCCCTTTGCCCAGGAAGGGGGGAGGGACTGCTGGTCTTACTCCGGGGGAATGTTGCGGGATCCGGGTGAAGACCTCAGATGTAGAGCTCTAAGAGGTTGTTGCACCACAGCCCCTGCTCTCCCGAGGAGCCTATTTGGGTTCTGGAGTTTAGCGAGTCCCTTCCCTCCCTGGGCACCCCTTGCAAGCTTATTCTCTCTCTGTCATATGGGTGATAGGGGTCTCACGGCATCACTCCTTCCTCCTCTCACATAGGCTCCCAGGTTCATCCTCCCAAATCTCTCCTTTCCCTCTCTTTTATCCCCCCATCACTCTCAGCTGCCCCACCTCCCTGATTAATCCTCTCGAGTCCTTGCCTCAGCCAGGAAGGTGCGCCATCTACTAGTCATCTACACCTGGCCTGTTTCCCGTCTGCCCCACCCCCCATCCCTTTGGGCTGGGCCGCCGCGGAGCTGCCAAGTGACTCAGGACTGCAGGGTCGGATCCTCCATGCTGGCTCCATGGGCAGTCCCATCACCTGCTCGCGGTGGAGGTTGCCGAGATCTTCCTGGCCACCCCCATAGGGAGATGTCTCCGGCTGGGTATCCGAGTGTGTGTGGGGTTCTCGCTGGTCCCTCTTCTGGTACTTGCATTGGCAGGAGGGGTTCTCCAGGCCTCCCCTCCTAACAGAAGGAATTATTACTAGCACTTTATGATTTTATGTTTCATTGTAACTGATTGTTTTAAATGATTTTATGTGGATTTTATGGTATTTTGTACCGATTAATGTAAGCTACTTTGAGCCTGCTCATGGAGAGGGCGGGCTACAAATTGAATAAACAAACAAAGGAATAAATATGTAACTACCCCATAATGGAACAGCCACCTGGACCGTTTTTGAAAGAGAGGAGCCAATGGCCGCTGGACCCAGGCAGGCCAATGAGAATAGAGGGGAGGGCCTTCAGGTTGAGAGACAAGTCTTGCCCGGGGTCAAATGTCTGAAAGGAAACTTGCCATCAGTAGGATCAGATGATGTTATTCTGACTGGGCTTCAGATTGTAGACAGGTTATCAGATCCAGTCATAAAATGTTTGTTCCCCCCCTACAAAAGAGTCTGTGCACATTACAATACTAGCATCAGGTGTTGCAAGTTTGTTTTCTGCTTTTTTTTTCTTTTTTGCATTTTGTTTGTTTTTGTTGTTGAGTTTTTGTTTTGTTTTTTGCTTGGAAGCCAATTTTTGAGTCCACAGTAGACGATACAGTGTCTATTTTTTGTTTCTGTAGGGGACAGAGCCACAGGGTCAGGTCAATGGCAGAGCACATGATTTGCATGCACAGGCTCTCAGGTTCTGCAGACATGTCAAACATATAGCCTGGGAGCCAGAACCAACCCATCCATGGCTCTTATCCAGCTCATGAGCAACTGGGGGAAAACCAGACCAAATGTGGACTGCAAGGACCTATATTAAGGTATAATACACACACACACACACACACACACACACACACACACACACTGAGGTCCCTCCCATCCCCAAACAAGGTCTTCTTCCCCCAGATCTCCAGGGATTGCCCAACCCAATGGATTGGCATCCATTAGGGGCAAAGGACTGATTTGGCCCTGAGCTCTGCTGAGGAGAGGTACGGGTCATGGTCAATGGTAAAATACCTCTGGTACCTGGCATTACATTTTATGGCACACACGGCCCAGACTGACCAAGTGACATTTATATGAGATCCGGCCCTCGTAACAAATGAGTTCAACACCTCTGATTTAGGGATGCCAGACGGGGTCTGGAGTTCTCCAGGAACTACAATTGCTCTCCAGACTACGGAGATCAGTTCCTCTGGAGAAAATGGTATATCTGGACTCTGTGGCACCACATCTCTGCCGAATTCCCTCCACTCTCCAAACTTCAGCTTCCCCAGGCTTCACCCCAAATCTCCAGGAACTTCCCGACCCAGAGCTGGAGACCCTAGGCTCATTCTCCAGCATTTCCAGTCCAAAGGTGCACACTCTGTAAACAATGAATAAATAGATCAAAACCTCCACCTGAGATTTGTGAAGTTTCTGGCAGTCAGAGTTTGCAGTTAACAGTACTTCTGTCCCGGAGAGGAGGGAAATAGTAATTGCAAGCAGAATTCTCAGTACCCACCTCAAACTAGACTTCCCATGGATCTTTGGAAGAAGCTATAACTGTTAAGATCACAAATTTGTTGCGGGGATGGGGCTGAAAGCACTTCTCTTGTACTCTTCAATTGCACCTTTGTAGTTTTCCTGCTGTGCATAGTGATTGCAGGTATGCATTAAAATTTGGACAGAATAATAAAGCTGCCTTACAAATTTGGTTAAGTGTTGCATGCATTTTGTGTAATATATATGATATTCTTGATAATTCGGACATTATTAGGGGAATATTTGTGTTGTCATGAAAAAAATACTTTCAACCTGAAAACTTTATTGTCTAATATCAGTGTTAATGCATCTACACATCATCTTTGGAAATCCTATGAAAATTCTCCCATGCCCCTGCACTCCTGACTTCAGAGGTAAAATATACTATGCAGTCCTTCCTCCTCTTCATAACATATCGGACATGAAGCCTAGCCTGGGGATTAACAATTGTAAAATGAAACTTTCGTTAAATACAGAGGAGACAGCTCTTCTAAGTACGGTATAAATACTACTGATTCCACAGGGTGGCGTAGTGGTTAAGAGTAGCAGGTTCTAATCTGGAGAACCAGGTTTCATTCCCCATTTCTCCTCCACATGAAGCCTTCTGGGTGACCTTGGGCCAGTCACAGTTCTCTCAGAACTTTCTCAGCCCTACCTATCTCACAAGGTGCCTGTTGTAGGGAGAGGAAATGAAAGCAATTGTAAGCCACTTTGAGATTCCTAAAGGTAGTGAAAAGCAGGAACATTCTTCTCTCCATCATGCCATGGATGCCATAGTACCATTGTATTTCCTGGTGGCCTCTTCCTTCTTCCCCCAAACTTCTGTTTCCTCTATCTCACTGGGACAGGATCTTGCCAACCATGAACTGAATGTCTACCTTAAAGGTACCTGAATTACATACAACCATACACCTAAGTACCTTGGCATTACCCTGGACAGGACCTTGAGCTATAAACACCATATTACCAATGTAACAGCGAAAATATGTACATGAAAAAACATTCTCCAAAAATTACTGTTAAAACTTGGGGTGCATCCGCTACAACACTTAGATGCTCAGCTTTGGCGTTGGTGTATAGTACTTTGAAATCTGATGCTTCAGTGTTGCTTAGCAGCCCCTATGTCCACAAACTTGATGTCCAACTCAATGCAATGAGAACCATCAGCAGATGTATTAAACCCACTCCAGCATGTTGGCTACCAATGTTGTGCCACATCGCTCCCCCACATCTCTGAAGACAAGATGCTCTTCTTTGTGAATATAGAAAGATAATTGAAAACAGAGTTGCCCATCCGCACTTGGCTGGCGCGGGCCTATCCAGACCAAGATCCTGACACCCAGCAATAAGATCTGCACAAATCCTGCAACCACAAAATTTCGATCTAGGGAATGAATGTTTGTGAACATGGATGCAATCAGTCCCACCTGATTTCCATAACCTGATAAACACCACCGAGAGGCCCACAGGATTTGATTTGCCACGTAAAATATGGAAGATGGCTAATAGAATATGAATAGGCTATGGCAGTTGTGCAGACCTGTTGTTTAAATGGGCAAAATACCAGGACCCAAATGTGATTATGGTGCAACCTACCAAACTATTTTCCATCTGTCACAGGAATGTGAGCGTCATGCATTCCTGGGAAGATGCTTTCCAGGGAGCATCATGCTTTCCAGGGATGGACCTCTTTGAACTCTCCCCAGCTGCAACTGAGTGGACTGAAAATTTAAATATTAGTATTTAGGGAGACTGCTCAGTCGGTCTGCATACTCATTGTATAAACTTGGTGACATATTTTATATTATTATATGCTTCCTGCCATATGATAAATAAATATGGGACAGGGTGGTCTTCAGAAGACCTTAGGAAGAATTGCCTTTATGTCTTCAGGGAACACTCATTTGGCAACAGCTAGTCCATTATAAGAAGATACTTAGCATGCAGTCTCCCAGCATTCTGTCACTGGCCCCATGACACCATTTTGTGACCAGCTGCATCCCACAAAAGGCAGCCACCATGTGGTGATGCCCTCTGCCAATCCAAGAGTTCATCCCAGCTCAACAAAATGGGGAGCTCCTCCCTTAGCATCTCTCAGAGGGTAGGGCATGTGGCATAGGGCTACATCTTTCTGGTTTGGGGTCAGGCACATTAGAACACAAGTAATGGGAAATCTAGGGAAAGGGTACTTAGCCCAGAAAGAGATCATGAGGAGGAGAACAAACACTGGGTTGGATCCGGCCAGGTTTTAACACAATCTTGTCTGATTCCTCTCCTTACTGCATGGCTTTTGCTCATACAGGTCCCCATGATTGCCAGCATAGCCTGTTTTGGTAGTCATAGGGGGAGTCCCTCATTTGTGGCCATCTGAAAAGCTGGTTGGTTCCAATCCAATGTGGCAGCACATTACTAAAACAGATTTGTTCAGAAATACAGCTCACATGAACAAATGAAGCTGCCTTATACTGAATCAGAGAGCCTTGGTCCATCAATACCAAGTCAGTATTGTCTACTCAGACTGGCAGCGGCTCTCCAGGGTCACAGGCAGAAATTGCTCACATCACATGCTGCCAGATCCTTTAACTGGAGATGCTGGGGATAGAACCTGGGACCTTCTGCATGCCAAACAGTTGCTCTGCCACTGAGCCACGGTCCCTCTACTTTGAGACACAAATCTGGACCCTCCCCACTTCTCAAAGTAGGGATGCAAGGACAACATACTATGCACAACGGTGTGCTTCTAGATGCATATATTTTGTATCTGGACTATGTTATTTTCAATACAGGAGGAAGGAGGAGGAGGAGGAGGGGGAGATTGAATGTATACCCCACCCTTCACTATCCAAAGGAGCCTCAGAGCAGCTTACAATCTCCTTTCTCTTCCTCTCCCCACAGCAGACACCCTCTGAGGTAGGTGGGGCTGAGAGAGCTCTTTCAAGGACTGATCCTGAGAGAACAGCTCCGAAATAACGTCTGACCCAGAGTCACACCAGCAGCTGCAAGTGGAGGGGAAGTGGGGAATCAAACCCAGGTCTCCCAGATTAGGGTCCGTGCTCCTAACCACTACACCATTTAGACATATACCATTTAGACATGCACATTTGGATATACACCCATATTATCAAGTAATTAATCATGCTTAAATACCATTGTTATACATGAGGAGACCTGGGCTGATCACCGATATAGTATTCATGGTATTATGAGTATTGCTGCTTTTTAATTTACATGTTGTTATCCATCCTGAACCTTAGGAGAATGCAAGTAAAGCAGGATAGAAGCCTAAAGGAATAATTAAAATTATGTAAATGTACCATCTTTTATTTCAGAAAACTTATACTTAAAACTCTTTGGAAAAGAAGAGGCAACATCTTTCTTAACTGACAAATGCAATGAAAACCAGCTGCTATTAAATAGGAAGGATAAAAGGCTGGCAGAAGCAATTACTTATCAAGTTAAGCAAGCTACGGTCGTTCCACTGAGCAATCATGAAAGGAAGCAGGATCTCCCCGAATATAATTCTCATCCACTCTACAAACTAACTTAAAGCCAAGTACTTCCTTTCCTGGGTTGTGGAACAGACTTTCATATTTATTTTCTGCACAGGGAGAAAATGAAAAATATGCTAACACAGCGACAAAAAAAATATCACAGAATATTTTATTTCCCTTAAGGGCAACAGGCTCAGCAGCTGATTTAAAATTTTCATTCCGTAGAGATTACATTGCTTTGCAATTTTATACCTCGGAGTTCATCACCCACAGTTTAGAAGCCCAAATAACTTCATAAATATTAGTCATTACATTAGGGGGGGGAACCCATATATACGGCTGGCTTTTGACAGTAAAGAACAATGAATAAAAGTGAATAAAGGCAGGCCAAGCAAATTAATAAGCAAACTGCTCTTTTAAAAATTGGCAGTGGGAAACTAATATTACATCATGATAGGGCAATGACATGGTACCAGAGAGTCACGTTTCTCCCATCGAGGAAATATTTCTCATAGTATCTCCACATAAAACCATCGTTATAAAATGCACCATGATTAAAATGCTGCAATATGAACTCCCTGATTGATTTTGCTTCTTCTTTTTCTCCAACTGGGGTTGTCATTGTCGAGCTGTCCACCAACTGCTTGATGAAATGGGGGTGGGGGAGAGAAAGAATACAGTCTGATCTTCAAACAGGAGATTACAGGGATACAAGGAAGGGGTCCTGGCTCTGTGACAGAGCATCTGTTTCGCATGTTGATGTTCCCAGGTTCAATTCCTGGCGTTTCCAATTAAAAGGATCCAGTAGTAAGTGATGTGAATGACCTTTGCCTGAGATCCTAGAACAGGGCTCACCAACCTTGAAGAACAAGGAGGCGTATTTGGGGTTTTGAGAGCAAGTAGTGGGCACCAAAAGAAAATGGCTGACATGGGGCAGGTGTAGGGTTGCCAGCTCCATTTTGGGAAATACCTGGAGATTTTGGGGGTGCAGCCTGAGGAGGGCAGGTTTTGCAGAAGGGAGGGACTTCAATTGGTTATAATGCCATAGAGTCCACCTTCCGAAGTGGCCATTTTCTTCTGGTGAACTGATCTGTGTCGCCTGGAGATCAGTTATAATAGCAGAAGGTCTCCAGCCACCACCTGGAGGTTGACAACCCTAGGCAGGTGGGTCCAGTCACAAAATGGCTGCCTTGGGGGCGGGATCCAATCTCAAAATGCTGTGAGAGTCTACCAAATGTTAGGAGGTTCCAAGCCAAGCATCTTCCTATCATGTGGGCGGCTGTCTGCAGAGGAGTGAGGACTGCAGATACAAAGGTGATACTTCCTGGGCTCTTCTGAAACACCTCCTACTGCAGTTGAGCTGATGAAAGACAGAACGGGCTGTTTGCTTTGGTGAGCATATATGTTTTGGGGAAACCACAAGTGGGGTGCCAAAAACACATCATTAGGCACCAAGGCGCCCACCAGCACCATGTTGGGGACCTCTGTCCTAAAGAGCTGCTGCCAACACTGGTGAACTGTATTAGACAATACTGAAATTCACAGACTACTGATCTGACTCAGTATAGTGCAGCTTTATACATTCATGCGTAATGTGAAAGTGCATGCACATGGCAGAAGCTGACCACCACCACATGCCATTATTAACTCTCGAGTTCATGTTCTTTGTCCAATGGGTATAGCATGAAGCCATCTACATGGTTATGCTTGTACAAGAGCAGGTGAAAGAGCTGGTGGAGAGAAGAAAAGATGGGATTTATACCCCGCCCTTCACTCGGAGTCTCAAAGCGGCTTACAATCCCCTTCCCTTCCTTTCCCCACAACAGACACCCTGTGAGGTAGGTGGGGCTGAGAGAGCTCTGAGAGAAATGCTCTAAAGGTACCTGTGATTGACCCAAGATGACGCAAGAAGCTGCATGTGGAGAAGTGGGGAATCGAACCTGGTTCTCCCAGATTAGAGTCCGCACACTTAACCACTACACCAAACTGGCTTCTGGGATTGTTCCAAGACCTCCAGCTAGTTTTCAGGCTCCAGGTAAAAGGGGCTGGAGGCAGAAGTGGGAGTTACTCCTGCTCTTGAACGGATGGAAAGCCAACTTCAGTGTAACAAGTTGACATATTGTATATTATTGGACATAAAGAACAGGGAGTCAGGCAATGGTAGCATGTGGACTGTGAGGTGTACTGCCCCGCTAATTGGGTTGCCAACCTCCAGTTGGGGCCAGGAATTCTCCTGGAATTACCACTGATCTGCAGACTACAGAGATCATTTCCCCCGGAGGAAACAGCTGATACAGAGGAGATCCCATCCCAGCTTAGCTCCCTCCCCAAGCCTTTCCCCAAATCTCTAGGAATTTCTCAAGCTCAGTTTGGCAACCCTGCATGCTGTGCAAAGAAGCGACAATCTATTTAGGTCTAGTTGAGACCCAGTCACTGTTGGGAGAAATGGAAATTAATGAACAAGTTGGTCACAGCAAAAAAACAGAGGGGGGGAATATAATGAATAAAATGGAGAAGAGGAGAACAGTGTGAAACCATTTTGGGTCCCTATTGCAGAGGTTCAAATAAAATAAATGAAATAAAAAATTGGCTTGATATATTTACCTGAGATTTTTGAGGAAACTGGGAGGACTCAGAATAGAATTGTATAGGTTATGTTACGATGGTACACTACACCTCTAACCCTGTCCCACATAACACTGCAGATTGCGCCAAAATGCTGGAAAGGGTGCGGGAGCATAGCAGATTTTAGCCACACTTGGTGGTCCTGCCAAGTCACAGCAAAATTTTAGAAATTGCTGTTAGCTCAAATGCAGGTTCTTCTGGATTACCACATACCCCTTGACCCAGCAATAATCCTGTTGAATGCGAAACACATCAACGGAAAACAAAAAAAAAAGCAGCGGCACGCGCAAGCCGCGCGCGCTGGCTACGCAGCAGTCTGAACGCTCCGTGGCAGTCTGAACGCTCCGTATTGCCGCTGATCCGCATTGCTCTGGCCAGTGTGAACGGCCAGCTCCGTGGGGTTTTTCCCCCGCTCCAGTTCCCTCCGCTTTAGATTGGCACTCTGTCCTCGGCCAATGTATTGACACCTGCCGCAAAGGCAGTTATTGCAAAATGCTGGAAATCCAACAAACCCCCAACTCTTCAGCAATGGTGTAACAAGGTGTGGGACCTTTTTCTGGTAGAAAAATGTTTAGTCTGTTTTGACACGTCGCAGTCCGACAATGTGCTTTACAACCCTCTAGAGAAATGGTACCCTCTTATTGAAAAAATCAACCAAACCAAGTTCGAAGGTAAAGCAGTCTCTTACTGTAAATTTAAACTTTTATCTTATGGCTAAATATGTACCCGTTAAAAAGTATTGGAGCAGTGCAAGCAGGCAACCAAATTGGTAGTCAAAACTATATTATTATCTGTTGATTCTTGCTTAAGGTAACCCCATCTTTCCCTAAGATATATGTATCTCCCGTTCTCATGTTACTCACTTAATTATATTGTATTGCTTTCTTTAAGCACAATAAAAGCTGATGGTTAAAAAAAAAAGAACAGAATTGTATGGGAGGAAGTGAGGTAGTTAGGGCTTATATTATTAATCACATTTTTATACCAGACCAATTTCTCACCAGGCACTGCTTCGCCATCGCTCTTTCATTTTCCCCAATTGTGTGCTTCAGTTTCTCACTATTTGCCGCGGGGCGCATTTTGACCCGTGGCTTCACACGATTTCCCCCGCGGCTTCAGTGATCCTGTTTTTTGAGGATCACTGAAGCCGCAGGGTAAATCGTGTGAAGCCGCAGGTCAAATGTGCCCTGCAGCAAATAGTGAGAAATTGAAGCACGCAATTGGGAAAAATGGAAGAGCGATGGCGAAGCAGCACCTGGTGAGAAATCGGTCCCAATGTTACTCACACGACCTCAGGGAAGTCTACATGGTTCTCCTCTTAGGGTTGCCAGCTAGAGACCGGGAAATTACTGGTGATATGGAAGTAGAGGTTGGGGAGAGTTGGGACCTCATCTGGGTATAATGCCACATAGCTGCTATTTTCTCCAGGGGAACTGATCTCTGTTACCTGGAGATCAGCTGTAATTCCAGGAGATTTCCAGGCTTCTCCTGGATGCTGGCAACAACAACCCTCACATATAGGATTGCCAGCTCCTGGTTGGAAAATACCTGGAGATTTTGGGGGTGGTGCCTGAAGAAGGTAGGGTCGGGAAAGGAGAGGTGTGTCAGTGGGGTATAATGCCATAGAGGTCACCTTCCAAAGCAGCCATTTTCTCTAGGTAGGGTTTCCATCCCCCGGAGGTGATGTTATAACAAAGGGCATGTTGAGGAGGAGGGATGCTCTAGCATCTGAGAAAAAACTCTATGGTAACCAGGATATCCAGGAAAGTGGGCTGGAGCCCCCTGCCAGCAACCGGTAGGGGCCTGGCAACCCTATCTCTAGGTGAACTGACCTCTGTCATCTGGAGATCAGTGGTAATCCCAGGACATCTCCAGCCTGTTGGCAACCCTACTCACATAAAGCTGTCTTCTAGTGAGTTGGGTCTATCCGCTCTTACCACACTAGTTTTGTTCTTTCTCTTCTTATTTTTATATTGGATCTTGTTGGTATCGGTTCCCGCACAGTCCGTTTATGCAGCCTTGTGGCTATTATTGCCTGCATTGGAACAAAGATTGGTGGGGCTATGAAGCTATACAGATACGTAGGTCAAATTTACATCTGACTTTCCTGCTAGAATCATTCTAGTTTTTAAAAAAACTGTCTATACCTGTTTCTAGTTTCAAACCATACTTGTTCTAGTTTATAAATTACTGTTTACATTCATTAATTGCCCTCTTGTGGTCAAGCTAACATTATACTGTTTTAAATAAATGCTGTTGCTTAGGTCAAATTTACATCTGACTTTCCTGCTAGAATCATTCTAATTTAAAAAAAACTGTCTATACCTGTTTCTAGTTTCAAACCATAATTGTTCTAGTTTATAAATTATTGTTTACATTTGTTAATTGCCCTCCTGTGGTCAAGCTAGCATTATATTGCTTTAAACAAATGCTGTTGCTTAGTACTTTTCAGACCCCCTGGAGTGAAATTTGAAACCAGCATGAAATGGGCTTGGGAAAAGACAGCAGTCAAACTACTTCAGAGGGGAGGTATAGATTGGGCCTAAGTACTCTTCAGACCCCCTGGAGTGAAATTTGAAACCAGCGTGAAATGAGCTTGGGAAAAGACAGCAGTCAAACTACTTCAGAGGGGAGGTGTAAATTGAGCCGTAGATAGAGGCAGTGGTTCCTCCAAGCCCACTGCCCCTCTCCCCTTCATACACTTCCACGGCCCATGCAACAGAGGTCTGTGAAAATTTCAGGGCAGGGCAGAATAGGCTGTTCCATGGCTTTGTCATGACTTTGAAACTTCTGTCCTGAGGCAGTTCACAAAGATTCCTCCTAATTAAACTTTTAGAAAGGGGGCAAGGCTAGGGTTCCCAACCTCCAGGTGATGGCTGTATGTCGCCTGGGATTACAACTGATCTCCAGGCAATAGAGATCAGTTCACCTTGGAGAAAATGGCTGCTTTGGAAGGTGGACTCTATGGTATTATATACCAATAAGGTCCCTCCCCCAAACCCCACCCCCCTCAGGCTCTACTAGCCAAATCTCCAAGTATTTCCCATCCTGGAGCTGGCAACCCTAGGCAAGGCATATCCATTTTGTCTCCCGCTCTGAAGCCATGGTAGTTTTATTTTGAGTTTGAACTTCCATTATTGACAGTAGTTCAGCTTGGCTCTTATTTTAACATGAGCTACATTTTAAACATTTGTTTAGGGTATTCATTCCAGTGGCTTCAGTGTTAACTGCTCTAAGGATCTGAAAGGGTGGGATACAAATTTTGAAAACTGCTGTAGCCTCCCTGTCTCAGCTGCCAGGGCTACGTCTGAGGGCAGGCTGTAGCCACAACTGGGAGAGGAGGCAGGAAACATTCTGTCTGGGAGTTGGCCTGTGTCAGCAGCTGAGGCAAGGGAACGGAGAGAAGAGTCTACACTGGAGATAGCAGAGCTGACAAGAATGCCCATCTCATAGGGTTGCCAGCTTTGGATTGGGAAACACCTGGAGATTTGAGTTTGGGCAGGGCAGGGTTTGGGGAGGAGGGATCTCAGCAGGGTGTAATGCCATAGAGTCCACCCTCCAAAGCAGCCATTTTCTCCAAGGCAACTGATCTTGGTCGCCAGGAGATCAATTGTAATGATGGAAGGTCTCCAGGTAACAGCTGGAGGTTGGCAGCTCTACAGCAGAGACAGAAGACACAGGATGGGTTCAACGTTCATTTTGGCTATTTCACCATGGTTTTACCTTTGCTCCTCTGAGCTATCAGAAAGGTGGACTATACAGTTTGGAATATGCATGGTTTTTGAAGGACATAACACTGCTGCTGCCTTCCTCTCACAACAGCTGTTAAAGTGGTTGTGAGAACAGTCTCCTCTGCCTCCCCCCAATATATTCAACATCTTTCTGCCACTTTGTCACTTTTCGGGTTTTCACCAAAACACTTCAGGAATTGAAGATCTATATCTGGTTTTGGAATTCTGATTTTCTCAAACAGGGAATGGCTCCCTTCTAGTTTAACCTGGTGAACTTCTAAAATTAATTTAGAAATTGTGGCAGGCACCACTGTTACCCAAACTGGTTATTTATTATTTAATTAGGGAAATTAACTTAGCAAGAGGAGGATAACTGGGATCTTCACTGATGTATACCAGGATTGTTCCTCAGAGAAAACTCTTTAAATAAACCAGTCAGGTGTTCAACCGGTAAGGTTTTTATTGGAAAATAATAAAAGAATAAAACATCCACACAAAGCACATAGGGAAACACACAAATTAATTAAGGAAAATAAAGAGAAGGCACCGTAAACTGCCGCACACTGTGCACAACTAGCAGTCTGTATAAAAGTCACAAATTTAAAAGGGAGGAATGATGGATTGCCAGAGCTTTTGTTTTGCTCTGCAAACAAGATAATTTGGTAGGAGACCCAAGTCTGTGAAAAAAAAAATTAATGGGAAACATTTCATTAGCGTCTTTGGTCTGCCTCTGGGCAATTCCAAAGTTCCACTTGCTACACATTTGCTTAATGTTTTCTTCAAGCCCCCAAAGTCTGAATAGGCCCCAGGCAAATGCCCTTCATTGGGTCCCACAAACTCTACTTGCATCTCAAAGGAAGAGCATCAGCCCACCCGAGTCCCGAGTCCTAAGGAATCCACTAGGGACCCAATAGTAACAGTGGGCTAATACAATTGATTAATTGTTGTATCGAAAGCAAATAGAGAAGCTAAACTTTCGTTTCTGCTTTTTTTGAAGGGGAGATAAGCAGCATTTCCTGGAAAAACAGATGTCTGCAATTATTCTCCCCACAATGAGGTCAACATTGCTGCTAGGCTGAGTGTTTTAGGTTCTGTTTTTGATATGACGGTTACTGTTTCGTAAGGGGATTAAGGTTCTTTCCTTTAAAAAATAGCCTTACCTTTCCTTTCCCCCCCCCCTGTTTTTAGTGCCAAGTTTTTTCCAATCTGCTACTTTGGTGCCATTCTGAAAATGCTTCTTCACTGTATGATCTGAGCCAATCAGGGATCATTTAGTGAGAATTGTGTCATGGCACCAGGTAGCCAATAAGAAGACAAAGGAGGCCTCCTGTTGCCCTTATGTTAAATGGTAGAGAGGGAGAATGTGCCCTGCTGTACAGAAACAGATCTGATATTGCCTGTCATTTTTATCCAGCTCTGGTCATACATAGTTAGAATGACCAGCTTGGGGGGGGGGGGGGAGAGAAGAGGAGAAGGAGGAGGAGGATTTATACCCTGCCCTTCACTTGGAGTCCCAAAGCCTGGGAGGTAGGTGGGCTGAGAAAGCTCTGAGAGAACTGCTCCTGAGAGAACAGCTCTGAGAGAACTGTGACTGACCCAAGGTATCCCCATCCAGATTTTGCTCAAAGTAGTCAGCTACACTGGGACCGATTTCCCACTAGAACTGCCCCAGCGTTCTTCCTCCGTTTGCCCTGGTGCTGTGCTTGAATTTCACACTATTTGCTGCGGAGCGCATTTTGACCCGCGGCTCCGCCCAATCTTCCCCGTGGTTTCAGTGACCCTGTTTTTTTAGGATCACTGAAGCCGCGGGGAAGATCGGGTGGAGCCATGGGTCATAATATGCCTCGCGGCAAATAGTGTGAAATTCAAGCACAGCACTGGGGCAAACGGAGGAAGAACGCTGGGGCAGCGCTAGTGGGAAATTGGTCTGGAATAGATCTGGAAAAGAAATTTAAGCCCAGTTGTCTAGGCAACAAGGACACATTCCCTCTTCTCCCCATCACATGGACATATGAAGCTGCCTTATACTGAATCAGACCATTGGCCCATTGAAATCAGTATTGTCTCTCAGACTAGTAGAGGCTCTCCAACGTTTTTAGGCAGAGGTATTTCACATTACCTACTGCCTGATCTTTTTAACTGGAAATACTGGGGACTGAACATCTGCATACCAAGCAGATGTTTAGCACTGAGCCACGGCCCCTGTCCAATCCCTTAACATTTCACACCTATTAGCAGTGGAGTGCAAAAATACATGGCAGAGAGGGGGAATGCTTTCCCCAGGATTCAGGCATTCCTCAGAATTGTTCATAGCATGTACTGCCATTTTGTCTAAACACTGGGCAATCTGCTTTAAATGCCTGAGGAATTGCCCGTTTGGATAAGTAATGGGTAGCAAATGGTTACAGCAAGTTATAGATAAAACAAAGGCTCCATCCCAAAAATGGACACGGCATCCAAACCTTGATAGTCAGTGCACAGCCATAGGCCCCCATCTTTTTTCTTTCGGAAAAGGACTGGTGCAGCAAATGGGGAAGTTGCTGGACGGATAAAACCCTGCTCAAGGTTTTTATCAATGAATATGCGAAGTTCAATTTTCTCATCGGGAGACATGGTGTATAACTTCCCTTTGAGTAATTTATGGCCGGGCAACAGCTCAGTGGCACAGTCTGTGTTACGATGGGGGGGAGCTCGTCAGCCTCTGCTTCCGCAAAAACCTCCGCTAAATCCCGATAGGTGGCCGGAATGGATAAAAGTTCCTCGCGCGCCAAACAGGTGCTCTCAGAGCCAGACCGATTGCCCCACTCCACTTTCCAAAGATG
Organism: Lepidodactylus listeri; assembly: GCA_029233225.1. Classification (NCBI taxonomy): domain Eukaryota; kingdom Metazoa; phylum Chordata; class Lepidosauria; order Squamata; family Gekkonidae; genus Lepidodactylus; species Lepidodactylus listeri. The sequence continues at coordinate 30,169,475 of JARCFY010000005.1, forward strand.
CTCTTTACAACAGGGAGAAAGCCAGGTAATCCATCTCTCACTCCAACAGATATAGGGGTCATGCGTTTGCAACCATGGGCTGCCCAACACCATGGGGAATTGCGCATGGGGAGTGATAATAAAAGCGCGTTGTTCCCAGTGCTCCCCTGTGCCGATTATGATAGGTTCAGTCTCGAAGGCACAGGGTTCTTTCATCTCGGAGCCATCCATCTGGGTAAAGCGTAGAGGCTCCTCCAAGCTAGGCACCCCCAACCCATCCACTACTATCGGGCTAATTAAGTCCTGGCACAACCCGAGTCAATTAGGGCTCGCACCCGCATCTGCATGCCCTGATGTGGATTCACAACAGTCACAAGCATATAAAGGAGGGCCCCGGAGAGCTCACCGTTTGAGGCATGATGGTTTGAGGGACCTGCTGTGTTGTGCCATTCAGAGCAGGTCCTGGTCGTTTCCCTGTGGCTGATCCACTATCTTGTCTTCCAATTTCTCCAGAAACCTGGCCTCCATGATTTGAAGCGCCAACGGTTTTGGAGTGGACGCTTTCTTTGGTTTGGGATGGGCTGGTGGGGAAGTGGGTGCTCCACCCTTAGGAGAAGCAGCGGGGCACGCTGAAGCGAAGTGGCCCAATTCCCCGCATCTGGTGCATAATCCCTTCTTCATCCGGAACTCTCTGAGATCGCATACGGCTGGTTTGGTCTTTGCCTTGAAAGGGGTGGCCGGTGGGGCAGTGCTCTTGGGCGTGCTAGTCTGGTGTCTCATGCGGATCAAAGTAAACCATGCCTCGGCTTCTTCCGCAGCTCTGATCCACCCATTTAGGGTGGCCGGATTGACATTTCTTAAAATAGTCTCGAATAACTCCCCATTTAAGCCCCAGCGATATTGCTCTACGAAGACTTCTTCAGGCCAACCCCTAATCTTGGCTTCCAACCGCTTAAACACAGTGGTATACTCACAGACCGACAATCTCCCTTGCGAGAGGTTGCACACCTGGTTCCAGGCTTTTTTCTCGCTCATCGGGTCTTCGTATTGGCGGTGTAAGGCCCACATGAACTCTTCCACATTATCCAACTCAGGACCCGAGGGGTTGTGGAGGCTCACGTACCAGTCAGCAGTTTCATCTTGTAGTCTGGAACCGAGGTAGCCCACTCGATCACCCTCATCTTGGAACAGGTGGCCCCAATTCTGCATACACCAACCCGCCTCAATAATAAAGAATTGCAGCTTCACGGGGTTCCCGTCAAAGGTGGCTCCCATCAACTCGTGTGGCATGGGCTGCCTGTCTGCTGGCTGCATGGGTCCCGGGGCTGGTGGTGCGGGTGGTCCCAGGGGTGCAGGAGGCTGGGCTGGCGGCCGCACAGGTGGCGGAGCCACTGCTGGTGGTGCTCCAGCTCCAATCCAGCCCCCACCAGTTGCTCTTGAACTGCCTGTGCCACGACGTTCAGGAAGTCGGTCATTATCACGGTCATCTCTCACTGCAACTGTCTCTGGGTCGTATTGAACCTATGATCCATCTGCACCCACATCTCAGCTGCCTGGGAGTCATCAATGGCCCTTCGTTCTGTCCCTCAGGCCACCGACTGCTGGGTCCCACCTTCCCATCGTGGGGACCAAGTTTCAGTAGTTCGTGGTCCAAATTGAGCCCAGGATTGGGGGCCCCCGCTCCACCGGGGACAGATGTCACCCCGCTGGTGCTTGTGGGGCATACCAGCACCTCTTTGGTGGTGACCAGTACCTCAGGTTCAGTAGTAGGGATCTCAGCGCCACCATCATCCATAGAGGGTACAATGAACTGGTCCCAATGAGGATTACTAACAGTCTGTGGGATTGTCCCAACAGATATAGTCCACAACAGGTCTCCTTAAGCAGAAAGTCCTTTATTTGTAGAAAAGATCATAACACTTTTCCTGTTAGTAATGCTCAAGCTTGGAATTACAATTATACTTGGTATGAAATATGGTCTAACTACCCTCTACCAATTAATAGGGAAAATTCTTGACACCCAAATATACTGGCCCAATATTCCCATGGAAAGCGCGGCAAAAAGAGTTCTCAGGGAGAAATACTTTTTAATATTTTGGGGGGGGGAAAGTTCCCAGAGAAACTAAGCAAAAGGAATACATAACACCTGTGATTCTTGTAACACATAACAGGAGGCACTTTTGTTCAAGGTTGTTAGCTAAGGAGGCTAGATATAAAAGGGAAAAGGAAGCAAATGAGTAATGAGCATGCACAAAGCAAAGCAAAGCGAGTGAGGCATGCATTCCAAAGGTGGGAGTCGGGTTCCCGATGCTATCTCCTGGGCGGGACCTACAGAGGTTAAATGAAACTTTGAAACACAAAGAATTGTGAATTAAGCAGTAAACATCAATGCAACTCAGGAAATATTGCAGCAGGTAACACAGCAACTTCATTGATCATGGCAAGACAGCCACCCAGGCTTATGGCAGTTAGCCTATGCTCAACTGACACCCAGCTCCTTCAGCCTTTCTTCATAGGACTTGGTCTCCAGACCCCTCACCATCTTCATTGCCCTCCTCTGGACATGTTCCAGTTTGTCTATATCCTTCTTAAATTGTGATACCAAAAACTGAACATAATACTCTAGGTGAGGTCTAACCCGAGCAGAGTAAAGTGATATCATCACTTCAAGTGATCTGGACACTATACTTCTGTTGATACAGCCCAAAGTCTCCCACTATTGCAATCAATCTCCAGGTGACCAAAATCAGTTCCCCTGGAGTAAATGGCTGCTTTGGAGGATAGACTCTATGGCATTATATCCTGCTGAGGTCCTTCCCCTCCCCAGCCCCTGCCCTCCTCAGGCTCCACTCCTGAAATCTCCAGGTATTTCTCTACCCAGAGCTGGCAACCCGAAGAGGTTTGGAGGTAGAGGTACAGATTAAGAGATGTGTTTTGGATTGGTTTAAATTGTTCCTTGTAGCCAGGTCTCTGAGGGTTGCTGCTGACGACATTGGTTGGGGACTTGCCTTATGGTCTTATCTTCCATGCAATTCAATTTCTATGTAAAATCTTTAGAGGAAATACGTATTCCTTTATCCAGATCATCTTGTGAGATCTGGAATTAGTGCTGGGGTTAAATGACTAAGGCTGACTAAACTGAATCCTAATGACAGAAGTGATGCTGGCTAGGAAGGCTGAGGTCCTGAAGGACATTGTCCTTTCCACTTTTGGTGGGGTCCAGCTGACACTGGCTGACTCAGCTAAGAGCCTTGGGGTTATACTGGATCCAGCATTATTACTGGAGAAGCAAGTTAATGCAGGTGCAAAAAATGCATTCTTCCAGCTTCATTTATCTTGGAAGATGGTCCCTATCTTGACTTGGAGGATCTGGCCACATGGATCCAGGCTATGGTTACCTCAAGGCTAGATTATTATAATACACTCTACATGGATCTACCCTTAGTCACCTCAGAAATACCAGTTGGTATAGAACACCTCAACCCAGTTACTATCAAGCACTAGGTCAAACATGCATGTCACACCCATTTGCAGTCTCTCCATTGGTTACCAGTCAGTTACCAGGTTCAATCCAATGTTCTAGTTATCACCTACAAATACCTTAACGGCCTTCAACCCATATTCAGTCACTCCGTGGGTTACCGATCAGTTACCATGTTCAATTCAAAGTTCTGGTTACCTCTCAGAAAGCCCTTAACAGCCTTTGACCGTGTCCCTATGAGACCACCTTTCCCTCTATGCTCCTCTGCTCCTCACTGGGGCAAAGAAGTCTGAAGATGCTACCCTGCAAATGGGTAACTGCCCAGTCATGTGCACTGTCTGTAATGGCTTCCACCTTGTGGAACACCCTTCCTGAAGAGGTCACAGAGGCCCCCATACTTCTACCAGTTGACAGAATGTGCAACAAAAATGTCCAGGAGGGTGTTTTTATAAAGGGATTAGAGCTGTTGTATAATAGAACAGTTCAGAAGGTCACTTTTATACGGGAATAGGATTGTAGTCTCCCGCAATGCTTATGGTATGACTCACCTTGCTTTCACTGCATTGTCTTCTGCCTTTGTAACCCAGTTTCTGCATTATGGTATGTCATAATGGTATACCTGCCTTAGGCAGGTATTTTATCTGCACTGTTTTCCGGTTCTATAATCCTAGTTCTACTGCATTCTTCATTGGATGTTTTGTCCTGTCTGATCAAATTGTTTATTTTTTAAATAAAATTATTTTGTAATCTACCTTGAGTTTCATTTAGAAGGGTGAGCTATAAGGGAGGTAAACAAAATAAAAGTAAATTGCTCCAAGTGGGAAATCTCAAGGCCCCTTCTCCGTGTGTGCCACAGTTGATATGTGAACCCAGAACCATATGCCCAGGAACTGAAGAGAACCCACAACTCACATCATGTGAGGATTACACAGAAGACAAGGTCAGGTCTCCATAACGTGTGAATTGGCAGTAAACCAAAGATGTTGAGGGCCTCAGGTTGACTCAAACAGTGGAATTTCTTGCTGTGCAAACAGTCTGAGGCTAGCTAGAGTTGAGGCCCGTAGTTCTTCTGCAGACCAGCACAGCTTCTCTCCAAATGTACTATCTGAGGCAAGATTTTGTATTATGTTTTTACTTAGTGGATCCAGCCTGCTAAGGAATGGGAAGTTGGGAATGTCAATTAAGCGAATGACTTTCAGCAAGACCCCCTTATGATAGTCTAAAACTGTTTTATGGGTAGGAGGGAAAAGATTCCTTTGAAGTCCTCACTAACAATGGACATGTACTTTAGGCCATGCCAGAAAATGCAAGCTAATTTTAAAGATTCTTAGAAATATAATCAGACAGTCTTGTCATGGTTATTGACTCATATGTTTCTGACAGGAAAGTTCAGAGTGAGCGCAAAAGGAGAGGTGGAGAAGGAGTGAGGCATTTTCCATGATCTACTCACAAAGGATCGCACCAGTCTGCAAGGAATGGCCTTTGATTCTATGCCATATGTACAGTCAGGATGAGGGGCAACATTTAATACACACTGCTTAAACTGACGAGAGAGGCCCTTGGGTTTGAATCTGTTGGGGAATCATGGCATCATTCTCTACACTTGGCTTTTTACTTCTAAGTGTGGTGGGAGAAGAGATTGCCATTGTTCAGTAGTGCGGGAAAAGTGGCTTACAGTTCTGTCTCAAACACTGAATACAGATGGGCAACTACAGATTCTAATATTCTAATATCAGACTGTGGTGTAGGTATGCCCTTGTAACTTTCAAATCTGTCCATTTACATTATCTTAATTATCCTTACAACTTGTCCCCAAATTCAAATGTAAAGTGAACACACTTTGGATCCCCCCCCCCCCCCCGCGCACAGACCAGATCTGTACACTGTGCAGGGATAGGGTTGCCAGGCTCCTCAGCCACCGGCAGGGGACAGGGGGGGTAGGGTTGTCATCCCCAAGATGGAGAATTCCTGGAGATTTAGAGGTGGAGCTAGGGTTGCCATTCCACAGATCCTGGCAGGGAATCCCCTGGTCTTGGGGGCTTCTGGGCAGTGGCAGAAACCCTGCCCACAAACAGCAACATCCCCATGCAACATCCTTGATGTGATGATGTCACCCAGAAGTGACGCCATGATATCACGGATGTTCTGTGGCGAAACTCTGGTTTTGGGGTGAAAGTCTGGTTTTACCCCGATTTTACCATAGAGTTTCACCCAAAAACCAGAACATCACCCCTGATATTGCCAACACAATGATGTCACTTCTGGGTGACGTTAGCGGGTTGGGGATGTCCCCACCCACTCCCAGAACACCTCCCAGATCCCCCTGCCAGCAAGATGAGACCTGGCAATCAAAGGTGGAGCCTGGGGAGGACAGGGACATCAGTGGGGTATAATACCATAGAGTCCACCCTCCAAAGCATTCATCTTCTCCAGGGGAACTGACCTCTGTAGTCTGGAGATGAGCTGTAATCCCGGGGGATTCCTAGGTCCCACCTGGAGGCTGGCATCCCTAGCACAGGCAGGATGTATGTATGTTCACTGTAACTTGTGAACAGGGCTAGGCTGTAGGCGTGCCGGCTCTTTGAGACTTGTTCCTGCTGTAAACTGGCTGCCTGTTATTAAAGACAGTGAAGGGATTTCATTGTCCCCATGTAAGAGGGATTTCCCTGACAAAATGCCACAGAGGAAGCGTAACTGCATATGTCACCTTTGGAGATTTTCATATAGTGACCTGAAGAAGAACATGAAACGAAGAGTATAATCTAGAGCCCTTGTCATCTTGATATTATCCATGTCTAGTGTACTTAGCCTTATACTGTGCTATGTATCACTTCTTTGGACTTTGGGGTCCCTTGCATTTGATGGTTGTAAATTGGACTTCACTATCCTTTGCAATTATTGGCTGTTAAATTGTAAAACTGTTACCAAATAATTACAGCCGCTCTGAGCCTGCCTTTGGTGGGGAGAGCGGGATATAAATTCAAGAAATAAATAAATAAATAAATAAATACTTTTGTATATTACCAGCAGCATCACCTGCAGTCTTTGTTGTACGGTCTGTTGACCTTTTGAATGTTGCGTCATCTGTACGATTATGGTATCGTTTTGTATGTTCACTGTAACTTGTGAACAGGGCTAGGCTGTACATGTGTCATGGTAACTTGTGGACACAGCTTCTGATAATCTAAAAAACTGGACTACCTTAGAGGCTACGTGCCATTTGCCAGTACCTTGATTCAAATCTTTCTTCCTAAAACAGTCTTGGGCAAGCTGTAATCTCTTGCTCTCAGATCTGCAATATGAAAATATTACTTACTACTAGCTTTATCTCAGGAAATTGTAGGTTATTATTTCACAAACCCATGTTGTGTTGTTCAGGAACTAACCCAGAGGAGGGAGGCAACATTATATCTTGATGGGGGGGAGGGGGTCACAAAATACATCGAAATGTACTTGTCTATAAATTTAGGTGGGTGGCCGTGTTGGTCTGAAGCAACAGAATGAAGTTTGAGACCAGTGGCACCTTTAAGACCAACAAAGTTTAATTCTGGGTATAAGCTTTCCTGTGCATGGACACAAAAGCTTATACTCGGAATTAAACTTTGTTGGTCTTAAAGGTGCTCTGGGACTCAAACTTTGTCTATAAATGTAAAATCCAGACCCCAACAATTCATTTTGATCTCTTGGCATTTTGTCATACTCTGGTGTGACCAGGGGTCATTTGGGGCCAAAGCGAGGTGGAGCAGCACCCCACCAGCCCAGGAGTGGGCACTAGGGCAGCCATGGGCCAAATCAGATTCTCTGATCTGATTCGGCCCACTGCTGAATTGCCGCTGAAATTCAGCGGCAGCTTAAAAAGTGGCTGGAGGGGAGGGAGTTTGAGGGAGAGGCTCCAAAACTACAGGGTGGCTGCTGGAGCCTCTCCCCCAAATACCCACCAAGTTTCAAGAAGATTGAACCACAGGGTCCAATTCTACGGGCCCCCAAACAGGTTACCCCATCCCCTCCATTGTTCTCTATGGTGGGAAAAAAGTTACTTTTTCCCCACTATAGAGAACAGTGGCGGGGATGGGGCAACCTGTTTGGGGGCCTGTAGAACTGGACCCCCTGGTCCAGTCTTCTTGAAACTTGGTGGGTATTTCGGAGAGAGGCCCCAGAAGCTACCCTGTAGTTTTGGAGCCTCTCCCTCAAACTCCCCTCTCCTTCAGCCCCTCATATACCCTATGAGTTTTTGCCATTGACTGCAATGGCCCATAATGGGGCTGAAACTGATATTTGGCCAGCCGAATGACTTCCAAATCAGCTTGCATTGCCGAAACTGACATGCAGGGGTCATTCGGCAGCTGGAACAGATGTGGTCTAATTTGGCCGGATCTGAATCGGGCAAAAAAATTTTTATTTGCACACCCCTAGTGGGCACAAATGGCAGTGGTGGCAAGCCCCTCCCCCAGCTCCCAGCAGGCCTGTGGAGAAAGTGAAGCAAGAAGGAATTTAAAGTTTAAACCCCTTTTGTTTAGAGTCACACAGCGGCAGCGGCATGATCTTTCCATTGTATTCTATGGGGCCCTTCTTGCTTTACTCCCCCCCCCCCCCGGCCCGCCTTGGCAGGCCAGCTGGGGAAGGGAAGGGGAGGCTTTTGAAGATGTCCCCCCTTTTGCTTCCCTTTCTGACACACTTCCGGTCAGGTCAGGAGGTGTGGCATATGCTAATAAGTTATGTTAATAGGTATGGTAATGAGCTCCTGCACAAAATGACCCCCTGGGTGTGACCAAGAAATCCAGGATGAGACAAGGCAGACAGAAGCAGGTAGGAGAAGTCACTGGAGGGGCACCAAGAAGGCATGAAGATGGCTTAGCTTCCACCACTAAGAGCCAAACTATACATTACTTTTTGGAACAATTTGATTTTCCTGCAGCAGCAACAGAAAACAGCATTTTAAATGTCTGCAGGGGCCCGATTCTGCTCAAGAATGTGGCATGGGAGACTCCAAAGCCAAAACAATGTTGGCAGGAGTCATTTGCCCCATTTTAGAATGATGTAATGTAGGATTTAAGGGGGGGGGGGGACAAGTGTGCCGGTTAAGCCATAGACGTTTGGTGAATCCTAGAGCCTTGCCTCCTCAAGTGTCATGACATCACTTCCACTTTTTCTCCAGAAGTGTCATTGGGTGCCAGCGCAGCTCCCCCATTCAACCCATTTTTCCCCTGCCAGCCTTCAAAGTGCTGGCAGAGAAGAGGGGGAATGTCTGGGAAACCTGGTCCCCCTAACGTAACATGTAGTGTGGCCCTAAGTGTACCTCTTTACTTTTTGCCATTAAAAGAAAAGGCTGCCACTCATTCCCATGGGGAACAAAACTTGGCTCATTGCTGCAGTGAGAACAAAATGCACACAACAAGATTTGACACCATTGCCTTCAATGGCAGCAATCTCACAATGGCTGACAACCTTACACATATACATACACAACCACTTGTCACAACAATAAGCATTTTGCTAGTGGATACCAATGGAAAATGTAGCCCAGCATGTTGCTGCAAAATGCAGAAGCTCAACTGCTGGTTGGAGCCAATAAAAACATACACATTAACATTATTTTGCAGGGATTGCACTGGCTACCTATCTGTTTCTGATAGGGTTGTCAGCTCCAGGTTAGGAAATACCTGGAGATTTGGGGGGTGGAGCCTGAGGAGGGTGGGGTTTGGGGAGGGGAGGGACTTTGGTGGGGTATACTGCCATACAGTCCACCTTCCAAAGCGGTCATTTTCTCTGTCACCAGGAGATCAGTTGTAATAGCAGGAGATCTCCAGCCACCACTTGGAGGTTGAGAAACCTAGGGCGCGATCATACGTACCCATTCACGACGCAAGCGGTGCGATGAAGCGACGGCGCAAACTGACGGGATCAGACGAGCACATCTGCAAAGCGTCGTGCTACCGGCATAACAACGTCGCGAGCGCCCGTTGATGCGCTTCAAAAAGGGACCGCTAAAACAGAAGTCCTTTCCGGAAGAGCCGGAAGCAGGCGTGCGTGGGATCGCAGCAGCGCACCTATGCCGTCGCATCCGGCCACCGTCGCGCTTCTGTGTAAATAACGGATGTTTTTCTTCCGAGCTGCGTGAAAAGCGTAAGACCAGAGGTCCGCGCATGCGCAGTAGCGAAAAGTCGGCGAAAAGCAGAAGGGGGGCTGTACGGGCGTACGGGCTGCACGGACTGTTGCCGCGCAGCCGGAAAAAACAGTAAAGGGCCAGAGACACGTTCCCCACACCTCCCTCTGCTCCCGATCCCCCTTGTATCCAGAACAGGCACCAGTGCAATGGCTAAGCCACGTGGCCGTTCCTGGACACGCCCAGAAGTGAGGGACCTCCTAGCATTATGGGGAGACGCCAGGGTCCAGCGGACCCTGGGACAGTCCCGCCGGAACATTGAGGTGTTTGCCGAGGTGGCTAGGGGCATGGTGGCTAGGGGACATGACCGGGATGCTCTCGCTTGTCAGCGCAGAACTAAGGCCATGCGCCTCAAGTACCGGAAAGTAGTGGCTAACAATTCCAAATCAGGCCAGCCCAGGATCACGTGCCCCTATTATGAGGAGTTGCACCGGATCCTGCATAAGAGCAGAGATGTGGACCCCGGCATGGTGCTCCAGACCCTTGGCCGGCGCCGGCGGAGACGCCAGGCAACCCAGGGGCCGAGCACCTCATCAGAAGAGAGTGCCCGCCGCCCCAGGGCAGAGGACGAGTTGGAGTCAGCCGAGTCCCTGCCCTCGACCAGCAGCCACACCGGTGAGTGTCCCCAGGGACAGAGAAACGCACAGGCCACAGTGCCAGGGGGATCCTGGGAGCTGTGTGGGAAGGCACAATGCCCTCCACAAGGGAGCACCCCGTGGAAGAAGAGCTGCTGGGGCATCCAGTGGGAGAGGGGGTATATGGGGGCTGTGTCGCGCAAACTACGGCTGGTGATTCCCTGTCTGTCCCACGTACAGGTACAGAGTCAGTGAGCAATACCCAGCAGGACAGCAGCGACGAGGATGATGACACTGACGAGGACAGTCTCATGCCGCCCGGCCAAGGTTGGTGAAGGGCATCAGTGGGCCTCCGACTGCACACTGCTCCACTACTGGCGTTGCCAGCCACTGTGGATCACAGTAAACGGAACCTTCCTTCCTAGGGACACAAGAGCTGGTCTCGGATGCGGACATGGAAGCGGAGGAGGAGGCAGAGGAGGAGGAGGAGGAGGAAGAACCCATGGAGGACTCCGGCCACCACCCGGACCGTGAGTCACACTAGGGGATAGGCTGGGGCATGGCCTATGTTCCTGTCTGGGTAGGGTAGAGGTGGCCGGTGTGAGGGGGATGGGCCTGGTGTTCACTGCCCATACCCCAACAGGCCTTCCACCAGACGTCACCATGGGAGACCTGACCCCTGCAGAGAGAGCAGCCCTCTGCAAGACAAAGAAGAAGCGGCTCTCTGCCCTACAAAGTGTTGGGGAGCACCTGGCCACCCAGGCCCGGGAAGACAACAGAGAAGCCATGGCAGAGGACCGGCAGATGCATGACGAGCTGATTGCTGAAATGCGGGCCGCCCGTGAGCAAGATCAGGCAGCACATGCCGCCCAAGCTGCAGCACAGGCCACCATGCAGGCCAGCATAGAGGCCTCCAACACTCAGATGGCTCGTCTAACAGATGTGGTCTCTGCCCTAGTGGACACCATGCGTGCCCGGGCTGTGGCAACAGAGCCTCAGCGGCCCGGCCCTAGTGGGGTGGCTACGCAGGTAGGGCGGGGCCGGGGTAGAGGCCGTGGGCGGGCACGGAAGAAGCCGGGAGCATCATAGGGACACTGGCCCAGGGCAACCAGCAGAGGTCCCCCGGGGAGGGGGGTATGGGGGGGGAAGGACAACACTACTATGGTTTTGGAAAAATATAACAAACTTTAATAAACAGAACTATGTAAACAACTACAAGAAACATGAATCAACCAACCCGCCCCCCCCTAACCCGACCCGGTGTCCCACCCTGACTCCCCCGCACCCTCCAGGGTATGCTGCCGAGCACTCTGTGGCCCCTCTGCCCCCTCCTCACCAGAGGAGGCCACAAGAATCGCGGCCTGGCCTGCCACCTCTGCCCCCCCCTGTCCCGCTGCTGCCCCCTCGTCTGGGGCCGGCCCCGTCACCCCCTCTTCAGACGGCTCCTCCCCTTCCTGGCCCGGTGGCTCCTCATCAGAGTCCTCGAGGATGTGGGGTCGCCGGCGTGAGGTGCGGTGTGTCCGGAGGGGGGACGGCCCGGGAGACGCAGCCTCCGCCACCTGGGCTGCCATGGCGTCATCCAGGCACATCTCAGTCAGCAGCTGCTCGATTCTGCGCATACCCCGCTGCAGGAAGGAGAGTCGGTATCCGTATCGACCGACTGTGGGGAAACAAGGGCGGGTGTCCCGTCAGTGGCCACATGGCCGGCCACCGGCCCACAAGGACATTTGGCTGGCAGCTGAGCTGCCATGCCATGGATGGGAGCACACGTGCCAGTTGCTCACCACCGTCTACAGTCCACCCACGGCAAAGTTCTTCGAACATGCCAAGCGGGATACTCACGGGTGTCTATGACGTTCTCCATCTTTCCCTCTAGGATGGCTAGCCTTCCCAAGGTGGTGCCGGAAGACGGTCCCGCCTCAGGTGCAGATGGGGCCCGCTCTGCTGTGGGAAGAGGAAGGGGGTCAGAACCATATTGGCAGGGGGCGACCGTGGTCCCTGGGCCCCATCCATATGCACACCTACCTGAGTCTGTCTCAGGGGCGGAGCTGATGACCACAGGTCCAGCTTCCTTGGGAGTGGCAGCCATCTGCATTGGCTCCCCTGCATGTGAAACAAGGGTGGGGGTGAGAACCCAAGGGGAAACTACGTGGGCGACCAAAGACAGGATTTTGTGGAGGGCCGGTGCCCACGTAGCTAGCTCTGCAGTCGACTGATGGCTGCCAGGCGTGCGTGGAGGGTGACCCAACCACATCCTGCCAGGCCACCCAGGCTCCACCTTGCTGCGAGGTGGAGGCACCGGCCCCATGTGTATGTGCTGCGGGAGCCACCCCATATGCGTGGCCACGGCCGATGGCCATGGCCAGTGGGTACTCACCCGCATCCCCTGATCGGCCCCTCCCCAAATGTGGCTCTGGATAGCTCACCACCACGGGCCCTGCAGGCAGAGGCACATGGCAGCCATCAGGAGCTGGGCTCCTGCCCCAGCTGTGCAGACCACCGAGTTACCAGCCACCCTAGGCCCAAGTCAGCCATGCTGGCCTCCTCCAGCGCTGTCTGCTCCCCCTGACCCCGGGGAACCACCACCACAGGCACTCTACATGTCATGGCACCTGGCAGCCCCATGCTGGGAGCCTGTGTGGGCATGCTGTCATGATGCTCACCTTGTGCTGCAGGGCGCCGCTGGCCCTCCTGCAGGGATCCCTGGCCCTCGGCCTCTGAGGTGGCCCCCCTCTGCCTCTTCGCCCGTGGACGCCCTGTGAAATGACAGCCATGAGGGGGGGGGCCACTAAGATCCAAGGGGAAGGGGGTAGGGCGGTACTTACGGTATGGCGTCCGGTACCTCCATCCAGGCCGCCCAGCCTGCTCCCAGAGGTTCCGGAGCAGTCCAAAACGGGGAGGGCGGTGTCCTCGAGGCGGGAGACCATCCCAGTCCTCCAGCGCCTCGAAGAATGCCGCCTTCTCCCGTTTGAACTTCGCCCGGCACTGCTGTGCCGAGCGCCGGAACCCCTGGGCTGCCAGGCGGCTGGCAGCCTGCTCAAAGAGGGAGAGGGTCTCCTCATGGGTCGAGGGCATGACCCTGGACCCGGCCTGCAGCTCATAAAGAGCCTCCAGCAGACTCTCCACCTCCTCAGGCAGCCAGAGCACACCCTTGGTGGGGAAAGCCATGCTGCCTGAATGAGGAGGCCTCTGTGTTCTGCGCATGCGCTGACACGCGCCCCCTTTTGCCCGCTGTTTGGGCGAAAATACGAAAACGCAAAGGGCTGAGGCTTCGCACCTCCGTGGGGGGAAGGGAGGGAAACGGGGAGATGAATCTGTACAGTGAACATGTTATTCTACAAAGCGAACAGGTGACATGTGGCTGCCGGTCCGCATCCACTGGCTCGGCGATGCGGATCGTTCGGTGGCCGGCGCGTCGCACCCGCGAACGAACGAGCCTTTGCCCGAGCGCCACTGCGCATGTTCGTCCCGATGTCAGAACACACGGGCAAGCCCTCTGTTCCCAGGACGCACTTGTCAGCGAACGCCCAACCTTACGCTATGTGTGTGGCAGGGAAGGGGAGAGGCACCAGGGCCATCACCATGGTTTGCAGACAACGGCAGGGGGGCTCCTTTCCAGCTGACCCCATAGCCTAGCTGTCCATGCATTCCCAATGTGCTGTCTGTGGTCCCCAGCTGGCCCCCCCTCCTGGCAGCTCAGGGGTCTGGAACAGGGGAGACATGCCGTACGGGAGATGCCATGCCAGACCTGCACCCCTCTGCGTGACAGCCCCATGAATTCTGACTCCCACCCTCCATAGCTCCCACAATAGGAGACGGACTAGCATCTGGTTGTAAGCTGCTTTATTTGAGGGAGGGCAGAACTCCACCACAATCTTGTTGCCTCAGCACCCCAGGGACAGGGAGCGGCGCACACCATGGCGTCGGCAGGGAGAGGGACCTAGGGGATCCCTGCGCGGCGACAGAACCATGTGGTGAGGGCCTCCCGCACCACCCGACCCGCAGCTGCCTGCCTCTCGTCCGCATCCATCTGTGGGTGCCTCTGCTCGGCCTCGTCCCAGTCCTCCTTGAAGTCCCTCTCCTCTCCCTCCTCCAGCGCCTCAGGAGCTTCGTGGCCACGGTCCTCGCAGAGGTTGTGCAGGACCACGCAGGCAGCCACGGCATACTTCACGTTATCCAGCTGCAGCGGCACCTGTAGAAGCAGGCACCGCCATCGTGCCTTCAAACGGCCGAAGGCACGCTCCACGACATTGCGCACGCGCGCATGCACCTTATTGAAGTGCCGCTGCCTGGGGGTCATGTGGCCCTTGTAGGGCACCATCAGCCACCGCCGCAGGGGATAGGCCGCATCACCCAGGATTAATGGAGGCACCTCCACTCCCTCGATGGTGCGGGTGGGATTTCCCGGCACGAACTGGCCCGCATCCATGGCATCCACGATGTTGGAGCTGCGCAACACGTGTGCATCGTGGCTCCGCCCACTATGGCCCACCACGGCATCCACAAAACGAGTGGCATGGTCGACGGTGCCCTGCAGCAGCAATGAGCAGTAGTGCTTTCGATTCATATAGTCCTCCGCCTGGTCCACGGGGATCGTGGTCCGGATGTGGCATCCATCGATGGCAGCGACACACTGCGGAAAGCCCCGGGCGGAAAATGCACGCATGACCTGTGGGCAAGGTAACGGGCAACTTGTAAACACGTGTCCGTGCCTGCTCGCCAGCATGCCTTCCGGGGTCTGCCCGTGGCCCCCTCCCCTTGCTACTACACGGTGCTCCTCATGTACTTGCGCACTCACCCTGTCTGGGTTCCGTAGGTACACCACTCGACGAAACAGCTCCTCCACAATGGCACGCGTGACCTCCACGACAATGGCCGCCATGGTGGATCGGGCAAGGCCAAACTGCATGCCGACGGTTCTGTAGGACATGGTGTTGGCCATCCACCACACAGCCACTGCCACACGCTCCTCAACTGGCACGGGAACCCGCATCACCGTCGTCTCCCTTTGGAGTCTGTCCCGCAGCCCGTCCACCAGCCAGGTGAATGTGGCCCTGTGGACATAACACATCAACTCGGGGGTCGCCCTCCAACACAACATGTCATGACACCCACGACCCCTCCTCCTCCTCTCCCCCTGACTCCACTGGCCCGAGCTGTGGGGTTCAGGTAGCCCTGAGGCACGGTGCCAAACTACTCCACCCATATGCAGGCCTGTGTCACGTGGCGTACGGGTCTGCCATGGACAGGTGTTCCGGTCTGCCACCCCTGTGTGTCTACGGACCACAATACCCTCCTCCCCCACCCCTCTCTGCGCTTCACCTGGACATTCTGAAGTGTTTCACCCACTCTTCTTCTCCCCAGACGTGGGTGACAAATGTCATCCACCACTCTGTAGACCGGGGGTACACCCACCACCGGCGGTGTGGCAGCTGCTGTGCAAGGTAGGTAAGCTGCACGACGTGCCGTGCTGTACTCTCCCTGTGCCGGCGTGAGCGACCTATACGGCGGATGCCACATCTCACATAGCTGGCAGCCCGTTGTCTCCGGAGGCCATGTCTCATTGTCTCCCCTGGATACCACAGTTGTTGCTGACGCTGCCTCAGGATCTGCACAGTCCCACACACAGCCAGGACGGATGTCCCGACAAGCTCTTCCTCCGTTTCCATGGTTCGCTGTGGCAACTGTGTCCTGTAGTCTCCCTGTGACCTCAAGACTGCTGTCCACGGTACTCCTGCGGCTGCGATCGGCCGAGCGAGTGAGCGAAGGGACCGAATGTGCGCATGCGCGGAAGTGTAAGCGAACGCAACGCTTCTGACGCGCAAACGGCACGCCAGAAGAACGTTTGCCGCATACAGCGCGCTTATGTCTGGTCGCGCCACGGCGTCTCTTCGTCCGCTCTCTCAGTGGGACGCTTGAGCGACGCTGTGTGATCGCGCAACGACGTTGGCTGTGTGATTCTGTGCCGTTCCGTGGGATCGCATTAACGCGCCTCTTTATGCAGCGACGCAACGCAGGTACGCTTCCCGTCCGCTTCATCGCACTTGTGTGGACGGGCCCCTAGTTTCCAAGCACAATTCATGTACTTGGTTCTTACCTTTAAAACTCTCCATGGGCTGGACCCCGCATACCCACAAGATCTCCTCTTTCTGTATACTCCTCATGAACAGAGTTTGGACTTCAGTTGCCTGGGCTAGGCCTTTCTCTGAGACGGCATCAGTATCGTGGAATGATACTGTCGTGGAATGAGCCAGTTTGGTGTAGTGGTTAATTGCATGCACTCTAATCTGGGAGTACCGGGTTTGATTCCCCACTCCTCCACTTGCACCTGCTGGATGACCTTGGGCAAGCCATAGTTCTGTCACAGCTGTTCTTGAAAGAGCAGTTCTCGAGAGAGATCTCTCAGCCCCACCTACCTCACAGGGTGTCTGTTGTGGGGCGGGGAAGGGAAAGGAGTTTGTAAACCACTCTGAGACTCCCAGTGAAGGGTGGGGTATAAATCCAATCTCCTCTCTCAGGTCCTATGGAAGACAGGTGAGAGAGAACTGTTTTAAATAAATAAAAATGCACAGAATATTTTTCATTATCTTGAAGTAACAGCAACAAGCCCCCAGACTTCTGAGATCAGGAGTGTGGGGTTTTCAAGCAGGTTCTACCGTGTTACCTTTCGGTATACAAAAACAACAACACTGAAAATGAACCATGGGGCAGTCAAGAAATGTGGCATTATATGTGACATTGCAGCAGAAATAGCAATGCGACCTGCCACACTTTATGCTTAATGTTCACATTTGTCATGTTGTAATGCACTTGTGGGGTTTTTTCCCTATATGAACACTTTGCTAGACCCATATAAGATCATGTTCTATGAACCAGTCCAGGTTTGATAGTGTTTAAGAGTGGGGTCTGTATCTACCAATATAACTCTTATTGCTTCACAAAACTTCTGAATATACCAAGAATCCTGTGGTCAGAAAGAGAGAGAGAAATACAGATCTTCCCAAAAAAAGCTGAGAGGGAGTAGAATCGGTCTAGTTTCTGTTGAACAAGAATTAGTCATTGCTTTCAGGAAACATCTTTCAAGAAAACAAAGCAAGAACAATAGATCAGCAAAAAATAAAATCCATGTTATGCCATTCAAAGGGGCCCCAGATTGAGCCATATCTAAATTACACAACTGTACGTGATTGTCCAAACATGGTGTAGTGGTTAAGAGTGGTGGGTTCTAATCTTGAGAACCAGGTTTAATTCCTCCACATGAAGCCTCCTAGGTGACCTTGGGCCAGTCACAGTTTTCTCTCAGAACTCTTTCAGCCCCACCTACCTAACAAAGTGCCTGCTGTGGGGAGAGGAAGGGAATGGCGATTGTAAGCTGCTTTGAGACTCCTTAGGGTAGAGAAAAGCGGGGCATAAAAACCAACTCTTCTTCTTCTGTGTAGCACAATAAGGCACATCACATCTGCTAGCTACAACTTAAAATGCCACCTCTCAAAAAAGTAGGATTTAGACTCCTCTCCCTGACAAAGAAGTTCTGACTTTACGGACCCCCTCTTTTAGTAGTTGCATTCCGGCTCTCCTGGGTAGAACTGCTCTGACATTTAAGACTGTAATGACCCATAATATGAACAATGATTTCATTTTCATATTGCTCAGTATGTATAAAATACTGAGACCTAAACCATGATTCAGCAATTAGGGTTGCCAGCTTCCATGTGGGGCCTGGAGATCTCCCAGTATTACAACCAATCTTCAGACAACAGAGATCAGTTCCCCTGGAGAAAATGGTTGCTTTGGAGGGGGAACTTTGGAGGATGGCATTATATACCATAGAGATCCCTCCTCAGGCTCCACCCCTAACAGGGTTTTGTGCCTTTTCATGCCTTCTACCCTCCAACTAGGAGAGGAACCACCACAAAACATAACCTCCCAAAACCAGCCCAGAAAGGCAATCCAGAAGAATACCCTGATCAATAGTATCAAAAGGCACTTAGAGGTTCAGAAACAGTCTGCCCATCCCCTAACACACATCACCCACCAGGGCTATCTGTGTCATAATCAGGCCTGAAACCAGATTGGAAAGGATCCAAACAACCTGCTTCATGCATACCATGTGTGAAGCTGTCCGGGCACCACCCATCCAATCACCTTACTCAAGAATGGAACACTTGAGACTAGTGGATAGTTACTGAAATCTCCTAGGCTCAAGGTAGACGAGGGTTACCCGCATGGGCGTCAACTACGGGGGGGCTCAAGGGCTCGAGCCCCCCCCCCAAAATTTCCCGGGGGGGCTCAGCCACCCCCGGCAAAATGGAGCGCCCGCTGGTGGCCAGTCAGCCGGCCGTCGCCGCCTCTCCTTCCCCCCCACCCCCGGCCTGCCCTCCTGCCTCCCTGGGGCGGGGGGGGGAGAGAGGCAGCGACGGCCGGCTGACTGGCCACCAGCGGGCGCTCCATTTTGCCGGGGGTGGCTGAGCCCCCCCCGGGATTTTGGCACGCGAGGTGGAGCGGGAGCCGGGGGCCCGCAAGGGCGATGTGCCGGCCCCCGGCTGCAGGCAGCAGCAATCGGTGAATGGGGAGAGGGAGGGAGGGAGGGGGGCGGGGAGCGCGGCGGGCGGCCGGGCGGGCGGCCGGGTGGGCACGGCCCGGGGGAGGAAAGTGGCGGCGGCGGCTCCCTGGGGTGGGGGGGAGAGCGGTGGGGACATGGTCCCGAGCGCGTGTGCATGCTTCGCGTGCGCGCATGAGACAGCCCCTGCCCCCCCCCGGGATTTAAAAAGTCTACGCCCATGGTTACCCGGGCCCAGGTCTGAGTGGGGGTTCCCCTGCTTTGGGGGGCTGCAATCTGCCCCCAAGAGCGACCATCTGTGGCCTCCCCTCTCCCTCCATTCCTGCAAGATTTAAAGGCTTTAAATCCAGCATTTCATGAACTATCTCATCTCAGGAGGGTATTCTATCTGTTTTCCAATTTTTTGCCACTAAGATCCTTGCTAATGTAATAATATATACAATCATGCAAGATTCTGATTTTAAGTTATCTGGGTCATATTCAAAAAATATATCTCTGGTTGCAGAGGTACTTTAATCTTCAATACTTCCTGTATAAGTTTCTGTACATTTTCCCAGTATCTTTGCAGTTTTGGGCACCTCCACCAAACATGAAAATACGAACCGATAGTATTATTGCATTTCCAACAAATATTTGAGATTTTTGATGAACATTTTGCCACTCTGTCCAGTGATAAATGCCATCTATAGAACATTTTTATTATATTTTCCTTGTAAGGAATTGCTCTCATTAATTTTTGAGATTTCCAGATCTTAGACCAGCTATCCGTATCAATGGAGTAGCCCATGTCTTTCATCCATCTTACCATTATAATTTTTACTGCTTCATCACAGATGTAATCTTCTAACAAAAAATTATACATTTTCTGTATAAATTTCTTACTTTCCGATATAAGAATTTTATCTATTCCATTCATTTCCACTTGAAACCCTCTTTTTTGATCTTCCTTAAATCTATATCTTAATTGTATCTTTTCTAACCACATTAATTTTAGACCTTGTTTACAAAGTAATATATCTGGGTTTGAGTTCATTATTTTTATCCAATAGGTTAGCATAAGATATGCTTTTTTCTACAGATTTTATAAACGCCTCTAATGGAGATACCCATTTTGGGGTTTGTAAATACATACGTTCTTTTATATTTGCCCAGATCTTTATTAACGCACTTCTAATAAGATTGTCTCCAAAATTTGAATGAATTTTTCCTCTAAGGTAGACTTCTTTAGTAGTAGATGCACCACAGCTTGTTTCAAGGCTGCAGCAACCACCTCCTCTCTCAAGGAGGCTTTAACTACCTCTTGGACCCATTCAGCAAGCCCACTTCCAGCAGATTTATGTAGCCAGAAAAGGTAAGGGTTGTACAAGCAGATGGTAGGCCTCAAACTTCCAAGGACCTTGTCCACATGCTCAGACTGAATGAGCTGAAAACTATCTCAGACAATTGGACAAGTCAACACCCTGGCACCATCTGACCCTGTCACTGCTAATGTGGAGTGGAGTCTAAACCGGAATGGATGCAGCAGATTTTATCTGCAAAGTGCCGATCAAAAGGGTCACAGTGGGCCACTGAGCAGTCCACCTCCTCCTGCAGGCCAGATCCCAACAGGCTCCACAGGCCTACCCTGTATAGACACAAGAGCAGCAGGAAAATGTTGGTTCTTTGCTGCCATCACAGCTACAGTCAGCTTTAAAATGAGTTTTTAGCCCATGTCTTATCAGATTCTTCTCAAATTAGGGTTGCCAAGCTTCAGGTGGGGGCTGGAGAACTGGAATTATAACCAATCTCCAGATGACAGCGATCCGTTCCCCTGGAGAAAATGGCTGCCTTGGAAGAAGGACTCTATTGCATTAAACCCTGCTGAGGTCGCTGCTATCATTAAACCTGACTCTCCCTGTTGCTTCACCCCAAATCTCCAGGAATTTCTCAACCCAAAGTTGGCAACCTTACACATCCTTACACATCTGTCACTCTAGCTATCTCCCTTTTCTTGTCATCACCCACAGCCCCTCAGTCAACCAAAGGGATACCTGGGCTCTAACGGTGAACAGTGAACAAACAGTGTCTGGAAGCAATCATGTTAACCACTTGGATCACATCCAGAGGTCAACCAGCAGCATCAACCATATCAACAGGAAAACTTTTAAAGCTGTCCGAAAGCCATTTAGATCTATCTGGCCCTGGGGGAAGATCATTTTAAGCACCCTCTTACAAGGGCAGCTGTTTCAGAAGGGGCACTTCCTGCCACTGAGGGATCTTCTGAAGCATCTCCTGGTGGAAGACAGTCAGGACTGGTCTTTGCTCCGGGGAAGAAGTGCTTTGGAGGAAATAACAACAACAACAACAACAATAATAATAGTTGTTGTTTTGTTGTTGTTGTTATGTGGCCAGGAGATCCTAAGATCGTCTGGCAGCCAAAAGTTCTAGGATTTTAGCATTATGCACCACTAGGTGGCAAGCTAGACTTTTTTAAAGCAAGAGACATTTCAGAGGTGGTTGCCATTGCCTGCCTCTGTGTCACGACGCTGGAATTCCTTGGAGGCCGCCCTTCCAAATACTAGCCAAGGCCAACCCTCCTTAGTGTCCGAGAACTGACAGGATCAGGCTATCCTGGGCTATCCAGGTCAGGTCTTGGGGGTGGGGGAAGCAAGTGGCTACTATAAAACACGTCAGGAGGCATCATGGCAGCTACAAGTGCCGTGCTGGGGGTCACTACTGTAACCACTACACCACATGAGGGGTATGAATCGCTTGTTTTATATGTCAAAGTGTTGGTACATTTGCAGAACAATCTCGAGTTAATGGACTGAGACAGGTGAATCTCTGCTTAGAACTGCAGCATTATGTATTCAAGTTATAAGCTGCCTGTCTTTCAGAACAGACAAGCTAAAATACCCTCTCTGGTGGTGGTCATCAGCCTGTTACTGTGGCCAGGACTTGTTTTTGCCAAATTTGGGGGCGGGGGCGGGGGGATCCCACTGCTTGTATCCTTCCCTCTGTTGCTGTATCAATGGGCACATCATTGCAAAGCTTTCTGACAGTCGCTTCCCTGCTTCTTTTTTTGCAAGCTCTGGCCCTGGCCACGGCAACATTGTAGTGCGCAGCCAATGTGAGGGAGTTGTCACCAGGTCCTCCTTTCAGCCTTTCGACGCTATTCTCTTCTACCTGGCAGGCAGCCCTTCCAAACATTGGTTTGTCTTATCACCAGCACAACACAGCTCATTCATTCGTGAAATGCCTTTCAGCACCAACAACAATGGGCCCTGACAAATTGTGGCTGCCACGTCTGGAAATGAAATCGAAATGTCAAGGGCTTGGTTTTGCTGGCTGGTAAGGAACCAGCCACAGCAAGGGGGGCAAATTAATATTTTGTAGTGTAGAAATGCAAATGTGGTGTTGGGAGCTGTCAGATCCTTGTTTCCCAGGCCGACATCAACACATTGAACAAGGGAAGTCTGTTGTCTTCAGGAAGGCTCTGAGATGTGGATCCCAGACTTTGCCAGGCCATCTTTCTCTACAGCACAAGGCATTTGAGTCCTGACTGAAGACGGTTTAACAAAGTTTCATAAGCATTTCCTTCCCACCCCTTTTCATCATGCTTCCACTTACCCTGAAACACTCAACAACAACAAGAGTTTATTTTGGTACCTAACCAGCACAAATCAGTTAGAAACCTAGTTGGATACCATACTCTAGGTACACAGCCGTTAAATTGGAAATAATTAGATAATGACTTTAGAAATACCCTTAAACACTTGTGGGGGAATGAGCTGAAGTTACACACAAATAGGTGAAGTTTTACACATGCTTAACATACACGTCTGTGACAAACTACAGTGTGCAAGGTTTTCTGGTACATGAACCTGTTGCTAAACCTGTATAGGAAGATCGCCTTGTATGAAGTAACATAGACATGATGGTTCTTAAGACCAGATCTATATCTAACAATATGAAGTCTTATCACTCTTCTATATTTACCAAGAACCATGAGGTCAAAGATTGAACGATTGAAGGTAAAAGAAGGGGGTGACAAAGAATTAGATGGTTAGAGTGTAGTGTTATCAGTGCAACGAACATAAAGTTGAG
Source organism: Lepidodactylus listeri (assembly GCA_029233225.1). NCBI lineage: Eukaryota > Metazoa > Chordata > Lepidosauria > Squamata > Gekkonidae > Lepidodactylus > Lepidodactylus listeri. The sequence continues at coordinate 30,192,319 of JARCFY010000005.1, forward strand.
CAAACTCCAGAGGATGACAGAGAACAGGAGGGCCTGGCGTGATGTGGTCCATAGGGTGAAGAGTCAAACTCAACTGTGCGACTGAACAACAACAATGAGGTCAAAGAAAGAGAGAAGGAGGCTAAATCTTGGGGCCTGTCTAAAACCCAACAGGTTAGTTGTCCACAGCCATGGGACATGAGCCTACAGGATGAGAGACCAAGGCCAAGCATCCTTTGTCTCTTGCCTTTTGACCTGTGTCTAAGGGCGCATGCCTCCTGGCTATGCCCAAGATAGATATCTGAGACAGAAAGAGCAAATGTAAGCACAGCTATGATGTTCCACCCATTCTGCCCTCCTGGCTTTAACCATACGACTTTCTGGCCCATATTCTTAGCCACCAAACATACCCCAGGACTTGCATACACACCAGGGTGGTTTTCCAGTGGTCAGGTTGCCAATGCGATGGTGTGCAAAATCAAATACAAAATGGTGTGTGTGGATTCTAGAAGGCTAATCCCTTTTCTATCCATTGTTAGCTGTGGTCTCCCTTCTACACGCAATGTGCATTGAAGCCTCCCCACACCCCGCTATGTTCTCATGTGGTCTTCAGAATTCTCCACCCGCCCTGTTTTAATTTTTCTTTCAGGAGTGATCTCTTTCTTTCCCCACTGTCTGAAGGCGGGCTGATGTGTGGAGGATTCACTTTTGCTTTTTTAAAACCATCACAAGCATGCCTAATGTTTCATAGGAATAACACAAGGAAATTTAAAAACCTTTAAAAAAAATCTTTCACATATTTCCAGTGGTCTCTCCAGATACCTCCTCTTTCCCTTCATCCTCTAAAAGACCAGAAAATTATCTTATGTTATTTGCTGCAAGGGACATGAGAAGCTGCCTATTGCTGAAAGTATGCTGCCCAAGAAACGTTGGGTTTTTTACAGGTTTAAAATAAGGAAGATTGGGGGAGATGGGCTGTTAATGGTCGATGCACACCATGTGGAAGCATGGAAGAAAAACCACACCAGTCGCATGGCTGAAACATGGGAATACCTTCATGTGAAAGCAGCCCAGCTAACATGAAAAGGCAGATGCAATGACGTACACTGCAACTGTGTGAAAACTGTTCACGTTGTCATGAGGGATCATGTCTGGGAGCAGGCATCTATGTATTTCTTGAGAAAAGGGAAGATAAAGTCATGTGCTGTAGTGTAATGTAGGGGTTAATCAGGTACAATTTTATTCCAGGCAGTCACCCTCAGAAGGGTTCAGAGTGACGTCCAAAGAGCTTCTTCCCCTTCTTTTATTTCCACCACAACATTGAGAGGAAAATAATACTGAGACACTGTGATTCACCTAGGTAAAAGAGTGTCATGGTCAGAGTATGGCTTTGAACCCAGGTCTCCAAGGCCTAGTCACAAACATAAAACCCACTACACTAAATTGGCTCACAGCAACATCTTTTTGGAATAGGCAGTGTGGCGTGGTATAGCCTAATCTCATCAGATCTCAGAAGCTAAGCAGGGCTGATATCTGGATGGGAGACCACCAAGCAAGACTCTGCAGAGGAAGCCAGTGGCAAACCACCTCTGCTTCTCACTTGCCTTGAAAGCCCCCTGCTGGTGTCACCATAAGTTGGTTGCGACTTGACGGCACTTAAGTATGTAACCTCTTTCAGAAGTCGAGTAGACTACTAGGGTTCCCAGATCCAGTTTGGGAAACTCCTGAAGATCTGGGGGCGGAGCCTGGGGAGGACAGAGACCTCAGTGGGGTACAGTGCCACTGAGTCCACCCTCTAAAGCACCCAGTGAGCTTCAAGGCCAAACAGACATTTGAACCTGAATGTCCTGTATCTAAATCTAGACTTAATTTTATAGCTTCTGTGGGATACTTAAAAGTACAACCCTATGCACACTTGTGCTGTGAGTAACTGCCATTGAACATAGATTCAGGTGGGTAGCCATGTTGGTCTGAAGCAGCAGAACAAAGTTTGAGTCCCGTGGCACCTTTGAGACCAACAAAGTTTCGTTCTAGATATAAGCTTTTCTGTCCATGCACACTTCTGCAGATCTGAAGAAGTGTGCATGCACACGAAAGCTTATACCCTGAATAAAACTTTGTTGGTCTTAAAGGTGCCACTGGACATAGCGAAACTTATTTCTGAGTAAAATTCTTGCGAACAGGGTTAATTATGAACAATGCCTGCATGTACAGATTTGTTTTTCCATTTTAAAATTATACTGAGGAAGGTTTAATCATTTCCCAATCTCCACTCACACAAATTAAACAAAGCAACTTGATTTGTAGATTTGTATGTCATGTGTAACTTGCAAGATTTTGCACGTCTATTGGGGGGGGGGGGTCCATAATGTCTTGTGACCTTTGTGGCTTTGCGTGGGTAGAAGAGGATCAAGCCATTCCTTCACTCACTTTCTGTTTGAACTGTAAACTCAGTTGAATTGAAAACCTAAATGCCATGACAGAGACACTTCAGAGCCTCAGACTTCCCCTTCCCCAATCTTACTCACATTATTTATTTCCCCACATAACCCAAACTGCACTTGACCTGCCTGCTTTTCAAACTGTTCCTCTGATACGAAGAATATACAGTTAGCCCTCACATTGCCTTGCCCCAGTTACTGACGAAACCAAGAAAATCGCCAGGCTCATACAACATAAAATGGGACTGACTGGGAGGTCATTTTTTTACGAGGAATATTTTCCGTAAGTTTTAATGTCTTTGAAAACTTTCTAGACAGTTTTTACTGTAAGGTTTTTTTTTATTGTATTTACAATTTGTATTGTGCTGTCAGTTTTCAAATCCTGTAACCCATCCTGAGCCTCTGTGAGAAAGGTGGACTATAAATGAAATAAATACATTTTATTGGCTTACTTCTTTATTTGCTTTATTTATAATCCACCTTTCTTGCTGATGGATTACAAAATGGTTAAACAAAGCGATAAAACCATTATAAAGCATACAACAAATGATGCAGCCAGATTTGAGTCCAGTAGCTCCTTAGAGGCCAACAAGATTTGGAGAGTTATAAGCTTTTGAGACTCGACACTCTGACTTCTTTTTATTTTATCTATTTGTTTGCTAATCACTCACTTCCTAGACTACTGGGGGATTCATTCTACCTCAGCAGCAAACTCCCCCATTTAATCCTCTCCATGAATTGGCTGCAACAGTACACTGTTTGCTGCAAAACTTTCATTCTACCCTAGCCTCAGATTTGTCCGCTGCCCAGATGCCTTTGACAAATTCTCTTTCTAGCTGAACTCTAAGCCAGCTTGATTTAGTGTTCCTTATTTCACTCAAGCCAAAAAGTTTTTTAAAAAATACAAAAGCAGAATAAGCAGTTAACTTAGTTCTGTTGTGTTTTTTTAAACAATCTGACATACAAAATCAAAGTACCTACTTCTAAGGACCCACACACAGTTTGGGAGGGGGCATGAGTTTATGTGCAAGAATGCTGCAATCACAAAAGAAGACTCACCAGGCGATGTCAAGCTGACGGCCACCGGTCTGCAGACCGGAAGTGACCCTTGGCGAGAACTGCTAAGTCTGCAAAAGGGGGTTATGTGAGAAGTCAGCACGTTTGCTATGACACAGCATTTGCGACACAGCCAACTTATATAAAGGCATCACTCTGACCACCCCAAATTATGACCTGATCATGCCTGCACTGTGTTTTTTGAAATTTATTTAGTATATTTCTATATGCTGCCTCTTCAGAGTCCTGCTCGAGGCAGCTTACAATTAAAAACATCACCATACAAAAACAAGCCATTAAAAAGATCAATTGACAGAGAGAGCTGGTGTGGCGTGGTGGTTAGAGTGCCAGAGTAGGACCCAAGATACCAGGGAGGCCAGCCTCCAGGTGGGACCTGGGGATCTCCTGGAATTACAGCTCATCTCCAGACTACAGAGATCAGTTCCCTTGAAGAAAATGGATGCTTTGAAGGGGGGACTCTACGGCATTATACCTCACTGAGGACCCTGTCCTCCCCAGGTTCCACCCCTGAATATTCCCAACCTGAAGCTGGTGACCCTAACACACCTGTCCCCGTCCCCTGCCAGTGTCCAAGGAGGACCTGGCAACCCTACGGGAGACCCAGGTTTCAACCCCTACTCTGCCATGAAGTTTACCAGGCGAGTTTAGGCTTCACTCTCAGCCTAACTCATCAGACAGGGCTGTTGTTGTGAAGACAAAATGGGGGAGGGATACGCCCGAAGTGGTCCTGCTCTACTCATTATGTGAATATCAAAATTATTAAGGTACTTCCACAGATAGAGGGCTGAAATGTGACACACCTGTGATCCCGGTCAACTGAAATTACTTGAAAAACCACAAAATTGGTACTTAAACATCTGCCAAACCAGGGAAAAACTAATGTCTGATCCACAACAGTGGCTAGGGATCCTTTAAAGTTCAAATGTAAGAATTTAAGATTTGCCCCTCATAGACTTGAACTGGTATTAGAGTGTGGGAGGGAGATAGAAACATTTGTTTGCAATCAGTACAAGCCACTCATATTACAAAATAGAGCTCTCACATCCTCAAACTGGGGGTCTAGTCCCAATACTTTGCTTCTTAGATGTCTCAGCCTGTTTACTGCATTGACTGACGAAGTGCGATCTACCTTGAGTCTCAGTGAGAAAGGCAAACTACAAATGCCATAAAGAAAATACATTTTCAGCAGTAGCCAGGAAAATATATATACCTGCAAAAATGCACACTGTATGTAATAAAATACATACTTGCACGCAATTGGTTGCAAAGAAAGTTTTTTCAACCATATGTAGCTTGCATGATTTTCATGAACATCGTCATTTTGATCCAGAGCAGTTGTTTACAAAGTAGTGATCACATAATGTCATACACAACTCTGAATATTCTGTGATGTTGGTGCTGTTTAAAAAATGCTTCCTTATTCATCTGCCGTCCAGATAATATAATAGTTGGTATCCAAAAAGCACTGACCTGAACGGCCCAGGCGCGCCTGAACTCAGAAGCGAAGCAGGGTCAGCCCTCATTAGTATTTGGATAGGAGACCAAAAGGAAATTCCAGGTTTGCTGTGCAGAGGAAGGCAATGGCAAGCCACCTTTGTGCGTCTCTTGCCTTGAAAACCCTACTTGGTTGCCATAAGTTGGCTATGACTGTCTTGGAAATCTATATTCAATGGTCTATTTCTTGACTTTTGAGAAGGAGACTCCAGCTGTCAACTTGCACCTAATTGTGGGGGGGAGGAATAGTCAATGAGAGTATGCTTGTGTTTTTTACACTGCAACTGGTACAGTCCAACCAGTGGACTTCCTTAGCACTGCCAGTGAGTTGTGGACCTGTTCTGATGTCGTCTACATAGACTATGTATGCACATATTGTTGGATATTGCATTGTCATGGTGCTATGGTGCTACAGCAGTAATTCTCAACTAGACTGTTTTGCCCATGCAGGGAAATTCATTTGTGAATGACTGCTATACCCGACAATGTTAGGGCAATATCCAACATGCAGCCAGTTGTTGTGTTCCCTCTCTGACTGCCATAAGCTGAGCTGATGTGGTGTCACCGAGGGTCAGAGCAACATTGCTCTTGGTGGACGGACGTGAAGGAGGACTTTGAAGACGAAAGTCATGTAAAGTTAAATAAGCCATTTCTATTAAACGAAACAGTTAAGAATGGACAGTTATTCTTTGACAGGTACCTAGTGAATGTACATCAGTAGAGCAGTTTCAGAATTTTTGATGAAAAGCCCCAAGCCACAGGCAGACAGCTCTGGAATATTTATCTGAGCCTTTAAAGCCAGCAAGAACTGGTTTTTCACCATAGTCAGCTCCTGTAATGTAGTATGTTCTGTGTAGCAACCAGCCTGCCATGTGCTCCCAGGTAATGGCGTCCGCCGCATGGCCAGAGCACATGGTCAGGCAGAGAGGGAAGCTTGAATCTGGAGGAACAATAGACGTCTGGATTCTAAGCCTCTACCAATGTGGGACCTAAGTTCTCCCTGGGGAGCCAATGCAATCAAAGGCTTCTCCAGGGAACCTATGACAGACATCTGCGTATGCTAAGCCCCTATCAGGTCTTTTGGGTGCGGCTGGAGGTGTGGCTCCGGCCAGCATATAATGAGGGCCCTGGAGCCCTGGAAGCATGCTTGATCTGACCATCTACTGGACATGCTGAATCACTCAATAAAGGCTTCATGATTTCACCATTCCTGGTCTCCCAAGCCCAGTACTCTTCAGCTCCATTTTGGGGGTTTCCGCATAGGAACAGGCTTGTGTAGTTTCCCTGTTGCTGCTGTACAGTGCAGTGGCAGCGTGGCTTCTCCATGACAGATTTTCCCCATAGCTGCCCTGCTCCAATCCTCTGGCAGCAGCCATTCCCCAATTTGTGCCACCAAGACGCTTACAAATTGTATTTAAACTGACAACTGAATATCATTAAATCATTATAATGGTCTGTGTATTGGTTTATCTGACTTTCCAGCTTTTATTTTAAAATAACCTGCTTCCATTGCAGAGCTATTCCTTTTCCTGTATATGTTTGCAATGAGAGGGTCTAGAGAAGTCCCCCCAAAAGCTGGGAATTCAGAGAATTTGATACACAAATTATAATGTTATAACAACACTCCAGTGCCAATAAAAAAAGTAAAAGCCCCCCCCTTGTGGAGGGAGAGGAAATGGTTGCCACAGGACTAGGGCAAGGAAAATGGCTGCCATGTGGGAGGGAAGGAAAATCTGAACTTTCCAACCCACACAGCAGCCATCCAGGCTGTTGACACCAGGCTAGGGTTGCCAGCCTCCAGGTGGGGCCTTGGGATCTCCTGCTTTTACAACTGATCTCCAGCTGACAGAGATCAGCTCCCCTGGAGAAAATGGCTGCTTTGAAGGGTGGACTCTATGACACTGGACCATGCTGAGGCACCTCCCCTCCCCTCTCCAAACGCCACCCTCTCCTGGATCCACCCCCAAAGACTCCAGGTATTTTCCAGCCCAGACCTGGCAACCCTACACCAGGCTGTTGGCTTGATACCAATGGATTTGCATGCCTAGCTGCTTGCTACTGTTTAAACAGCAGGCATCCTATGAAAGCCAGTGTGGTGTATAGGGTTGCCAACATCCAGGTAGTGGCTGGAGATCTTCCAAAATTACAACTGATCTTCAAGTGACAGATATCAGTTTACCTGGAAAAAATGGCCACTTCGGAAGGTGGAATCTATGGTATTAAACCCAACTGAATTCCCTCTCCTCCCCAAACATGACCTCCCCAGGTTCCATCCCCCCAAAATCCAGGTATTTCCCAACTTGGACCTGGCAACCCTAGTGGTGTAGCACTTTCAATTTCAGAGTAATATCTGGGGGACCAAGATCTGAATCCCCATCTGGCTGTGGAAGCTCACTGGGTGGTTTTGGGCCAGCCACATTCTTTAATCCTAACCTACCTCACAGGGTTGTTGTGAGGATGAAAAGGAGAGGACAATTATGAAAGCTGCTTTGGTCCCCACTGTGGAGAAAGACAGGGCATAAATGAAGTACATAAATAATCAATATAGTTGAAGATAGGAGGCAGATAAAACATAGGCTGGTGAATGGCTGTGAAGGTTAGAGAAGGAGGCAGGGAAAGGGGAGAGGATACGGAGCTTGCCAGAAGAAGGGAAAGAGGGAATAGTGTACGGCAGGTGATACCAGGAGAAGGACCTCTGCAGATCCTTGAGGGTTCCCTGTCATCCAAGTGGGTCTTGCCCAGTGGCCCACACCACACCACTGGGCCACAGTTTTTCTAGGTAGACGCTGCTTGGGGGGAGAGGAAGAGCAGAAGAGAGGGGCAGACAAATGTAGATTGGCTGCTGGGTGGGAAGGAGAGAAGGAAGCAGGAGAAAGGACAAGGCTAAGGGGGCTTTCTGGAAAGGCAAAGAAGACCTAGTAGGGGAGTGGGAAATCAGATGCCTCCTGCGAGTCCTTGCAGGTTCCCACTTGTTATGATTAATCTTGTTACAAAAAAAAAAAGGGATTTATTTTCCACTCCAATCACTGCTGCCTAGCTCAGAATCTTCGTTGGGCTTCTGGTTAAAAGAATAAGACGAGACGCATTGGATGAAACTACTCCAGTACTCTTTTTCTAACTACGACCACCTGGATATCTCTGGCAAGGTTATCAGTAGAGCATCAAGGCACCAACCTTTCCCTCCAGCACTTGGTGCTTACTTACAGGTACACTGCCACTGAACTAGGGGGCTCCAGTCCTGGCAACTGTTCCTATTCCCCACTGGCACTTGACAGGCCATCAGAGGACAAACAGGGTGAGATGGGGGGCAGTCACTTCTGGTACGAAACCGGAAGTGACATCATGACACCGGGGCAATGCTCTAGGATTCACCCACAAGTGAGTTTTGGACAAATCCTAGAGCATCGATCTAGCATCATGACATCTTTTCCCGTTTTGCCCCAGAAGTGACGTCACCTGCTGGGGTGACACCGGCACGCCTGTCATTTCCCCCCCGGTTCCTCCTGACAGATTGCTGGCTGCAGCCAACCCTATCTTGAACACTCAGTTCTAACTCAGATTTTCCTAACTCCATAGGTGCCACAATGGGAATTACTGTTCTATCTAATTATGATCCAATCATGTCTTGATGCTTTACTGATAACCTTGTCAGAGATTTGTGTCTAGTCATAGTTGGAAAAAGAGTACTGGAGTAGTTTCATTGTTCTATCTAACTGGGATTAACTGCCATGGATATTCCTGGCCACCACTAAGAAGTCTGAGAAACAGTTTGCATTCTGTTTGTAATAACAGGAGAGAAAAACAATCGGGGATTAGAAAAAAGTTACAAATGATATTTTAAAAAAGCCTGTGAAATTTAGAACAAGTTGTTTAGAACAATCTAGTTGTGAAATGCTTAAGTCAGAACAGGAACCTTGTATTTTGGCCAAAATCATTTCATAAGACATATGTTAGCAATTAAAAGCCTGATGAGACATTCTAAAAAAGAGGACATGGTGGAAGGGAACACTGTAAACAAAATTTTTCAGAGATGAAGCAAATTAGATTGATTGATTAAGAAATAGCAGGTTCTTAAAACCGGATATGAGAAAGGATACTTCATAAAAAAGGTCTTTAAACAAATAGGGAAGTAGAGTATATGAAAATTACACTGATTTCCATTTGCATCCATTTCAAAGACATGTCAAGCCCTAGGGCAGGGTTGGCATCAGTGTTAACTCTAAGCTGAGCTAGCTCGTGCTTTTTTAGCCTCCAGCTCACACATTTTGTCTTAGTTCAGGAAGGATGGCTCCGGAGCAAACTAATTTATGTAGTAACCAAATCACCTGTTCACAACTTTAATGCCAGTAGGTCACAGAGTAGAATTTTTGCACACAGGACTCCACAGCTAGAGGGAGCATTGGTTGGCACGCTACTGTTTGGAAGCAGTTCTATGTGCCTACCACATTTTGCTGGCATCAGTATCCTGTATGCAATAACTGTTCATTCAATAACTATTCAGCAAGAGCAGAAAAATCTACACATCCACTCACTAGTTTACAGCTTATGCTAAAACTTCTAGAAGATTCACTAATCCATATTTAACCCTTTTATTTAATTTGATCCTCCCCCATTTACCAATGCTTTAGTTTTTCAAGCCATCCAACCCTTTGCTCCCCTCATATGCTACAGTTTGGGTTTCTTCTTTCCATTCTTACATCTTTCCCTCTCAGAAACAGCACAGAAAGGAACAGTGGAAATATTTTCCTGTCTTAAAACAATCTGAAGAATGTATCTTGGCATGTGAACGACTGATTCAAATTTCTATTTTTCTGTGTAACCGATTGTGGAAACAGAGAGTCCTATTCACCCGGGACTAGTTAAACCAGGCTGTTGAATACTCTGCCGGCAATTTTCTATAAGGGATGAAAGTTTTCATACCCTCCAACCTTTCACAGATGAAAACAGGCACCATGCTGTGAAGGGGTTTTTTTGCATCCAAGCTCACTGACTGAGGCTGCTGCCCTAACATTTTCCTAGGAGTAAACCCAATTGAATAAAAATGGAACCTTTTTCTGAGTAGACCTGCTCAAACCTGCTCCTGAGCCCCTCTGTCTCCCTCCCGCATTACACGTTGCTGAAGGCTCTTTTCCACACTCTTTAGACTGTATTCATTCTAATATTACTTAGTCTGGCAGGGAAATTAGGGTTGCCAGCTCTAGTTTGGAAAATACCTGGAGATTTTCTGGGCGGAACCTGGAGAGGGTGAACCTCCACAGGGTATAATGCCACCAAGTCCACCCTCCTAAAGCAGCCATTTTCTGCAGGGGAACTGATCTTGGTTGTCTGGAGATCAGTTGTAATACCAGGAGATCTCCAGGTGACACCAGGAGGCTGGCAACCCTACTGGGAATTGTTCACACACACACACACACACACACACACACACATGGTTTAAGAATCTATGCTGTATTTTGTTTGTGTCACTGAAGACTCTGAGCTGGTATGGTGCCACAGAACTAAACTGCCCAGGAACTAAACAGATTCAGGCCAAGCTACGGCTGCAGTCACAAAAACAGTTTGCGCCAAAATAGTTGTTACCTTTGCAGATTTAAAGAGCACAACCAGACAACAACAACTGCCTTCTGTGCACTAGTGGTCGGCACCCGGGTCCGGCCCATCCTGGAAGTGGAGTTTGCTGACACTGGGAAAAGTCATGTCTATTAACCACAAGGTATAGATAGGAACTCTCAGTCTGGGGCAAGTGATGCACTGTATTCTTGGTGCTGGGGGGGGAACAGTGGGAGGGCTTCTAGTGTCCTGGCCCCACTGCTGGACCTCCTGATGGCACCTGGTATTTTTGGCCACTGTATGACAGAGTGTTGGACTGGATGAGCCACTGGCCCGATCCAACATTGGCTTCTCTTATGTTCTTATGTTCTTTAAGTATGCCAGTGCTTCCGCCCTGCTTCCCCCAAAGTCTGAACCCCCCATCATGAGCAAATGCCAGATGGGAAGTGTGAATGGACACTTCCATCTCAGTCGTGGGTTTTGTTTTTCATCCGGTAGGGATGTGTGCGTAAGTGCATATGAGCATAAGCGACCCCCATTGCCAGCAAGGGCCACACTCCGTGGTTGAGACGCTGGTAATGTGGATGCTTCAGCTCAAGACCAGTGCATGGAGGAGCCACTTCAGGGTGTGCTGTCTGGTCACGCCTTCCGGCGACAATTTAAACAGCCACAAATAGAGGCACTGCCCGATTGTGCCAAGCCTCCAGTGTGACTGCAGCCTACGTGGTATTTTTGGAGATACATGATCATCCTGATGCGCTTTTTGGTTCTCAAAAGTAGCATGGAGGGGGGAAATTTGTGTCAGGGTCTGGGCAAGAGTGGGTTGGGCCCATTTTGATCAGGAAAACAACACAGGGGAAGGGTTAAGCCCCCAACTTTTCCACCATCACCACCTCAATCCAAATCGCCACCACCACAGCTTCTGAGGGGAAACAAATCAGGTGCCTCACAACATACAGTTTGACCCTTAGTAAAGCCTAAATTTGGAAGAGATCAACAGCATGTGTACTTGCTTTGTAAATTCAGATTGTATCAATGGGGGGGAGGGGGATTCTTGTAAAAACAAAGGGAAAAAGCAGACCATTCAAAACCTAACCTCTGGTTCTGGCTGCTTCCAGGCTTTGAGGCCCCTAGCCATAACAAAAACAATAAAACATGGAGACAGGATGGGCACAAAAAACAAGTGCCAAAACTTCTCTAATGTCATGAAATTAATAAGTGCTGGTCCTGCTCAAAACCAAGTCAGACCACGCTTCCAGGCAACATTTCTGCAACCAATCTCCTCTTTGATGGCATTTTTAATTCTTTTCCTGTACTTGGCCAAATTATTGTGCAGGCTTTATTCTTTCGAAGGGATGTATCTTTTTATTGTTACCTACTCAATGCAAAGTGCTTTCCCCCAATTCCCTTTGTTTCACTTTTCCAGACAAGAAATCTTAAGAGCATGGCCTGGAAAAAACCAACACCCCCCCCCCCCACACACACACACCCCTTAAAAATCAAGCCTGGTGAAGAGTTCTGAAGAACTCAAAAGTTCGCATACTGCTTTTTTGAGTGTTATTTTGGTGTGTGTGTTGTGTTTTTTAAACCCAGAATATTCCTTAGATTGTGTTAAGCAAGCAGCTGTTACTTTTAGGATTGCCAGCTCTGAGTTGGGAAATACCTGGGGATTTTGGGGGATGGAGCCTAAGGAGAGTTGGGGTTTGGGGAGGAAAGGGTCTTCAACGAGGTATAATGCCACAGAGTCCACCTTCCAAAGCGGCCATTTTCTCCAGGTGAACTGACCTCTGTCGCCTGGAGGTCAGTTGTAATAACGGGAGTTCTCCAGTCACGACCTGGAGGTTGGCAACCCTCGTCCCCTTGCTCCCCACTCAGCATAGTCTCCGAATGTTTTTGCGGTGAGCAACGGCGAGGGGAGAGGGCTGGGTCCCTTGGAGCCCTCCGGGTGGGCAGCCTTTGGGCCAGCGGTGCTGCCTGACCCGGGTCACGGCGAGAGCGAGAAAGCGGAAGGAAGGGAGTAGGCGCTGCCGACAAAGGAGCCTCCCGGCTGGGGCTGGAACCCGTCCCGGAGGAGGGAGGGCGGCCGGGCGGGCGGCCTATTTGTACTGGGGCGGGCGCCTGCAGAAGCCACTGCTCAGTCCGTCCGTCCCTGGGCTCGCTTGGCGCCTCTCGAGTCGTCGTCCCCCCCCCGTGTGTCGCGTAGTACCATGCAGCCGCCGAAAGCAACCTCCGGCGGCGGGTCCCGCCTGCTGGCGCTGGCCGCGCTCCTCGCGCTCTTGCCGGCGCCGGGCTCCCTGGCCGAAAGGGCCCGACTGATCTGGAGGGATCCGTCGCTGAGCCACCGCCGGTCGCTCGACACCTCCAGCCTGCCGGTCCAAAGAGCCGCCCAGACGGCCGTCAACTTCTTCAACTACCAGCAGGGGTCGCCGAACGCCCTGCGGGCGCCGTGGCACGTCAAGAAGGCCTCCCTGAAGGTAAGGGCCGGACAAGCCGCCTCCTTTCTGCTCGGACGGCTCAGTTATCAGGCCCGGGGGGGGGGGGGGGGGGATGGTTGACCCGCTTTTGACGCAGCAACCCTTTAAGGTTGGTTTGGCTGAGAGCACCTGACCTGGTCAAGGTCCCTCCAGTGAATGAATCAGTGGTGAGCCAAAGGCTTTGCGAGGGGCAGGAAAAACAGGGTCCAGTCCTGGAAAGGGCAAAGGGGGTGGAGGGAACCAGTGAAGCCGAGGGGGGTATGGGGCATGTCAGGTTCTCGCAGGCAAACCAACCTTACAGGGTTGTTGTGTCAAATATGGGGAAAGGAGCAGGGCAGGCAGTCACTCTCTCCTGTCATATTGTTGTTCAGTTGCATGATCGAGTCCGACTCTTCGCGACTCCATGGACTACATCATGCCAGGCCCTCCTGTCCTCCGGAGTTTGCTTAATTTCATGTTTGTTGCATCGATGACACTGTCCAACCATCTCATCCTTTGCCCTCCCCTTCTTCTTTGACCTTCAGTCTTTCCCAGCATCAGGGTCTTCTCCAGTGAGTGTTCCCTTCTCATTTGGTGGCCAAAGTATTTGAGCTTCAGCTTCAATATCTGGCCTTCCAGGGAACAGTCAAGGTTGATTTCTTTTAGGATTGACTGATTTGATCTCCTTGCAGTCCAAGGGACTCTCAAGAGTCTTCTCCAGCACCATAATTCAAAAGCATCTATTCTTTGGTACTTGGCCTTCCTTATAGTCCAACTCTCGCAGCCATACATCACTACTGGGAATACCACTGCTTTGAACATACGGACTTTTGTTGGCAGGGTGATGTCTCTACTTTTTATTATGCTGTCTAGGTTTGCCATCGCTTTCCTCCCAAGGAGCAGGAGTCTTTTAATTTCATGGCTGCAGTCACTGTCTGCAGTGATCTTGGATCCCAGGAAGGTGAAATCTGTTGCCGCCTCCATGACTTTCCCTTTCTGTTTGCCAAGAAGTGATGGGGCCGGATGCCATGATCTTAGTCTTTTTGATGTTGAGTTTCAAGCCAGCTTTTGCACTCTCCTGTTTCACTTTTAGCAAGAGACTCTTGAGGTCCTCTTCACTTTCTGCCATCAGAGTGGTATCATCTGCATGTCTGAGGTTGTTGATGATTTTCCCGGCAGTCTTAATTCCAGCTTGTGATTCATCCAGGCCAGCATTTCACATGATGTACTCTGCATATAAATTAAATAAGCTCAGTGGCAATATATGACAATCCTTGTCGTACTCCTTTTCCTTTGCTAAACCAATCAGTTGTTTCCTATCCGGTTCTAACTGTCGCTTCTTGACCCTTATACAGGTTTCTCAGGAGACAGGTGAGGTGGTCTGGTACTCCCATCTCTATAAGGACTTGCCATAGTTTGTTGTGATCCACACAATCAAAGGCTTTAGCATAGTCAATGAAGCAGAACTAGATGTTTTCCTGGTACTCCTTTGCTTTCTCCATAATTCAGAGAATGTTGGCAATTTGATCTCTGAATCTGGGAACCTTAAAGTTCCAGTGGTTATTTCCTCTCTTAAGAGTCAGTTGTCAATCCCCCCCCTCCCCCAGCAGAGCTACTATGCCTGTCATCCTTGTGAAAGCCATTATCCTTGGTTTTCATGTCATTGTGAATCTGTGCCAGGCAAAGCTTCACCAGCTACATTTCTGATTTCCCTTATAAAAAGGCATAGAAACCCTTCGGCAGGAGGCCTTGGTGACCTTATTCATTGTGTCTACGCACCCAGCCGTGTAGAGCTCCTCAGTGCGATAGTTTGTTGGGGGGGGGGGGTTTGAGTGACAAAGAGCCACAGAGAAAATCACACAATCCTCAGACTACGGGGGCCCTAGTTCCCCAATTCCCTGCCTTTTTGATGCTCCCCCTTAACTACCTTTTTGTAGGAAAAGATTGGGGAGGGGGTTGCACACATGAAGACTGGGCCTTTGTAGCTTCTTTCAAGAGTGAAGGCTATAAAGGGGGTTCTGATTTTGTTAAGTGTACCCTTACTCCCCCCTCCCCATAATTCAAGCGTTTTTACCACACCTATTTGCACCGGAAGGGTGGTAAAATTCTTACCAGCTGGCTGTATAATATAGACCTTCCAGCTATCTAGGGGCTGAGTGTTCCAGAAATCTCATTTTCTCAGTTTTGCTTCTCCTAATCAAGCTCTTTTACAGGTGGCTAGATTAGGCTTTTGCTTAGGCCGGAACAGCAAGCAGTATTAATAGCAAGCAAGCAATCCTCAACAGCCGTTTACTGTCTCTCTGTTGCAAAAGTGAGAGCAGTTTTGCAGTAGGGAAGGACTGACTGTCCGGGCGCAAGGATTTGTGTGTTTGCCAGTCACTTTCCCTCATCTCTGCCTCCCAGCACATCCCTCTGTGCTTTCTGGACTAATTAAGAACAATGAAAGATTCCCAAAGAATGTCTTGAAAAACACTTGCAAACCCTTTACAAAAACATTGTAGCAGGAAGCAAAACTACGATTGTGAAAGTACAGAGGGCTCCAGGCAGGATGTTGTATTATCCAGATGGTCTGCTCATCGGTGAGATATTCTGAACCCTTTTTTTGTCTGACTTGAAGCAGCTATGATTTCATTTGCAGATCTTAGTGGACACCTCTGTGCCAGGCTTAGCTAAAAGCATCTTAGCTGCTTAATCCAAACAAGTGACTTTTCCCCTTGAGAAATATAGAGGTCTCTTTTCTTTCCTGAAGCTTAATTTTGAAAACACAGAAGAGAAGGGTGAAAGTGGCACACGGCGATAATTTTTCAGTGGCAGAAGTGCAGTTACTGGGAATTTTTTTAATTGCGTTATGTGAGCGGGAGGTTGCATAAGCTTCCCTTTATCTTGCGCCATTCTTGAGGTACAGCCCTGAAGATGAATCAAGTTTGCCATGTCCACAGAAACAGCTGCATGGAGAGCCCCAGTTTTCATAGCGGAACTGGCTGTGGTTTATTTTTCATTGCCTGTCTTCTGAACTCAGACAATGAGGCTCTGGTATGATTGCTTCATGAATGCTGAGCTGGCCAGTCAGCCTTGCCCAATTCTTGGTAAAATGAAGTGTGTAATTATGAAATATACATTTGGGAATATGGCAAAGCAACCGTTTCTTCACAGCCTCCAGCTCCAGGATTCAAAACTTTGCCCAGAGGCGAGTGGTAGGTGTATGTAGCCTGACTGCATATGGCTGTTCTAGCTGGTTTTCAGCTGCCAATCTAGTCCCCAGTAGCATCTTCAGAAAAGGAAAACTAGTTTGCCTCAAGCCACGAATGTAGTTAGCTTTGATGGTTAGGTTAGCCCTCCAGCCTGCAATATATATGAACAAGCGGTCATGCAAGTGCTAAAGAAGCGTGCTTCAGGATGACAAGAAATTGTCAGAAAGCTTTCAGCCTGCGGCTGGAGTGACAGTGGCAGAAGACCTCCCATCCTAAACCAGTGTGTTATAGTATAATAAGTAATACTGACCACTGAGGAAGGCCCATAGGGGCCGAAACTCATGTGGTCCTTAGGTCAAAAGTTTTATCCATCAGTTTGATATGTACTATAATCAGTTCCTAATGAACCAAGCTTTAAGTGTTTGATATTTAGACTGTCTTTTTTAATTTTATTGTGTTTTATTTATGTGTACACACATGACGCACCCCTCCATTGTTCTAACGCCTCCCAGTTGTAGATGCATGAAAACGATAATGCTGTGGCTTGGTCAGAAGACAGTGTGGGAAACCTGGGCTGAAATCCCTGCTCTGCCAGGAAGCTGGCTGGATGACCTTGGACCAGTCACATGTATTTAACCCACCTCACAGGGTTGTTGTAAAGATAAAATGGGAAAAGCAGAACACCATACAGTGCCTTGATCTCCTTAGAAGATGGGATTAAAATGTCCCAGGAAAAATTATAAATGAACAACAGTATGTATCTCAAACTCATACACCACAGATGACAAACAACTGAAAGCTGACTCAGTTTCCCAGTCCAGCTGACAAAAAAGGCTAATGTGATCTTGGGGTGTATCAACAGAGGCAAACATCCAAATTGCAAGGTATCATAACCCCACTGTACACTGCATTGGTCAGGCTGCACCTGGAGTATTGTGTGCAGTTCTGGAGGCCTCACTTCAAATAGGATGCGGACAGAATGGAGTGGGTGCAGAGGAGAGTGACAAGGATGATCGGGGGCCTGGAGACCAAGCCCTGTGAGGAAAGGCGTTTAGTCTGGAGGAGAGGAAGCTGAGGGGGGACATGATTGCTCTCTTTGAGTATTTGAAGGGCTGTCACTAGAGGAGGGCAGGGAGCTGTTCCTGTTGGCAGCAGAGGAGAGGACTTGCAATAACGGTTTTGAATTAAGAGCGGGAAGGTACTAGCTGGATATTAGGAAAAACTGTTTTACAGTAAGAGTTGTGCAACTTTGGCATCAGCTGCCTAGGGCAGGGGTGGGCAATTGTTTTGGCTCGAGGGCCGCTTTGTGGGAGCGAAGGTTAGCGGAGGGCCGCACCTTTTAAAATGATTGCATTCATTAGTTAACTTTGCATTTCAGAAAAGGTATAAATTGTATCATAAAAATCAATAAATATAAATTAAATAAAATAGTGGTAGTTTTATTCAATTTAGTTATTGTGCTAATTTCATATCATCTATAGCTGCAAGCACATTTAATTTTAGAATCAGTTTAATGAGACAAATGTACCCTATCACACTTTTCTACAATTTTTTTGAAATCAGGAGTGAGATGGCTTGTTGAGATTCTCATCACAGCCTGCAAGTTAATGTCTGTCAAATGTCTGTTAATGTCTATATTTACTCTTGTTGATCTTCATGCAAGAAAAACTTTGCTCATAAATATATGTAGACCCAAATACAGAGAACATTTTCCCAGCAAATTTCTTCATACATGGAAACTTTTCAGATTTGTAAAAGTCAACTAATGTCACAGCGTTAAACATTTCTTTCACAGTGTGATCTGACTGCATGTAAATAAGTTCAAGCTGCAGCTCCTCAGGTGCTGACAGTGGCCAACTGTTTTGGCAGGCCGCAAAAAACTCTGTGGTGGGCCGCATGTGGCCCCCGGGCCGCCATTTGCCCACCCCTGGCCTAGGGAGATGGTGAGCTCCCCATCACTGGCAGTCTTTAATCAGCAGCTGGACAAACACTTGTGAGGAATGCTCTAGGCTGATCCTGCATTGAGCAGGAGGTTGGACTAGATGGCCTGGATGGCCCCTTCCAACTCTGTGATTCTATTATTAGTATCTGGGAGACCCGAGTTTGAATTCCCACTTGTGCTATGGAAGTTCACTTTGGCCAGTCACCCACTCTCAGCCTAACCTACTTCACAGGGTTGTCATGAGGATAAAATGTAGGAGAGGAGAATGCTGTGAGCTGCTCTGGGCCCTAATTGGGGAGAAAGGTAGAGTACAAATGAGTTAAATAAATAAAATGAAATAAACAGATAAAGCAAACAAGGGAAATTTAATGTGGTTATTCCATGTAATGTTTTTGTGACCTGGACATGCTGTTATTTGGAAGTAATGTTTGCACATTATATTAAAAAATACTTTTGAAAGCAGGAATTTTCGGGACCATGTGCACAGACTCTGTGCTAATGTTTGAGTCTCCTTCTATTGTAGGCTGAGAGAGAAAAATATTAAAAGGCCATCTTTCCTTTGTACCCAAATACTACCAGGACCTTTCCAGCACATCACATGTGTTTCCAGTTATTAAACATAAAAGTACGTCCTGGTTGGTTCATCTGTTTTTGATCTGAGGCACAAAGAAGTGTACTTATTCCATTCTGTTTTCATCCCTTGCTTCTTCTGAATCACTGAAGGCGCCGCCATTGAATCCTCGCAGCAAGTTCTCAGAAATAAGTTAGGCTGAGAGAGAGAGAGAGAGAGTGACTGGCCCAGGGTCACCCAGCAACCTCCTTGGTTGTGGGGACTTGAACCCAGGTCTAGTCTGATGCCCGTTTGCCAAAGCTTCTCAATGCCTGTTAATCAAGGCCTGCCCTGGCAGCTGTTGTGATTGCTACTGTAGTCAACAGTGAAGCGTATCTAGGGCATTGTTGATGCTCTCTCAAACAGATGACTGAAAGGCAAGGCTGGGTGGTTACTTCAGATCTTGAGTGCATCCTCCATGCACAGTCTCTGCAGCTGATGGTTGCAACAGTGCCGTCCTCTTTCCTCTCCAGCCTTATTTACAAAATCTTCAAAGATGGCCCTGCAAACCTAGCTCAAGCAGGGTAAGGATGAAGCTGCCTGTTGGTATCCTAAAATCTGCTTCAGGCTAAAATCTCCACCATCCACTCCTGTATTTTGTTCTCTTGTTCTGGGGATGGGGTTGGGTGGGGATACTTAAACCAGCAGCAAATAGCCTGGGGTGATTGAATTCAGGAGGCGCTCGCAGAAGTGCAAAAAACCAAAAAAAGCAAGGCTGAGCAATCCCTGTAATGTTTTATAAAACTTGGCCAGCCAACTAGCCAGAAGGAGAGTGCTTGTCAAGAATTTTTAGCCTTTGGACTTCCTCAGAACTGTGTTTTGGATACAGCCTGCTCTGAAGCTGTTCGTCGAAGGAAAAGCCCACTGTTTGGGAAGAAGGGGGGAGAGAAGAGACTTCCGTGTGCTTAAAGAGCTTTTCAGGGCCCCTTGCTTCTTTGATGCCAGCCTGATAGAAACAGTTGCCAGCTAGAGGGGGCTCCTGTGCTTTTAAAATCTCCTTGGCATGGAAAAGCTTGGCACGGGTGGCTTTGCCAAGGCATTTCTTCCAAGCCTTGCGTTGTTATAGCCATCAGCAACCCTCTGTTGGGCTGGAAGAGTCTGTGAATTTAAGGGTATTCACTTCTGGGCCATGGACCTTTCCAGGCAGTCCTTTAGAAAAATGTAAGAGGATTGTGCAAAGCTCAGTTGATTAGTCACTGGATCAAGACCATATTTTCAAAGTTAGTACATCCGATGTGGGGAAATAACATTTTGTCATTACTCATACTGAGGTGCAGCTTTTCTGTCATGTGTAGCTGAAGGACTTGCACACGAGACAAGTGAGTTGGAAGGAGAACAACCCAAGTCTGCCCCTGGCAGTGGGCAGTTTATTTTTAAACATACACAGACTTACACGCCACGCCCTTAGGTTGCTGCGTCAGCGTTCAGTAGACAATCATCAATCATGGAATCCACATAGGGAATGAGACCACTGTCTCAAGAGCCACTGTTTGCAGAAGGGCTTATCAGCTTCAAGGGGGCAACATTCATTGTGTCCACATGAATCCACATGAATGAGAGACATATGTCTCTAGAGTATACTGTTTGCAGGAGGGTTTATACAATGCTCATTGTGTAGAAGGAAGGGGGGGGAGAAGCATGGACGTTGACCCGGCTAGCATACCAGCCTCAGATCTTCCCTACATCCCACTCTTTTTTGTTTTTTAATGCAAGGGGGGGTGTCCAGCCCAGGTCTCTGTATCAGATCTCTCATTCGATGTGTCGTCAAAGAGATCTGTCCAGAACCTGGGCTGTGGGTCGCCGAAAGTTATCATGGGGTAGGCGAAGTTCTTTGGGGTAGCTAACCGGCAAAGTTGACACAGGCTAGAGAGACATTGTAAACCACAGCAAAATACAATTCCCAATACAGCAAACAACACACAATATTGAATAATCTGGCCCAACCACCCAGTGGGGATCCAGCTCCAGAGAGCTGCCCACCAGGCAGGCAGGATATCTTGTTTGATGGACTCTGCCAGGGCATGCAGATTCTGGATTTGACGATGGACCGCCTTGGAGTTGTCAGTGAGATTGAAGCAACACATACCGTCCAGTTCCTCACAACCATGATGCTGGAATAATATAAATTGTCAGTTGCTGAGCGGTTCTGAAACGTGGCTTAGAGAAGGAGTTTGTTGGCAGTGGCTTGCAGCTCCCCTCAGGGGGAGGGAGAGCAAGCAAAGGCAAAACAGAATGGTGAGAGTAGAATTAACAGTTATAAACACACAAATTGCAGCAAAAAGATTCTCTGGGGTCTGTTCCTTTCCCTGCTCCGGCAGGAGGCGCTGTGCTCTGTTGGTGGTCTGCTTGACAGCTCCCCAGGTTATTGGAGGTGCCCTCTGCCAGGTCTGCCAGGACTGGAATAGGCGCTGTGTTTCTGACAGGCTGATATTCGTCACCTTGGGCAGGGGGTTGGAGCTGTTGATGCTGCGCTATGCCATGACTGGGGCGAACACACTTTGCAGGAACCCACAGTGGACCTGTTGGAGACAAAACAGAATACCCTCTCCCCCCAGGTTAGCAAAGGGACCTGACCCAGCCAGAGGATGGGGCAAAGGTGGACCAGACCGAAAATGTCGGTCAAAAGCAGTTTGTGAGGCATGATCAGCTCCAGAGGTAACATTAAGCTGATTAAGAGTGAATAAAACTCAGGCCACGGCCTGTTGGTAAGGAGGGGAAAATTCCCCTGTTTTTATTTGTTTAGATCAGGCTACAGGGTACAGATTGCATCAGAGTAAAGTGAGGAGGGGGGGAGATGATAAGCAGTTTCCCCCACAAAGTCAGCCCAGACCAATTTGCCATTTCACCCCTCAGAGGGGTTACATGGATAACAATAGGTGTCAATAGAAACATGCAGAAACAATGTGCTGTGCTTCAGAGAGAGAAAAAGTTTAAAATCAGTTGTCAGAGCACAAACATTCTGAGGACAAACCAGGTGATTTTCAGTGGAATCAGAGGAAAGCGAGTGTACAGCAGCTTCAGCACAGGAATTGCCCTCAATGAAAGACCCAGAAAGGGAACCGTGACTTCTAAAGTGGGCAACAAAAAACTTGCGGCTAGCTAACAACTTTTGCAAAGTGAGAAACAAGATAAGCAGATTAGAGTCTATGCGCAGAGCCAGGTGAGCTCCTAGAAGAGAGAGAATTAAGCAGCTTCACTACATACAGTGAATCAGAAATGAGATTAGGAGATACGACAGAAGAAGTTTCAAAATCTTGCTTAGAAAAATGAACAACTATTTCTACTAAATCTTGTCCAGCACGTTCTAAGAAATGCTGCCTGCCCTGTGAACAGAGCAGAGCTACCAAGGTTAGGGGCTTGGAAAAGTGAGCTGGGGAACCAAGGGATGAGCCAGATGAAAGGATTTGAGGGCTGTGTCAACAAAATACTGACAAAGAGAAGGTGAATTTAGCATGCCTTGAGGAAGGACAGTCCACTGAAAGCGTCATTTAACACTGGGACTGTGAGTGCAAAGCACTGCTGGTCTGGTGGGTGCAGGGGAATGGTAAAGAAGCAATTTTTCAAATCAATAATAAACAGTTGGAAATCAGCTGGAATTAAATTTGGGTTGGGCGTGCCACATTGCAGGGAGCCCATGGGCTGAATGCAGGCGTTCACTGCTCTCAGACCAAGCAGAAGTCGCCATTTACCACTTTTCTTTTTTATGACAAAAACAGGGGTGTTCCAAGGACTAGAGGAAATCTCTCAATATGACCTGCAGCTAACTGCTCATTCACTAAACTTTCCAGAGCAGCGAGCTTAACCTGTGGCAGTGGCCACTGATCCACCCATACTGGGTGTCTGTGAGCCAGTGCAAGGGCAGGGCAGTGGAGTTAGCCATCAAAAGTTAAAGTGGCTCCAAGCCGGGAAAGTAAGTCTCTGCTTGAGCCGGGGCGAGAGAGGGGCCCAATTGGTAGTTTCCCGAATGACAGTCTCTGGCCCAGTGAAAGCCTTTTCCGCATTTTGGACACTTAGTTTTAGGCTTTGCACCCTGGCTTGAAGAATTCTGACCACCTCCCCACCTGGCACCCCCACCCGGGTCCCGACATTCTGCCCGAAAATGCCCCGTTCTCCCACAATTGAAACACTTTCCTTGGGGCTTTTGGCATTTCTGAAGTGCTGCTGCTAATAAACCAGCCTGATGAGCAGGCCCCCCAACATCTTGGCATGCCTGAATCATTTCTGAAAGACTGGGATTCCTTCCGAGACCCTGTATAACCTGGCGGCACTCAGCAGTTGCATTTTCCTTGGCCAATTTTTGCATTAATTCAGCCTGTGCCTCTATATTGTCAATTTGGCGCTTTAATGCTTGTTGCAGGCGATTAATAAAATCTGGGTAGGGCTCAGTTGCCTTTTGGCGAATGGAGGAAAAGGACTGCAAGGGAGTGCCAGTAGGTGGGACTTTTTGCAATGCACGAAAAGCACACTCAGAGGAGACCCGAAGAGTGGCCTCAGGTAGAACAATTTGCTGATCTACCGGGGCAAAAAGACCACATCCATAGAGTTGCTCTGCTGTGTATTGCCCTCCAGACTGAAGACCCCGGATCTGACATTGCTGCTGATATTCACTGTCCCATACCACATACTGTGCTGGAGTTAAGAGCATACGTATGGTGGTTTTCCAATCCTCTGGGACCAAGAGATGATTTCTCATGGTGGCCTCTAAAAGCCCTTGGACATAGGGACTGCTAAGACCCATGTCCCGGATCCCCTTGCGGAGTTCCATAAGCAAGTTATAAGGCAGGGGTTTGTACTCCACAATGTTGTGGCCATTGGCGTCCTGTTGACCAGTATAGTGAACAGGACAGAGACTTAACATCTCAGTAAGATCTTCCAAATCAGCGTTCTCACGCTCCAGTTCTGTCTCAAGGACCTGGCGGACCAGGTTCCCTGGGCGGTTGGCTGGTCCCCTGGTTGAATTACAAGTGGGGGCCATTGGAGCTGAAGGCTGTCCAGCTGGAGGACTGGGAACAGTGGCCAGTGGGGCGGCCACCTGACAGACCGAATAAGAGGGAGGGTTGTCAGTTAATTTCTTTTTTGCCTGCACGGGGTCATGCATCTCTACTGCATGTCGAGCCTGACGCCAGACATACAGCATCTCCACTGCTGCCCTCGGGGGGGAGTGAAGAACCTTTCCAATTTTTTCCCATTGGTATAGTTGTAGAGATCCCTCAAGAGGATACCAGGGGCACTCTTTTTTGATGATTTTCAAAAGAGTCTGTATTTGAGACAGGGTTGCAGACCCGCCACAAGCCTGTATCAAATACCTAAGTTCCTTCGCATGCTGCTTTTGGGGGAGTGTTAAAGTTCCCCCCATACTCACCAGTTGATGGGGTCGTGGAGTCCCGACGACGAAAACGAGTGCACTCAAGGGGCCTATGCCAGGCGCTGGTGAGTCGTAGTGTGACCCTCTCACATGTCCCTGTTCGGGTGCCAGATGAAGGACTTGCACACGAGACAAGTGAGTTGGAAGGAGAACAACCCAAGTCTGCCCCTGGCAGTGGGCAGTTTATTTTTAAACATACACAGACTTACACGCCACGCCCTTAGGTTGCTGCGTCAGCGTTCAGTAGACAATCATCAATCATGGAATCCACATAGGAAATGAGACCACTGTCTCAAGAGCCACTGTTTGCAGAAGGGCTTATCAGCTTCAAGGGGGCAACATTCATTGTGTCCACATGAATCCACATGAATGAGAGACATATGTCTCGAGAGTATACTGTTTGCAGGAGGGTTTATACAATGCTCATTGTGTAGAAGGAAGGGGGGGGAGAAGCATGGACGTTGACCCGGCTAGCATACCAGCCTCAGATCTTCCCTACATGTAGCTACTGTATTTGACTTTTTCTGTTCTGAATTGCAGTAGTGGGTGGGTCAGGCATACCCATTGGATGGATATTACTGTGGCCCATTCTGCATCTGGCATTCACTCCATTGTTTTACCAAACCCATATTGGAACAGAAATTCCCCTCTGCATTGCATGCCACTTTCACTTCCTTTGAGTGTTGGATTTTATGGTAGCTAGCCTCCACAGTGCATGATGATTTCACTTTCTTTGATCTCTTGGTTTTATGGTACCGTCTGCATAGATTTATGGCCATTTTATGGCCATTCAGGGGTGACTCTGCAGTCACTACGGCATTGGCCCGGGGTATTTGAATATGGTTTTGAGCCGCATCTAGGGTTGCCAAGTCTCACCTTAAAGAAAGAGGGGGAGTCCTGGTCCGTCCTTGGAAGTCTTGCACGTGTGCGAAGCGTGCGCGCTGCGATGACGTCACCCGGAAGTGATGTCATCACACTGGGCACATTGCTGGGGAAATGCTCTGGTAATCACCCTAAAACTCTATGGTACCATAGAGTTTTCAGAGTGATTGCTAGAGCGTCACCCCGGCAATGTGCCCAGCGCGATGACATCACTTCCAGGTGATGTCATCACAATGGGCAGTCAGCCTGATCGGGTCACTTTGGGGGTGGGGTTCCCCCCCCGCTGGCTGGATCCGGACCAGCGGATTGGGGACCCTTTTAGCAGGGGAATCCCTACCCCCTGGGGGGGACTTGGCAGTCCTAGCTGCATCTTTTTCTGTTCCAGTGTGGGTTTGGTAAAACAATGGAGCGAATGCTGGATGCAGAATGTGCCTGTGTCTAGCATGGATAGAGATAGCTTCTCCCCCTCCCTTTCCCCATTTTATCATCCCTGCACAAATCCTGTGAATTAGGATCTGCTGGAGCAACAGCTGTGGTTCAGTCATGGAGACTTAAACTTGAGTCTCCTCAAACAATGTATAATAATACATGGCGAGAGAGTCAGTGAGATGTAGCGAATGTTGCATCAGGACTGGGGAGACTTGCGCTGAATTCCCTACTCAGTCATGTGGTTCCTATGGGCCAATCACCTTTCCCAGCCTAACCTGCCCCACAAGGGTGTTGTGAGAACAAATGGAACAGCTAGGTTCGAGTCCAGTAGCACCTTAGAGACCAACAAGATTCTCAGAGTATGAGCTTTTGAGAGTCAAAACTTCCTTTGTCAGATTCCAAGAAGAGGGGAGAACTACTACCTTGAGATCCATGGCAGCTGGGTGAGGGGAAAAGTAATATATAATGGGTTGGACCCAACCAGGTGCTGGTGGAAAAGGGAGGACTCACCTTTGAGCACTGAAAAGGCTATGTTGGGAATCATGGGACGTGTATGGACAAAAGCCATGTGGAACAGGGTCTGTAGGAGGGAGGGAACTCAGGTGAGATTGAGCAGAAAAAGTTGGTAGGAGCCAGCCCATTATCCTCTATATCATACTGATAAATTTTGTGTGTGCGTGGGACAGCCCTTAATTTAGTTAGTTAGATTTGTTACTGAACACAAGATAATGAAATTATTTTGTCAACAAAACTGCTGCAACCCTTGCCATACGACTAGGCTGGGAAAGGACCCCATCTATCTGCCTGGAGAGGATCCTGGGGATCCTTCCTTGATTGTCCTGGTTTGTTGTCCTCTCACTCTCAAGAAGGACCAGAAGAAATTTGTATTCCCTTCTGGGTGTTTTGTAGATTCACCGGTCTTAAAGGCCCTTAAGGTAGGGTTGCCAGCTCCAGGTTGGGAAATACCTGGGGGTGGAGCCTGAGGAGGGCGGGGTTTGGGGAGGAGAGGGTATAATGCCTTAGAGTCCACCTTCCAAAGTGGCCATTTTCTCCTGGTTAACTGATGTCTGTTGCCTGGGGATCAATTGTAATAGTAAGAGATCTCCAGCCACCACCTGGAGATTGGCCACTGTGCCCTTAGGAGACTTTTAAGGCTTAAGGAGGGCTGATGAATTCTAGTGATCTGACAGACCAAGAAGCAAAAGCACATTGGTCTATATTTTAGTCTGCCCTTCGTCTAAGGAGCAGAATGCAGCATTCATGATTCTCCTGTCATGCATTTTATCCTCACCAGAGAGGTATGAGGGAGGTGAGGCTGAAAGGCAGTGACTGATCCAAGGCTGAAGGGAGGCCCTAGTCCAACACTCTGACCTCTATGCCATGGTCTCTTTTCTAATGGAGAGGGAGTTGTCACGGTCTTTCATTCCCCCCCCCCATGTTATTAATCTTCACCTTTTTAAAAAAAAAATGGGAATTTAAACAATGGCATACATAAAAAGTTGTGTTATAACAAGTTTAGTAATGTCATTGGGCCTTAGCAGAAGATAGGGTTGTTTGGTTTGTTTTTTACTAATGTTGGGCATATATGGGAAAACTATCAGAAAGTTAATTTTTTTAAAGAATGTTGTCATATTGGACAATAGGATCAAAGCATATGCTGCATTTTTGCAGTCATGCATTTGGTTCATTATGTCTGTAAACCAGTCTAAGAACTGTAAAACTTTAAAATAACATAATAAGTAAAAAAAACAATAAGTTCATGAAATTCCACCCCCCCCCTTTTTTTTCTGAGAAAAGCTCATCTTGTTTCTCTGGAAAAAATGCAGAACTGTTCACAAATTTGTGTGGCCCCCTTGTGGTGGAGAAGAGCCATGTTAATTTTCTCTATATTATTCCATTTTTGTTTTTTTTAATTGTCGGCCACGGGTTATAAGAACCTTAGCAAGGATAGAACTTCTGCCACTTCTGATAAAACTGCTAACAAACAAATAAGCAAACGGGCAATGCTTATTGAAAACTTCCATGACCTTTGTTAGCCGGCTCTAAGTCAGAAATCTTTTACGCAGTATCTTTGCTTCCTAGCGAAAGATTAATCTGGCTTGGGTAAGATGAGTCCTGAATGGATTTCTTTCCTGCCGCAGAGGCTATCAAACAAATATAGCATTGTCAGGCTTTAAGCTGGCTCTTGCAAACAGTTTTGGAATTTTCCCTGCCCCTTCCTTATCTATCAAACAGCATCCCTTTTTGGAGACGACAGCAAGGTTTGAAAAATGTGGTTTGGGGGAAGAAGTTAGGGGCAGAACAGTGTTTTCGCATGAGCCAAAACAAGTGAAAAGATGCATGAAAAGTGAGATGTAAGACCCAGCATGGACCTCAACATAAATCTCCACTGACGATGAAACAACTGACTAGGCCTGCTCTTGGATCTTTCGAATCAGATGGATCTGTGGAAATCGGCAGGTGAAATTTTTCACAGAACTTATAGACATATTATTACCTCCCAAGCCCACCCCTCCAACCTTTTATAAAAAAATCCAATAAATATATACATTTAAGTCCTATAATGCACATCACAAAAGAAACACTTAAATCAGGAGTCCCCAGCCTTTTCAAGCCTGCGGGCATATTTGGAATTCTGACACATCATGGTGGGCACAGCAGCAAAATGGCTGTCGCAAGATGGATGCTGCAGGAGGCCACAAAATGATTGCCACAGCTTACCTTCAGTCACACAGTGCAGATCCTTGTGCTGTGGGGCAGCTGCTGCTAAAGCAGCATTTTAAAAAAAAAAAATCTGCACAGCCAATCAAATCTCCAGTAGTCAGTCAGAGGCCTTGCTGGGCAAAAGCCCTACCTGACCTCACCCACTTCCTAAAAACACTTGGCAGCTGCCAGAAAAAGTGTTGGAAAAGATGTTGGCAGGTGCCGTGGCACCCATGGGCACCATGTTAGGGAGGGCGGGGTTTGGGGAGGGGAAGAACCTCAGCAAGCCATCCTCCAAAGCATCCATTTTCTCTAGGGGAATTGATCTTGCTTGTCTGGAGATCAACTGTAATAGCGGGAGACCTCCAGGTGCCACCTGGAGATTGGCAGCCCCAGTAATCAAGCTGTATATGACAGATTCCGACTGTGTCCATAATTTTCTCAACAACTCATTAAAAAACTTTTAATATTTAATATCAGGGGTTGGATCCAAACTTGCCCTTAGACAGTGTCATGGCTCTTTCATGGGTGGAGAAGAGAGATCCCAGGTTCAATCCCCAGCATCTCCAGTTAAAAAGAAGCAGGTGGTAGGTGACGTGAAAGATCTCTACCTGAGACCATGAAGAGCTGCTGACAGTCCGATTAGACAGTACTGACCCTGATGGACTAATGGTCTGATTCAGTCCGAGGCAGCTTTATGTGCGTTCAAGAAGAAAGTTTAGCTGGTTCCTCTCTCCCCCTGAAGATTCCTGTGCTGTTCTGGAGGGTCTCTTGCCCTCCCAGAGCAGAATTTCAAGGGGGGTGCTTATTGGGCTGCAGCATGAAGGGGGACTTGGAGAAAATCCTTCTCTGCCACCTTTGTTTCCCTGCTGGTGCTTAGATCCACTCCTAGGTTTTCATTTTAAAACATGCCGTTAATTTTACCGTACTAAACTCATTTAATTTCCAGAGCCACTCTTATTTCCGTCTAGCTTTTTTACCTTCCAGTGTTTTGCAGACATGATTTTTTTTTGCTGCTATTTGAGGTGTTTGTTTATATTTGTAGTGGGAATATTTTTTTAACCAAATTGGGCAGGCATAACATGGGATCCGGTATTAACTGCCATTTTAAGATGTTAAAATTCAGCAGTGGTTTGAAAGCTGGCAACTTTCTATCTTTTGCCCCTAGTCCCTTGCTGAAAAGTGTATAGAACGGCAGCCTTGTGTGATTTGGAAACGGCTGTGTTTTCCCCTCTTGAGAATGGGGGACATTAAATGAAAATATAACTTGGGAAAGCCTTAAAATATTCTGCGCATACTGGGAGTTTCATTTCAACCTGCTGCACTTAATAATGCACGATGAATGCGCCTGGATATCATCTGGCAACCTTGAAGAGGTGTGGACGGATTTTTATAACAAGGCGGCAGAAGCGCAAGAAAGAATTTTGACGAGGCTAGAGGTTTCGGTTGGTTTTTTTTAAAAAATCTGTCTGGAAAGATCTGCTTCTGTGAATCAATTGCTGGATGGTGAGTAGGTAATGCTTTCCCTCCCCCAAGTGGTAGGTGACATGGCTCCTGTGTAAAGCTTGGTCCGCACAGATTATTCAAGTACTAAGTGTTGCTATCCTTTTAGAGCATTTTATATGTTTGGGGTTTGTTCGTTTGTTTTAAAGAGTGCATACTGTGAAACTCAGCTATTCTGTCTCTCTTCTAGCTGGTTCCAGGGGTTGGCCGCAAGTACATCCTACAGTTCACTACGAAAGACCTCCTAACTGGGGTAAGCGTACAACATAAAAACAGATTTCCCAAGTCTTTCATAGACGGTTGAGCTCTATCCCTTCATTTGGTTCTCTCTGGCCACTAAGATTCCCTTTTCTCAAGCCCATCACAGCTAGTGCAGGAGACTGGGAGGCGGGGACATGGGGGTAATGACGTAGCGTCACTTTTGGGGAGCAACCAGATGTGACATTACACCTCTCTAGGAATCACTAGAAGCTCTGTGATAAAACCGTAGGGTTCTAGCGATTCCTAGAGAGGACTGATGTCACTTCCAGGTTTCCCTGTGATGGAATGTCACGCTGATGGCCAAACAGCCTTAAAAAAAAAATCCCAAGCCACCACAGACTGTCTGTGGGAAACAGTAGCTGCGGTTGGCGAATGCTCTGCCCCCACTGGGGGACTGGGAACTCTAATCCCAGCCTTTGGCTTGTTTACTCCCTCAGCTCAGAAGCCTCTGTCTGTGGTGGGGCAGGGAGCAAACTTATTCCTTTGGCAGTGGGAAACAAAGCTAAGGATCATGGAATCACAGAACTGGCCATGCAGGCCATCCAGTTCAACCCCCTGCTCAGTGCAGGATTTCCTCCACCTCAGTAGAGCAGCTCTGGAGGCATTTCCTCAACCTCTGCAGGAGCAGCACTTCAGAAGCAGCTGCCTGAACTGGGGGAGGGTGCTTGGCTGGGAACTTCCCGGTGTTTTGTGATTAGCTGCAGCCACCCCCTCCCCCCTTTGCAGCCATTTTGTGGTAGCAGCACCCAATACTCCCTTCTCAAAATGGCCAGAGTGCATGCAGGCTCAGAAAGGTTGGGAACCCCTGGGAGGGGCTCTTGGTTAGACATGTATTGAAGCTGACCTTCATCCACCACCCCCCCCCCCCGGCACATT
Source organism: Lepidodactylus listeri (assembly GCA_029233225.1). Lineage (NCBI taxonomy): Eukaryota > Metazoa > Chordata > Lepidosauria > Squamata > Gekkonidae > Lepidodactylus > Lepidodactylus listeri. Next base: position 30,223,075 of record JARCFY010000005.1, read on the forward strand.
GGGCTTCCTGGTAACGAGCAACATAGGCCCTGCTCACTCCACTGTGGGTAGGATTGCATGCCTCCCCCCCCCCCCCCCCCGGTGGAGCTTGCTGTGCTCTGAAGCGCTATATGCCTGCCCGCCCATGGAGATCTTCAGGGAGGGCTGCCAGGTTTTCTTGCTTGCTTATTTCCAGGGGGTTTGGTGGGTTATGAACAGCAGGCATCTTTTGCGGAGGGAGGGAGGGAGGTGTTTGGGGTTTGTTATGCAATTTGCTTTTAACACATGATGTTTTAATTTGTAACCCGCCTTGAGCCCAGAGGAAAGGCAGAGAGGCAATACTCGACCAAATATGAAGTTTCAGTCTGAAGAAGCACTATGTATCTTTTCAGGAGAACCTAGGCACCTGCCACTCCTCCGTGTTCTACCTGACGGCAAAGCCAAAGCCAACTGTTGAAATTAGCTGCTTGCCGGACAAAGACAGAAACAAGCACCTGGAACAAGACTATCTCTTGTACTTCAGGCTGGCAGGTATATTTGGGGCATCTCACACATTGGACCCAAGGAACTCTGAAGGGAAGGAAAACAGCCATGAGCCGGGACCCGTTCAACCAGTCCTGCCGCCACCTCAAGTGCCTCCTCCCTCCCAGGCTGCCCCTGGTGGCTTTGGTGGCCAGGGCACAGGTGTGGAAGGTGCCAACAAGAGCAAGCCAAAGGAGGGCCCGTGGCTCAGTGCTGGAGCATCTTCTTAGCATGCAGCAGGTCTCAGGTTCAATCCCTAACATCTCCTGTTAAAAGGATCAGGAAGCAGGTGGTGGGAAAGACCTCCACATGAGACTTTATGTGCTGCATATAAGACAGCGCTGACCTGGGCAGACTCATGGCCTGACTCAGGTAGCTTCTTCATGTGTGTTTCTCACCACCTCCCATGTGTCTCCCTCAGCCACTTTGGCACCCCGGGTGTCCTAGCGGGGTTCTGCAATTGCTTTAATGTGGTATAAATATTTATATTTTAATAAGAGGCTGCAGAAGTGTTCGAATGGGTGGGTTCTCCAGTGGTTCCCATGCTTGCAGAAGAGGTTTAGGCCAAACCTGGTGTAGTGGTTAGAGTGTCAGACGAGGATCTGGGAGAAACCAGGTTCAAATCCCCGCTCTGCCATGGAAGCTCGCTGGGTGACATAAGAACATAAGAGAAGCCGATGTTGGATCAGGCCAATGGCCCATCCAGTCCAACACTCTGTGGCACACAGTGGCCAGAAATATCAGGTGCCAACAGGAGGTCCACCAGTGGGGCCAGGACACTAGAAGCCCTCCTACTGTTGCTGCCCCTCAAGCACCAAGAATACAGAGCATCACTTGCCCCAGACTGAGAGTTCCTATCTATACCTTGTGGCTAATAGCCACTGATGGACCTCTGCTCCATATGTTTATCCACTCACACATGCTCAGCCTAACCTACCTCGCAGGGCTGTTGTGAGGATAAAGCCAGGGAAAGGAGAATGATGTAATCCACTTTGGATCCTCACTGGGGGGGAAAGGCGGGCTACATAGAAAGTGAATAAACAAATAAGTGTGGCATGAGCACAGAGATCTCTTCTCTTTTAATGCAAGGCATTAAACAGTCTATTTTGCGGCTTCCGCATGTAGAAAAATACATTTGAATACAACCCCTAAATCCTTCATGCATCCTTTTTACAACTATTAATTGAAAAAAGAGGTTTGCTCCCCTCTTACAGACCAGCCTGTGACGACATCCCTCGAATCAAGGGGGAGCCATCATGTTTCTGCTCTGAGTATAGGTACACACGTGAGACTTGCACACACAGTGGGGCAGAAGTATATAGTATAGTTTATAGTAGGATAAGATTCTGGTAACTTTCCACTCGTCTTCTCTCCCTGGAGAGGTCTGATCCTGTTTTATCCCCCATAGATGGGATTTCAGACCTCTCTGAAGAGGTCTGCATGCAGATGGAGGCCTCTTCGCATTCCAGCACTGTGCCCCGTAAACCTTCATAAAGGGTGAAACACCATTTAAAGCAAATTCTCAGCAAGTTACTCACCAGTTGCACATACTTGACACTTGCCAGCAAGTTAAGCTCCATGTCAGGTATCAGCCCAGAGGGCTTCCTTTTTAAAAAACAGTTTTAGCATAACAAACATGTATGTTTGTTTCTAAATCTATTCATCTTTCACAGTAGCAAAAGACAAACAAAAAGATAAAAAAAAATACTTGCAAATTTGTTCTGGAATGCTGGGAGCGAAAAGGGAGGTTGGTGGTGACATGGGAGACTGCCAATAGGCTCCTTGCACAGCTAGTCCTTCTCCATCAAAGCTGAACCATCTGCTGAGCCAGTTTTTCCAGAACTTGCCCAAGCAGTGGTGAGTGGCACTATCAGGCTGCCTTTGCCATTCTTAAAGTGTTAGCATACTGATAAATCCCCCTTTTAAAAACATCTCCTTCATAAGAACACAAGAAGAGGCCTGCTGCGTGTCAGACCAGGAGTCTCATTAGTGCAGCCTCCTTTTGGTGTTGTGGTTAGGAGTGTGGACTCTATTCTGGGAGAACCAGGTTTGATTCCCCACTCCTCCACATGCGGCTGCTGTTGTGACCTTGGGTCACTCATAAGTTTTTTCAGAGCTGTTCTCTCAAGGGCAGTTCTCGTGAGAGCTCTCTCAGCCCCACCTACCTCACAAGGTGTCTGTTGTGGGGAGGGGAAGGGAAAGGAGATTGTAAGCCACTCTGAGACTCCTTCAGGTAGTGAAGGGCAGAGTATAAATCCAATCTCTTCTCTTCGGTCTCTCTTTTTCACACAATGGAAACTAAACAAGGCATGAAGGCTAAGCCCTTTCCCCTGATGTTGCCTCCTAGCACAGGTACTCAGAGGCTTACTTGTTTCTGACCATGGAGGTTCGCTATATTTGTCACGACTAGTAGCCATTGATGGGCCTTCCCTGAATCTGTCTGATCCCCTTTTTAAAGCCATTTAGGCTGGTGGCCATGGCTTCATCCATTGGCATCAAATCCCACAGTTGAATTGCTCCTTGAGTGAAGTAGTACATACGGTCTAGTTCCTGCTTCCTATCACAATTTTAGCGCCATTGTTTTCTGAACTGTCGCTCTCCCCCATTCCTTGCAGATAGTGACCAGCACTCTCTGGAGCTCCTGAAGGGTCTGGGTGTTTATGGCAGCAGCTTAATTGCATGGGAGATGGCAACTGAGGACTTGACGTACACTTCGACACAAATCAAGGATGTGAAGCCGTGGGTAAGTGCCACTGAAATCGTGTATGCAGAAGTCTCCTTGATTTTGGTTCTGTGCATGTTGCGTTAGGAAAGACCTTCCGAGTCATGCCTCCTCACCGTGTTCTGAACAGAGCCTGGGAAGCTGCCCTGTAGCATAGGCGTCAACTTCAGGGGGGCTGGGGGGCTGGAGCCCCCCCCCCCCCCGAACTTTCCCAGGATGTGCTGAGCCTCCCCTGGAGACAATGGCCTGTAATGTCTCTGGCCCAGCCCCAGCCCCCCACCCCCCGGGGAAATTTGAAAGTCTATGCCCTTGCCCTATAGAGAAATCCTTGTACATGTAGAGCAAAGAGAATGTAAAGTGACTGGTGCTGCTAGATATGGTGCTGGCTGTGGGGAAAACACGGGGTAACTACGCCCATCTGTTTTTGTGATCAAGCCCTGAGGAATGTACCAGGGCTGAAAAGGTACATAAGTTGTGTAAGCAGATGTTGAAAAGCCGGATAGCAAACAATGGTTCCCTTTCTGCTACAATGCCGGTAGCCAGACAAGGAAGCCAGCTTTAGGATGTGGAGACATTTAGTGCAAGCATATGCTTCGGTTCACAGGGAGGGGTACATTAGTAATCTTTAGTGTGGTTACTACATCCGGTTAGCAGCGAGAATCTTGTGGGAGGATTTCAGACAAACAGTGCCCTACGTCACTTGAAGCCAGTATGAAATAGGGTTGCCAAGTCTGGGTTGGGGAATACCTGGAGATTTGGGAGTGGATCCAGGAAAGGGTGGGGTTTGGGGAGGGGAGGGGCTTCCGCATGGTAGAATGCCATAGACCCCAACCTCCAAAGCAGCCATTTTCTCCAGGGGAGCTGATCTCTGTCAGCTGGAAATCAGTTGTAAAAGCGGGAGATCCCCAGGCCTCACCTGGAGGCTGGCAACCCTAGTATGAAGGGACCAGTGCATGGGCAGCAAACGCTTAGTGGGTAGTGGTGAGGTTGCAGTTGTGGTTTTATTTTAAAAAGGCATAAAATTATAACATGACACATAAAAGCAAAAATAAAATAAGTTACAAAACTTTTTAAATCCCCCCCAGAGCAATAGGTGTTCAAAGGAGGCCTCCATTTTAGACTTTGCGCCCAGGTTAAACGGCCCTCCAAACCCCTATTAGCCCTGTGTATGGATGCCAACCTCCAGGTAGGGCCTGGGGATCTCCCAGAATCACAGTTCATCTCCAGACTACAGAGTTCAGTTCCTCTGGGGAAAATGGATGCTTTGGAGGGTGGACTCTATGGCATTGTATAATGTCCCCATCCTCTTCTGGCCCTACCCAAAAATCTCCAGGAACTTCCCAACCTTGAGCTGGCAACCCTACTGACCCTGTCCCCTGCTGGTGGCCGGGGGGACCAGGTAGCTGTGGCCCTCTTATATTCTAGCATGCAGGGGCGTCAAGTTTTAAAATCCCTGTGGGGGGGCCGCTGCCGCAGCCTCCCCCCCCCCGGCCTGGCCACTCCTGCTTCTGTCCCTCCCTCCATCTGTCCAGGGGCCAGCTGGGCATTTGCTTAGCTGGCCCCTGGACAGACAGAGGGAGGGAGGGACGGAGGCAGCCAGGGTGGGGGGGGGGTGGGAAGAGAGAGAGACGGCAGCAGCCCTAGGAAGGGCCTGGGGACACGCGGCGGCGGGCGCTCCATTTTCCGGGAAATTTCGTGGGTGGCTCAAGCCCTCGAGCCCCTCCCCCCCCATAATTGATGCCTATGCTAGCGCGGTAAAAGCAAGCCACTCATGAGTGGATGCAGAAACAGTGCTGAAGAAGACCCAAAAGAATCCTTGTGTGTCATTCTGGTGGGAGAAAAGGCCAGTGTGGTGTCCTGGTCAGGGTGCTGGACTTGGATCTGGGACCCCCAGGTTCGAATTTCCACTCTGCCAGGGAAGGATGCTGGGTGACCTTGAGCCAGTCACATTATCTCAGCCCAACTTATCTCAGAGGATTGTCAGGAGGATCGAGTGGAGGGCAGGAGAATGATGCCATTGTCAGGTGCTTTGTGTCCCTTTTAGGGAGGAAGGTGGGCAAAGGAAGGACGACAACTGAGGGGAAACATTCCCAATCCTTCATGGCAGCCCTTGGGCCCCAGAGGCCAGTTGCATGGAAATAGTGTGAAATGTCTAGGAAGGTGTAATACGCAAATGATTACTGGTCCAATAATCCCGAGGGGTTAGCTGTGTTAGTCTGCTGCTGCAAAATGGTAAAAAGCCCCGTAGCCCCTTTAAGACTAACAAGCTTTATTGTAGCATAAGCTTTCAAGAAACACAGCTCTCTTCTCAAAAGCTTATGCTACAATAAAGTTTGTTGGTCTTAAAGGTGCTACGGGGCTTTTTACCATTTTGGTCCAACAATGTTAACACAATGCAGTTGACCGAATTCTCACTATGGGATGAATTAGGACTTCAGCACTGCTATCTTAGAATACAGTTTTAATTGTAACTGACCATCTTCATTCTGTTTTCTTCCCCAGAAAGGAGGTGATGGCACACTTGAATTTGACTACACTGTTCTGCTTGGTGATGGGTGGGGAGAGGTAAGAGAAGCCCCATTGCCTAAGGCGGCACCTCCTACTCAATCAGCAACCGTGTTCCTAAAAGTCCTTTGGAAGTGAGCATAGTGAGGAAATGCACATTGGGATGCTCCAGGATCCAGGCCCTCTGCAGCCATAGGAAGGCCCCGTGCCTCAGTACCTCACCGGCCTTGTCTGGGAATGGAGGCTGGGGTCTTACCAGAGACAGCAAGCGGAACAGGCCTTTCCCCCTGCAGCTGTCTGTATTCTGTGAAATGCAGCTGTGTATGGGTGTGTCTGTGAGTACATGTTGCACGGGGTGCAATACGGGGATGGGCCTTGGAGGGAGGAATTGATGAAAATCCCACCCACTCACCCAGGTTGATCAGAAGTAACTTTTCCTCTAAAGAAGATAGATTCGGGTGGGTAGCCGCGTTGGTCTGAAGCAACTGAACAAAGTTTGAATGCAGTTGCACCTTTAAAGACCAGCGAGGTTTGATTCTAGGTATAAGGTTTCGTGTGCATGCACTCCTCATCAGATACCAACTTCATGTCAGATATCTGAGGGAAGTGTGCGTGCGCACAAAAGCTTATGCCCAGAGGTAAACTTCGTTGGTCTTAACGGTGCCCCAGCCAGGACTCAAACTTTCTTCTCTTCCCCTAGTGGAAGACTTTACAGGGCATTCCGAAGGAGAGTTGTACCACTCTAAGTGCATCGACTTCATCTCTGCTTTGAAGTCAACTGTTGTCTAGTGTGGTAATACCAAGCTGTGTTACAGGGCTGCTGTTAGGTGTTCCTGAGGAAATGGATGTAAGTCCTAGTAAGAATGAGAGGAACGCTGATTTACACTTCCTGTACTTTCTTCCCCAGTCTTCCGTGTCCTGCCACATGCGCGTTGCTTGGGAACCTACCCTGCCTGTGCAAGTGAAATACAACTGCTCTCCGGAGGATGGTTCTTCAGAATCTGCTGATGGCTCGGGAGAGGAACCTGGATCTACTGATGAGTTTTTTCTTGAAGCAGAAAATAATTTTTAAATAGAAAGGAAGCTGTGTCATAAAGGTGTAAACATTTTTGCAAGGGTGTGGAGCACCTGGCATTTAATATTCCACTCTGCAGCATGGTTATTCTTCCGCATAAATGACTGCTGTGGGTTGGAAGTTTGTGCACTGTAGAAATTCTTAAAAGGAAACAAAAATTCTCTGCATCTTCCTTAAAGCATTTTTTTTTGCAGATTAAAATAATATATATATCTGGACTTGCTACCAAGTTTCTGGCGTTAGGGAATTACACTGTATGAGGCAAAGTTAATATATATGAACCACATTCTTGAAGTTTTTAAGACTACCATTTTAAGAAAAGTATTTGGGATTTAAAAAAAAAAAGATTATGAAAATAAACCTTTGATGCTAACTTCTAACTCACCTTCAATAAAATGAATAAAGTTATGTCTTGTGGATCTTGCATTATTGCATATTGGCTGGATCGCTTCAGAATTCTTTTGCTGTACTCTAGGGGCCTTTTCTCACTAGCTTTCCCCGTGGTTTACACCGAAGCTAGCACCGGGGCTTCTGGTCAGTTTCCCACCATTTGCTCCGTGCTCACAATTTCCTCCAGAGTATCACTGCACTGCTCCGGAGCTTCCCTGGAGCAAGAAAATCCTGTTCCTAGCAGGATTTTCTTGCTCCAGGGAAGCTCCGGAGCAGTGCAGTGATACTCTGGAGGAAATTGTGAGCACGGAGCAAATGGTGGGAAACTGAGCAGAAGCCCCGGTGCTAGCTTCGATGTAAACCGCGGGGGAAAGCTAGTGAGAAAACGCCCCAGGTATCTGGTGGTGGAGGAAAGGGCCATCAAGCCACAGCTGACTTGCCCTGCCCTAGATAGCCCAGGAAAGCCCGATCTTGTCAAATCACGGAAGCTAAGCAGGGCCGACCCTGGCAAGTACTTGGATGGGAGACCTCCAAGGAATACCAGGGCCAGGAGGCAGAGGCAGACTATCAAGCCACTTCTCTGAACGTCCTCCATGCCCCATTAGGAGTAGCCAGAGATTGCCATGACTTCCATGCATGGGCACATGTACACACACACACACACACACACAAAATGCAAAAATACCAAAAAAAGGTCACAGCTGACTTATGGTGACCCCGTAGGGTTTTCAAGGCAAGAGACGGTCAGAGGTGGTTGGCCATTGCCTGCCTCCAGGTAGCGACCCTGGTATTCCTTGGTGGTCTCCCATCCAAATACTAGCCAGGGATGATCCTGTTTAGCTACTGAGATCTGACGGAATTGGGCTAGCTTGGGCTATCCAGGTCAGGGCTCAAGGTATCTAGGACACCTTAAATAAGCCGGACTCAGAGGTAGCAAAGGTGAAAACTGCTTTTTTAGATGTACAATTTTACTCTTTCATAAAAGAGGGAACCAGCCTAGTCTTTCATAGTGGTTTTAGATCCAAAGGTGTCCTCCTTGCACGTGGAAGGCAACTTCTGCATTCATTGTGCCTGTGATCTGCTGAGATCCACAGAACTTAACTTCTCCATTGAGTCCCACAAGTTTTAGGCATGACTAACTTCTTCAGCAGATTAAAGATAATATTTTAGAAGAATGTATGAAGCTGCCTTTATACACAGTCAGATCTTTGGTCTTAGCACCTTGTGCATGCAAAGCAAGCCATCTGCTCCTGCCCCGATAGCTGTTAATATCTGAACAGCTACCAAAGCGGCAGTATCTTGTCTAATGATGGGAAGGGACAAAGTATACAAAAGTAAGGAAAGGTTTAGTTGGAGGAGGAGGTTAGAGAGCCCAGGAAAAGTCTCTCTCATATACACACCCCTCCCCAATTACCAGTCAGTGGAAGGAGCAGTCAAAGCTTCCCCCATTTGAATGTCGGGCTTTCAACACAACACTGTCTAAACATTGTCAGTAGATTCAGGTGGGGTAGCCATGTTGGTATGAAGCAACAGATCAAAGTTTGAGTCCAGCAGCACTTTGAAGACCAACAAAGTTTTATTCTGGGTATAAACTTCCGTGTGCATGCACACTTCATCAGATACAGTCACCAGCTACATCTGAACTCAAACTTTGTTCTGTATACATTGTCAAGTTGTTCAAGGGACCCAGACACATTAGAAGTTTTAAAGCAAACTGAAACTTTTAAGGTGTATTTGGACATTTTGGAAAAGCATCATATTCCTTGCTACCTTATTCTGCTCTGCCCAGCAAGCCAGTCTGCTTGCAAGGAAGCATCCCCGCCTCCTGCATCAAGTAGCAAGTGTTGCCCTGCAAGGCGCTTATGCGCTGTTATAGACGCAAAGTCTATAAGTGTTAATAATGGACTGTGTTGATAAATGTGTAAGAGGGACTGAGATGCAGTGTGACCAGATCGCAATGGCAGCTGTACGCACACGCCAGCCGAATCCTGAGACGATGTGCCAGTGCTTCCCCGAGGTCGCCAGCTCCCGGAGATATCCCTTAACGCAGAAACCCACACAGAAACAGCCACTCACCATTGTGGTTTAAACATGTGCTTCCAGACGCCATTAGAGAAGCCCTTCTTCATCACACAGGCAACCCCCCTCCCCAACCTTCTCTGCAATGAAGGCACAAGACTCTTTCCTGCCTTCTGTTGACAATGGACTTGGCCAGCCAAGAAACTAGTTCTGCAGCCCTGAGACAAAAGGACAAATCAACAACATAAAGCAGGGGTGGCCAACCTGTGGCTCGGGAGCCACATGCGGCTCTTTCACACATATTTTGCGGCTCCTGGCAGGGCGGCTGGGGAAGCAAAGGGGAGGCATGCTTTTTCTCTCTTTCTCCCTTCCTTCCTTCCTTCCCTCCTCCCTCCCATCTATTTGCTTTCCTAGTTTCTCTCTCTCTCTTTCTTATAACTGGTTTTCCTCGTTTGTTTTTATTTTTGGCAGTCCCATTTAATGTTAATAAAAAGCAAATTTGCATATTTTTAAAAATAAAAACGTGTGTGTGATATTTGTTCCTGTCTTGCGGCTCTCAGACATCTCTATGTGGCTCTTACGTTTATTCTATGTGGCTCTTACGTTAAGTAAGGTTGGCCACCCCTGACATAAAGGGACTAGCCAATGAGTCATATCGACCCTCAAGGTGTCTCTGTCACTGATCAGGTAGAGTTTAATATTGCCCAGCTCCTTAAGCCCCCTCCCCATTGCGGATGTGACTTTTGGAGCGGACCACCAAGGGGTGGTCTCAAGGGAGGTGTCCAGTTAAGCCCTCCCCCAGAGCCCCCTAATAAAAGAGGACACCCAGCAACGTGTTCTCTCTCTAGGTTTTCTATCTTGAACCCCACCCTGTCCCAAAGACACTTGGTTGCACAGCCAGAGTCTCCATGTGTCTCTGCCGGTCCAGGACATGATCCCTAATTCCCTTTTTGCCTCCTTTATTCTTCCCACTGGGAAGATAATTATCACCCTCGACGTGGATACCAACGTTTTACCTGCTAATGCAAATGTCTCTGCTCTATCTAAATTTCCTAGTATCTGTGTAACTGTGTGTGTGATTGCTTTATCATTTGCTTGAGAAAGCTCTTCAGTAAAAGAAGTCATTTATTACTGAAGCCAGCCTCCTTATCTATTTCTGGTTCTTCTGGAAGAAGCGGGAACCCTGTATATATTGGTGGTTGTTCCCTTTTGCCTATTGTCAACTTATAATAAGTTCAAATCCCCCGATATTATTAAGGAATCAGGGCAATCAGGCTAACACAAGCTACGCCACTTCTCCACAAAGGAAACCTACTCCCAAGGAAGCAGCCGAGCTTGCTGCTGTTCCTTGATGTGTCCCTCTTTATCCCAGGAGGGAGACTTGAATCCTACGATAGCTCCCTCTAAGCTGTGGAGTCTTGTGAGCAAAAATTCTACTTTGTGAGCTACTGGCATTAAAGTTGTGAGCTAGCAATTTGGCTACTACATAAGTTAGTTTGCTCTGGAGCCATCCTCCCTGAGCTATGACAAAAATGTGTGAACCAGAGGCTAAAAAACTGTGAGCTAGCTCCCACTAACTCAGCTTAGAGAGAACACTGGGTCACACGCACACAGCCCAGCACGAAAAGGCTCCAGCAGAAATGGAAGAATGTGTAGCACACTGACATGAAAGTAGCACAAAGGGATCAGAACCAGTTGCATCTTCTTTGTGGCTTGTCAGTTGCAGTTCCTGTTCTTGGAGCTACACAAATCAAGGATTCCCATATCTACAAAGTTTATATGGTATGTGCTTTCAACTACTTATGTTTTGTCAAACAAAAGGATCATCTTTTACGGGGAACCTAAGGCAAACTAGGGCTTACTTCTACACTTATCAAACAGAACATAGTTTTAGAACCAAACATTTTGGGATCTAAATGGAAAGTTCACAAATTTTGTAAAGCTGCAATAGGGTTTTCTCCCCCCCCCTTTTGGTGTGGGGGTGATGGGATGATTCACCTATTAGAATTATTAAAAGCATGATCTGGTAATGTGACAGAATCCTTTCAGAAATACTGGCAAACAGCAACATCATCCGCTAATCCTTGTCCTTTGAAGATATTTGCCAGACTCATAGCAAGTTCCCACTAGAAAGCAGCAAACCGGTGAAATACTAACCAGTTTACGCTTACACTTAAAAAGAGAATTCAGTTTTAACAACCCTACTCACAGGGAAACATTCTTTACATGATGCAGTGAAATAGGTAACTAGGGATGGTTTTAAGTCCGGGAAAAGTAGATCTAGGCAAACCTTTGAAACACCTGCCTTGATCAGCAGTTCAGCAGTGAAATAATAAAACCTACCTGAGGGCCACGGAAACATCCTTCCTTGGACTACCCATTAAGAGGATGGGCAGTAGTGCTGGCAGGATAAATTTGGCAGAGGCTGTTTTATACATTTATGTCCTACCTTCCCCCGTGAAAAGACTAAAGATGGCTCACATGCAATGTGTAAAATCATACCAAATGAGTTTAAAAACAAACTACAAACATATCCATCAACGGATCTCCAAGAGGTGGGAGAGGTGGGAAAGGTAACCACTATATTCATCAGGTTGGATCCAACCAACTTGCCAGCTGGTGAAGACCATTAAAAAAACCACTGTATTAAGGATCCTGGAACCAGCATAGACAAAAGGCATGTGGTACAGAAGCTGTAGTAAGGACTAGATTTGGGGTGTTATACAGTAAAAATGCTGGCTAGATCCAACCCTTTATGCCCAAGTGAGAGAGAAAGGCAGACCAAAATTACCGGCCTGGATCCCATGATCTCTTTTTGAGGCTGATGGAAACCATCTGTTCTGAGCCCTCATTTTCAGGCTCAAGGGGTACGTTTGTAACAAGTAGGGTTAAATAACCAACAAGATATGGATCAACAAGCACAGGGTGTGAAAGATTGTAGGATTCAACATTATAACCTTCAAGAGCCACCTAAATGAAGGGACCATGGTGAACTGCAACAGAAATAGACAGAGTTTAAAGAATATCCCTATTGAATGATCTTTCAGTAGGTTGTACAAAGGTATGTATGTACAAGGTGAAACGAAACAGAGGTGGCTAAAAGTAGATTACTGGATCCTGTATTCAATGCATAAGCACTTACATCAAGGTGAAAATGGCCAGCCAACAGCTTATACGGGCTTTTTAATATACTGTTCCCTTGTGCACAAGCGAACAGGTTTGCGCCAGTGCATAAAAGCTACACAGAACTTGCTTAAATACGATCACCCTGATGAAGGGAAGTTTGCACATGCTCTCCCCATCCTCCATCGGTATAAATTAGATGGCTTTGGTGAGGACCAAACATACAACCCAGCCAAGCTAAAAAACGACAACAAAACGTAATAGTCCCATTTGTTTCACAAAATGACAAGTTAAACACATGCTTAACTTTCTTCCACTAAAATCAACTGGATTTTAAAAGAGTCTATTTGACAGCAGTGCTCAAAGTGCCACCTCTTGTTTCCAGGTGAGAAATCTGTTCCATTATACCAGCTACTGCCTTTGCCGTTCCATACGGATAAAGGGCTGAATGACTGGGCATTTGTCCAGCCACGATACCATCATTTCAGTATCGCGCAAGGGCCAGTGCAGCTGTCCTCTCGGAGTCCTCTTATGAAAGGCTAAAGGTGTCCTTAGAATACTGCTGGGGTGGGGCAATTAAATCCTAAAATTACATCCCGGGAAGAAGAGAGACAGGCTTAGGCTGAACGACTGAGAACGGAACCCCCGTTTCAATTTACATCATTTGGCCCAGCTGTCGAGGGCGTGATGGATCCTGGTTGTTCTCACCCTTGGCTCCTCCATCGGTGTCACCCAGACCTTTGAAATGGTCGATCAAAAGAAGGCCTGGCAGGAAACTTTGAGCCTGCACCCCTAAATGAGGACGGGGTTAAAAAGGAACTGTCAGGCTGCAAGAACAGCTATGACCCTGTTCCCCTGGACTGGAGTGTTGGGTCAAGATGGACCTAACAGGCAGACCCAGTCAGGCAGCAACAAGATGTTCAGACTTGGACCCATTCCCAGGAAGGGGAAAATTGAGGCCCTTAGTAAGTGAAAGGCTTAGTTATAGAAAGATACCTTTTCGTATCTCTTCTCAGTATTCTGCCTAGAGCTGTCTACTGATTGCTCCCAATTACCTGTGCTTTCTTGGATTTATGTTTAGTTACTGAAGATTTATTTTATTCTCTATCTATGGCATTTACTGAAGACTACTTGGGAAATCTTACCCTGCTCAGACCCCAGGGTTACAATGACCAGCCCACTGGCAGTGAACAGGAACCGGAAAGGAAGAAGTATGGGGCAAGGGAGAATCCTATTTCTCTCTCTCTCTCTCTCACACACACACACATTTTCTGACCTACAAAATGGGCCAGGTTCGAAAATATTCCTTTTGTGGGTGCATAACGTACTGAGAGGTTAAGATGCTGAACTGCAGAATGGAAGACTGGTAGTTCGAGACCCGAGTGCCACATGATGGAGTGAGCTCCCATCTCTAGTCCCAGCTCCTGCCAACCTAGCAGTTCAAAAGCAAGAAATTGCAAGTAGATAAATAGGTACCGCTGTGGTGCGAAGGTAACAGCGTTCTGTGCATCTCGGCATCTAATCATGCCGGCCACATGACCACGGAAATATCTTCGGACAGTGCTGGCTCTTCGGCTTGGAAACGGAGATGAGCACCGCCCCCTAGAGTCGGATTTGACTGGCTTTCGAGCAAGGGAAACCTTTACCTTTACTTTTATCCTACTGAGACAGAAATCCCAAATCCCAGGGGGTTAAGAAGTAAAGGATTTAAACATCCAGTCCACTTTGGCTCTTAGCAAAACTCGCCACAGGGAGGACCCCGAAAGGAAAGGTGGATCAAGGCAGCCAGGGCACCGGAATCCTGAGAGGGCTGGGCTGGGCTGTGTCCAACTTATTCCCAGGGTTACCGTGAAGATAAAATGGGGAGAGGAAGGAGGAAACCGTCTACACCACCCAGAGGTCCTTGAAGGAAGGCTGGACACTGACACACCAATGAAAGACAGGACAGTCAGTATCATTTTAATATAAAGCATTTAAATCAAAACAAAAAAGATACATTTTAAATTAAGACAGTGATTAATTCATAGACTTTTCTAGGTGAACATTTCAGCAAGAGTCTCTCAGCGACTTAATAAAGTCAAAGTGTCGATCCAGGATGAAATCCAGCCACCTCCTCTGATTTTTCGTGTGCAATAAACCACCAGAGCTTCCGAGCAGTCGAATTTTGCCATCGGATCCTCGCGACCACCTCTCCCTCCCGGAGGCGAATCAGCTTTTGGCCTTGCCTTTTTTTGCAGGAAGCTGCCCTGTTGCTTCCAGGTACCTGTTAATTAATTCTTCCTGCGTACTGGGAGAGCAGGGCTGGTATTTACTGTATTCCATTGTGTATTCACCTTTCCCCTGGGAAGAGAGGAAAGTTCCAAGTCAGGGATGATTTAAGCAACATCTAAGCTACTGGAAGTTACACAAAATATGATGACAGTTTTAAAAATGGCGGTTCAGCCATCCCCAACATGTTGTCTGCGGGCATCATGGTGCCCATATCAATGGCACGCCTTGGATTCTCCCTCACAGCAAATAGCCAGTTTGTTTTTTTAAAGGGGGGGGGGGCTGGTATTTTTCATATGTGTGTGTGCACCTGGAAGTCATGGTGACCTCTGGTGACTGACCCCTACTGGGGCCTGGAAGATATTCAGAGAAGTGGCTGAATAAAGCCTGCCCCTGTCCTCCCACCTCTGGTATTCCAAGGAGGTCTCCCATCCAAGTACTTGCCAGAGTTGACCCTGCTTAGCTTCCGAGATCTGGATTGCCTGGGCTATCCAGATCAGAGGAGAAAACAGCCAGTCTCAGTTTCCATCTGCCTTACTGGAGCCAGGCGTGATTCAGAAGAACCCGGGAGGCATCCCCCCAAATCTACCTACTGGGAGGGAGCACGCATTCAGAAGCAGCAGCCTCTATCGCAGAGGGGCATACCGGCATTGCAACCGCTCAGCAGTAGTGTGTGACTGGCTGAAAAAGACTGGGGACCCCTGCGCTATATCCTTCGCGTAACATACAGGGAAGGATAAAAAACAGCAACAAAAAGCAGTGAGTGTACAGCAACTAACTTGTGCCTCTTCGTCTGACGGGTGGGTTTACATTTACAAAAGGACAAAGCGAGATTTTTTTTCTAGCAGAACTCAGATACACACACAACCCCCTGCCTTGGGGTAAAAGGCAGAAAGCACATCGCCTGCTTCCGAGCACCTCAGTTCAGAACAAGACAGAGAAATACACGGGTCTATGCAAAAAAACCAATTAGGAATACGGCAGGCCTCGGCACCGTTCCAGGAGGTGAGTTTTTCACACATACCTCTAATGTACTTGTTCAAAAGAATATATGTACATCTCAAGGAGCTAGCTAGCAGCGGATCTCTGTAGCAGGTACTTATAGCAGAAAGCAGCACGGATTCTGTATGCAGAGCAGCCCCCCCCCCCCCCAGATGCCAGGGAGTGTTCTCCTGCTGGTGCTCTTTGCCCCCACGTCTTCACCTGAAATGGTTTGTTCCCCAGACTTCTGTCCTCCTTGCATTTCAGCCTCTTTTTAGGAATGGCTTTATTTTTCACAATACACAACAAACACAAGCACGCCCACAGCATCAGCACACACACACACACATATACATACAATGACACCATCGCATTGGCCCCATCCGTTACTTTTTTCGTCGCCCCCTTGCTTACTGTTATCAAAAACCCTGAGGCTGGTTCCACTCCCTTCGAACACCAAGACGTCACAGGAGGAGATTTTGCTCCTTTCCCCTTCCCAGTGAAGCCCCCTCCATGTTCCTGAGGGCCCAGCCCTCTCGGGAATCGCATGCGGCACAGTCGGGCAGCTGCAACCAGGAAGCAGAAGCCGGCCTCAGTGAGCTGGGCAAGCCCTGCCAAAGGCGAAAAGGCTCCTGCAGAGGGAGGAGGGTGGGAACGGGCTCCGCTGACTCTCCCCATCTCCCTTCCATCTCTGCCACCTTCTTTTAGTCTTCTCTTCCCATAAGTGCTCTGGGCTGCTCATAAACCGCCTTTTCTAGGCCCTCCCTGCTTCCCTTGGCCTCCCCAGGCTCCTGCTTGTTTTACCCCCCTTCCACAGGCCTTCCTCTCTACCCAGCTCTCCCTAGGATTAGCCGAGAGCAGCTGCAATCCTTCTGCGTGCTGCCACGGGAGCTTTGCCAGTCACTGCCAGAGGCGAGACCTGAGTGCGTGACGACAGAAATTCCGTTGTGACACGGGCAACAGGACGCAAAGACGCATGCCGACTTCTGTATGAAAGAACGGTTTCATAGGGTTAGAAATTAGCTGCTTACTTACCTCTGTGGAAGACCTCAGTTCTGTCGAATATCCAAACATATTGTTCAAGGGAACCTGATGGACAAATTACATTTGATATATAATTTACTAGGTAGACAATTATTAAGTCTTTCTGTAAATCTGCAGAACAAAGTTTGAGTTTAGAGGCACCTTTAAGACCAACAAGGTTTTATTCAAGGCATAAGCTTTCGCACCTGCAGTATCTGCAGTTATTATGTTGCATAGTATCGCCTTCACCTTCTCAAATCTTAGTTCAATGTTTTAACATTAATACATCCTTCCAATTATACCTTCTGGAATGGGTTTTTTTCCCCTGGGTGCAGAAGGCCCGGCTTAGAATGTTACCAGATGACCCCCCAAGTGCCAACCCAAAACCACACCCGTCCAAAGGTGAACTTGTTTGACTGGAGTCCTCTGGGTCCCCAGCCCTGGCTCCACAACTGTGCTGAGTCTTACGCAGCCCCTACAAAACATCCTGAATCCAAAATGTTTATGTTATCAGGGTTGTAGATCACATTCACCGTGTGTCTGCATTACAAGAAGATGTATGTGTATTGTTAAAAAAACAACAACAGATAATATGCATGAAATTTATCATCTTTGTTTTCAAAACATTCCAGCATAGCCTTTTAAAGATATGGCTTTGCTCTACCTACTTTTTTTGCTGCCCATATGAAACAGCTGAAAGCTGGACTGATGCTGACTCTATGCCTTACAGTTTGGTTGAAATGGGAGCCGGAATGACATCCTCCTTAGTGTCTTGCACTACCTCATCATTTTCTAGAAAAACCCAGTATTTAAAAAGTTTTGGATATAACACAAAGGGCAACTGTTGTACACCCTAACCCTCACAGTAACCTACACACAACAAGAGAGAAAATCATGGAACAGAAAAAGAACAGCAACACCTCGGGTCACTGTGAGCATTTCAGGTCGAATTGCAGCGCACTCTGCAGAGGTAACCTTAGAAATGTGTGAGAGAAACCTGAAAAGTGCGGAACAGAATTGTCCAGTGGTTAGCAGAAGGGATTTCCATGCCTTATGCAGCCCTGCCACACCTAATTCTTCAACACTTCTGCCTCTATTTGTTATTATTTAATGCGCTAGTTGCATTCCTTTCTTCCCTCGTGGAGCCCAGTGGGGCACCCACAGAGATTCCCTTCTAGGCAGCACCAGAACCAGCCTGTTTAGCTTTGACAATGCCAGTGCATCATCTGCCTTCCAACCACAACCCTGGAATTTCTATTGGCCAATCAAAGAGCAAGATCAACAAGTGGCAGCAAATCAGACCCTGCTACGTAATGTTGCATCATTTTTTAAAAAAAAATTATAAGCCACTCCCCCCACTTCTGCGGGCCCAGAGCGGCTTACATACTTTAATGTGTCACATGATAAGACTTATGCTTTGCTTCTGTTCTATTTTTTAAATTGTTGGTTGGTTATACAACCTGAATCTTATTTCATTGTCCCATCTTGTTAACTGTACTGACTCCCTCTGAGTAATCCGCTTTGAGTCCCAGTGAAAAAGGTGGACTCTAAATAAATACAAAAAATAACCTTCATTCATTCCAAAAGGGTATGGACCTGTTCCTGGCTGCCAGCACTGCGTACAATGGCAGGCGTCCCGGCCCCCAATTGCCTCCAGGACCTGCACTGCCCATGGCCAGCCCCGAAAGGTAGAAAAAGCTCAGAAGAGGGTCCCATTTCAAAAGGTATGAGAATCGCAAAGTTGTCCTAAAACTCTCCACGTCTCGCTCTATGACAGGGGTGGCCAACCTTGCTTAACGTAAGAGCCACATAGAATAAACGTAAGAGCCACATAGAGATGTCTGAGAGCCGCAAGACAGGAACAAATATCACACACACGTTTTTATTTTTTAAAATATGCAAATTTGCTTTTTATTAACGTTAAATGGGACTGCCAAAAATAAAAACAAACGAGGAAAACCGGTTATAAGAAAGAGAGAGAGAAACTAGGAAAGCAAATAGATGGGAGGGAGGAGGGAAGGAAGGAAGGGAGAAAGAGAGAAAAAGCATGCCTCCCCTTTGCTTCCCCAGCCACCCTGCCAGGAGCCGCACAATATATGTGAAAGAGCCGCATGTGGCTCCCGAGCCACAGGTTGGCCACCCCTGCTCTATGAGCTAGCTGGCTTTGTAACGGAACACACTTGTAACAGATGCAATAAATATTAGCAGCAGAGCTTCTGGTATGAGCTGCGGGCCAAACAGTAACACTTGAAGAGCACCTACAAATCATCATAGTGGAGAACTGTGGATAGAAAAGAGCGACGTTTGAACGTGCTTCAGAACACTTACATCGGCATAGATGGTGAAGTAGCCTTCGGTTCCGTCTTGCCCGGTGATGACGCCTTGACGGCGACTGACTCCTGCCAACACCACTCCCTGGAATTCGTTGGGTGCTACGACTTCCACCGACATAATGGGCTCGAGAACACACACCGCTGCATTTGCCATAGCTGGGGGGGGAAGGGGGGGAAATAGGATCAGCTAGGACACTGCTGTCCATCTCTCTCTCGCTCTCTCTCTCCATCCATCCATCCTTTTAACAGTATTTTTTATTATATTTACAAACTGAAAATGAAAATGACTACAACATGTCACAGTACACGCCATCTACTGACATTCATGAGAGAAAGTCAATAGAAATAGAGATCCAAAGACGGAAAGCGACTACACTGTGACAAATTAGAAACATTGCTCTCATGTCCAGTTGTAAAGTGACAGTCCCCTGTATTAATTACATGAAAGCACATGAAGCTGCCTTGTACTGAACCAGACTCTAGGCCCATCAGGGTCAGTACTGCGTACTCAGACTGGCAGCGGCTCTCCAGGGTCTCAGGCAGAGGCATTTCACATCACCTACTGCCAAATCCTTTAAATGGAGATGTCGGCGACTGAACCTGGGACCTTCTGCATGCCAAGCAGTTGCTCTAACACTGAGCTACGGCCCCTCCCCAAAGCAGCAAGGCCAGGCTACGGCAAACGAGGAACGGGTCTCTATCTACTTGGAGAACTCTGCAGGCAAACAGAAAACTATAACTTTGTAAAATTAAACCTGCCTCCCCCAAAGAAGGAAAAGAACTCATGAAAACGGGCCTGAGGATGACAGAATATGTTCCAGAAGCACAGAAAACTGGGAGCAGCTGAGAATCACTTGGGGGGGCGGGGAGGTAGATGGAGAAATGAGTCTGCTCCAGCCTTCAAGAATGTATGAAATCCTAGAGAGTTAGGATTAATGTCTTTGCGCAAGTTAAATTAAATAAGTGCATCCACTGGAAAAACAAATTACCACCAAAAGTTTATTTAGTGTAAACAGCATAGCAAACAAGGCACAGTACACAGAAATAATGTGTTTCCTATCCAGAGAGCTTGCGGTCAAAGCTACAATCCTATGCATGCTTCTGTGAAAACGAACACCATCAAATCCAGTGGGAGTTCCTTCTTAGTAATCACGCATAGGATTGCGCTGTAGATGCACTAGAGAGGATCAAGGTGACCGAGGGCAGGAAGAAGCCAGGCCACAGGGGTCATGTCTGACAGAAGAAACAGAGACTAACCGGGGAAGCTGTTCCAGGAATAAAAAGATGTAGGAGAAAAAACAAATGTGCTGGTGTAGGCCCTTGGAGGCCAATGAACATGCTCAGAGGAGGACTGGGGTGAACTGTAGAAGAGAGAAAAACTGTAGACAGGGGAGAAGGGGGGATAGCTGTCGTAGAATTAGGGCAGGACTGAATCTCAGACCTCTGCAAAACCTCTGGAACACCTATAATACTTTAGTATCTATAGTAATTAGCCTATATAGTTGAAACTTTGGTTCTGTTCTGCTCCCAGGGAGCTTCAGGACTCTGCTGAGTGCTGTGGCCGTCACTGGACACAAATCTGACTCAAGTGCCTTTTGACTACTGGGGATGCTTATACTTTGCAGAAGTCACTATCAAATTCTAAATAGATAAAGAGTATCAGAAACTAGCTTCCTTGATTCTGTGAGTCACCCTGGCTTAACCCAGCTTTCCTTGACTTCCCTGACCCCGGAGATAGAAAGAAACAGGCTGGCTTTGTTGTATGCATCAGATGTATGTCAAGTGCTCGTCACAGACTTGATTGACAGTTACATTAGCTTCAGTGGGTGAAAAAGAATGCTTAATGTCTGGTTTTAGTCTTGTTCCTTGTTTTGATCAACTACCCTGCTATGGGTCTTGGCAGAACGACCAAGGGTATCCTTGATAGAACTTCAAGTGCCCTGTTTATGTATTGGAGTTGTGTCGAAATATTCTGTGCTGAATACTGAAATACAAAAGCGTTTTTTTTTCAAAATGTTTTCTTACTTAAGAGTGTGTAACAGAGTAAACTTCAGTTTTGGTTTAGAACATCTCTCTCTCTCTCTCTCTTCTCTGCAACTGGGAAGCCAGCTTCTCTCCCTCCCCAAAATAAACACAGTGGCAATGAGGGTGCATGAAAAGGTGCCTGCACCCCTCATTTCCCCCACATCACTCAGAACCATAAGTGACTGGGAGCCTGAAATGGAAATGGACTAAGTTGGACTGAGAATGGTGCTTTTTGGGCAGGCATTTCCAATAAACCAAAGGGATGAGCAAAGGCAAGGCAACGCAGAAGGCCTGTAAGGAAGAGGTCGCAGAGTAGCTAATCTGTGCAGTGGTACCTTGTTTCAGGGCACCTTCGGCAGCCCTGATGAAAGAGAATTCGTTCGAGTCCACCATGTGATTAGCGCCATCCTCCAGGACGAACCGTACTCCGGAAATCTTGTGGCCTGACAAGGGGCCTTTCTCACACGCACCAAGGAATCCCTGAAAAGAACGACCTTGGCATTAGTGGGTTCGGATTACAAAAACACAGCTTGTCCTGGGTGCTGAAGAAGGCAACAGGTACTGTGGGGAACAGAACCCAGCAAAATAATGATTTGCTGTCAGACTACTGCTGAAAGAAAAAGGTCTTGCCTGGATTAATAAGGAAAGCCTTGAGACGACAACTCTGACTTCAAACTGTAAGCCACAAAGGAAGCAGGGGTTGCATTTAGGTGCTTATAATATTAACCGAGTTTAAGGGTATGGCCGTGCATTTTTAGATTTTATTATTATTTATTCCATCTCTACCCTGCCTTTCTCCTAAACGGGGCCCAAAGTGGCTTACATCCTTCTTCTCTGGTATATTTTATCCTCACAACAACCTTATGAGGTAGGATATTCTGAAAGTGTGGGAGTGGCTCAAATTACCCATGAAGCTTCCCTGGCAGAACGGGGAATTGAACCTGGCTCTCCCAGATCCTAGTCCAACTATCCACTGCGCTACTTGGGCTTTTGCCTTTGTTAAAAATAGTAAAACCTTATCGGAAGTTGAAAAATCCTGTTGTTCTTGTGTATCGCAAAGACAATCCCCCAAAGCACACATTTCATTTACATGAACACATGGAGACAAACAGAGAGAGGAGAACCACTGGAAAAAGCAGTTGAAACCCTTAAAAGGAAGAAATATACCTTTCACCACAAGAGGGCACTGCCGTAAGAATAAGGAAACCTAAAAGAACCACCAGAATTTCTTATCTTATGCTGACTTTGCAAACCAGCAGAAGGCCAAAAATCACATGCATGGTGGAGAGCTCAGACTATAAACAAGCTTTCCTGAGTTGGAAGGGGCATTCAGAACTGCCTGTTTTTCATATGAGCACACCAACAGTGTGAGAGCGTTCAGTAAGCTAGCTAACTTCAGGTTATGGGGAACAGGTTTTTAGCACATTATCGCTGGAAAAATAGTCAAGTGGACCAAAAGGCAGGACACAATCATGACTCTGTGACTTTGCTTTCCAGGATTATAGAAATGCAAAGAATGGAAAGGGCAGGAAGAATTCTGCTTCTACCAAAAGCTGCTGCCACCGGAAGGAACAGCGGTCTGCAAATCAGACAAGCATTTTTTTAAAGAAGTTACAAATCCTAAACAAATCTTTGTGAGGTCACTATTCCTCAGCAGTTTTATTTCATTCGGGTTTTTATATCACAGTTGACCGTCTGGTTTCACAACCAACATGCTTGAGAAAATGGCCACCCCCCAAGTTTAGACCTGGCTGCTGCCTTTATCACAATATGGAGAGAACAGAACATCTCCTTTGATTTTCTTTTCATGACAAAACACTCAGAAACGTTACCTTTTCAACGGCTGGCACAAACTGCTTTGGGACATTGGTTCCGATAGTTCTGTCTTCAAATTCCAGTTTGGTGTTGTTCTCTGGCTCCAGGGGTTCTAGAAATCCTATCACTTTACCATACTGGCCGGCACCACCACTCTGCCTTTTATGAGTGAAGTCAAACCTGCGGAACAAAAGACAGCCATGATGTTTATCAGGAAAAGCACGGCCCAATCATGCAGCATATGTGGGTGGGCAGAGACCGGCACTAACACCGCCAACTTACAGGGTGCCTTTAGGTTTACTGGCAAAGTCTCTCTGCAGTGATGGTCAATTGCTGTTAGAGTATTGCTTTATTTAATTTAAATGCGTTCAAAATATTTATATGCCCGCCTTTCCCCCAGACAACTGGGGGGTTAAGACTAAAAAATCTGGAGACTTTTCAGCTAAGAAAAAATAAATGATGGAGAATATGACAGATTTATAGGAATATGATTGACACAATTATGCATGGAGCTAGTAGCATCATAGAATCACAGAGTTGGAAGGGGCCATACAGGCCATCTAGTCCAACCCCTTGCTCAATGCTGGATCAGCCTAGAGCAGTGGTTCTTAACCTTGTTGGAGGTACCGAACCCCACCAGTTTCATATGCGCATTCACCGAACCCTTCTTTAGTGAAAAATAATTCTTAGTACTTAGTAATAGTACTAAGTTGGAGGCCCCACCGAACCCCTGAGACTGACTCGCCGAACCCCTAGGGTTCGATTGAACCCAGGTTAAGAACCACTGGCCTAGAGTATCCCGGACAAGTGTTTGTCCAGCTGCTGCTTAAAGACTGCCAGTGAGGGGGAGCTCACCACCTCCCTAGGCAGCTGATGCCACTGCTGCACAACTCTGAGTGTAAAAAATTGTTCCCCTAATATCCAGCTAGTACTTTCCTGCCCTTAATTTAAACCCATTCTTGCGAGTCCTATCCTCTGCTGCCAACTGGAACAGCTCCCTGCCCTCTTCTAAGTGACACCCCTTCAAATACTTAAAGAGTGAACTCCCCCCCCCCCCACAATACTAACATTTGTGGGGATCTAATGAAGCTGAAAAGGAACAGGAAAGATATAATGAAATACTTTTTCAGACAAGGCATAGTTAAGTTGCAGAATTAACTGCCTTGAAAGGGGATTATTGAGTTTCATAGAAGAAAAGTCACAATGACTAAATGGAGTCTCCACCTTCAGGGGCAATGTACCAGCAGCTGGTAGAAATGGGGGGTGGGGGAGAGACTTTGGCCTCAATGCTCCTGCTTGTGGGACTTCTGGGGAAAGGCGATTCCAGGGACCAGGGCTCTTCTAGTGTTCTTGTCCCATAAGGCCCAGGGTTTTGTTTATTTTTGTATGCCTGAGTTAAATCAACCTTGATATACCATTACTGTGCTGTAACACCTTCTGATGATTACACACACATCATTTGCCATGTTGACATAAACCACACTCTTGCGTAACCTCTTCACAAGTTACACTGAATGTATGTGCAATCTATGTGTACAGTGTATGCTCAGTGTTTCATTTAAGCCTCACGTTCCAGTCAATTTACGTATAGCTGAAGGTGTGGTTAATATTTACATGCAGGATGTAACAGAAACAGGGCTAGCGTCTCAGCCTCTAAGTCTAATATAGGCATTAATAATATAGGCGTTATATCTCTGAGGTCCACCGTTGCCCGTCTTTTCCCTCTCACAGCACAGGAAACATTTGCAGCACATCCCTCCCTCCAAAAAGACACCCACTCAACCGGAAGGCCAGAGCTTGAAAGAAAATAAATATTTGTCCTTGCTGTTGTCCAAAGTTTAGTTTAGTAGTGTTAGCCTCCAGGGAAAGCAGTGGGAGGGAGAGGGAAGACCATCTCAAGCAGCCTAGCAGTTAAGGGTGTCAGGACAAGACTCTGGGGAGACCCAGGTCTGAATCCCGACTTGCACCATGGAAGCTCGCTGGGTCACTTTGGGCCAATCATGTGCTCTTAGCCGAACCTACCTCACAGGGCTGTTGTGAGGATAAAATGGAGGAGAGGAAAATGATGTATGTCTCCCACTGGAGAGAAAGGCAGGGCATGAATGAATTAAATAAATAAAATAAGCAGCACTGCGGAGAGGGAGTGCCCGATATATCTCTCCTTAACCCGGCTGCCACTGTCCCCTAAAACTGGGGTCGGAAGTTCCACCAAGTTCAACGGGACTTACTTGCGAGCAACTCCGCGCCTTCGGGCTGAAGCACAACCGCCTGGGTGGCTGACTTCCAAGTCCACGCATGCTGAAGAGCTGGGCGTTCCCCGCGGGGCCAAAGCCCTTTGGCCGACACCCTGCGCACATTTACGTGGGAGTGCCCCCCTACGAACTCAGTGGGCTCCGATCCCAAGTAAACAGGCCCAGGGCGGGTTAGTGAAGCCCGTTATTTTTGGCGCGGAGGCCATTTCCAAATCTCGCCTTCCCTGCTTCTCCACGGAGGCGAGCGAGAACCGCAGCCGTGCCCTGCGCGCCGCCCGCTCCAGATGCGGCCCTCCGGGCAGATGTGGCGCAGCTCCGCCCCCTCCGCTCTTTTCCCCCTACTCTTGCTGGCGTTTCCCGCCTCTCTCCAGGAACCAGCGGAGACCCTCGCCGTCGCCGCGCCCCCTCCCCCTCCTCCTGCCGCCACCCCAGCCCAGCCCAGCCCGGCCGACCTTCCCGCTTCGACAGGGAGGGGCCACCCTCGCCGTCGCGGCCTCGCGGAGCAGCAGGCAAAGCAGGCAAAGCGCGCCGCCGCCGCCGCCCCTATGGAGATCCCGCCGACCCACTACCCGGCCACGCGAGCCAGCGCCGTAGTGGGCAACTACATCAACTACCAGCACGGCGGCCCCAACAAGATCTTCGAGGTGCGGCAAGTCGGCCAAGCCAGCCGAGAGGTGAGCCAGCACCTGCCCCGGGGAAGGAGGGAGGGCGGGCGAGGCCCAGGCCGGATCCAAGACGCCGAGCCCGAGGCGCGGGGGGAGAGAGAAAGCGGCTACTGCTGACGACGCTGCTTCGGCGCACTCCTGCATCCACTTCCCGTGCAAGGGGGTACACGCTCCCTAGGGCCGCTTCGTCCTCAGGAGCGGCTGCTGCTAAAAAAAAGCGAAACATTTCCTCCTCCCCGGCTAATCGCCCGTTCGCGATAGGAAGCTCCCCCCCCCCCCCCCCCCAATTTTTCACTACTGGGCGAAACACAGAACAATGCACGCCCCTCCATCCCCCCCCCCCTCCCGCTCCCGCGAGTCTGCCGAAGAACACTCCACCCGGATGGTTCCCAAACACACAGCCCCGGCCAAAGGCAGCAGATGGCGCATTCCCCTGGGCTCAGACTGAAAGGACTCTGAATGGGATTGCGCCGCTCCTCCCTCGTGTCAACACAGCCTGGCATTTCGACGGAGCAGAGCACACACCCTGTGCCACCCACTCACAGGTCCAGCTCTCCTGTACTAGGCAGGGCTCTCTTCCCTTTTCTGGCCTCTGCCCCGTTGCAGCAGCTCTAGGAGGATGTGATTGGCCCAACGTGCAAGGAAGGAGAAAAGGAAAACAGGCCTAATGGTGCCAGGTCCCTTCTGCTCTCAGCAAGAGCAGGAGAAGGCACAGAAATCAGTACCCCACCCCCACACATCCCATACAGGAAATGCCCAGAGTGTGTTTGGGCAGAAGTGTAAAATTATTTGGGACAGAAATAAAGACTCCCCACTGCCTCCTCAACAAGTTGTCTTTGATACTATAACAAGTCCTCTCTGAAGCACAGGAATAAGTGACCACTCCTGTTACATCCAGAAGTGGCACAAAGTTAACAGGGTTCCAGAACACAGCAGATCAGTGGCTACAAACACTGGGTACTGGCTGGCCAAAGCTGCATTTAATATTCTGCTGATTTCACTAGAAGAGGAGAGTGCCTGTGCATCACTCAGCAGGGCAAAATGGGGCTTAAAGGTTCTTAAATTTGGCTGAGGACACACACTCTGTTGGCTTTCTTGGTACCTTCTGTGTGTTCCAGATTAACTGTTTTTTCAAGACTAATCAGTAGCTCTGCATTCGGCACAGGAGTCCTCTGAATGGAAGATGAGTGACATAGTCTTTTTCTCCCCCAGGACATTGCAGGCGTTGGCCACAAATATCGCCTTAAGTTTTCAATAGCAGAAGTCCTCCCCAAAGTAAGTGGTGTTTCTTCCGTTTTTGTTGATAGGGCTTCTTTAGGGTGGGCCATTTCCTATAGCAGGTGTGTTTTAGGCATGAGGAAGCCATTCCAAAAATAAGCACATCTGCACCAAGGAAGCGCAGAATGTACAATCTTGGCTTTGAATAAAAATATCTTCCTGGCACTCTGATCCTAAATGAATGTATACAGCATTTATAACCAGTTTCTTCTCATACAAGACCAGCAGTGAGGTGATCCTACAGATCGCCAGCAGGAGCTACATTCCACCATATAGGCTGCTCTCAAGGAAGGCAGTGTTAACAGGCCTGCTTGACCTGAGGAAAGCAGTTAGTATACAAGCTTATGTAAGGAGAGACAGGCCTTCAGATATGAGGCGTAAGGCTAGGGAGGACTTTAATGGAGAAAACCAGAAACTCTGAAGCCCACGAGGCTGTTTTGAAAGCAGCGTAATATGATGGAAATGGCTCACAGTCATGTTAATGATCAAGGAGTGGCATTTTGAACGAGTGGTGGCTTTAAGGGTGCATTACCATAACCTGGCCTAAAACGTACAGAAAGGTGGCTCAGTAGGGCAAGGTCAGTCCATCCCAAAAGGTTGGTGGCCTGTGCATCTAGTGTAGCTGGGCCTGGTTGGGCCTGCCGAAAGCCCATGGCTTTTAACAGCCTACTACGGATAATTTCACACCGGTAAGTAAAAGTCTTGAAGAGTCGGACTCGACTGTGCAACTGAACAATCAACAAAAAGTAAAAGTAAACAGTTCCCCTCAGCGGTATCAGACTTTCCCACCAGCATCACCAGTTGTCGTGACCTAGACGTGCCAGAATGTAAGTACGGCCTGAGCATTTCTTGATACAGTTAAGGGGATTGAGGCAGGCAGTCCACACAGGCATAAAAGCCCAGTGGAATATCAAGTTGTTACATGGAAGTTAAAGCTCTGCTGGAAATCAGCTGATTTTGGTGTGAACCAGCTAACTGGGTATCACTAGTGATTTATCGCTGCAGAAGTCCTACGGATATCTTTCATATCCTCTCACCTCAGAGCCAGTGGTAATGAATGGAGCCAGTTCATGCTTCCAAATCATTAGAGAAATCAAGCAGCACATTTCCTAGTAAATGCATTTAGGAGCCAAGCGGAAGTCCCTTAATTTTAAGAGCAGCATTCCTCATTGTCAATGATAGAATGTTTCAGACTTAATATACGTTAAGCCTATTTCTTTTAAATATAAAAGACACGTTACCCAAAGACACCAATCACAGGGCTAGAAGGGTCCTTACAAGCTATTTAGTCCAACTCCCTGTTCAGTGCAGGACACTCGAACTAGAACATTCCCGAAAGTTGGTCGTCCAGCCCTTGCTTTGGAAAGCCACCCAGCAAGAGAGGGCCCTACCCCAAACTACCATACTGTTCTTCACATTAGGGAGTTCCTCTGAATGTTCAAATGAAACCAACTTTTGCGATCCTTCAGGGCCATTAGATCTAGCCTTGCCCTCTGAAGCAGCAGTGATTTCACTGCTTGAGGCAATGGTGGAATAAAATGTTTATGTCTAAGTAAAGGGTAAGGGTGCAATTCACGCAAACCCTGTTTTTGTCAATGATAACTGTGAAAATACCCCTGCTGTCTTTTGAGACTGGAGTATGCAGCACTTCTCTGGGCATAGAGCAGGGTTCACTGGGAGAGTGTGTGTGGGGGGAAGGAGTTGTGAATTTCCTGCTTTGGGCAGGGGTTGGATCAGACAACCCTTGAGGTCCCTTCCAGCTCTACGTTCTATGTTAAGGAGGAGGCTAGTCAGACCACCTATCACAGGACGATTCCACAACAACAGCCAAGTGCTGCCTTATCTGGTTACATTCTACAGTATTCAACTGCCATCTGCTACCAGAACAATTAAATGGAATAGGAAGAGAAAAACATGTTGCATTCTCTTGGAGCAGAGAGCAGTTTACAGTTAGGATATATAGTGTTCAAAACAGGGACTTAGTCCTGGATAGTATGGGTTAGCTCGTGTTGAAAAGAAAAAGAATAGTCTCTCCTTAACAAACAAACAAACAAACATGCTAGCATGTGGCTTCTACTGAGGAATTTAAACTCATGCACGTTTTTCTGCAGCAGGACAGCCCTGTGAACTGCACAGCCGAGATTCTTTATCATCATGGTGACCAGCATGTGGCTCCAGAAGTCCATTACACAGTGGAAGGAGAGTTTGGGAAGAATACAGAGCAAGTGGATAATGATTTCTACAACAGAATCAAAAACCTCTCAGAATTACTAGAGGCACAGAACATTCCAGGTTAAAAGAAAAAAAAAACCCCTTCACTTTTTTGAGTGGGCTTTTAAGTACTGAACTGAACGAAGTTGATGAAGTTTTGAAATTAACCACTGCCTTGTGAACGTTAGTTGACAGCTTTCCTTTAAACCAGAGAGAGGCAACCTGTAAGCCCCCAAGCTCTGCCCCGCTGGCTGGCTGGGTATCAGCTGATGCAGCAAGGCCAGCTCCCCTGTCCAGTTCTACCTGGACTGATCAGCCCTCTGGGGAGGGGACGGACTGGTTACCAAGTCCTGGAGGAGGGACAGGTGAGATCAGGGTCATTGGCTGCCTCCACTTCAAACCAGTGGCCATGAGCAATGTTCCCTCTAATTCCCCCCCCCCCGAGTGGAGCAGTTTACATCCTGAGCAGAATGTAACTGGTGTACTCTTAAAAGGAGCAATGCTCGTCTATCTAAACCAAGTCTAAATTTTGGATTCATAATAAAGCAACCAGATGGTCTGCAAATCTGCAAACACAGAATCTGGATTGGGAGAGGGGTGGTGTGTGTATGTGTGTTAAGTGCCATCACGGGGCCTCCAACCTATGGCGACCCTATGGATTAATGTCTCCAAAACATCCTATCGTTAACAGCCGTTCTCAGTTCTTGCAAACTGAGGGCCGTGGCTTCCTTGACTGATGCAATCCAACTGATGTTGGGTCTTCCACTTTTCCTGCTGCCTTCAGCTTTTCGTACCATTGTCTACTTCAGGGAGGGGTGGCACACCATGCAAATCGATGGATGGTGCCTAGGACTCACGGTCAAGATCACAGGAGTTATCTACAATAAAAGGGAGGGCAGGGTGTATTTTGTGAAGTCGATAAATGGATCAAGGCTCCCTTCCAGTTCAAGACAGGCTGTTTTGTTTGTTTCTGCTCCTAGATAGTCATGGGAACATAACCGCTGAAATGGAGCCTGTGCGGAACCTAGCCCAAGTAGCCTGCGGGTACGTCATATGGCAGAATTCAACTGAAGACACCTGGTACAACATGGTACAAGTTGAAAGCGTCAAGCAAGTGGTGAGTTGACACAACAAAGAATGAGGGCTGACAAGCTGCCCTCCAGGGGAGGACGGTCCATTGTGAAATTCTAGCACATTGGATGCGTAAGGGGGGGGGGGGAATCATGCATATTGAGAAGCAAAACCAACAGTCAGGATTCCCCCCCCCCAAAAAAAGGTTTGTATTTGACTTCCATGCAAAACAAAAAAAACAGCAAAAATACCCCGCCACCTGCATGGTGCCATTCTGAGTGGTATCTGCAGTATTCTATGCTCTCCCACTGCCCCTCTTACTAGCTACAATTGGTTGCAAAAAAAAGGGGGGAGGAAACGCGTATTAGAAGTCAGTGAACACAAGGCCGTTCCTTTCTGTGAGGCACCAAGTCGGACATTTACTTGCCTAAGGGGGCCTCCAACTGCCAGGAGTGGAGCAGACTAATCCAAACCCCTTTCCCGTGTTTTTTTGTGTTCGTCTTCTTGAATTATGTTATTCCATTAGAACATAAGAAGAGCCCTGCTGGATCACACCAGTGCTCCATCTAGTCCAGCACCCTGGTTCACAGTGCCCAGTTCCTCTGGAGGGCCAATGACAGGGCATTGAGGCCAAGGCCTTCCCTTGATGTGCTTCCTGGCTGTGGAAGGTTCTTCAGTCACTATGGCTAGTAGCCACTGATAGACCTATTCTCCATGAATCTATCTAGCCCCCTTTTAAAGCCATCTGTGCCTGTGGCCATCACTAAATCTTCTGCCAGTGAATTCCACATTTTAATCACTCATTGCATAAAGCAGCATTTTCCTTTTGCTTGCTTTCAGCTTCATTGGATACCCTCAAGTTCTAGTATTTGGGGAGAGGGGGACAAAACTCTCTACCTCCTTTGTCCACCCCCTGCATAATTGTATAGACCTCTATCACATTCTCTGCCACCCCCCCCCCCCCCCATCACTTTTCTTAATTGAAGAGTTTGGGACTCTGCACCAATCATCTTGAATGCCCCCTCCCGTGCTTTTTCCTCGACTTGGAAGGGCTCTCTATGAACTGTTCTTTTACACCAGCAAGACCTAAAATGGGTTTACTAAGATGCTTTTATTCCACAAAGGAGTCTCAATACTTCCCAGGTGCATTCTCTCTTCCCCATGAGAAGAAATTATGAAACTGGATGGAGCATTACTTTGTTTATGTAAAGGATCCATGGCCACCTGATTAAAATGAAGTCTTTTGTAGAACAGACAGGGTAGCTAAGGAGATGCTGTGTAAACATCTCGGGTGGCTAGAGATGCTGTGAAAACAAGCACACACAGTATAAAGAGTGTGTGTCTTTAAGTATATACACATAAAACACGTGAACAAGAACACTGGTGATTGGGCTGAGTGTCTCCAGAGGGTAGTGTCCCGTAGTTCCTTGAATTTCACATCACCAAATATTGCTAATGTCATCCTTCCTACCATTGTTTTTGTACAGCAGGGAACTTCAGTTTATTTTTGAGTTATACATTTATAAAGGTAAAGGTTTCCCTTGCTCGAAAGCCAGTCAAATCCAACTCTAGGGGACGGTGCTTATCTCCGTTTCCAAGTGCTGAAGAGCCAGCGCTGTCCGAAGACTTCTCTGTGGTCATGTGGCTGGTATGACTAAACACCGAGGTGCACAGAACGCTGTTACCTTCCCACCGAACCGGTACCTATTTATCTACTTGCAATTTCTTGCTTTCTAACCGCTAGGTTGGCAGGAGCTGGGACCAGAGATGGGAGTTCACTCCATCACGCGGCACTTGGGTCTCAGACTGCCAAACTACTGATCTTCCGGTCTGCAGTTCAGCGTCTTAACCACTGAACCAGCGTGGCCCCTTTATATATTTATACACCTGGTCAAATCCACTTGCTATCTAATAGACTGAATTTTGCCATCAGATATTCTTATAGAGTTGCTTGACATCAGATGTGGGGCGAAAAATGCTTGGAAATGTTTCTTTTTCTGTGGAAGATTAATTGTTTCATAAAATTGACAACAATTAATGGACGCCATTGCCGATTCAGTTACCTGGCAAACTCACCAGTTTCAAAATTGTAATTAATGTTTTTTGGGGTAAAGGAGGAAGGGGATGACAAATGCATATAATAGTCCATTTAAAGAAAAATTAATTCACCTGATTTGTTTTTATTTGACCTACGCAGCCAAACTGAAAAATTTATTATGTCTCTTCTCACATGGTAGAAAGGATATTGTCTCACCACTGTGATCTGGGACCAATCAGGGATGCCAAAGAGAGTAACCCCAGTGACCACCTGTGAAATGTGTTAGATGAGGGGTGTCGAACTCATTTTAGGGAGGGCCAGATTTGACATAAATTGGACTTTGTCGGGCCAGGCCACGTGTGTCATAAAATGTAATGCCAGTTAGTGGAGATATAAACTTTATAAAGGACACAAACAAAGGTTTTTTTAACTTAAAATTAAAGCATGCCTGAAACATTAGCATTCTTGCAATATTTTGTTTATTTAACTGTGTCTGATAACTGACACTTCTTTCTCTGAATTATTGCATCAAAATGTCTGTGCTGTAGCAATTGGGAGGGGGAGGAGCCTCAGCCCAGTGCAGGGAGCAGAAGCTTGCCTATCTATCTAATCTGAGTGATTGAGGGTGCGATCACACGGACGTTTATTGCGGGCCTCGCGGCTGTTCCCCATTGCAATTAAAGGGGCTGACTAGACGGCCGCATCTGTCTCCCGTCTCGAAGCCGCCCCCCCCCCCCGCACTCGAGCCCGCTTTTCCAACCACCAGGAAAAACAAGTACCTTCCGTTTGAGCCATCGCGCTTGAAAGAGCAGCGCGGGAGAACCCGGGTTTAAATGCCCGTGTGATCGCACCCTGAGAGAGTCTAGGAAAGCAAGCTATGACATAACAGCTGGAGGAAGAAGCAGGAGACAGCCAGTCCCTTGCGGGCTTGATAGAAGCCCTCTGGGGGCCTCATCTGGCCCCCGGGCTGCACGTCTGACACCCCTGTGTTAGATTCTGCTGGAGCAGACAAACACAGCCATGGCATAGAACACACAGTTCTCTGGGTGTGCTAAAAATTGAAACAGTAAGGGAAGTGCATGCCATGTTGCCTTTAAATTGCTACAAGAATTATTCTAATGTCAATTTTCACACAAAGTGTTATATTTTAAAATACAACATTTAAACTACACCTGGCTATTTAAACTACATTTGAACATTTAAACTACACCTCATCAAACATTTGTTAAACTATTTGTTGCTATGGGGACCTTTTTAAGTTATTTACTAAAAATAGGTGAAAACAAACATGCTGAATCAGATGGCATGCTCTAAGATACTGGACTTTTGGGGGGGGGGGGGGATTTTTCCCAAATCAAATTTTTCTGGAAATCCACATCACTACCTGGAATATGTAACATCTGTCTGTTCCATTTTCATGCTTTCTTTTATACTCCATTGTCACAAAAAATCCCCCCCCCCCGCAAAGCACAGACTAAGGAAGGCGTGCCCATAGGGATTTAACATTACACAAACACAGTGACTCAGTTATTAAACTGTTCATGGAAACAACAGTCTTTTCTCTTTAAAAAGCATGGAAACTTTTTTTGTCAATTGCAATGGCAGTCTGAGCAACTGGGGGGGGGTCTTTTAAGCTCAGGGTTCTGCCTCTCATATGTTATTATGCGGCTAAAAATAAAAGACACTCCAGCAGGGGCAGGGGAAGTGGTCTCTTGTGTTTGTTTACCTGGCTCTTCAACATTTCATGTTTATTTAAGACACTTCACAGTAATTAGATATACTTGACTGACGATTGTATATAATGAAGCTTGAGTGTAAATTTTCTCCTCTGCTGCTGGTTTCAGAAAAGGAATGATGATTACCTTGAATTTTCCTACGTGGTTTTAATCCACGACATTGTCTCCCAGGTAAGTACCATTATTGTCAAAGAAAAACGGGAAGAGTCCCACGTGAAAAAATTTGTTCTAGCAAAGCGATTCCCACAGCAGGACTTAAGGCAGGAAGGAGCTGTCAGGGGCCCTGACCCAGGAGCTATAGCTGCTTCCAGAGCAGCACAGGATGTCTTGAGAGCCTGGTGCTCAGTTTGCTGCTGCTGAACAGCAGAGGATGGGGTCAAGCTGCTGGGATTGTGGGGAGGGGGGGGCATTGTTCACTATAAAGCATCAGCTCTGCATGCAGGGCACAGAATTTGTCTTCCTTAGAATCTATTCTCATGGTGGTTGGGTATAGTTTTTTTTTAAACTGGCAAGTTTCTAGCGCTCTGCACATGCTTTGAGGAATTGGGGGATGACTGCAGAAATCTCAAAATCAAGAGGAGTGGGTTGACTGTGGTTTCCAGAGGCTTCAGCACTACACATAGCTTCGCTACAATTCTCAAGCTCTTTAGCCTTTAAAAAAAGAAGACCCAATTAAGCAAAAATAGTTTTAAAAATGCAGAAATTATGAAAGTGCACAGTTCACGCAGAGTCAGTGTCCAGCTGCTTTGGGGGACGTAATTTATATGACATCTATGACACTAGAGCCATGGTGGCGCCATTAGTGCAAGTTTTTTTTGCACTAGGGTACCACTTTGTTTCCAGGTTCAGTCCAGTGTGCTGGTTCTTACCTTCAAGCCCTTCCTGGCCTGGATCGCACATCCTGAAAGCCGGTGTGGTGTCGTGGTTAGAGTGTCAAGAGTAGAATCTCGGACAACTAGGTTCGAACGCCCACACTGCCATGAAAACTTCTCAGTGGCCTTAGGACAGTCAAATGGTCTTACCCTAACCTACTTTTTGGGGTTGTTGCGAGGATAAAATGGGAGAGAGAATAATTACGTAAGCCATTTTGTGGGGAAAGGTGGGTAGAAGTGAAGTAAACAAAATAAAATTGTGTTTCTTTTATTAGCTGATGATTTTAAATACACCCTGATTTCTTTGGCCAGCTCTCTGACCCTTCTCGTAGATCAGCTACTTTTTCCCTACCATGGATCATAAGTAGGCAAGGGACTGTTGAAGCACAATCCCGTCTGTGAGGCTGCACCCTCTGCCACTCCAAGGTCAGCCCCACAATATCATCCACAGAGAGCGCTGGCCAAGGTGTCCCACCCACTTCAAGGTCAGCACCCATTCCACATTCATCAAGGCACAGAAAAGAAAGTCCATTAACCATTTTTTTTAGAAAATTGGTACCCAAAGGGCCAGGTGACATATGACCAAAGGGCTTCATGCAGTCTCAGCTGAATTCTTCACAACTGCAATTCCCACCCTGGAATTTTCCATGTAAAGGCACAACTGGAATGTTATCAGGCCCTTTTGAGGCACGGCCTAGCTAACTTTGTGACGCACACCTGAACACTAACATCTTCCTGAAAGATTTCACTGTACTCCATTCAGCCATCCCTCTCATATATACACGCACACATATACAAGAGATCGGCCATGTGCTTTGGGTCACCCACTGGCTTAGAAAAAGCTGCAGAAACCACTGAAAAGCACAGCATAAGAACACTGAAAAAACCTAGAAAGGGCTGCAGTCCCCAGGAACCATTTGCAAAGGTCCCCCAAACCAGATCCAAAGTGGAAGTGCTGTTCTCCCATCTGTATTGTGCACTGCTACAGAAGCACTGCCAAAACAAAGCCAATTTACATTTGGTCTCACAATCCACTGTGGCTATGAACTACCCAGGCATGTACGGATGGGAAATGTAAGACATGAAAAGCCTGCCTTGACACAACAGGTCATGTAATTAAAGATACTTCAGTAAGGAAATTCCTCCTCCCAGACTTTGCCAGACTACAGATCCATGTTCCATTAACAATAAGAGGTTAGTGAGGTATTGGGGGGGGGAGGGGGGGGGGGAGAGAAGGAAAGAAAGTAGCAAGCCTAACAAGAACGTCCTAGATGGGAATTAGGACATGATTTTCGCTTGATGCTCTCTTAACACGGAATTCCTGTTGCTTTTTTTAAATCTGCAGGAAATTATCCCTTGGCACATGCAAGTTCTCTGGCACCCGCAGCATGGAGTGAAAGTAATACGGAATAGCCGCCAGCCAAAACGCGCAACACAAGATTAGCAAAATGGCCTCAATACTCCTATTAGAGGTTGTTGAAATAATTGCCCACATACAGCTAGAACAAGGGCTACGCCACAGTCTTGTTTCGGCTCAGAAAACCCTCCATTCCATCTACACAATTTGGACCAAAGGCAATGTCCCTGGCCCTCCCTCACCGTAGTGGGTACTTACGGTACCGGCGCCAGAATGCTCTCTCTAAAGGCTACTTTCGGCTTTCCTATAACACAAGGGCAGCTATATTCTCTTTCCATTCTCTAGATGAAGAAAGGAGAACACACAAAAATGTACACTGATTAAAAAGGGCTGCAAAGGGGACAAAATCTGGTAGAAGAACCCAAATTTCTCTTGACTATTATTGACAGTCATAGGAAAAATGGCCAGCCAGCATGACGTCTGACTGTTCAGGTGACGTTATCTTGTAAAAAATATCTTCTTACATGTACACCAGCTGTAAAGCCCCCCCGTATCCCACCTTTGTAAACAGATACTTTTTTATAGTCATAGAGTATATGATATAGTTCAGACCCTGTAATTGTGAATGGATTCTCCTCTGTCACTACAAATGGGATGTGAAGAAATTGTAAGCACAAATCCAGCTGTGGGTTTGGGGCCTGTACTGTATAGCTATCATCATCCATAGCAGCTAGGGAAGTAGTTTTTAGTTACCGTAGGATGACGTTTAAATGCCAAGTTAGGAAGAATGCTCCACTAGGGAGACCCAAAATCATGTTTCACTAATGTAGCATTTAGCAATTAATCACCTGAGCATAGATTTCCAGATGTAGTTCGCCCATTCCTGAAACAATGGTCTCTTTGTTCTCGTTGTCAAAATGAACTCTGAAAGTAGGATCTTCTCTGGTGAACCGGTTAATGCCTTTTGAAAACTTATCCAGATCATTCTAACAAACAGGGAGGAAAATCCAGAGTGTTATCCACAATATTAGTCATTTTGATTCAGTCAGAAGAGAGTCCAAAGGATTTTGTTTCCAGCAAAAACCTATCGATGTGCGCTTGGGCAGTTTCCATAAGCCATTTCGTATGCACGAAACACAATGGCTTCAGAATATTATGAACTATTTAGA
Source organism: Lepidodactylus listeri (assembly GCA_029233225.1). NCBI lineage: Eukaryota > Metazoa > Chordata > Lepidosauria > Squamata > Gekkonidae > Lepidodactylus > Lepidodactylus listeri. The sequence goes on from JARCFY010000005.1 coordinate 30,260,504, forward strand.
TACCACATTTTTGTCCTGTTCTTCCTCCAAGGAGCTTGAGATACGTGATTCCCCTTTCCTCCATTTCATCTTCACAATGGTCACATGAGGTAGATGAGGCTGAGAGTGTGTAGATGGCAAAAGGGCACCATGTGAGCTTTGTGGCTGAGTGAGGACTTGAACCTGGACCTCTCTAGTCACAGGCACAGCCCAACAATTCAGTGCTATGCCACAATGGCCCAACTGGGAACCTCTCACCTGTGACCACAACATTATCCTTTGGCTAAGGCAGAGTCCCATCAGCAGAAGGGCAGCCCTCATACTGGAAAATGACCCATTTTCCAGAAGAAAAGGTAGTCAGTGTGGTATAGTGGTTACTTTCAGATTAACAACACAAAAAGACTCTGGTTCTAATCCCCTGTCTGCTATGAACTTTGCTGGATGCTCTTAGGCCACTCACACACAAACAGCCTAATCTGCCTCACAGGAATCTTGTGAGAATAAAAGGGTGGGTGGGGAAGAAACATGTATGCCACACCCTGCTCCTCAAAGGAAGGGTGTGACAAAAATCTAAAAATCACAACACACATACTTCAATAAATGCAAATACATAATTCTGTTTTTCTCTCTGGAAACCCAACAAGACCACAACATTCCATCCCAAACTAAAGAAATAATTTACTAATGGCCATTTTTTCAAGAGTCGTACCTTGTTGGATGGCTTCATTGCTACAGAAATGACAGGATCAGGGACATGAATAGATTCCTAGAAAAAGGAGAAATACCACTTTTCAACATAAACAGTCTGCAGAAATCTTGACACTGTGAAGCACCAAAAGAGTTGGTGTTTTAACAGTAAAAGGTTTTCCCCCCTGAGTTGACATTCTGGGCTTTGCGCCCATTTGCTGGACTTGCAAAAGTTCCACTCGTTTCCAAGGGCCTTGGCTCAAGTGACATTTCAGGCGAGCGCTCTTCACAGCTACCCTTCTGCATACTTCGTTAACTTCCTTGCAAAATGACTCTTCAAAGAAAGGCACGATGGTGCTTGTGCATTCCCAAGCACAGGGCAGCCATGCCCAGTAGACAGTGTCTTAACCACTGTCTGTGCAGAAGGCATAGTTTGCTTGCCCTTGTTCCTCTGCATCAATGCAGGGTCCTTCTGACCCCTGGAAACGTCAGCCACAGGGAATGCACAGAGGAACAGGTACACAAGTGTGTGTGTGGGGGAGGGGGGGGGCTCTGAAATGAAGAAGGACCAGAAACTGAAATTGCTCCTCCTCCCTCTTCCGGAAGTGCAGCTTGGCTGACGGGAAGGGGCAATTTTATCCTCATCCTTCCTCCAGCCTGCTGACCCTGATGGTTGTTCCTCTGCACAGACCCTGGGATCCCATGAGCAAACTTTCCAGGGGCTGGGAAGAACTGCCACAATTGCAAAGGACCATGGGAACACTCCATATCTGGATTGGGAGGACACTGTTATGTTTTTGGGTGTAAATGTAAACAGTAGTCCGGTGGTTGCTTAAACACTACCCAAAGTTATTCTAGCAATAAGCTTTCATGAGTCAAAGCTCACTTCACCAGAAGCACCCAGTGTCTAATAAATATCAGTCGTCTTTAAGGTACTACCGGAATTCTATTTAATTTTGCTACACCACACAATCACAGCTACTGCTCTGGAATTATGTTTTGAAGAGGCATGCCAAAGTGAACACAGCAATCATGTTTATAACACTGGTCAGTTGGGGAGCTGGGATTGGTGGTGATGCTCTTATGAGTGCGCAACACTTGGAAAAGCTGGCTTGTCACCTGAAAATGACTAACATGTAATCCATTCCCCATTTGTCAGCAAACTGCAATAAAATATTCCCATGGCTGTCACTTTCTTCACTGGGGGATGGTTCTGAAGGGTGAAAGAGGAAATTCTCAAATCTGGAGCCTGTTTCCATTCTTTCCCCTCTGGAAGGATCCAGGAGGAGGAGTATCTCTCGAGGCTGGGCAGATTCTTCTGGAGGGTATCAGAATTTTGAGCACAGTTTTACATTTAATAGAACCTGTTTGTAACCATATTTTAAATACAGAGTATCTGTCACATTGTACATTGGTGACCCTGCCCTTTAAGTCTGGCAGTTTTTTGGAACTATTGTCAGTATGATCTTATGTACCCTTAAGTTTTAGGGGTTTTGTAATGGCTGCAACAGCATTCTGAAAATAAAAAATAAACTTTGTTTTTAAGGGACTTCTTTTCCACACATAAAGGCATTGTTTATGAACAAAATCCAAAGGAAACTATTAGTTTAACCGGGAAGGAACTTACCATGGAAAGGTCAATGCTGGATTTATCAGAGAATGTATCCCCACTAGCGCAGTCGATGCCAAACAATGCACAGATATCTCCTGCATACACTTCATCCACATCCTAGCCAAAACAAAAAAAACCCCCAAACCAACAGCATTTTACACATTTTTAGTATTAGGCAAGAACAGGTATCATGTTACAAGAAAAGGCAAGATGGTTCCCATATTTGCAACTTGCAAGGTCTTTAAAACTGTATTTGTAATTTTGTTTATTCCATGGTGTGACTTGCTCCAAGCTCCGCGATAGTGGGGGAGAGCGGGATGCAAATCCAAGAAATAAACATGTAATAAATTAAAAACAGGCTTAGTGCGGACACATAATTGTAGCCATTTTGAGAGCAGGGAAGGCCCACAGTTTATATAAATAGATTTTTTTTCTAGACAAGAGGGCTTATCTCAGTAAGTATAAAAATGTACAGAGGTCCTGGGATCCCAGGAGCAATCTTTCCAGGGGCTGGGAAGAACTGAAGCAATTGCAAAGGTCCATCAATGGCTATTAGCCACAAAGTGTAGATAGGAACTCTCAGTCTGGGGCAAGTGATGCTCTGTATTCTTGGTGCTTGGGAGGGGGGAGCAACAGTGGGAGGGCTTCTAGTGTCCTGGCCCCACTGGTGGACCTTCTGATGGCACTTGGTATTTTTGGCCACTGTATGGCAGAATGTTGGACTGGATGGGCCATTGGCCTGATCCAACATTGGCTTATCTTATGTTCTTACGGATTTTACATCATGCCATAAAACCGATAAATGCAAACCATATCATTGTACATAGTACCCTAGTACAGTTACATTAAAGGGAACTCTGCCCGCAATTTCTCAAATACAGCCACTGACAGAATTGCGTGACATTGCAAAAGCTTCTGATAACAGCCCTCCCACAATCAAACTGCAAAATCCATTTCTACACTGCAACGTTTTAAGACAGTTATGAGTTTACCAGGGTCTTCTGTGTTGGGCTTAGAGGTAGAGAGACGTCCATAATCCTACAGTGAGAACCTGCAATCTGCTCAATTTTTATTTTGAGCATCCTATTACGTATGAAGCTGCCACATATGGGGTCAGAGCACTGGTATGTCAAGGTCAGTACTGTCTACACTGTTAGGGTCTGAGGTCAAGGTCTTACACATCACCTGCTACCTGAAGGAAATGATGGGGATTGAACCTGGGGTCTCAGCTGAAGCTGAGTCGTGCCCCCTTCTGCTGTGCGAATCACAACTCCTTAGGCCACTCCCCCGTGATAACAGAGGAGCATGCAGTTCACCAGGAATGAACCATTTAAAGTAAAGATAAGGTTAATTAGTATAAAGGAGATTCAAACTTTTCAAAAATTTTCAAGTTACGTATAGACCCATTTCCCAAAGAAGATAAGGAGGGATGGACTGAGGCGGGGATGGGGGCGGAGACAGGTAAAGGATTTCCTGCAGACAAGAACATTTGTAAATGAGGGGAGGGCTGTTTACGGCAGGGCAGGATAAACTAAGCAGCAACATTAACATACTGCGATGCACCCTGAGCCTCCCACCCTGGTCCCCATCTGTGGTCTAGAGGGACGACATTTTGAACTGAGTTAGGGCTGAAGCAACCCTGGCCTCTCCGATCATCAGGTAAACCCTGAATACCCTCCTTCCTGGCGCCAAGAGTTTGGCAGTGTTTTCCTGCCTCATTATGCATTTTGGTCACCCACTTCAAGACACAGAACAGGGACTCCTAACTCCATGCCCCACGTGAAGAGTTAAAGGAGTTCTTCCCTTATACGCCTCATCTTCTGAATCCTGTTTGCCTGTGGGAATGAAACAGTGAAAGGAGCCTCTGCTGCCAGGCTTAAAAGGTCTTGATTCACATAGGAGAAAGAGGCTGAGAGGAGGTATCCTTGGGATCAGGAGCTAAGTTGGGAAAGGGGAAAATCAAATGGAAACCACTCCAGGGCTGGATTGGGCTCCAGTGACCTGTGGGCACAGGATACAAGGGCTTGGATCCAGCGATGTGCAAACGGAGGCATAAATGGACTCAGTGCAATTCTGCTTGCACTAGTTCTTGTGCAACACCTAGCACTTCCCTTATAGTGCCCTGAAAGCGGTTGCACAAGATCTTGCACAAGTAGGGATACAATAAGTTTGACAGCACAAGCAGCTACCGCAGTCTTTTTCTTGCATTTCCACCCGCACAAGCGCTAGAAGAAGCAGAAGTTTTGTACCAGATCCAACCCCAGATGTTTCCCCCTCTCTCCCACAGTCCTTTCCTTGGATTGAAAGGGACTGCTGGGAGAAAGGGAAGGTTTCATCTCCTTCAGCACCTCTGGTTGACAGCTCATGGGATGCAACCATCTGATCCCTGGTCTACGGGCCGAGGAAGGGTGTAAACAAATGAATACAGAATATAATAAGAGTGAAGTAGAAGAGGAAAAGAAATGTGGAAAAGAAATTCCATGGTACATACAAGGAGCTCAATAAAATTCACACCATCTTGCTGAACTAAGGCAGCCCACCTCTTTGCTAGTTTTGGGATCCTCCGACTAAAAGGAGCTTCTCTCTGAGTAAATTTTTTTTCGCAGACTGGATCCCAAGCGCTCCCCAAGCTGTGACGCCACACTCACCTCCATCATGTCCGCGTGCATGCGGACGAGTCTCTGCACTCGTACTTTTTTCCCTGTCCGGGTGTTGTAGATGTTATTGCTTTTCTTTAACATCCCCTGGTACACACGAACATACGTGAGCTGTCCAAATCGTCCAGCCTGCAGTAGCACAAAAGGCAGTCACAGCAAAGGAGACCAAGAGTTAGACATTTCAGAGAAGTGAGAAGGCAGATTAGAGCAAACCATCCCCCGAGGTGCATGATGAGTGGCCACTGACCACTAGCCCAAAGCCGCCATGAAGGCAGCACCTCAGCAAAGAAGGAGAAGGAAAAAAAAATAACCTACCTCAAGTTTAAACGCCAAGCCCACAAAAGGCAGAGAGTCATCCCTGGCTGAACCCAGCAAGATCTTGGATTTTTCCTGGGAATTCCTTGAACCAGAGACAAATCCAAAGGAGAAGTTTAAATTACAACGTTTTAACAATGTTTTATCAATGAGCTCTTGTTGCAAGGTTCTGTTCTGTAGCCTGCTAATGAGCGTCCTCAGCAGTCACAACGGGAAGCACAGAGTGATCCCCTCAAGCCCTACACATCTTGTGGAGAGAATAAGCTATTTTTCAAGAGATCCAAAAGTGGTGTGGAGTACATGCTCATTTTTAGCCTTGCTATCACCTCAGGCCAAACAAAGTTTGCATGTTAAGGCACTATAAAACCCTGCAAATCCAGTAGAGATGACAAGGGATGAACATGCCCACCACCCCCACTACCATATGCCTGCCAACTTTTCCAGAAGCCCATTCTCTGTCTCCAGCCATTCTTCTGGCTCTGAAGAATTACACTTGAAACAGAATATGATTTTCCTCATCAGCCCAGTAAACGCTGGGAGAGAGAGTGACGTCAAATAATGGCTGTAACCAATTCACCGCCTTGTTAATCAGCGGGGATAACAGCAACCCAAACAAGAGAGTTCTGCACAGGTCTGCCACCTACAGGCCACAGTGAGGCATCTAACCAGCATCTGTGTGTTCTGTGCCATCAAGTCACTTCTGACTTATGGCCACCCTATGAATTAGCAGGCTCCAAACCAGCACAGGGGGCCATTTAAAGCATTTCACAAAAGCTCAGAGTGTAATACATGTGCTAGGCACTGAAAGAATCTTAGTGGCTTTTGCTCCAACAGCCCAACGCTACTGCTACAAAGTTGTCGCTAATTCACCCACTTGTTCCGCCTGCAACATCTGATGCCAAAGCGGTTTCCATTTCCAGTTTGTAGCCACAGTGAGTATTTTAGGCAGCTGACAACATTTTGCCTTTTCAAGGGAAACTACACTACAGCTTCCCTTGTAATGACAACTTACTGCAGACAAGTAAAGCCGACAGCACTCTGCTTAAATCAAGGTCAAAGGCACTTCTTCCATCCAGGTCTCTCTCATTTCATTTTTTACGTCACTTTTGCTCTAGCATGTTACTGCAACACAGAATGTTTTGCACTCCTAAAGTTCCTGAATAGAGAAATACCTACAACAACTGACCTTCTTTGTTGACGAAATTATAAATTATCTTGTTTATGTGCTATGATTCATCTTGATCAACTTGCTACTTTTGCTTAGTAGATTTCTAATATGATCATATGAATGCACAGTAAACAAAACTTCAAAATATGAAAAACTAAGCTTTCAGAGGAAAGAAACAGCAGTAAGGGATACCAAGTGGCCAGGGTTTTCCCCATTTAGGAAAAAAAAACCCTGGACAAACCATTTACTGAAATAGCTGCGTACCATTCTTTCGATCAATGCTGATGATTTCTAACAATATGATACAATCAATAACTGTTGTGAGAACTGTTTAACACACCAACAGTATACATTTTAAAAGGTAGTATAAAAATTGAATTGAGAATCAGTTGTAAAATCACTGGAAGAAACAATGAGGTTACAACAGCTGTACAAAGCTGATCTAAAAGCTGCTTTAAAAACCAGCAGCAGCTCATCAAAACAGCAGTCAGAAAAGATCAGCAGCATAGGGAGGGAGGGAGGAGAAGAAAAGAAAATCAAACATCTGAGAAACACTTGGAAAACAAGAGTCTCAACTTGGTGACAGAAGGGTCTTGCTCAGCATCTGGGAAGGGCATTCTGTAAATGAAGCACCACAAAGAAGGCCCCGCAGTTAGTGGACAACCCACTCCTCCTCCTCCTGAGGCACGTGTATCAGAGTCTTTGACAAAGGTGTTAACTGCCTGAATATTCTAAACGAAGCTTAACAGTGTCATTCTAGGCAGAGTTACACACTTCTCAGCCCAACTCCAGTGGTCTCAGAAGGCGGCAACTCTACTTAGGACAGTACTATAAATGTCCTCACCGCTCACCCTTTGAGTACTCACTCTTGGTTGAGAACAGCATAGTTTTGGACTTCTGATGGGTTCGGGAGGTACTCCAGAACAGCGTCCAGCAGCGGCTGCACCCCCTTGTTCTTGAGGGCACTTCCTACCAGCACAGGAGTGAACGTTTTACTCAGTGTTGCTCTTCTGATAGCAAGCTGGAGAGAAAGAGAACAAGCATTTAAGCTTTAAAGCTCTGTATCGTAAAAGTACTTTATATAAAAAACCGCACAGTGCCACATTTGATGGCCACGTGCTATAAGAAAACAACATCCCTAAGCACCCTGCACACAGATGGAGTCGTTGCTTCTTCTCTCACTGAGGGGAAAAAAAAAACCTTTCAAAGATGGTGGAAACAGTTTTGAAATTAAGCCACAGCCACCAAAAACATTTAAAAAAAAAAAAAAAGCCTGCTTGAGAAGTTTTTCTTTAAGTATCTCAAGAAATGGCTACCATCTACTCCTGACTACACTCTACTACAGTCTTCTCATCCAGTTACTGAAAACACATGTGGGGATGAGAGAGAAACCTACTGAGAAGTGGACGCTGTCTGAAGCACAAGCACTGAAACTGCAGCCACACTGCAGATGGACACACAGTTGATGAAAGATCAGAAAAGTCCAGGTAAGGCCATAGCCACATTGCAATATGGCAGTTCCAGCTGGAGCCCCACCAAAGAACCTTCTCACACAGCCTTGCTAGAACTTGCTTCTGACGGTGGGCATAGGGGAACACTGGCAGGTACAGGCCAACTCACTTTTAAGAAGTCCTCCTTCCAAAACTGCGTGACAACCCTGTGTTATGACTCTATGGCCATCCTGCACCAGGGCTAAGAGAGCCATAGGGGGTTCTAAGACCTGAGGGTGTGTTCCCAGCTCAGAGCTACCATGGCTTAAGCTAGAAGAGGAGTCCAGAAGGCATCCAGCTGGCCAAAGTCTCCTTTGCTAACCAGTCTCCTATTTATACCAGGCCTGGCCAATCCAAAGGCTGCATGCTATCTGCTAATCACAGAGGTCGACACTGTGCATTTCTGTTTCCTTCTTGGTGAGGACGTAGTAGTATGCAAAATGATCTGTGTCCATCATTGCACAGCAGAACAAGTCCCAGGCTTGGGACCTGGTTTTCAAAGCTCCCCCTCCACTCTCCATTCTTCCTCCTCCTCCTCCAGCATGTGGCTTGGCACAGGTAGCAGGGAAGCTAGGCCTGCAATGATTGCAATACAGACTGACTTTGCATTTAGCAAGGAGAACTATTTTGTCCCCCCCCTTATTAAAACAAAACAAATCCCACAGACAACTTGCATTTCCTGCCTCATCCAGCTGTGGCACAGCAGTCAGGCTCTCATCATACCAATAACATTTTGGTATCAGCAAACACGGCATTTGTTTAAGTGGTCAACACTTAAAGAGCACTGGTTGCTAATACCATGACCTTTCCATAAAGAATTATTTTAAACCAGAACTTGGCTGCCTGCCACAGCATAGGAATCCACCACTGGGGACAAATTAGCACAAACTTATCCACCTCGGCTTTGCCACGGCTATTTAAAAAATTGGCACCAGTTAGTTTTGAGGGGAGGCTAGGGAAGGGGAGTACGGCCACCCAGAACCAGAAAAATAAATGCTTTCACAATCAACTGTTTTAATTTTGGAGGTCTTGGATTACAAATGTGTTACATTTCAGCATTTGTGTATTGTGAACATACCTTAATTATTTTGATGCCTGCAAAATGAGAGCGGTCCAAATGTACCGTTACATTTGGGACCCAAAAGTATCATTATATTTGGGTCTCATTAGGGATTCAAAGCGGCTTACAAAATCATTCTCCTCTTCTCTGTTTTATCCTCACAACCATCCTGGGAGTGTGTGGCTGGACCAAGGTAACCCAGCAACCTTCCCTGGCAAAGTGGGGATTTAAGACTAAGTCACCCACATACTAGTCTTGACATTCTAACCACTTAACATGCAAAGCATTAAAGAGCCTATTTGGTGCGGTGGTCTTACTGTAAGACTAGGACCTGGGAGACCGAAATCCCTACTCATGACAGCTCATGGAGAGATTTCTGAGCCAGTTACTTTCTCTCAGGTTGGGACCAAAATGGGAGACAAGAGAAACATGTGCCCAATTTTGAAACTTCCTCGGAAGAACAAATGCAATAGACAGTTGATTTCAAGATGAATTTCCTGTCCTAGAACAGAGAATCATAAGAATGGCTCAACTATGGCCAATATGCTTTTCTCCAAGATCTGGGCTACAATCCTAGACATAGCCCCACTGGATTCAGTTGAACTTATGCTCGTGTAGATTTAAGAGTATAAAAAGAACCTTGCTGGACACTAAGGATCCCTGAAGTCCACCATCGTTGCCTTTGGGAAGCTTATAAATAAGTAAACTGAAACAGCCAGACCCTGAGAACTTTCTTCAAAGAAACTCAACTGTTAAAGGTCCTCTAACTTTTCTCATAGCTGCAGCAGCGAATACAAAAGGACTGTATAATTCCTGGGGTAAAAGTTCCATCATCTGCCTACTTCTGACTTGGCTTTTGACTTACTTAGAAGCAACAATTATCAGTGAGTGGCCACCAATACGTTCGCAGAACTATTATAAAATGGGGGGAACCCCATTTATCTTGAAGTTCTTTGTGGAAGGGCAGAATAAAAAGGATAAATATTATTCTGTTATTAGGATCAGTTCACACAAATCTATACGAAGATGTTATTTTTTTAAAAAAAAAAATCTTAAGAAGATTAGGTTCAGATACAGTGCAAATATTTACCTCCAAAAGACTATAGGTAAGGGTTCCAACCAGGCTAGAAAAATCCCAGGCGTAACATGCCCTAATGTTATAAGAACATAAGAGAAGCCATGCTGGATCAGGCCAATGGCCCATCTAGTCCAACACTCTGTGTTACACAGTGGCCAAAACCCAGATGCCATCAGGAGGTCCACCAATGGGGCCACAACTCCAGAAGCCCCTCCCACTGTTGCCCCCCCCCCCCAAGCACCAAGAACTGAGAACATTACTGCCCCAGACATAGTGTTCCATCTATACCTTGCGGCTAGCAGCCATTGATGGGCATCTGCTTCATATGTTTATCCAATCCCCTCTTGAAGCTGTCTATGCTTGTAGCGGCCATCACTTCCTGTGGCAGTGAATTCCACATGCTAATTACTCTTTGGGAGAAGAAGTACTTCCTTTTATCTGCTGTGATAAGCCTTGGAATCTGAACTATGTCCTCAACTCAGGCGGGGTGCAGGTACTTTGGTTGCCATGCCAGAGCCCACAGGGCTCCCTACGAGTCTCTGACTGGGAGAAAAGGGGTCAGGAATCCATATCCTGACATATGCAAAAAGCTGGAAGGCTGCAAAAAGGCTCCTAACTCACTTAAGCAGAAGTTGTTTCCAAATTATGTTGAACTGCATCACAAATTAGGTTACTGACCATCAGGGAAGCAAATGCTGATTGAATTACAAGAAGATTGCTCCTGTCTGCTCCACACTCCTCCAGTTGAAGCTTTCTGGTGCAGTTACAGTTATTTATTACTGCAACTGATTATTCTTCTTCAATCATGGAAGACAAGGTGGTGGTACGCAGAATTCCCAGGTCCTTCTCCTACCCAAGTAGCAAATGCAGACCTGCTTAGCTGCTGAAGCCCCTGGGCAGATCACCATGAGGTTTGTAGCCAGTTCCCACTTAGAGAGTTCTTCACTCAGCAGCTGCACAACTCCTTGAGTGGGAATGCTGATCTGCAACTCACCCTCTGGCACCCAAGGTTGGGAATGATCTCCAGTTCAGCCATTTGATGAGTGTCAAAGCTGATGACTCTGCCAATATTAGGACTGAGTTCCTACAACCTGACCTGGGTAGGCTAGGTTAGCCTGATCTTGTCAGATCTCCGACACTAAGCTGGGTCAGCCCTAGTTGGTACTCGGATGGGAGACTATCAGGAAGTCCAGGGTTGTTACAGAGGCAGGCGGTGGCAAACCACCTCAGAACGCCTCTTGCTTTGAAAGCCCTACGCAGTCACCATGGGCGAGTCTGCACTGGCTTTTCTCTCTGCTGTTTTACAAAATCCACATTGGAACAGATATTCCCCTCTGCACTGCATGCTGCTTTCACTTTATTTGATGGTTGGATTTTATGGTACCCTCCACACTGCATGCCGCTTTCGTTTACTTTGACCACTGGATTTTATGGCACCTTCTGCATAGATTTATGGCCGTTCAGGGGCAACTTCACAGTCAGTACGGCATTGTCCCGAGGTACTTGAATGTGGTTTTGAGCTGCACTTCTTCCTCCCAGTTGAGAAAATGTGAAGTGAATGCTAGATGCAGAATCGCCCCATGTCTGCTGTGTTTCGACAGCAAAACAAAGCCTACATTCCTACAGGTGACTGAATCTTACCTGCTACTTTCCTTTCTTTTGTTCCAGCCTATTTCAATCTGAAATACTACAAGGTGTTCCTGGTTCTTTTCAATATAACTGTGTGGCTTTTCTTAAAGCAAGCTCTGTATCAGCTGCAAGTCAGTTCAGAAAAGATTTGCAAAGGGTACGTAACAAAAGTGTAACTTATTTTCTTCAGACTCAAAGCTGGGCAACATGAAGTGCCTTGGTGATTTTGCTTTTCACGAATATTTAGGAAGAGAACATAAATGACTTCTTTTTCTATTGGCTTTGCTTTCGGTATACTTCAAAAGATTTGATATTTGAGGGATGCAACACTTCTGAAGGAGGAGGAAAGGATTAAGGCTGCAATCTTGTGAATACTTGCCCCTACTGACCTCAGTGGCATTTGTTTGGACCAAGCTGTAAATCTCTCTCCTGGATTTTCAAACGCTGGCAGGTATGTGGATGGCCCTTGAATTGGTTGGCAAAGGGATAACATAAAAAGCTAGCAGCCAGGGCAGAACTTTCCACATACTGTTCCAACTGAATTCCTGGTGCCTATGGAACACGAGAGAGCAACGGATCACTCAGCAGGCACCTAAAATGCGCTTCGTCCTCTTAACTGCTGTGCTAGAGGTGGAATACAGTGGAGAAATATTACATAATGGCAGCCATGCAGCAGTTCTACAGACTGCAAAGTCATCAAAGGCTAACAGGGGTAACAGACGGTTTGTTTCCAGATCTAAAGCTGTATTTTCCGTGCTCATCAAGTCCCTGTGCCAAATTCAGCCCTTGCCCAAGTGAGTTCAGCTACGGTGAAGCAGTGTCTGCTTACACCAACCACACTTGAATTTAGACAGAGGAGGGCCAGAAATACCACCAGAGAAGCCACCTGCAAGTAAAACTCCCTATCAAGTTGACAAGGCTGCCAATTCTACCACGTCATGCGATGTGATGCATCCTGCAACGGAAACCAGCAGCACCAAATGTTGCATTTACATTTAGAAGGAAAAGCAAATTTAGGAGATTTTGCAGATGACCTCTAGGATCTGTCACAACTCTGTCTATCACACTTAACAGCTGATTTCCACCGGCCGCCCATCAACCCAGTCATCGGCAGCTATTAATGCCCGGCTGCAGAAAGCCTGCCGCCTCCCTGGATAGCAGCAAAGAGTCATGACAAAGATATTGCAGACCTAGACAGTCTGGTTCATGCTGCAAACAGCTTCTAAAGGTGATGGAATGTGGGGCCCCAAGCACACAACGCTGTCCCTGAATGAAACGTGAATATACAAATGGTATTTGCATTTTTTAAGAAGTCCAATAGGACTGTAATGGTTTTGCTAAAACTCTCCTGCCCGATCATCCTTATTCATGTATAAATTGATTTCAATTGCTTCGGCTGGAAGGCGGCTAAAAAAAGAACCAGGCAAGAGTCTCCATTCCCAGGACACAAGCCTACTGCACGGCTGTATTACAGCTGAAGAAGTTGACAATTATTTGTTCAGTCCGAGCTAGTCACCCTTCGTTCGTGCAGAGACTTGGGTGTAGATGTTTCTGATTCAAGACCAAGGCTCTGCCTATCCATTCCACTAGAACACGGACCAGCAGCTGAAGAACCCAGCTGCTAACTAAGCAGCACACAAAAACAAAACGAGAACAAGATATGACTACTGGAGGGGGGGGGGAATGTCCCACCACTTTAACAGAGGCTTAATGGGATGTGATTTATCAGCTGATGTTCTTTACCCTCCATGCCATGAAAAGCTCCACCTGCCCATCTGCCCACATTAAGCCTCTATTAGAGGGGCGGGATGTTTCCTCTCCAGGTTGTTGGCAGACCTAGATACAACCAACTCCATGCCATTGCAGGGTATTTTTGGCACTGGGAGTCACTGACATCAGTGTGTAGGGGTGCAGCAATTACCAGACAGGGAGGTGTCTGAACGGGATTGCCGCCAACAGATACTACAGCAAGAGCTCACTTGGCAAGCTGGACTCTGCAACAGCATGAGCTCCAGGCAACGGTGCAGCAGCGCATCTTTTCAAGGAATGAGTGTTATGGAAGAACTGTGATTCTGACAACAACTGGAACTTTGATGGACTATTATTAATTTTTTTTTAAAAACTGAACATTCAGACTCCTCGTATATTGTGTCATAAAAATGTTACAGGATTAGGACCTCTTTAACACCATTCAGTGATGCCTCAGTCTACCACAGAAAGGCTCAGCTCCTGTGCCCTTGAACATATGAAGCCGTCTTTGACCGCTGGCCCAGCATGGCCTACTCTGATTGGCTCCAAGGTCTAGACAGGTTCTTCAAGTGGAGATGTTAGAAACTGAGCCCATCATCTTCTGTATGCAAAGTATGATCTCTAAACCCCTTCTCCACCACTGAATGAAGGGCATGGCTTAATGCCAGCAGTGACAGTGTGTGGACAGCAGCTAAAACAAGAGTGTTGTGTAGTGGTTAAGAGACGAAGATGGGTACCAGAGGAAGTTTGTGGTTCAACTTGCATCTCAGCCATGGACAAAGTGACCTTAGAAAAGCCACTAGCAATCTGTTCCAGAATGAACATTTCCCCCTCCGCCCACCACGGTATGGGGCTCATAGTGCAAACCTAACTGATAAGATTGATGTAGACATTACTATGAGGTATTCTAAATGCTCAGACATATTATACACACACACATGTATAGTGTCATGGGCCTGCCTGCCGACACCTCCTCAGATAAGAGGCAGGGGAAGCTGGTCCCAGCCTTCAAATGCTGCAGGAAGACTCGCCAGACAAGGCAGAGACTTTGTCAGGTGTAAAGAGAGGCTGAAGCCAGCACAACAGGCCCCTGGTCCTGCAGACCAGAACCTGGTGCAGAAGCCCTGAGGCGTGTGTGTGCCTGTGCATGGGAGTCATGGCAACTTCTGGCGACTCCTACTGGGGCACAGAGGACATTCAGAGAAGTGGCTTGATGGCCTGCCTCTGGCCTCCCAGCCCTGGTATTTTCTGGAGGTCTCCCATCCAAATACTTGCCAGGGTCATTTCTGCTTAGCTTCCAAGATCTGATATGCCTGGGCTATCCAAGTCAGGGCAAATTTTGTTAGTCTTTAAGGTGCTACTGGACTCTTACTCTTTTCTACTGCTTCAGATATGTAAAGCTTTTTAAAAATGTCAAACATTGGATTGTGCCAAGAGGTGCTGAGCCCCACCTGCTGAACAGCAGGTAGGATTCAGCTGAATGCTCTGCAGCACCAAGGAAACATCTTCCCCATGCCCCCCCCTCCAAGCAGTACAGCTGATCAGCAGCTGGCTTAGGTGAACTCTCTTCATCAATAGATGCCCCAAGCTGCTGGCCCAGTTTTCCTGCCCATCTCATTTAAAAAAAAATTATTTGTGTAATTCATTATTTTAAATAAGCAGATAAAAACACAAGTTTCTACCTTTAAATCAGCCACTGTTGGGACCTTCTCTTCAAGAAAAAGCTCTCCAAGTAGTTCATCAGAATTTGCAACAGACTCAATCAGCTCCTGACGCCGGTCTGCGGACTCAGCTCTGAACTCAAGAGGAATTTCGCCATATTTAACAATTTGGCTACAGAAGTAGAAAAGACAAATGGCCAGTTAGTGGCCAGCCACACAGACAAAGCTTTCAGAAACTTTTCAAATCCTTTAGCCTATGTGCAATGAAACTTAAGCCACTCTTGGAAATGATAAATTGCTTTGGAGCTGGCTGTTTCCTGCTTTCTGGACACATTTATGAGGGGGGATACTCCAGTCTGAAAGAGGTTCTTCGGACTGTGGCGTGCAGACCAAATTCCTATCATATTGACTGGATTATATACTAAAATGGCATAAATGAAAAGGCACAAAATGATGGAAGAATGTAAGCAGAAGGGTCAATCATTTAGTTTAATAAGCTGCATACATACTGCTGGTAACATGGTCCTTGGATGGATGGTGCCCAGTAACCAGGATGGATGCTTGTTTATATAGGAGGCCAACTCTACTTTCCTGATACATGTAGACAAATGAAAGTTATGCCACTTACTGAGCAGTCACTGAGTTTGTAATTCTAATTTTATTTTTTTAGTCTGCTGTGAACAAGGCTGCTCAAGCTCTCTTTTTTCATGCCAAGGAAGCAATACTTGTGGGTTCCTTGCCTGGAATGTCTGCGTCCATTAAACTTGAACCTTAAGATGTTCAAATTGTATTGGCAGACAAAATGTAGTTTCCCCCATTCTAGTGATAACCTCTTTGTGGATTACATAATCAAATGGTGGTGTTATACTGATGATATTGTCTTACTATGGATAAGAATCCAAGATCAACTGCTAGATTTCCATAACGGTTTACACCAGTGCAATGAGAATATTTAAAAAGTCTGAATTACATGTGGACAAGGAGCAGATAAATTTTCTGGTTGCTATGGTTAACATCAAGGACAGAAGAGTTATACAGGCTTATTACTGTCAATTTCTTAGTTAAGGAGGAAGTGTATAAAGCACAAGACTTCCAGAGAGAGGCACTAGTTTTGAGATATGATCACTATAGGATACCATAAACATATATTACAGCATACACACTCCAAGACTTTAGCTCAGAACACAGATAATTTGCTTCCAAGAAAGTAGAAGTAGACTTCCAGAGTGTGCAGCTGTTCTTTTAACCATGTAATGGACCAAGTCAGTAAAAGCATATCTGAACACTGGAACGTATTGAATGGAATCTCCAGATGTGACAAGAAACCTACTGTCTGGTTTAAAAGAATGTCTATTCTGAGATAGCAATTAGTACATAGCAACACATCATTACTCACCAGCCCTCAGCCAATTTTACCGAAAGCCAGCCCATCAAAGGTGCGGAACTGTATATAAGTTTACATATAGTACTAAGGAATTTACAGATGGGAAAGAATATATGCTCAAGGCTGTTTACATAAGTGCCCTTGCAATAAGATATAGGTGGCGAAAATATCCAGAAATCTTAAAATATATATCGTTGAACACAAAAGCAACATTCCCTTTCATAAATGAAGAAAAAGACCATTTTCTTAAACACATTCATGGTCCTACTGATTCCATCTTCTGGCCCATTCAAAAAGATATGTGACAAGTGGCTCCTGAGCAAAGAAGCAGAATGGATCATGAGAACATAAGAAGAGACCTGCTGGATCAGACCAGTGGTCCATCTAGTCCAGCATCCTGTCTCACACAATGGCCAACCAGCTCCTCTAGACTGCCAACAACAGGGCACAGAGGTTGAGGCCTTCCCCTAATGTTGCCTCCTGGCTCTGGGATTCAGGATTAGTGCCTCTGAATGTGGAGGTTCCTCTCAGTCACCATGGCTAGTAGCCACTGAAAGACTTATCCTCGGACTTCAGACCTTAGCTCCACAAGGGTTATATGGTAGTCTAGTTGTTTTACAACTGGTGTGACTGTAACTCTTGATATACACCAGCCAGCCATTCTACTCCACCATTACAGTGGAAACTCTCTGAGAGACAGTTACCTTACAGTTTAAACAGTGTTCCCTCTAAGATGAGTTAGTGTGAGCTAGCTCACAGTTTTTTAGCCTCTGGCTCACATCTTTTTGTCTTAGCTCAGGAAGGATGGCTCCAGAGCAAACTGATTTAAGCAGCAGCCAAACCACTTGCTCACAACATCAATGCCAATAGCTCACAAAGTTGAATTTTTGCTCACAAGACTCCACAGCTTAGAGAGAGCTTTTTTAACTTCTTCTAACTTAGGGAACTTTATTTTTAACCTGGAAGTTATGTTAACTGTGTACAGCTTGTGACTTTGTAAGTATGTACAAAACAATTCAGTCTGAATATACACAGGCCTGCTATATAAAAGAACCTCCATCTCTGGATAAGAAAGTATTCGTGTGGTTCCTGTTAAAAGCTTCACCATGTTTGGAAGTGAATTTTTAAAAATCTGTTATTTGCAGATATCGTTGTAGGCTTCCTGAGGAGGCTGCATGCAAAATATGTCGGGATCTTCAAGTGAAACACAATAACATTTATTTTCCTGCTGCGGGATCATTTCTCTTCTCTGGCTTGAGGCTGCATGGGTGCAGCCCTCTTGTTTAAACTGGAACCTTAAGAAGTCAGGAGCTTTTGTCCTTAAGGAAGGGTTGCCAACAGCACTTCTATGCCATGTATTCTTGTCGTCAACAAGAACTCATTTGGTAACAAGTTACTCAAAAATGCCATGCCACATTTTAAAAAGAAAACAGACTATATGATACATGGAACTGTGCCTTTTTATTTATGGTGCAATCCTTTGCAGACTTACTTCAGTCTAAGCCTACTGATACCAGTGGACGTGGACTGGAGTAATTCTGCACAGTACTGTACTGTCAGTGATGGATGACTGTATCTTATCAGCACTCCAATGTGAAGATGAACTCGACAATGGAATCTTTATCCACTCTGAAGCACCAATGTGGTAAATTCCTTAAAAGATGCAGGATCTGTATTTATTGGCAGACACCAGAGATTTAAAAGCAAGCCTTGGATTAACTATTTCATTGCTGTAAACTCAGATTGGAATTAGCAGGTTTAACTTGTTTCCACAAACAAGGAAAGGATATTGCTTTCTCACTGTTACAACTCTCCACTGTTACAGAATTCCAACATCATGAATATGACCCTACAAGATGTCTGGTGTGCAGATCTGTAACCAAATCTCTGCAACTACAAGTTCACTTTTCAACTTTAACCGGAGAAACTAAGGATCGAAGTCTCCATCGTTAAACTCTTCACGGCTTCTCTTGGGCCTTCCCTCCCTCCTCCACAGCAGAGAATAAAAAGAAAAGCAGAGAATAAAAAGAACTGTGCTACCATAACTAAGTAGCCAAATCTATTGGCTTTGATAGCAGGACAACCTAGCCCTATAAATCAGTGCAGATACAATGCCCCAATCTCTTAAACTTAATTAGAAGACTGTGAGTAGGAAACAGGATTCCTGCTTCGAACTCCGCACCTCTCAAACATGAAAGCCCCCTGCCCATGTTAATCACCTTTTGGGTAAGCACTTGATTTAAGATGAGAACTCTGGTGTGTTTTAGCCACAGTTAAGGTCTGTGATGATGGATCCTTTAAGGATGGTACAGCCAGCTGGGAGTGTTTGCACTTGTGACAATTAAGGGGTTAAGGCTTCAGTCCTAAAACACTCTTCTGGGAGTGAGCTCCACAGAATCAAGTGGGGCTTACCTTCAAGTAGACTTACTTATGATTGCTCTCCAAGAGTTTTACGTGTGCATGAGACCCCAAATGTTACTTAGTAAGCAAAAGACAAAATTAAAACCATCTGCTGCAATTGCACAAGAAAAACTTGCATACCTGAAGCTGCTCAGAACACTTACCCAAAGTCACCATCAAAATATATGGCTCTTTCTTCGATAAGATCAATGATCCCTCTGAAATTCCCCTCCAGCCCCATTGGAATCTGAATGAAGGCAGCATTCTGATTTAATTTGGATCTGTAGAGTAAAAATATATAGACATTACAAGTCAAGAAACTTTTTCAACTGCAAGGGACTTTCTACAAGCCCACCTGACCTCTGAGATCAGAACAGACAACCTTGCTAGGACTGTAAACCAGAAAGGAAAGTGGAGATCCTGATCACCCTGCTCCGTGCTGGCTCCCATCCTCTTGAACCAACTAATGGCTCAGGATAATGTCAGTCCTGCTTTGCGTGGATTCTGCAGGTATGGTAGGAACAGTTTTAGATGGCATTTTTTCAAGGATATTTTAAAACACTGAATGGAATGTATTGATGCGGTGGGGGGGGCGGATTTTTGTTTGGTAAAACACCAGAAACCTTTATAGCTGGCGTGGAATAAAACATCTTATGTTAATAAATGCGCCCCCCCCCCCCCAGTCTTTTCTTGGATA
This sequence comes from Lepidodactylus listeri, assembly GCA_029233225.1. Lineage (NCBI taxonomy): Eukaryota > Metazoa > Chordata > Lepidosauria > Squamata > Gekkonidae > Lepidodactylus > Lepidodactylus listeri. Next base: position 30,280,070 of record JARCFY010000005.1, read on the forward strand.
AAACTTTCTGTGAAATTTCTAAGATGTGTGTTTTTTTGACTGAATTCTGTTAGTGATTGACAGTAGTGTAGGGATTAGAGGACCGGCCAATGACAGGGGCAGCCTCGATTTGAATCCCATTCAACTACAACACTCAGATCCCTGGGAGGGTAAAATGGAGGAGAGGAGAATCATGCACGCAAGACAAAGTTGTGATAACCATAAAGCACCCTATTGCATCTTTAAATAGGGACAAAATGTGTGCCTTGAACTAAAAGAAGAGTAGGGTTTTAAACCTCACTTTTTTTCTACCTGAGGAGTCTCAAAGCAGCTTACAATCGCCTTCCCTTCCTCTCTGCACAACAGCCACCTTGTGAGGTAGGTGGGGCTGAGAGAGTTCTGAGAGAACTGTGAGTGGCCCAAGGTCACCCAGCTGGCTTCATGTGGAGGAGTGGGGAATCAAACCTGGTTCTCCAGATTAGAGTCTGCTGCTTTTAGCCACTTCCACCATGCCGCATGGTTCAAATGAGGACAGAAGATCCTCATTAGAATCATGCAAATGTGGTACTGAGCATTAATTCAGAATTAACTTGGCAACAGAAAGATTCAGAGGCTCAGCCAGACTAAGCAAATTATTTCCATACCACTTTATGGAAAGTCACTACAACTTTCCATGCAAAATCCCAATGATCTAAGCCCCCAAGTCTCTCAAGAAGCAAGCTAGGTCATGTCAGGTTCTTTCCAGACAGCAGTGACCACTGCCAATACCTGGAAAACATAATCATGGTTGAGTGCCTGATGCAACCCAGTCATGCCTACCTTTTTCCCCTTATGATACTGCCCTTGAGTAGTTAAAACCCCTTAGAGACAGACAGTGTACAGGACTGATGTGCCATCATGAGAAGCAAACTTCTGTCCTGTGGAGTGCTCTTTTTAGCAGACGCTTTGGGTATTTCAGCCAAATTAAAAAACCTATACTTTATCATAATTACACCTGTTTAGAGTCCAGTGGCACCTTTAAGAACAATAAAGGTTTGTTCAAGGTATGAGCTTTCGTGTGCAAGGCACACTTTCAAATATTTGAATAAGCCTTTGTTGGTCTTAAAGGTGCCACTGGACTCTAAATTTGTTCTACTGCTTCAGACCAACACGGCTGACCATCTGGATAATTACACACAAGTCCAGTAGCACCTTAAAGACTAACAAAAATGTCATTCAGCCAAGTGGCGCAACCCCTTCCAGCCATCCCATGACAATCACACATTTATAACTTTTTCAAGTGTCATGATTGCTAAAATAAGAATTGGATGTGGTATTAACAGTGCCGTGGTTCTTGGGCAGTCTAGAAGGCAGGAAGATTCTGACTGGGGGGGGGGGGGGAATCTCAGCCCCCCACCCCAGTGACAGCAGCTGCTTCCTGAAAGAGAAATACCATGCAAACAGCAGTGTCAGATGTATTTGGCTCACCTGCTACCATAATGCAAGTACAAAATATTATAAGCGATACCCACAACATTTCAGGCACACAAGCCTATAAACAACAGTATTTTTTGTTTCTTTAGATCAAACAATTCATTTTGGAGGGATCCTTCAACACTTTCCACAAGACTCTGCTGCACACATTCTCCACCTACCTCCCGAGACACATGGCATGCTGGCCAGAATGGTCCAGCCAGGAAATGATGATTTGACCTATTTCTTTTATAAAATGCCGTAGCGATTTGTAAGAGAGAAAACTGTACCTGAGTTGTTGCAAAGCTCTGTTTGGACTCGAGCCCATTCGATCCAGTTTGTTGATGAAGGTCAGAAAAGGGACACGGTACCGCTTCATCTGCCTGTTCACGGTCATCGTCTGGCACTGAACCCCTCCGACGGCGCACAGCACCAGGATGGCTCCATCCAGAACTCTCAGGGCCCTTTCTACTTCTATAGTGAAATCAACGTGGCCTGAAAAGCAAAACAGAAAGGTCCAGGGATATGGAGAGTTTCAAAAGTGGGAGGAAATCTATGTGAGCTGGAGAATCCTCTTTCCGATTGCTGCACATGAAATCTCAAAAATGCTGAGTAACAAATTCAGGTAGAAAACCGCCGCATCATGGAACTTCAAAATCAGCAAGCAAGTTTACAGAAAACTGGTTTACAAACATACTGCAGTAAAAAAAGCTTCTGACTGACCTTTGGGGGAATTTCTCCTCCCAAATCCAAACATATTGTGGTACTACTACAAGAGACTCAGAACAAAGAGAGTTCATATGAAGCAGACTTTTCATATGACATTCTGGAGAGAATGAACATATCTGAGTGAGGAGACAAGATCTCAACCAGCTCCACCTCTGACCACATTCTTATCCCGAAGGTGCCTCTAGGTCCTATCTATGAGGACATATATCAGGCTTTCTCCCTGTGATGGGGGATATCATGCACATCCTACACAATAACAAATCCTACACCACAATCTGAAATTTGCAACCTAATTTGCAACCAGTCACCACTGGGGAGATCTCTTTTGTATGGTAATTCTTCTAAGGATTGGAAGAACTAATATCTTTTCTCTAAACCCTCATGGAGAATTTAAATGTCCTGTTCCGCAAAACCCCACCCTCTTGCAGACAAAAGATCCTGTTAGAGACACTCGTAAATATAATCTAAAGCAATGCATGGGAAAGTGCTGATGGAGAATATAGGGATGACCAAGAAAACATTAGTAAGAATGCAGCTGTTCGTAGTACCAATTTCGGAAAACTCTTAACTGCCATGTACGGCACAAGGGCCACGTGCCATATATACCAGAACTGGATCATGATAGGTGGGTTTTGACCTTAGACATGGTAACTAGTAGGCTTAAGACCACACTTCACATGACTGGGTGACTCTCACCTCCCACAATCACTCTGAAGAGCCATTCACTGAAGGAGACACAGATCTGTGAAGTCAGCACTGTTTGCAGAACCATGAACCCCAGCCTAAGAAGGCAAATGTATGGGTAAAAAGGGGTGTGCTTCTTGAACAGGCGAGATGCTGCTCACAACAAGCATAAGAATTCTTGGGTGTTACTACCTGGTGTGTCAATGATGTTGATATTTATGTCTTTCCAGAGGGTGTAAGTTGCAGCAGACTGAATTGTGATGCCGCGCTGCCGTTCCAATTCCATCGAATCCATGACAGCTCCAACTCCATCCTTCCCTTTTACCTATGTGTACAAGAATACTGACATTTATGCCAAGTCAATCCAATCCTGTGCGCACACACACACTCTCTCTCTCTCTCACACACACACACACACACGCACGCCTATGTTGTGCAAGGCAACAGGCCTGCTCCAAGGTGGCTCTTTTGGTCTCCCTTCTAGAATAGGCAGATTTCATTCTAAGGCTACATACCTAGTAAGATTTGGAACCGACACAGTCAAAAAAGACACATTATTGAAGCCACAGGTATCTGGCAACTCACAATGGGCCCCTGGCACCTTTTTGTGGATAACGTCCTTTATGGCTGAATTTCTGACCATACGCAACATTTACAAATCTTGTATGGCGACCCACACTCTGCTTCCCATCAACCCTTAAGCTGCACAAGAGGGTCCATAACCCCTGCATTAATCCTTTACGTGAAGCACACAGGCAGAGCTATTTATGCAATATTCTGTCTTTGTTCTGTCTGCTTCTGCTAACCAGGAGAAGGGCAAACAGATACACCGCACGTGGATTTTGCCATTTCACACAGTAAAATTCTGCTGCAAAATGCACTGAAAATGGATTGAAAGTGCATTATTTAGTGTGCGTGAAAGCCCTCATAATGTAGGGCATTGGAAATCCTGTTCAGCAACACTTCTGGCATCAGAGATTTTCCATGAAAGCTGAGATTTTCAGGAACCTGAACCCTGGGGACCAAGCCACATCCTGTGTCCTCTGCACCTGTGCAGCATCACAGCACAGGCACATACTGCATTTTTATTTACAAGAATTCAAACCACTTATCAACGTAGGATCGATGTACAACTAAACAGGAACATGTAATTACAAATTAATACTAATATTCTCGCAGAAAACCACTACAACAAGCCAGGTAAATTTCAGTACACAACACACCCACCCACTTACCAGCTGGGCAGCACTTTAATGGCCTTTCCTACACAGGTGATTTCACAAGCTTAGAATCACAACTGTGAAAGCCGTCCTCTTTAGCTCTACCAACTTCCTGCCTCATGAAAATTTCAGTAAGGACCTTTGAAGGAATGGGTGGGCTTGCCCATGGAAAGGTGCTCCTGAGAGGAGCAGGATCCAGACCACTTACAGGCTTGCACTTTGAACTGCACACATCTGCAAATAGGCAGCATGTGCAGTGGCTTCAGGATGAACTGGATCCTGCTTCAATCCCAAGTTCTGCTAGAAGAGACACTCAGAAATTCAAATCAACGTACTGCTCCCCTGGCAAAACAATTTATTCCTGATGCATGGAATTCAGTGATGTTCACTGCAAACAGCTGAGGATATGCTGCACAGTCAATCAGGTGTCATTTCGCAGAAAAAGAGGTGCAAGAGCTCATTAGCATATGCCACATCCCCTGACATCACCAGAAGTGTGTCAGAAAGGGAATGTCAGTTTCAGCCCCATTATACCCTATGGGCCATTGAAATCAATGGCAAAAACTCATAGGGTATATGAGGGGCTGGAGGAAAGGGGGTTTGAGGGAGAGGCTCCATACTTGCAGAATAGCTGCTGGGGCCTCTCCTTGAAATACCCACCAAGTTTCAAGAAGATTGGACCAGAGGGTCCAATTCTATGGGCCCCCAAACAGGTTGCCCCATCCCCTCCATTGTTCTCTATGGTGGGAAAAAATATTACTTTTTTCCCACCATAGAGAACACTGGAGGGAATGGGGGCAACCTGTTTGGAGGCCCGTAGAATTGGACCCTCTGGTCCAATCTTCTTGAAACTTGGTGGGCATTTAGGGGAGAGGTTCCAGAAGTTACCCTGAAAGTTTGGAACCTCTCCCGCAAGCCCCCTCCCCTACAGCCGCTTTTAAAGATGCCGCCAAATTTCGGCAGCAAGCCGAATCAGATCAGAGAATATGATTCGGCCCGTGGCTGCCCTACTGCCCCTCCTGAGCTGGCAGAGCAGAGGTCCGCCTCGCTCCAGCCCCAAAGGACCCCTGCAGTCAATGAACTGTAGGGGCTGCAGTGGCTCAAGTGGTTAAGACACTGAACTGTAGTCTGGAAGGTCGGTAGTTCAGCAGTTCGAGACCCGAGTGCTGCATGATGGAGTGAGCTCCTGTCTCTGGTTCCAGCTCCTGCCAACCTAGCAGATTCAAAGCAAGAAACTGCAAGTAGATAAATAGGTACTGTTTTGGTGGGAAGGTAACAGCATTCCGTGCGCCTCGGCATCTAGTCATGCCAGCCACATAACCAGAGAAACGTCTTTGGACAGCGCTGGCTCTTTGGCTTGGAAACGGAGACGAGCACCGCATCCCTAGAGTTGGATTCGACTGGCTTTCGAGCAAGGGAAACTTACCTTTACCTTTAAATGAACTGAACGTCAATGCATATAAAGACTGAAAATGCATTCCTGTCTTGGGTTTTTTAGGAAGACCTAGTCCTCAAATGTGCAAGGAGGGGGAAAAGAGGGGTATAAATAAATAATAAATAAACATCGTTGTCTTTAAGAATGGTGAGCAGCCACCTCTAGTATTCCTGCATGTATGCCCCCCCCCAAGAACATTAATCTCCGCAGAGAAGAACCTACTGGTGATCCCCAACCCAAAAGACATCCCGCTGTCCTCAACCAAAGCCAGGGCCTTTTTGGCCCTGGCAGAACTCTCTGCTGAATGACATCTGTGCCCTGCAGGACTGAATGGAATCCTGCAGGGCTTGTGAGGCAGAGATGTTCCGCCAGGCTTCTGGCCGAGGACAATGATGGGCTCCACCTCGTCTGGCACCCCTGTTTCCTGCCTCCCCCCACGAGGCAATGGCACAATCTGAAGTTTTTAGCGCCTTCTGGAAATGTTTTAATTGCGCATTATCCCATTGTTTTAAAGTTTTTTACTAATTTATGAATGTGTTTTATTGTTCTTCACCACTCTGAGCCTTGTATGCACAGGGGAGGGCAGTTTCAAAGTTTAACTCATAAATAGAAAAAACCACAGGCATGTTTTAACATTCTTGAAGATCACCAAAACCGCAAGATTAGAGGGAGGATTCAGGACAATCCCATCACATTCAGACCTACCTCATGCATTTGAGCAATCCTGCCCGTGTAGAAAAGAATGCGCTCAGTTAACGTAGTCTTTCCAGAGTCGATGTGTGCTGAAATTCCAATGTTGCGGATCCTCTCATTGGGAACGATTCCTGAGGAACACCATCGGCAGCCATTTAAAAGCAGCTGAAATAGTAACAATATTACAAAACACAATAATGAGCCTACATCTTACTGTGATAAAGAGGTGCTTTCAGTGTCATTTCCCAGTATAGTACAAAATATTAAACTGAAAATAGTTGTGTAGTTCCGTGAATTTTACTTGCAATGGTTACGGTAATTTATTGAAAATGGTTTGAGAAATACCTCTAATTTTAGGTGAAACACAAATGAGTAGTAACACAATGTTGAATTGCCTCCCCTCTCTAAATTCACGCTACCTTTTAGCCTGACCCAAGTCAATACTTGTCCCACAAATGAGACTGTGAGGTTTGCACGAACAACTGCATGTCTTCTGATGGGGCAGGCAAGAATTTGTGGGTGCTGATATTCCTTATCCAGCACTGCCATTAGAAAAACATAGCAGGGCACCTCTGATACCCTTCCTCAAATTGTGTACGCAAAAGCACCATTAGAAGACAACAGCACCTCTTCTTCTCAAACCAGACAGAGATGATGGGGCAGCATTTATCCCACAAATCTATGAAGAGGCGTCCCTGAAAGGGAGACTGCAACTCACCCTGACTTGGCTGCTGCCTCAGGATCCTACCACTCCTTCCAACTTTCTGTTCCCTGCCTCATTTCAGGTGTCCTACACATCTAAAGGTGGGGACTGCACAGCCATTTGAGAAGTATGGAATTAAGGCACAGTATTGCACATTGTAAGAACTTGTGGAACTCTACCTTATTAAATCAGAAGCATAATGATGTTTTAAACATTCCTTTAAAAACACTTTCCTTGTTGCTTTATTTAGTAGTCATTGGATACTATTGTACAATGGCAAATAAGGCACTAAGGTCAAGGCCACAAGGAGAATTAATGGCAAAGCAGGACTCTGAGATCCCACTGTGATCTCTCGCTGCCTAAGGATGTACAACTCTTGTTGCGTACAGATGAAAAAAAATATTCCCCCAGTGGTAATCATCACCTTCACTGGTTACCTATTTGTGTTTTGTATTATTTTCTGTTTATGTATGTATTACTCACCATTCTCTCAAACAGGAGCTTATCCTCGGCTCACTAACAGCACAACCCTAATCAGAATTACATGGCTCTACATCCACCAGGGCCAATGGGTTTAGAAGGGTGAGAATTTACTTAGGATTGCACTGTAACTCAGTTTATGTCCCACATTCCCATCAAGTGCCCCAGACATCTTGCAGTATCACATTCCTTGGCCTTCAAAGCAGGTGAGGCTAGACTGAGAAATAGCGACTGGCTCAAAGACAACCAGCCTGCTTCAGGTTTGAGTAAGGATCTGAACCTGAAGGTCCCACATACCAAGCCGCCCTAGCTGATACACCACACTGGCTCTTACAGGGAGTGAGAAGAAGCTCTCTGCTTCTTGAGTTCCTCTCAAAGGGCTGAAGAATAACATCATCTACAATTCAGCTGTGAAACTGGGAGAGTAGGAAAGAGGCACATGGTAGGGGCAGGGTAGGAAGTCTTACTGACTTCCTTAGCAAACAGAACTCCCCACCCAAAATGCTAGCAATAATAATATTTATTAAGCAATTAACAAAAACTAGGTACAGTGCAATGTGTGAAAGAGCAAGCAGCCAGGCCCATGGTCTTATATATACAACACAGGACAGGAACTAAAAGGCTACCCATATTTCTTGGCTGAGCACCACATACTGAGAAACAGGTAGGAAGAATGGCAAAGGAAGGAGATACCTTAGCCCACCCCCACCCCCCACTTACAATTGCTCCATAACATGCATATAATTTATATAAGCTGTGAAGAAAAAAAATTACAAATTCATGTTCAATATGTCAATGTGTAACCTCGATCATTTTGGGCAATGCTAAAAAACATTAACCACAAAATGAGTACCTGTGTGTTGCAACAACAGCATGTGTTGCAATACTAGGCATATAAGAGGCCAAATGTGCACAACACGGGTACCACTGAAGCCCAAACTAACAGAATGTGAAAGTGGATCGTTCCTCAGGGCTTGGGATTTCAAAGTAGATCACTACAGACATTCTTGTGCTTCTGATAAACAAAATATACTAACCCATCTGTTGTTTTGGAAAGTTTAACTGTGGAAATTGAAAATCTGGCAATTTATGAGAATGGAATTCTTACACCAGATGATATTACCGAGCAGTGGTGACTGTTTCTCAAATACAGAAGAGCCATTTTTGTTAAAATACGCCCTTTTTTCAAAAGCAAATATTCCAGTGCAACAGGTTGAAAAGAAAAGTCACCAAATAAATGCAACTGTTGGCCATTTGGACATGCAAAAGATAGCAGCATTTTGTATGAAACACTATATTTGACACTGTTAACAGCTTATTCACACAGTGACAACATGTGGACTAGATTAATTATATAGATTTATGATTGGTCACTATAAAGTACCAGCTCTTTGTGCTTCCCAAATAACATCTATTAAAAGTGCAGTACCTAAGTTAGTGGTAGAGTACTAGCTTTGCTTTGCTTTCAAATCTAATGTTATGGTGACAAAACACTGAACATTAAAATTCTAAGTTTGTGGGCGAAAGTTGCAGGGCAGCTCAAGAACAGTATAAATTTGTGATAAATAAATGTAAAACACAATTACACTTTTGGAACATGGTAAGCAAACAGGGTTCGCACCATGAGCTCCCTGCCCAAACTCTGCCTTCCTCAAGCATTGCCCCCAAATCTTCAGGAATTTCCCATGCCAAAGCTGGCAACCCTGGATAGGGAAAGTACACTGTTCCGTTATAATTTTCAGTGTTCAGTCTGCATCTATCTAGAACAAGTTTGCACTAACCATTAAAAGGGGAAGCCTGCCATGCAAGCAGCTTGCTCTGGTCTCTTAGTACAAGTAAACACTTAGTTTGGTATAAAACAAGCACACTTATCTGACACACACCAGGCACAGAAAGTCTGAAGTTTTGTACAAATCACTTTTTTAAAAAAAGTATACTATTTGCATAAGGCGATTTTTTTAGATGGAAATCATGCCCATCCAGTGCTTATAAATTAGAATAATCAACATCGTGTTGGTCTCTAAAGTGCTACTGGGCTCGATTCCCGCTCTTCTATTACAGACCGACACGACTACCCGCCTGAAACTAACATTACTGACAGAGGCTCCGTTCTTATCAGCAAGAAAAGCTTTCCTGCATCACCAAATCTCCATGCTTAAAAAAAAAAAAACCCCAAAAAACTTCACCTGTTGATTTTCTGCCTGCCATGCAATTGCTAAAGGCGAAGAGACTCTACCCAACAAAACAAAACAAAGGATGAGTGAAAGCACGACCACCAAAGGCCGAGCCTTTAAGAACTGCCACAAGCACACCGCGCCGGACTTGAGCCAGCCTCCTCGATCACCCAGCTACCGAGGAGCAGCGAACACGGGGCTGCGTTCCCATGGAAACAACCCCAGGCCCAACCGAGGTCTCCAGTCTCGTGCCCGCCCTCAGCCCGTCTCCCAAGTACCTGTCTCCGGGGCAACGCCAAGCCCAAGATCCGCCGGCTCCTCAACATGACGCGGAGCAGAGTCTTCCCCAGCACTCTTCGCTCAAAGTCACGCCGAGCACCGTTCCCAGTTCACTTCCTGCCTGAGCCGGCAAGCGCTTCCGGAGCGTGAAGGCGGAGCGTAGAAGTGCCTAAACAGACTCTCCTACAGCGCCATCTATAGAAGAGAGGGAGTAAGTGCTCTGACTGAGTTCGGTGCCTGTTCAGTCGCGGAGGGCGTGAGTTGCGAAAAAGGGTTTGTTTGTTCGTTATCTTCTTTGGCCCTTTGGTGTTTTTTGCTTTTTTTATTGCGGATTTTGGAAGAGGAGAAGCTATAATAGTTGAAAAATAAATCTGTGGAAAGAAGAGATCTCTGCGATACTAACAACAGTCCCGAAAAGCATTCTTTATCTGCTGTCTATGCTGTGCTTATATCCTGATTTCATGTCGTGCCATGGTTATCTGGGGGAAAGAAGTTTGATAAAAGTCTGCTTTTGAAAAGTAGAATTAAAAGAGGGTGTTGCATATAGGTTCCCCATCAGGGCTTCGCTGATCAGAACGGAAATGGGAGGGATGATACCCCCCCCCCATTGGTAGTGTGTCCACCTGATTCATTTGAGATCTTGCTTGGGGTGCCCCCTTCTTCAGAGGTTAGGTGGGTGTCAGTCTGCGACAGGGCTTTTGTAATGTACCCTGCTACATGTCTGGACATGTTTGCCAAGCGCTCCTGTAATGGTAATTGATACCAGCCAGGAGCTAGGGTTGCCAGCCTCCAGGTGGGGCCTGGGGATCTCCCACTTTTACAACTGATCTCCAGCTGACAGAGATCAGCTCCCCTGGAGAAAATAGCTGCTTTGAAAGGTGGACCCTATGGCATTGTACCATACTGAGGCCACTCCCCTCCCCAAAACCCACCCTCTCCTGGCTCCACCCCCAAAGTCCCCAGGTATTTTCCAACTTGGACTTGGCAACCCTACCAGGACCGCATGGCCAAGACACCAACCTGAGCTTCAGTCCCAAAGTACCAGGGGTCCGTTGGGGCCAGAGCGAGGCGGAGCAAAGCTCCACCAGCTCAGGACTGGCAACTTTAAAAGCCACTGGAGGGGAGGGTGTTTGAGGGAGAGGCTCCAAACTTGCAGGGTAGCTGCTGGGGCCTCTCCTCGAAATACCTACCAAGTTTCAAGAAGATTGGACCAGGGGGTCCAATTCTACAGGCCCCCAAACAGGTTGCCCCCTTTCCCTCCATTGTTCTCTATGGGAGGAAAAAAGTTAACATTTTTTCCCACCATAGAGAACAATGGAGGCGATGGGACAATCTGTTTGGGGCCCATAGAATTGGACCCCGTGGTCCAATCTTCTTGAAACTTAGTAGGTATTTTGAGGAGAGGCCCCAGCAGCTACCCTGCAAGTATGGAGCCTCTTCCTCAAACCCCCTTTCCTCCAGCCCCTCATATACCCTATGAGTTTTTGCCATTGATTTCAATGGCCCATAGGATATAATGGGGCTGAAACTGACGTTCCCTTTCTGACACACTTCTGGTGATGTCATGGGACGTGGTATATGCTAATGAGTTATGCTAATGAGCTCCTGCACCTCTTTTTCTATGAAAGGACCCCTGCAAAGAACAATAGACCCTAGGATCCTGATTGTCCCCGTATCAGAGGCTTAGGATATTCAAATGGTCCTGAGAGCCTCTGGTGGGAACCTAATCCCTGTTTACCCAATCCCCCATGGGGGGGCAAGGATGGGGGTGCGGCTTACCTGTAAATAAAAGCAGCCCCCCCCCCACCACTGTCCCTCATGCTTCCACTGACCATCTAATAAAAAGAGCTTTGTTTGAAATCACTCCATGGCCTTCCGAGTCCAGTATATTTTAGCTTTCCTTGGGTGTTATTCAGATTCTGCAAAGCTTTCCAGAAAGCTTTGCTGCCTACGCTTCTTCTCTTTGCCGCCCAAAAATCTGTTTCATTTGGATAAATGAACTGCCTAACCAGCCAAAGATGGTAAAAGGCCAACTTAGCAGTGGCCGCTACCTGGGCCTCCATTGTTAAGGAGGAATCCAGGAGCACACCCAAACTCCTAACCTCCGGCACTGGCACCAATGGAGCCCCGCCGAAGGTTGGGAGTGGGGTCCCCACCCACAGGACCTCCATCTTCGCCAGATTCAGCTTCAGCCGACTCAGCCTGAGCCAACCAGCCATGGCCTGTAACGCCCAGTCCAGATCTTCAGGACTGGAGTTTGACCGGCTGCCCAACATCAGATAGAACTGGGTGTTATCAGCATACTGGTGACAACCGAGCCCAAAACTCCAGACCATCTGGGCAAGGGGGCACATGTAGGTGTTAAACAGCATCGGGGAGAGCACTGCCCCTTGAGGGACCCTGCACTCCGGCGGGAGTCTCCTGGACTGCTGCTCCCCTAGTGCCACCCTTTGTCCCCGACCTTGGAGAAAGGAAGCGAGCCATTGCAGGGCAAGCCCCTGAATCCCCGTCGGTGAGGCGGTGCAGCAGCAGCTGATGGTTGACCGTGTCAAACGCAGCCAACAGATCTAACAACAGTACTGCCAAACCGCCCCGATCCAGATGTCTCCAGATACTGTTTTGAATATTGTGTACATACTCTTTCAAATGCTCTGATATTTGCTGCCTTGAGGAGCCTGTGTGGGTGGAAAGGCAGCATAGAAAGGTTTTCAATAAATATATTATGGGTCAGTCACTCAGATTGATATACCTCACAGGGCTCTTGTAAGCAAGCCTGCATTATGACTTTCATGGGCATTCTATTATCCGACTGTGTTAGTATAAAGACAAATATAATCATACTTTCAAGGCCTAAAGGCATGAAAATAAATCACTACATTTTAATTTTTTAAAAAATTAAATGTTTTTATGGGCTCTAAAAGTTTTATGGGCACAAGGTACTTATAGCCTTTGTGGGCCCCTACCTTAAACATATATTTAAAATTATTTTTAATATAAAAAATTCAATATTTTATTTTTTGTGTGATTTAGGCAAATTTTGATAGATTTTCATGGGCCCGAAACATTTTACTTTTCTGATGTGAGATTTTCTTCAACCCTAAACGTTCATTTTTCCCCCTTCTGATTTTAAAAGAAATTAGAGCATTTTCATGGGCCCCCTAAAAGTATCATGGGCCCTAGGTGCCTAATGGGTAAATCAGCCCTGTCTATAAGGATATATCTTACAAGACGATATAGAAATGTAATACTGTATGGCTGTGTTGCATGCTTGAAAAAAGTATTTTACTGCATCCTCTGGGCCAGAAAAGGAAATCCCCTCTCCCTAGTAGTCAGTACAGAAACCCAATGGGGACAAGTTACCAGCTGAAGTCTGCCATTGTTCTTCCTGACCCTCACAAAGAGACGAGGCAACTATGTCTTCTTCTGCTCCCAGACTGAAGCCACAGATTCTAGCACCCATTGAGAGGCTTTTGGTTAAAAAATCCACTTCTCTTGGAACCACCCAACATTCATTCAAACAACTTTCACCCCCAGCTAGGCCATTCAATCCCTAAACCACTCACAAAAATTATATGCCAAGTGAGTACTGGTTACAGAAATCAGTGGTGGTTGAAGCACTACCATCTTTAAAAGTTAAGAGTGAAGCCATGATGACTGAGGGGAACATCCACCTTCAAAGGCACTAAGCCTCTGAATCCCAGAGCCGGGAGGCAACGTTAGAAGGCCTCAGCCTCTGTGCCTTGTTGTTGACCATCCAGAGGAACTGGTTGGCCACTATGTGAGACTGGATGCTGGACTAGATGGACCATTGGTCTGATCTAGCAGGGTGGTTATGTTTTTATGAATGGGAGAACAGGGAGTGTAAAAAACCCCAACAAACAAGTGAAGATTTTGATACTGAACCTGTGGTACTCTTAACAAACCATGTGCATGCCAAGTAGAAATAGTCCACCAGCCTGCCAAGACCAAAATTTCCAACAAGAAACAATGCTGGAAACTGAATCCAGAATGGGAAACCTCAATTGTAAGGATAACCACAGCACAAAAATGTAAACAGTAGTCTGGATCAATTCCCTCGCAAGATAAGGAATTCAGTTCTGTCTTGCTGGGTATCGGTGCAGATGAATTGCAACAAAATTTCAAATATTTGTGGAACATAGTAATCCCATTTAGTACTGTGAGAAGGAATCCAATATACTTCACTTGTTTACATTCAGAAGTTTTAATTCTTCAGTATCTTAGGAGTGCAGTGTTAGCTAAAAGTAGAGTCTTATGACCACTTTCGTGGGAGGAAGTCCTGGTGAACAGACCTGAAGAGGATTCTGAGTTCTGTTTAGGATTACACTGTAAACAGCTCTGGGCTTGAGCCAAATAATTTATCCATCCCGAGACTCAGCCAAACCATTCTATGTTTGGCACTTCTAAATTGAGAATTTGAAGTGTGTACAGAATGGCACAAGCACATGCAGCACGCATAAAGCGTTTTGAGTATCTTCGTGTCTAGGGGGGAAAACTTTTGTAGCAGTAGGGGGTTTTGGGTCAGGAATTCAATCTCAGATGAATACTTGTTGTGTTTGCCTCATAAAAGCAAGTGTTACATTGTTACAAAATCTTAATATTGTTAAAATACTGCATAAAATTGGTATTTCTACTTAATCCAATGGTTGTCTGCAGGATTGTTATTTGAAGTAACCTTGCTAATACAATGCACAGATGTAACTTGAAGAAATGTCTATTTATGCCCGTTTCTTAAAATCTTACCATGTTGCTTAACTATCCAGTGCATTAATGTCTTTATTTCTCTCTGATATCAGCCACATTTAGCAATGTTCAAGATAGCATGAAAAACAGGCAGAATATTGTTGAATGGCTGTTTATTAACAAAAAGGACAGTGTTATTAATGAATTCTCCATTACATTGCAGAATTTTTCAAATATGTAACATTGTCAACTCAAATAATGAGTAGTAGCATAACATCTTATTCAATATCAAGACTATGCAAATGCAAAATTTCATTCCAATCAATTTTGAAAGAGAAGTCAGCAAAAGAGGCTCTGAGATTTTATCTGGAGGTCATTAATCTGTGACATTTCTTTTTTGTGCTATATATTCTGTTTAAGAAGTCTTAGATCTTCAAAAGACAGAAATTCCTATAGGAACTTAATAAAGTGACTTAAGCGTATTTGCTCAGTAACTCACCAATCTAATTGCTGCATTTCACACAGACAAATGCATATTGAGTAGGACCTTTGTTAAAAATTTACGAGAGCAATCACAAGAATAAGGAATATTTCACAGTGAATATGCATATTCAGCAAATCTGCATCTTCTCTATGAAAGGCCAAAAAGTGAACAGTGTGCAAAAAAAAAAAAAACATTCCTGAAGCTCTGTTAAAAAAAGAAGACAAAATCCCACCCCTGTAACTTTCCAAAGCACTGCAAAATATACAACCCACAGATCAGAATTATTAGAGGAGAAAAAACAAGCATAAATAGGGTCAAATCATAATGAAAGAGTAACTAGAAAACAAGTTCAATACAAAGACAGAAACAAATGTGTGTGGGTGGAAAGAGTGCTAAGAGCAATCTTAAAATAATATCATAACCAGCAAAGCCAGTTTGGTGTAGTGGTTAAGTGCACGGACTCTAATCTGGGAGAACCGGGTTTGATTCCCCACTCCTCCACTTGCACCTGGCTGGATGACCTTGGGCAAGCCATAGCTCTGTACCAGCTGTTCCCTCAAGGACAGCTTGGGAAAGAGCTCTCTCAGCCCCACCTACCTCACAGGGTGTCTGTTGTAGGGAGGGGAAGGGAAAAGGAGTTTGTAAGCCGCTCTGAGACTCCCTTGGGGAGTGGAGGGCGGGGTATAAATCCAATCTCCTCTTCTTCTTCTTCTCCACCACCACCTCCAGTGCTTTTGTGGATTTTTGCTATACTCTACAAAGGCTGAAAGAAGTAAAATGGGATTCATTGGCCACTTTCCTTGAATTCCTATTCATACTCCCAGAATCAAGCAGTCACTGATTCATTCCAGTGCTTTAAAATAACAGAAATATGTTTTCCAATCAAGAATTGTACAAAAGTTAGTTACTTAACATTAACTCATATGAAAATATGAAAATACAATAATTAGGTAGTGGAAAGAAGTCTTTATTAAAATGAGAAAAATTCTATTCCAGTAAAATAGTTGGACATGCCTCATACCTAAGCAGGGCATAGTGAGGATATGGTTCAAAGATAAAAAGGATCCAATACACAGCTACAGCCAGGTTTGAGGCTTATGTGTTTTCTCCATTGCCTTAAATGATGTAAACTAGATACCAGGTATTCCTTTTCTTTCTTATTTTTACCCACACGAAACTTTATTTGCTAAAGTTATTATTTCTAAAATTATTAGATCTATTTAGACTATGTCTGTGTTGCTAGCTCACTTTGAACTGTCATCAGATGTACCACAGAAACTGGATGAAGTTAATCTTTTCTAGTCAATGGCTTTCCTGTTCAAAATAAGTGAAAAGTCAAATACGTCCAATTACTACTCTATAACACAGGGAAGCGACTTATTTTGAAGGAAGATGACACGATATTTCTAGGTGTTCACTAGCTTAAAGTAAGATTCCCTATACCAACCTACCCATCAATGTAAATTTTAATGGCTGACTCTAAAAGGGGGGGGGGGGGCTAGACATATCTTGTTTAAGCTTAGCAAGAAGTATGGCAGACCTGAAGTAGGGGATCATCTTCCAAGGAAGAAGAGCAACCAGTTTAGAAGATAGTGGTCCTATTAAGAGATAGAAGAGTGACACAATTGTTCAATGTATTTTTCATGCAAGACTCATCAATAATGACGGTCTAACAACAGTACATGCTGTTATATATGCTGTGCAGTAACGTACTGCTTTAAGCCTCAGACTGTTTTTATAGTGCTCTACATTTGGTGAACTATTGGCTCTTCAACAAAATGACACCAGTTATACTTGAGTTACAAACAGCTGTTTATTAACTGTATTCCTCTGAAGAGCTGCACAGGTAGCTGTAATAATACTCCATTTTGTACTTACTGAAGCGCTCAGTGTTAATAGAAAATAGGCGCTTAAGTAGTCTACTTCTTACTAAAAAAAATACCTCAAAGTGCTTTTCAGTATCAATGTTTTCCTTTTACTGCTCGAAATCAAATGTTACCAACCAGATGGGGGAGTGTTCAGGAACATTCAGCAGTCAAAGAGCAAAATTCACTACTGCTAAAAACAGAGAGCTTGGTCTTATTCATTGATCCAGAATCATTGTGTCCTCCCTAGAACAGCTAGATTAATATGAAAAACAACACAACAGCTTATTTTTTGCTGCTTCTGAGGGGAACATGCGATCCCTTAATATTCAGCTTCTCAACAGAAGGGTTAGGCTTCTTGGGTCCCTCGATGGCTGTTCTTGGAAGAGTCTTCTCCCTGAAAGAATGTCAGAGTATGCTGAGTTCCAGGTGTATGCTCAGGTTTGTTTTAAAAAATGTACAAAGATTCCTTGCTTTTTCTTAACAGCTTGTTATTTTAAAGTGGAAAGAATAACTGTAACAACCTACCAAGACAAACAAGGTTACTTGGCTATAGATTCAGGTGGGTAGCCGTGTTGGTCTGAAGCAACAGAACAAAGTTTGAGTCCAGTGGCACTTTTAAAACCAAAAAAGTTTAGTTCTGGGTATAAGCTTTCATGTGTGTGCATGCTTCATCAGGTATGGTGCCACTGGACTTAAGGCTACTTTACAGATGTTTTCAGAACAGTTGCAAGCCAAGGTTACACACATACTGTAACTGGGGTTCCAGTTACACTGTATTTCACTTCCCCCACCCTCATTAGTTTTAAGAACATTGATATTTTGCTCAGAAATGAGTCTACAACTATGGCTCAAACAATCGCTTTCAAGAGATGGGGAGGAAGAGACAAGGATGAGATAATAAGAATGTAAGAAGAGCCATGCTGGATCAGATCAATGGTCCATCTAGTCCAGCATCCTGTCTCACACAACGGCTAACCAGTTACAATGGAGGGCTAACAGGGAATAAAGGTCAATACCTTCCCCTGGTGTTGCCTCCTGACACTGGGTTTCAGAGGTTCACTGCCTCTGAATGTCTTGTTTACGAGGCACTGATGGACCTGTCCATCATGACTGTCTAATCCCCCTTTAAAGCCATCTATGCTTGTGGCCATCACTACATTCTCTGGCCGTTGAACCTCCACCTTCTCCAGCCAAACCTGCACACATCTTGATCCACCTCCTTGGCAAGTTGACATATACCAAGATAGGCCAAGCAGCAGCTCATTCACATCATCAGGCCAAAACACCTGAAATTCAGCTAAGCTGCTGTGAGTAGTCTGTGCTCTCATACTGTTTCCTGCACACATTAATTGATGGTGCAGGTGACATGAGGCCAACCGGATTTCCATGAAGGCTTCCTTTCCTTCTTAGAAACCACTCCAGCTTCAGTATGAGACCTGTATAGTTGTAGATTTTTATGCTGCCTTTCCTCCAGGGAGTTCAGGGCAGCAGATAATGTCCTTCCCCCTACCTGTGTCCATACAACAACAACCCTGGGAGGTGAGTTTAGCTGTGAGATGGTGGCTTCATGGCTGAGTAGTGATTTGAACACAGGCCCTAGTGTGATACTTCACTGGTTCACAAAGATCGAGATCAAGACTGAACTTCACAGGCCTCCAAATGCAGCCTAAACATAAACAGGTGTATGGAAAAGTGACCAGGTTTTAGCTACCACAACAGGCATGACCAGTTCCTTCTTCAAGAAACGTAATGGCTTGCCAATATCTTAGAGCACATTGCAGACCGAAGCTGGAGTATTAAGAATGCTTTCCTGGGAGTAAGCCCCAATGAATAAAGTGGGACTCATTCCTGAGTAAACCTACTTAGGATTGCCCCTCCCCTGGAAAATGAAGCAAACAATATAGGAAGGATACGAATCATTTGTACCTTCGTGCTCCATCTTCCCTGCTTACGTGATGGATACTTCTATGTCTTGGATTATTTATATTGTTTCTTGTTGCAGAGGGCTTGAACCGCATGATCTCCTTCTGCCATTCTTCATCAAATACATGAGCTTCAGCTATGCAACAAGTGAAGTTTTTGTTAGAGGCTGTCTACGGGATACAATCAATGCAGAAAACATTTAAAATTGCTACACCCCTTTACAAAATTATTTGGAATATACAGCATTAACACATTTGAGCCTTTGTGACACTCTGGACAATGTATCATGTGACCATTTTAAAATAATACATAAAAAACTACAGGATGTCAGCCAGAAGGTTTCTTACCTTCATCTAAATTGACAAAGTCTTGATTTAATTCTTCATCACCAGTTTTACTGTTCTTTGCCTTCTGAACGACATGAGCGCGATCTTGAATGTGGTGGCCAATAGCCAATTTTTCCAGTCCACTTTCAGAATCTTTGAAAGCTTTCCTGGTTTCTTTGATCTGCATTTAA
Organism: Lepidodactylus listeri; assembly: GCA_029233225.1. Lineage (NCBI taxonomy): Eukaryota > Metazoa > Chordata > Lepidosauria > Squamata > Gekkonidae > Lepidodactylus > Lepidodactylus listeri. The sequence continues at coordinate 30,299,391 of JARCFY010000005.1, forward strand.
AAAAAAGCTCTACTGAGTTACAGTATTTCCAGTCAGCTTTTTTGCATTTCAATCAAATTATGGAAACAGCATGCACATTCCACATAAGCGCTTTGATCGTAAACTGGGAGCTGGAATTTGAGGGAGAGGGCATTCAGAAAGTAGGGTAAAAAACCCCAGGAGACCGGAGCACAGACAAAAACTATGCATGCGCTTGGATATTCACTTACCATTTTTGCTGCAGCAGTTCTCACTGCTTGAAGAGACAAACAGCTATTCCATTTTAGCAGTAGCACGTCTCTTCAGCAATGAAAACTTCTGCAGACCCAAAACAAATCAAAGCCCCACAAATTAAGGCCTAGTTTCCTGCACAGCTACCTCTCTTGTATGTGTGATTACTTTCCTGAATAGTGGCCACAACATGCCTGTCTTAGATTTGTACAAAACAGCGGTAGGAATGGTTACTAACATCTCAAGGTCTTTATATTGCTCTAGTAGAATGGTTTCAAAAATCACCAAGGCATAATCTAAATATAACCTGTGAATGGAGCTTTCAGCTACAGAGATAAGTGTGTGCTGGTATTTGCAACATGAAAGTGACACCAACCATTAGTATGTCATGCTAACCAACTTCAAAATCTTGGCTATGACTTATCGACATACTCATAGATATATTATTAGAAGGTTTTTTTGATAACCAAGAGCTGGCTAGAGCTCTGAAGTGATCTGCTGCGGTTTATTTTCGACAGCCTTCTTCAGTGTATATATAATCTTTCATGAACTTAACTTCAGGGTTCAAATTCAAATTTCTTAGCAAAATTAGATGCAACAGCTGTGAGGAAGCCAATAAAAGGGCACCTTAAGCATTATGTAAGCAATTAAAAGTCAAGTACTTGGCCTGAACAGATGATCCAAGACACGTATCTAAGCTACTGCACGTTATTTGGTATATAATAGTTTTGCATTCATATTTTACTAACTTGCTTATCAGTATTTAACATTTATTTGACTTATAAATGCATGAGGCAGGAAACATAGGTGAAATATTTCCCACAAGGGTGTACGAACAGCCAATACCAATATTACATTTGAAGTAGTTTACTTCCCCTGTATGCTTATACACTTTCCCCTTCATTCAAAGGGAAAATTTGTTTGTTTGGGGGAGGAAATGCCAAAACCAAAACAAAGACTAATTCTCCCCCTTGTTTTGCTGTCAAGTCACAGCTGACATGGCGACCTTGTAGTTTCAAGGCAAGAGATGGTCAGAGATGGTTTGCCATTGCCTGCCTCTGCATAGTGACCCTGGTATTCCTTGGAGGTATCCTATCCAAATACTAGCCAGGGCCAACCTTGCTTATCTACTGAGATCTGACAAGATCAGGCTAGCGTGGTCTTCCCTATATTACTCTTCCCTTTTATTTTTAAACATAAATCTCTCGTTTTTGTGAATTTTATCCTTTTTGTGAATTTTATCCTAATATTTCTTATACTGTCTATAAATCAATGTGTTACACAGATTTTTTAAAGAAATGGGAATAAAACTTACCCCTCCTGGTGCCGTGCGCATCTGAGCAGAAGCCTGGAAAACCTTTGGTGGTTCATCGCCCTTCTTGGAATATGTCATCACAGAGGAAGAAGTGAATGAGTGTGCATTTTGATCAAGTGACATTTTATCCTAAGATTAAATATAATACATCAATTACAAAAACTGTCAACACTAAGACTGGAGCACACAAAGCCATTATTTAATGCTAGGCACAGTTCTTCTAGATAAAGACAGTAAATAATCTTACAAGAATGCTCTATGGCTAACTCAAGCTCCAGTCCACTGAAGTGTTCACAAAGGAACACTGGACTTATCATGAAGACTCCTGCCACTCTGAGGTAGGGAGGACATATTAGGATGGTAGGGAACATGGGACTGAGGGAACAACCCCTCCACTAAGAGGCTGAGCACCAGCATGGAGTAGAGGAGGAGGGAAATTTGGGTGGGAAATGGTGCCAAAGCCACAGTGATTCCTGCCAAGGGTCACTGGCTGACAGGAAAACCAGAACAATTCTCCCTTGCCCCCTGGAGGTGCACAGATGGTGCAGCCAGTGTTCCCTCTAAGCTGAGTTAGTGTGAGCTCGCTCAGTGTTTTAGCCTTCAGCTCACACATTTGTGTCTTAGCTCAGGAAGGATGGCTCCAGAGCAAACTAATTTATGCAGTAGCCAAATCACTAGCTCACAACTTTAATGCCAGTAGCTCACAAAGTAGAATTTTTGCTCACAAGACTCCACAGCTTAGAGGGAGCATTGGATGCAGCCAATACAATTGGGGACACAGCCAGCCTACATACAAGTCCCACCAAAGGCTGCTTCTTGGCTGATGAATTAATACTATTACAAGGTGAAGCACTGCAGCCAGTTACTACAGACCGATAAAGAGTCAAAGCTCCATAGCACAGGCACTAAGAAGGAAATGCCAAGAGAGGTTTGCACAACTCCAATAAGAGAAGAGAGTGCCCAACAGACAGTTACCCACAGGCACTGCATGCAGATCATGGCCAACTAAAGCAGGCAACAACTGGCCCCAAGTCTCAGGCACTCAGAGAACATCAGTACGACAATAGCATGCCAATGAGTTCCTGCATCTCAGACCACGAGTCAGACAGAAAGGAGGGAGAAGCCCCAGAGCCAGTTTGGATGAGCTAAGGTTTCTCTCCTGTGCAATGGCTGTGGTAGCCAGATATTCAAGGCGTGGGGCATCAATACATATTCTAAGTTGAACCTGTCCTCTTTCTTGTACCTTGTGGAAAAACTGTTGGGGGTAGATGATATCCTAGTAGAGGCTAGTGAAAAGATGACAGTGTTCAGAAAGACTAAGTACTGCAAAAGTCCGCATTCAAATAAGAAAATACAGAACCAAGTTTATTGTAAGATCGAACAAGCTTGCGAACAACCACATGCCTGGCTGTATCAACTCCAAATCAGGAGTCAGATCAGGGAAGCTTTACTATACGTGATCACTTCTTCCTTGTAGACCACAAGTGACAATAAGTTATTAGTGGGCTGGTGGGACTGTAAAAAAAAGGTAATTTAAATCCACAAATATTATTTGCATGCCTGTATCAGTCAGGGGCTTCTGCACACACTCAGCAGTGGAAATTACAACCAACGAGAGAAAAAGGTTACAGGATGAAGGCAGGTTTGTGAAAATAATGCCAGCAGCAGTTACGCTGTTTTAAACACTACAGCTCTTTAAAAGCCTAGCATAAAACCCCTTCCTTTCATAAACATGCACATAAAAGAAACATTAATAATATGGAAGCCAGTGTGGCATAGTTTTTATAGTGCTAGACTAAAAACTGGGAGACTCAGGTTCAATTCTGCTATGGAAGCTTGCTGGGTAACTTTGGGCCAGTCACATGGTCTCAGCCTCACCTACTTCACAGGGTTGTTGTGAACATAAAAAGGAGAACAAGAGAAAGTAAGCCACATTGGTTCCCCACTGGGGAGGAAGGCAGAGTATAAAAGTAAGTAAATAAATATATAAAAACAATTACTAGGTTTTTTTAATGCAATGTGAACAGAATATTCACACTAGATTATATTTTGTCCAAAGAACTGCTAAAAATGTTGCTGCACTGTCCTGACAGCTATCTTTTAGCAATTGCTTTTATACAGCCTCTAATACATTCTTCTCCCCATCACTCCACTGATTAACACCAGAGGTGTTCAGTTCTAACATTAAAACTATCAGTAACTTACAAAATTTCTTTGCAGTCCCATCATACTGTTTCTCATATTGGACATCATTCTGTCCATTGCAGAAAAGGGATCCCTAAAATCCATGTTCTGCTAGAAAAGATGACAAAGGATGGTTAGAGAGAAGCAATGAACATTCATCTCGAGGTTCTTGTCATATGCTCAGCCTCTAACAACAAGCAAAAGCACCAGTATAGTGATGAAAAGGTACAGCAACAAAAAGGTTCTATGAACAGGGTTTTGGTCTTTTTTAAAAAATTAAATAGTGTTACTTTTGGCCATTTTGTTTTTTTAATTCTTATAATGCTGAACTTTAATCTTCTGGAGAGGACGGTATAACATGCTGTCAAACCACACCTGAAGGGATAAGAAAGGTATTTCTTCAGTAACCTCAAGTGAACTTGATCAAAACATGAACTACCTTCACATACGGCTTTTTAGGATATATTGTCCAAGCACTGTAGCTACCAGTTACTATCCTATAAGTAACAGAAGCAAAAGCCAGTCTGCTTTGTAATGTGAAAGCAATCAATGAACATGCCCACCCACTGAATGTTACAGGAAATTAAGAACTGTATCTTTGCTTCTGCCATCTGTTGTGATTTTTATGCATTATTTTGCGATAAAGGAACAAAATTCAGTCCTTCCTTTTATACCAGTGGTTTAGGTTACAGTTAAATGCTCTCAGAAGCTGCTTCCTTTATGTATGGATTAATCCAACAGATAGGTCTAGGTCAGCAATGCATGGGCTGATGAAAGCAGACATGATTCAGATTCCCTCGTGTGATTTATTATTTGTAATTTAGGAATAACATTTCACTTGCTGTGGAAGAGGATACAGAATTGTGGTCTGGGGAGGGAGTACAATAAGCAAGCTTGTATGACAGACTGTTGATTTGGCTCCAATGTCTATTATGGCTTCTTAGTTACCAAGGCTTCCGTTTACATAGACACCATTTGTCACATGCATTCCAACTGATGGATTACCAACAAGACACAGAGGGAATGTCTGCAGAAGCATGCAAGAGCTTTTATAGAAAGCACACAGGACTCACTTAAAGGATTAAGTCAGGTTACAACAGCGACTGCGATTCAATTCGGACACCCCACCAAACCCTGATTTGCACGAACTATAGTTCAGAACACTTGAGTATACTGTAGTGTGCACAATCCTGCTTTCATTGTCTGCTCAGCATTCCTGGTCCGTCAATGCAGCCACAAAGGTTTATCAGTTCAGACAATCACCTCAAGCCACAATGCCCAGAATCAGGCTCACCCTCATCACTGCAGTGGCTCCTGGCCTTACCCAGAAGCTGTGGGACAGGCACCCGGTACCCTGCCATGATGATGGCAACAACGATTGCCATAAAGAGCCGTGATCCTGTACAGGCCCTTAAGGCCCTGATGCAGCCGCCCCTGCTGGTTGTTGCTAGCTTAGCCTGGACAAGGAAAGGGATGGAAGGACTCCCCCTATGGTTTCATGAGACTTTGGGGGAGCCAAGTGGGCGCATGCAGCCTGTGGCACCGGCCTCGTAAGAGGCTTAGAAGCAAGGGCCGTGAGGAGATGGCTGGGCTCTCTTTCCAGGTTGCACAGGAGACCTGATGGAGAGGAGAAGGAACCTCCTCCCAGTCCTGAGGCTCTGAAGCCCTCAGAAGGGGCAGAAATTGCTGCAATGGATGACAGAGCTCTCAAGGATAGGAACACAAACCCTCCTGAACCCCACACATAGTTAGCAAACCCTCTTCAAAACCGTGGTTTCTGGTTTGCTGGCTACTCAAACACTAGGGTCTGTTAATTTAGCTTTCACTCCAACATGGATGTGGTGCAATGTCTGAACGGTGCTACTGCGTGGGCAATTCTACAGTGCTTTAGACAACACACAGGCCCAAATGCAAACTCCTCAGAGAGAAAGTTTAGATAACTTGCAAACGAATTACATATGAATTACAGACAAAGCTTTAGAAAAGAGCAAGAGTCCAGTAGCACCTTAAAGACTAACAAAATTTGTGGCAGGGTATGAGGTTTTGTGAGTCACTGCTCACTTCTTCATACCCTGCCACAAATTTTGTTAGTCTTTAAGGTGCTACTGGACTCTTGCTCTTTTCTACCGCTAGACAGACTATCACGGCAACCCATCTTGATCAGGCAGAGCTTTAACAGGCTGAAAGAAATGAAAGTGTACCTGCTGAACATATAGTCAGGAACAAAATGGCAAAGATTAGACTCAAGAGTCAAAAGGTATACATTTCAGGGCTTACGCAAACTTCCAAGGCTGCTTCCACAAACAGACAATTCTCTTTGTAGCTCTCAATGCTCCTAAGAATGCAGAGACATTCAGAGTGGCAAGGGAATGGCAATTTCTCCATTGCTTTCCTTGCCTCTGCCCCTCACCATTTCCTCCCTCCATAAATGGTTTTTAAAAAACTGAGAATTGCTAGACTCCTGTAGCATTACAATGATCTACTGCCACAATTTAATACATCCCAGCTTTCATGTTTTAAAAAGAAAGTCTCTAGCCATTTTTGTTGCAGGGTGGGATAATGGTGATAGACAATTATATGCTACAGTTGTAATGCTATAGCAATCTAGCAATTCCCAGTGTTTTAAAAGCCCTCTGGTGGAGGGGGGAAAATGGAGGCTGAGCCAAGAAAAATGGCACTGATGATGAACAGAACCTGCAAAAATGCACACCTTCCCATCCACAAAGTGCTTTGATTACAGTGTTTCCTAAAAGATCATACTCAACCAGGTTTGGGAAATATAGGAAAGGGGGGGCGAACAAAAGCAGGATGAATAGAGGATGAAGTGCAGATGCACTTGAAAACAGCACTGCGATAAGGAAGCTAAGCTGGAGGGAAACATCCATGTGGAAACAGCCCAAGTCCCAGATGAAAAGGCACAGTGCAATAGCTAGGTTACACAGAGCAGACTGTGGAGGAAAACTATAGTTTACTGATATCCATCCTTCTGAAGGGAAAAAAAGGCCAAATGTGCAGTCTAGTGCAGCAGAGGAGACTACAGCCACATTAAGCTGGAAAGGAAAGGAGATAAACCAGGCACCTTTACTATATAATAGCATTGCTTTTTAAGAAATTCACAGACCAGGACATTGCTGCAGAAGAGGTTGCTTGTAATTTTTAAAAACAAGATAGTCACATAAGATGAGGCAAGAAAGCAAATGAGGGGCTGTCTTAGTTTTGTACAATGTCAGAAGAGCTATCCAAGAGGGGCTCATAGCAGTTATAATCATGCTCCATGCAGCACTTGGAAAGAGCAATGAACTGTAGGAGAAAACAGCTGGAGGGGGAAAGCCAAACCGGGAGAGTGTAAGTCAACAAATATACACTTCCCTAGTAGCCAATATGGTAGCTGGAGTGCTGGGAAAGATAACACCTCAAGCATATACATACATTAAGCAATAACACCACTTTCATAATTAGAAAAGTTTCTCTCATGACTTCAGAAGACCACAAAGGTATGCAAGAATTTCTTATATAAGTTGAGAAAATCATAGCTGGATATTGTATTTTCTCAACAGAAAGGGCAAAGGAAAGGAACCCATGTCGCTAACATAACAGATCCCCCAAGCTTTGCCAGGCACCTGGCTGCTACAGTGCCAACCTTGAGTAGCACACCACTTTGGAATACACACAAGCAATCCCTTTAGCCAAAGGAATTACTGCAGAAGCAACCTATGCAATAAAAGCTCTCATTTGGAACAGAAGACTCAACATACATGGCTGAGTGATAGGACAGAACAGAGAAATACAAGGAAGTAGTCACACAAGTGGCCGGGTGACCAGATTTTTATAGCTGCGAGAAATAGTATATGAAAGAAAAGGAAAACGGTTACAAGCTCTACACAGAGGTTTAATTTTAATAGGTCCTTTAAAAACAGTTTCGCAAGATGAAACATGAATATTTGAGGAACGCAAACACACATTTTACAAGGCATACTGCAAAAAGTTTAGCTTCAGTTAGAAAAAGAAGACGACAAGCCCATATAATAAAAAATTAGAAGCCTTTGTGCATTTAGTATACTAACCATGCCACCAAAACAGCCAAAAGGCATAAAAGGGAAATCCATGGCCTGAAAAAGAAAATATTGGTTCACATAAAGTGCTTCAGTAGAACAATGGGCTATCGACTGAATGCATGCAGGTCCATCCAGAATGTAATTTCTCATGAAATCCACTGTTTATGACCTGTTTGCATAATAAGGATGCAGACTCCATGCCTTACCTCAAGCTCATTCCCAGTATTTTATGCAAGATCTTTACTTTAGTCAAGAGGTGCAAGCTTTTGTTAAATTGGTACGCAGACATGTGTTCCACTGAAACAAAGCCCAGTTGTTGTCCTGTCCTTTTTGAGTATCGCTGCACACCGTGGTGAGAACTCGCAATCACCCTCCCATATAAAAACTTTACAAAAACGTTCCTAACTGGTAATTTCCCAGAGAACAGCAATTTTATGGTCTTTATGGCTCTTTCCCTCCCCATCCCTCCTTTTTGAAGAAACTGAAACAGATTTATTTGGGGTGCGAGAAAAGCATCATGAGTTTAATAGTATATGTTCAGTGTTTATTAAGAAAAAAATGTATAGTCTTTCTTTAGAACCAAGCCCATAATCCCAGGTAGAGAAAGCAGGTACGCCTGAGAAGCATTTGAATATTTGTTCTAGGAGCAAGTAACCCCACAACAAAATAAAGTGCATAAGGACAGGCCCTTGAAGAGAGAGAGAGAGAGATCACTACATCATATCACCGGAAGTTAGAGATTTGTGTTTCTTTAGCATACTGACCATGCTGCAAAAAGGCATAAGTGGAAAACTTGTTGCCTGAAAGAGAAGCATCAGTTCATGTAAAAGTGTTGCACAAATAATACAATGCAATTAGAGGGCATGCCCATTATCACCAGAAGTTGGAGGTTGTGTTTCCATAGTATACTGACCATGCCACCAAAACTGCCAAAGGGCAAAAGGGAGCAGCTCATCGCCTGAAAGAAAAATATCAGCTTATATAAATGGCTGCACTATTTCAGTGGGCTAAGGAGTCCTACTTGGTAGATGAAGTCTGAAAATGTCTCTTCTTGTGCTTAAGCAAAGCACAGTATAAACAACAGAGAGGTTCTAATTAAATGTGATGGCAGCAGCCATCTTTACTGCTTACATATCTACTTTGCTTGCATACAAGGTGAGCTTTAAAGTCAAAAAGGATGAGTGGAACTGAACTCTTGCCTCACCTCCCCATCGATCATTACCTGCACTCTGCACCCGGCAGCTCCAACATTTGGGCACAGAGAAAAATAAAACAAAACTCTGGTGGTACCTTAACAACATTATTTCAAGATCAGCTTTTGAGAGTCACAGCTCACTTCTTCAGCTTTGTGAAGGGGAGATCATACCTAATTTAGGGAAGATCATGCCTAATTGTTTCTTAATTTATTGTTGTTACCCACCCTGAGCCCTACTAGAGAGCGCCAGTTTGGTGTAGTGGTTAAGTGCGCAGACTCTAATCTGGGAGATCCGGGTTTGATTCCCCACTCCTCCACTTGCACCTGCTGGATGACCTTGGGCAAGCCATAGCTCTGTACCAGCTGTTCTCTCAAGGACAGTTGTCTCAGAGCTCTCTCAGCCCCACCTACCTCACAGAGTGTCTGTTGTGGGGAGGGGAAGGGAAAGGAGTTTGTAAGACGCTCTGAGACTCTGAGTAAAGGGTGGGGTATAAATCCAATTTCTTCTTCTTCTACTAAGGGGGGGGGGGGTCAGGTTATAAATCCAGTAAATAAATACAGACAGACATACTGGGAATTCTTCTTATAGGGAATATTATTGTTGTTGGGTGTTGGGGAGCTAAGAGAGAGGTTTGGTGTGAATTCCATCATAGATCTTTCAAGCGTACATTCCCTGTGTCAGGTGAAACGGAGAAGTTGAGGTAGAAAGATTAGGTGTGTATCCTGTCATAAAGCAACAAAACTAGCAGTGACCTATAATGGATGATGACAGAGGTCAGAGTTTTAAATAGATAAGCAAAGAGATGAAGTAGGTTAAACAAGGTAAACAACACCTACTCAGGGAGAAGTAGTTTAAAGTTCCCCCTCCCGCATTAATCTTCCCCATAAGAAGAATTCCCAGTTATGATCTCCCCTTCACATACCTGAAGAGGAGACGTGTGACCCATGAAAGCTCATACTGACATAAATGATAATTTGATAGATTAGACTATCTCTGCTTGTGTGTGTGAGCAAGGCAAAAGTAGAAAGAAACATGGCTGCAGGTGTCACATCTAGTTTGGCCCCCCCAAACACCATGTACCGAACACAAGTCAGCAGTGTGATGCAGGTGCTAAAAAGGCAAATGTGATTTTGGGCTGTATCAACAGAAGTATAGTGTCCAGATCACGTGATGTGATGGTACCACTTTACTCTGCTCTGGTTAGACCTCACCTAGAGTATTGTGTTCAGTTTTGGGCACCACAATTTAAGAAGGATGTTGACAAGCTGGAACATGTCCAGAGGAGAGCAATGAAGATGGTTGAGGGGTCTGGAGAACGTCCTATGAGGAAAGGCTGAAGGAGCTGGGTATGTTTAGCCTGGAGAGGAGACGACTGAGGGGTGATATGAATCATCTTCAAGTACTTGAAGGGCTGTTATATAGAGCAGAGGTGGCCAACCTGTGGCTCGGGAGCCACATGCGGCTCTTTCACACATATTGTGCGGCTCCTGGGAGGGCGGCTGGGGAAGCAAAGGGGAGGCATGCTTTTTCTCTCTTTCTCCCTTCCTTCCCTCCTCCCTCCCATCTATTTGCTTTCCTAGTTTCTCTCTCTCTCTCTTTCCACTTCTTTAATTCTTTCTTTCCATCTCTCTCTTTTTCTCTCTCAATATCATTAGCAAACAAGTAATATCATTATCAATAACCGGTTTTCCTCGTTTGTTTTTATTTTTGGCAGTCCCATTTAATGTTAATAAAAAGCAAATTTGCATATTTTTAAAAATAAAAACGTGTGTGTGATATTTGTTCCTGTCTTGCGGCTCTCAGACATCTGACGTTTATTCTATGTGGCTCTTACGTTAAGCAAGGTTGGCCACCCCTGATATAGAGGATGGAGTGGAGTTGTTTTCTGTTGCCCCAGAAGGTCGGACCAGAACCAACGGGTTAAAATGAAATCAGAAGAGTTTTCAGCTAAACATTAGGAAGAACTTCCTAACAGTTAGAGCGGTTCCTCAGTGGAACAGGCTTCCTCAGGAGGTGGTGGGCTCTCCTTCTTTGGAGGTTTTCAAACTGAGGCTAGATGGCCATCTGACAGCAATACGGATTCTATGAACTGAGGCAGATCATGACAGGGAGGGCAGGAAGTGTTGCCTCAGTGCTTAGTTTTTATGGCCCTTTTTTACACGTCCAGGGAAATGCTGATTGCCACTTTGGGGTCAGGAAGCAATCCTGGAGGGTTTTTTGTCATCTTCTGGGCATGGAACAGGGGTCACTGCGGCTGTAGAGGGGGAGGTATTTGTGCATTTCCTGCATTGTGCAGGTGGTTGGGCTAGATGACCCTGGAAGTCCCTTCCAACTCTATAATTCTATGAAATGGTCATATATGGTTAATTTAGTAAATGATTGCATAAATGTTAATGTACCAAAAAACACTGCCCTCTATATTTAAGGAATCAAGTGTTGTACTTCACACAACTCTTGTGTCCCCACACATTCAATCTATTTATCTGCCGTCAAGATTAGCTAGTTCAGATGGAGAGATGTTGATTAAAACCAACAAATCTGTTCCTACTCAACATATAAATTTCAGTAACTAAGTTTCAAAAGGCCGAAATAAATTGCAGGTCCCCAAAATTAAAATAAGCAGTGAAGATAGTCTGTACGCAAGCACTCATTTTATGTAAAAAGCAAAAGATTAATGTAGAGTTTGCAATGAAATACATACATATTCTCTAAAATATTCATAGAACCTTGGCAATAAACCAAATCATCTCTCCCATGTCAGCAGTTTCAAAGGTCATTGCAAAGAAGTTCGGAGTAAATCTATCACCATATACAGAATGGTTTGACTTATAAATCCACAGTGAAAAAATTATATGCTAGTACACATATATAAATAGATGGTGCTATAAACACCAGCGACTATCAAAATTTGGCCAACTGCTCTTGAATATCTCTCTGGGGGGGGAACTGTTGGAGTATCTGGGTGTAAATCTGAATTGCCTGCATGCGTGAAAGGTACCGTTACACTAAGCTATCACATGGAAATGCATTTCACTGGAACTAGCATTTTATACATATGCAGTAAAAACACAATACTTTTTATGGTGCAACTGCAAGTTTAGCTGTTGTAAGGACATGCAAAACAACTCTGCCTGCTTATAACCCACTACTTGTGCCCCTTTTCCCATCTCATGACTCATCTTCTATTTCTCTCTTCCTATTCCATTGCACTCCCTCCTCTTCTTACACCCATCCTTTGCCTCCTTGTACATTCTCTACTCATCCCAGGGGCAGAGAATCTCATTTAGCCCTCCCACCAGTGACTCTGCTGTAACATTTTGAAGTCCAAGAGAAATTCAGCTACATGCTTGAAGAGTCATCCCTGAACACAACCAGAATGGAGAATTAATGCTCAGCAATGTGCTGCTGGCACAGGAACAAGTGTGCAGTAGCGGGTTTGAGAAATATTGTTCCTATCTCTCCATAAGTATGCAGATTAGAACATTTAACTTCCTGCTGCAGAATAATCTAGAGCATTATCGTTGTGTAATTTGCCATAGAATTTAAAGGCGTATGACCTAGCCCAACAAGAGCATTAATTGTTGCACATATTTTGAAGTAGGTGTTTGCTCCATGTTAATGAGGTCAGATTTCACCTGAAAATATGTCCATTTAAAACGAAAACCATAATGTCAACTGACCTGCAGAAGGGCCGTAACTCTAGAAGCAAACTGATTCAACTGAGATTCGCCTGCGATGGACACAAACACCACTTGTTACTGCATTTGCGCACTCCCCTCATTCCTCCCTTCCTATGCAGAGCCTGATCCCAAATTTCCCAGCTTGACCCAGTTCAGTGAGGTGCCTGCCTTTGGAAAGCCAGGGAGTTTTGAATCAAGTGCCATGCACAAAGAGAAGCATGAGGGAGAGGGCACAAGCAATGTTCGGGCCAATCCTAGACAAACTGCACTTGAATCTCCGTTTTGGTAATGTCTGGAGGCAGTCACTCTCTCTTGCCATTTTAGATATGCTTGAGAGTAATGCTTAAGTAAAAGCATCAGATTAGTTCTAGGCTACTGTGGAAAACTATTTTCTGGTAAAATTATTGCACAAATAGCTGGGGTGTATATTCAAGAGCTAATGATATGATGAACTACAAAGCTAGCCAGCTTTACAGCAGCCATATGCGCAAAAAGAATAGCCCCTCCAACTAATTTTATCCTTGGATCCAAGACTACTCTGAACAGTTAGTGTAAACAATCTTCACTACCAAACATTCTGTTCCCTCCACTGTACCCCCAAAAGCCATTTATGAGTATTGGCAGACCCTCCAGAACAATATGCCTTGTGGTATAGGGTGCCATACCAAGAAGGGAACATTATCCAATGCTGACCTCCAATTTGGTTCTTTAACCCTTCTATTGCAATACCCAATTGCTGCACGACATACTGTTCTGAAGGATTCCCAGTCCTCAGCAGTGTTTTCTCAGGAAGTTGGAGGAAGATAGTAAAAAACCCTGCTTTTGCAAACTTACTCTGTTGACAGAAGACTGGTTTAATCTATACAGTCACAAATTATCAAAACACATGCCCAAGGGAGCTGGGAAAAAAGCACTAAAATGCATACCATCAAAGACATATAAAGCCACATTTTCAGTTTATTTCCGCTGGTTAGCAGGATCTAAGGTATTAGTTGATCTGATCAATACATACTATCAGCAAGAACTTTTGTGATGTCTGCACCTAATCTCCTTGTAAACAAGCAACTAAATAAATACATTATTCTTGCAAATACACAATATTAAAATGATCCCTATGAAGACCATTTAAGAACTAAAAAGAACATCTACTGGAATGGCAAAAGCATCATACCCTCCTCCTAGTATACTGCATAAGACAGTTCTCATAACAGTTTAGTCATATAATAACAAGGAATGGATTTGGTTTTTGAAAGCAGCAATGTTTTTAAAATATATTTTCAGCACTGATACTGGACTATCAGGAAAGGAGGCTTAGGAATGGCCAAAGCCAATCAGGCAAGTAGGAGATACCCCTCAATGAACTGAGAGGACTCTGCTCCTGTGATACAAGCAGTCTTTGTGACTACTGCAAGAATTCTGGCTCAGTAGTTGAAAAGAGGTAGCCTTCCTATTTTGCACATACATGTACAGATCCTTGAATGCAGAAACAGACTGACAGGGATTAGGAACTCTTACTTTGATCATGTGCCAACTAGCAGTGTGCTTTTGGATTTTCCTGAGCCAAAAATATACCTAAATATTATTTAAAAACCACAATCCTATTGTTCTGCATATGAGCGCCTAATCCTATGTTTGGTCCATTCTGCGTATGATGAGTTTTATGTTATGTTTTTGTTAAGTTTATCAAGTGGTGAGTTTGAATGTTACCACTGAGGAAAGCTTTTAGCTGAAACAGTTTGGTATTGGTTCTTGTATATGGATACAATTTGTGCCTTTTAACCTGAATTTATATGATTAGAAATTTGTCTTTATATTAGGATTTATGCAAAACCATAGGATTGTAGTTTTTAAATGATATTTTAGCACTTTTGAATGTATAATTAAATTATATACAATATTTTGTACATTAGCGTAGTGTAGCTGTTTTAGTTTCTTTTCCCTTGTCTCAACCTTTTCAGTTACCTTGCTCATGTACGGTTGTTTTTCTCCCCTTTTTTGGTCCCGCTTGCCCACTAATACAGCCTGTAGAAGAGAAAACTTGCAGTCTATTTGGTCCTATCATTTAGCTTGTCCACCTAACAAGGCAAAACATTCTAATTTTGGTTGACTAATTACAACTGGAGTTAAAGATAATTATCACAATTTACATGTGACAAACTAGACTCAGTGAGAAGTGAACAGACTTGCCTAGGCAGCAGGTTAGTGGCAGAGTGGTGAAGAAAGAACCTAAAGTATACATTAGGCAATCTGCAAGACAATATAAAGACGTACCCTGTGATTGTCCCTCAAAGCAACCTGAGAATCAGGACGTCCTCTTTGATTGAGAGTTCTTTCGCCACCATCTTTAATAGCAAAATATGGACTTGGACCAAAAGGTTCAGAGAAGATTCGATGCATATGCTCATGATGTGCAGCAAAAGAATCCCTGGAGAAGATATGAAAGAGCATAGGAGGGAATCAATCAAGGTTCACATCTGTCGGTTTAGGAAACAGGCAAGCTTTGAGGTGTAAAAATTAACACTAGCTATCGTTGTGGAAGAAAAGGTGCACTGTTTCTCACATCTTTTGTTAGCTGAGGCACACTTTTATTTCTTTTTTCTATAAATTAAAGCTAGTGCACATTACACTCATGCCCAAAGAGACAGTACGTATCCAAAGGCAAACCCAACTGAGTTCAGTGGGACTTACTCTCTAGTAAATGTGCTTAGGAATGCAGTTTAACTCACACAGAGATGTAGTGCGTGACCTCCTCTGAGGTCAGGACATTCTGGCACATCTCTGCATTGGATGCAATGGGATCGTTCAATTACTCCCAATGCAGACACACAGCAGAATTACTTCCCCTCCTGGAAAGCCAGCTGGAAGGAACTCAAGAGTCCCCAGGAGCCTTCAATTATATTATTTCTCACAGCATGCTAGTCATTCTTTAAATTCGCTCACACATATTCTGTTACACATTTTGGAAGTGGCTAAAAAAATGGATGTTGTAGTTTTGTCTGGCAGATGAATATACACCATTATAACAGGGAAAGCAGCTAAAACATCCCATGTCAAGAGTTTCCTCTCCTCTTTGTGTGGATTCCTTTTAAAACTGATCAGCAGCTTTAATATTTTACGTAAAAGCTTTATTAGAACAGCTGGTTTTGTACAAGGCACCAGCTGTAGCTGAAAAGGGTATGAAGGATTTGAGAGCATTGCAATGTTAACACAGGCTACTACTTCTTGGCAAAATAAATTCACAGGGCTGCCTTTTGCAGGAAGAAAACTGCTTCTGCACCTGTCTGAGCTATTCAGGAAAAAAAAAAAAACTTGGCGGGACCAAGTAAATCTTTCGCTGAGATCAACTAGAGCTTCCCAAGAACAGCTGTTTGGACAGACACATTTATAAAGCCAATTTTATCACGGACAGTATTTCTGGCTTGCCAGTTCAAGATCTATCCTTGTGAGGCAACGGAAGCTTTCCTATTAGTACACTGTTTTAGAAGTTAATCCTGCCCCAAGATAGCCCTACCCACTTGCATGATCTAGTCTGCCAGGTCCACTTGCTGCAGTGCAGCCTGAAAAGTAAAGGGATACTGGATTCCAAACAGCTCCTGAACAGGACAACTGTCAGCCACTGAAATATCAAGAAAACTGCAGGATCCTTAAAGATTTTTGCATGTGACTATTTGGGATGGCAGGATGTGATCAGTCCGCAGCTGAACAATACCTCCAGGATTTCTGCCAGCTACAGCAGTCACAGAACGCTCTAATGAACCTGTATAAAACACTGCCCTTGTTATATCCAACTCATTAATTTTAATATAAAGATCCTTCTAAAACATATGCTGACTTTTTTGTAAGAGATGTGGCAACCACTAATTATTGGTTCTATTACAACTTGCAGGGGAGGAAGGCTGGAATTGTTGCATATTTCAATGATTTCATTTGGCAATGAAATCCATTATTGGGAACTCCGAAAAAGAACACATGAAGGAGTTAATGGCAGAGGTGGGATCTGTGCAAAGGTTCACAGATCAGTCTTAGCCATGCTATATTAGCCCAGAACCCTCTTTCAACATTAGCAGTTGCAATGAATTACTAAGTTGAGAACACAAATTACTTCACTGAACAAAAATTCTTACTGATGAAAATAAATCATACTTTACATTCATTATTCTATTCCTTATATTGATTGTTTCAGGGACATCATTACATACCTTCTGAACAGGCACAGTGCACAGGATATATACATAATATAAACATGTCGTTGTTGTTAGCTATTCAGTTGTAATACATTATAATAAATAAGCCACATTTTCAGCAATAAAACAATTCACTGTTGTGCACTGCTGGTCTGGTTAAGGAACTTTCTGCTTCCATTAATGTTTTTATAGCTTCATATATAGCAATATGGATTTTGTTCACCAGTGCCCTCTTATGTCTGTGGTTCTGTTTTCTAGATGCCACACCTGTCTCCAATGCAATTTTTCAGTTCCAGCTTGGGCAAGGGGATGTTTGCTATGTATTTTTAAAGCATAACTATGACTAAAACATGAAGGAAGCTAAAGAAACTAGAATTTACTGGTGTGACATGAGAATCAGAGCCATCACTGAACATTGCTCTCAATTCAGATATACGACTACATAACCTCTTGAGGTAGGATGTGCAAAATTTGAACTCCATCAAATCCACACACACACACACAGAAACAAGCAAGTCTCCTTTTAACTTCTGCAGAAATGCAAGTCTGAGTGTAAAAAAAAAGAACCTGTTTGTGCAAGTAAATTTTGGATCACTGCCACTAAAATTCAATAAAGTAAGAGTAGACTATGATGCCAACATAGAAATTGGAAGCCTTGCTAATTGCTCCTGAAAAGCAGTGTCAAAATCATCAGCTGCTTCCACTTTAGCTTCAAAGGGTTTAGAACAATATACAATTTCAGCTTAAAGAGTTATACAAGAAGTAGGACTGGGTGTGACCATGTTGTGGGAGTTCAAAAATACACTAGAGCATACTGCTGCTAACAGCCAACCAGATCTTCTGAAGTCAGCTCAGCCTGAGCTGCACAATCAAGTCTGATTATAATGATGAATAAGCAATAGCATAGATACACACACGAAAGCTATATAAATCTTTGTAATAAGCTGTTCTTGGTTAAACAACTGCAGCCAAGTGCTGAAGGTGTCCCTTAAGATTATTCACAAATATCAACACAAAAAACACTATAGAAATGTTGCAGTCTGAAATAATGGGCCTTCACTAGTATGACATCCTGTAGTAAGTTGTGTGTATATTAAGTGCCATTAAGTGCTTCCAACTTCTGGTGCCCCTATGAATTGATAACCTCCAAAACCTTTTGTCATTAACAGCCTCAATCAGGTCATACAAACTGAGGCCCATGACTCCCTTTACAGAGTCAATCCATCTCATGTTAAGCCTTCCTCTTTTCCTGCTGCCTTCTATTCTTCCTAACATTACTGTCATTTCCAGTGACTCTAGTCTTCTCATAATGTGACCAAAGAACAATAGCCTCAGTTTAGTCATTTTAGTGTCTAGTTAGAGTTCAGGCTTGATTTGATCTAGAACGCACTTATTTGTCTTTTTGGCAGTCCTCCATGGTACCCCTAAAATTATCCTCCAACACCACATTTCAAAAGAATCAACTTTCTTCCTGTCAGCTTTCTTCACTGTCCAACTTTCATACCCATACATAGTGATGGGGAATAGTAATTAACTTGTTCCCAGTCACCCAGTTACACATCCTTAAGAATCTTTCCTAGCTCCTTCAATGGCTGCCCTCCCCAGTCTCAATCTCCCTTTTGGTTGATGACAGAGCCCAGGAATGGAAAAATCTTAACCAATTTATATTTTACCTGCAGTAGTAGGTTACAATCCTCTAAAATAAAGGATCTTTCTAAAAGTGAGAGAGATTTGGTAGGCTGCTGGCTCCCTACAAAGCTTTCAGGCCTACCTACGCAGAGGTTCAAATGCCTATCTCCAGGCATACCTAATTAGAAGATAACGCCACCAAGATCACTAGAGCTTATCCCAAGTAAGTGTACAGAAAATGACAGGCTTACAAGTTTCTACAAATAGGAACAACCCTTTTTGTTAAAAAGGAAAAAAGAACTGTGTAAGAAATAATAAGATTTAAAATATCAGATACAATATTTGACATGTAAACGCGGCAGCCTTTTCTTACTGTCCATGGGGTTTTCTTGGCAAGGATACTGGAGTGGGTTGCCATTTCCTTCTCCAGTGGATCACGTTTTGTCTGAGGGCCTGGCGTGATGTGGTCCATGGGGTCGCAAAGAGTCAGACTTGACTGTGCGACTGAACAACAACAACAAAAGTGGCAGGAATCCAATCTGATGCACAGATGACGTACTGAAGCAATCTGGGTCTCATACACATCTCAAGTCAGAATACAACTTTTTTGTTCTACTTTGAAGAAGCATGTTAAGTTAAATAAATGTTTTCTGGTTTTATTTACTACTTTTTAATATGAACAAACCACTTAAGTGGCACCTTTTTTAAAAAGCAAAGCATCTTGCATAAAACTGCAGGTGTTCCCCCAACAATAAGCTTGCAGTCTGATTTCTCACCCAACCCCTAATACGCCCAGGAGTGGAAAAGACATGAGTCAATCCGATTACATGACGGTTTCTCAAACAGGGCGTGCATCAAGCCCTATAGCTAGTAACTGCATTTTAAAAAGAACTGAGATCCTCTTTGAAGACTCTGTTGTGAAAACTAACAATTTGTGAACACAGATTGAGGCGGGTGGCCGTGTGGGCCTGAAAAAGTAGAACAAAGCAGGAGTCCAGTGGCACCAATAAGGCCAACCCGGTCGTCGGTCTTAAAGGTGCCACTGGACTCCTACTTCGTTCAGTTTATGGCCACGAGCGCCAACCAGCCCCATTCTGGAAGCAAGTCCAAGAAGAACAAGCTGCCACCCCCCCCCCCCCCCATCCCCCTTGGGACAGCCAGGCCGAACGTGGGAACGGCACTCGCGCTCTCTCTCTCTCTCGCACGCAAGTCGGCGCCAGGAATCTCGGTTATCCGGGCAACTTTGAACCAAACCACCAGCCATTCTGCACAAGAAGGGGGGGGGGGGGGGAGTGGCGCAGTTTCTGCCCGGGGGTGTCAGCCGCCTCGGGCGCGCCGACGGAAAGGCGAAGCGGACACAAACACACGCGCCCGGGGCCACCCAAGCAGGCAAAGCCCGTCCCAGGCAGCTGGGAAACACCCCGCACGCCATTCCCAGGAGGAGCGCAACCCTGCGCCGGACCTTCCCACCCTCCAGACACCCGCCCGGGGGGGGGGGGGGGGGGGAGAGAACTATCTCGGGCGAGCGGGACGGAGCTTCCCAGGGGCAGAGGACAGCCGCCCTTCCCGCCCCCAAGCCCCGCCGCCCTCAGGGGACCTCACTCACCGAAAGAAGGGGTCGTCCTCGAAGACCCTGGAAAGCCCCCCGAACATGGCTGCGCCGCTCTAGAAAGCGCTGCTGCTGATTCTTCTACTGCTGCCTCAGCCCGGGCTCCGCTCCAGCTCTTTCCGTCGGAGGCTCCCCTCCCGCGGGCTCTTAGAAGCGATCCTCGCCCTCTCCGCCCCGCCCCCTTAACCGTCTCGGAATCTGCGCCTCTGTTTTCTCATTGGCCCTGGCGGGGACCCAACGTGGCGGCGGCGAGCGACAATGGGGCGGGGCGGCTGCCATGGAAACGGAGGCCCAAGCGAGGCCGAGTGCCGGGGGCGGGGGCCCCGGCTTTATGCCGGAACGATCGACTTTGCTGGGACGTTCTGGGGAAGTTGCCGAGCGTGGCCTGGTAGCCCTCCTTCTGCCCTGGGTGGAATGAGACACTTCACGTGTTTCCAAATTTCCCTCCCTTTAATAGCTCCGTGGAAGCGTAAAAGTAGCATAACGTTTGCAGAGCTGAGCTACAGCCTTTCTTCCTGAAGTGCTAAATTTTCACTGAAGTATTAGGAAGCATTCCAACATATAACCCCTCCCACACACACACGAGAGCCTGGTGTTACAACCCCAACTGCTATCGCTTGAGAATTCTACCACATTTTGCCAGAGATGGAAAGGAGTCCTTAGTGTGGCTTAAGCATGAGGAGGAGGTGCCAAGGCTGCAGAGTAGATGCAGTGGAGTCAGACATGCGCCTTGAGATTGACTCTAGTCAGGGGTCATTTCGTAGAAAAAGAGGTGCAGGAGCTCATTGGCATAACTCATTTGCATATGCCACACCCCTTACATACCGGAAGTGTGTCAGAAGGCAACACCCACCCCTCAGGCTCCACTCCACAGGTGAGTGAAACTGACCTGCTCTTCCTCCATTCCCTTCCCCATCCAATACTTTGTGCAATAAAAATAAGCCTAAAGAACACACCCTCATTCTCTTCCTGCTCCCTTGAAACCACCAGGTTTCAAGTAGACTTGAGATACCCAGGACATGTGCACCACCCATCCCTTCCCCTTCCCCTCCC
Source organism: Lepidodactylus listeri (assembly GCA_029233225.1). Taxonomy (NCBI): domain Eukaryota; kingdom Metazoa; phylum Chordata; class Lepidosauria; order Squamata; family Gekkonidae; genus Lepidodactylus; species Lepidodactylus listeri. The sequence continues at coordinate 30,320,506 of JARCFY010000005.1, forward strand.
AACAAGACACCCTGTGAGGCAGGTGGGGCTGAGAGAGGTCTTTTGAGAACTGCTCATGAGAGAACAGCTCTGAGAGAACTTGTGACTCGCCCAAGATCACACCAGCAGCTGCATGTGGAGGAGTGGGGAATCAAACCAGGTTCTCCCAGATTAGAGTACAACTCCTGACCACTACACCAAACTGATGGGGTGGAAGCTGCTGAAGGGTTGGTGAGATTTCTCCAGTACTTATGTGCCCAGATAAAAAATGGTATACTTAGAACATTTATATGCCACCTTGAGCAAGTCTCTGGAAAAGCAGCACACAGTCATAAAAGGAACAATGATAAAATTATCAATATTAAAACAAAACATTAAAAACAATAAAGACCCTAGCAGGGCTTTCCCCAGGGCGCTGCGCCTCTGCACTGCTTGAGGAAGCCAAGGAGGGGGCGGGGCTTGGAGCTGTGCTCCTGTGTGCTCCCGCTCCAAGGGACCCCTGACTTTAGTACAGGTTATAACTCTCCACTGTTATGTGTTCAGTTTATGAAGCAAAGGTGCAGGTGAGGAATCACTAGTCTGTGGTAATTTTTTTTAGTTTGGTAAATGATCCTGAGGACACACATCTGCTTAAGAAAATCAGGAGTGCCCTAATAGGTCACAGCCAAGGTCTGCCTAGCCAGCTTTTAGAGAATCCCACCCATAGGAAGGAGGAGGGAAAGGAGTGCTCAGTTAGACCTCGTTCTCACTCCAAAATATTCGGAATATTTCACTCTGCTAGTGGGTCATATTTTAGAATGTGTCCCCACGTTTAAAAATTACTTGTAAATAGAAAGCCAGTACATGAAGAAGAGATCGTAGAACCTTTCTCCCTACTATGCTATCCAAGCTTAACATAGTTTTTAAATGGCAATGAATGAATATTCATTCTTGTATTAAGCACCTGCAGTCTGAAATGGCAGCAATACTCCCCCTTCACAGTTCTACCACCTCACCTGCATATGTGAACCCAGCCTGGAAGCATACATCAACAAGTGATTCCCCTCAACAGAATACACACCGACAAACTGCTTCTTTTTAGGGATTATCAGGAATTGGCCAGGGGGGCATCAATGGATTTTTTATTTATTTTCTTTTTTATTTATTTTCTTAAAAATTTATGTTGCCTCTCCAGAGACCTGCTCAAAGCTGCTTGCAAGGTGTGACACAGAATGCCGTAGTTGGGAGGCAGCTCTAAACTAGCAGGCCGGTCAGTATGGGAGGAGACAGTCCTGTAATGGGACTTGGCTTTTGCCACAGTAACTTTTTAAACTTAACTTCCTACCAAAACAAACAAACACCTTAATGAATCTCAGGTGTTTAGTTTAAAAACAAATCTTATTTTTCTTAATTCAAAACAAATATTTAGCCATTCTGAAACTTAAGGTAAGTCAGCAATCTATGCATGAAATTTGCAACAAATCCAGAGTTGTTTAGACTTGTTGGAGGGAGTGATTCTGTCTCACATTCCCCGTTATGGGGCAGGTGTTTTTTTTACAATAATGGAATTAAAGATTTGCGTCAGGAAATTCCACGACTATCTCTACGGACGGTCGTTCACCGTGGCCACAGATCACAAGCCGCTGCTGGGTCTCCTTGCCCCCCACAGGCAGACCCCTCACATGCTGTCCCCACGGGTCCTGCGGTGGTCAATTTTTTTGTCAGGCTACTCCTACGAATTGGTACATCGCCCGGGGAAGGCGATGGGTCATGCAGACGCCCTCAGCCGTCTTCCCCTCCCGTCCTGCGACCCTGATCCAGCTCCCACTTTCCACGTCACGCTCCTAGAGGATCTACCGGAGCACCCCGTACAGGTATCGGATGTGGCCCGTCACACGCGGCGGGACCACATCCTTTCCCGTGTCTCGGACTGGGTGGGAAGGGGGTGGCCGGAAAAACCGGGACCAGATTTCGCCGCTTTCACGGCACGCAGTCACGAACTATCAGCCCACAAGGGATGCCTGCTATGGGGATCTCGAGTGGTGATCCCCGGGCCCCTGCGGCCCCGAGTGCTAGAGGCCCTCCACGAGGCTCACCCGGGAATTGTGCGCATGAAAGCTCTGGCCCGAAGTTACATATGGTGGCCAGGCCTGAACAAAGACATTGAGGGGTGGGTCCAGAAGTGTACCAAATGCCAGGAGTCACAGCCAGATCCGCCACACGCTCCTGTCCGATCCTGGGAATCTACTAACAAGCCCTGGTCCCACCTGCACCTAGACTTCGCGGGACCGGTCCAGGGCCGGTTGTTTCTTATCGTTGTTGACAGCTACAGCAAGTGGCTTGAGGTAGTGCCGGTAGCTTCGACCTTCACCAACGCTGCCTTAAGAAGTCTCTGGCCGATCTTCGCGACACACGGAATGCCAGAAACTCTCGTGACCGACAACGGGACCGCCTTCACCTCCAGCGAGTTTCAACGGTTTGTGGAAGCCTGCGGTATGCGCCACATCCGCTCCGCTCCGTTCCACCCCGCAACCAATGGCCAGGCCGAGCGCATGGTGAGGACAACGAAGGACACGTTAAAGAAGATGGAGCATGGCGACTGGGAAGAGCAGCTGTACAAGTTCCTGTTCTCCCAACGGAACACACCCCACTCAGGGACCGGGCGTCGGCCAGCCGAACTTCTGATGGAAAGACGACTGGGAACCGTCTTGGACCGCCTACATCCCGACCGAGCAATCGAGGGGAACCCGACAACGGAGGACCGGCCAGCTGCCCGAGGATTCGCTCCCGAAGACCCCGTATACGCAAAGAACTTCGCGCGGGGTCCGACATGGCTCCCCGCGAGGATCGTCCGAGTCACAGGGCCTTATTCCTACGAGGTCCTTACGGAAGATGGCGTAGTCTGGAAACGGCACATTGACCAGATTCGACGCCGTACCCAGAACCACGATGATACCCAGGCCCCTGAACTCCCTGCACCAACAGACCGTGACATCGACACGACTCCAGAAGCAGCGCCAGACCCTGATCCGGAGACTGCGGAGATGCCGCTCCTGCCCGCTGACGAAGCAGTCGCACCATCCACACCTGAACAACCCCCGAGCAGACAGGCCCCGCCAGCAGAACAACTACCCACACCGCAACCTGCCGACACAAGCAACACGCCCCACCTTACAACCCCCCGGCGCTCTGGACGTGACCGCAGACGCCCGGACTATCTCAAAGACTATGTGTGCAGAGGGGTTCTGAACTATGGGGGGAGGGGTGTTATGTATTGACCATGCGGTCGCCATGTGCTCTCTTAATTGCGACCGCATGGCCAGAGCACATGGCCAGAGCATGGCCAGAGCACATGGCCAAGAAACTACCTGAGCTTCAGCCAGGTAGAACAAAGGCCAGGTGGATTCAAACCGGCCACCAATCCTGTACCTAGGTTTCTCCCAGGGAACCTATGAGATGTAAATAGACTTCTAATAGCCTATCAGGCCAGTTGGGTGAGGTCAGGGGATTGTCCCTGATCAGCATAAAAGGAGGGCTTCGAGCCCTGGGTTGTATGCTTCATCCGGACCAGCAATAAAGATCTAGCTGTTTCACTATTCCATGGACTCCCGACTCCAATACTTATCACTATTGTATTCCAGAATCAACCTGTTCTACACAATTGCAGAGGTGGGAAAATAATTTTATTATTAAAGGCTGTGGGTACTTTCATAGGCCATAAAATGAAAGGCACTACATGATTTTGTGACTTATTAATGCAGTAGGCTACAAATGTCTGGATCCTAAACGTAGCTCCACAATGGCAAAATAGGCTCCCCACCCACTACTTATTAGCAAAGCCCTTTGAAGTACAAGTAAATGCAAAGTATTGCCTTTTGCTGGCTACATTTATTGTCGCATTAACCTGCCCAGGTAAGAGCTTAGTCTGGCACTTACATTAATTAGACAGCACCTTTAGGTTGTTTGTGTGTACTACAGAAGTGGTTTAATATTAAAATAAATCCTCAATTACAGCTGAAGTCTGCTTTGCAAGGTGCTAAGCTTTCACTGGAAAGTTGCAAACTGCATAGGATGATGATTCTGTGTCACTGCTACAGCAGAAAAGAGAAGTAACACTAACTCAGGCCAATAGTGCACAATACTGTTTTTTGTTGCCAGTGAACATATGAAGAGCCATGCCAGATCATTCCATCCAGCCCAACACCCTGTTTCCTGTAGCAGCCAACCAGGTGCTTCTGGTAAGGAGACCAGCAAGTGATGAAGGTCGACAGTCCTTCTTCATGGTTTACCTCCCAACAGCAATTGGTATTCAGAGGGACACTGCTTGTGCATCCAGATGGTCCATTTAGCTTTTCTGGCCTTTAATAAACCTATCCTCCATTAATTTGTTTAATCTCCTAGGCTAGTAGCCATCAGTGCATTGTTTGGCAGTGGCTGAAGACAGACTGAAAGTCTGCCGCACCTCCGCGGCGCGGCAGACTAAGGCGGGGGGGATTTCCCCCGCGGTGCGGCGTTCACACGCCGCCGGAAGGAAGCCACCCACAGCATTCAGACTGCGGGTGGCTTCCTACGGCGGCGTGCGGACGCCGCGCGGCTCCCCCTCCCAGTGTGCGTTCACACCCGCTCCGGCAGGTGGAACGCACGCCGGACATGATGCGTCCGGACCGTCTCCTCGGGGCAGATGCGGCCGTCTGAACGGCCGCTCTGCCTCCGCTTTTGAAGTGGAGGCAGAACGGCCGAGACTGCCAGTCTGTCCTCAGCCAGTGAGTCTCACAATATAATTATTTATTTCTTTGGTTCATTCATTACCCACTTTCCTCCCCAATGAGACACAAAGTGGCTTAACACATTGTTCTCCTCCATTTTATCCTTACAACATCCCTATGTGGTGGGTTGGGCTGAGAGCGTGTGACAAGCCCAAGGTCTCCTGGCAAACTTTTATGGTAGGGTAGAAATGTGAACCTGGAAGTACTTTGTTTTGTCCATCCTGAATCAACTTATTTATTTAGAACTTTTCTATGCTGCCTCTCCAGCAAACTCCTCAAGTCAATTACTAATTGGGTGCCCACAACTTCTACTATTTTGAGACAGAAAAATAATGTTTTATTTATCCCACACCATGCATTTTTTTCTAAACCTCCATCATGTTCCTCCATAGTTTTTTCCCTAAACTGAAAAGCTTAAACCTCTTTAGGTTTTCCTTGTAGAGAGGGTGCTCCAATCCTCAATAATCTTAGTTGTCCCTTTCTATACCTTTTCTAGCTCTGCACCAGTTTTGACTGGTGGAACCACTGATTTGTATGGAGAAAGCAGCAGACATGGATCCTGCCCTCATTCAGTGACACTGGGTAGTGTATTACAGTCACACAAAGAAAGGGACCTAGGAACTGGTTTCCATGCTCTTACTCTCAGAGCATCTTGTAGCAACCCATTTATTTTGGTGATTTTGTTAGCGAAACATGCTTTATAACTCCCTTCTTCTTTAACCAGATAAAAGCCGAGTACTGGATTTCTGTAGATGATGGTGGCAGCAGAAACACAATCTGAATAATTAGAGGAGCTCAGCAGTCCTGCTTTTAAATGACATCATCATAGATGACAATCCATTCCTAGTGCTTAGCTGATACAGTGGTTTTGTATTTTAACAGTCAGGACTGTTAGACAAATATTTGTTACTCTCACTTTTGGTGGTATAAAACAACCTTGAAGTTATCCTCAATCATGGTAAAGTGAAGACAGATTCCGGTGGGAGGCTGTGTTGGTCTGAAGGTGCCACTCGACTTAAACTTTGGTAAAATGAAGGTTTGGGTTGTCCAGCTGACATTGTGTGATACACAGTGTAATAGATCCAAACTTTCCTCCAAGAGAATATATATAGGGTTGCCAGGTCTGGGTTGGAAAATACCTGGAGACTTTGGGGGTGGATCCAGGAGAGGGTGGGATTGGGGGAGGAGAGAGGCCTCAGCATGGTACAATGCCATAGAGTCCACCCTCCAAAGCAGCCATTTTCTCCAGGGGAGCTGATCTCTGTCAGCTGGAGATCCGTTGTTAAAGTGGGAGATCTCCAGGCACCACCTGGAGGCTGGGAATCCTAGGTGAAAATTAAAAACTTTGGAATCCCACACATAGGCCTAGGAGCCACATATCTGAAGGACCGTCTCTCTTCAGATAATCCTCAGTCCTTTGGCTGTCATCTTCTGGATGCCCTCTGCCTAAGGCTGCCTGCTTGGCATCTACTGGTGAATGTGCCTTTTCAAGGGTGGCTCCCAGCTTGTGGAGTGCAGTCCCTGAGGAGATATGGAGGGCACCAGAAGTTTGTAGGAAGTGCTGTAAAGCAATTTCATTTGCTAGGGCTTTCAGTGAGGTGTGAGGTGCAGGCACTTTGTTGGAGAGAGGTTAATGGGATTTTATTGATTATATATGGCTTTAATTTAGAATTGCAAGCCACCTTGATTTAGAATTTAGAAATTTGATTTATAATTTAGAATTGCAAGCTACAAGGGAAAGGCAGGTATAAATAGTTAAATAAATAAATAAATTTTACATAATTGGATTTGCTCCCAGTGTCTGTGTAATTTTTAAAAAAATGTAAAATAGCTGAGCAGGGGTTGGATAAGGGTGTGGAGATTGGGATTAGACAGCTGAATAGCAGGATGGCTTGAGAACCCTGCCCAAAATTCTCCTCATTTCTCTGCCTTTGCTTGTCAATGCCAAAGCTTTTCATGTATCACTCAGGGCTAGTATCATTTAAAAAAAATGTAAAATGAAAGTGGATATTCTCAGAATGCTAATTCCATTCTAACTTGACAACCATTCAGGCATGAGGAAGAGCCCAGGCAATGACTAAAGAAAAGAAAAAACAGTCGAATCCTTCGGTCTTGCACTGTAGGTACGTGGACGCCTAGTGCTCTAAGGGCACTTTCAGACATCCTGCTTATCACATCGTACTGACAAAGATCAGGTCTCAAGCATATTTATTTACTTACTTGGCTTATTGCCCACTTGTTTCACTGAGACTCAAGGTGGATCACAGATTTATAAAAACAATGCAATGAAGGCAAGTATAATGCATATAAACAACATTGCAATAAAAATGGGTTGAGCAGTTTGAAATGAAATAAAAACAGCAGAATACATCCCATACATTGGATTTCATAATTAGACAACAATGTTCAAATAAAGCTGGCTTTCATAAGAACATAAGAGAAGCCAATGCTGGATCAGGCCAGTGGCCCATCCAGTCCAACACTCTGTCACACAGTGGCCAAAAACACCAGGTGCCCTCAGGAGGTCCACCAGTGGGGGCAGGAAGCCCTCCCACTGTTGCTCCCCCCAAACATCCCCCCAAACATTACAGAGCATCACTTGCCCCAGACTGAGAGTTCCTATCTACACCTTGTGGCTAATAGCCACTGATGGACCTCTGCTCCATGTTTATCCAATTCCCTCTTGGAACCGTCCATTCTTGTAGCCGCCGCCACCTCCTGTGGCACTGAATTCCATGTGTTAATCACTCTTTGGGTAAAGAAGGACTTCCTTTCATCTGTTCTAACCCGACTGCTCAGCAATTTCACTGAGTGCCCACGAGTTCTTGTATTGTGAGAATACAATAATTTACAGTTGTATAATAACAATGAAATAGAAAAAGCATAATACATCCCATGATTACCATGGGATCTAGTGGCAAATACACTGGTTTTCCCTCTTCCCTATTTTATCTGCATGTGAAATATTTGGTGCTATCACTTTTAGGGAAGTCAGGGGTAACTTACCACCCCTGTTATTTATTATTGGAACCCCTGTGTGCCATTATTACTCAACAGCACTTGCATCTCTGGTTATTAAAATATGTTTAAAATAGCTAGAACAAATGCTTTTAAAATTACAGCTCTTTTGCAGTTCTTTATTTATTTAGTATGTATCTCTCCTGCCACTTCTCCAAGGAGTTCAATGTGGTGTACATTGGTCTCTTCCATTTTACCTTCACAACAACCCTGTGAGGGAGGTTAAGCTGAGAGTGAGGGGTTGAGTGGGGATTTGGACCAGAGTCCCACAAATTCTAGTCCAGCACTTTAACCAGTACCAGCTGGCTCAAGACTGAGTATATCCAAGACCAGATCTTTGAGCACTGTTGTAAATCTCTCCACTACACACAAATATATCTAATGAAATGGTTCCCTGTGTCTTTGCCCTTCACTTCCCAACCCATTCATATATACTAAAACAGCCACAGGGTCAAACCATGATATCACCACAAGGTTAAAAGGATATCTGAAGTACAGCACAAATATGAGAGAAACCTGAGTTGAGCACTCTGGATGGATTTAAAATTACTTTGTAATGTGAGACATAATGGATGATGAAAACAGCCAGGGTTTCTAACTGAAAGGACAGAAGATCAGGCTTAAAAGATAGGGTTGTCGGTTTCAGAGTGGGGTGTAGCCACTCCTGCCTTTTATAACTACACCTAAGGTGAACTCCTCCTTAAGTGAACTCCAGCAGGGGTAACATCTCCCAGTGTAATACCGTTTTCGGGCAGGAAGTTTTAGTAAGGTCTTAGACCACCATTCTGTCCCATCTTGTCTGATTTCTTTCCATTTTGACATATAGAAACAATTGACATGAAGCTTTAACTAGAGGGAAGCTGGGAAGGAAGGATTTAACCATCCAAAACAAAAATAATCACATTCATTACACTTTTTTCATAGCAAAATACATTTTGCATACATACAACAATCAATCTGAGGACAGCTCTTTAGAGAGACGTGAAGCCTGCACCTTAACCCTTCCCCGTCATAGCTGCTTTGAGTTGCAAGAAGGGGACAGGCCAGTTGGGTGGCAGAGGTTGAGAATGTTTCCTTGAAAGAAGGGAAGGTCCCTGTGGCCTTGAAAGAGGCCATGGCAAGGAATAATCTCTCAGAACACATTCCACACCTGGGCAAGGTGAATGAATGTATGCTGGCATTTCAGTTCTAGGGATTCTTGGATGAAATAGATTATCTACATTCTTTTCAGTCTGGCTTTCAACCTGGTTTAGGACACTGAAACTGTCTAGATCTTCCGAGTAGATAACATTCACTTGGAAATGGAGGGGAACTTGCGCTTATTGAACCCATGAAGCTGCCTGTCATGAGTCTTCACTCAGCCTAGGCTGACTATTCCTCAGACCAGGCACAGAGCAACCTTTGCCAGCACCTGAGGGAGAAGAGGCTCCAGCATCTGCATAGGAGGTGCAGCAAGGCAAAGAGCCTGAGGTGCAGTCGGAGGAAGAGCCTGGTCCAGAGCCTGGCCCAGCACCCCCAGTTGGAGATACCTGGAGGCCGGAGTCCCCACCTAGCTCACCTGAATGTCCCAAATGCAGGGCATTCCCGTGTTTGGATGTGCAGGAGAGGAGGAGGAGTGCCAGACTTCAGCTGTTGCAACATGAGGGGCTGTGAGTCTTTGCAGTTTGCCTCCCAGGGAAGGGAGGATCTGGTTATAAGCAGCTACACTCACCTGCCTCGATGTGGACGCAACCATGCAATCTTGGACCTTGTTCTGGCTGCCAGCCTCTGCTCCTCGCTCCTGAGAACTCTGATTGGTCTCCCGGCATTCTGACCCCTGGTACTGTTTCTTGGCTTGATTTGGACTTTGGTGTAGTGGTTAAGTGGGCGGACTCTAATCTGGGAGAACTGGGTTTGATTCCCCACTCCTCCACTTGCAGCTGCTGGATGATCTTGGGCAAGCCATAGTTCTGTCAGAGCTGTTGTCTCAAGGACAGTTGTCTCAGAACTCTCTCAGCCTCACCTACCTCACAGGGTGTCTGTTGTGAGGAGGGGAGGGGAAGGGAAAGGAGTTTGTAAGCCACTCTGAGACTCCAAGTGAAGGGTGGGATATAAATCCAATCTCTTCTTCTTGTATCTAGTTTAGTATCTTGTCTTTGCAGTGACCGACCAGAGCCAGCACATTGCCTTATAGAGAGTCTGACCATTGTTCTGTCAAGCTCAGCAGTGTGTACTCTGACCAGCAGTGACTTTCCAGGGACTTAGACAGAGGTCTTTCATTTCACTTACTACCAATCATTTCAGCTGGCAACGTAGGTTAAGGTTAAGGGACAGGGCAGCACCACCAAGCAGAGCCTTTGGATGGTTGTGGGTCTTTATCAAGCTCCCAGGACCTGATACTGATCCAACTGTAATTGTAGGCAACTAGTGATACACAGCCAGTGTTAAAATGTCTGACCAGGACCTGGGGGACTTCGGCCCAAATCCCCACTTTACTATGGAAGCTTACTGGATGACCTTGGGCCAGTCACCCTCAACCTAACCTACCTCACAGAGTGGTTGTTGTGAGGATAAAATGGAGGAGGGGTGAATGGTGCTGTGAGACACTTTGGCTCCCCTAAACAGACAGTATTGTTCTGGATTGCCTCACTGTGGTGGGCTTGGGAGATACTATAAATCAAAAAGAAACAACCTGTCACTCCACACATCCTTATGTGATCAGCACTCTTATGAACACCTGAGGCCAAGATTGGTGCAAACAGTAGCATTTTGTCATGAAAAATGTCTGGGGTGATATATATATATACTGGGAAACATTTCTGATAAATGAGTTATAGCAGGGTGTGTAGAATGAAGAGCCTTAGATTAGAAAGGTAGCACAAACTGAATAGACCCCAGAGCTTCCCCAATTCACCAGAATGACCTCAGCAACAGTAAGTTTAGTCAGATGTGGGATCACATTTAGCAGAAGGTGGCATTTTTTTTAGTCCCTCTACTGGAATTGACAACATAATTTCCCCCAAGTGCCCAGTGAACTTCAGAATTTAACACTGGGCCACAATCTCCCACACTCAGGTATCTGTGGTTGATTTTCCTTACAGATGGCAAAATGGAAGGGAGGTCCTTCATATTCAAATATTACTTCACCTTTGGAAAGCTCATGAAACTTACTGAATGTTAAGGATGTCCCATATTCCTTTGAGGTAAGAACACCCATCATTTGTCTCCTGAAAGAACTGGTTTACCCAAGAACTCTTCATCCCTTTCCATTACACCTAGTTTCTATTAGAGCTATAATTTATTATCCATAGTTTCCTATTCATATCATATTTTGCAACACAGCCAAATCAGTCCTTAATTAAGACTTGTAGAACCCCACAAACTTTCAATCACAAGGGTGTATTAACATACAGAACATTTGCTTTCTCCTAGTTATATTATTTTTGCAGTCTTCCACACTGAGTTAGTTGAATAAATAATGTATACTGGATTCATTTGTACTTTATGTCCAGGGATTCAAGTCATAAATTAGGCTAGAACACAGTGTGGCCTTCCTTAGGACATTCATTATAGAAGTACAAAATATTCCCCTTTTCCTTACCATTAACAGAGGAGCAATGTGAGGCTCATGGCCTGCTGTGGACTATGATTATTTATTGATTTATCAAATATTTTTACAGTCTTTGGGAGACAGAATTACCCCTCCTCCTGATTCATTCAAATCTCTGAAAGTGAATTATTGCATAATTTAGGAGGAGGAGGAGCTCTGGTAACGGTAAATCCTTTTTGTTGTTAGAGGCACGAGGGGTCCCTATTAGGAAGGAGCTCATTATGAGAGGCCTACCACCATGCTTTCGTCAGTAGCCCATTTGCAAGAGTGATGCCTCTAATTGTTCAGACCGTTTCATGATTGTTGTCTGATTGAGTTAGGGTTCTTTTGTACGGATAAAAAGGATTTTGGAGAAAGTCATCACGCAGCTACAGGATTGTCTGGAGGGCATTTCCAGTGAGATTAATGATGTTGCCCATAATATAACTCTGCATAAAGGAGATTATGGTGTCTGCAGAAACCTGCCAAGTGGTATTCAATCAGAGTAAATATCTTTAATTAAAAGTTTTGAGGGTTTTTAAAAAAAAAAATCCTGAACTAATGAGTTCTGCTGTGATTCCCCTTAGGAATTAATTTGCCTTCTTAATTCTTATTCATTTCTTTAAAAAGGTCTATTTAAATCTTATTCAGAACTGGGAGTTTTATTAAACACATTCAGAGTGAACAAAACAGTCACGTTACAATACTGAAGTATTATTGATATTAATATTGTGCAGTTCCATAAATATTTAGGTTTCTTAGCCAAAAGATACCATGAACTACTCCTGCACAAACTTTCCACGAACTACTCCTGTACAACCTCTCCTTAAATTAACAAGGTGAGGCTGACTATTCCTTTCCCATCCCGTTTCTTTCCATCTGGTGTATGAGAGTTTCCTGAGGAACTATATCTATCCCCCTTTGTTAGTAAGTATTCCATGTTCTTCAAGGATCTTGAGATGATGTACATCGGATTTCCTCATACAAATTTGTTTATCCAAATGCCCTGGAGGACATCCAGTTATTATTTGTATAATGAAGTCAAGAAAAACAAATGGGCTTCATGCATAATGTTTCATTGGCAGGGAGATTACGGGGAGTGGATATGTAGTAAATTCAGCTAATACGTTGCACTAAATACCTGTATAATTTTGTTTTTGGATTATCACTATCTTTGCCTGTTACTCTTTCTGTGCACAGTTCATGTCAATTTACTTCATGTTATCTTTTTTTCTTATGGAAGGTGTATCTTCAACAATTTTATATTGTATTCATATCATTGTACTATTATTCTTATTCTTATGTTGTTGTATTTTATACTGGTTATGTAAGCCGCCCTGAGCCCACTTTGCTGGAAGGGTGGGGTAAAAGTCTAACAAACAAACAAACAAACAAATGTAGCAAGAAATAAAAAATGAAATGATTACATTAGGCTAAACAAAAGCTGTGATGAATAGAGGAACATGTTATGAAATTATTTGGGGAATACAATGCGTCATCACTGCAACATAGGCACTTAGCAGCTGCTTGCATGTGTTTTTCATAAGAGAATTATTTTTAGTTAGCAGGGATGCATTAAGTCTGGAAGCAAAAACTGTATTAGAGATTATGGATGCCCACAGACTGTTTAGGTAGGCAAAGTTCCAGTGTATACTGTGGATGCTGAAATATGGCAGCCATAAGCCAGTGCATTACAAATCCTTAATGTTGCTAGCTGGTTTTGTTTACGTATCTGTCTTCTACCTGAATTGTGATTTTTTTTTCCTCCTTCCAAGCATAAACATTGTAGATTAAGAAAATAGATCTTGTAGTAGAGGATTACATGTACAAACATGTAAGGGACCTTTTGAATGGTTAAAACAAGTATGCTGGCAATTGAATTGTGGGATGCCACCTTCTGGTCTAAAACTGAATGACCATACTAAAGAAGAGAGCTCTGTCTCAAGACAAGCTTATACTGGAATAAATGTAGTTAGTCTTCCAGGTGCCCTCTGGATTCTGTTTTGTCATACTGAAGGGAATGCAGTTCTGCAGGGCCTGCAAAATGGAGATGTTTTGCCAGGCCCATGGTTGAGGCAGTGGAAGTCCATCTGGTCTTGCCTCCCCCTGTCGCCTTCTCATCTACCCACTTGCCTCAGTGCTAGGCAATAGCTATTGATGTACATAGGCAGAGCCTCTGCTGAGAGTAGAGGTATTAAATTGTGCTATTGTCTGCCATCAAATTGTTTTAATTGTGAATACGTATTTATGGGGCTTTTAATAATTATTAATATCAATGTCTAATTGTTGTATTTATATTAGTGTTATTGTATTGCTGTAACCCGCACTGAGCCTTGCTGTGCAGGGGAGGGAGGGCTAGAAGTAAAATATAATAAATAAATAAATAGTCATTTCTTTTTTGTTTTGCTCTCTTTTGTTGCTTTCTTTTTCACCATTTTTACATTATACACTCTATCATCTTTATATGCAATTGGTGCAAAAATAAGGTTAAGTTGCATACATTTAATGGAGAAAAAGCAGTATGAGGAAATAATAAGGCACAAAATTAAAGGCTTTGTAATCTGCAGAGGAGAAGAGTGAAAATTTGTAGTTAAAACAGAAAGTCTGTGAAATATCCTTATTTTAATCCGGGTGTGATTTTTTAAAATATTGCCCACAGTTTCAATTGTAAGAAAAATAGATGGTTCCAAGTATTATGAAACTGAGATATTTTATCTTTTTTAGGTTTTATTTTGTATCTAAATATACAAATTCATAATGTGCATAACTGCATGTGCTTCTTAACAGGGCAGCCTTCATGACTAGATTGTGCCAGTTTTATTTTGGGATCCTAACAGATTAAGCCTTCAAACAGCAAAGGCTTAGAATCAGAGATTCTCCCTAGAGTTGGATTCGACTGGCTTTTGAGCAAGGGAAACCTTTACCTTTACTGTACTAATCACATACAAAAAGCTGATTCGTATTGTTTGCATAGCTTCATCTGTGTGTTTGTGGGTGGGTGGGTGGATGTGGATGCTTTACAGAGAGTAACAAGAAGAAAGTGAGATTCCTGCCCTGAAGAGCTTGAAATCTAAAACTTGACACAGAGAAAGCAGAAGGATGGAAGAAAGATGGAGATGAGCATATACAGGGGGGAAAATGCATTCAGTTCAGTTACACAATAGGGACTGAGGTTATGTCTTAAAGGTCTTTAATGGGAAAGAAGGGATTTGAAGGATATGAGACAGCATCTTGCACAAGTGTTCTGGGAGGCAGTTCCAGGCTTAAGGGACACAATAGAGAGGAAAGACTCAGGTCATTTGGGGAAATGGAGATCTTTGGCTGAGTGTGATGGAGAAGCAATATCATGGGCAAGATGAATTAGGGCAAGAGAGCAGAGTGATGGACGGCTTTGCAGATAAACACATGGGCTTCAATCCTATGGATGAGTTCTGTGCATGCTAAATAGTTTTTGCTGCAGATGCAGCTTGTCTTCTGCTGAAACTTTCACTTGAGGAAGAGCACCAGTTTTCAATAGACCCCTTGCATAAGCTGAAGTTTTAGTAGAAGAGAAAGTGTGCCCCACAGCAGAGACTGCCTTAACACATATGGAACTCATTCGTAGGTTCCAAGCCTAGGAGTTTGTGCTGAATCAGAAGTAAACAAGAAGCCAGTGTAGGGATTTAAAGAGGAATGCCAAGTTGTCAGAGCAACAAGTGAATGATATTGATGGCAGAACTTTAGAGGTGAGGAGGACAATCTGCAATAACACAGGGCCAGAGGGAAAGCTGCAGTGTTCCAGACAGGGGATGAACCTGAGTCATAGGCAGAGGGGCTGTATTTTCATAATACTGTACATAGAAGAGCTACAAGAGCTGGGGACAGACTGAAAAAAGGGAGCTAAGGAAAATCGGGAGTCAAAGCCGGAACCAAAACTTCATGTATGAGCAAGAGGGTAAATGATCAAATTGTCAATGGATATGAAGAATATGAAAGAAGAGGAGACCTCAAGAGGAAACATGAGACTTTCAGTTGTCGAAATACTGAGCTTGAGACAGCAATAAAACATCCAAGCAGAAATATCAGAGAAGGAATTGAAGATGTGAGGTTGGATTGAGGGAGAAAATTCTCAGGCAGTGAGAGAGCTGAGTATCATCAGCACACTGGTGGTAATGAAAGATGTTGAATTTGATGAGCTTGTCCAGGAACAGCATGTAATGATTTCATGTTTTGGTGTGTGTGTCCCTTTAAATGTTTAGTGTGACTGTAGTACTGTGGGGGGGGGGTGATAGAGGGACACAAGTGTGATTTTGATTGGCTGATGACTGAGAGTGTGGGAGACGATGTTCTGAGAGGAATCAGAGTATGTGTGTCTAAGAGGAATTCTGTATGTGTCTTGGGAGAGAGACAAGTGTATAAAGTTTGGAGAGACAGCCTAGTCTGTGTGACTTGGAGATTTTGAGTCTTTTCCTGAGTAAATGGGACCAACAAGTTAGTCTGGGTGACTAAGAGAATTGATTCTATTCTGTGTGAATATACAAAGAGTGTGTTTAAAAGTAAAACCATTTTCCCCAGTAGCACAAACCTCACAGAGTGTTGGCACTTGCGATGTGATTTAAAAATCCTGAGGAGGAACACATATATGGGATAAAAATTCTGGGAGAAGGAAAACGCGGAGAGAAAAATGGCAGTTTCTAGGACTGAAGAAGGAGGCTCTGATCCAAAAATGTAAATTAAATTTACCTTATGAAGGGAAAAGTGTAGAAGAACTGAGGGTTAGTATTATTCAAAGCACTGTGGGAAGAATCTGAAATCTGAAAGAATGTGAGAGCCTGCTGGATCAGACCACTGTTCCACATTGTCTAGCCTCCTGTTTCACACAGTGGCCAACTAGTTGTCTTGAAAGGCCAACAAGCAGCATAGAGGCCAAGGCCTTCTCTTGATGCTGCCTCTTAACACTAGTATTTAGAGGTTTGCTGTCTCTGTATGGAGGTTTCCTTTATTCACCATGGCTAATGGCCATTGATGGACCTGCCCTCCGTAAATCTGTCTAACTCCCTTCTAAAGTCATCTATGTTTGTGGCCATAACTGTGTCCACTAGTAGTGAGTCCCACAGTTTAATTACTTGAGGAGTAAAGAAATAGTTTATTTTGTTTGTCCTGAACTTATCATCTATCAGCTTCATTGGGTGTGCCTGACTTATAGTATTGCGGGGGGGAGCTCTCTATTCACTTTTTGTATTCCATGCGTAATTTTCTATCAGTTCTCTCTTGACTAAGTCTTTCGTTTCAAGTGCATTAATATATATTCTCTGTAAGGGCTTCTGGAACACATAACTTATGTTTAAAGTGACGAGAATACCTTTGTCGTTTTAGTACATTTGAACTACTCTAGAAACTGCTTGGATCTAAATTCAAATGGAACACATCTGGGTCATGGACAGGGAGATAAAAACGGTTGGTGGTTTTACTTTGAATGTTAACTGAGGGGGATTTTTTAAGGGAACAATTCAAAGTCTCTTGTGCACTTACACACATGCTTGGCAAGACTTCAACACTATCAATACACTGTGTAAGACTTCTTTTAATACACTCCGTAAATTACTTGGACGTCCTCTTTGGGGAAAAAGGAATCCTTAAATGCTGCCCCCCCCCAAGTATTAATATCCAGTAATATTTCCAAGACAAGCAAGAAATCCTTTACACACACACTACAAAAAACAAACGCATCTTCCAACGTTCCAAGTTCCACTCATTAATCACTGATAACATTTAAAAAAAAATCTCCATTAGCAGATCTGCCATTCATCATTGCTGCATAAACAGAACCTACACTGGGACTAACTGTAGATAGATTCATCATTGATTTCTACAGGTTCTTGACACACTTCCACTTATAAGTCACTTGCAGGCCCACTTCCTCCCATCACACATGAATTAGAGGACTATCAATAATTTATCAGTAAATAAATAATGCTTATATACTGCAGCCACGCAACAAAAAATCTTTTATGCTGTGTCAAAGGTCAGTAGCTTGTGATGTATCTCTCACAAAATATTCATACGGCTGCAAATCTTATAAAGCAAGCTGTTCCACTGGAACATTGCCCTGTTGTTCTTTAAGGAGATATTCATTTACAATCCACACATTAAAACACATTGTTAACAGAAAGTATGGCTTGTCATTCAATAACCACATTTTAAAAGAAAAACTTCTGATGCAGAAGAAAGGTTTTACTTTACTTATACTATCAGAGATATAGTACACAGGCTCTGAGACTGGGTCCAAACGAAGGTCAGTCCACATGACCACACTGCCATGGAAAGCATGAAAATATCTGAGCAGAACTTGGCAAAGGGATTGTATGACTCATTCACTACAAGCATGTGCTGCAACTTCAGCCGGTCACACAGCCCCATAAAATGTCTTCAGGACTTTAGCATTATATAGCTCAGCTCACACCCACTTAACCCAACATTGCAGTTTATCATTTTGGCCATATTTATTTCTTTAGAAAAGATATATGCTGTTTTTAAAGATTTTTTATTCCTTGGCTCAGTCATCAACCAAAGGGGACACTGCAACCAGGAAATCAGAGGGGGACTGAGACTGGGAGGGCAGGTACTAGACAAGACCCTATAGAGTAAGGATGTGTTGTTGGAGACCAAGAATTCCCCGTTACTATGTATAGGTGTGAAAGCTGGACAGTGAAGAAAGCTGGCAGGAACAAAGCTCATTAATTTGAAATGTGGTGTTGGAGGAGAGTTTTACGGATACCATGGATGGCCATAAAACAAATAAGCAGGTTATAGATCAAATCAAGCCCGAACTCTTCCTAGAAGCTAAAATGATTACACTGAGGCTATCATACTTTGGTCCAATTATCAGAAGACTCACTGAAGAAGACAGTAATTTTAGGAAAAGTTGAAGGCAGCTGGAAAAGAGGAAGACCCAACATGTAATAGATTGACTCAATAAAGGAAGACATGGCATTCAGTTTGATGAGCAATGCTGTTAATGACATGACATTTTGGAGCTAAGAGCAACTGTGTACAACAATGTTAAATAGGTATAATAAAGTAAACACCAGCTTAAACAATGATAGAGAGTAATTCCCATTGCAAATTGTGACTGGTTGCCCACTCTTTGAAACTCTGTAACATTCTTTGAAACTTTGTAACGTCCTAGAATGAACCTAGAAATTTGAGTGAAGAAACTACACTGTATTGAACTCTATGACTCATGATATTCTTGAAGAAGATATCCGAAACGAAGATTGTAATCCGGAGCCTTCATTGATTAAATTTAAACAATACTATAATACACACACCCACACCCACACCCACACATATAAAAATTTATTATTTGATTATTACATTGATGTATACCTGGCATATGTTTACTTTATTATACCTATTTAGCGTTGTTGTGCACAGTTGCTCTTAACTCATTTGGTTTTCCTGTGTGATCTCTTCTACTGTATGACATTATGGAGGTCAGTAATTCATAGGGTCAGTATAAATTGGAAATGACTTGATGGCACACAACACACACATGCTGTTGATCCAGAGACCTGCTCAAAATGGTTCAGAAGTAAAAACAACACAGTAAAGTCATGAAAACTACCTAAGAATAATCGATAATAAAACAAGCTATAAAAACAAACTGGGGGCATTAAAACTGCATAAAACAACATTCCACAGTCTAAAATGATACCCATATAACCATGTGCATGTTAGAAACAGACCATAAAAACAGCTTCAAAAGATGGAATCACTTCAGTTAAAAAGCCTGGGGTAGAAATTAATATTTTGGCCTAGCAAGCCTCTCTGAGATTCCTTCAGCTACTGAAGGACAGGGTATAAATCCAAACTTTTCTCTTCTTCTTCTCTAGGACAGTATGGTGGGTGCCAGGCAAGCCTCAAGAGGGACAGCATTCCAAAGGTAAGGTGCCATCACTGAAAAAGCCCTGTCTCTAGCTACCACCAATGCTCCCTTTAAGCTGTGGAGTCCTGTGAGCAAAAGTTCCACTATGTGAGCTACTGGCATTAAAGTTGTGAGTGAGCGATTTGGCTGCTGCATAAATTAGTTTGCTCTGGAGCCATCCTCCCTGAGTTATGACAAAAATGTGGGAGCTGGAAGCTAAAAAACTGTGAGCTAGCTCACACTAACTCAGCTTAGAGGGAACACTGGCTACCACCCACCTTACCTTTGTAGAAGGGGGAAAAGAGGACAGGGGTTGGGAGGAGGATCTTAACTATTAAGCCTGAGTTATCTGACTGGACTCGGAGCTTCCTCAGAGTAATGAAAAGAATGTGGCAGCATATCCCCCAGGAAGGCAAGAACCGACTGATGTTCAGTTTACTGAGTTCTGGGCAAGACCAGGGCTGCGAGACTATCTCAACCATGATGTGTGTCCTTTCTACAAGACTAACACAAGAATCTTGAACAAGATAAAAAAAAATTAAGTGCTGAGAAAAGCCAGATTTTGTGGCTTTCAAAAATGATGAAAATTAAGCATATTAAAACCTTTGCATGAGTTAACACAACTCCTGCAAGGAATGGGGAGAAACAAGGATCTATGGAAGCTTTACCACCTGGAAATCATATTTCCTTTTGTGTTTGAAATTTCATTTCCCACATATTTTCTACCCTGTACTTGAAGCCATAAGGCCCTGCCACAAACTAGCATTCCAGGGGGTCTTGTTAGGACACAGGTGAGGTGTGCTGGGCCAGATAGAATCAGGTCCAGCTTCCTCTTGCTAACAAGTGGAGGACAGTGTGGTGAGTTAATGAATAAACTGAGTGCCAGATTCCATGATAAGAGTAAATGGCATGTGGCTGTGCATCTCAAAAGGTTATTTCATGTATTTATTAAAATATTTTTACTTCACCCTTCCATCCAAGGAACTTCAGGGTGGCTAACAGTTAGAGAAACAATATAAACAATAAAAATATCTCTTATATATAAAGCTGTTTTCAAAGCGGCAAGATTCCATGGGGCACCAAAATCAGTTGGATGCAAGAACTGCCACTCAAAATGGCATCCTTGCTCTCTGGCTGCATTCCCTCCCTGCGTTGCCTCACTCCTGCCCACAGAGCGCTGCACTTTGGGAGTTGTAGGTCTCTGCTGGCTTTACTGCAACCATAGCAAAGGGAATTAGAACTACAACTCCCAATTTGGGAGTCCCAAGAGGTGGTGGGCCAAGATAACTAATTAGCTGGTGTTAAACAGGAAGCAGATTTGCAATTGAAAGGGCTTGCGGGAAAACGAAAGGAAAACATCCAGCACAGAAGCTTGCGGTCAGTTCACTGTGCATGCCCATGAAAGGCTACCTACAGTTAAACTTCGTGGGTCTTAGAGGTGCAGCTGGACTCAAACTTTGTTCTGGAAATCAGTTAAGTGCTGGCTTGCAGCAAGTCTCTGGCTCCACTGCTCTGCACCAACCTCTGGGGATTTCTGTAGCTTTGGGAGATGAGAGAAGAGCTGCAGACGGTGGGGCTTAACACAGGAGGAAGCATTTATTTGCTTTCAAAACCGATGACGGGGGAGAGCCCCTCTGCAAGCCCTTTTGCGGTGCCTACAAAATGGTGAATGGAAATAGGTGAGCTGGCCCCAGCTTTAGCCCTAATAATGTGTGTGTGCACAGCCTGTTTACTCGGGAGTAAGGAAGGAAGAGAGATGCACTCTGACACCCACTCAGTTAATAAATGCAACGGCCTCTACAAAGAGGCTCTGTTGGGGTGGGGGAGACAGCAAGGGTGCGGGGGCGTAGCTGAGAGGAAGAGGGGAAGAAGTTGAGATGAAGAGAAT
This sequence comes from Lepidodactylus listeri, assembly GCA_029233225.1. Lineage (NCBI taxonomy): Eukaryota > Metazoa > Chordata > Lepidosauria > Squamata > Gekkonidae > Lepidodactylus > Lepidodactylus listeri. The sequence goes on from JARCFY010000005.1 coordinate 30,341,610, forward strand.
TGCTTCCTTCCTTCTTTTTCTTCCTCTTGCTAGCGCCCGTTGCATTGTTGCCTGCAACGGGCCTTGCCCCTAGTAATAAAATAAAATAAAATCACCACAAAACAGGTAAAATACCAGCAGGTCAAAGAAACATCAGCACCATAAACCAAAACAAGAACAGAACTAAAGAAGAATATTGCTTTATTACTATTTGGGCAGAACCCAAGTGCCCAGCATGCCCACTTATATTATAGAGTCCCCAAATGCCTCTGGCATAATGGTATACTATCCCCTTTGCCACTGTTCACAATATGCTGGTAGATATGTATTCAAAAGCAGGCTGCTATAGCCCTTTCTTGCTGGAGAAGCTAACCCAAAGGGCCCTTGTCATGCTGTATCCAAGCTATAATTTCTATCCTTTCCGATTTCTGGGATTCAAGGCCAACGCAAACCACAGCAGTCACAACTTCACTAGTCAGAGGCGCAGTTTCTGAAAGGCCACTGAGATCAAAAGAAAACTGGCCAGCTCGATAACATCTACGCGGCTGCTTTTAAAGCTGTACTGGCAAAGTAGGAATTGACAGTAGTAAGTGGGAGACAGACTCCAACTATCTCGCCAGGGGGCTCTATCTGGGACTGATGCTATAAAAAAATCTGGGAGAGGCTCCACTATCTATAGAAGATGGTGACCACTGGAAGGGTAAAAAGACCACTACAAACTAGCAGTTTTACATTTCCACTTTCTTCTTGTTGGTAGGGGAATCTAGACTAGCCTAAATCCATCTATAGAAAATGCAAAAAAATGGGGGTGGGTGATAGAAGATACCACTGAGTTTTATGGGAGATGCAAAGACATACCAGTTTGTATGTGGGCTCCTATGGACAAATCCATTTTGCTTTTGTCCCTGGCTTTTAATGAATGACCAAACTTGGACCTCGTTGAAGAGGCTGGTATTCTACAATCATTTGTGTGTTTTATTTTTATAGTTACTCATGTAAAATATTGTTATCTTAAATTCTGATCCTTTGGGGAAAAAGAAGGAAAAAATACATTTAAAATCTTACATTGATCATACTGATCAGCAGGGCACGAGCCATTGTGAAAAGTAACCATGCTATGCAGAGAATGTTTTCATTTTATTTATTGACCAAACTCAGAAAATTATTTTACAAATCATATATAATACAGTGTCACACACTATTAGTAAGGTAAAAGTATTATCAGAAAAGTACATACATTAGTGGAAAACAGGTTCAACTACTTATGATTCAATTGTTTGGATTACTGAAAAGCTGTTTGTCGTTCTTTGGGCTTCCGTTTATCTTGCAGACAGCAAAACATAGGTTTTAAGGGAAGAAACAAAGTTTGGTTAACATTCTTGTTCTGCTAAAATTATCTTGCAGTGTATATATAAAGGTATGGAAGAGGATATGAGCTAATTTCCCTGACGGAGGATTCCATGAGCACGATGTATACATATCATACTAAACACTGTCGCTTACTGATTTGTTTTCTATGCCAAGCGAGCAACTGTAGATCTTAAAATCTACCCAGTATTGACTGATGGAGACTAAGGTTTATTTATTTGTTTATTTTTAACTTCAGGGAAAGTCCTCAGTCCTAACACTTGAAATATATCTAATAAATAAACTCCTGAGCATGACTTGAAAACAGAATAATTTAACAGTACCATCCTATCCTTAGCTAGATCCTTCTGAGCCTGCTTTAGAAGGGTGTTACAACTGCATAGGACTGCACTGATGTATTCTTAAATTGCTCCATCAAGAAACCACAAATACCTCCTCAAGAATTCCTACAAAAATAGCTCCTGCGGTATATCTAATTTTTACAACACAGAATTATTAAATCAAATCATAATGTGTGTTTTCTATATATGTTGTTTGTCTGAAGAAAGCCTTATGATCATCTCTCCAGTTCCCCCTTTCTCTATGCACCTGTGTTCTATCTGTATTCAGAATAATCTGTTACAGGCAGCAAAACATGCAATGCAATTTTTAAAATGACCATGTCAAAGAACAGAAAAAACTCAGAGACATGGTTTAATTCTGTTGGTAGAAAATGCATACATTTTACAGTCTCTGACAATGAAAACAGGTAACCTTCAGTTCTGAATTACAAAGGCATTACATTGTATTTGGCAACACCAGGGAAACGGGATTGATAAAACAAACCCTTTACACCCCCCCCCCCCCAAATGACTAGATTCTCTCTGAAAGTGCTGCCAAAATATCGTTGCCGCCTGCTAGATGGCAGGCCTCTTTCCTCACCTGGCAGTGCCCTTGCTGATGCCCCGCTCACCCCAGTTTCATCCTGGTCAGCTTCAAAAAGTCGTATTGCCACAGGCCTTATTTATCATGACACTCATCCAGTTTTACCCCCGGGGATTTCATAGCAGAGATGACTGTGAAAGTTGGTAGGGTGTTAGCTCAGGCCACAGGACTGCCCATCAGCCTTTCTTGTCGAAGGGCAATCAGCCGCTGGAACCATCTTTCTTCAGCTTCTGCCTTGTCAACAAACAGCTACAAGAACAAAACCAAACCAAAAAGACACTACTTATGCACGTGCCCTGCTGAGGACTAGAGTTTGTGAATCTTGCTTGACAATACCCGGTGACATTCATTGCTAGAAAGCTCAAGCAATTGGTAGTGCAGTGGGGAACAATACATTCAAGTGTCCCAGTAAAAGTTAGCATTTGATTGGCAAACGGGTCAACTGGCACCAGAGCTCGGCTCAGGAACCCATTTTCAATGCCAGGAGTCAGTAGTATAAAGAGGGAAACACTACTGAGTGTATCCTTTCTCCCATTGCTTAGCCCCTCTGTATATAAACTAAGCCCTGTATCAAATCACTGAACTCTTCATGCATCTCCCCAGAAAAAAAGATTCATGTTGGTAGCCGTGTTGGTCTGAAGCAACAGAACAAAGCTTGAATCCAGTGGCCCTTTCAAGACTAGCAAAGTTTAATTCTGGGTATAAGCATGCGCATGGAATCTTATACCCAGAATTAAACTCTGTTGGTCTTAAAGGTGCCACTGAACTCAAACTTTGTTCTGTTGGATCTCTCCAGGTTTACAAAGAGCACCTACAAAAGCCGAAGCTCACTTGAAAGGATGATAAGAGCTTGTGTCAAGTATGTTTGAGTAGTCCTTATGTGCCTTGGTATGGGAAAGATTTACTGCATGAAAAACAGACATATATATTATGTGTTGTACAGTGAATCACGAAAGTTTATTTATTTTAGATATTTACACCCTGCTTTCTCTCCAATGGAGACTTGTTTTCCCTCCTGCATTTTATCCTTCCAACCACCACCTGTGGGGTAGGCTAAACTGAAAGTGCATTACTGGTTCAAGGTTACCCAGTGAGCTTCCATGGCAGGGTGGGGATTTGAACCTGAGTCTCCCAGATGCTAGCCCAACACTGTAACCACTACACCATGCTGGATCTCAATCTATGAAAGAAGCGCAGGGCTTAATTAACACCACCAATGTTCACTGGGAGCCTTGATAATACAAAAGCCAGAGTGTTAGGCTTGGAGGTAGGAAGCCTAAACTCAGCTCTGATGTAAACCAGATAGATGCCTTTGGGCAAAATTGCGGTTTCTCAGTGCATCGTATCTCACAGAATTGTTTGCATCTAAGGGGCTGGGCCAAGCACTTTGGACATAGATGTGATAAACTGGATTTTAACCAGCATTTTTGGTGCCTCTGAGCATATGTAAAGTGTCACCATGCTACGTTTGTTAACAATAAATTATTAAAGAGTTTGGTATTTTCAATGTTACTAAATTTACCTTGAGTTCCAAAAATGCTGGTAGTCTTACCTGTTGTGACTGCCTGAGACAATAGGCGCTTTCACACACACAAAATATTGCACTTTCAATTCACTTGCAATGCACTTTCCAACTGGATTTCACTGTGTGAAATGGCAAAATCCACTTGCAAACAGTTGCTGAAGTGGATTGAAACTGCATTATTTAGCATGTGTGAAAAGTGGCCCATATCTGTCCAAATCATGTATTTCCTTACTAAAAAATCTGTTTTCTTGTTTCAACTTTTCATTTTTCCTACCTCTCTGATGGCAGAAATTAAGACGTGTGCTATGGTGCCATAGGGTGCAGGAGCTTACATCTCTCACACAAGTGTTGGGTATATTTGCAATTTTGCTTGTAGAAAACTAAGGCCTTCAATATGCCAATGAGTAGAATTATTTATACTAACTAAATTAGAAATACTGTACAAAATGATGTATTTTATATTGTTATAGCAGCAAAATAAGCTTAGGTTTGATAGGAATGTAAGTACTGCATACATTTCAATTTCCCCCAAATTCCTATACCCCCAGCTTCAAAACTTCCAGAACTGTACAGCTCTGTCTGTATAAGGAATGTTTCAGCTTTGAAACTGTGTGTGTGTGCTCAAAAGACCAGACTTCCTCCTTGAACTTTTATTTCATAGGATATGCTCTTTCAAACTTTATGCTTCCAAACTGTACTTCGTAGCAACGTAACAAAAAATATATGCAGAAGGATCTCTTAAAAAGTGTTTTCTGACACTTTTGTTCACTTACTAGTTACAATATTTTGTTAGGTAGATGAGAGTACACATTTCAGTTATGTGAGTATTCTTTCTGTATGGACACAGGAGGAATTCACTCTCTAGGATGCAAGCGAGCATGAAAATCTACCATAAAATTGAGAGAAATAAAAACTTCCCTTTAACCAAACATATCATATAGATTTACCCAATTAAATTTTTTTACAGAATGACTGAAAAAAGATCTTTCAATTACCGTCCCTAGGTATGAACACAGCAACAGCGCTTCAGTGTTACATAGCAATGCTCCTGTTAGGCATTCAGACGTTTGTTTTGTGAATGAAGTTTAATATATGTACCCAGGTAATATAACCTAATATCTTCCCCTACGGATGAATTTGTTAATCAAAGTAACACCATGCTTACATTGGGATGGGCTAGTGAGTTCTCATCTTGGTACTTGATAGCAGTAGGTATACTTGCAACCACTGTTTCTTTTTCATTACTAATCAGACAAGCATTTGTCACTCCTAAAGCTGCAGGTTCAATCTTTATTTCAACAGGTTCTGTCACCTATTAGAGGGAAATGACAGGATACATAATAAGTTTTGTCATCTTTATGATCAAACTAACATTACTCTGAATACCCTGGGAATACTGGGTTCCATCCAAAGAACTGCGAGCAGAACATAGTCACTCACTCTGTGCCGTGAATATCAGTACAGGAGTCCATCCTGTGCTACAGTAGGTAGTTCCTTTAGGAGTTCTTACACTTTCTGTGTGTTCAAGAGATTGTATTGCAGTCTTTTGCAGAAACACATTTTAGATTTATTTTCACTTTTTGGTGCAACATTCTAGCATGAGGTGTAAAAGAGGCCTTACCTGTGCCAAAGCCCCACAAATGGAAGGGCACCACTGGACCCTATCTATTATCTTCTTGTGGAAGCAGAGGGATGATCAAAGAGAGACCCTACTGAGTAGTAGGAATTCTTTCTCTTCAAAATTTTCACCTAAACAGACTGGCCAAGCCTGTTTAACAGACCAAAGGGTTCCTCAGAACACAGCAGGACAGAGGGGAAGCAGCAGCCTATAGCTCTTGATCTCTGTGGATTGTAATATCTTGATTTTATTTATATTTGTAATTTACCATGTACCAAAGTCTCAAAACAGTTCCACAAGTATTTATACATTCATAGTATGGAACAAAAGATAAAAAGAAAGGGTTGGTTTCCGTGAAGTTGGTCTTCCATCAGGTTCCCCTTCCCCCAGCAGTCTCTTCTGTCCATCATGGGAGGAGGCAGGGGATCCATGTGCACCAAAAGCCATGCAGGCTGGGGGAGGAGTAGGAATGGGGTGGGGGGAATCACGTGAAGTCACCTCTACTGACTTTTCTGCCATCAGCACTTCTGCTGGGGTAAGAGGCCGCATTGGTATAATAAATAAATAAATGCAATTGGTGTAAGAGGCTCATGAATGTTGTATTTAAAAACCTGAGATACACACAGCACTTGTCAGCTAAACTCAAGCCCAAAAGTAGGAGCATCAGCATAGGTCCTCCACATATGACAGGTAACACCTTTCTTCTGACAGACAGCTCAACTGATGGAAACAACCCAACTGGGTGCGATCATACACACCCATTTGCCACAGAAGAAGGACGATTCACCACTGGATCAAAGTGGCGCAATCACACCAGCATATCTGGGAAGCGTCCCACAACTGTCGTCAAATGTTCACAAACCCTTTTGATCCGGTGGGGAAGCGTGGTAAAAAGCTACTAGTGAAACACCAGTAGCAAATGGTTTGTTGCAGTTCACAACCGGCATTTCTGTTTGATTGTGCCAGCACGAAAGTGTGGCGTCACGGATAGCGTGATTACACACTATCCCAACGCCACGTGGGTTTTTTTGTCCCCCTTCTCCGTGTGCGCATCATCGAAGGCCCCCTTAGGGGGAGACGTGATTCATCGATCCTTCTACCCTCCCCCGTTGAGGCAAATAATCGATTCTCCTCCCGCTCTCCGTCTAAGCAAATCATCGTTTCCCCCTTCCCCTGTTGAAGCGCTTCATCGATCCCCCGTTTAAGCATCTCGGAAACCCACCACACATATGCAAAAAAACTTGCCCGCAGTTGCGTCTGATCACGCAGTGGCAGTTTGCCCCAGCAGGTCCACGGACCTGTGTGATCACACAACTGTGGTGCAAATTGCTCCAGTGCAAATTTGCGTCGATTCCTGTCCGGCTTATCTTGCTCGTGTGGCCGCAACCAACCCACTCCTAAACCGATATTTCCTATGTAAGAGAGCTTCCTTAATGAACAAAAATTCCCTCTAATGACTATTGCATCTGATAATTTCTATCAGTAAATATGTAAAAAGATTTTTCATTGCAACATTGGCTTGGATCCAGACAAGCATGGGCATACAACCTTGCACTGTATCAATTCTGTACCAGTTCACAAGGAAGAAGGAGAATCGAAAACTTACCTTTTTGACTTCTTTACTTGACCTGAATGTTTGTGGAATAAAGGAGTCACTTTCAATTGCTTCAATTTCTTTTACTCGTTTCACTTGTTCTACAAGGCTGGTTTGGTCTATGGAAGAGGTATAACATCAGCATGGTTTAGCATAAGTTTACCATAAATGCTATGTAATAGTCTTCTACCTATCTCTGTTGCCCTGGAAATAGAAAACATGAAGGTAACCTATGACTCTGCTAAGGAGAAACCATTCTTGCTTTCTTCAGAGAAAAAGAAAGGCCAAAATTACTTAATATACAATGAAATGTTTGCCTCCACTTTTTATTTTTCCATTTATACCAGACCATTCTCCCTGGTGGAGACCTAAAGCAGGTTACAATATTCTCCCCTCCTCCATTTTATTCTCACAACAATTACTTCCAGGAAAGCAGCCTTAGGATTGCCATCCTACTTAGCTTTTATGGCACAGCAGAGTTTTGAACCTGGGTTTCTCAGATACTATTATTTATTTATATATTTAGGTTTACTAAGCCACCCTTCCCTACAAGTAGGGCTCAGGGCGGCTTACAACAGACTAGAATAGAATAAATAATTTTAATTAAAATCAACATTAAAACTACCCAGAAACAGATCAGTAAATCAAACAATATGCAATCTAAGATGACAGGGAAAATTCAGCTCCCCAGTCTTGGGGTTTTTTTTTCTCCCAAGGGATGAGGAGAGTATATGAGAGTGCCAGATGTCATACTGTCCTGTCGCTTGACACTCTTAACTACTACATGTGCTGATGTAGTACTAATAACAAGTTTGTCTCATCTTGCTATGAGAATAGAGGGGGCTGTGGCTCAGTGGTAGAGCATCTGCTTGGCATGCAGAAGGTCTCAGGTTCAATTCCTGATATCTCCAGTTGAAAGTAGGTGATGCAGCAGTAGGTGATGTGAAAGACTTCTGCCTGAGACCCTGGAGAGCTGCTGCCAGTCTGAGTACCAAGTGTCTGATTCAGTATAAGGCAGTTTCATGTATTCATCCACCACCATACACACACCAAAAGATGGACAAATTGTGGCAATGCCTGGAAATAGCATGAGACTGATATTTTGTCTTCTGGCTCTTAAACATTTCACCCATCATTGGGAACTCTCAGATTCCCAAGGAGGTCTATCACATTAAGAATCACTATTATACATTGAAGATAGCTGATTCTATACAGGACACTGTAGTCCCTGAGCAACTTTGTGAAAATATTCGTATTGATTCATGCATTCCTTTTTAATATTCTCTTTTTTATAATTTTAAAATAATTTTTAAACACTAGAACCTAAAGGATGGGGGACACGGGGTATCACTAAAAAACTAAAACAGAAAAAAGGGAAAAAACAAAAAGTACGAAAAGAACGAAAAGTATTAGTATGGATATGTTACATTCTTAACAATCCTACATTATCTAAATACAATCTTGTGAAAATTAGTTGCTTTCTAGGTAAAGCTAGCTGCTATAGTCCAAAGTGTTCGTTTTCAGGTGTTCTGCTGTCATTCATATTTTGTTGAACTTTGGTTTTATTATTTACATTTTTTCTTAAGTTTTCTCTTAGTCTTTTTAATATTCTCATGGTGCTTTTGTGCAACATAATTTCCTCCCAGCCTTTCATAATTGAAAAAGTTGGAAGAATCTGGTGGATTTAGGAAAATTTCATTTTAGACTTCATTTTAATAAATATGAGTGCTACATATTTCAGTTCTGTTAGAAATAAGTAAGGATCAAACAAATACATACTGGCAACAAAACAACATATCAGAAATGTTAGTAGTTTAATGCACCACCGCTAATCCAAGCTGTTTGCATCCAGTAGCAACAGAACTACACAGCACAAGATTTTTTTTAAAGTGGATGTTATTTATCAGAAAAGATTTCTTTTGCAGAGAAGAGGAGCTGTGATCTGTCATCCAATGCACCTGTTAGACATACCTCTCCAAAGAAAACCTTGATTACTTTTTAGAGCCAGCACTACAGGGTATGAAGCATATCACCCCTTACCTATCAGCATATATATCAATATTTATTTCTATGGACGAACAACAGGAATATATTTGGTTAAATGTAAAGGCTTTATTTATTCAAAGGCAGAAAAGAATGTTATCTGCTGTATAGCTGCACTCCCTCAACCTAACAGCTAGAGCAATATAACCTTAGACGGCCATATTCAGCTATGGAAAGAAATTTAGGCCTACAAACGCAGGCAATGGCTGGACTGTGTCAGACTCAGAAAAGGTGGAGTTTCCTCACTTGACACTGAACATACCCTTAAGCATCCACAGGATTCAGCCATCACTACCAGCACGATGGTATGAGAGATGATGAAATGACCTACATACACATGCTGGGATGGACAGAATAGAAAACCATAGATGAAGACAAAAGTAGTTATATAATACTAATGGTTAGAAACATATATTGTAGAATGGAGGCCACAGCTCAAGAGTGTATTTTATTTGCATATCTAACAATTTTCATGGGTAAACCACATTAACTGAATATAGTATAGGGTTAAGAACAAGAAAACTGGCTTGCTGGATCCCCCTGCCAAGGTCCATCTAAGCCAGCATTTGGTTACTAACAGTGGTCATCCCATCTGTCCCCAGCATTTTCCAACCGGGCGCTGAAAGCCACACGCTGCCCTTCTTGACAAAACATAAGGTGGCCGATGCACTTCCAAGTCACTCTGGTACTGGAAAGTATTTTATATCCGTGACAACTCAAGGCCAGATATACCCAAGCCCATTTCTAAGATTCACAGGCAAGCCTGTATACAGATGAAGATATTCCTCTACCAGTCACAAGTAACACAACTGTGTATGAAAAAAGTGAGACCATTATATGGAGCATGTCAGCTGTGAGCTGTGACATCCATGTCTCCCTTTGTCACACACACACACACACACACACACACACACACGCCCTGGGAACTGTAAGCAGATGCTGGGGGCGACCTTTGGTATTTGTGAGTGCTCTAATGTGAATGATAGTTGCAATGTGAGGATGTGTCCCCAGGAGGAACAAAATCACAGAATGTTTTCCAGAATTACTTTGGTGACATTAACTGGATAAAAATGGACTGGAAGGAAGCTGTATCCATTAGTCTACAATATTGTTGACAAACACATTATTGGTAGATAAAATGACTTCCATATATTGTTTGTCAGATGTCAGTAGAAAGGATATATATTTCATAGTAAAATCAAAAATAATGGAGTCAGAAAGCTAAGAGGGTCCAGACAAAAAAAATCAATACTAACTCATTGTACAGCAAGTCCTTTCACTCTGGTCAGACTGACAATACAGAACTATTTGTATTAGTGACTGCTGATGCCATTTTTCATACATAAATCTTTCCTTCTACAAGAATCACAATTAGGCTTGCTTCTAGTTGCTTCGTTCCTTTTAGTTTATTACCAGAGATAGTGGGGGGACAGGAGAAAGGCATACACAAAGGAAAATTATTCATACAGTTCTACAAAAGGCTTGGCAAGAGCTTCACGCGACAAGCTTCAATTTCAATCTGTCTGCTCAAATCATATGGGTTACCCCTTCTGTAAATCAACAATAATACTGCAGTAGTGCCCTCCTGAAAACAGCAGGGGGCAATGTATTACCAGTTAAAACACAACATAGCCACAATAGGACTTTAAGGTCCTTGTGTTTGGTATCCAAAATACATCCACCTTTTTATTTTTTTAAAGCCACCTTTCAAGACAAAGTTTGTTTTTGTAGCATCTTAAAAACATCTGCCTTGATGTAAATCTGTTTTTGCAAATGTTATCATAAGTACCTTTAAGAGTACAAAGACTTCCTACAAACACAGGGACAACTTTTCCAGCGGTGAAGAAGGTATGGAAACACAGTGACTGAAATTCAGAGAAAACTGATGGAGAAGTTTAAGTACCATTTAAACAAACAAACAAAAAATCAAGATCCAGTCTTAAAAAAAAGAAACGAAAGTAACAACACTTTCATGGGGAAGTATTTTATGAACCGCACTGTCGCACAAAACATGAGATGACAACATGCTCATAGGGCATAGTTTTCTTACAGCACAGTCCTATGCAGAGTTACTCCAGTCTAAGCCTACTGAATGCAATCGAACAAAAAAAAAGTCAGTTGGCACAGTGTGGCATACAGCCTAACTCTGTTGCCCTTTCCACAGCACAGCCTTCGCCTCCACTAAGGTGCCCCTTGCATCAGATAAACCCTCTCTTCTTACTCCTTGTTTCATTCAACCAGTCTCCAGTAGGGAGACACAGACAGGTAACAGCTGAAGAAAAACCATTCCAAATGATGACCATGTTTTAACATGGTTAATATAATTGAGTCTAATGCCGAAAAGTGATGACGCTCAGTGACCAACAGTGATCTGCTCACTCTTCTGGTGTCCTTTCCCCTGGTTTCAGTTCTACAAGCGGGGGGGGGGGGGGGGGCATGACTCAGCAGATACTGGCAGGAGGGACATCATGCAACCAGAAGAGTGGGCAGATTTCCCATGAAACCATATTGTCCAGATTGGAATTTCTGCACAGAATTTTCCCACCAATCCCATTGGTGGTTTAGTGGTTTGTGGGAGGGCTCCCTTGATTCCATATAAGCAGAAGTCCTAGTTAGGTGAGATATTTACCTGGGGCGGTGCCTGCTAGATGACAGGAACAAACTGACTCCAATAAAGGAAGTATTGGGATTAAAAAAATGCTACCATGAACCAATCACAGCAAGATTAAGCAAGGTAGGTAGTGAGAGATCTTCATCTTTTTTGTTTAGAATGAAACAAAAATAAACACGCCCTGCTAGAGAAACCTGGGGGGGAAAGGAGGAAAAAACCCTTCCTGCAACTTCCCATGCAAGGAAAATAAAATCAGCCCCCCCCCCTTTCATATCTGTTTGAAATTTGGCACTGAATTGAGTAATGGCAAGGCCTTCTTGCTGTTCACATTTTACGTTTCACAACGGTTCCCTTGCTTCTTTCGGACTGCACACATATAGGTCCAATATGGATTGGTGCAAGGAGGCAATTTCTGCGCTCACTGAGATTAAGGAAAAATATTTTTCTTTCAGGTAAACGGTTGAGATGTACTTGCACCAATGTCACTGCAATGTTTTTGAGCTACGGGAATTGTATTTATATAAAGAGACACACTACTATAAGGAAAGCTTTTTTAAAAAAAAAATCAGAGAATAAAATTGCAGCAAGCGTCAATAACAATCCTTAAGGTCTGCAGGATGTTTGCTGTGCTTTCCCAGGCAAACTAAAGAAAGTTTCATCAGCAGCACCAGAACAGGGCAGACTGCAGACTCCGCTGTTGCTGCTAGCTGTCCATTTTAATTCTTGAATTCTTATTGACTCTAATTAAAATTCTATAGATGGAAGAGCTGGAGGTTTCTCAGGAACTTGCCAGTGAACGTTGTCTGCCAGCCATCTCCAAACACCCCATAACCACACACAACCAGCCTGTCAGGAGAGCTAATGCAGACATTGTGGGGCACACCACATTTGTCACTGTGGCTAATATCAGAGATACTTAGCTCTTTTTTCCTCGGCACACAAAAGCACGATATGTAATTCAATGCTCAATTTACCCTTGTCTCGTAGGAGATTTTTTCTCCACTAATTGATAGAAATTAAGCCATTAATCAAGCCACTAGCCATCATTCAAACCAGAGAAGATGAATACAAACTTTCATCATAACCACCTTCCCCATTTTAGTGTTCATTAGCATTAATTTTTAATGCAATTATGCTATTCTTTTACACTGAGCTCATAAATTACTGCTCTTTTGTTGCTGGCTGGCCTTGTAAAATCCAAGGTAATGCTTTGTGCTCTGATCTTAAAGGCAATTACTAGCTTCTTATATCTTTTAGCTAAATTTTTTTACACAGTATTTCCACCTGGTATGGATGGATATGTCTGTATATGTCCACACAAATAAACCATGCTGCATATAGTGTTACACAGCACATACATGTATTCTTTCTCTATTTCTGTTTATATAGGTATGGGGGGGGAGAGAGAGAGAGTGATTTTTAATTGATTTATTTGTATAATTGTATATATTTTTGTCATCCTGAATCTTAAAACTGAACTAAGTTTCATTCTCAGTGCCTCCCATTTAACTGTACATCACACAGAAAATAGGATGCAGATTGACAAGTCTTCTGGGAAAAAAGCGAAGCTCACTCACCACCAGAAACTGGGATGACTAAAGGCAGGGGAGATTAAACCACCACTCTGACAGCACCCCTGAATACATACTTTTATTTCCTCCATATAAGTGAATGGTTGCTCTTCACTCCTACAGAGAAATGTGAAAAGTGCACTTGAAGACGCTGCCGGGGGGGGGGGGGGGGGCTGGAAAATCTGCTCCCTTCAACGGTGGGCTGGCTGGCTGGCACGCAATAAGGAAAACCGAAGCAGGAGGGCAAACATGCACTACCCCCTAAACCCCCCTTCCAATAAATAAGCTCCCTGTCTTCTGCCTATCAAACTAAACATTTTGCTAATATTATATACGTGAAAAGCAGTCCATTAAAAGATGTAGGATATTAATATTAAATAACTATAAATTAAGCAAAATGCCTGAATCTGTAAAAATGCAATACCATGCTTTGAATTCTTCCACTTAATCTACATTTTATAAATCCATAGTAACTTCAAGTAGAACCTTCCCAAGATATCACTCTGAGCATGCACATAGCAGCTGTCCCACAACCCATTATATGTGGGTGGCAATATGTGGTGCAGGAGGATGGTTTTTAGGATCATGCTGCAATTCTGGATGCACCTTAAGCATCATTCTAGCTTCTGATCAAGAAAGCATCTAGAAGAATATTATTTAGGATTCAACAAAAGGTGAGTGCATTTCCTGCCACAAATGACCTTCAACAGAGAAATTTGTATCAAGTAAGCAAGCAAATTTTCATTCATACTCAGTCAATGTATAGTTTATAAAAATGAAACTACACCATGATTGTAAAGATAGCTAAAGTCCTACATCTCTATTTTTTTTGAAAAAAATAATTAGAAATAGATAAATTGTCATGCTGTCACCCCAATCGGCATCAATTACCGCCTTAGTCTTTATGCCATGTTGTTACAGCTGTTTCCCATAACAGCAGAGAGAGCAGTTACTTGCTCTACTGAGCCACTGCAAAGTTCACCTGTGTTGATTCTTCTACTCTAAGCCTTTATCTTCTAAATATACTCCTCATGTTTTCTTGTTAGCTTTTTTACCATTTAACTATTCATATGCATTCTTTCATTACCTTGTTTTTAAAATGGCTTTAGTTCTAGAATAGATCTATCATGAAAATGAAAGTAGAATATAATATTAGCTGTTCTGCCTTGTGATTTTTCATGTTAACTTGATATAAATAAATTTTTAAAATACTATTAGTATTTAGATTCAATTACTTGTTTCAAGTTAAGTGTCTCCTTATAGTCTCGAAGCTTGGCACAAACCTAAGGCATTTGTCTGAAGCAGTGAACCATGCCAGCAATTTCACTCCATCAGGTACTCAAATGACAACTGAAATTACCATAGGATTATTGTAGCATATGAATGGAGCCTCATTTGGTTGACAAGTATAATTTGTTTATAAAACACATTCACTGTAGTGTAAAGTAGTTGGTGTAGAACCTATACACATTCTGACTGAATGACCGGTATTATGCAAAAATCAATTTGCATAGATTAAGTGGACTACAAGCTAGTCAACTAATATATCTTAACAGCTGTTAGACAGGGTCCCATTCCTTGGGTACAGGAACCTGGGAAAAGATACAAAAGTCATCACTGTCGATGGACTGAGGTTTTCCTCTTCTAATGCAAACCCTCTTAATAATGGACTACCTTTGATTTCTTGTGCAACAGCAAGTGAAGCTGCTTCAGCCTGCTTTGTCCATCTTATAATGATCCAAATTATCTTTGTAATCTTTAAAGCTAGGTAATGAGTATAAGAACTAATGAACATTAGTGTCAGATACCAGGGAATGGCTGAAAATTTGAGGTCAGAGTAACTCCTTGCCATATGGGGGGGGAATGTTAATTGGTGGGAAATGTGCTATTCCCAAATGGGAAAAGGAGAAGGAAGGCAGAAAACCCAGAACTGGGTGAACACTGAAACTGGAGATGATGGTCTGTAACGTGTGCAACAGCTGTCAAGGAGACAATCACTAATCTCAAAAGAAGAAGTCTGTTGGATGCTTTAGCAAAACAGAACTGCATAGTACTATACAATATATTTTGAAGTTGTCCTGTGGCTTCACATAAGGAACCACAGAAAATTCTTAAATTAGATCAAAACAATCACTTTTTAAAAACTGATACTTATTCAATACAATAAAAGATATACATAATAGGTACTACCATCTCACATTTAAGCAGTGTCATGAAATGGCTGCTTCAGCCAAAAGCACTTAACATTTGTCGAAAGTGTTCAGGCAAGATTTCAGGGACCCCAACAGGAAAGAACTCCAGAGAGCAGAAGCAATCACTGAGAAAGCCCTTCTCTGTCATACTTGAACACCAGAGAATGCCAAGAAGAATGTCAGCTAACTGCAGAGATTGTACTAGGATATTAGATTATCTCCAGGATACATAGGACCAAGGTTAAACATCTAGCACCCACTAACCTGGCTAATTTGACCTGCTTTTTTTAGGGGAGGGGGGAGATGAGGAGCTATGAATGGTGTTTTAAACAGATCTTTTAAGAGTATGTGAGAGGCTTGGCCCATGTTGGAATATCACAGGAAAGGGTGACTATAGAACATAAGAATATAAGAAAAGCCAATGTTGGATCAGGCCAATGGCCCATCCAGTCCAACACTCTGTTACACAGTGGCCAAAAACACCAGGTGCCCTCAGAAGGTCCAGCAGTGGGGGCAGGATGCCCTCCCACTGTTCCCCCCCCCCCAAACACCAAGATTACAGAACATCACTTGCCCCAGACTGAGAGTTCAAATGTGTGTTGGTATAGCCAAGCAGGGTTGCGGAGCAGAAAGGGAGGACATGCACCCAGCAGCTGGAGCCTCCCCCTGGTTTCCAGCTGGAGATGGAGTCTAGGCCTCCTGATCCCTCAGACATGGAGGGAAGGGGGTTGTTTTCACCCAGGTCCTCCTCCTGTCAGGGCACTCCTTGCTCGTCCCTTTGGGCTTTCTCTCTGTGTCAGCTCTGAGACAGGAGCAGCCCTAATTACCTCCTCCTTGGCAAGAGGCTGCTTGGCAATACCTCCTATTGCTTGGGCCAGTCAGCTCTTAGAGGCTTCCTCCACCTCCTGGCCAATCAGCTCCATGGGCAGGGTCTCTGCCCTTTGGCTGGGCTGGGTCCTTGTTGTGTCTCACCTGAGCATTCATGCTGGCCAGCTGGGATGCAGAGGCATGATTGACACAGCCATAGGAAAGGCAGCAGCCTCTGGTTGCTTTCAGGCCATGTCTCTGCCACTCTGGGATGGCCTGTTGAGACTCCTCGGGGTGCCTCACAATGGCAAGTGATGGCATCAACTGGGAGGGATGCCCTGTCCACTCCTAGACAGAATATTACCACAGACCTTAATGGGACTGCACTACAATAAGTGGTTTCATGGTTTAAGGCTTGACACAGTTGGGGGAAGAGCCATGACAAACCAGGAATATTTTTAGTATCCGTAGTATAGAGGTTTTTTCATTTTCAGAATTATTCTTCATTTACAGATGTCAAAATGATTCACTAGGTCATCAAATTTATTTGAATGTATTTTCATAAAGATTCCAACATCATGTTCAGGGAGTGAAATGGGACTTTATCTTATAACCTTTCACTTTTTAAAAGACCTCACATGATTTTACAGGATCTAAGCATTACCTAAGTAGTACCTTGTAAAACTATGGGTATTTCATAAAGTTGGTCTAGAAATAAAACTATGTAGGGAACCATGAAACCGTAGCACTCCTTCTCACAAGCTTTCCCCACTCATGGGCAAATTCTTCCTGCTGGCCTTAATCCACAGTTAGAGGTTCAACGAAGTTCGAGTCCAATGGCACCTTTAAGACCAACAGAGTTATTCAAGGTATGAGCTTTTGTGTGCACACACACTTCCTCAGATACAATGAGACAGCTGAGGAAATGTGCGTGCACACAAAAGCTCATACCTTAAATAAAACTTTGTTGGTCTTAAAGGTGCCACTGGACTCAAACTTTATTCTACTGTTTCAGACCAACACGGCTGCCCACCTGGATCTAGTTAAGAGATTCAGTTATATAGACAGTCAGTAGTAGTAACCAGGTATCATTTTAAACCAGGATTTGAAATAACATTCAAATTCCAGTTTCAAATCCAGATTGATACTGGCCATTGGTGTTAACCATGCTTAATGCCAAAACCAGCATAGAACCATTTAACTATGGTTCTATGCTGGTTTTGGCATTAAGCCTGGTTAACACTAATGGCTGGCAATGAAAAGGGAAAATTCATGCACAGCTGGGAAGGGGCCACAGGTTAAGTGATCATGAACATTATATCTGCGCTAGAAACAGAAAAGGAGAGGGGGGGGGGGAAGGGAAGGGAAAGGAATGCAAATAAACACCACAAGCACCATCTATTATACTGTATACAGAGAGCCAATGTGGCATAGTGGTTAAGAGTGGCAGACTCTAATCAGGAGAACTAGGTTTGATACCCCACTCCTCCACATGAAGCCTGCTGGGTGATCTTCAGTCAGTCGCGGTTCTCTTAGAACTCTCTCATCCCCATCTACCTCACAGGTTGTGTGGAGAGGAGGGGAAGGCGATTGTAAGCCGCTTTGAGATTTCTTAAGGTAGATAAAAGTGGGGTATAAAACCTACTCTTCTTCTATATTTCTAAGAAAGCCAACCACAGTCATATTTCTCATCCATCTCTTGCCTATTAAACACTATCTCTTCTTTGACTGGTAAAATTAAGCCTATCTTCCGCCACTTTTCAATGTGAGGAGGTGACTATGCCTTAGAAGTTATATACTCTAACAGTCTAAACTGTTACAGATGACACCACATTAGTGGCAGAAAATAATGAAGATGAAGTTGAAACTACTACTGATGAAGGCTAAAGAAGAAAGTGCCAAAGTAGAATTACAGCTAGGGATTAGCACAAACTAAACCACAAAGTAAATTTCATCAAAAATTTGCCCTGTTCATGGTTCGTGCACTGAAGTTCATTTATTTATTTATTACTTAAACTTCTACCCTGCCCTCCCCACCAAAGTAGGCTCAGGGCGGCTTACATAAAAACAGTAAAACAATAAAAACTAGTCTACTGTCACAAACTTCTACAAACTTAATTAAAGCAGTTTGTGGTGGTTCCTGGATAGAGCAAAGAAGCAGGTTTTTAAGGGATTCCAAGTCCCTTTAAATCCCTGCTTTCCATTCCCTGTGAAAGCCACAAAAAACAGCTGAGAGGCTGGGAGCAGCCTGCTCCCCACACTCAGCTGGTTTGCTCTTTCTTGGGCAGTCCCTTGAAAGCACAAAAAAACAGCTGAGTGGCAGGAAGCAGCCTGCTCCCCACCACTCAGCTCTTTTTCATGCTTTCTGCAAACCCCATTTAAAGGGACAATGGTACCTTTCAATGGGGTTTGTGGGGTCATGAACCACAAACTGGTTTGGTTTGTGAACAAACCTCCTGGTCTGGTTTGTGGCTTGACCATGAACCACAAACTGACATGGACCACATTTTTCTGGTTCGTTCCCCTCCCTAATTACAGCTGGACATCAAGAAGACAAAAGTGCTGAGGAATTACATAACTTTAAGGCTGACAATGAAGAAATTAAAATTGTTAAAGACTTTCTGTTTCTTGGCTCAATCATGAACC
The DNA here is from genome assembly GCA_029233225.1 of Lepidodactylus listeri. Taxonomy (NCBI): domain Eukaryota; kingdom Metazoa; phylum Chordata; class Lepidosauria; order Squamata; family Gekkonidae; genus Lepidodactylus; species Lepidodactylus listeri. The sequence goes on from JARCFY010000005.1 coordinate 30,360,488, forward strand.
AAAAGGGGGACTATAACCAAGAAATCAAAGAAGATTGAAACTGGAAAAGGCAGCCATGAAGGAGCTAGAGAAGATTCTTAAGTGTAAGGACATGTTGCCGTTGACCAAGGTCAAGGTAAGTGTAGTGTTTCCCATTATTATGTACAGGTGTGAAAGTTGAACAGTTAAGAAAGCAGACAGGAAGAAAATTGATTCTTTTGAAATGTAGTGTTGGGGGAGGGTATGGTGGACACTGTAGACTGCCAAAAAGACAAATGATTGGGTTCTAGATCAAATGAAGCCTGAACTCTCCCTAGAAGTTAAATTGACCAAACTGAGGCTATTGTACTTTGGCCACATTATGAGAAGACAACAGTCACTGGAAAAGACAGTAATGCTAGGAAAAGTTGAAGGCAGCAGGAAAAGAGGAAGACACGACATGAGACAGATTGACTCAATCAAGGAAGCCAAGGGCCCTCACTTTGCAAGACCTGAACAAGGCTGTTAACAAGAGGATGTTTTGGAGATCATTAATTCATAGAGTGGCCATAAGTTGGAAGCAACTTGATGATACTTAACACAAAAACCGTTACAACTCAGCCAACTGTGTCTCATTATGACTGGGTTATTTACATACTTCCTTTAACTTGAATCACCTTTAATCTTAACATTTACATACATCAAGTCAGACACTTTCATGGGCTGGCCTGTATTCCCTATAAAAACTATGGGCATTATTAGTCTCCAGTGTTTTGTTTTTAACATGGAGAGGTTAGTACAAAGGCTTGAGGTGTACAAGAAACTGTGTGGGCAGGAAGCTTGCCAATTTTTAAATGTTGTACAGTGTTTTTGTACACCACCAGGGGGAAGCTATGGCTTGCACCCAGCTGTCGCTCTGTGCCAGAAGACGTAAATCAAAGCGGTATGGGAAACTGCATACTCTTGTTGTAATACTGGCCAGATGGCACCCTCTAACATGGTGATGTGCATTTTTCTTACCTCTCATCCTACAGAAAAGTATAGACAAGAGCAACTCAGAAATTTGCCTCCTGGAGCAATGATATCATTGTCTGGACAGAACATTATCTGAGGTATGGCAAGAAGCATATATGGAAGGGCACATGGACCTAATATTGCATGGCTGGTGTTCTGCAATGTAAATGAAGCTGAAGAACAGTCAGGGAAGAGAAGGAAGTACTATGCCTATTATGGAGAAGGCAGAATGGACTGTATATATGTTTTCCTGGATTGCTCATGTCTGACTCCATAGTAGTTGTGTATGCTGTTGGTCATCCTGCCTTGGAAAGTTTACAGTAACATGCCAGCAACAATCTGGGTCTGTGATGGAGCTCTCACAAAAACTGGTCAATCTATTCTTCACAGAACTTTCACCTGGGTGATCTGGATTCAGAAAACAACTAACTCACTCAATGTTCAAGAATATTAGCACTGACTTGCCCTTTAAATGTTGAGGGTTTTATTTTCCCATTATTTTAATTAATATTAGAATGCCTGACATTATTATTTTTTCTTTTTAATAATGCTGCAGGGTGTTGCACTTGCATAATGTATTGATATATTTATAGGAAACTGTTTCTGGCAGTGATCAGGTAATAGTTTTTGACTGAATTGATTATTCACTGACAGTACTCAACTCAGCCTTGCAAATGCATCAACTCTGTAATGAGGAACTATTAAGACCATTGATTTTGTGATTTCAATTGATAGCTAACAGGCCAAAGCTACACATCAATATTTGCATAACTAATACCCAAGAGCAAACAATTTTGACAAATGAAAACCTCAACAGACAAAACAGTGCAAATAAATGGAAATTTAAAGCCTAACCATCAGAAATGTAAATGAAATCTTTACAGCCATAGCAAATTTTAGTCTGCAAGTATCTCACAGTCGTAGGCATGAAGACAACAAACACATGCATAGAACTTTCACTGAGAAGCCAGTGGTTCATTCAGTATAAGGGAAATTCTTTATATAGGTTGCCTATATTAAATGCAGCTTTTCATTTGGGCTCAGATGCATGGAAAAATTAAAACTGCATCTGTCTGCCTACCTAAGCACCTTCCAACTCATTTTCATTATGTTGGTGAAAAGGAGGCAGGAGAAGAACCAAGTATTGGGAATAAAGGCTATGACATTATTTGGAGGCAGTATCTTTCCTAGTGATGCCTTGCAGTATTATTAAAAATAACCAAGTAATTATAGTTACAGAGGGTAGAAGTGTTAGTCTGCAGTAGAACAACTAGATTCGAGTCCAGTAGCACCTTAGAGACCAAGACTTTGGGGGTATATAAGCTTTCAAGAGTTAAAGCTCCCTTCATCAGATAGGACCCTTATCTTACTACAGATACAAATTTTCTGCCTCCATGCATTTTCCCTCTGTTCTAATCAAGCTAATTACAATGTACATTGTACCTCTGCATCCTGAGTTCCTTTATGCAAAACCCCTCCCATAGGGCTGCCAAGTCCAACTTGGGAAATATCTGGGGACTTTGGGGGTGGAGCCAGGAGACTTTGGGGGTGGAGCCAGGAGAAAGGAAGTGACATCATTTTGTGATGTCACATCCTGTGATGTTGCTTCCACATGCTGACACATGAACTCATGAAGTTTCCTAATACTGAATCAGGCCATTGGTCCATCAAGGTCAGTATTGACTACTCAGACTGGTAGTGGCTCTCCAGGGTCTCAGGCTGAGATCTTTAATGTCACCTATTACCTGATCCTTTTTTAGCTGAAGAGGCTGATACCTCCTGCATGTCAAGCAGATGCTCTATCACTGAGCAACGGCCCTACTGAATCCTTCCTCATCTCGGCAGAATATGAAGCACTAAGTGCTACACAAGTGCTAAATATGATTTTCATATCATAAGAACAGGAGAGAAGCCACAGTGGATCGGCCCATCCAGTACAGCCCATCCAGTACAACACTCTGTGTCACAACAGTGGCCAAAAATACCAGGTGCCCTCAGGAGGTCCAGCAGCGGGGCCAGAACTCCAGAAGCCCTCCCACTGTTGCCCCCCAAGCACCAAGAATGCAGAGCCTCACTGCCCCAGACAAAGGGTTCCATTTAGACCTTGTGGCTAATAATAGTCACTGATAGACCTCTGCTGGATGGGGACAGAGAGAGAGAGAGAGACAGACAGACAGACAGACAGAAAAAAGAAAGAGAGAGAGAGAGAAGGGAAAAAAACTGGCAGAGGCACTTACTTCCATTTAGACCTTGTGGCTATAATAGCCACTGATAGACCTCTGCTGGATGGGGACAGAGAGAGAGAGACAGACAGACAGACAGAAAAAAGAAAAAGGGAGAGAGAATGAAAAGAGCTGGAAGAGAAACTCACCTTGCCAGCCACATGCAAAAGCAGCTCCTTCAGTCCCTCCTTAATCTCTGGGCGGACTTCTCTTGCTGTGGAAGCTCTCTTGCTGACTTCTTAAAGGGGAAATGTCTGGCGAGGCTTTTTACTGCAGGGCAGGCTCTCTGCAGACATTTCCCTTTTAAGGCAGCCATTTTGTCCCCCCGGTGGCCAACTTTGGAAAAGCGGGAGATAAGCACTAAAAATCAGTGTTTCCCCCGCCCTACTGGAGGACTTGGCAGCCCTACCCTCCCACCTTTCTGGCTGGGATATAAGGACTCAGAGAGCTCCATTTCAACTCATATCTGATTAAGGGAGCTTCGGCTCATGAAAGCTTGTACCCCTAAAATCTTGTTGGTCTCTAAGGAGCTACTGGACTTGAATCAAGTAATTATAGACTATTTAAAGCATTCTTCCTAGAAACTGTAAGTTTAAGTCAATTAAGCAAATCCATAACTTACCCAAAGAATTGTAGAGCAAATCTGCTTAAATGTTGAAAACCACTTTATCTTATTTATGCACTTTAATCACAACGAAACTTATTTACAGAAACCTTGGGCTGTATTTATTAGAAATTCCATCATGGAAAGATAATTACTCAAGGAGGCAAAATACTGCCCAGCTACAGTGCCAGAAAGGATACAGTGTGGTATACATTGGCTGCATTATTTGGAAGGACAAAGGCCATATCAGAAATGTTCATGATCTCAAACAGAGGTTCCATGCAGTCCTTTGAGGCTCACTGGCAATAAGGCAGCTACAGAACATATGCAGACTCTTAAAGAAGGTCCTCTAAGACTGAAGAAGTGTTTCAAATATACTAAACTAATAATATGGATTTATGTTTTCATCTTGTGAGGTAACTGTGGGTGCCCTTTGGAGTTTCTGCTAATCATCAAGGATAACAGTGTTTTAACACAAAATCTCCTTCAGAGCCCATTTTCTTCAAGTCTGAACTTGCAATCAAGCTGATGCTAAATTGGTAATACTGCAGTGCGTCCAAAGCCAGATGTAATTTCACAAACAGATTTATGACTTCGGTGCATTAGGCCTGGGAAGAAAATGTTGTAAATAATCCAACTTTGAAACCAGATCCTTTGAAAGTGACAATCATTACTTCAGATTTTTTTTGAAGTTTTGTACTTAAGACCTACTGTTGCTAAACCCTACTAAGTTTGTGACCTCAAGCAGAACTGCAAAATAAGGTCACTGATAGCTTATTACTCATCACTCTATGCTCTGCTGCTAGCAAAATGGCATCTTTTCCCCACCATAAGAACCGAGACAACCTTTGGCCAAGCAATGGCTTAACAATGAATTAACAATTGCACTGTGAATATTTCTGAAAACGTATGTGCTGTTCCCAAATATTCATACACTATTCAGTGGGTATGAGGTCATCCTGGATCATCCTATAAATTACTAATGGAGCAAGGCAAATTAGGATAGAAAGCTTTTCATGCCTAAATCAATCTCAATCCAAGCTCCTTCACTTTTATTAATATTCAGAATACAAAGCAGAAGTCTTTGGGCTCATACAACATCAATACCTTCAGAAATCTTCCACTTTGGAGCATAAAAATGCAGAGAAATGGTTTTCAAAAACCAGGACAGTTTTAGTTAGGCTGGTTGGTTATCCTGTAATGGGAGTTCTGTGTGTACACAGCCTGCCCCTGACCTTTCTGATCAATACAGCCCAATATTAAGGACACTTCTCATTTTTATAACTGTTAAATTGGAAACAGCGTTTAACGAACAGCAGAGGTTTCTTGACAAACTGCCATTCTGGCATTGTATTTTCTTTCTTTCTTCCCTTTAGAATGTCAGTTTCGAAATATTATTTTACAAACAATCCTATATCTGGGAAATACCAAAAAAACTCTCTTAAATCTATTAAAAATGGGAGATACAGCAAGGTCCCAACTGAAAAAGGTAACATTTTAAGAAACAAAAGCTTTGGTAATTAAAATATAAACAAATTGCTTCACACACACCAAAAAATGTGATTTTTATACCATTGGAATTGCAACTGGTAAATCATTTATATTAGATCAGTACATGATGCTATTATTAAACCATGTCTCTTTAAACTAAAACTGTGCTTAAACCATATTTTATGTGTATGTAATATAATCAGCCAGCAGTGCTGGCATGTCAATGAATTCAAGACTGCAATCTCCATTCCTTTCTCATATCCAGATGGAAAACTGGACCTTTCCAATCCAACTTCCAAGTATTTAATGATATTTATATTAAAACAGTGTTGGTCAGCCTTTTTGTCATGTCTACCACAAGTAAAGTCACAGCATGAGATAATGCTGTACTACTTGTAAAAGCACACATAACTAAGGCTTACTAACACTACTAAACAAGGCTTACAGAGCAAAATCCTATACAGAGTTACTCCTGTGGAAGCCCATGGAAATCAGTGGGCTTAGATTCAGGTAACTCTACACAGGGTCACAGGGCAAGGAAACAAAAATACATTGTTTCCTCAGAATCAATCCAAAAACCTTGGACAAGCATTCTTAACCCTGTGTTGATTACTACTACTCTCATTTTAAAGATGGAGAAATCCAGAGACAATTTATCCAGGGTCACAAGGCAAAATTCCACGAGGAAAAATTTCAAGTGCACCACAAATTCAACTGAGAAATATCCATTCTCAAATGTGTTCTTTCAGTGCCTGCTTTTCTCTTTCCTAATCACTAGTCCAATGTACTGTGCCCTTCAAGATACCATAGGAATAGATTCTTTTCCATTCTTGATTATCTCTTGTTGATTCAGTTTTTGTCCTCATCTGAGACAAATAGGACACCAATAATGTTTTAAAAGTAAGTTGTCTAATCAGTTTCAGCTTTGCAATATTCCAAGTATACAGAAACTGGAAGACTAGCAGTGCCATCCTAAACAGGTCACTCAGAAGCTTACTAAGGTCTATTCAAGGGGGCTTACTCCAAGGAAAGAGTTCTTAGGACTGAAGGAAAACATAACAGTTTTAATAAGACAGAGGGGAATGGAAAAAATAATGGGAAGGAAACTATTAAGCTGCCAGGAATTTACCTATTACTGTACACGGGACAAATTAAAAAGCACTTGCCCCAAAGAACACACACACTAATTAGTAACAGGTCAAGGTAAAAGATGATGAAGAGCTTACAGGAAGGAACCAGTTTACCTCCTTTTATTTTGAAGAAAACATCTGGATTCATTCACTTCTTGGAGGAATATCTTCAGAACAGAGTTAATTATAGGAATGAAGCAGAAGATTGAGAAAAGATAGAAGTACCACAGCAGAGTTGCAAGGGAAAGGCCATATTGAAAAATTAAGCCCTGGAACAAAGAGGTCTGTTTATATATTTGTAAACAACAACCATTCATGGCTGCAATTATCTAAAAGTTACCAGTGATCTAAATTATCTGCAAGTTAACACTGGCAAACAGTGTTGTCAAAATATAGAGACAAGACTTCTGACTAATCAAACATAATAATTCATAAGCAATTTCATACTTGTGTCCATCTGATTTCTGCATAATGATTTAAATTAATATCTCTAATAATGTATACCATATTATGTTACTAATTCACTTTTTCAGTTTGTCAAAAAATTACAATAAAAGATGAAACATGAATAAAAGGAGATCACTGTATGTACCAGATGTTACAAATTCTCTAGAGGGTACGAATTCAATGCCAGGTGGCCATGTCAGCCAAATGCTGTGTCTACACTCTCCAGAGACATAAAGGGTGTAGCTGAATGTTCTCAGATATTGCTTAAAATATGCCGTTTGCTAGGCATAAATCTGAAGAGTACAAAATCTAACTTCTTGTATAGTAGAGCATATATACAATTATAGAGGAGGCATTTCTGATTAAAGTTTAAAACTTTATTTCAGCATTAGCTATTTGGATTACTAGAGTTTATCATGGACTAGACAGGTTGCAATTAATAAAGGAAAGCTTAATCATGTGTTATCTAAAATTAAAATTGAATTTCTTTCAGAGTATATATACTCTATGTGTTAAAGGCCACACAGCCAGAGTTCAGGTCACTGCTATAACAATGAACTTCAATAAAATTAACTGAACATAAAGTGTGACCTTTGCCAATAACTAATGAACTTAAGGGCATCTAAATATATTTTCTTATCACTGAGTACTGCACTCTAAGTTATTACAGCTATGCAGGCTACGTGGCATGACCTCATGCAACTGAATCCCACTGTAGCAAGTTATGCCATGTTTTCAATGTCAGTGACATTAAGGGACAATATGAACTTTAACTGTTGGAAGTATAAAATGACACCTAACCTTGGCATAATCTAGATACTGTTTAAGGGCAAAACTCATTTCAAAAGGTAGGTTCTGGGAGTGAAACTACAAAACAGCACATGTAGGACAAAGCCAGGCTACTGCTCTTCAGTGCCTTCTCCTTTCCTTTGGTTCAGAATATACTGGAGAGGACAGATAGTACGTAATGCATATTCACTCTTAAAGGCTCGGCTGCAGGTACTGGTGTGATTGTGCAGTCCTACGCAGAATTACACCAGCACATGCTCATTTAAATAAATGTGCTTAGACTGAAATAACTGCAGGGGGTGGCCCTGGTTCTTCCAGAAAAAGCACAGTTCATCCATGAGCTAAGCACTTAGTGAGATCTGCAGATGTTTCTTCTCACCTACTCAGCAAATTAACAAACTGAGTTACCCATGACCACCTCACCACCTGGCAAAACTGAATATGCATTCAAGCAATCCGCAACTAGGACTGGATCCAGCAGTTTGTCAGTGGAAAGTACTGATGGCCGTGGATCTCTCTTGCCTGCCCCAGCAGTCCCATTCTAATCCAACATAGTCAGTTCCCAGGGTTGTGGACCCACGTGGACTCTGCCCAGTGGCATGACGGCTGGAGGTTTGTGGAGCAGAGAAGAAGGGGACAAAAATCACCCTCCCTGCCTCTTTGGCATCTTATGATACCTTTATTAATACCGATAGGTCATTGGAAAGAGAATACCCTCTTGAAGTAACAGAAGCATAATTCAAGTGAAAATAAACATTAAATTCGTAAAGCGTTGTACACAGTGGGACGGCATGCAAAATCCTGTTTAGAAAGGATTTTTAGCACAACCAAGGACTAATCTAAACATTCAAAAAGTCATGCTGCATCACCCTAAAGGACTATATCATTTTCTACAGCAGGCTGAAGATCATTAAGACATGGAATCCGCCCCTCACTGGTTTTGTGGGTAAATTCCAAGAAATTCCCTACTCAGATTATGTACATGTGGGTCTGGGGCAACTGAAACCTTATCCTATATTTTCTTTGACTGAGTGTTGACTGCTCCTTTGAGAGATCTGCGGATACAGCTGGTGATAGTTTCCAAGGTTTTTCTTGTTTCCATGCTTTTCCTACTTACTTATCCAGATCCTGATACTACTTTGGCTGTGGCTAAAGCCCAGTCTCATCAGATCTCAGAAGCTAATCAGGGTTGGCTCTGGCAAGGGTTGCCACACTCCCGGTCAGGGAAGGGGATCCCCCATCTTCGGGGCTCCAATCCACCGCCAGCCAGCTTGCTGGTGGGGGAAGCCCCACTTCCAAAGAGGCCTGTCACGTGTCGACGTGATTGGTGTGATGATGTCACATGGAAGTGACATCATCATGCCAGGGCTGTTGCATATTGACACTCTAGCATTTTGGCCAAAAACTAGAGCTTCAGCCAAAAAGGTAGAGTGTTGACACATTACATACTTGGTGTGATGACATCACTTTCTTGTGATGTCATCATGCCAGCAACATCGCTCCACCCTCTACACACTCGGACAGCTCCCCCCCCCCCCCCGACAATTGGATCTGGCAACTCTAGCCCTGGCTAGTATTTGGAAAGGAGATCTCCAAGGAACACAAGGGTCATGATGCGGAAACCACTTCCAAACATTTTTTGCCTTGAAAACCCTACGGGGTCATCATAAGTCAGCTGTGACTTGACGGCCCTTTCTATTACCACCAAATTTCTGGCAGCAGTGTGGCTTCTATGGAGGGTTGGAAACAGAGTCTGCTATTTGTAAGACTGGTTCTGTCTAAGACCACTGGGTTCATTGGATTGTTAAATAAAGAATGGATTTGCCACTTATATTTTGAAATGGTTGAGGCTTGCATGCTTTTTCAGAGTATACAGAATAGTTCTGTGGGTGGAGACTTTTGTAGTAAATTACAAACTCTGGATTGTTGAATGGCAATCCCTTTATCCCTTTCAATGTGCAAATTATTGTAATGTACTTGAAAATGTGGTTACCTTTAAAGAAGTTCTTATAAATTTGAATTAATCCAAAATGCAGATGGCCTGTTATTATCTGGAAATAACTGCCGGGATAGTACACAAAGTCCAGACTAATTGTACTGGCTATGAGTTGGTTTCTGAACACAATCAAGAGTAGTGTTTTTGACCTTTGCACACCCAAATAGTGTGGCAATGCATGACAGCATCTCTTGAGCGGCAGCAGTTCTCAAGAGAAATGTCTTGTAAAATAGGCTAGAGACTTGTAGTATTTTGGCTGGACCCTATGCTTTCCATTCTTTAACAGCAGAGCTTCCCAATTCCAGAAGAAGTGTATTCCGCTACCAGAATACACCTTATTTGAGTTGAAGGCTCTGCCATTAGCAGAACAGAATCACAAGATCCAACCTTTTCTCTGGAGCTTGGCTTTCCTGACTGCCAATTTACTGTTCTCTGTTTGAGTCAGTGTTTTATTGTTTACTGTATTTTTTAATCTCTGTATGACAGTTGTTATATTTGTAAGCTACCCTGAAGGTGCTATATGCTGAAAGCTGGAATCCAAGTATTAAATACATAAATTTAAATAATTCGACTGTAAGTGAAGCCCGGTGAAATTATTCAAGGTTTCATCAAGTACCGTATTTTTCGCTCCATAACACGCACTTTTTCTCCCCCAAAAAGTGGGGGGGGGGGAAATGTGTGCGTCCTATGGAGCGAATACTGCCCGGGAAGAACTCCCCGTCCCTCCCCCGCTCACTTTTCCCTGGCCGCGGCATGGCCGCCGGCCCGGGAGAACCCCCCTCCCTTCCCCGCTCACCCTTCCCGGGGCTCGTGGGTAAGCCAGCGCTGCGCGAAGGGCGGGCGGGCGAGCAAGGCTGCTGCTGCTGGTTGCGCTCCGCGCTCGTCGCCTCCCTCCTACCCTCGCCTGATTGCTCGCCGGCTGGCCCCGGGAGCGGATTGGTGGTGCTGGGTGGGGCGGTGCTGCTAGAGAGCGCCCAGCCTGGGGATCAGAGGAGGAGGAGGAGGAGGAGGAGGAGGAAAGGGCCCGGGAGCTGCGGCAGCCCTGAAGAACCCCGCGGAGAGGGCGGCGGCCAAAGAGGGCAGAGCGGGCGGGAGGCGGCCAACCGGGTGCACCTCTCTCTCTTTCTCTCTCTCTCGCCAGGGCGCCCGCACTGTGGCAGCGTGGCTTACCTATCCTCTGTGCATTGTCGGTGTGCAGAGGTGTGTGCGCATGCCCAGCAAGGGTCTCTCTTTCTCTCGCTCTCTGTGTGTGCATGCATGGACTGGGGGCCTGAGTAACGGCAAAGAAATCTGGACAGTGGTAGAAAGGAGCCAAGAGGGACTGTGTGCCAGGCGGCTCCAGGTGACGGCAGCTCCCATGGAAGGCAAAGGGAGGGAGGAAGGGAGGCCGGCCCAGCGGCAGCAGCAGCACTTCCCCTAGCAGAGGGCAAAGCGATCTTAAAAAGCGACCCGCCGGCCCAGGAAGAAACCCCCCTTCCTCCCCCGCTCACCCTTCCCAGGCTGCGGCTCTCGCCCCCTCCCCGTTCACTTTGGCGCTGACAGCTGAGAGAGTCAATCACACAAGCTGCCAGGCAGCAGCAGCAGCAGGGGAGGAGAAGCCGAGGGAGGGGAGGCGGCAAAGGCAGCTCTGGTTCCTGGTTACTCTCCCGTTTACCCATCGAGGTCAGTCTTGTCAGGCTGGCAGTGGTTCTTCAGGGTCTTAGGTGGAGGTCTTTCATATTACCTACTGCCCGGTCCTTTTAATCTGGGACCTTCTGCATGCTAAGCAGAGGCTGTTCCATTGAACAACATCATAAGGATTCCAAATTCTGCAACCAGGAAACAAATTCTATGTTCAGTGGGGGAGGGCACACCTCCTGGCGGAGGAGGCAGCCACCTGCTCGCCCTTCGCCAAGCACAAGTTAAAGAACAAAGAGAGAAGCAGCGGACTGAGTGCTCCTCTCAAGTTACTTTCAGCGCCGACAGCTTCTCCCCCCCTCCTCGAGGTCTGGCTTTCCCTTCCCAAGTGTCCTCCCTTCCCTTCTGCACAGAAAACCAGGAATCTTCGGACTATTGACAGGAGCCGTGATGAAAACTAAAAAAGGAGAAACCCCTCCTCCCTTCTCCGCTCAAGCGAGACGGGCCAGGTGGCTCCAGGTGACGGCAGCTCCCACGGCAAGCTCCAGACCGGGAGGGGGACAAAAGGGTTTGTCAGCCCAGAGTCCCGAAAGGAACCGCAGGCTGCGAGCCCAGCCCAGTCATGGAAGAGGGAGGAAGGGAGGCTGGCCCAGCCGTGGCAGCAGCAGCAGCGCTTCCCCTAGCAGAGGGCAAAGCAATCTTAATTCTTTTACAGCCTGAGAGGGATCCCCATTGAATCAGAATCCAAAGTGGTGACGCCATACAATAATTTAAAAATTAACTCCTGAGTCATTATTTACCAAGATGCTTTGATTTTTTTTTTTAAACGGGGAAATATCCCCCCCCCCCCGGGTAATTGGGTCTTTCCCTCATTGGGTGTAAAGCCCTGACAGAACACAGTATTATTGTTCAAAAACCTCTGAAATCCCTGGCATATCATACTGCTGTTTCATTTGTTCTGAGTAGTCTCTGTTGGCAACCACAGAAGCAAAATTTGTTTTGTGTGGTGTTTTAGCAATTAACAGGATTACCTGTGTAAACACTATTAATAGGCTCTTAATGCAACCATAGTAAAGGTAAAGGTTTCCCTTGCTCAAAAGCCAGTCAGATCCGACTCTAGGGATGCAGTGCTTATCTCTGTTTCCAAGCCAAAGAGCCAGCACTGTCCAAAGACGTTTCCATGGTCATGTGGCCGGCATAACTAGACGCCAAGGTGCATGAAATGCTGTTTCCTTCCCACCAAAGCGGTACCTATTTATCTACTTGCAATTTCTTGCTTTTGAACTGCTAGGTTGGCAGGAGCTGGGACCAGGGACGGGAGCTCACTTGGTCTCACAGCACTCATGTCTCAAACTGCTGAACTACCGACCTTCTGGTCTGCACTTGAGCAACCATACACACATGCAATATGTGCATACATGCAATTACCTTAAAGTTGCTTTTTCTTGTATTAGGATGCTTTTAATGCAGTGTTTTATATGTGTGATCCTGTACATGGTTACAACACCTCACAAAGTGAATATTGATTTTTGATGTATCTGTACATACACAATCACAGCAGTGTTTTGTTTTGTTCTTTGATTTTTCAATTTAATCAATGAGAACACATCAGTAATGCTTTCCTGGGAGGAAGCCTCATTGAACAAATCTTTTGTTTGGGGAGATATTTCTGAGTAGGCTTGATGGATCCCTTGATGGGTCCCTAAGAGAAGGAACACAATACAAATAAACAGAAAGAACCGAAAGCTGTGAAAATCTGAAACAACGGAGGATTTCTAAAGCACTGGTTGTATTTTGGAAACAAAACCAGCAGTCTGAATGTCTTGGAACTCCAACATCTTGATGCAAATACAGCTGCATCCTGAGCTGTTTCATCTCTTGTTGATATTTTGTTCATCCTGGCAACTGCATTATCAGTCTGAACTGGACAGGACTGGGTTCATAATGCATTAAGCCACTCGGGCCCAAGCAAGGGAGGGGAAAGAAACACCTTGTCTTTCTTTCTTTGTCTTTCTGTCTGTCTGTCTTCCTTCCTTCCTTCCTTCTCTCTCTCCTCCCTCCCTCCCTGTTCCTTCCTTCCTTCCTTCCTTTCTTCCTTCCTTTCTTTCTGTCTCTTTTTCTTTCTTTCTGTCTTCCTTCCTTCTCTCTGTCTCCCCCCTACCTACCTACCTACCTGTTCCTTCCTTCCTTCCTTCCCTCTCTCCCCCCTACCTACCTACCTTCCTGTTCCTTTCTTTCTTTCTGTCTGTCTTTTTCTGTCTTCCTTCCTTCTCTCTCTCTCCCCCCACCTACCTACCTACCTACCTGTTCCTTCCTTCCTTCCTTTCTGTCTTCCTTCCTTCCTTTTCTCTCTCTCCTCCCTCCCTACCTCCCTGTTCCTTTCTTTCTCTTCCTTCCTTTCTTCCTTCTCTCTCTCCCCCCACCTACCTACCTACCTTCCTGTTCCTTCCTTCCTTTTCTCTCTCTCCTCCCTCCCTACCTTCCTGTTCCTTTCTTTCTCTTCCTTCCTTCTCTCTCTCTCCCCCTACCTACCTACCTTCCTGTTCCTTCCTTCCTTCCTGTCTTCCTTCCTTCCTTTTCTCTCTCTCCTCCCTCCCCACCTTCCTGTTCCTTTCTTTCTTTCTCTTCCTTCCTTCTCTCTCTCTCCCCCCTACCTACCTACCTTCCTGTTCCTTCCTTCCTTCCTTTCTGTCTTCCTTCCTTCCTTTTCTCTCTCTCCTCCCTCCCTGTTCCTTTCTTTCTTTCTCTTCCTTCCTTCCTTCTCTCTCTCCCCACCTACCTACCTACCTATCTTTATTTCTTCCTTCTTTCCTTCCTTCCTTTCTTCTCTCCCCCCCCCCCCACCTACCTACTATTTGGTTCAGAATATTTTTTCCCCTGTTTTCCTCCTCTAAAACTAGGTGCGTCTTATGGTTAGGTGCGTCTTATGGAGCGAAAAATACGGTATGTCCTCATAGCAGAAGCTATACCATTAGTATGAGGTAAAACTTTCCTTTAATCAAGGCAGTTTTATTGTTTTGACAACTTACAAATGCTTATTTGATTTACTGAAATCTAATTTGATGCATATGAAGAGTATTATCTGATTGGGGCAGAGATGCTCCTGTTTGTGGTATTCAGATTTCAACAGGAAAGGGTGTTATCTTAAAGTGTCTATCCCACACACCACTAAATAATAGTTTGAGTTAGATTTTCTGTCAAAGGGTAAGAATAATTTCACAGGCAGGGCTGTTAAACGTTCTTGGGATTTAAAAACAAATTTTAATTTCTATATTTTAAAACAAGGTGAAAATTTACAGCTGAAAATTTACAGCTCCATTACTTATGATTTTTCCATTTTCCATGGAACATTCCATGAATGTTATCAAAGACTATTATCTGAAAAAGATCAGCTAATATCTTGTTATAAACATTCAGAGCAGCAGAGCACTCATATTTTCAGTTGCTGGAATCACATGGACAGAGTTTTGAACATAGATATAAGAAAGCTGTATCCAAATATTACCTTGGTTGGTTCCCTTCCTCGAACGCAGTTGGTTCCCTTCCTCGAACGCAACGACCTGGCGACAGTGATCCATGCTATGGTCACCTCGAGGCTAGACTACTGTAACACTCTCTACATGGGGCTGCCCTTGACCCAGCTCCGGAGGCTGCAGCTAGTGCAGAATGCCGCGGCCAGGCTGCTGATGGGCCTCTCGGTGAGGGACCACATTTGGCCTGTGCTGAGGGAGCTGCACTGGCTGCCTATAGCGTACCGGATCCGGTTCAAGGTGCTTGTTTTAACTTTTAAAGCCCTATATGACCTGGGGCCTGCCTACCTAAGGGACCGCCTTTCCCCGTATACACCCCAGAGAGCGTTGCGGTCAGGCACTCAACATCGCCTGACCCTTCCGGGCCTGAAGGAGGCCAGGTTGACAACCACCAGGAATGGGGCCTTCTCGGTGGCGGCTCCCTACTGGTGGAATGAGCTCCCGGAGAACATCAGGGCCCTGTGGGACCTTTTGCAGTTCCGCAGGGCCTGCAAAGCGGAGCTCTTCCGCCAGGCTTTTGGGGCCGCCACCAGAGGGAATGGCCCTTAGTAGGCGGCGTGGTGAACCGCCTCTAGAACATCTGTGGTGGGAGCCTCCTGGCTGGAAAATGGTAGGTTGCTGGTATCTGATGTTGGTTTAGTATCTGCTGCCATCTGTGATTTGATTGTTTAGCTGTATTTTAATGTGATCTAAGGAAAATTTTATGTGTGTTTTAACTTTGTATGTTCATGACTTATTGTTGTTAGCCGCCTAGAGCCGGCTCGCTGGCGAGGCGGGATATAAATCTAAATAAATACATACATACATACATACATACATACATACATACCTTTATCCAGGGCTTTTTTTGTAGGAAAAGCCCAGCAGGAACTCATTAGCATAATAGGCCACCCTAACAGCAAAAACTCATTAGCATATTAGGCCACACCCCTGACAGCGCAGCTTCCTCCCAGGATCGGCTTCCCCAGGTGCCCCGCGGCTTGCAGGGCACATGGGGAACTCGAGGGAAGGAAGGCAATTTCTGGATCGGCTTCCCCAGGCACCCCGCAGCCTGGGGAACCTGCGAAGGGGAGGCAGTTTAAACTGCCTTCCATCCCTGGATCGGCTTGGCTTCCCCAGGCACTCCATGGCTTGCAAGGTACCTGGGGAACCCGGGGGGGGGGAGGCTGTAGGTGTGGCCAACTTGGAAGCCAGCCAGAACTCCGTTCCTGTGTGTTCCTGCCCAAAAATAGCCCTGCCTTTATCAATGACTTTGGAGGTGGATGTGAAGCCTTTTCCTCACTGAGGTGGTAAAACTGCGTCTGAAATTTATACCATTTTGCATTACACATGGCGTTTACATAGTTGAATGTAATGCAGTTTAGGCTGAGAAAGGAGGACTGATTTAAATTCACCTGGTGAGGTTCATGGCAGAGTGGGGATTCGATCACACTAGGTTTGGGGTGTTGAACATGTGGCCTGTGAGCTGGATCCGGCCCCCCACAGGGCTTGGATCCGGCTCGCGAGCAACTGGCTGTCGTCTGCTTCCTTTTCCCACTCTTCTGCTTCCTTCTGCATCACAGCTTGCTTTGCCAGGCTCTCTAAACTGCACAGGAGCTACAGAGCAAAGCCTCTATTCACTCCATTGGCTGAGGCTCTTCCCTCCTCCTCCTCCCTTGGGGAGGGAGGGAAAGAGCAAGAGCTTACTTTGCCAGGCTCTCTCAATTGCACAGCCGAGCCAAGCCTCTCTTCCCTCCATTGGCTGAGGCTCCTCCCCTTCCTCGTCCCCTGGGAAGGAAAGAGTGGGAGCTTACTTTGCCCAGTTCCCTCAGTCGCATGGGAGAGATACAAAGCACCTTTAAGAGCAACAAAATTTTATTCAAGGTATGAACTTTTTGCCTTGTTACAGTGTGTGTGTGTGTGTGTTTTTTGTTGGGCTCATTATGCCAGGGCTCTCCTGGGTGCAGCTGGGTCCCCCTCCCCTTTTTCACTGTATTCATGCCCTCATGATCCAGTCTTTCTCAGCAGGAAAGCCATATGAACTATTTAGATGAGGTATAACAACAAGCCTGTGATGTGGATTAGGCTGGAAGTGTGTGTTCAGACCAAGTTCACCCAGCACATTTCCTTTGTAGACTGGGGATTCTGAACCTAGACTTCCCAGATAGTAGGCTGATACTGACCACTATACATTGCTGTCTCTCTATTCTTGTATCACCTTATAGGAGTTGTAGTTATTTCTATGGGGGAGACTATAGTTTGTAGACAAACACATAGTCCTCAGTCTGTGTCATGGTGCCTTCATATGTTCTTGACCAGCACACAAAGCAACTTACGTACAAAAGCTGGCAATGCCCAGCCATTTCATGTTTTTCCTTGAGTCCTAGGCTCAGAGTACTGATCATGAGATTTCTGTAATGAATATCAACACATCAAAAGTAGGTTTGCAACTTATAGATACACACGTGAACAGCATACTCAAGATTGCTACAGCAAATTGTCTCCAGATTTTGATGCAAAAATTCAGAGCAAGAGGTGTCTATTGCAAGAGTGCTAATGTTTTAAGCATGTTTATTTTAAGTTTTTTAAAATATTTAATTGTGTTTGTGTTCTTTATAAAGTTTATATCTCTGCTACCTGGCGTTACATTTTATGACATGCATGGTTTGGCCTGACAAGGTCTCATTTATGTCAGATCCGGCCCTCATGAGTTCGACACACCTGCACTTCCAGTCTGAATTTCTGACCACTAAAACACTCAGGTGCTTAAGAATGCTTGCACCAGACAACAGAATAAAATTCCCTCCTCAGTGAAAGTATATACCAAAAGGCTAGCCCTTCTTCCTCCTATCTAGCTTTCCAAATTGAAGATTTGTATGGAGGAGCGTTCAGTCAGCCACGTAAGTCCCCTCTGGCAGAATAAACGGGTATCACCCAGGCACAGGTTTACCACCTCAGTGAAAACTACACCTCTATTACTGTCTGCAAAATGGGAATAAAAGTGAATCTCTCCCTCTGCTTTATTAGAATGAACAAAAGAAGATACTACAAAGCATTAATTGTGTAAGGACTCTGATACTGAAATTCCCACATGCTCCAAAAAGCAGAAATTTAATTTCTTAATTTTGAAACATCTCTTTTTAAAATTTTTACTGCCTTTCAGTTTTCAGTATAAGTCCAGATGGTTTTCAGTATAAGCCCAACACAAAAACATTTCCAAAAATAATTCCTGTTTTAAAATCAGTTTTTCCCCTCAGCACAATTTATTCAATGTTCCTCTTGTCTGTACTCACCCTTTCTTTCTGCTCACGTGAGCTTTATTTCCAAGCCTATTCAATATGATGTTTTCCAAGCATGTGCCACATGACTTGTTCATATAAATGGAGCAAATTAAACTGTCTCCACATATATCCTATCACATTTGTAGCCCTGATTTCTCTCCTTAACACGTGGCCAAGACACCGTATTATCTGCCTGCAGAGGTTGACCTCAGGATATTAGATTCTGCCACACAGCTCTCTTGTACTAAACTGAGGGGAAACACTTAATCACCCCTGCCTTTTCAGGGAAAAATCAACTTTAAATTTGCCATGATGAAAAATCAATAAAGCAGTAATTGCTTGGCTTATCATTGTGTGGAGGAACAAATTGGGAAGCGAAGCTTAGCGTCCATACAGATTTCAGTGAAACACGTGGAGTTTCAGGATCACTAAGCTAGAAAAGGAAAAGGGCTCAGAGTGATAATTAAATCTACTCATGCTGATTTTCTGCCAAATTTATTTCCCCTGTGTATATAAAATGTTTCACTGCTTACTAGCTAGGCATAACTAATCAATTCAACACTGGGCCAACACACATGAGAACAAAAAATGCAAATTCAGAAATGAAGGCATCAGTATAATATATTCCTTTAAGCATTAGTCAATTTTATTTCTTACATTCAAAGGAATGACTCCTTATTTAGCTCTATTCCTCTGATATTTAAGATTATTTTTACAAATGTCTTTTCCCTATAATTCTCTCTAAACCTCTTACATACTGATTCATGCCAGGTTCCAAAATAGTGCTGTCACTGTCAGATGTTTTAATCATCTACCACGTCTCATTTTTCAAACTGTGTATTTTCATGACAAGCTTCATTTTAATAATCAAAAAAATCTTTTAATTGTATTATGCATGATATATTAGAACTAACCATTTTAATATCTCAGCGGTAATCCAGCATGTTTGATTTCAATATGGAAAGAGCATTTTCTTCCTCAGCAGTATTTATACTGTGCCTTATCACAGTGTTATTGTGACTACATATTTCATCTACTTTGAGCTTGACTAGCCAGGCCTAAAGTTTAAAGAAAACCAGATCTGTCAATAAATCTGGCGAATATCTTGACACCATCGTAAATAAAACACTAAAGCCACTTTTCGTTAGTCCCAAATTAAAACACTCTTCTGCCACAGAAAACATTCTTGTAAAAGTGTTGTGTTTTTATTAATAGACCTAATTCAATGGCAGCAAATTATCATCGCTCCAATGAAAATGCAAACATAATCATGCTGACAAATTTAAATTGGGAGGAGGGGAGAATCTCTCTCATTTTTGTAAGGGTCTTTCCTCTAGCAATAGGGACTGTGGTAATTAAAACATTTAAAGTAGCGCAAGCCCCCTAGTCTCTAATCTGTGGCTCAGGTCAGCTGTCTGTAGATTCTAATTTGTCCTCCATTTGTATTCATGACAGGAAAATGCTGCATATGTAACAGCAAACCAGCAGGAGGGTGTAGTGGTGGACTTGGAGGTCAAATAATTTGATTTCTGAGCAGATTACATGTAACATCCAACATCTAATCTCACACCTGATTTGGCAATAAAATTACAATAAAAGTAATGTTAAGACACCATTACTAAGGGGCAGATAAAAGAATAACCTTTCTTTATGAGCTGGAAAACAATACGCTTATTTATGCTACAGATCTTGCTTAGTATAGCCCTGATGCGAAAGCATTTCCAGATAACAGCTACCTGCCTTGAAGGTTTGAAAGGTGAGAAACCATTATGCACCAAGGGAGGAGAAATAAACATTCAGAGAATTAGTTGTTTTAATTACCAGTTAAGATCTCTGTCTGAGTAGCGACTTTTTGTTTTGTTTTGCTGAATGTAATTTTATAAAATAACTGTTCAGTTAAATATTCCCAGTGAAAAAAAGTTATATAGAAAACTAAAGAAAACAAGACAGCTTGTAAACCTCATACATACTCCAAGAGTACAAAATGCAGCTTTACTTAAAATAAGAGTATTCACAGGCTGAAGATTGTAGACCAAAATACGGTCTTCCTCCTCCAGATCTGTCAGAAGATGAAGCGAGATAGATATGGTCTGACACAGAAAACATAAGTAGATAGTTCTCTAGATGCTAAGATTGATTGGAAAACCTGATCTGAAGCTTTTGTTTTACCTGCTCTGGCCTACTGCTTCCTTGGCTAGATACCCTGGGGTTCTGTCTTATGACCAAAGTATGGGGGTAGGGCCCAGGCGTCACAACCTGCTGTGTGCTTCAGTCCTGACAGCATCTTGCCCACCTTCCCCCAACTCATGAGATTCATGAGAATCAGCTGAACATTCTCTCTGTGCTTTGCTAAATATCTGAAATATAATCCTGACAAGATAAGAGATGGGGAAGATGCTGACTAGTAAGGCTGATTTTCTAGAGGGAAATTAACTGCTTATCCTGGATAAAGTAAGAATATCATTTTGCAGATTACGGGTTTTAAAGACCCAGTCTCACTGCCTGAGAGAGATTGAAATAGTTAAGTGTTGTCCGTCAATTCCATTTGATTCATCAGCATTCATCCCTCCCACAAGCAGCTGATCTGACCACCATGTTTCATACTTCTGCACCCCCATGGTGGACTACTGTAACACAATGTATGTGCAGCAGCACATGAAAAACAACCTGGAAACTTCAATTAATGAAAAATATTTGTCCATTTGTTGTTTGGGGATCAGCCACTGAGAACATAATTAACATCTATGTTAAAACAAATACATTGCTTGCCTGATTCCAAGCTCAGTTTAAGCAGTTAATGTTTACTTGAAAGCCCTCTATGATCTGGGACATACATATCTGAAGGACTCTCCCTCTCACTATATGAATCTGTGCACCAGCTACACTTTTCCAATGACCTACTGAAGGTAATTCACCTTCCTAGGGTTCCTCAATCATCATCTACCAGAACCTGTCTCTCATCAATTGTGATACGATGTGGAATACCCCATTAGGAGAAGTAAAGAGTGACCCTTTTTAGAAAAAGCTGCACAGCTATTTTATTTTCTAGTGGGTTTGGTCATGTTTGAGAGATCTGTGTTCTAATTGTGGGTTTACTGGGTTAGATTCAGTAGTAATTTCTGCTGATGGAAGGGATTTCCATCAGCAGGACATGACCCTGTTGTGCTGTTCCCTGAAATGCTGTTCTTGGGGGTCAGGGAACCCTGGACATTTTCAATAAAAGTGAGGGATTTGCAAAAGAATTGCTCCATCCTTCCATCTGTGAAAATCCAATCAATTATTGTTTTTTATTGATTTCTCATGTTAGACTTGATCTTAATCTGTTAATCCGAAGGAAATAAATCTACCAAATAAATAAATCTACTCTCACCCCCCCCAGATTTTAGAACAAGAATTATTAAAATACTGTGTAATAACTAGAATGTAATTCAAGTGCAGAATATTTCTGAACTAGAATGAGAGAAATGAAGAAATTTCTCAGTCATCTACAGTTCTAGAAAAGAGGGTCGATTCTGCATCAACAGAAAAGAGTTTTCTTGTATGAAGAAGAAAGCTTTGGATCTCTTAGAAATCAGCTCTGAAATGTAGCAAGTCTTGCCTTTTCAAGACATTTTAGGAAGTCAGGTAATACAATGCAATAATTTTGATTAATTTAAAAATAAGAATGTAAATTAGCAGTTAAAACAAAATGGATTAAACATTTGGGATTCTACCCTCAATTTGAAAATCAGGAGATACCAACTTCATAAATATTTAAGAGAGAAAACACAAAACAAACTTTCACATGAAACAGATTACACTGGGATCTTAATACACTCCTGATGTAACTTCTTACATAAAAGCCCAGAGACTTGAAAGTGGTTAATCACCTGCTGCATACTATTGAGATGACAGACTAAGTTAGAGGAAACTATATTCCACTTTGAAGTTAGAATGTCCATGAAGCACAGATGAATGATCTAGTTTTCACTTTCACACAATGCCCTTTTAAATACCTCCCAATTTTGCTTTAAGTTAAACGACAAAAAAACCCTACTCAAATGCCATAAAAGCATGCTAGAATACCATGACAGCGATATAAAGTGGGCACTCTTGTTCTTACTTATTACAGCTTCAAGGGTAGAGATATTGGCCTAGCGGGGATGGTAACTCTAGTGGCTTTGTCTTAAGCCACAATGGACATTGCTAAGTGTGAGAAGCGTACATGCCTATTGTAATACTGTCACACAGAGTGTATCTGGATAACATAATTAGAAAATTAACATAAAAGAAAAGATTTCCTTCAGATGTAATGAGTGCCCAGTGTGCTTTGAAGTTAGAGAGAAGAAAAGTTTCTACAATTTTTGAACAGATCATTAATCTGAAGTTTATGAAATTTGAACATCTATAATCACCTCTGCCTAAGATAGTGAGCAAAATTAAAATTATCAGTTTAAAATCTGTGAGGCTAATTATGTTTTATATTTTCCGTTTTGCAATGCACATTAGCAAAGTTCCGTGTATGGTGTCAGTCAATTGCCTGTATATTAGAAACCTAGTTAGAGAAGCCCTCAGCCACTGAAAGGTGCAATTAAAGTGAGCATACCACACGCTGGTGTCTTGAAGACGAACTAGCATGGCTGCTGGGATTTCTGCAGGCAAAAGAACAGCCTGGTCTCTCACTAGCCATATTCAGATATCATGATAAATGATCGGTCCTAAGCCACCATTTGATTAAACTCCACATTGGTGTGACATATGAAAGCAAGGTACTCAACAAACTGTAGCTTGTTGACAGAACCTAAAGCAAAATTCTAAACCGGTTTCTGTATGGCTTGTTTACTGACTGTGGTTTGTCATGATGCCCGAAATCTCAGGTTGTTCAGTTGCATTGTCCCTCTTGGTAACACAGAGCAGAAAAATAATCTAACTGCTCCAGCTGCATTCAGCAATTGATGTTGCTTTCTCGGGACACTTCTCTCACCCTCCGCTTTTTCTCCATACTCCACCTCCCCACTAATGATGACTGAACAGGAATATGAGCTCCAGCTTCTCCCAAAGAAAAATGTAAAGTTCAGACAGGTAAAATCTCAGTTAATGACATGCTGTCATTCAGTTTGCCAACATATACAATACAATGCACATACAATAGAAACTGCACCAGAAAAACCCTGTTACTGTCAAAAGTGGGTCACAATCCTCACATTGCCATACCTCCCACCAGAGCAGAGCAGGGCAAGGGTGATTCCCCCGGCTACTACAACCTGCAAACTAGAGCCAGTGAAATTCCTGGGGTTAAATGAATTACAGGGAACACTTGTAGCCACAATGGGAGCGGACAGTCATGAAAATTCCATTTTGCAAGTGGAAGATTGAGAATAAAACTATGAGTAGTACAGTAACACTATAACACTATAATCTTCATACCCCAGGACTGCTTGATGTAAAAATGTCCAATTTTCAGGCTTTTCTAGTAATCAGGATCTCGACCACATATACCAAATTTCAGTTATTTAGTTTATCAGAAAGTACCTTAAAAATTTAGTACTACTCTGAGTGAGCTACAACATTGGAAGTTCTGTTCAATTACCTTCTTCCTTTTTCTTCTTTGCTTCTTCTTCACTTCTCTCTTTAGCTTTTAATGCTTCATCTGCTTTAGCTAAAGATAAACAAAAGAGTGATTAGTTTGGTACTGTTAGCATATTTAAACACAAGAAGACCTTCTAGAGGAAGTATATCATAGTTAGTTGCATCTCTGATGGGAAAACATGGGGGAATTCACTACTAAATTAGTGTTTCGGAAATTATCACAGATGACAGCTATAACTCCAAATCAACCGCTGTGACATGCAGACATGCCACAAAATTCTAAACCTAATTTTGAAAAGAACATTTCCTAATGAAAATTCCTATTTTCTATAGATTCTACAAATCTAAATCTTCTGGGAAGAACATCTCATGGCTCATGTCTCTCAGGAAGCAGGGTTCAACTTTATACTGACTTTTCCAAGAAAACTGGGATCCTGCCTTACCAGATTGAGTTGTACTATAAAAGGAAGGAAAAACACAAGGGCTGGTCAACAGGAAGTTCACACAAATCCCCCCTTTTCTCTCTGACATACAGCAACCATCTCAGTGTAGTGTTAAGAACACTGAATTAAGATTTGAGACATCTGGGATAAAATCCATATTCAGCCATTATGTTCCCTAGGTGGACCAGTCAACCTAATCTACCCAACATAGTTGTTCAGATTTTTAAAATGGGTGTCGAGAACTACATGCATTTCTCTGAGCTCTTTGGAGGAAGGGCAGGATGACAAACACTTTAAAACTGTTCCCATGCAGATCAGCAGAGGGGAGAATAACCTGAAACACGGGAATTCATAGTGAGTATTTCCTCTTTCTCTCCTGGCTTCTGGAGACCAGTGTTCCCAGTCAAACCAGGAACTCCTTGGTAAAAACAACATCACCTACAGTATTCACCTTCAAATGTGACATCCACAGAGGTAAAGACAACAATATTATAGTGTCTTGTAAAGGCCTAACAGAAGCCCACGTTAAATCCTTCCAGTTTTATGAAATGAGAATCTACCACACAAACTGCAGAAGTGATTACAGAGACTTGGGGGAGGGGGACTGTCATTTCAAGTAGTTCTGCCCAGATCCTCCTTCCCTACAACAAGGCCAATATGAAAGGAAAAGAAGTTATTATAGAGTTAGATCATGCCTCCTTGCCTAATGGGAGGAGCCTTCCTAGCAGAGTTAGGGTGCTTTCCATGTATGGTGAGTTCCTAATTTCATAGGTTTTTGTTTTAGAAGTCTAACCTATTCATTTCCAATTCAGACATTATATTTATCCAAGGATTTACTAGTTAATTAATTTACAGATAAATGATCCCAAATCTATCCTTACTTCATATTAAATCTGCTAAAATATACCTTGTTTTCAAACAATCTCTTGAAAGCTGGCCTTTGAAACTATGTAATATTCCTAAACATTAACAGGGCATGAGGTTGGATCCAATACTAAACTTGTGCTTATGTAAGAGTTCTGAGCAAGCAGAAAGACAAGAAAAAGACCATGGTAGCCACTTGCCCTAAGTCAAGCTTACTGTATCCCCACTTGTACTTCTGCTTGTGCAAGATCTTGTGCAACTAATTTCTGGGCACCATAATACATAGGGAGAAAAGGTGCACAAGATCTTGCCAAAGCAGAGCTGCACTAAGTCCATTTATGTTTCTGCTTGCACACTGCTGGATCCAAGCCAAGGTGTATATTTAAAAGAACAATTTTTTTTAAGGTAACCCATCTTAACAATAAGTCCTTACACCCCACATTCCGAATGTTATGGTTTAATGTAGGAGCTGGGTGGCTGATAGGGAATAACACTGCTGTTTAGTTCATAGATCCCCATCAGAATGATGTCAGTCAGGCTCAATAAGGGGATGTGAAGATTTTCCAAGTTAGAGGATATAGGGGCTTCCTTGTACGCAACGAGTGTGTATCCAGTGCTGAGATATTTGGCAGGGGCCCTTCAGAAAATACATGCTACTCAAACAGATTGCTGCTCAATGAAATGGGCCCTCTTTCTCCCCCCTTCACTGCACATTTTAGCAATGATATTTCATTCATGCTATGATGACAGCATAGTCTAAAAAGAATCTTCTTTCGTTTAGAAACCTCTTCCCTTATTACTTAATTATCTACAAGTTGCTCAACTGCAGAGGTTTTAAATACTTTACTACAGATGTTAAAGAAGATTAAAAATACACAGCACAGTAACAAGGGACTATCAATATGCTCTGTAAATTAATTAAATTTCTGTTCTAGCACATCATTTATTCCAAAGTATTAATGTCTCAAAGGGGCCATTCTCTTTTATTGCCTTCTCTCTGCCTGATGAGTGAACTTAGTGAGAATAAGTCTCTAATAGCATTATAGTTGATGAAATATTAAGTTTTTAAAAGTATTGCCTTGTCAAAAGATAAAGAACCAAAATATGGATAGTGAGACTCTACAGTAGACCCTAGTATGCACTAAATCCATTATACGCCAAGTATAGAGCAACAGTTGGAATTTTTTTCTTTTCTACATCAGCACATCAGTTATATGAATATTCAATTTATATATTAAGTATAAAGGACATGAATGCCTCATGACCACAACTTTCAAAGCCTGATGCCTCTTTGCAGTCAGTAGCTACACCTTCTGAAAACACAGAGCTTAAATACTGATGTTCTGAAATGATAGAAGCAATTACAGAGACATCTGTTTCCATTTACAAGCTTTTAGACACACTTAGACTACATTTAAAGTCATGAAATATTAAAACTTTTCTGCCAGTAATATCTTTATAAAAATCTATTAAATTAGATAATAAAAACAAACCACTGGTAACTGTAAAGACTTTTACTTCATTTACACTTTATTCTCCCCAGTAGCAGGGCAAGGATAATAGGAATTCCATTTGAATTTAATTTTGGTTATATGTGTAATTGTAGCTATACCCCTTGAGTCATGTAAAATGCTCAGCTTATGTTTCTTTCAAATTATCCTGCTCAGATTCACATTCCACCCCTTACAACCATCTTCAATATGTATTAGCAAAGCTCATTAGACTGAAATTTAATAATGCAAACATTAGGTGGGTTTCAAGATCCTCCATTATCAGCACAAGATGGATTGCTTATATATAGCTCTTGGTTCAACCAGACAAAATTTAGATTCAATAAACAACCAAGCTTAAATCTGATTTATTTATTCCACTATGCCAGTTTGTTCTTCCATAGCTGATTTGTTCTCTGCATAAAAACAGTTCATTACATTAAAAAAAAAAAACACACAGCTAAATCGTAAGTTAAAAAGATTATCTCATGGTTAGACTTGCATTTTTGTTAAGTATAACCTATACCATGCCAAATTTCTACTCTTCTATATACCAGCAGACATTTAAACAATTTTTTTGAAGGTGACATTTATTTATTTTTCTTTCTTACATCATTATATGAGCAACACAGCAAAAGAATAACAAGTGCAAACAACTTAAATAGCGTATGATTTAATGTAGACCATAAACAGATCCCCAGGCCACTTACTTGGAAGCACATTACACTGATACCTGTAAGAATGGTTTTCAAGTAAATTTTCTTAGAACTGAAATGGAAGTCTGTTTTCTAAAACATCTAAAATGCTAACTTATTATAGCTAATAGAAACCAGAGTTATAAACCTCTGTGTTTCCTTTTTAGTGTAATACAAGAAAAATACTGCATGTATTTATAAATTCAAACATAAATACCTTTGCCTTGAATCCATAAAATTTATAATTTGGAGTTTCAAAGATCAAACTCTGTCCAATTTTATTTATTTATTGGATTTGTATCCTGCCCTCCAAATAAGTATAACTCTACTGCTTTTTAAAAACTCTGAAGAATACGTGAGCATATATCTCAAAAACAGACTTATCACAAGCAGTTTATAAAACATGTAACAAACTAAACTATGACACATGTTATATATAATTTCTACACCAGATGAAATCTTCTTCCTCAACACTATATGTTTGAAATTAAACACAGTAGTATTATAGTGCTAAGTGAGCAGGGGGTTATCAATTTCAACAGGACTTGTACACAATTATTTTCAGTTATTTCCCCCCCCCCCCCCTCAAATACATGCAGCAAGTCCCATCACTCTGTGGAAAGCTAGGCTCAGCCTGAGTAACTTTGCGCTAGAAAAAGCAAAAGCAAGAATCTCTCATGATGCTTCTGGATGTCTACATAGTTCCTCTTGGTCTACAAGACTCTGGGTATGAAATTCTGTTCTCTCACTGTCTCAGAAGCTATGGGGAGTCCCTCTCACTGCTTTTTTCTTTAGCATCTGATGCCTCTTACTTTGCTTTCAAATGAGATGTGAGGGGCCACAGTCCAGAGGTATAACACATGCTTTGTATTCACATTCATGCCCAAACACTTCCTCCAATAGAAAGTATCTTAGGGAGGGAAAAGAGATGGGGGGGCACTTACTGGGAGCAGGGAAAGCGTAGGTGTGGCGAACTGCGATGGGGCGGTGGCAAGCCAGATGCAGAGAGCCGCGTCCCCGTGCTCGATCTCCACGTGGATATCTGTAGCACGAGGCCCTTTCCTGCCAGCCCTTTGCACTAAAAGGGCCTGTGCTCAATCTCCGCATGGAGATCCAGTGCATGGGGCCCTTTCCCGCCGGCAGGGAGGGGTGAGCTCAGATGCCCTGGTATGAGGCATTTCCCCTTCTCTCTGTGTTGGCTTTCTCAGGTGAAGAAACACATGACAAAAGGCTACCAAAGTAAGCCTAGCAAAACACTATGGGGAGAGCGGAGAAAACTAAACATGGGACTGCTGTTTATGGAAGTAACCCCATGTCAACTAAGATGTACAGTTCTGCCCTAACTCTGCTTTCATGGTATAGGATACATGAACAGTAACATGTACATATTCCCTTATGAACAATGTGCTCCAGAACACTCAACATTAGTGACTCAGGTAAATTATACAGGCCTATATCCTACCACTCCACTCACTTTGAAATCTTCCTCCAACTTAAATGATGCTTACTTCACTGGAACATGCACTTAAATTTGGAGGAAGTCCCCTTAGGCTGGAGGAACACTACTGAGCATAGTAGTAGGATACAGGTCACTGATTCAAGGACCAATTTATTAGAATTTATAGCTGACTTATGGTGCAATCCCATGCAGAGTTGCACCCTTCTAAGCCCTTTTATTTACAGAATCTCACCTTAAGTCCTTGGCCTCGTCAATAGGGTTAGAAGGGTATACTCTGCTTAGAACTGCATGGCTAGAGTACCTTTTCAGACCATCTTGATTTGCGTTATCATTTACCACTGAAAGAAAACCACTATGCATCTGTATCTGATTTTTAAAGGTAAGCCTCTTCTGTGTTTCGTTTTTTAATTAATGAAAATGTTTCCCATGTAAAATATTTTCTACTCCTTCCTAATCCCATTTCTGTAGAACTCCGTATAAGCAATAAGCAATGAAAGATCCTAACATAAAATGTGATAAGCAGAAATAAGTTGATCCTTAAGAGTTTTGGAGGGTATGAACACAGACTCCAAGTCTTAAACAGTCACCAGTGGTTGCCTCATTTGGCAAGTGCAATAGGGAAAATAAACAATACTGAAAAGGTAGACAAAGATGCTAGAAAATATAAAATACAAGTGGGGACCCACAAAGAACCTGCAGCAGCAGCCATCCCATCTCCCTTCCTTTGCTTATTCCCCTCTCTCACCACCCCTTCTCTCAGCCTCTCTCTTTCTCCCACTCCCCTCAATTATGTCTCATTCTTACTTAGGTCGTTCTATCTCTTTCTCGTCTCTCTCCATCATTCCTACTCTCTGTCTTTTTTTCTTTCTCCTTCCACCACCCCATCACACACTAACACACACACTCACTCTCTCTCCCTGTGCGTATATCCCCCTCACCCATTACTCTTTTTTTCTTTCTCCCCCCCATCACTTGGATCATGCCCACTGGCAACCCAACTGCCCTTCATCCTTTCCCTCCAGATGCCCCACACATACACACTGGCTCAGCCAGGGGGCTGACTGAAGTAGCTTCAAGACCCCATGTCTCTCTCTGTCTGACCTCTTTGACTGGCTGTGGGTTTGCCTGGGCCACCATTCTTTCTCTGGGAAAGCTCTGAGGCTGCACCGCCCCCCAGTGCTGTCGACAGCCCCTCTCAGGCAGCAGGTCAAAATCCCATGTAGCCATCTCCGGACAGATGCATCTGTATCCCCATCTGTTCCCTGCCTTGGCCTGGTAGGCTCTCTACATGCCCGTCTCCCTGCCTGCCCCCAGCCTCAATGGTGCTGGTGATGTGGGAAGCTGCGCTGAGCCCATCTGCACTGCAGGAAGCTACACAGGGCCTGGCCACCCTGGGAGAAGCCACTCTGTGCTGGCCACATTGGGGGAAGCCCCAGCAGGCCAGCCGCACCAAAGAAAGCCACATGTAGGCCTGCAATACTCCCAGAGGGGATTCTCGCTCCCACTTTCTCGATGGGCCTGGGCCCAGCGTGACTCCTAGGCCAGTGTCTCCACCACCAGCAGGCCCAGTGCAGCTCCTGGGCTGTGCTAGCAGTAGCACTGCATGTTGGCTGCTGAGCCCAAGATGGAGTCCTGAGCTGTGCTGCCACTAGGCCCAGTGCAACTCCTGGGCTGTACCACCATCACCGGGCCCAGCATGGAGCCCTGAGCTGTGCGACTGCCACTGCTGGACCCAACATAGCCCCCCAGTGCCATTGCCACCGATTGCCTCTGCTTGCACAGAGAATGCTATTTCCCTATGGGCGGATTAAATCCATGTGTCTTTTTTTAAAACATTTCAGATTTCTCTGCATACCTGAGTAGTCCCCCAAGTGGGTAGAAAAATCACTTTAGCCTCCGTGTGGCCCCAATCTGTGGATTTAGCTACCCGCAGATTGCAGCCACATGCATCTAATAGTATATGGATAATCCTATGTTGCAACCACATGTGGCTGTTTCCAGAAAACTTAATTCTGCAAATTCTGAGTTAAAGAAACACAACACAAACAGCCTTTTAACCTACTTTTGAAACGGCTAGCAAACTATTAAAGGTGAAGAAGTATGCAGTGGTTGATATTTTATACCTTGAACAAAAGAGAGGTTTTTTAATTAATATATAAACTCTCTGGCTGAGGTCTAGGTTTTAAGTAATAATCTTAATAAAAATGCACCAAAATCATCTTCAAGAGTTCTAAACGAACCTTTTAAGATTTCCCCCCTTGTAAGTGCTTATAAAGTTCCAAAATTACTTGAATGTTAGTCTATCATCTTTCAACATGATTCAGAAATACTTTTCATCTTTTATTCTTAAAAAAGAAAAAAAATAGAGGAAACCTGAAGGACAAAATCTTAAAAGCAGACCTAACAAGCTGAAATGGCCATTCAGGCCAATCGTAAAGTTTTCTCAGATGCAACCACAGAACATGCCAGAGAGATCAGGGAAATACAGCTAACTTCTTTTAAACAGCCATGTCCCTTGCAACTGCAGGGAGGAGAAGTATGTAGCTTCAGGGCACTTGCACCTCATGGCAGCTCTTAACTAAGGGTCCTTAGCTACTGTTTGTGGCTCCATACCACCTTTTGGTTGCTGACTGTGGGATGCCGGGGAGAGGAGGGATGTACCTCTCCTCACATATCCCAAAGAACTAGAGAGATCAGGGAATACATGGAAAGTAGCTCATTACTATCAAACTAACTAGCATGCCTAATCACCAGGTAATAAGCAGATATTTAAATTCAAAAGTGAAAAAAGAGAGCAAACAACATATGTGAACATGTGCCACAGTGTGTGTGTGCGTGAAGTGCTGTCGAGTCGTTTCTGACTTATGGAGACCCTGTGAATTAAGGACCTCCAAAACGTCCTATCATTAACAGCCATTCTCAGGTCTTGCAAACTGAGGGCTGTGGCTTCCTTGATAGACTCAATCCATCTTGTGTTGTCTTCCTCTTTCATGCCGCCTTCAACTTTTCCTAGCGTTATTGTCTTTTCCAGTGACTCTTGTCTTCTCATGATGTGACCAAACTATGAAAGCCTCAGTTTAGACATTTTAGCTTCTAGGGAATGCTCAGGCTTGATTTGATATAGAACCCACTCATTTGACTTTTTGGTGGTCCACAGTATCTGTAAAACTCTCCTCCAACACCTCCAACACCCTGCCCTCCCTGCCAAAGCAGGCTCAAAGGAGTCTACTTTCTTCCTGTCAGCTTTCTGCATTGACCAAGTTTCGCACCCATACCTAGTAATGGGGAATTCTACAGTACAGATTAACTTGATCTTGGTCACCAGTGACACATCCTTTCACTTTCAGATCTTTTCTTGCTCTTTTACTGATACTTTATTCTAACTGATTAAAGTGTGGTCATCAAAATGATGACCAAGCACACACGGCTGTTTATAGGGATGCCAGAAGTAAAACTTGGGACATTCACATTACTCCCCCTCAGAAGAAAATAAATCCATTACAAAATTGCTACCAACCAGGGATTAAAATCTAATAGAAATAATGGAAGCAACAAACATAAACTTGTATCTGTAGAATAAACAGGGTCCTTACTTGTAACTGATGATCTTCAAGTGGTCATCTGTGCAGTCACATATGGGTACTGCACCTGCACATGAACCTGACCTCGGAAAACTACAACAGCTAGCCTTCTCCCGCACTCTGGGGAGCAGGCATTGATTATGCATGCCTGGAGCAGGGAGAGAGTACCCTCCCACTCAGTTTCTTCTAGCTGTCGCTGACAAGTCTCACCAAACTCAGGAAAACAAGTGAGAGATGCCAGCAGTGGGGAAGGCTGTGTATGAATGCAGAGACGACCACTCGAAGATCATCAGTAAGCAACCTGTTTATCTTCATGGTCTCTGTGCAGTCCCACACATGGGTGATTAGCAAGCTCCAACGCAAGGATGTAGGGTGCTGGCAGTCCAACATCACATAACAAGCAATGAACATATAAATGATGTTACCTGGAGGGGCCTACCTGAGTAATCGAAGGGATGCAGGCATCAATAGAAAATGAACCAAGACACCGACTGCTAAAGGATGCATCTCGCCAAGCTCTGACATTGAGGGCATAATGTGTCACAAAGGTGGACTGTGAGGACCAGGTGGCAGCCATGCAAATGAACTCCAGGGGGAAACCGGGAAAGGAGCAGTCTGAGGATCCAAATGGAAGCCGGAATCATAAGCTGCAAAGCGCTCGCTAAGAACTGCAAGTAGTCGGTTTCCGGGTATTCAGCAGAACGTGTTGATCCTCAGATTGGAGGTTCAGGCTGAGATTCACCATGCCATCAGTTTGAAGAGGTTCAGATTGTGATGTAGGACCAGTTCTTGATGTTGAGAGAGGAGGTCCGGCACCAGGGGGAAGTGCAGGTAAGTAGCTCAAGACAGCTGTAGAAGCATGGCAAACCAAGGTTGCCTTGGCCACCAAGGCGATATGAGGATGCAGTCCGAGTGGTCATGAATGTGTTTCTGAATCATTCTGGTGATTAGCAGGAGCAGGGAAAATATATAATGTAGAGACCCAGTCCCCCTGTGCAAGAAGGCATCCCTCAACGAGGAGTTGAAGGAAGGACCTTGGATGTAGAACTTTGTTTGTGCACTTTGCATTGTCTTCCTCAGCAAAGACATCTATCTGGGGACGGCTAAAAGTGCAGAAGATGGGCCTTAAATATTTGTAACAACCACTCATGTTCATTGGACTGTGTCTGACTAAGGGTGTCTGCTTGGGAGTTCTGGACACCCAGCAAGTAACAGCCATGAGATGGATGTTCTGAGCTCTGCACCGGGGCCAAATGGTCAGAGCTCTCCTGCAAAGCTTTGCAGATACTGTCCCACCCTGCTTGTTGATATAATAAACAGTTGCAATGTTGTCCATGGTGATCTGAACATGCAGACCTTGCAGAGAAGGGAGGAAGGAGTGGATGGAGTGATGAACTGCCATGAGCTCCCAACAACTGATGTGTAGACTCTGGTCCAGCATCAACCACTGGCCCTGTGCTGTAAGCGCCACACAGTGGGCTCCCCAACCCCACAGGGAGGCATCGGTGGTGAGGACAATGTCCGGGAGTGACAACTGGAAGGGCATTCTGCAGAGTAGATTTTTCTCTAGGGTCCACCACTGGAGAGTCAAGATGACTTTTGGTGGAACAATGAGGAGGACCATTTGATGGTGGAAGAAAGGCTTGAAGGCGCGGACAAACCTAAGTTGGAGAGGTTGCACTGGAGTTTGGCAAAGGGGAACACAAAGATGGTGGCGGTCATTAATTATAGGAGGCGTTGCAGTATCAGGGCAGGCTGCATGGGTGACGAGACAACATCCAGTGCCAGGGAGCAGAGCTGTAAGGCTCTGTCCGCTGAAAGAAGGGCACAGCATTGAATGGTGCAAATCCTGGCCTCTATGAATTGTAGGGAGGAGGTGGAATTTCTGGAGGTTCACCTAGAAAGCAAAGACCTAGAGAGCTGTAGGGTGGTGGAAATGTCCTGGTGAAGTTGCTGCAGAGACTGGGAGATGATTAGCCAATCATTGATGTAGGGAAAGATGGTGATTCCCCATTGTCTGAGAGCTGCAGCAACCACTGCCACGCATTTCGTAAATACTTTCAGTTTCATGGAGAGACTGAAGGGAAGCACCTAATATTGATAGTGATTGGAGCCCACTGTGAACCTCAGGAAATAACAATGTTGTCAACAAATGATAACGTAGAAGTAAGCATCTTGGAGGTCCAGAGGTGCTAGCCAAACATACTTAGGAATCAGTGGGAGGATCACCTGAAGGGTAACCATCTGAAATCTTTTGTGAGGGATGTAACGGTTGAGTTGCCACAAGTCCATTATGGGACACCTGCCCCATCTCGCTTTGGCATAATGAAATAGCAAAAGTAGAACCCCTGGCGATGTTGGGATCGGGGAACAACCTCTATGACTCCCTTGACAAGGAGGGCTTGAACCTCATTGTGCAAAACCAGGATGGGGGTATCGTTACAAAATGAGGGGCCCGCAGGATTGAAAGAAACTCTGACAGTGTACCCCACCCAAATGATGTCTGTGGTGAAAGATTCTCAAGCTGGGAAAAAGGGACAGACTCTGGTGCCCAGAGATGGGGTAACGGTTGGAGGGGGAAGAGTTATGGGTCAAGAGAGAGTCAAAGAGATTGCTTGGATTGAAGTGCCAGCTTCTTAGAAGGAGGCTTGGGCTTTTACTGGTAGGGTTAATAGCAGGGCCTTTGTGTTTCCAGTACTCAGACAGGCGAGGTGATCATGAACGCTTGAAGGAGCTTTGTGTCCAGGTTTTCGGTTTGGGGTTACATTGTTGAGATGGCTGTGAAACACCCAAACTTCTTGCCCAGTTTGGTTTAGTGGATAAATTTGCTGTAGTGCCAGTTTGGTGTAGTGGTTAAGTGTACGGACTCTGATCTGGGAGAACTGGGTTTGATTCCCCACTCCTCCACTTGCAGCTGCTGGATGACCTTGGGCAAGCCACAGTTCTGTCAGAGCTGTTCTTGAAAGAGCAGTTCTCTCAGAGCTCTCTTAGCCCCACCTACCTCATAGGGTGTCTGTTGTGGGGAGGGAAAGGGAAAGGAGTTTGTAAGCCGCTCTGAGACTCTGAGTGAAGGGCGGGTATAAATCCATTCTCCTCTTCTTCTTTAGTGGTTAGGAGAGTAGACTCTAATCTGGGAGCACATGGTTTGATTCCCCACTCCTCCACATGCAGCTGCTGGTGTGATATTGGGTCAGTTACAAGTTCTTTCAAGCATTTCTCAAAAGAGCGCTCTCAGCCGCATCTACCTCACAGGGTGTCTGCTGTGAGGAGGGGAAGGGAAAGAAGATTGTAAGCAGCTCTGAGACTCCTTTGGGTAGTGAAGGGCGGGGTATAAATCCAGTCACTTCTTTTTCTTCTGTGACTGTCATCCACATTGGTGAGGAGCTCATCAGTAGTTGCATGGAACAGACCCTTGCCATCAAAGGGCAGGTCCTCTACCTTCGACTTGATGCCAGGTTGTAGGGAGGTGGCATGGAGCCAGGCATGTCTTCTAAGGGCAATGAAAGTGGCCAGTGTCTTAGAGGAGCAGGAAACAGTGTGGCGCAAAGTGCTGATCTGCTCTTTTGCCAGCCAGGACATATTGTTGAGAAGGGTAGTGGCAGTCTTCTGGGAGGTCACCAGTAACTCTGGCACCAAAGTGGAAAATTGGTTAGTCAAGTGGAAAGAATAAGCCGAGAAATACACCAGATAATTATGCATTTTGGTCATTGTTGTTTTGACAGAATACATCTTGCGCCCTAATGTGTCCAGCTTCCGACCTTCATGGTCCAGAGAGGCAGGATGTCGAGTCTGCTTGGACTTGATTGCTGAATAGACTACCATGGAGTTGGGGGCCGGAGAAGAGAAAAAAAAACTTTGAATCCAAGGGCTGGACCCAGTAGAGAGATTCAAAGCATTTCAATGCCAGCGGGATGGAAGATGGTTTGTCCCAAGCTTCATGGAAGGTTTCCAGGTGTACAGGGAGCACAGGCAATAAAGATGCTGCTGGAAGGTCCAATTGTACAAGTTTATGCACAAGATCAGTCACCGTCGGGACATCACTGGTGATCTGAATATTAAGGGTAGCTGCAATGCATGTCACCAACTCGAGATATTATTTATTAAATTCAGTTTACTAGGCCCCTAGAACAGGGCTCAGGGTGGCTTAGGTAAAGGTTGTTCGAAAGCCAGTCAAATCTGACTCTAGGGGGCAGTGCTCATCTTCGTTTCCACGCCGAAGAGTCAGCGCTGTCCAAAGACTTCTCCGTGGTCAAGTGGTACCTATTTATCTACCTGCAATTTCTTGCTTTCAAACTGCAAGGTTGGCAGGAGCTGGGGCCAGAGACGGGAGCTCACTCCATCACATGGCACTCGGGTCTCGAACTTGCTGAGCTACCAGCTTTCCAGTCTGCAATTCAGCGTCTTAACCTCTGAGCCACTGTGGCTTACAACAAAATAAATATACAAATCTCAATTTAAAACTAGATTAAAATAACCCAATAAATACCAATACACAAAACAGCATCTATGAGATAGCAGAAAAAACAGCCTATGTAAGATGGTGGAAAGAATTCCAACTCCCCAGCCTCCCTAGGGGAGGGGTTACAGGGGATGGTGATTTATGTAAGAGTGCCAAATGACACCCCATCACTGTCCTCAACCGAAGGCCCCGTGGAACATCTCTGCTTTGCATGCCCTGCAGAAAGGTAACAATTCCCACAGGGCACAGATGTCTTCTGGCAAAGTATTCCACCAGGTGGGAGCCAGTGCCGAAAAATCCCTGGTCCTGGTTGAGGACAGCCATATTCTCTTGGGCCAGGGACCACCAGGCGATTATTTCCTGAGCACAGCACTCTTCCAGGAGCATACTGGGAGAGGTGGTGCCGAAGATATGAAGGTCCCTGACCACTAAGGGCCTTAAAGCTCAAAACCAGATATGACTTGGAACCTTCAGACAGAGACAGCAAACAAGGGTGGACAACGTCGGACTCGGGCGAGGTGTGGAGAGTATCATCAGCATTCAAATCCAAACTGTAGTTGTTGATATCTGACGGTTCTGAGGTAGAAACAGGGGAACCGAGGGGCTCACCCGGTGTGACAGGAGGCACGATAGCAGGCCTGGCAGTGACCGCCAATTGAGAAGACAGAGCAATTGAGGGCCCAGGCAGGACAGAAGTTGAGGAAGCAGGAAGGTTCAAAAACAGCTGTATGATAAGAACATAAGAACATAAGAGAAGCCAAAGTTGGATCAGGCCAGTGGCCCATCCAGTCCAACACTCACACAGATGGTAATGGGAGCAGTAGTAGAACTGAGAAGCTAGGGCTTCGGGAATTGAGGAGTATGGGCCAAAAAGTCTTCCAGATGATGCAGTGAAGGAGGTCCTTGGTATTGGTCCCGGGGCCAATAGGAGGATCAGGATGGAGACCAAGATGACAGTGTTCAAAATAATGATGGGAATACCACTGATGTGGTGAAGGTGATCTCAAGTCTGATGATTACCTTTGGTTTTCTCTATTGATCACTGGGTAGGAAGCCATGGCATAGTGAAAACATTGCTGGCTTTGGGACTGAGAGGAGCTACGGAATGGTTGGGACCAAGGCGAAAGGTGCGGTGGTTCACAAGTCCATGAGGAAGGTCTTTCTCAAGGAGCAGAATCGGATTTGGGAAAGTCCGAAGGCAGATAGCTGCATACCGAAGGAGATCGGGATGGAATGTACACAACTTGTGTAGAGGGCACTTGAGTCAAGGGAGGAGCCACAGTTGTCAGAGTTGAAGCCAGTACTGGAGGCCAAGACACAAATCTCTAATCAGCTATGAAACTCACTGGAGATAGATTCAAAAATAAAATGT
Source organism: Lepidodactylus listeri (assembly GCA_029233225.1). Classification (NCBI taxonomy): domain Eukaryota; kingdom Metazoa; phylum Chordata; class Lepidosauria; order Squamata; family Gekkonidae; genus Lepidodactylus; species Lepidodactylus listeri. The sequence goes on from JARCFY010000005.1 coordinate 30,398,477, forward strand.
GGTGGGATCACTTACAATGCCATGGAGTACTCGAAGCTCTCCCTCAAAGGAAGGGGTTACTTACAGTTTTCCAAAATTGCCATTACTCTACTTACATACTGTAGAATAGTGGGATGATGCCAGACCATGCACTTGATACATTTGTTGCAAACTGTACACAGTGCATACACACATATACTCTTATTTGTGTATACCAGTATTATGCAAGCTACACAATACAGTCAGAAGTTTGGTGAGCACAGTCATGCTTCCTTAATTCTTATTTACCTTTCCCAATTGCCAGGTATGTGTATAGCTATAAGGATGTGGTGGTATTAGCAATTAACTCAAATGAAACTAGATACACATCAAGACCTAATAAATTTTATGTCAAAGTTATTAATATTAGGAATATTAGGAAAAATGAGTAGAGGTTTATGTTCAAAGTAGAAAAGATTTTGGCAGAATGCCTTCTCTATAGCAAAAAGCTATTTCAGTAATGTGTTCCTATCTCACAGTGGCCTAGGACAAAAGACAAGTAAAGACGTTTGAGAGACAGTTAATATAAAGTTATCTGGATCCTATTCAAAAGTAGGTTCTCCATAGTTACTGTGTAATTGGGGTAGGAGAATCACTTACACATTGCCATGAACTGCTTGGTGCTTTTCCTCAGAGGAAGGGGTAAAAATTGAAATAATGCCCCCACAGTCTTCCAGAGTGACAATTGCTCAAACACATGTTGTAGAACACTGGAATGATACCAGATCATGCACATAATAAATTTTAGCTTTAAATTGTTCCTGTTCCAGTTTAATTAAACTTGCTAATTATTTTAACTATGCAGCACTGCCCAAAATCATCTAGTTAGGGCCAAGCAACACCCCTCCCCCCCAAAACAATATGCTGTATGCCATAAAGGACTGCAGTAAGTAGAAGGAACTGAGGAAAGCTGGTGGATTCTTAGGGCTGGTCAACTTGTGCAATAGTAGATGGGATGGATTTCACAGGATTTCCCTTTCATACTGCAGCCCACTGAGCCACATAACACACTGTTCAGGAAGGCAAAAAGGTCATCAGTATGATGCAAACAATCCCCTTTCTAGTTCTGAATGAATGATAAAATACAGGCTATAATGCTGTGTTTTTTTAAAAAAAACAAAAGAAGGCAACAGTTATCAGTGAGAAAAGCACCATTAAGGCAAATGTAATTGTAGTAATTGAAGATTATAAACTCTGACACATTGTGAACAGGCTTACAGATGGCTGGAAAAGATCTAATTGGCTCAGAATTGAGCCCGGCTTATGTTATTACCAAACATGGAATTAGAGAAAGGTGCCATTTTACACTTGAGACAGCTTTAAAGAGTGCCCTGGCTTTGCATTATTATGCCTCTCAACTTTATAGCATAATTAGTTATTTTACACATTCTCTTCTTTAATTTATAACCATAAATGTTTAATGTTCAGCATTCCTTGTAAAAGATGCAGGCCAGCCTAGTATGCAAGTATCAAATGATGCTACCTTCCCAATAAAAGGATTGGTCATTTCGACCCACTAAAATACTTCTTTCAATTGACTGTTCAAGCAGTAGTTAAGTATTTATTTATCTAAGATAATATTAACCAAAAAATCCCTATTCTAGCGACAAGCACACAAGTTAATTATTGCCAAGCGAGGACATTAAACTATAAAGCACTATTACTATTTATGTCCAAATTACAGGTTAGATCCAGAGATATATGAGTAGAATCCTGCATGCCCAGTATGTATCCCCCATACTGCAGCCCTTTTCATCTTCTAAAATGCTGCTCCTGAGGGTCATCAGATCTTTGGAAACTATACTGGATACCTTTCACTTGCATGAAAGAAGTCCTTTGGATACCAGCCTATATAACTAACAACCCTATTCAAATCTAAATCGTCAAGAGGTTGAATAGCTCTTGGCTCTTTCTATAATAATTACACTTCCTTGCATTAAATTGACACTCATTCCTTACCCACATGGTGTTGTGGTGCTAGGGGAGGGGCTCCCTGGAGTGGTCCAGATCCATCACGGAGCTCCTCTCCTGGGCTGCAGACTACCCTGACCCCCATCCCCTTTCTGCTTCCTTTCTACCCAGCCTACTGAACCACTGGGTGGGTGGGAATGTTTGGCAAATTGTTGCCACCAACCTGGTTTTTGAGGAGTCACATTTAAGAAGGGTCCAGGTTACCCCCCTTCCCCCAAAAGTTCCTGGATCAGTTGCAGCATCTGAGGCATATAAGGAACTCCAGAAACGATCCAGGGTTTACTAAGAGGTTACATTCAAAATATAAAAAGTCAATAGGTACAAAAAAAAACACTCTTAACAGGTTGAAGGGCACCAGGCAAAGGAAAACCATAAAATGACCCTAACATATCTGACCCGAGCTTACTCCTTAACACAACTTACATGCCCCTTATTCTTTCCCTAGAATAGGCTGACATGGCCCAACATGAAGACACATATCCCACCACCCTGCTAACGGACACCAGGGAAACAGACACAGAGCTTTGGACAAGGCGGGCTATAAGAAGTTCCTCACAGATCCCAGTCCTATTTACCTCAGGGCTGGTAACCCTTTTCCCTTCGAAATGGGCAAGGACCTATCCTAAGTCATGAACTTCTTGGGAGCTTTAGACAGGAAAACAAGTGCCTTCCTGCTAATAAGGAGAAATCCTCTATTAAGCAAATACAAAAGGCCACTCTGAGGGCCTAGTAAGGCCACAGGAACAGGAAATCTTTTTTACAGGGTGGGGGAAGCTTCCTGGTTCAGCCACTAAATCTGAGGCATATAAAGATGAAAAATTATAATGAACATGTGGCCTCTCAGTCCACATTTCAGTACATATGGAAACACCTGGAATGGCTGCTTACTTCCTTTACATTCCAAATTTCCAACTGCAATACCAGGTAAGGCATGGAACATCAAGAAAACGCTGCATTTATTTCTAGCACAAGACACCAACCAAGTAGAGCTAGCTCTTTGTATGAATTTGCTAACACCAAGATATGTCCTCCTGGAAACACTTCCCTTGAACAACAGCAAAAGTAACACCAACTTGCTAGGTAATGTTACAATGAAGAACATTCAGACTTTTCCAGCCACTGTAAGTCACTTTTATTTCTTGTTGGTTTCAACTAGAAAGTTGAGCATGTACATAAGTGTCATTCAATGAAATCAACAGAACCTAAAAATACATAAACCATGGCTGGATCGTGTCCTCTTTATCAACCAAATGCATACAAAAGATCACCAATAGCTGTAACAGTAGCTGCAACTACTTATTATAACGAAAATGTAACAAAGTAATTCAGGATTAAAAACAAAACAGATAAACAAAAGTAGTTCTTTTGTCGTTTTAATCTGTTCAACTTTTTAGCTGTTCTCGAGGTAACAAATTAGTTCTTCGACATAAAAATACTTGTGAAAATGTGAGATCAGTTGTTTTTTCACGATTCAAGATATACACGTGGTCGTACCATGCCTGTATTTAAAGGGAACCCCGACAAATGCCATTACTGAAAAAAGAAGAAAGCACTATAATGACTAGTAGCAACACTCTACAAAACTTATTTAAATTTTAATATGTTCCGTAAAAATGTCTATTTTCTCATGCTGTCTGCAGACATAAACAAAATGAATTCTTCTGGATCAGTTTCTTTTTCATTTGTGAAAGAAGACTAGAAAGATTTTTACAGAGGCGTCCACACTTTCTCTTAAGCTGCTGAGTCCAGTTAACACAGTAACTTGATTCAGAATGAATCTGCCACCACAGAGGCCAAGGTTTCAGAGCATGTAAAAAACTATGAAGACTTAAAGCATCCAGCACTGGAAATAAATATAAATGGCCTCATGGCCTTACCACTATTATGCTAATGGGAAATATTTGAACAATCTCTCCTCAAACAACATCTGTCAGAACAAAACATGAAAGCAGATTTTCTGGGGGAAACAAGTGACCTTTGTAAACAGTAAACCTTTTAAGCAGCATACATAGTGTATTTTAGCATTTCTCAGTTTGAGAGCAGGTAAAATAGGTCATTACCAACGATATCACAATGACTCCATCCATGCAAAGGTAACCATCATTAATGCTGTAATTAGTCACATACAAAACACAACTCATTAAATGTACCTATTTGTCAGTAAACCACAGTTTTCAATACATATAGCATTATTAACTTGAACATAAATGCCAAGCAGAATTAACGAGAATGAAAGAACTACAGCTTACAAATGTATATGCATTGTGTGTATCTGCTGAGGAGCTGTTCTCCAGAAGGGAAAGGTTTAGATGAAGCACCCAGGACAAGTATAACTTACCTGATCCTATTGATTCTAGAGGCTGGTTTTTTCAAATGTAAATCACTGGACTCTTTTTCCATATGGACTTTAGAAGAACAAGCATTTACACCTTACCTTTCAGTTTGCTAAGTTTGAGAGATCATTGTGTCCTGCATTTCCTCTGAAAAGCTACGCTACAGACTATTGATAACACGGGGTGTTGCTTCTGCAGTAATACAACCATTCAAACCTAAAAACTAATCAGCATATAATGCTTAGCTAGGTCATTTTAGCTGCAGTGCACAAAGTGCGAGCACACAACTGTCAGGTAAAAATCAGTCCAAATCATACAGATAAATCTTCAGGAGAAATTTTCAGTTGATATAAATCTGCATAAATGCAATTTGTTTGATATACTGGGACAGGCGACGTTTCTGCATATGTGCAGAGATAACTATGGATCAATTTACATGTCTGCGCATTATTTACAGTTTATGGGAATTTGACCACACTCACAATGTTTTGTACTGGTGTGGGTATTTTCCACTTGTTATTATCTATAAAGAATCTTGAAACAGAAATATAACTGAGTAGGAAGTTTTTATTCGTAGCGTGAAAAGATGGAAAGTAACTAATTTTCAACAAATGTATCAAAAATGTCATAGCTGTAGTATAAGCTGTAACTCCTTATTTAGTAAAATTCACATAAAGTTACACCAGGTGTTTGGAAATAAAACAAACAAAAAGTCCAAGCAATGTATAGTATGATAAGTATCACATATTTGGTTCTATGTTTGATTTCTTTCTTCTTTTAATGCATTCATGAAGGTGTCATTTACAAAGAAGTGGATATTCACTAGATGGCGCAACTAGAATAATTTCCACATTTAACCATACTGTGTCTGTCTACTGGAATGAAACAAATGAGACAACAGATAAAGCACTCATTATCGGGGGTTTGTCTAATCCTGAAGTCTTAAATTGAACTAAAACCTTTTGATCTACTTGCCCCATGAATGATTTCAGCTTGGAAAATGCATATTGGAATAAAATTAAGATAAAGCAAAGGATACTTTTAATAGGACTATGTTTCTTCTATTTTAGATGGAATTTTTTAAAAGTGTCACACCAAAGAAAGCAAGAGATGACTGTCACTTGAATTATATTTTTCAAAGACAGAATAGGTCACTGATTATATTTTCAAACCATGCTGCAGAAAATGTAGCTTCATGAAGAACAAATCTTTAAAAGCTATTTTAATTGGGTAACTAATTGTGAAACTACTATCAACAATAGTTACCCAAGAGTGGGTGTTATTAAGCATTCTCACATTTTATTAACAGTTTTCACATTTAAGATTTAACAGTCTTACTTAAACAGTACTCAGAACAAACTCAATTGTATAACAGAACATGTTGCTATAACATGGGCAAATGAACAAAAATTATTTTTCACTATACCCAGCAAACAAGTCTGGATTTGAACTAAATATCTATAAAGATGTATGCAACATACTTCTCTGCTTTTCTTTTGTGCCAATACTATTCATTTTATAAAATATCAGGAATGCTGGTAATAAAACCTGTGCTTGTGAACTATCCACCACAACCATAATTGCAATTAGTGTATTAGCAGAAGCTTCCAAAACTTATATATAGGTTCTCCTTCTTCTGTTTTTAACTACTTATCTAAGACTGCATTGGTACAAGTTCTACACTAAATTCAGACTAAAAGCAAGCTGTTGCATTTAGCCTTTTCCCGCGGTCACTGCAGCAGCAAATACAGGTAGCTTCCTAATCATGCTGAGCTGCAGAAGAGCTGCAGAACCAAATCTCAGATACTGAGAAAGAAAAACTATGAGTAAAAGGATTAGGCTATGCATTTCCTATATTACAGTAAAATGAATGTTTCAAGTAAGCAAGCCCTCCCCCCTGTATTAAAGATCAGTCTTCAGGTGGTAATCTTTGATTTTTTTTTTTTGTCAAATGAAAATGAACATCTCTTACACTTACAATCCACTAACTATAATGCAACAAGTGTATTATATTATTAATTACAAGACTTTCAAGGTATTTTTCTGTTATCTACTAATTTTACCAAGGCTTGAAAAAGATTTTTATGATGAATACTCAGATACAATCTACTGGGTTATCATAATTTGAAATAAATGAGCATAAATTCTCAAGATTATATATTAAATTATATATTACTGTATAACGTTATGTATTTACAGTGCAAACACATTTATAACCTTTAATACTATTGTTTAGTACAAAATAAGTATACGATATTGTGCAGCACCATAAGAAGTGGCTCTGTGCATTCATTTATGCATTCATTATCTGATAGCTCCTCAAAGTATGTCACAGGTAAAAGAATATCCATAATAATTCATTTCCACTAATCTAGCTCCATTATCACATGTAAATTATAGTGAATGCCCCAAATATGGAGGCTCTTGACAAATGCAAACAAATGTTAGCAGCATGACAGTATAAATTCCATGTCAAGTATTGCATCATCTAATGGTCACTGACAGCTAGCATGGCATAGTGGTTGGACTAGAATCTGGGAGAACCAGGTTCAAATACTCCCTCTGCCATGGAAGCTTACTGGGTGACCTTGGGCCAGTCACACACTTTCAGCCTAACATACCTCACGGTATTATTGTGAAGATAAAATAAAGGAAAGAAAGATTACATAAGCTACTTTGATCCCCACTGGGGAGAAGAGTGGGATATAAATCCATCAAACACACAAACGATTGACCACTGAAAACCAGGGTGCGATCATACGCACCCATATGCGTCACAAGAAGGACGATTCCCCACTGGTTCAAAGTGGCACGATCACACAAGCACATCTGGGAAGCGTCCTGCAGCTGGTGTCAAACTGTCGCAAACCGCTTTAAGCCGGCGGGGAATTGGCTTATTTAGCTACCAGTGAAAAGGCAGTCTCAAATGGTTTGTGATGGCCCAGAACCGGCCTTTCCCTGTATGATCACGCCAGCGCAAACAAGAGGCGTTGGGGAGCGGGCTTTTTGGTTCCCCCTCCCTCGTCCCGGTATGCGCATCATCAGATGACCCCGAGGGTGGAGAGGCAAGTAATCGATCCCTTGTAGAAGTGAATAAGCGCACTGAAAATGGCTGGGGGGGGAAACCAACTCGCCTGCGGTTGCGTGTGATTATGCAGCAGCGGTTTGCCCTCACAGGTCCATGGACCTGTGTAATCCTGCAAAAGCAGTGCAAATTGCGCCAGCACAAATTTGTGTCGGCTCCCGTCCGGCTTATCTCACTTGTGTGGACGGGGCCCCAGTGTAGCATATTGGCTAGATCATCTGACTTGGACCAAAGAGAAAGAAATTCAAATCTCTATTTAGTCATGACACTCAATGGGCAACCTTGACCTAGTCATTACATCTCAGCCTAACCTATCACACAGGGGTTTTAGGAGAATAAAATTCCTTGAAGGAAGAAAGGATGAGGGAAAAAAATGTTTAGTTAAATCCAAAGGAGTGACACAAGTCACTCCTCTTGTTACAGCCCTTTGAGCTGCCTAAAATGCTGGTCCTGGGGTACAAGAGAGCCTCAGGAAAGCAGGAGTCCAGGGCAGAAGTGGGGAATCAGGACAAATGAAGTCCTGTCTGCTGGTCAGAAAGAACCTTTGGATTCAACCTATAATAAATAAATAAAAATTGTTAATGCTAGTGAACCATAATTATGTATATTAACCAGATAAAAGCAGATTTTCCTGTGATTTATTAATTAAAATATTTATACCACGCCTTTCCTTTTTGGCTCAAGACAGCTAACCTTGTCAATATTTTCTACATATTGGGCATTCACATACACAGTTTACAGAGTTCCTTCATTAATAATAATGCCTCCCTTATCACAAGGAGCTCAAATAATTTAGGTAATATTAGAACATATTTAGCTTTTGTTGTTGTTGAATGGCAGCAGTAATTTCTGCTTGGCACACCTTCCCCATATGCCTCAGGAAACTTCATTCCTTTTAGAGATCTTTTAAGTAGAGGCTTACAAGGGTCTTTCCACCATGCTGTATCCAAACAAATCTTTTTTTTTTAGCAAACTGATATACTGAGTTAATTTCAAAAAACGGATACATTTTCAGTAAACTTGTCTGATACATATTAAATATAGGAAAGAAACAAAAAAGCCTTCGTACCTGAAAATCTAGGAACGTGTGAGTTTCCTATTGCAAAATATGAACAAAACTATTTTTTACATCCAAATGAATTAAATTATGACAAATTTCTCTAGAGAAATAGCAGATATACCAGGAATACTTAGCATTCCAATCACAGATCTACAAGGGAATGAAAAAAATAACACAAAAGGGGACAATGAACGTTAGGAAGGAATCAGTAAAAACTGACAGATAAAAGTTCAGTAATAGCAACCAGGGGCAGCCTCCCCAAAGACTCTGCAAATCCTGGTTACTGCCTACTGTATTAAGACTGTGTTTCTCATCACTTAAGCTTATTTTCATCACTTTGCTTAAAATATTGATAATCAATTAGGGCTACGTCTGTTTTGCCACAGAATCTGTGTCACAGTCTATCAGACTGTCAGGGCCAATTCAGTCCTCATTCAAAGTTAATTTTTTCTTCATAAATCTGCCTTTGGAGGAGTCATTAGGCACAGAACATGGCCTGAGGTGCAATCACCTATTCTCTTTCATTAGTGGCAGGCAGAGAAGGTGAGGGAGATTATTAGAACTTTGGAATGATCACAAAGCAGCGTGCTGCCTGTCAGATCCCCCCAACATTTAATTCATCTAGCCAACTCACCAGCACTCTTGCCAGCAGTTTTAAATGGACATTATTCATGAACATCTGTGACATGCTGAATATTCTGAGCTACGAATGATGAAAAAGCAATGCCCCCTTTGACTTTAAAATTAATACTATGGTCAAAACAATTAAGAGTATAACTAACATGATTTGTGGTGTTATTTTTAGCCATCCAAGGTATTACACTTCAGAAAGAAAACCTATTTATTAAAATGGGTTCTAAAAACATGGAGAGGTACCTTGTGAGTGCTGTGCTGAAAAGAATCCAATGAAACATTGTAGGCAATGAAAAATAAACACACTATTTTTGTTCCAAGCAAAGCAACTTATTTTCGTCAGATTGTTTTTCTTGATTAAGTAATTAGCTAGCTAAACTACTGGGTTTGTTGATACGATTCTAAAGGGCTGCCAAATGAAATGACAGATCTGATTTTAATACAATGCCATATTAAATTACAGTGCACTTTGCTTATAATGGACAATCAGTTACAGCAGATGAGAATAGATCTCCCAAATAAAATACATTATATTTATTTCTTCTTACTCTAGTTATAAATAGATACAAAACCACCATAACAACTAGGCACGCAGCAGGCTTTGTTGCACTGATCTGAGGAAGAGTTGGGTCATAATCACAGAATAGTACAACAGACACAAGAAATAACAATAAAAAGCAAAATTCAATTTTTAAAAACTGACTCAATTACTTATTACTTAACACACTTCAGGCCCTCAAACAGGGGAAAGGGTAAAACTTGGGAATGAACACACAGAAAGAAGAGCCAGGCAGGTAGGGACACCAAAGAGTTGTACGGGATGTTCTGCATAAAAGGGGCATTAGTGTTTAGGCAGTACCACCAGAAGCATCAGGCCAAAAATATCAGGCCAAAATGATGAGAACTGGCACGCTTGATGGGGGTGTGTGTTTTGCTGAGATTCCTTCAGAACATTTTTGTGATTGCTCCTTGTCAATGGTTATTTGTTACGACACACTTGCTTTTGGGCACGAAAATCCGTTAAGCTTTCCAGATCCCGATGAGTTTCGGTGCAGGCGCAGAAACCCATGATGTGAAGCACAGAGACCACATCGAAGACCATACTGTTACAGAGAAATTTCTCGCAAAACGGTTATTAAAATATTCAGCCGCTTCTGGTATTCATAAATTAAGATTGTTCCTGAGTGGCTTTTGTACATCTTGCATGGTTGATGTGGCCAAATTTTTCTTTGCTGTTGTTTTTAACTCTTAAATGTCTCTTTTGGTGTATGGCTTATGGGCTTTTAAACCTGAATAAAGTACAGATATAGCATACATGTCAGAAACATGGTAGGAATCCAGGGGACAGTTATCCATCCACAGATACAAAATCTACAGAAAAGACAGGAAAAGCATATTGGGATTATAGTGTTGCCCCTAAGTATCACAGAGGGCACAAAAGGATAGCATGCCACCAGGTGGCATCTACAGGAGCTTTCTGGGCAGGATGACTTTACTTCCACCTGAAAACCCAGATGTGACAGCAGCAGCAGCAGAAGAAGAGGAAGAGGAGGAGGAGGAGGAGGAGGAGGAGGAACAGATTAGATTTATACCCCGCCCTTTACTTGGAGTCTCAGAGCGGCTTACAAACTCCATTCCCTTCTCCTCCCCACAACAGACACCCTGTAAGGTAGGTGGGGCTGAGAGAGCTCTGACAGAAACGGCTCTTTTCAAGAACAGCTGTGGCAGAACTATGGCTTTCCCAAGGTCATCCAGCAGCTGCAAGTGCAGGAGTGGGGAATCAAACCCGGTTCTCCCAGATTAGAGTCCATGTACTTAACCACTACACCAAACATAAGCTCCTTGGCTGATGCCCTAGCTATCCCTGAAAACTCCATGGTTTGGGGAAATGGCCAGAGTGTCAGCCGACACACATCACATCTGGGGTTTCAGGCAGATGTGATGCAATGCATCGCTGGACATCATTTCCAGCCTGGGCCTTTTCTACTGCCACTCAGAGGAGCAAGGATAGGAAGGAGAGCCCAATCAACAGGAGGCCTCCTGCTATAAATGGGCAAATGAGCTCCCTGGCACAGAGACCAGAAAAATATTACAAGTAACAAGTACTGACAGAATTAATAGATAACTGATGTCTACTATAATAAACTTTTACAAACATCTATATTTTAAACCTATTTTAAGTGAGTTTTTAAATTGTTTTAAAGCCATGTACACATTGGGTGGCCTGATCCTAGCCTGAGCTTTATTTATCCATCATGGTGCAACATTAAGGCAAGCAAATTTTCTCAAACTACAGAGAAGACTCCTTGACAGGAGGCTGTGTCACCATTCAGTCTGAGGGCTCTTGGCAGCCTTTAGGACTGGGCACTAAGCCTCCTTCTAAAAAACCCACTGCACATTACCTTGCAGGGGAAATTCAGCTGGGAGGAGACCGCAGCAGCCTGGGTAAGACTACCAGGTCATGCACAGGAGTGTAGACAAAATAGATGAAGCAAGAAAAGCCTGATTTTGAAAAAGATGAAATGAGAAACGGAGCTTGAAAATTGTCTGAATGGAAGTGGAAGAAGGAATTTGAGATTATCTCAGTGATGAATGCTGAGCAGACAAGAGAGGTGAGATAACTAGCTTTCATGGTGATAGTGGAGGAGGTGGCATGGTTTGATGGGGTGGGGGGAGAACCAACTCCATCTTTGAAATGCCCAGTACCCAGGGAGAAAGCACAAAACAAATGAGAAGGTGATCAAAGACGAAGGCCAGTGGGACCATACAAGGACAATCAAGATAACCAAAGGAGTGAGAGAAGCAGAATTGGGAAGAAGCCGGAGAATGAGGAAAGATTAGTGTCACAAAAGCTGTAGGTAGAGATACTAGGGCAGCTCAGCATATTATAATTGCTGCAGGGAACACTGCTGTAAATGGACAGTGTCAAAGCTGTGAATCAGGTAAAGAAAGGAAGAAAATGGAAGCACACTGTTTAACCAGCATTCAACCAGGGAAAAAATGTCACCCGAAATATTTGCAGGCGGATGTCAGTGGAGTGGAGTGAAAGTACCAGAGGAGGGACTGAAGGGCATGCAGAAAAGAGCAGCAGCAGACTCAGCTGCTAACGTAACCTGGAAGGGAGAAGGAACACGGAAGCAAGTGGAAAGAATACAGGGAACCAGAAATTGCTATTTAATCACAAAAGCCGAAAAACAGATTCAGTGAGAAAAAGAGAGGACACTGCAGATGCCTATTATATCCACGGTATAATGGTAGACTTCAGAAGTCACATTTGGCCCTGGTTCATCTTTCACAAAAAAAGGTTTTAATTCAATGTATTTATCAGTCATGGATTTAGATTTAAGGTTTACAATACTATTTTTGCAATGAATTCAAATACATTTTGCTCTCAGCAACACTTAAATAACTGAGATGTTAATGTGGAGAGAAATCTTGGGCATTCCCGAGGTCAGCACCGAGTCAGCTGCAGGGTTTCTGCCTCTGGAACTGGTGACGGCCCAAGCCCAGTAACCCTTTTTTTGGCCTCAGATATGGATGAGAGGGTTACAAGTCACCTGGTCCTCCATCTCCTGTTGGGTTGCTCACTGCACTCTCTGTTCTTTGACTCCCTGATGGAGAAAGGAGCAATCCCCAACTTTATTCTCCATGGCCTTGGTTGCAGGGCTGCTTTATATAGCCTAGTCAATTTTCCCAAGCGTGGAAGTAATAAATGAATTACACCAGAGACCACAATCAAATTATTAAAAATGACAGATGACGTTCCTCTTTGCAGTTAATAGCCAAATTTAGCCTGACAGTTTTGCCTGCAAAACTGAACAAAACTGAGCTAAAGCATGAAACTTTCTTTATACTGCCATTTTTAAAATGTCAAGTATCTACATAAAATAAAATTACAGAATTTGGTTCTGTAAAAAAACCCAACAACCCACAAACCGATTCAGAAAATTTATACTACCTTTAAAAAATAATGTAATCCTTTTGGACAGGTTTTTTAAAAAAACAACAGCAGTACAAATAGCCAATAATGATACAGTTACAGCCAATAATGATACAGTTATGAGATCTGACATTATCATTCATTATTGTAAGAGGTGTGTGTATGTACCAAACAAATATATAGTAAATATACCTTGGATTCTGTAAGCATCTTCCTCTAAGGGAGGCTATGATTCTGACTGACTTGAAAGAAACAGTCATGCAACTCCCCCTGAAGAAGGTGTCCCTGGATTCCACTGACCTAAACAACTACCGCCTACTGTCCAACATTCCATTTTTGGGCAAAGTGCTTGAGTGGGCAGTGGCCACAGTTTCAGGCAGTCTTGAAGGAGATAGATTATCTAGACCCAGGTGTAGGTTTTGGATGGAAATAGCCTTGGTTACCCGGATGGATGATCTTCACTGTAAGAGTGACTGGAGAGATTGTCCCTGTTGATTCTCCTCTTTGTAGTATGTTACACCACTGAGTATGGTATATTGGAGAGTCTGGTTGAGTTGGGATTGTGGAGGTTCCATCTTTTTATAGTTCTGCTCTTACTTGAGTGGCCAATTCCAGAAGGGGGGCTGCTCAGTCCTACAGAGTACTATCTTGTCCCCCATGCTGTTTAACATCTATATATATGAAAGAGCTGGGAGAGATCATCAGCAGATTTGGATTAAGGTCCCACCAATATGAAGATAACCTAGCTCTACTTTCCTTAATGGCTGAATTGATGGGTCTATGGAAGTCCTAAACAGGTGCCTTGAGATAGTAATGGGATGGATGAGGGCCGATAAGCTTTAGCTCAATCCAGACAAGACTCAGGTACTGTTGGTCAATGACGAAGCTGCTTGAGGACTGAGGAGTCAGTCTGTCCTGGAAGGGGTTGCATTTTCCCAGAAGGAACACATTCATAGCTTGGGGGTACTGCTGGATCATGATCTACAGCTGGAGGTCCAGATCTTCTCTATAGCATACAGCACTTTTTATCAGCTTTTGCTGATATGCCAGCTATAGCTGTACTTTAAAAAGCGTGATTTGGCCATGGTGATCCACTTGCTGATCACACCCAGGCTAGACTACTGTAATGTGCATTATGTGGGGCTGCCTTTGAGATGGTTCAGACACTTCAGCTCATCCAAAATGCAGCAGCCAGGCTATTGTCAGGGTGGGATAAAGGGATTATATCACTCCAGTGCTGAAAGATCCGCAGTGGCAGCTCATTCATTTCTGGGCATAATTCAAAGTGCTGGTTCATACCTTTAAAGACCTAAATGGCTTGGGGCCAGGGTACTTGAATGGCTGCCTCCTCCCATATTGTCTAGCCCATCAGTTAAAATTAGAGGTGTGTGCTCGATACAAACCAAGCCAAAGAAATATCTTATTGGAATTTATCAGGTATTTTCTCAGTCAATCACCAAGGGGGCTAGTGATTCTGCTACCTGAAAATGGCCATAGTTACAGGAGTGAATTCTCAGCTTGGAGAAAGCATTTAAACTTTAAATGCCTTTGGAGTTCACGCCATGCTGCAGCTTGGAGAGGCATTTAAAGTTTAAATGCCTTTGGAGTTAACTCGCCACAGCAAGAAGGCATTTAAAGTTCAAATGCCTTCTGATTTCACTCACTGAGGTGAGGAGTCATGCCACAGCTTGGAGAAGGCATTTAAAGGGACAGTGTCCCTTTAAAAGCTTTCCCCCTCCACTGGAAACAATGGAGGATGAGAGCACTTTCTTCTGAGGCCCACAGAATTGGACCCCCTGGTACAATCTTTTTGAAATTGGGGGGGGGGGTTTGAAGAGAGGCACTACCAGTTAAGCAGCAAATTTGATGTCTCTACCTCAAAAAAACAGGTCCCCAGAGCTCCAGATACCCTTGGATTGATTCTCCATTATAGCCAATGGGGACCATTGACTATAATAGTGCCTAAAGGCTATAATGGAGCCTAAAAAATTTGGAAATCCCGAATATTTCCCAAATCCTAATGCCATACTGATATTGGGATTCGGGAATATTGGGAGATGCCAATATTGTTCGGGTTCAATATATCCAAACTCAAAAAAATACCGTGGGGTTTTTTGTGTGCACACCCCTAGTTAATATCTGCCTCACAAGCCCTGTTCTCTGTGCCCCCACCATCAGAGGTGTGGCTGGTGGCAATCAGATACAGGACTTTTCCAGTAGTGGCACCTCACTTATGGAGGCTTACCCTGACACCTATGTTGTTTTCTTTCAGATGCCAGGGCAAAACAGCTCTGTTCGTTCAGGCTTTCAATTAAGAGGTTGACTTTTTAAACACTATTTTTGCCTGTTTCAAAGGGTAGCTGTGTTGATCTGCAGTAGAACAGGTAGATCAAGTCTAGTACTGCTTTGGAAACCAACAAGATTTTGGGGGTATAAGTTTTCAAGACTCAAAAGGAACTTTGACTCTTAAAAGCTCATACCCCCAAGATCTAGTTGGTCTCTAAGGCACTAATGGACTTGATCTACCTACTTTCACCGGGAAACTTGTTTTCAGCTTACTGTGGTCTGTTTTTATGATCCATGTTTTTATCCTGGGTTGGAGCTTTTTTAATGCTGGATTTTAACTGATATATTTTAATGTTTTGTTTTTATTATTTTTATTCTGTAAGCCACCTTGGGCAGGTTCCTGGAAAGGTGTCATAAAAATATTTGAAATAAATAAATAAAATATTTCTGACTGCCACTAGAAGTATTGCTGCCTTTAAATGATATTCAATAATATGAAGGAGGAAGTCCAATCACATTTTCAAACTGGCCCCTCCCACCATCCAAAGCTCACTCAAGGGCACGAAGGGAAAGTTAAACAACCGTCTCACTTTCAAACACTGACTTGTACTCTACAAAGTGGCAACAGAAAGTACAAAATTTTCCCCCATGTTCCTCGCCTCCTCAAATGTGAGATGAAAGGGTGTTTTCATACCCTCTTCCTTCCTCATTGCAACCTCTGACTCATACAGCAATTCATCCCCTCATGTCCTGTGATGTCAGTACCAATCTTCCTGAGGATCAAAAGGGGTCCAGCCTGACCATCCAGAACCCTTCTCAAATAGGGTTGCCAAGTCCGGGTTGGAAAATATCTGGGGACTTTGGGGGTAGAGCCAGGAGAAGGTGGGGTTTGGGGAGGGGAGGGGCCTCAGCATGGTACAATGCCATAGAGTCCACCCTTCAAAGCAGCCATTTTCTCCAGGGGAGCCGATCTCTGTCAGCTGGAGATCAGGTGTAAGAGAGGGAGATCCCCAGGCCCCACCTGGAGGCTGGCAACCCTATTCTCAAACTCTACCCTCTGTGCCCCTGCTTACAGAGGTGAGGTGGGCAATGGTTAGAGACCAGGTTTTTTTCACTGGTGGCACCAGGCCTCTGGGAATATCCTTCCCCTTGAGGCTCACCTGGCACTTACCTTACTTTCCTTTAGGTGCAAGGCCAAAACTTTCCTTTTTTCCCAGACTTCTAAATGAGGGGGGTTGTCTGTTCTTTTTTAGCCATTTTATTATCTGCTTTTAGCCTGAGGAATATCCTACGAACATTATCTTAAGCTGCTGAATGTTGTTTTAAACTGTTTTTATGCAGCAGTGTTTATGGCTTGTTTTTATGCTATGGTTACATGATTTTATGGTACCATTTTTTATTTTGTTAGCTGCCTTGTACATTTTACTCACAAAATATATATATATAAACAACATGGGGAAAATTTCTTCCCATTGGTATCCCACAGAATACAAGCCAATGTCTGAAACTGCAATGATGGAAGAGGATTAGTTTCACCCCCTTCTCTCTCCTCACTTCTCTCCCCTCACTCTCTCCTCATGTTTGTCCAGATGGGTTCCATGGCCCAAGAAATAATCTTTCTGAGGGTTGAACAGGCCTTTAGAGCAGGGGGAGGGGGATGAATACAGGGAAAATCAGTGTTCTGCGGGTGCTCTGTAAGATTAAAGCCGCCATCTATTTTATTACTTTGACTTATGCACCATTTTTTAACATTGTTGTTTCTAAAGAGGTGCAAATAATCAGGATCTTGGATCACCTGTGATAAGACCAACAGTATTCAGGACAAAAATCATGAAAAGGCATGAAGTTTGGCCTTTAAAACCTCTCATATTCTATGATGTTTTCAAAAGCAATGATCTGCTAGGACTACTGAATTTCATCAAGTATTAAGGGAAACCTGAACTTGGATGAGAACTGCAAGTAGCTGAACCAACAGCATCACACCTGTATCACACTTAGGACTTTGAATCAAATCACTGACTAAACCAAAGAGAAATTATACAGATGTTCAAGCAAAAACAATTACACTGGACAAATACTATCCAAATTGGTTAACTTAATCACCAAATTTATATAATACTCTGGAATTCTTACAAGACTATCCAAATGCCTTAAGCTAAAAGAATGGAAAAAATCAATGAAAGCATCATTTTTAAAAGGCCTTTCCAGAATATGAGTGGCCAATAATAAACACATGAAGTTAATTATTTGGTTCTAATATGCACTTTAGACATTCATGGCATGGATCCTAATTATTATATATTTATTTTATTATTTATTTATTAAATTAGATTTGCTAGGCCGCCTTTCCTTACAGGGAGGGCTCAGGGTGGCTGAGCGGAGCAGCATTCATGGAAGCTACTTTTCGAACTCCCTCCTGTTGCAGTCCCCTGCACTGTCCCCCAGAGTGCTCCCAGGAGTCGGTGGAATCCCAGGAACAGCTTGGGAGTGAAGTGTGAATCTGCAGACCAGGGAAAGTAGAGGTGGGAATGGGGATGACTACTAAAATCAACTTCACTTTTCCACTACTGGAAGTTGAAAACACAATTAGGATCTTGGCCACAATTTTTTTACTTCTTTTTTGCAGATAAAGTTTGAATCCAAACCGTGTAATTTACAATCAATAAAGAGGGTCACAGAAATACCATTCAGGCGTGTACAGCAGACTGTATGGTGATCTGCTAAACAGTGACATTGCTTTTTTTAAAAAGGAAAAATCTCTACAAAAAAGTTCTATAATGTATTCAGACTACCTTATAAATCATTGTTTTATAAAACCTCTGTTAGTTTTTGCAGACAGTTCTACAAACTGGGGTTTGTTGCTTTATTTCAAACTAAAACTGGTAGCTTGTGTACAAACTACAATTTGTAGTAGCTGCTGAATTCACAAACCACAGTTTATTCAGTAGTGTCCCCCAGGCCCCGGCCACACGAGCGAGATAATCCCGGGGGGGGGGGGGGAAGCTAGGCTATTTTGCCCTGGAACAATTTGACCCGCAGTTGCACGATCACACAGGTCTGTGAAGCTGCCGGTGCAACTCGCCACTGCATGATCAGACGCAACCGTGGGCGAGTTGGTTTTTTTTTTTTTTGTCATTTGTTTCCAATTTGCTTATTTGCTTAAACAGGGGATCAATGAATCGCCTCTCCAACCTGGGGTCTTCTGCTGGCAGTATGAGATGATATGCATACTGAGAAGGGGGAAAAAACAACGGCATGGCATCGGGATAGCCTTATCAGACTATCCCCGACGCCACAAGTTCGTGCTGGAGCAATCACACAGGGAAAGTCCGACTGGAGCAATCACGGAAAGTCTGACTGTGGGCCGCAGCAACCTGTTTGATACTGGAGTTTAACTAGTGGTTTTTTACTCCGCTTCTCTGGTGGAGCAAAATGGCTTGCAGACGGGTGTGGGACGCTTCACACATGTGCTGGTGTGACTGCACTGCTTTGATCCGCCGGGGAGTCGTCCCTCTCGCACGGCTAATGGATGCGTATGATTGGGGCCTCCATTTGGCAAACTGTTGTTCTGTGCTTGCCGGTAGGTGAAGCAACAGTACTAATGACCAAACCAGAATTTATGCATTCAGTCATCATTTTTAAAAACACAGCACAAATCATAGTTAACCAGTCACATTTAAACCATGGTTTCTGAATTTCAGAAGAGCTCCCACCAATAAACTACAGTTTGTTGGGCAGCATAATTCAAACATCACACTAAATGAGAGTTCAAACAAACCACAGGGTTGGATCCTATCCTCTGCTCCATTAGAGCAGAGCCTTTTCCAGTGCAAAGAACCTGGTTCAAGCTGAAAAGGGGCATTCCCTCTTGAAAAGGAAGGGAACTGAAAACGAATCAGCCAGTTCATAATGCTCTTGTATAAATCGATGGTGCGACCTCATTTGGAATACTGTGTGCAATTCTGGTCGCCACACCTCAGGAAGGATATTATAGCATTGGAAAAAGTGCAAAGGAGGGCAACTAGAATGATAAAAGGGTTGGGTTTCCCTATGAAGAAAGGTTAAAGTGCTTGGGACTCTTTAGCTTGGCGAAACTATGACTGAGAGGTGACATGATTGAGATTTATAGGATTATACATGGGATAGAGCAGGTAGAGAAAGTACTTTTCTCCCTTTCTCACAATACAAGAACTTGTGGGCACTCCATGAAATTGCTGAGCAGTCAGGTTAGAACAGATAAAAGGAAGTGCTTCTTCACCCAAAGAAGAAGAAGAAGAGAAGAGATTGGATTTATACCCCGCCCTTCACTCACTTGGAGTATCAGAGCGGCTTACAAACTCCTTTCCCTTCCCCTCCCCACAACAGACACCCTGTGAGGTAGGCGGGGCTGAGAGAGCTCTTTCCCAAGCTGTCCTTGAGAGAACAGATGGTACAGAACTACGGCTTGCCCAAGGTCATCCAGCAGGTGCAAGTGGAGGAGTGGGGAATCAAACCCAGTTCTCCAGATTAGAGTCTGCGCACTTAACCACTACACCAAACTGGCTCTCAGCCAGTTTAAAAAATACAATCCACCTCATACTTTTAAGGCAACTATCATTTTAAAAAGCCATATATTAAAATACAACTATTAGGAGGATATATCCAGATTTTACCACTCTGCAGATCACCAAAGCAGCACTGCATCAACAGAAACGACTCTCTGAAAAAGGAATGCTTCACAATGCTTTCAAACAGTAGCAGAGCAAGTGCTCTCCGGATTGCCTCCAGAAGCCCATTCTAAAGGAACAGGGCTGTAACAGAAAAAGCCTGCAGTCCAGCTGTTAAAGTTCACACTGGCAAGCAGCGGTCACAGCATGAAGAAGCTATTCTGAGAACTTCAAGAGGCATGAGGGCCTATATAAAGAGAGGCGGTCTTATGGTATATGGGTCCCAGGTCATGAACTGTGTTAAAGGTAACAACTACCATCTACCAAATGAATACCAAAACTAAACAGATGCCAATGAAGCCATTGCAAAATGGGCATAATATGCTCATAGCAATCCGTACCAGTTCACAAATTTATTAAGCCTCACCATCCAAGTTACTGTCGAAGGCAGCCCCGCACATGCAGGAACCCACAGAAATGCCAACAGAGAACCAAAGCTGTGGCGAATGTATTGCAGGTCAAGCTTCTTCTCTAAATAAAGGCGGCAATCAGTGCTAAACCTACTTGCTAAAGACAGGCAGGAATTGTGTCTCCACGAGGATCAACAAACATCACTGTAATGGCCCAAAAGGCAATGAAGAAATGATGTTGGAACAAAGAAAGAAGGAAGGGAAGCAGGCTGATGAAGTTTAACGAATTTGTTTTTAAATATCCTCTTAATACATAGCAACCTGCTGGGAAAAAAACCCCAAACCAAATACAACCCCATCCTCTCAGTCTGCTTTTTAAAAGCTGCAATTTTCAGGTGTCTAAACACTGTCCAATCTTATCCACAGAGATCGTGGGCATGTGGCCTTTCTTCAGTGTCATGTGGAAATATTAAATCTCAAAAGTAAAGCCCTGCTTGCATCTGAACTACGTGCTCTTTTATCTTCAATGTAGTAGTGAGCATTATTTAGAAATGAAAACTGTCAGTATACAGATTTCAATTATTTTGTGTGTGTGTGTGTATGTGTGTATATATATACACACACACATACACACACGATCCAATGACTGCTTACTTTGCTCAAAGGGTTAATTCCCTGCCAAATATTTCTTTTGACTTGAATGATATGCTGTTGACAGAAGCAACCTCCTACAGTCCCTCATTCCCATCTGGGTACCCCAAAACAGCAGCAAGCTTACTCATTTTAAATGTAAGTTGCTGCCTAGCATTGATGTCAAAGATTCAGTACTGGCCCATTTAATAATTGAAGCTGTGTACTCATGTCTGGGGGAATGAAGTGAAAACTTTTGGGGGCAAACACAAAAGCCAGCAGAATTTACTGTACATTAAGTCAAAAATTGTAAGACAGATATCCAAAAGGACTTGACACCTGGCACCAAAAGGAAGAATGTGCATCAAGAAGAAATTTGTGTAAAGAAGTTATTGCTGACGCCAAGACACTCTCAATTACATACTGAACAGCCTTGGAGAAGGCAGAGCTGACTTTGAAAACAGCATGCCACAGGAGTCATAGAATGAGTATTCTATATTAGCAACCAGTGATACATATCCAGTGTGGAAAGGAACAAATTATGAACAACTGCACTACATTTCCATCTTAACCACTACCTACAATGATTATTTACTCACTACTGTCTTATTGAATACTCCTGAGGAAGAGCAAGAAAAATCCCTCAGTATACTGCTTACAAATTCAGTGAATGGATGTATGGTTTTATTCTGGGGTAAGAGGAAAAAGATGAAGAAATGTTATAGAAAGCAAGTAATTTATCTTCACTATACACAGCAATTTAATCTTGGAGATATGCCAAGCCTCTCAAGAGCTTCAGTGGCTGCATTAAGAGAAAGCTATACCCTACAATGCAGCAAAGGGAACAA
Organism: Lepidodactylus listeri; assembly: GCA_029233225.1. Classification (NCBI taxonomy): domain Eukaryota; kingdom Metazoa; phylum Chordata; class Lepidosauria; order Squamata; family Gekkonidae; genus Lepidodactylus; species Lepidodactylus listeri. The sequence goes on from JARCFY010000005.1 coordinate 30,420,337, forward strand.
CAGAAGTACATTGCTGAGGATTTTGGAAAGGACTTTTTGTACATCAGACCTGCTTTTAACTATTCTCTCGATTAACACAGTCAAAGCAAATCTGGTTTAAAAGGCCACACAGTAAATCTTTAAGAGTTGAAGGGTACTGTGTGAACAAAGACTTGATTTCTTGGATAAGAATTTAAGAGAGATTTGTTGCCTGCACAAAAGTCCTCTCCAAGGACATGTTTCATAATATACACAAGCCTCTTGCTCACCAGGGACCTTGAGAAGTCCCAACGCAGCCACTCTCATAACTCTGTGCGAATCATTTTAGTGCAGACATGTGCACCTATATGTTAGTACAGCATGATAACAAGGAAATAAATAAGCAGCATTATTCAGTATCAAAAACTGGGTACAAAACTGAGCAATTATCACTGCTAAAACTTGACCCAGAGTGACTGTGTGTGAAACCCCAATTTCTATCAGCTCATTGTTCAACAAATCCAAATAAGAAAAATATTTTAAAATACTAATGAAACATTTTTATGGCAAACATACTATGCTGGCATCTTAGGAAAAAAACCTGGTTGGAAAGTGCTATCAAGACTGTCTCACAACCATTATTCCTAGAGTTGCACAAGATCCTGCAACACAACGAAGTATTCAGGACAAAAGAATATAAAACAGGTATATCGAAAATCCAAAGTCCCCATATTTCATACCGGGATTCTCAGAGTCCTACAAATACCAATCTGAACCTTGGTACCGACAACAACATTTGACCAAACGAACACATTTATGATTGAGGTACAAATTTCCTGTTTCAAATATAGCTATTTTATTTACATTGGGGCTGACCTCTAGTTCTATATGACTTTCTGGGGCAGTTCCTAGGGAGGAGAGCATGAGCTGAAAGAGGCGTTGCAATGGTAAGAAGAGGTTCAGAAGCTTGGGAGTGCAAGAAGAAGCTGTGTTTCAAAGAGATCTAGCTTCTCTACCCTTGATCGCTAGGTGTTGCTCAAGGAAATTTCGTTAGAAAAATGAGAAGGGATGCTACCAATGTCTCAAAAACTGACTGTCCATATGCAGAGTAGAAAGACACTGGGTTCAGTGGGCTTAGAGCAGAATGACTCGGAACAGGGTTTCATTTTGAGTTTACCAGCTGCTAAAAATCTCATTCTCATTGTGCCAATACATTATTAAATCTGCTGGTTTATACGCTGTATAACATCATCAAATTGATGGATTTTTCAAATGCTATCTGAACACAGTGAATATTAAACAATAGTCTTATCTATTAAAAATGCAGTGAGAGTTTGCATTTTATGGGGGAGGGATGGGCAAGCTTTGCACAACACAAGACAAGACCTGATGGAACTCGTACAACATTGCCTTCAGATATATTTGGCACCCATTTTACAGTGCTTTTTCATTTCACAGCCAGAATTCTTTGCTAGATGATGATGATGATGATGATGTAACTTACGTTTTAATGTATTTTGTTTGTCTTGTGTAAGCTTCCCTGAGCTGGCCTTGGCTGGAAGGGCAAGGTAGAAGTTTGAAATAAATAAATAAATGATTATTTAAATCTATAGACAAGTTACCAATAAAAAGAGCAACAAATTGATGGCTTTAAAATGCAGTTTTTAAAAAAGGCGGTTCATCTAGGATGAAATTTGGTGATTTATTAGAAATGGTTAACTAAAGCTAATAACTCATTCATTTATACAACACTACAAACAATCAAACTGTTACATATTTCAATGAAGCAATACAATTAATTAAAAGTATACTAGTTTTGATGCACTGTGATAAAAACAGGTTACAAAAGTGGTTAAGCAGGATGGGTTGTGCATAGGTCAGCTCAAAGTCCCAGGTAAACATCTTGCTTGTGTCCTGAAGCCCTGTTTCATGCTTGCCTTAACCCATCCCTAATCCTATCAGGAGGGTCCCTTCTGGTCTGGTCTAAACACAGGGCCATTGCACCCTATCGATCTTCTTTAAATCCCCAGAATAATAAATTTCTAGACAAAACAGCACCAACTGACTAAAGCCCTTTAATTACATCGCTGCTGAAAGGAAATCATTGATCAATGGCATTATGGGAAAATAAACTGCCCCCCAAACCAGATCAAAGTCAATGAAATAGCTGACTAGCTGCCCCATTTGGGACTTTTGCTAGATTAGTGCTCATGGACAACTAAAAGAGGCTATACTAACACATGCTGCTTACATGCATTTTGAAGCTCTCCCTGGCAGGTGTCATGCTCTGAGCATGGTTTTTGATTACTCTAATTAAATATAATATTATCAACAGATCTTCATATTGATCCCTAAACCCCCCCTTTTAAATAGAAAATTAAAAGCCCTGAGAGAGGGCCTTGGAGGCTAACAGGTAGTTTTAATGATTTCAGTGTATTAGTTTGCTGTGCTGCTTCCTGCTGTTAAGTATCAATATCACAATTAAAATCAATTCTGATTTTTTTAAAAAAATAAGGCCTTTTTCATTTAAAGAGAAATCAGCAATTACATAAAGCAAGCAATCATTTTCCAGCAATATACCACACATCTAAGACATTCAAGAAAAATACTGTTTCTCTTGTAGGAGGAAAATATATTTGACACTATTGGATGAAATTTGTTACATAAATGCCATTCTTGTGGATTTATTATGCATGCATCAAGAATATTAAATGCAAAAGAAACTAATAAACTACTAGCTTTGATGTTAAAAATCAACACACACTACTTTTGCAGTATGGGATCAAATATTTTCATTTCTTTTCTTAGATTCTCCATACCTGTTAACTGCTTCAATATATACCAACGGAACATGTAGTACTGCATCTTTATCACTGCAAATTCCACTATTTGCACAAAAAAAGTAATTTGATTGGCTGTGGTATCACAAAGCTCTAGGTCAGCAGAATGGTTACCCTAAGCAGAGTTTAGCCTATTAAAGTCCATTGAAGTCAGTACGCTTAGAAGAGGTAACTATGCTTAGGACTGCACTGTTAATGTTCTAATTTGTAATCACAATAACAGAAAAAAATATAGATACCTACTCCCATGCTATAACACTGCCAGCCAACATTAATTTGTAGGCGCTGCTTTCTTCTGGCTTGCCATGCTATTTTTCTTCTTATTCATTTCCTATTCCCTCAGGTAATTCTCATTGCTAAAACCCAAATGGCATCAACCTGTTGTTTAGCACATCTTTAAAAAGGCTAGCCTGCTGGCTAATTTACCAAGGGATTGAAGCCCTGAAACCACTTCAATCTGTTACTTTGTTTCCGTAAAAGCTCTACCCCTGGCCCTGAAGCTCCCATGTGAAACAAACAAAAATGCCCTTTTCAAGAAAAAAAATTCAAAGAAAAAACATTTAATATATTACCCACAGACATCAAATATATCCCTGCAACTAAACCAATCAATATAAAAATGTTCCAGGCTGCATGACCGGTGAACAATTCTGTTTGCTATTTTTGTATTTACAAAATTGTGGATAAAGGACACAAAATTCTATCTAGAATTTGTTAATTATTCCTTTGCTGGCCACAATAGGCCAAATTTTAAAGGTCTCAAAGCTTAATTATTCAACTGATCAACTTTTCCCCCTTAATTGTGAAAGGTTTTGAATCTTGTCTTCTCATTTTGATTTGTTTCACAATGGAAACACATTGTTGCCACTTGAAATATTGTGTATAAATTTATCACACACTAGAAACACCAAAGTGAATTTGGTTCCTTAAATATATGTAAAAATGCACACCAGGTTTTCATTTAAGTTTACCATCTGCATTTTGCAGAAACATTCAGAGTGGGCTATCACTCTAAGATTATAAGTACTAGTATTTTAAAAACTAGCTGAACCTTTTGTAAAAGTCTTACACTGTAACACTTAGTATCCATGATGGGCAAAATGTTGTGATTTTAACACTTAGGTGTTGCTACCAACATATATTTTACATCAATAGGTATGGATGTTGTAAAGTGTACAATGATCCCAAATGTCGTATAATTTTTTAAAAAAGAGCTTTGGGCACCAAAGGAGGTAATTTAAACTCATACAATATATGGTTGCCAACCTCCAGGGATTACAACTGAACTCCAGATGACTGAACTCAGTTCACCTGGACAAAATGGCCACTTTGGAAGGTGAAGTCTATGATATTATATTGCATCAAAGTCCCTCCCTTCCTCAAACCCCACCTTCCTCAAGCTCCACCCCCAAAATCTCCAAGTATTTCCCAACTCCGAGCTGGCAATCCTAATAAAATATAGTATCTGAGAAAACACCAGCCTATCAACATATAGGAAGCAAATCCAGGCGGGTTGCCTCAGAAGTAAACCCCATTATATCCAATGGGACTTATGCCCAGGAAAGTGTTCTTAGGATTTCAGCCACAGTAAACAACAATATGCAAATTTTAGTGAACCTAAATAGACTATGGGTAGTGAAACGTTCTACCTCATAGCAGCCCTATGTCAACAAAAGATGAAACATAGAAGGAAAGGGAAATGTTGTACTCCTTGTGTTTAAAATGTTATTATAATAAATGCTACTACAGTATTCATTTAACAGTATACATATCCTAAATACAGAATCAGTGCTAAAGTGGCAGACTGCCAAAGCCCAAAGAGAAAATTAATATAAATTTAAATAAGGACACAATCGCACATTTACTTTTAAAAGTCTACTTGCCACGTTTTAAAACTAATATTGGCATGACCACTGGGATGGGCTGCCTGCCGGTATTCAAGACTTTATTGTCATATCTTCTACTGTGTACAACCCATCCAATCTCCCAGCATTTAGTTAGTTAGTTAGAGTGTGAGTGTGTGTGTGTGTGAGTGTGAGAGGGGGGGGGGGTGTTTTTCCAGGTTGTATCTGGCTGGCTACACGGATTTCAATTACCAACCATTGTCTCAATGCTCAAAAGAAGGTTAACTTCAGAAAAAAGTACTTGCTCTACTGTTCACATTTTGTTTGTTCTCTCTGCTTTTATTGCTGCATTTCAACTGTAATTCTGGTAGGCAGGAGAGGCATATGGGGCAGTTCTTAACCTGCAAACACAATACTGACAACAGTAGTCTAGCACCTCATAGTAACATATTGCTGTGTTCTGTTGCCAGTGTTAGTCCAAATAAAACCCATAACCCACAACAAATAATGGCACCAATAGGTGTTCAAGTAACAATAGCATGGTGAACAGGCTGTTCAAGAAGAGCTAGGAAAGGTACCACCACCAGCACATGCAACGCTATTCACGCCAGCAAAATCCAAACACAGAAGTTACTACGAAAGCCCTCTTTTTTGCTTTGGACCAGCTTTTTACAAATGTATTCTGCTCCAGTATCATTAGAGCTTTGTAAACTGGAAATGGCTGTCAAATATTCAACTGGATTACATGTTAAATTCAACAAGATTTTCAAGATACTAAGAAACTACCAACTATTTGTAACTTGAGATGAAAATGCCACATTGTCTTCATAAATAACAGTTTATAATTCCCATTTTAACCCACATTAGAACTTGAAGCCAACATGCTTGAGTTTATTCACATGTGCACTTCTCTCCTTTTTGTTATATGTGCATGTGTGTGTGTGTGTGTGTGTGTGTATGCGCACACATGAAAATCATGGTGACCTCTGGTGACTGACTCTGTGAGCTCCTGGAAGTCATGGTGACCTCTGGTGACCTACCCCTGCCGTGGGCTTGGAGGATATTCAGAGAGGTGGCTGAATAAAGTCTGCTCCCACCTTCCACCTCTGGCATTTCAAGGATGTCTCCCATCCAAGTACTTGCCACAGTTGTCCTGCTAAGTTTCCGAGATCGGGCTTGCCTGGGCTATCCATGTCAGGCCTACATGGGCACCTATTAGTGGAAATGTGTATAATCTAGTTCCTTGTATGAGCCAGACAAATAAGATGTCTTCCACAGTAGCCAATACAAAGGGCAGCAGCTAGTAAGCACTTTCAAGCATGCTAGTTCCTCTGCATTCATATAAAAATGTCCTTGCTCATGCAATTGCATACAGTCTTTAAAAGCATAGTAAATGTGCTTCCAAGGGGACTCTGGACAAGGAGGTATTCATGCACTGAAGATCAAATCAACACATGATGCTGGTTCAGATCACCAGATGTGTAATTCAGATGGCAAAAAAACCTCACCACCACAACTGGATATGGATCAGGGTCATAACTCTAAGGAAAAGAGTGTTTTTGTGCTATTTCCCTGATGAGAAATGCTGCCAGGTTTTTATTATCTATTAAACCATTTATGCTCCATCTCCCTCCTCCTAAGAAAAAGAAGCCCAAAGTGGGCCTAGTATGGGCAGAACACAGGACTTCTAACAGAGCGGGGTGGGGGGCGTGGGGCTTAAGCCATTCTCCAAAGTCACAGCCCCAATTCATATTGGTTGTTTTTATGGCTAAATTACATGTCTGGGGTTTGATTACGAATTCCCAGTTTCACATGAGGGTTGGCTTTTATTTTTGTTGGGTAAACAGCCCTTTTATGTAATGCACTGGAATGTGCAAATCATGTATCTGGAGCAGCAAAGCAGGATAGGCTATGAAGGCAAACTGTAGGATAAAAGTAAGTAAAAAAAGCCAAAAATGGAATAAATGTAAGGTGAGCTAGTGCACCATGAGAGAGCAGCAAGGTTATGGGAGAGGAAGGGAGCTTGGAAGCTCTCTTCAGCCCCTGTTGCTTCCATCAGCTGCTGGGGAAAGGGAAGTCTGCTCCCTTCTTCCAGAGGCCAAAATGGAAATGTGAGGCTTCACTGTTTTACAAGAATTATCTGCTTTCTCTGGTTTTGTATCTTGGGCAAAACTAGCTATGATTCTTTTTAATAACTTTATAGTTAGCTCTTTATTTTTTACATTGCAAGTAACCAAAATAGAACAGTTAAGCTGTAAAAAGACATAGCATTTAATTGTGCAGTCATTAACACTGTGCTGAATTAAAATAGTGATTTCTGTTTTTCAACAGGGAAAAAACCATTAATCAGACTAAAGTAACATGCTCAGAGTTTACTTATAAAAGAACACTGAGTAACCTCTAATATCTGAAGTACACTTGTTGTATAGGACTTATAGCACCTCCTGGAAGTTTTTAAGGATGCCTCCTCAGCAGTCCATTCCATTAAGTAGGAGCAGCCATAGAGAAATCCTGGGCCAGGTTGATGCCAGGTGGACTGCGTTAGTGAGGGAATACCCAGAAGGTGGCAAGATGAAGATCATAGCTGGTTCACAGGGATATATATATGGGGAGAGATGGTCCTTTAAGATCTGTGGGTCCCAGGGTTTCTTTGTTCCAGCCTCGGCTTCTGGGGACACCTGCCCTGCCGGTATCAGGCCCTGCCAGGGGGCTGTATGTATGAGAAGAATCAGAAGAGCACGTCTTGTCATGAGTGTAACACTTTGGTTTTTAAAGGCTTCAGTTCGGATTTCAGGAACCTGCCAGCACTGCCCCTTTTACTGAAAAGAGCATGAAACGGGTGATTCAGGACTGGTGTGTCCTAAATCCTCTCCCAAGTGAGCGGCTGAAGTTTTTTTACTCTGAGCTACCCTACCTACATGATGTGAAGCAGCCCTACCATCCCTCTCGCTCCATACACAGCCTGAATAATGAGATGACATTCTCTTGCCGGGCTTCTCCTCTGACTGCACCAGGGAAAGCAGAAAGTGCCTTCTCCTGCTAGAGGGCTGCAACCTGCTGCCTTGTGTGCTCAATGCTTGGCTTTTGCCACTGTGGCACGAGAAGGAAGCCAGCCAGGTTCCCCCAGCTGACAGTAACCCTGTTCTGCCCTCCACACACAAGATTCAGAGGCATCGCTTGGTTGGGCTGGCTTTTCAGTCCCTTGCAGAAACCCCCTTTCCTGGCAAGTGCCAGTGCCTGTCTTTCCCACCTTCTGCATGAAGCACCAGCACCTCTTCTAAGCAGACACATTTAAAGGGGCGCTGGGGGAATCTCTCACACTGGCTCCTGTGTGGTTGGCATGTGCTTCCCTCGCTGATACCTCCTCCACCTCCTTCAGACTCCCTGCCTCAGTGTCCCTCTTATTGTTGACTGTCAAAGCCCCCCCCCCCCGCGCGTGCACACTGTTTCTACACCTTTCTGTTCTTTTTCTGGGCTAGCTGCTAGAAGGGTATTAGCAGCAAGGCAGCTTCAACTCCACCGAAGGAGATAAGGAAAACCCTCCCTTTCTTTCAGGTGGAGGCAGACAGCTTCCACCCTGCCTTGAAATGCCTCTGGCATCCACATCCTCTTTCCTTCCTCTGTGCTTAGCATTCTTAGCTATTGCCTGGAGCCTAAAAGTTGCAGTCAGTGGGTTTCAGGTGAGGCTGCTGTGGGCTGTCTCTTTCTCACCCTTGCCTTTCATTGAGAAGAAGAAGAGATTGGATTTATACCCCACCCTTCACTACCCAAAGGAGTTTCAGAGTGGCTAACAATCTCCTTTCCCTTCCCCTCCCCACAACAGACACCCTGTGAGGTAGGTGGGGCTGAGAGAGCTCTGACAGAAACTGCTCTTTTTCAAGAACAGCTGTGCTAGAACTATGGCTTGCCCAAGGTCATCCAGCAGGTGCAAGGAGAGGAGTGGGGAATCAAACTCGGTTCTCCCAGATTAGAGTCTGTGCACTTAATCACTACACCAAACTGGCTCTGGTGTGCAATGGCAACTGCCTCTGCAATGAGGCTAAAAGGGATTTAAAGGTAATCTAATCCAGCCCTGGCTCACCCATTTCAATCCTATCAAAAGGCACCCGTGATTCCTATTGTAAAGGAACCCTGCCTACCCAGTGGCCCTTTCGGTCTGTTGGATGCTGATGCTCCAAAATTTGCCCAGTCTGAAATCAACACCTGGAGAAATTATTTCACTTGGAGAGATCCCCCTCTCTACTTTAAACAGATTTTTTTTGGGGGGGGGGGGAGAAACCTAACAGCACATCTTGCAATCTTTATTAGTGGAAAGGAGCAAGTGTCCAGTAGCACCTTAAAGACTAACTAAATTTGTGGCATGGTATGAGCTTTCATGAGTCACTGTTCACTTCTTCAGAGTACTGATTCACTTTGATATAAAGTGGAATTAAGGCATTCACCATTCCACAATTATAACTACTACTACAGATTAATACAAATTACCATGCATGTAAAAGGTGTGTATGGAGGCGGAATCACCCCTTCAGTTCTCTGATAGATTTTTGGTAAATATTAACTTGACGCACACCCCTTTCTATTAATAATATTAATTGGTGGGGGGGGAGTTGGTTGACTATTAAGTATGTTTTAAGTGACCAGCCAGAGCAGAGAGGAGATGAGACTGGGACTGGGAGATGAAGGGAGAAAGCACATAAAGAAGTATTAGAAGGTGAGGGGAGAAGAAAATGAAGGCAGACCCTGGTGGTCTAATATACTAAATATTTTTAATGTAAGAAAACCAAGGAAACCATTTTTAGATTTTTTTTTTAGTAGTTTTTCCATTTGGTCAATATCCCAGCATTCTGTCTGCCACTGAGTATTAGGGAAGGGAGAGTTCCCTCTTTCCAGTTACTGGTTATATTAATTTTTGTTATAGTAAAGATTATTATTTAAAGGATTGACAAAACCACTCTAAAGGTGAGTCCAGAAACAATTAGTATTGTTGTATTTTTTTCTTCTAGAACATCAAAGCAGGAGAAACTGTGGGGAGGAGCGAGCGACAGCGGGCTGCGCAGTCGTACCCAATACAGCCTCCACGTCAGGCACCTACAAAAGAATTAAAAATTTTTAAACGGGCTGCAATTTAAATATCACAGCTTTACCAAAACAATGGGGAAGAATAGAGGAGCAAAAAGTGACAAGAATCCCTCCAAAACAATGCCTAGAGCAATGCAAGAAAGCCAAAACTCTTCAGACGAAGACTCTCCTCCCTCGTTGGAAGTGGAGATGGAGGAGGCTCATGTAAGTAAAAGGAAAAGAGAAAACTCTTTAACCAAAAAGCGTTTACAGGAGATGCTGACAGATTTAAAACAAGACTTAAAAGAAAAGATAAGAAACAGCGTTCCTCCTGTTATAAATAAGTTGGACGAAGTCAATAAAAAGCTACAGTATGTACAGGAGAAGGCGGAGTCAGCAGCTGCTGGCACCCCAAAGAACTCTAAAGAAATAGCTGAACTGAAAACTTTTGAAGGATGGACAAAAATAAGCTAATATTGTTGGAATGCAAATCACAGGAAACCAAAGTAAAATTTCGTGAAATTTCTTTGAACTTTGAGCTTAACAAGGACCTTACTGTTGCTTTAAATGAATGGTTAGAAGGAATTATACAGCTTCCAGGGCCAGTGGTAAACAATATTTTCCTCTTAACACCCCCCCCCAACGGGTTCACCAGCGTTAATACCTGACATTGTGGCAAATCTTAAGGATGTAAAGACTAAGCAGAAAATCTTGGAAATTGCCAGGAAAAGCAGCGGTTTGAAGCTTGAAGACACTTTGGTCCAGCTGTACCCCGATATTCCTTTTGAAATATTAAACGCTAGGAAAAATATGCACCAAGTTTCACAAAAGCATGCAGAGAAGAACTACAGGTACCCTTGGCTTGCACTCGGACATATATCGGTCACACACCAAGGACGTATATTCACAGCCCATGATTTAGCATCTGGTGAAGAGCTTTTGAAGGCGTTGGACTTGGACTCGGGCTAGGAAATCAAGAACTGGTAACCAAAGAAGAGGAACATACTACAAGATTGCAAAGGAGAGGGAGATTGGAGGAGACAGGAGCTATAGAGTTACCATTTTTATTCTTTTGCTTTTCATATTTTCCCCAAGCGAAGTAGCCTGGAATATAAAGTGTAGGGGAGTATGCGGGAAGGGCCATTGGGATTCCCCCCCACATCTCCCCAATGGGCAAGACTCACATTATGTGAGTCTGCTCCAGAACTGCTCTGCTTATGTGAGTCTGCTCCAGAACTGCTCTGGAGTCCCGGAGGGAGGGAACACCAATTAGAAGAGCTCCAGTTAAAGAGGAGGAACAGAATTTAGTAAAAAATCTTAAGAGAGCAGAGCAATGAAATGGAGTATTATTTTGTTTCTATCTTATTTTATTGTGAATCATCTTAGTATATTAGTTCTGAAATGAAAATGAAATATATATAGGACATATGGTTATAAACATAAGAAGATCTAATGGGAAACTATGGGAAACAGAGTTTATAATTGCAGATGTACTGGAGTAATTTTGAGAGGTAGAAATATTTCTTTAGGCGTGCCAACATCTGACTTAATTAACAATTATAATTTACGAATGAAATAGCAGCAGAAAAGAGTTGGCAACTTGTAGTAGAAAATGTTTAAAGAATGTTAATATTATTTCCTGCTGTAAAAAAATTGTAATTAATTTGTAAGATTTTGAAATTAATAAAAAAAATTAATTGGTAGAACATCAAAGCAGAAATGATAGATTACTGGAGATTCAGTTCATATATGAAAATAGTTTCCATTTTGTTTGCTATTATTTATATGTTTTATGCAACCTCTTCAGAGACCTGTGTGAAGTAGCTCATGAAGAAAACCACTATATCTAATTCTGGACTGCGCCATGCAATGAGGATCAAATGGGGGTATTTTTCTATAAACTTGGAAGAAGCCCCAGGTGTGCAGAAAAATATGAAATGTAAAAGAAAAATACCCATCAGAGATGAACCCAAAAATCATAGAAGCAATGTCTGCTTCTTTTAAGAGTAGTGTGATATTGGGATGTTGCAAAACTGTATTGTGAGACACTGGTGGCCATTTTGGAGCTTGCTAGGCAGCCTGCAACCAACATTGCTGAGTACTATAAGCCTCATTTAGTGTCAGTGTGGTGGAGGAGGTGGGAGAGAGTTAGTCAAAAAAAGGTAAAGATACGAGTAAGGCAATGTAAAGCAAGAGGGCGGGAATCAAATAAGGTAAAAGGGGAAACCTGAGATAGGGGAACAGAAAGCTAAGAAGGAAACAGAAAAAGGTAAGAGGAAATTGGCAGAGGCAGCTTGGGGAAGACTTGGGAAAAGGTAGGTGGGTGGGTGGGAGAAGTGGAAAGAGGAGAGGCTGCAGGCACTGACAGTGGGAAGCAAAGAAAAAAAGCAAAAGGTAGAGAGTCAGTGTGGAAATGAGATTCCCCCATGTCCTTTCATGTTCCCACTTGTAATACAATAAAATCATACAGCTGTTAAAATAAACCATTTAGAACAAACCAGGACATAAAAGCAGTGCTTCATGCATTCTCATTCCAACTGATGTAAGCCATTATATCATGCATCTCTGACAACAGATTCCAAATCTACTCCAATAAATGTTCCACATTTTTGGCGAGTAAGATACCAAAGGTATATGACTTTAAACCCGGAGTCCACAAATTAGCTCATCATACTGAATCTTCAGGTTGCTCCTGAACAGAATGGTTGTGCTGCACTCTTGAAGAGCTCCAAGTGGCCTCAAAGTTATGTTGTTATTTAAATGGAACAGGTCCTCCTCCTGAAGAACCAGGAAGGGGAAGGGAGAAGGAAATTCTCTCTGGCTTCATGCTATGCTTTAGGAATACCGTTAAGCATTTCTGAAGTACACCTACAATACAGACAAGACCCGCCCACCCTTCTGAGATGAGTAAGGAATTATCAGTAATTATCCCTGATCTCATGCTACTCTTCAAGAGACACTACTACAAGACTCTGTGTGATAGCGAGACAAGACATTGACTCAAGCTCAGCCAAAATTTGGAGACTCCTGCTTTAGACAACTGGTCCTAATCTGTGCAGAAAGATGGTGAGGAAGGAGGCCAAAATGTCTGATGATGATTCTTCTATCAAAGGTGAATCTAAAATTATGTCCACGGAAATATATATTAATGTGCTGTATCACACATAGAGAAGCTTTCAAGGAACAAAGGCCACTTCCAATGTTTACAATAGTATCCTAACAAAATTACCCTCATTACTAAAAGAAGATCCACAAAAAGCAACCATATCCTTATCTGCTTATGTCTGCAAATCAAACTTGGGATACAATTTCAGAATTCTCAAAATGTCTGTACCTGACTTGCAAAAAGACCATACAACTTCTGTGAATGCAACTCAAACAATCAGAAAGTTATTATTATCATCATCATCGTTGTTGTTATTATTGTTATTATCTGTCCCTATTATATAAATGCCAGGTGGGGTGGCAACATTCCATGTGCTCTCATTGGCTGTAAAATGCTCTCCCGCAGCCATTGGCCCATCAGTCGCCACTCAAGAGTACTCGCATGCCATTGGCTGGGTGCTGGGTCTGTGCCTCTTCCCCGCCCACTCCCCTTTCAGCCACTGTTTTCTGTCAGAAGCACTGTCTTCCCTGATGAAGACACTTCTCTTGCTCAGCTTCTGTGGGGGAACAAAGTTTTTCCTCAGGGGCTGTTGTGAGTAGGGCTGCCAAGTCCCCCGGTAGGGCGAGGGAAACACTGATTTTTAGTGCTTACCTCCCGCTTTTCCAAAGTTGGCCACCGGGGGGACAAAATGGCTGCCTTAAAAGGGAAATGTCTGCAGAGAGCCTGCCCTGCAGTAAAAAGCCTCACCAGACATTTCCCCTTTAAGAAGTCAGCAAGAGAGCTTCCACAGCAAGAGAGGTCCGCCCAGAGATTAAGGAGGGACTGAAGGAGCTGCTTTTGCATGTGGCTGGCAAGGTGAGTTTCTCTTCCAGCTCTTTTCATTCTCTCTCCCTCTTTCTTTTTTCTGTCTGTCTGTCTGTCTGTCTGTCTCTCTCTCTGTCCCCATCCAGCAGAGGTCTATCAGTGGCTATTATTAGCCACAAGGTCTAAATGGAACCCTTTGTCTGGGGCAAGTGATGCTCTGTATTCTTGGTGCTTGGGGGGCAACAGTGGGAGGGCTTCTGGAGTTCTGGCCCCGCTGCTGGACCTCCTGAGGGCACCTGGTATTTTTGGCCACTGTTGTGACACAGAGTGTTGTACTGGATGGGCTGTACTGGATGGGCCGATCCACTGTGGCTTCTCTCCTGTTCTTATGATATGACAATCATATTTAGCACTTGTGTAGCACTTAGTGCTTCATATTCTGCCGAGATGAGGAAGGATTCAGTAGGGCCGTTGCTCAGTGATAGAGCATCTGCTTGACATGCAGGAGGTATCAGCCTCTTCAGCTAAAAAAGGATCAGGTAATAGGTGACATTAAAGATCTCAGCCTGAGACCCTGGAGAGCCACTACCAGTCTGAGTAGTCAATACTGACCTTGATGGACCAATGGCCTGATTCAGTATTAGGAAACTTCATGAGTTCATGTATCAGCATGTGGAAGCAACATCACAGGATGTGACATCACAAAATGATGTCACTTCCTTTCTCCTGGCTCCACCCCCAAAGTCTCCTGGCTCCACCCCCAAAGTCCCCAGATATTTCCCAAGTTGGACTTGGCAGCCCTAGTTGTGAGAAACTCATAGGGTTGCCAGCTCCAGGTAAGGAAGCCAGTTTAAGGAAGCCAGAGTTTGGGGAGATGAGAGAAACGGCCTCAGCTGAATAGAATGCCATACAGGCCACCAGCCAAAGCATTCTAACTTTTCCCTCAGTGGCTGTTGGTAAGCAACCAAGCTTGGTTCTGTCAGTAAAAAGACAAAGAAACAAAACCCTTTCTACACCTTTGTGAGAAACTCATTGGGGCCAGTCCATTGCCAGCTCCAGGTTGGGAAATTCCTGCTGAGTCCTTCCATACACACACCCAACACTGCTCTCCACAGAATCCAACCCCCACCCCCACCCCAAAAAAATCTCCAAATATTTCCCTACTCAGAGCTGGGAACCCTACTTTCCCCTCGGTGCCTGCTGCTGGTCAACCAAGCTTGGTTTCTGTCAGTAAAGGCTCTTTCCACACCTATTAGGGCCTTTGGGAGAAAACTCATGTGATGTAGCACTCGGCTTCAGAGCACAGTAGAGGCTGCAGGTGGGGGGGGATGGAAAGCTGACCAGTGAGGGGAAAATAAAGGTAGGTTGATGCTTTGATAGGAAATAGGAGATAGGGTTGCCAACTCCAGGTGGAGAATTTCTGGAGATTTGAGGGATGGAGCCTGAGAAGGGGTGGGGCCTCAGACAGGTACAGTGCCATAGATTCTGCCCTTCAAACCAGCTGTTCCCTTTGGGGAACCACTGTTGCCAATCTCCAGGTGAGGGCTGGAGATCACTCAGAATTACAACTGCTCTCCAGATGGCACTGATCCGTTCCCCTGGAGAAAATGGTGGACTCTGCATCCTTATACCCTGCTGAGGTTGCCAAAGCAAATTGACGCTGAGTGCCCAAGTCCTTGGCACTCTCACAGAACCTCTTTCTAGAGCCCACTGTATTTATTTACACAACGGGCCTTATTCCTAGTCTCTTATAAAGCAAGGATCGTTTTCTAATACCCATCTATGCAGGTTATAAAGCTGAATCACTAAATTTAAATTACTGAATTCGGCATACGTAAAATATAAGCCTACAATTCTAAACATCATGATTTTAAAATAAATCCCATTGAATTTATGACTAATTAAACATAAATAGGATCACAATATAAATGTGAAAACTGTAAGTTCCATGATTTACTTCTTTAAAATATAACTTGAAAACAAATGATAATCAGAGTTCACATTTACATAATTTTCACTGATTTCATAAGAGGTTCTCTTGGCTCAATCCTTTCCCATTGAAGTTGTTTGGACTTCAGCCTTATGACTTGCCATACTCTCCTATCACATTTTCGGGGTGGGTGGGGAATTGGCTGCCTTTATAGGCATATAATGGCTCCTTCAAGAAGAACATGTGTAAGCACAATAAACATCTGAAGAAGCTTCGCTTTTTATACACTAGGTTATGTTGGAAAGATATCACATATGAAAGACCTCAGGATCCCAAACTTTAATATGAGTTGATATCACATGTCATTTGGGTTTTTAGGGTTCAAGATGTGCTCTGAAGATAAATTAATTGGAAAGAATTAAAGAGGAGAAGAAATGCCATTCAAAATACATTGCAATTCCCATATTCTTTTGAAGGAAAAAAATGTCCTGATCTATTAAGGAAGGACATCAGTGTGATTTTAAATGAAATGTCATCATTCAGATTGCTTTTAAAAAGCTGTTTATTGTTCCATTGAAAAAGGAAGCGAAAACATTAAACTCATTGCTTCAACTACTACACGCTTCACCAGTCCATTAAAGAAAGTAATTTAATCAGTTTGCATTTTCTCAGGAAAATCTCATTCAAAGAAATTTTATTGCCATCTATCTAAATAGTAAATAATTATTATTGTCTCAAAATGAGTTTTTGCTTGCCAACGGCAAACCCATTGCTGTTACTGTAGAGCTCTGTCAGAGAAACAAGAAGTTAAAAAGGTTATAAAGATACCATTAACATCATGGGACTTCCTTGTCAGGACTCAAAAGTGCTTAGTAATTGAGGCTTTTATTCACAGTGTATTAAGACCCATATAAATGGCACAGTTAATATGACGCTTTAGGCTTTATTTTGTTGCAACCTGGCATAATCACCTACAACAGCTGAATACTGTAAATTTATCTACTTGAGAGCATGGCTCATTTTATCATCTGTTTCTAGCTGGAGTCTTTGAGGGAAATGTCAATAGCATACGGCTTAGAGGCACATTTTAGATTCACCTAATTAAAAAAAAATGATAATTTAAAATATTTAATTGTCTAACCACTATGTGTCTTCTATGGAATTATGAGGGCAAAGAAAGGACAAATACATTTGCCTTAATGACAAAATTACATATTTTGTTACTGATCAAGCTAGGTAGGTTAAGAGCTATGGACTTTTAACATATTTCAAAAACAGGATATAAACACAGAGTCAAGTGTTACAATATCAGACAAATTCACTATACTGTTGACTACTGCTACAGAAAAATCTCTTATTGACCCCTTTCTGCTTTTAGATTTTTTTATACACATACATACACCTTTGCTACAACATTTATAGAACATAGGTACATGAAAAATTTAAGGGATTGGAGCCATCCAGCTTCTTCATGGGTGCAAGAGGGAAGAGAGATGACTTTTGACTGCCCTGAAAGGCTATAGTAGAAATTGTGGGACTTGTACTGATAAAAAGCCATGCAGAGCAGGGGCTGCAGTGAGGAACAGAACTGTGCAAGATTGGCCCTACTCTCTCTTGCACCAGGGAAATGGTGGTAGAATCCAACCCAAACCCAAGAACAGCATTAAACAGAGAAATAGCAGTGAGTTGTCTGAAGTTGAACACAGCAGCTGCCTAGGTAATTCAACCAAATCCCCCTTAATTTAAATCTGTGATAGGTAACGGAATACTTGTCCCAAGTCTTTCATTTATGATAGCAGGATATTTTGGTTACCACAAATTATCAAAAACATACGTTTTGTATGTACCCAGAAAATGGTCTGAAGGCTCATGTAATTCTACTGCTAAACCAGGCCAAGATCTGTAAACCAGCTAGGTGAGAAATTGCCTGGGAAGGGAAAACTGGGGAGAATGGCAAGTATAACGTCAGCTTCAGAGGTCCAATCCAGGCCTCCAAACTGGAGAGGGGAGTGTGAAAGTGCATACTTTCTGTTTCTTCCTGTGGGTGTCCTTCTCAGCCAAAAACAGAAGAGAGACCCTTTCATGTAGCAGCAGCTTCTGGGATAAACCTGTACTTTGAGCAGAAAGGGGCACCTAGAGGAAATAATCGAGATTACAGCTACCTGCAGGTCTACCCTTTCCACACAAAGCCTAGTTTCACAAGAGTGAAACATCTAAAAATCCATGTTCAAGTTACCTTACTTTTCTGATACGGTCTTCAAATGGTCCATTATATTAAATGCCATATTGCATTTTAGAGTAATTTCACAAAGGCCTTAACTGACCTTTAGTGTAATTGTTTCTCCTACCCATCAGGGAGCCAAAGGGGATAACAGAAACTGCAACATGCTGTTCTAATGTAAATTCCAGTGTTTTTTTTAGCAAGTAAAGGCAGTAGTAGAAACTGAGCATGTGGCTGCAAAGCAACTGAAGATGTAGAACAAAGAATCCAGTGGTGATGAGGAGACAAACAAAAATGGTCATGTTCCAATTGGCTTTGCAATCATAATATTGGTTCTGCATCACTAATCACAACAAAATAGCAAAAAGTCAACAATGATAATGTTAAAAACCTTAACTTATTTGAAATGTAAGTCAACATTATACAAATGTCTAAACAAACAAATAAGAAAATCAGTTTAAAGCACAAGTTGACTTGACTTAACCAACCATAAAATATGAAAGAAAGTAACCAGTCAAAAGTGGCTTGCTCAGTAAAACAAGGATAATAATAAAGAAAACGCACAAAAGTACATTTCTGTAAAAAAATAATACCTGAAACAATTGTACTGGATTATCTATGAATCCTGGCTCTCTATATAACATCACACTGTGAGACGAGGTGCAGCTCTTCCATTGCTTTCTTCTCCATGCTCCGTAGTTCTGCACAGTGTTAAATGGAGGTTTAGAGAACCTACAGTTCTCTAAATACAGGTGCTTCTCTCTTTTTCTCTCCATGTGTGAATATTTAGCACATTTATTTGGAAATCCCCATATGTTTCTTACAGTGATCTGTATTTGTATGATGGCCTTGGATTTGAAAAATGGCTTTGGATTGTGCATTTTACCTCGTGGTGTTGGCCACAAGCCCATACAAGACTGACAGCACTTGTGCCATCACTGGGTATCACCAGACATCCATCAGAATGCATGCTTACTTTTGCCAGCTGCAGCTTGCAGTCTGCCCACAGAATTTCTCACAGGCTTTTGCTAGTTCTGACTCCTCAGGTAGCATTCTGAGAAGGTATACGTAGAACATCTGTGATGATGCATGACTACTGTATTCCATGTGAGAACTGTTCATAGTTACTGATCAAAAATATTGTTTCTTCAAACCTCATAGGTGTTTGCTATGGGACAATGTTTTGTCTGAAGGCAACATCTACTGGGGGGATTTATGGGACGGGGCAGATTTGGCACCTTTTAACGAAATGGCTTCATTATGCTGTCTGACTGCACTGTTTATATCCTTGTACTCTGTCATGAGTCTCAGATAGAAAGGTAGACTATAACGTAAATAAAATAAATATATATTGTATGCCGATAGAAGAAGAAGAGGAGGAGGAGGAGATTGGATTTATACCTCGCCCTTCACTTGGAGCCTCAGAGCGGCTTACAAACTCCTTTCCCTTCCCCTCCCCACAACAGACACCCTGTGAGGTAGGTGGGGCTGAGAGAGCTCTGAGACAATTGTCCTTGAGAGAACAGCTGGTACAGAGCTATGGCTTGCCCAAGGTCATCCAGCAGGTGCAAGTGGAGGAGTGGGGAATCAAACCCGGTTCTCCCAGATTAGAGTCTGCGCACTTAACCACTACACCAAACTGGCTCTCTATTAAATATACAGCATACACTTTTATAAACAGTGGACAAAATCTAGCACAGTTGGATGCTGCTAAGACTAACATTTTAGAGTACTCAACTGGAATCATGACAGTGAATCTTTAACAACACGTATTTAGTAGACTTATGTCACTTCTCCAGAGACCTGAGCTCCACACGGCTAACAAACTAAACAGCAGCAGCAGCAGCAGCAGCATGGCAGAAGAACAGCCTGCTGGATCAGACCAGTGGTCCGTATAGTCCAGCATACTGTTTCACATAATGGCCAACCAGTTTTCCTGGACAGCCAGACAAGGAGGGCAAAGAAGCCAAGGCCCTCCCCTTCTGTTGCCTCCCAGCATTGGTACTCTGCAGCCTCTGTAGATGGAAGCTCCCTTTAGTCAGCAGCAATCAATGGATCTCTCTTCCATGAGAAGTGCTTGAGAAAAAAATGTTAAGTGGTGAATTTGACAGTTCTGGAAGGTGGTGGTCCCAGGCAGTTTAGGGCCTTAAAAAGTAAGCACCAATACTTTGAATTGAGACTGGAATCAAATAGGCAGCTGGTACAGATGATCAAAAACAGGGGAGATACGATCCCTGTACTCACCCCCAGAAAACAGTCTGGACACCACATTTTGAACCAGCCCCACGTAAAGCACATTCATTTTAACCTGAATGTGGTAATTACATGCTTTTTAAGGAATTGCTATAGCTGGCATATCATCTGAAGCTGATAAAAGGAGTTACATGCCAAAGAGGAGACCTGGCCCTCCAACTATAGACCAGGATCTAGCAGCACACTGAAACTGCAAACCTGCTCCTTTAATGGGAAGCCAATCCCTTTGGAAACTGGCTGACTCCTCAGTCCTTGAGTGGCTTTGTCACTGACCAACAACACCTCAGTCTTCCCTGAACTGAACTTTAGTTTATCAGCCCTTACCCACCCCCATTATCTTCACCAAGAATTTGTTAAGGACTTCCACAGACCCAGGAACTCAGCTGTTTTGGGAGAAGCAGAGCCAGGTATTATCTTCATATTTGGTGTTACTTCATTCCACATACCCACATGACCTAGCAGATTCATGTAGACATTCAACAAAATGAGAGAGAAGCTGGTTCCTGAAGGATCTGATACCAAAAATACCATAAGGCTGAGCAACAGTCCCCTAGCACCATCTTCTAGAACCAGTAAAGTAAAAGCAGACTCACTGAACTGCAGTGCGCCCTCCCCTGCTCTTATCTCAGCCTGCATCTTCAGAAGCATACTGTGCTGAATGGCACAAAAAGCTGATGAAAGGTCCAGTAGAATCAACAGGGACGTACTCCACATTACTCTCATAGCAAAGACAGTCAGGACAACCCAGGAAATTTTTGTCCAAAAAGCAGGCCTGGATATGGAATGATATGGCCATCTAGACAATGGCCCTTTTCATATTCTATTCCGGATGGTATCTGTCATTGGCCCACTTCCAAGTAAAGCAATATAGGAATGGGGCTTTCACACAGCAAATTTCCTTCCATTAAGGAGCCGCCCCTGAAGTGATCTGGCCATTTCAAACAGTGCTGCTTTCTTTCCCCTCCCCTTTTCACCCCACTCTCACGTGATCTTCCTCAGCCTTTTTTTTTAGAAGGTTCTAATGTGAGTGCTGAAATGCTAAACAAGTCAGTGTAATAGCGGCACCATAGAGATGCCTTGACTCTCAGACTTATTTGCAATTCTCCCTCCTCAAGCCCCCCCCCCGCTATGTAAATGGATCTCTCTCTCCTCCTGTACTCACATTTTCAAATGGCAACAAAAGCAAAAACCCTTTGCATGCCAGCTGAATCGTTGGGAAGCAAAAGGCTCCCTGCATGAGTTCTGAAAAGAGGAGCCCACCCTCCCTCCCTGCAGGCTTTCTGATCAGCAAGCCAGCTCTCTGCAACTTCTAGGAAGTAGTGCAAAGCAGTCTGCCCTCCCTCCTCCTGACTGCAGCTCAGTGATGCAAAGAAATTATTTATTCTGCCCTTTCCATGTTGCCAAGAAATGTTCTTTCAGATAGTCTAGATCAGGGGTGCCAAACATGTGGCCCGGGGGCCACATCAGGCCCCCGTAGAGCTTCTATTAGGCCCACACTGGAATTGGCCATTTCTTGCTTCCAGTTCTGTTGCTGCTGTATCATAGCTTGCTTCGCCAGACTCTCTCAATTGCTCAGCCGTTTCACGTTTTCCCCCGGGTCCTAGACTTAGAACTCTGAGCATGAGATTTCTATGGTGAATGTCAATAAATCAAAGTAGGGTTGCAGCTTATAGATACATACCTGAGCAGCATACTCAAGATTGCAACAGCACAGACATTTTGATACAATAATTCAGAGCAAGAGGTGTCAGTTATCAGAACCTGTTAAATAAACAAAATATTGCAAGAGTATGAATGTTTTAAGCATGTTTTTATTTTGCGTTTGTGTCCTTTATAAAATTTACATCTCCACTACCTGGCATTACATTTTATGACGCACATGGTCTGGCCCAACAAGGTCTCATTTGTGTCAGATCCGGCCTTCGTAACGAATGAGTTTGACACCCCAGGTCTAGATTATGTATAGCTGAGCTGCAATCGGGGGCTTGGGGAGGGGGGATTGCAAATGAGCCTGAGAGTAAAGGCATCTTTATGATGCTGCTATTACACTGACTCACTATATTCATTCTAGCATTTCAGCGCTCACATTAGAACCGTCAAAAAAATGGCAGAGGAAGATTGCACATGAGTGGGGTGAAAGGGGGAGGGGGAAGAAAGCAGCATTGCAGAATGCGCTATGGGACATTTCACACAGCTCCCCACAGCGATTCAGAAGCAGAAGGCGGGTTTGAAAATGGAACAAAGGCAGTTTTCATCAGCAATGGCTCAGGCACGCTTCCTGAAGAGGACACATCCGGGATTGCATGAAAAGGTAAATTAATTCCATCAGCAGCCAGTTACTGAAATCAGTCTGTTTGAAAGGACAGAAAAAAATCTATTAGTAACCAGTTCCTGAAATAGAACAGAAAGGGGTCTGAAAAGGTCCACTATGTCTCCACCAGCACAGCTTAAAACTGCACTGCCATCAACTGCTGGGCCTTCTTACCCAAGAATACAATGCTGGCCACTAGGTGGTAATGATTTAAGTAATCTGAGGCCAGGATTCCCTTCTTCAGGATGGGTCTCACAAACACTCCTTTCCAGCAGGTGAAAATACAGCCTCCCTCAGAGAGGAATTTATCTTACTGGATTAACTCAACCAACCCAACCAAACTGGAAACTATTAGCCAAAATGGAAAAGGGTAAAATCAAGATGTGGTAGCTTGTACCCTTCTAAACAGTTTGTCCATGTCATCAGGCCACACCAACATCTAACTAGGACGAGAAAATGTTCAAATAATATATTGAGACTGAACTGACTCGACCAGATGCAAAATACATTGTAAAACAATCAGAGTTGGTACATACATTTTCCAGGTCCTTTTCAACAGGGGCTTTGAGAACCCAGAAAAACTCTGTTAGAGGGCAATGTGCAAGAAGAAGAAATTGGATTTATACCCTGCCCTTCCCTACCTGAAGGAGTCTCAGAGTGGCTTACAATCCCTTTCCCTTCCCCTCCCCACAACAGACACCCTGTGAGGTAGGTGGGGCTGAGAGAGCTCTGAGAGAACTGTCCTTGAGAGAATGGCTCTGAAACAACTGAAATGGTAGCAAAGAAATTAGTCCTCTTCATGTCCATCACCACCACAAAATATGCACAATGACAGGTTCTCATCTGTGGCTGGTTGCATTCATTTTGAGCTTTCCTCAATCATTTCATTTCCCTGAGTTCCTCTGTATACCAAGAGGTATTCTGGGCTCTGTGGGAATGCTGACAATGCCTTCAACAGGAGTATCAACCCTGTTGATCATAAAACCCCCAAGAGGTGGACCATCCTAACTGAACCCCTACCCTTGCAGAGGTTCTGAGTACTTCCTCACCAGGTAATAGTCAGTTCATAACTAGAACAGAATAGAAAATCCACCTATTATGAAGCCATGCACTTGTCCACAGAGAAAATCAAATCAAACATATGTCCTGTTATGTGAGTGGAGACCACAATGCTTTGGGTTATTCCCATGAATGTCATGGTAGCCATGGTCTGAGCCATGGTAGCCAATGCTGAGATCCCCAAGGACCACAAGCCTCAAGGTCCTTAATATATCCATCAGTTCAGGCTGGGAGACTTCTGGCCAGTAAGCTGGATCAGCTGGCCAACAGAGTTCCTGTTCTATTCCAAAATCCCAATATCAGGTACATACACTCAAAAGTGAGATTCTGGGAAACAAAGCACTTGGTGAATGTCAAATCTGATATACCACAGCTACTCCCTTCCCCAGCCACTCAGCCTACCCAGGCTGATGCTATACTAGGAAAATCGAAGAAGGTGAAGCTGGGAGAAGTACCCTTCCATCTTCATCCTCCCCTGATTCTGATGCATATCAGCTCCATCTCCTCACCTGGTATTAATTCTTGAACAAGAAACACTTAATCATCCTGGCACTGAACAGCAGCACTTTTAAACCTGACTGGAAAATCAACAAGATTACTAAGGCCCCTTTGGCTGAGAGCAGTAGCAGAAGATATCTGATCACCCTTTTCTCCCTTATGTGGCCACTACTTCTCCCACCGCATCTCCCTCTTCCCTCAAGTACCTCAATAACATCACCTCTTCTCCATTCCCTATTGCACGTATACCCAGGCACATAACACAGTATAATTGTGATTACATAATGACTAGAAAGGTTGCAATAATCTACCTGTTTACAACAAACAAGAGTCAAGAAAGGTGCAAAAATCATGGGTGCTTGCATTCCCCAAAGCCCTCCTAATGGGATAAAGGTCTGCCCAAAAGGGAGCTATCAGCAACTGCCTAAAAACTGCCAGATGGAACCTCTCCTTCCTGGGCGCTCTATGGCCTTGCTCCCAGTCCACCATACCTCAGTTACTTTTCCTGCTGCTACTTTTACCACTGCCAGCAGTGTTTTTCCCGCTGACCCAATAGCAGGAAATAGAGGCAGCTGTGACAGGGCACTTTGATAGGAATCCAGCCTCACTCCAACTGTTGTCCTTGCTCTCGGTTGTCTCTGCTGCTGCTGCTGCTGCTCACGTTGTCCCCTGCTGCTCTCTTGCTGGTGCTGTTTCTGCTGGCCTGGTTCAAGTAAGGCCACAGGGCTAAGGACATAACTACATTCACACGGAATCGAAAACTATTATTTACAAGCTAGTAAATATAATTAAACGTGTGTGTTAAAAATAAGAATCTAGTTCACATGGGGGGGGGGTGGAGAATGTGTGCAAACATTTACAGGCTTCAATATACACTTAAGATAGCAGTTTATATTTTTAAAATATATTTGAGCATTTTTGAATGCCATTTTTAATGCAAAAATTCATTATTGAGTAGAGAGTTTTGAGAAAATATCCCTTTACAAAATACACAATATAATATTTAAAAGATTTATTCAGCCAGCACCTCATAATCAACTCTAAATCTGAAGGGACATAAATGCATTTCATCAGAGATGAAAATCTTCAGTGACTGCTGAAATGAGAATCAAAAATTATTACAATCTAGTAATTTGGCTTGCAGCATGCATTAATCAGAAATCATAATAAATCCACATGCTTCTTAGACAGCACATTAGTCAAACAGTTCTGTATGATAAAGACATTGACTAATGGGCTCTAACTTAGAAGGGTCAATCATAAACTCATCAAATGCTTCATTTAATTTCTTAATTTGGACAAACACAATTTGTTTATGGGAAAGATATCAGGTGTTCATGAATGAATAATGGCTAGGAAACCAAACTCCATTAATCAGCTCATGATTACAAATGACTCCAAGATTGTTTATTCTAATTTTATTCATTTGGGTCAACAAAGAAAATATGAGCAAATAAAACTATTTGGAAAAAAATGGCACACTTATTTCTCTGTATCTAATAAGGTTGTGATAAATACTGTTTCAATAACTGTAACACAATAATTTCATTACCCAAGTTAAATGCATTCTTGTTCAGCTGAGAAATTAGTAGAGATGATTTACAATTGAGATGGCACAGGCATTAAAAACAAAGCTATCTTTAAAACGCAGAATAGGTGCACAACTGTGTAAGTTACAAATGAGATTTTCAAGAATGTAAAAAGTGCCTTGTTTATGGTTCACAACTGAGGCCAATGTGTCAGTGCACTGAGAACAGATACTCAAATGGAAGCAGTCTACAGAAAGGGCAGGCACAACACTGGCTGTTCCTCACTGTGGTCTGTGCTTGGGTAGACCCCCAACCATTCCTGGCTCAAATAACCCAGGTGTGTCAGCATACCCTGCTTTGCTATACCTCCTCAGGCCATGACTTCTCTCCTCCGCCATCGCTGGAGTTCCCTCCCTCATGGCATTTCCAAGGAAAGCCTGGATGCTTGGGTCAGCCAGGTGTAAATTTGAAAGGGGCAAATGAGCCATATTAGAGCTGTCTACATCAAGCCCAGCCCAATTTGGGGGGGGGGGTAGCAGCTGCATCTTGGCAGTCTTCCTAACTCTCCCACAACACCCCTAGTTAGAGAAGCAGCCTAACTTGTGGCAATAAGTAAGGTAAGAAAGGCACCTGTTTCCCAGCACCTGTCCCTCCTTCATTCCCTGGGATGGCTTGGTCTGACTGATGCAGTGGTAGTGATCTAGTCTCAGGAGAAGTGGCAGCAGTGTGAGTCAGAAGCAGCATG
This sequence comes from Lepidodactylus listeri, assembly GCA_029233225.1. NCBI lineage: Eukaryota > Metazoa > Chordata > Lepidosauria > Squamata > Gekkonidae > Lepidodactylus > Lepidodactylus listeri. The sequence continues at coordinate 30,446,493 of JARCFY010000005.1, forward strand.
TACCAGTCTCTGCTAATGCAGCAATGATAGATAGAAAGGAAGATGATGACAAAAGGTTTGTGTCTGTGTGTCTTATGTCTTCTCTGTTCTGTACCTTCCGTTCCCACCCACCCCCCACTCCTGAGTTGTCTTTTTGTCGGTGCCAACTCTCTGTGTATCTGCCTTGGATGACTTCTGGGGTTGGCTGTGCTTGCATGCCCTGCTATGAATTCACTGGCTTGTTTGGGCACTTGTCAAATCAAAATAAGCATTCTGTTCATGCCAGCCACAGTGGGATATAGTTCATATCTAGGCTGAAACAGCAAAGTCCAATTTACTTTAAAGCTGTATTGAAGTTTTCCAGTTCAACTCAGTCTGGCTGAACATATCCTCCTGCGATGCATCAACTTTAGCTCCATCTACAGGAATGGATCTTGGAGTAAGTACAAATAACGCACAGTGGATTATTAACATCACAATCTAGCCAGTAAATTAGGCACGAAAATAATGCTCTGCGTTTCCTGCTTTCCATTGTTTTGCTGGATGTGATTACACATTTGTTTTCATCAGAAAGGGGATAGTTAAACCCTACATAATAATGTCAAAGTAAGAAAGTTTCTCTTGGCACACTCTGAATTTTGGAGACACCACTTCTCTCATGTGCAACAACTTCTGTTATTGAAGAATTTGTCTATGCAACATGTGGAGAGCACAAGGTGAAGGATATGAATGAAGTTTCTGATGTTTAGCTAAATACATGCACAATACAGAAGCTTCCGAAATACAATCTTCAGATCTCACACATCTATCCCCCCTTAAAAAAGAGGAGCAGAGATTACTTGTAATATAAAGATTACTCAGTTACAAGAATGGAGACAAGTGCAAAATGTTGACCAACAGGTATCCCTACTTATCCTTGGGGTCGGAAACTGGACATTGGCAAGTATTGGGTTGGGGGACTGAATTTCAGAAACAGGGAGAAAGTTGGGGATACTTTTCCTTCCTTGCCTTATTACAACAGCAGTAAAATTGGTAACTAAAGATTTAGGAGGGAAAATTGCCCCGTCTTTCTGCTCCATCCTTCCAAAACTCCTTAAGCTATTCAGCTAAAGGGAAGAGATTCACTTTGTATCTATTATGGGGCACTTTTTATTATTACATCTTGAGCTCAGTAGCATAAAACTGTAGCTTTGCTGCAAATTACACCATGGCCAAGGAGGAAAGAGCACCTCAACAGTTGCATGAGCTGTTCCTCTAAATTCTCATACCTTGGCAAAAGAAGGATTCCTCCTTCTTCTAGCAGGAATTCTGTGGTTTTAATTGGCAGCCATGCCCCTGTCTTTATTGAAGGCAAAAAATAAAAGCTTCCTTCTGAGGTTTAGGGAAAAACCGCTTCGATCAAAGAAAACTGAATAATCCCTAGTAATGGCCTTTACAACTCTCCAGCATTATTTTACCACAATCATGTGTGCTTCTATGAGACTATGGCTCAACCATGGCAAAGTTTGTACATCCAGTCTCTTTACAGGAACAAATTAGATACAGCTTATGGCCTTTATCATATGTTGGGTCCAATATTACCTGGGAGAGACTCATGGCGGCAATGAAACCCTGGGTATTGTCACACAAGGAAACCTCTGTGTGAATGCTGAAGTCTCCCAACACAATAAGCCTGGGACTCTCCAACACCAAAGCAGAAACAACCTCCACCAGCTCAGACAGAGCACCCACTGGTGAACTAGGAAGACAATTCACCATGACACCCAACCTGCCTCTGGAATTCAACACAATCAAGACTAACAATAGATTGCATCAAGGATCTGCCATGTGTTTTGTCTCAATGCTGACAGAAACTAAAGACAGAAACATTTTGCACAGTGAGAGAGGCTGCATACAAAGTGCTCACTGTGCATAACAATATCACATGTGCAGTTTTAAGTGGATTTAGGTGGATTATGATTATAAAAAGAATTTCTTGACATTGGAGTTCTCTATATAAAACCTCACCTAAATAGTCCTAATATTCTCAATAATAAATATTACATGAGAAAATCTGAGTGTTATTGCAGGTGCCTTCAATTCCAGTAGAAGAATACTTCAAGGTGGGAGGGGTTAGAGGGAGGGAACTGCTGGCAAAAATATTTTCATACAAAAGGGAGAAATTAAAATCCCTGCTGTTTTGTGTTCTTGTTCAAAAATTTCAAAGAGCTAAACCCAGAACAAGTTTTTTTTAATGGACACATTAAACACATTTAGTCAATTTCACACTCAAAAGAGAGACAGAATGCTTATAAATATTATGCATGTTCAGGAGAAAGAAAGTGCTACTAAACAGACTAAGCATTTTAAAATCTCTTTCCAGACATACATTATAAAACTGTAGCCAAGCATTTTCACGATCAGTGCCTGGGAATATCAAAACTGAAAAGTGATAAGCATCCAAGAATTTAGAAAGAAGTTGGCACTCCATGATGTAGGTGAGCACATTCTAATATTGCTGCCCTTAAATGTGAGTAGACCGGTCCACTGAATTCACTGGGATTTACTTCTAAGTAATAACAGTTTAGGACTATACTGTACAGCTTTGAACTACCATGAAGAAAATACAGAGAGATTATGAAACAGATAATATTAAATATCCAGTTTTAAGGGAAGTAGAGACTTTTTCATAGAGAGTAGTGGCAGCAATTCCCTTTTTTAAAAAATGAACACCATCCCTACTGCTGTGTATTAGCTCAGCCGCCAAAATGCTGTATAATTAATTTTCTCGGCAAAGTTTGCTAAAAACAAACAGATATAAATAACTTAAGGTAACTGCAAATTTGTCTTTGACTTAAGATCAATGGTAAGCATGCAAGATATTCAGCTGCACATAATTAGCACACATTTGCATCAAAATCATGTACACCATATGCTACAACATTAGCAAAATCCCACTAGTTATAATATAAGCATGAGGCACTTTCATTTGATGCTAGTATGGAAAATTACCACGAGAACAGCAATCCTGAAAGCTTCAGGACTAGTTCGGAAACCAATAAAAAGTTTGTTGAACAACAACCAACAACAACAAACAGCTTTCCAGGCTTGAACAACCTTTTATATTAGCCAAATAAAATGTGTGTACCTTCTTAACACTGAATCCAAACAGAATAGCTTAAGTAGTATTTTGCTTCTGAATGTTGGACTTTAATTGTTGCCCTATCTACAGGACAGTGAGGCTGGAGTATTAGAACATCAGACTGTAAATCAATTCAGACTTCTTTGTGGTGAGCCTGCTTTTTTATACAGTACTTTAAAAATGTGCTTATGATGGAACAGTTCTGTGAATCAGTGTCATAAGCACACAGGACAGCACTTCTTGTCTTTCACCTGCTGCAACCTGCATGCCGACTCGTGCTATGGTGGTTGAGGCAACGGTATACTGGGCTACTGCTATCAATATACTTTTCAAGACGCACAACAATTTTCAAATTTGATAGGATGCATTTTAAAATTCTATTCTACTTATATTTCTTCAGTAGATATAATGAAATTATATATAATGTTGTATTGTCAAAGATTGGCAGGGTAAAAATGCTTAAACAATGGGTTGGATTTCAGCTAAATTTTCCATGAACAGAAGTTCAGGTATAATTTTTATTAATTCTCCCTTTCTGCTGTAAATCCCCGATTTGCTCTTCTTGCCACTTCTGAGAGTACCCTCTCTCCCAGGAGCAACATTTGGGAGAAATCAATTGGCTAGAGGTGAAGTGCCTTCCATTTGCAAAAAATTTAAGCCACCATTTCTAGTTTGGAACATGTACATTATCTAGCATTCTTCTCACAATTCAACTGCTATTCAGCTTACCACAGACCTTACTGTCTCATTATATTGATTTTTAAGTATAGTATCAAGATCAAGTATAACTTTAAGTCAGGTAACAGAGGCTGAGGACAGACTGGCAGTCTCAGCCGCTCTGCCTCCGCTTTTGAAGCGGAGGCAGAGCAGCCGTTCAGACGGCTGCATCTGCCTCGAGGAGGCGGCCTGGACACATCGCATCCGGCGCCGCGCTCCTCCCGCAGCAGCCGAGCACCACTTCAAAGTGGTGCTCCGGCTGCTGCGGCACGCGTTCCACCTGCCGGAGCGGGTGTGAACACGCGCCGGGAGGGGGAGCCGTGCGGCATCCGCACGCCGCCGTAGGAAGCCACCCGCAGTCTGAACACTGCGGGCGGCTTCCTTCCGGCGGCGTGCGAACGCTGCACCGCGGGGGAAATTCCCCCCACCTTAGCCTGCCGTGCCGCGGAGGCGCGGCAGACTTTAAGTCTGTCTTCAGCCAAAGTATCAACATACAAGCCACAAACACCCCACTGGAGCAGACCAAGGGCTGATCTAGTCTGGCACTCTACTTCCAAAAGCAGCTAGCCAGTTTCCTCCAGAAAAGCTGTAAACTGGGCAAAACACAACAGCTCTCTCCTGCTCTATGTCCCTAAGAACTGGTATTTAAGGGTGTACTGACTCTGAACATGGTGGTTCTACTCAACCATTAAAGTTAACAGCCACTGATAAATCTATCTTTCATTACTTTTTAAAGCTATCTAAGCCTGACCCTCATTATATCTCATGGTAACGAATTCCACAAATTAATTTGTATATTGTGTGATATACTACTGTTGGGGCACTTGGGGGGGATACCTGGTCTGGCTGCACTGTAGGCCCTATCACAATCAGGCCCTCACCATATTTTTAAATGGTCTGAGTTAAGCTCTCAAATGGTGGCAGGGTACAAGGTTTGGACAGGTGGACACAGTAGTGTCTACTTTGGCCCGGTGACACAGGCAGACACTGAGGTCATAAAGGGCAGGATTAACCTCTTCCCCAGATGTGTCACCAGGTGCAAACTTTTAAACGTACAATATACCTTACTCCAGATATACCTTTCCTATGATAAACTATGGGCACTTCCCAATTCCCACGCACTGGCCAGCAAAGAGTTTTGTTTGCTATTAGGTTTTACCCTTTGAGAAGGGAGGTGCTAGAAACCCTTAAAGCGACTGTCACAAAAATGCTGCTCAAATGCCAGTCTTCCATATACCTCTTTTGCCTCTACATTGGTAATTAGGAGATGAATGTACCTTTTCAGGGGCTGTATGAGCCCAGGGATATTCAATCATGAATTCCTGTTTGAAATTGTGGATACTTATTTAGGAACTTTGTTTCAGGCAACATGGAAATATTTTAAACTTTTATATAATTAAGTTTTCTATCATCCAGTGATAGCCCACATATAACATTTGGGGCTACGGTTAGCATAATATGCTCTAGGTTTGATCTACTATGTGAGGAATCTTCCTCTAGAAGAAGTAGGAGATCCTTCATTTACTAGAAGGAAGCCATTGGACCCTTCTTCTCTTGTCTTGCAAAAAATGGCATTTTCCCTTAATAAATTAAAAATAATGTGGCTTAGAATATTTCTCCATCTGAGGAAAAAACTTATTCTAGCAGTGCAACCCAGATTCAGTGGTAAGAAGCCAATCTTTATTTAATGAGGAATAACTTACCAACTAAATTTGATTGCCTGTGTGGCCTACACATGTGCACCTCCCAACCCTGATCTGGGATCTTAAATCTATGTATCCACAGGAGAGTACTTGGGGTGATATTTAGAGGTAAACTGAGAGGGAGAGAAGGAGCATTCCTTCTAGTCTCATTCAGGTAAACTACAAAGCCCCATTCTGCATCCCTCTGCCCTGTCTGCTTACATGCCACACTCCAAGCCCAATTCTTCTCTCCCCAATCTTCCTCACTGCAGGTGGAAGGGAGAAGGAAAGGGAGTGCACTACTGGGTGGGGGAACAGGGGGGATTGAGAGAGGAATCTCAGAGGAGAGGGAGGGAGCACAGACGAGAGAACAGGGATGTGAATTTAGGGGAGCCAGTCTGATAAAGAAAGGGAGGTGGACAAAGAGAAAGTTTCACATGTTGCCTCATCTTGAAGCAGGAGCATTGTTGAGAGTTGTGATGAATGGACAGTCCTGATGAGAAACTGAACCTAAAATGACAGGCTGACAGGTGACCCTGGTATATTCCAAATCTACACCCCTTTCTACCAGTGGTGGGAACAAGGTTTCTTATTTCTTGTGTTACTTCTTAGGAGAGGCTTACGGGGGCAGGAGATGAAGTTATCCTGATGGGGAGGACATTATTATTTTAAAGAGGGCAGGTCTGTGTCTTTCGCAAAGGGTGGAATGTCAGGTTATTTTACCACAAGCACTGGTCATACAAATTTTCTTAGGTGTGGGAGATCCTATGGTGTTACACAACAAGCCTCTGATGAAGAGGTTTCCAAAGGGTAACTGTGTTGGTCAGCAGAAGAGCTGGGTGGCAGTTTCTCACAGGGACCTGGCTGCCTCATCATGAGATGGCATTTTATTGCATTTAGTAGGAATTTCATGTCTTCCTGGTTTGATACAAGATGGAGTCTGCATGTCTTTGCCAGGGGAAAAGAAGCATCAAAAGAAGCATCTATGGACTATAGTCTGAAAGAGCTTTTGGTGGGGTATTTGAAAAAACAAATGAAGCAAACTGACCCTGAGGAAACTGTCTCTTCCTTTAGACTCATATGGAGGGGGGAGGGTCATGAGTGACATACAAAGGGTGGGGAAAGGTACACAGAGATTAACTACAGGACCACCTCTTCTGGTACATTCCTTGAAGAGCATAATGCTCTGGGGAGAGGAATCTTCTGGTGATCCCTGGCCAGAAGGATATCTGGCTGTCCTTGACCCAAGCCAGAGCCTTTTTGGGCCTGGCACCAGCCTGGTGGAACTCTCCGCCTAATGACATCTGTGCCCTGCGGGTCCTAATGCCATTCTGCAGGGCCTGTAAGACAGAGATGTTCTGCCAAGCTTATGGTTGAGGACAGCAACGGTTGACATCAAGCCTGGCCTCCTATATCCTTCATCTCTCCATCCCTCCAAGGGGTAGGATACAAACATTTTAATGCCACCTGGAACAGTTTGATTGTTGTTGTTTTAAATTTTAACCAGTTTTTGTATGGCTATATTTACTGGAATGATACTGTGTATTCACTGAATGCTGTTAACCATCCTGCGCCCTATTTGGGGGAGGATGGACTAGATGTCAAGTAAAATAAATAATTGCTGATCCTAGTTCTCTCTCCCACCTCCTGACACCCACTTCTTATTTTAAAGCCAGGAACTCAGCACAGCCTGAAGACATACGTAGCATAATGGCTCTTGTTGCCAGTCTACATCTTTTCCTTGGCAAGTTGAGCTGCATGATCGTACACCCATGGGCAAACATAGTGTGGATTTTACATGTCTATATTCAAAGCATGGACCAGCCTTTTTAGTAGAAAGCACTTAAACTTACTTATGGCTTTGTTTCCAAAAGGTAGCCTAGCTGCAATTTGGTCATTGCCCCCAACAGGGAGTTTTAAAAAATTATTTAACGTGTGCATATTTTATTGTCTACTGTTAACATGACACCCAATATGGTACACAGCACGTAAAACCAACAAATCAATGAACACCAATAATAATGCATTTTAAACCCTAAAGGGGTACCAAATGTCTGAACTTATATCTCTCTTCAATATATCAATTAAAGTCCTGTTTAGGAATGTTTAAAGAATTTGTGTTTGACAAATCATCATCTTTTAACCTGCTAACTGTTTCAATTTCAATAAATTTGTGTATTAATTATATTTCAACAGACATGCCAGTATCAGCTAAGGCTAACGAACAACAAGCTATTTTTTAGCAGGCAAGACTGAACACTGGAACAAAAATTATCCCAAGAATAAAGTGCAAATAAGGCCCAAATTTTTAAATTTTCTTCTCTGTCAACTGAATTTTCAATCCATTATACCAATTAATTAACTACATCTTTAACTGATTAGTGTAGTAAATAAAGCAAAGCTCAACTTTTCCTGTTTAAAATAATCCTTTCTCATCTTATTAATCTATGTTCCCATTTTAGAACACAAAGCTTTTAACTTGACCATATCCATGTTAAAGTAGGATAAAGGCCAGAATCCAAAAAATACCCTTGCACATACATGGAGGCATTGCGAATTTCTACTTCCAACAACAGAATATTCACTGAAGTTCTAGAGGATTTTTGAAAGTTCAGAAGAAGTTTTCAGGAGGATTTGGGGAACATGGGGAGAATGCAGGGGAAAAGACCCAGTGTATATGCGGAATATCACATGCAGTCCTATGGGCTCTGGCCAATATCACACCTGTTTTTTGCAAACAGTTGTTAAAACCTATTCTGAATTACTTCCAAAATTACGGCTTCTGCATATTCATGTTGGATGCACACTCCAATTTATCTTAAACTAAATGAATCACAAAATGTAACTATAGGAAACCTCAAAATAATAAAATTATAAAAATCTAAATGATCCCACATCATTCTTATTTAAATACCAGCCACTTCCAATTTGTGCTGTTTTCCTGTTGGTTGCCACCTGCCCAACAACTAACTTTGCATAGGCACTTAGCGTTAGAAGAAAAAGGCCACCCTATTTAACTAGGCCATTTTCATTCAAGAAAAAAATAAGCAAGAAATCTATAAAGTAATGAATGATCCTATTAGTTCCACCAGACTAAAATCATACACTCTACGTATGTGGTCCTCCCAGCCACATCTGTCATGGACCATTTTGGAACCACAGACTGCAGACTGGTTATTAGGTAAGACTGAACAGAGATATGTCATTCTTAAGAAATATTCCATGAAAGAATGGATACAATTGTAAAAGAAATGTCCTGCTATATTTGTAACAACTAACACTAATATACATGCATTTTTCTATCAAACTCAGTTATAAGACTTTAAAAAAAATGAGATGAAGAATTAACAGGAACAAACTGGCTGCATAATCGCAAGATAATGAGTTAAACAGCCAAACATCCAGATTAACTGTCAAACAGCTCCATTAAACACAAAATGTTCATTATTCCTCTGTCAGTTTTCTACCACATATTGGTAATGTCATATTAACATCTCTGTTCTGAAGTCTGCTTTAAACTATCAACAATTCTGTCTTTAAAATACAGTATTTTGCATGCTCTTTTAGAAACAGATTTGAAATGCAGATTCCACACACAGATCAGAAAACCATTTCAACTCAGGACCTTTGAACGCGCACATCAATCAACTTTTGTAATTGTCTTTATAAGCAGAAAAAGAGAAACTTACCAGTGTAGCAGATTTTAGCTACGTTTTTGTATGAATAGTAGACATTAATTATTCAGCAGCATTCACATCTATTTAAGTTTTTTTAAAGCAGATTTCTTAAATTCAGTTAAAGCACGAATGAACCAAAATATGTAAATACTTTATATTTTATAAACTATCAATATTATGTATCAAGAGTAGCTACACAATACCCTGATTTCCCCCCCCTTGAAAGTATTTGAGAGAAGCAGGATACATTTAATGTACAAGCAGGCATGAAACCTTTTACGGTTCTCTGTCATTCAATAATGAATTCTGAAAAAGAAATCACAGACACCCAAGTGGTTTGGCAACTGTAAGTGACAGAAGCGATACTAAATCCTCTGTTTACACTAGGGATTAGCCGGGAGATTTTGAGTAGCAAACTGAGCTGTCCATGGTCAAGGGAACCTGTTCCTTGTCAGCCCATAGGGCACAAGGACAAAACATGGTCCTGGTAGGAAGTGACCCAGAAACATATTCCAACGAAGGATTTATACAAAGCCAGTCTGCCTCAGAGAAACTCCATATGACCATTAACTGGGCTGCAAGGCTTGCCAGGAGGCCTAATTACAGGTCTACAGAGCCCAATAACAAAAGCTGAAGAGCTTTAGCCTAGGGATGATCTGCTTTATACTGACTTGAGAGAGTCCATATAGAGTGACAAAAAGAAAGCGGTTTAGCTTTAAAATTCTCCCAAGAGACACAGCATTGTAACTAAGCCTGGAAAGCCCACATGCAACATACTTCAGATAGGCTTAAACATACCACCCTCTCAAAATTAACATTCAGCTACTGCCTGCTTAACATCTGCTCAAGCATGGCACATTGCTGTGATAATTTTTAGACTATGTGAAAATGGCTTTCTTCTAACTAACGACTGAGAGGGATAAGTAAATAAAAATCACTCAAATATAAATTTATAGCTGATAGTAATAATCCCTGCTGAGTGGCAGTTTTTATGAGCACAAAATTAGTTTCCTTAAACAACTCATTAAAAGTACTTAAGTGGCTTTAGTGATTGCCCTCGCTGTGTAAACGTATCTACAGTCTGTCATTAACATGAAATCTATGACCAACGTTCAAGCAATATAAACTAGGTCTATGTTACTCAAAGCATGGATTAGCAGTCTAGGTTTTTAAAAAGAATATTTTATGCAAATTTCATAATGGCTAATTAAGTAACTCTGAAACATTCTAGAAGATTACCTGAAAGCACCATGAGTGTAATAAACACACCAGGAACATGCTGTGTTTTGAAATGCACTCAGAACTTCTACACAAGCACTCTTTTCAACAAACCTTACAAATATTGGTCTATACTTCGAAAATTAAACTGAACTGCTCTTTGACGCTAAGGTTTTTTTGCTGAGCACTCATAAAAGGTTGAATATGGCCAGTGATATCTTACAGTACACAGCACCCACCACTTTGGCCACAGAAAATATCCATCAGTAATACTGAAGAGAATTCTTACCCAAAGTAAAAATCTGAATGTAAAGCAGGAACAGAAATATGATATTTAAGGATTGCATCTTACTAACGCACCTACAATGCCTCAGAATTAAAATGCCAAATAAAGGAAACTTAACATTAAATAATAAAAGTATTATAAATATATCACAATGGCTTGACTTAATTATGGAACAAAAAAAATTCAGACTAGATGTTTTTTAAAAAGTTTTTGTTTTTCACAGGAAAGTTTATAAAGAACATCATTCAAAGTGCACATTTCCAAAGCTATTACAAAACACAAGAGCTTGATTCAGATAAACAAGCAATCCACAGTTTGCCAATACATTTCTACACTTCAGAAGAACCCAGAGGCTGATCTCTGAGACCCTCTTACCTGATACCCAGGTTTGTGGCACATCATAGTTCATTTCTGCACCAAACTAGAAAATAAGGCTTTGCAGTTGCCTTTCCCCTCCAAACCAGGATTCCAAACAGTGGTTTGTTCTATTTTTAGAATCCTGGTCTGGAGTATAAGAACAAACCAGAGTTTGCCCCTTCATATGAAACTACACACTGTAGGTTGGATCCCGTGAAAAAGATCCCTGCACCCAATGGGAGGAGCAACTTTCTTCAATTCCCCAGCTGCTGTGATGCTGCCTTGTAAGTGATTCAGACCCTTGGTCCATCAAGGGCCGAGGACAGACTGGCAATGTGGAGCGGGAGGAATGCGGAGGGAACTGCTGCGGGGGAAAAACTCCCCGGGGCTGGCCGTTCACACCAGCCAGTGTCGTGCGCAGCGGTGCCAATATGGAGCGTTCAGACTGCCGCGGAGCCGGCTCTGTGGCTTGCACGGCTCCGTTGCGCTGGTGGCGCATATGCACACATGCGAAACGGCAAGAGATGGGGACAATGGGCTTTCCATGCACTTTCAATGCACTTTCTAACTTCCTACAGTCTATTTCGAAAGTGCACTCAAGGTTCATTCACTATCTCTCTCTCTCCCTCCCCCCCTCTCCTTTTTTTCTATTTTTTCCCTTTCATCTGTGTTTCGTATATGCGCACATGCGCAAAACTCAGTTCTGGCGTGTTCACACTGCCGCCTCCGGATGCCTCCCGCTTCTTCCAGTTCAGACTGCTTGGAAGCGGGAGGCATGTGGAAGACGGCCCCTGGACTGGACACCGGTTTCTCCCAGTGTCCTGTTAAAGTGGATGGAAAACGGCTTGGAGATGGGTAAGTGCGAAACGGAGCCGATGGACAGATGCGCATGTCTGAACGGGCTCCCTTCTTCCAGTTCCGACGCGGGGCTGTCCCGCTCCACATTGCCAGTCTGTCCTCGGCCAAGGTCAGTACTGTCTACTCAGACTGGTTGCAGCTCTCCAGGGTCTCAGGTAGAGGTCTTTCACATTACCTATTGCCTGGACTTTTAGCAGAAGGTGCCAGCAATTGAATCTGAGACCTTTTACATGCCAAGCACAAACTCTGCCACTGAGCTGACTGACTGGAATCTGTATTTTAAAGCAGCTGCCTTGACATGGATAAAGGATTGGATTACTTTAGAAAATACCAGAATATTGGCAATAGAAGCTCATGATCTGCTACTTGGCTGGCACACTTTTATTTGGTATGGGAAAGCTGAAAACCATAAATATTTTAGACAACATCTAATCAGAAGGGCACTGCTAAGGGTATGGGAAGACATGAAAAAAACCTTTTATTCTAGAATCCCAAAGTGGGTTGCTCCCTTGGATGCCTTTACCATCCCAAATTTGGTTTCTAAAATCTATTTACTGAAGTATGATGACCTTCTCAATAATAAAAATGAGTTAAAAACAACTGAAAGTATAAAAGATTTTAACCCTGAGATTAGCTGGTGGGAACTGGTACAAATACAATCTAGATATCTAAAATGTCTGAAATTGACAAGATATTGCTTTATTCTGAAGAAAAAATGTTCAAAAAACTATATGTACTTTTGTTAGAACATAAGTCCCAGGATGAAGTAGTAAAGAACTCTATGGTTAAATGGGCACAGAATATGGGTCATAATGTTCCCTTTGATCAATGGGCCCAGGTATGGAAAACTAACATAAAAATTACAAAAGCAGTCTCCTATAAAGAAAATACATATAAAATGTTTTATAGATGGTATATAACACCAGATATGTTAGCAAAATTCTACCCTAATTTGTCAAATGACTGTGCACAGAATTTAGATGGGATCCAACCCTATGGTTTGCCACAAACTGAGAAATAACTTATCTTGCCATACATAAGAGGGGGAAACAAGGATTATGCAAGCAAGTAATGTTCTATGGTTTGTCATTGCTAAACTCAACTTTTAATTGTACAATACTAATCCATATTCAGTTTGTGTGCCTTTCCTTTTCAACATTTAAATGAAACAGAATTTCAGATTTTATGAATAACTAACGTATTTTCCAATCCCATAATTCACTGATGAGCAATCTGGACCTCTAAGTGTAACTTCAAGTTTAAGGGGTTTTTTTTAAATTAAAAAGTGTCATAAAAACCTCAATATGTCTTGAAATGTACAGGCTTCTGATCACAATGACATAAAACTCATAGTACCTTTAATACATTTTCTAGGTGTTAAATTAAAAAATGAGGTGTGACAGCTCAGAGCAGTATAAACAAATTGTGCTTTTCAAGGTCTACACTGTCACATCTACTTTATAATTATATGCTTCAAATACATATTAAAAGAATGGAAGAACAATGCATATGTTTGGAACTATGACATAAAATGCTGCATTGGAAAATGTGAATATTTGCAGGCTATAGTAAGAGCTTTAAACAAAAGCTCTTTTTTTTGCTTTAAACAAAAGCTTTCAAAATATCTTTAAAACTGTATATTTGCGTATTTCATCATAAGATACATACAAAAAGATAAATCTGAATGCATAAAATTAAATCATAATTTGGATAAATGTTAAAACATATATTAAATAGAACACTGTTGTTTTAAAATACTAAAGCAGGCATATTCCACAGGATAGAGAAGGATACTAGAATATGAGTGTATCAGATTTTTTATTTGTTGTCCTTCTGATATTAAGATGTTCAATACGAAGATCCTACAGCTCTCCAGTGTTCTATGTTGAACTAGTTAATACAAATGTGTAATTATACACTACCAGAACCACATGAAGATGATTAAACAGTTACATATCTGTGCTGATTTCCATTTCTACATTTAAATGCAGTTCTGCTACCATAGTTATTGTTGTTACCATATTGCTGTCATCACAAGCATCAGAGCAACATAGGGCTGCATTCTACAAGCTGCAAGCAGAAGTATGCATGATTGTAGACCCTTCTCCACCTTTACTTTATGCCTTACATCCCCTGAATCACTACCCCCCCCTCAAAAGTCAATGCTCTGAGGCTGGAAAGCAGCACAGACAAAATACCCCTAAGGTATGGAAGGGGTAACAATATGCAGTGACAAAACTGATTTATTTAAACATTGGTATACCACTTTTCCCACCAAACACAGTGGCTCACTGAGTTTCATAAAGGCCTGAGCAGCAAGCAACAAGCAATTAAAAATCTAAAATTAAAACAATGATGACTTTTTCCCACACCATAATGAAACCAGATTAGTTGTCTGCTAAATACCTGTCTGAAAAGACCAGCCTTGAATCTCTTCTAGAAGAAAACTAGCATCTTGAAGAAAACTGGCTGCCATCTGTTTTAAAATTAGATTCTTAATTGTTTGCGGTTTTATTGTTTCGAATTCCTGTTTATTTATTTACTGATTTTGATTTTTATCCCTCCTTGCCTGCAAGCTGGCTCAAGGCTGTTGTGACCCACCCTGAGCCTGCTTGCGGGGGAGGGTGGGATACAAATAAAATAAATGAATAAAATAAATAAAAGCACATCACAACAGATGGCATTCCACAAAAATCAAGTAAAACTGCCCGCACTTCAGTTGGCACCGAGTTGTTCCACCATAATTCCTCTGTCATCAGAAAGAAGACAATAACAACCCATAATCTCTTCCTTTCTCATCTTGATGTATCTTTACTTACCGGCAGCTTCAAGAACCAGCTGTAATCTAGCTTTGGCCTGTTCGGCAGCAGACTAGAAATAAAGAGATAGATAGATAAAATTAAAAATTAATTTCTGTGTCAGCTAATTGTTGAAATCGATGCTTGGGTTACACATTCTAGCACAAACCTCTGAGATCTGTTAAATATTAAATTTGCTATATCGTTCTATGCCTTAACCTGGATAGCCCAGGCTAGCCCAATCTCGTCAGATCTTGAGAGCTAAACAGGGATGGCCCTGGTCAGTATTTGGATGGGGGACCACCAAGGAATACCAGGACTGTGACAGAGAGTCAGGCAATGGCAAACCACCTCTGAATATCTCTTGCCTTGAAAGTCCCACAGGGTCACCATAGGTCAGCTGTGACTTGATGGCAATACACACATACACATATATATTGTTCTCCTGTATTCTAGGGTTCTTAGGTGAAAATTTCATGAAAACCTTATTTTGTTTTAGTCTGGGGTTGGTCAGCTGAAAATCTTGTTACACAAAACGTGATACACAGAGAAATCAGTTACATTATATACATGCTTATGTAAGAAGAATCAATGAAGAGAATGAGTACCACACCATTCAAACCTTGCTGGGCTAAAATAAAGCAGAGAACAATGACCTCAAATACTCTGCCATCTCTAAAAAAGGGAAGAGAGAAAAAGGTCCTAGGTAAGGGAACCCACACTCATTCTTAATTTGCATTTCATCCAGTTCAAACCATACAAATTTAACATTGCCCACTGGCTAGTATTGGGAGCTGTTTAAACAGTGGCATAAGAGAGATACAAAAGATAAACAATGGCTTAGGCTGAGGACAGACTGGCAATCTGAAGCGGAGGCAAAGCGGAGGGAACTGGAGTGGGGGAAAAAACCCACGGAGCTGGCCGTTCACACTGGCCAGAGCAATGTGGATCAGCGGCGATACGGAGCGTTCAGACTGCCACGGAGCATTCAGACTGCCGCATAGCCAGCGCGCGCGGCTTGCGCGCGCCGCTGCAGTTTTTTTTTTTCCTTTGATGTTTTTCGCATATGCGCACATGCGCAAAACTTTTTGCCGGTGCGTTCACACTTCCTCCGGATGCCTCCCGCTTCTTCCAGTTCACACTGTTTGGAAGCGGGAGGCATGCGGAGGAAGGCCCCTGAACACCGGGAAAAACCGGTGTCCGGGTAAAGCGGAAGGAAAGCGACTGGGAGACGGGTAAGTACGCAACGGAGCCGACGGACAGATGCGCATGTCTGAACGTGCTCCTTTCCTCCGTTTGCGAAGCGTGCCTGCCCCGCTTTAGATTGCCAGTCTGTCCTCAACCTTAAAATGTACCATGTGGCAAGATTATGAACTATACTAAGTGGAAATATCATCATCGTGCCAACCTTATCAATACTACTCAGCCACCAAAGTGCTGAAAATATAAGCAGAATGCTGAAAATACAGACCAGAAATTGCCTTCACACTACATTGCAACAGAAAAATACCAAACCAGGTGCCTGTTCAAGCAATCAAAATGTTAGGTAAGGTGGGTCAAAACCTGCTCTCATGAGCAGGGAGGATCACTGGACATTACAGTTGTCACTGAAGAACATCTTTTATTTTTGTGCCAAAAATCAGACTGTTTGACCTAGATCTGTGCCCATGATGTATAAAATCTTTCCAGCTATATAGAATTATAACAGGGCAAGGCAATAAAGCTTGTCAGACATTCTATTGCAAAGAACCCTGAGACAAACTTCACACTTTCTAATGGCATTTCAGTATTTCAGTTCTGAACACACTCATCGTTATCTTTTCTCTGCTACGGTAAAAAAGTATTTTTAATAACACTAAAAGTATAAGTTTTAATAGACAGGAATATCATTTTATCTTAATGTCAGTAGCAGTTTTTTAAAAAAGAATTGGAAGTAATAATCATGAGAATATGTTATCAGCCCTTTTCCACTCACAGCAATTATACCAGCATAATTTTCAGGATACAAGCACAACCGTATCAGAAGGGGAAAATGAAATTTTTCAGTTTTCCACAACCTGCCATATCTTTTTTTAAAAGCTGTATTTATTTTATGATTAATTAGGCATAGATACTTTTATAGTAGTCGATACATTTCTTTGGGTATGTGCGTGTTTGCACAACTCCAAGAGTGCACCAACATTGAGCAGGGCAGGGAGCAGGAGAAGAACTGACGTTTTCTGTGGTATCTGCCTATTTTGATAGCCACAGTAGTCCAACAAATTCAGATGGAAAAAGTCGTCCTTAGATCAGAAGGTGACTATATAGCATGTAATCCAGAGAAACTAAACATGTTTAATTTCCTATAGCTTCAAAAGAATTTACCTCAACAATAATATCCATAACCATGGTAGCCATCACCTCCACATTAATGTTAAGAACATAGATTCTCATATAAGAACCACCCAGTACTAAGAGCTAATTTGCTCACCTTTCTGCCACAGATGTCCCCAACCATCAGATTCTAACTTTTGGGGAAATTCTCCAAAAGGACAGCAATAAAAGTTTATACTATTATACTTGATCATGCTTATATGGCAACACAGCCTATACTGGCCTCGCTAGAATTCCTTCAGCAAGGTAAAAAGTGGGAAGCTTGCAAAGGGTTAGCCCAGAGCTTTATATGATTTGCAGAAACTGAATATGCTGAATGAAGCATCCAAATGAGTTTCTCCAAAGTTCTGACCATCAAAAGAAAACTACAGTAGTCCAAGGTCCGATACGCAAATGCAAATATTTATGATGACAATCTTCCATGGATTATCACAAAACTGAAAGGTGAAAAAAACTACCTAGTAAGGAAAAAAATTTCTGTTAATAATTACAATTAGTTGGATTTTGTAAACAATGGTTCATTCCTACATCTTAGAATTCTCAAAATTTTCAAGATGGGTATACATTTTGCAAGAATATAACATTATTAGAGAGTTGTGTTTACACTCAAACTGCCTACATGATGGAGTACACCAAGTTGTTTCAGATAACATTTTAAGTACCCAAAAAAGAAATGTATGCCAATCTTTTTTAAAAAGTCTCACAGAGAACAAGCCAATGATAGACAGAATACAAGCTTTTATCTAACCTTTCTCCACATCCAAGAAAGTGCAGACAAAAATTATTTTACAAGATATTCCTGAGCAAGACAAGTGCTTCTTCCTCTCAGGGGACAAAGAGACACTAAGGCCGATTTCGCACTAGCGTTTGCCCCAGGTTTGCCCTCATGCTTGCACCGGAGCTTCTGGTCGATTTCACACCAGTTGCTCCGGGCTCATGTTTTGCTCTGGAGTATCGCCCTGCTGCACCGGAGTTTCCCTGGAGCAAACAAATCCTGTTTTTAGAGGATTTTCCTGTTTGCTCCGGGGGAGAACCCAAAATGAAAACACGCCCACCTTTCATCAGGGCTGCCCCATTGTGGGAGTTTCTAATTTTTTTTGAAGAAAACCCTTTGTCACACTATCTCGAAAGGGCTGAGGTTCCAAGTGGGAAAATGAAGAAAATACTCCGGAAGGAAACTGGGAGGGGAAATTCTGGAGAGAACGAGAGGCAACTGGCCAGTGTGAAATTGGCCTAAGCCCTACTGAGTTGCCTTTGTAAAGAAAAAGGCTGAACTAACACAGGTGTGAGAGACATGGCAGGATGGCACCTTTCCTCACAAGCAGGACCTGTAGATCTACTTTCAAACAAGAACACCAGCCTATTGCTTGAAATGATGGACTGGGGCAGCTGTCAGCCTTCAGAATCAGTCTAGTAATTTTACCCCTATAGGAAAATTGCTCCCCTATAGTTGCTGGCTGCCAGTGTTAAATTAGGAATACAACTGCCATGGCTTGAAGCTCAGTGAGGTGAACTGCTGTTTGGGAGGAAGGGCTCCAGCTTGGTGTCTCGGGCACCAGAGTGGAGGCTTTTTGTCAATGGACTGACTTGCTAGTAAGCGCTTCAGCTTATGCCAAGTGACAAACTAGAATGCCTATGAGCAGATATGCCTGTTAGATACAGGCTCACAGCAAACTTTGCATGTGCAAAGAGCAATACAAATTTACTCAGATTTACTCAGGAAACATGATTTCTCTTTACTCTGCAGAAAAAAAATGTACAACAAACTAATGCATCCAAAATTCTTAGTAAAAGGACCATATCTGCACCTGCAGCTTCCAACAGCCCAATATCAGAGGATGTTAGAAAAATGTATAGTGTACCTATCAGAAACATTGGGCTAGAGGACATTCCAACTCACGGGGATCATAGTCATCCATGATACAGCTCACCTCAGTAGGCTAAGTCCACATAGAAACATCACACTCCGGGAGCTGAAGCGATAATGAATTATTTTATTAGTGTCTTCTGATACTACATCTCAGGAATGGACTCCCACTTAAGAAGGCCAATACCCTTTTTTTCTGGAGTAGGCCTTATAAAACAAGGCTTAGATGTGGTATTTGTCTTTGCATGGTGCAGAACACTTTAGCTTCCTGGGAAGTGGTCACTGGAGCCCATTTTGTGATTCTCCAGCTGTTGCTTAGAGAATGCCCTATTATTCAATTTCTGCACAAAATCTATACAAGAGAACACATTCTCCATTGCTGCCCCATAACAACCAAACTGCCATTTCTCAGAAGCATGACTGGAACACATCTTGGCTGGCTCTAGAGTTCAAAGCTGAGTAGGCCACAAAGCAATTTTAATTTGAAAAGATATTTTTTATATTTCTTGTTTTTAAAATACTGTTAATGTGCCCTGGGAAATTCAAACAGCTTAGCTTACAAATTAAAATACATGAAAACATTCTACAGTTATCCACAAGATATAAGATTATGAAATAAATAAAATATTTCAAAGTTAACACACTTTACCTAACTGCTCTAAAGTGGTTGCATAGAAAGTAATGTGACACATGAAGTAAAAAACAATGTGGCTGTTCTAATTAAAAAGAAGAAACTATTAAGAAAAACGTATTTGGCTAGCATAATTTTATAAATAGTTTTTGACATACAAGTTTATGAAGGAGGTGAAGAACAAATCTGCTTTGCATTACAGTATGACTAATTATGTTACGATTAATATTGTGCAATTAGATTTAGGGGTATTAACTGTCAAAGAAAAGTAATTATGAAGAATAAGCTAAAGATTCTGTGATTCATTAGAGTTTTTTTCTTGTTAACTTACTAGAAATTAATTATGTTGAATAGAAACTGTAATAAGCAAAAGTATGATTGCCTTGTTTTGCGACATCATTTAGAACAATGCATGACACTTCAATACAGCGGGGTATGACAGTGGGGCCCAGCTTAAATTTGATTTCTCACAGCTATCAGAATATATGTACCAGGAAAACAACCAATGGTAATGCAGATGTGCACATCATAAACATCATAACATATCTGACAATACAATTTTTGAATCCCACAAACTGCAAGAGGTGAAAGAGGGTGTTCATACTTGAGAGTAGTAATGAACTTCTGATATCTACTCTGTAATCTGCCTTGAGTCTCATTGAGAAAGGCAGGTTTAAATGAAGCAAATAAACAAGGTCTTCACGGCTCTAGGATTCAACCTTTTTAAGCACATCCACTGGTATCAACATATAAGCAGGAGTGATGGCAATAGCTCCCTTGCTGCTGCTTCCAGTCTTCCACCCCCTTCCTACAACCATTGTGATTCTGCCTCAGTTCCAGCCTCCTGCACAGCAACATCCATATTTCACCAAGATCCTGAGGCCTAGGATGTGCAGCAGATGAGCCTGGGTCTTAGATGGATGAAGCAAGCATTATATAGAGAAGACTGTCCCTAGTCTTCTCACACACACACACACACATTTTAAAAGTTGACTTTTAATATCTTTTAATTGTTTGGCTCCTTGTAGGCCTTAATCAGGCAGAAATGAAGAAATCCACCAAGAGTTCTTGCTTCTGTTCAGTTGAGCAGCAGCACCATTTTCAACATCTAAAGGACTAGAATTTTTTTTTAAAAAATCTAGGCAAGTATATCAATGATTGTAAATTTTGTACTTTTCAATCATCATTAATTCACATCCATCATGCTCTGTTATCCAACATAAACCTATAATAATCTGATAATCTATATGTACTTTTAGTTTTGCATAGAGTCCCCAGTTTGGTGGAGAGTATTCACTGGTGAGAAAGGAAGTGCTTAGTTCACGGCTTTTCAAGATAGCTCTGGAATCATGAAAATTTTTCAGGAGGATCAAGGGGGTAGACAGCATGTGATAGCTTAGTGAACAAGATTAGAGTGATTGAAAGGCCATTTGTGTCTGTTCTGATTTGGATACATTATCAAGATTCTGTGAGCTAAATTGCTAGTTTGCATAGGAACCTATTTGAGGTTGGACATATGGTTCCTCCACCCAGTCAATCCCAAGAATAATTCAGCACTTGACTAAGCCAACACCAAACTGAAGACATGTAAAATAATGGCAGAAATTATTTTTAGTCCACTAACCAAATAGCTTGATCCTTATTTTTCTTTTAGATCCTAATAATTATTTTAATGTAACATTCAGATGAATGGCAACATTTCCATGTTTCTGTTTGTAGTTAATCACTTTAAGGCATATTTTCTGCCAGCAGATGAAAGCTAGAATCTAGAGGTTTTAAATATAAACACAAAAGGTTGGATCCAGCAGAACATGGCTTCCTTGCTTCTCCCATTCCAACCCAGTCCAAAATGCTCCTTGAAATCCTGATCCTGTGGGACAGGGGACCTTGTGGAAAAGCATGGGGGGAAATTTGGGGTCTGCAGTAGGAGGAGGGGAAAACTGATGAAACTCCTTCCCCTTCCATTAGGAGAAATCTTCCTTGGCATCCAACCCAATAGCTACTAGTAGAAAGGAAAGGTATTTGACATCTGACAAGAGTACAGGGAAACATTTTGCTTATTAACAGCCTGTCAGAAGCTTCCTTCTTTTCACTATTAATTGTCAAGCAACATGTAATTTACAAAGCACAGACCCCCTCAATGCGATATATCTGAATATATTTAATTTTTTTATATAATTGCTTTCCCCAAATGCTAAGATAACTAGGATGGATGGGAGTTAAAACATTCAAGAAAAAGGGTAATCCATTCTTTCTATACAGTACTGTATTTGTAAACATATTAATACTCTGTTTTTTTCCTCTGTATCCCCTTCCCCACACTATTTCATTTTTCTCTCCTGCTGCAAACCTCCATATACACTTGCCTTTCCCTGCTTCCTTCTCGCCTATCCACTTACCAATCACCTTTCTTTAATCTGCCCCCCCAACAAGGCTTCAGCTTTTCTTTTTATTTACTTTATTTAAAGACTGCTTTTCCCCCAATGGGGACACCAAGCAATCTACATCATTCTCCTCCTCTCCTCCATTTTATCCTCACAAAAATCCTGAGAGGTAGGTTAGACTGAGAGAGTGACTGGCCACAGGTCACTCAGAAAGCTCCCATGGCAGAATGGGGGTTTGAATCTGGGTCATTTAGATCCTAGTCTGACAACAGAACCACTAAACCACACTCTAAGGTGCTACTGGACTTAAATCTAGCTGTTCTACAATGCAGCTTTCCCTCCCCCTGGCAGTTTCTCCATGGAAAAATCTAGCCAAGTTTCAAAAGTGGTATGGTAGCAAGTCACTCAGGTGAGAGGTGTGGTTGCCACTGCCAGGCCTGGCCAAGTTGTACAAGGTGTGTGGAATGTGCTGCTAGACCCAGGTGGGTTGTGTGGGATTGAGTCATAGTCATGAACACACCTTGGTGAGTTGAACAAATTGCATGGTAGCAAGTTGCCCAGTTAGGGTTGCCAACTGACCTGGTATAGTGAGAAGTTTCCCTCCCCTCAAAGTGGGGGAGGTTGAGGTCAACTGATGCTGTGATGTCCATTC